>CM056587.1:54191769-55557185 GCA_029721435.1 Gymnothorax reevesii | reverse complement strand
CACCAATTTGGCTATGGCTTAAGAAGAGAAAAAAAAAAGTGATAAAAAAAATCCGTGATGACGAAAATTGAGGCAACAGAAAGATGAAGCCACTCAAAATGCATGCATAATTAACAGTGCATGCCGTATTAATCTTTATTTTTTAATTAATTTTGAGAGAATACACCTACAGCCACTTTACTGCAACCTGCAGTAATGTTGTGTGCAGAAATGTTGTTTGCTGTTTCTGGTCCTTCAGTTGTTGGAGGACCTCCTGATGCATTACATCTCTGTCATTTTTTTGGAGAAAATGTATTAAAAAAATACGATTATATGCAATAAGAAAACAAAAAAAAAATCATCCCCACAAGCATATTGAGGTAAAAATATGGGTGATAAACAAAAACACTGAAAACATCAATTTTTCATAACAATTGAAAGGTGTGTATTTTTTTCTTTCTTTTACTGTTTTCTAGCCTGGATGGATGTCTGAAGGCTTATTCCGTGATTATTGATGCTAAAAAAATTGTTTAGACTGGTTTGAGGCAACCTTATTTTGCTAAATTACCTCTGATGGTCAGTTGTTTCAGTATTTAAGGTAACATGAACTTTGATTAGTGTCACAGTGTTAAACGCGATGACACAAGGGGAGGAGCAAGACTGTTCGAAGCTGAATCGTTGCCCTATATAATGCTGAAGATGTTGAATGCTGCCATGGCAGTGTAAGAAATACCATCAAGTATTTAAAAGAGACCGGTTTGCTCAAAACTAGTGGCATTAGAGGTGCAAAATGGAAGTTCAGTGCTACTGATGTTTGCTACCTGTGAATGACAAGAGAAAAAAAATTGGCAGATGACAGCACAAATCCATGCTGATATTAAAAGCACCAGAATTGAAGAGATGAAAGTATCAATATCTTCTATTTCTCGACAGCTTTGCGAAAATGGTCTGATTGGTTGTGTTGTGCTAAGAGCGAGCAACATCAATAAAAGACTAGAGTTTGCCTAGAAATTCAAGCATTGGACACTGATGGACTGGGATCAAGTCCTTTGGATGGAGGAATCAAAATTCGAAATGTTCTCACCCAAACACAGAACTTTCATGCATCATAGATTTGGAGAATGTTTCAAAAATGATTTTTTAACCTGTTCAGTAAAACTTGGAGGTGGTAATTGTGAGGTTACGCTCAGGAACCAGACGCGAGAACCAAGCAATCCAAAAAACTTGTGCTTTATTAGTCCCTTACCGGAAAAGGAGGGGACTATAGGATTGCACTCCGTCAGTCCGTCCGTCCGCACTCGTGTCCGCTCCATAACTTCAATACCGTAAGATCAAGGAACCACAAAGTTGGTGTGTGGATGCATCTTGGGGAGAGGGTGTGTCATATACCCTATTCAGGTCACTTTGACCTACTTTTTAGGAAATATAATATGCATACACCGGTAGGGGACTAGTATTGCGCAGCAATATGACATTCGCCGATAGGCGATACACTTGTTATGAATGGGGGTGAACCCCCGCAGAGCAGGAGGCAACAGTACAAAGTCCACAATCCAAAAATCAGAATCCCAGGGACGTAATCCAAGTTGTAACCAGGGCAGCAAACACAAAACTTGTGGTCAGGCAAAAAAGGTTCGATACACAGATGCAAACAAATCCAAGTCAAAGCCAAAATCACAATCGGGGACGGTCCAGTCAGAAGAAAATCACAAAGCGTACAAGGCATAAATGATCATAGCACAAGGGAAACGTTCTGACAAAGGCAGGTTGTGAAATGACTGCTTAAATACACAAACAGGAAGTCGCATTCTACAAAAGGAAACAGGTGAGCTTGGTCAGACTAATTACAAAGGAATGAACAAGAGGAACTACATGAACTACATTCCTGACTACATGAAATTGGAAAAAGCCAAAACGCAGACAAGGATCACAAAGACAGCCTATTTGACAAACATACAGCTCCAGTTAAGGAGTTCTAACGTGCACAGATAATGAGGCAGAACAGAGTTTAACAAGTGCGGAGGACCCGCTGAAACGCAGCAAAGTAGATTGAGTAAAGACAAGGGGTGGAGACTAGAATAGGGCGAATGCTGAGAGCTTGTTTGTCAATTCGTAAAGTGCAGCTATAAAATCCCAAGTGCTTGTTAGTAAGTTAGTACTATAAGCAATGTTAGTCTGGGTTAGTATATTTTACTAAAAATAACAAACTGTTAGTACTGTTAGTAATTATAGGACAGCAAGGCGCAGGAAGCAAACAAGATTAGAAGGAATACTTGAAATCCCAGAAACCATGAAATCACCCAAAAGTGTGGCACGCAATACTGGGGTAGTATGCAATCACATGACATGAGGTCAGAAGGGGGAGACAAAGTGCAATGCATGGTATGAAACGAAACAGGAACCAGAATCTAACTGAGGGCAAACACACACAGACAAAGTAAAACAAAATATGGCATGGGATCCAAATCACAATCAAAGCATGGTCAGACAAAGCAGAATCATTATCAAACATGGGCAAACAGTAATATTATGGTTTGGGGTTTAGTCTGCTCAAAAGGAGGCAGTAATTTCAGAAGTATCAACAGAATGGTAGATCTAAAGAAGTATCACATCATCCCTGTGAGGCACGCATTGCCATCTGGAAAAAGACTGATTGGTCAAGGATTTTATTTTCAACAAGATAATGACCTAAAACACACTTCTTAGTTTTGCAAGAATTATTTCAGTTGTAAAGAAACATCTGGTGACATAAAAGATATGGCTTGGCCTGCTCAAAGGCAAATCTGTTGTAATGTCAAAAGAATCCCTTTGAAATGAACGTCAAACCATGGTTTAATTGAGTGAGGAAATAATAGAATAAATGCATATTTGAAAACTATGCCTGAAAGATTAAATGTCGTAATCCTAGCAAAGGGTGGCCAAGTTATTGATTGACTTTTTCAATATTCAATATTACATGAAATAAATACTTGAATCATACTTGGTTTCTGATTTACCTTCATTTTGTTGAGCGTGTAATCATCACTGCACACTACTGCATAGTCCGTCAGTGATCTAGACAGCATTGAAATTATTGTCGCCACCAACAAAGAATTCATGCTTGTCGTCTCCGCTGTCGCGTTCGTAGACACTTCCTTGTGGACGCTGTACAGGCTGTAATTTTTGGTCAATTACTTTCATATTTGGAATGGACAGGTGCTATGCTTCATTTACGACACCTAGGTTGTTTTAGGTTGCTATGGCTACAGCATTGGCCGAATAATGAGCAAAAAGGGGAGAGGAGGGCTTTTGGGGCCTACACCCATGCGGCTGCAGGCGACCAAACTGTCTAGTTAAGTTGGTTAACTCAGCATGGAATTTTTTAGCAAGGATTCAAGACATAATTGGTCTTTTGTAATGATTGCAGTTCATCTGAGTGCATTATAAGTCATAACCCAAAAAAGAAGCTTGCTTGAACTGCAAAAAAAAAAAAAATTACCACGGCAGTTTGAAGATAGAGTTACCTGCAGTTACTTTTCATGGCAGTGTGTAAACAACTCAGAGCAAAACATGTTGCTACACCCAAAGAGGCAGGGTCACTGCATTCGTTGTTTTTGGCTGCTCTAGAAGTATCTGTTTGCTTTTTGTCGCCCAATAAAAAAAGCAAATATTTACTTATCTATTTCCTTAAATGTTTTTTTGCAGTAGCTCGGTATTAGTAGCTGTACACAGTGGCGCAAATAGAACTGGGAACTGGGGGGGACACAGACTTGTCCTTTATGACAACAATTAGTCCTGGCTAGTTCTCAATCATTTTCCTTTATTGACATGTTTTCCAATTATCGTAACCGGCAACTGAAGACACGGTTTCTCTCCGTATGCGATCTAAAACGATGAAATCATAGGCTAAATTCAGTACAGAAATGGGCTACTTGCCTGAGGGTCAACAGGTTTGCAATTCTGAATAACGTTAATTTAAATACAGCAAATACGCGTCCAGATGAATGATTGCCCTCTTACTTAATGGGAGAGAACAAGCAGCACCTGTTAAGTATGTAGTGCTCTCGGAGTGAACCTTCTCAGTTCTCAGTAATTTTCATAATTAACAAAAGTTTCACTTAACAGTTGCTGCTTGTTCTCAATGAAGGAAAATGATTGAGAACTAGTCAGGACTAATTGTTGTCATAAAGGACATGTCTGTGTCCTCCCCAGTTCCCAGTTCTATCTGCGCCTCTGGCTCTCCTTGAGTATGTGTTTTTGGGTCTTCTTTGAGAGACAAGCAAAAGTTTCATGAGTAAGGCGAAAATGATTCACAAATAAATTATGTTCAATCACTAAAAAAGATTTTTTTTAAAAAAAAGGAAATTATGACAGCCAGGTTATGTGATCGTAATACAGGCCACTACGTAAGACATGTAAAAGGATTCCATTTGGTGGAATTAATGGATAAAACTGGCTAGACATAGCAGATGACGGTGGAATTAAATAGCTTTCATTCTCATTTAAGCTGACAAAGTCATTATATAATCAGAGGAAATAAAAAATCTAAAAACTAAACAAAAAAAAACAAAAAAAACTTAGGATGAATGAACTTAACTTTTTTAAGATAGAAACAAATACAGAGATTGTTTTTATTTTTCATTTTCTTCATTATTTAGGAATATTTTTGGGATCATGAAGCAGGTTGCAGTAGGTTCTGACGTTTTTTTTAATTTAATTTAATTTATTTATTTTTTGAGTAAATTAAAGGCTTCTCTGCACTTCAGGATTAATGTCCATTATGCTGCTGGTATCAGCAGTTACACAGTGCCGGAGGATAGGAGGGCCAGGACTTGTATATAATGTGATACTCAAACCAAAGAAACCCTGCTACCATCGTTCACAAACGAGAGGGGTGCTTTGGATTTTAGGCAGTTCCTTTTGGTCTCCTCACTCGCAGAGAAGTGAAAATTGTTCTCATCTATCCTCTTAAGTACCTCTTAGCATAATGTCACTCTGTGACTGTTAATCCTGGCCATCCTGTTTTTGTAGCTAATTTGTGGCTTGTTTCTTGCCATTTAGTTGCTGTAGTTCTGAACACAAAGTCTTTTGTAGACAGCAGTAACAGTCATGGTTGCCCTCTGAAGCATATTCTAATCTCCCATGCTTCGTGGAGGCGACATGATGGCTCGGACATGTATGGCAGCATCTGGAACAGGCTGGATGGCTCGCATTGATGATGTAATAATGAAGGAAATAGTTAAGTATGAGCATGTGTACTATTCGCCAATGCTCAGAGAAGCAGCAAAATCCTTAGACAGAGGTTTATCGGGCTGAAATACTGTTACCCAAAAACAAGAAAAACCCTCTTACCGAGGAGCTCATTAAGAGATAAATCTGCGTTTCATGTTGTCCAGTCGACGAGCTTTAAACCACGTTATACAAAATTTCCTTTACACAAAAGGAAACTTCTGTGGAAAAAAAAAAAAAAACTTCAGCAGAAACTGAAAGAGGAGGTTGTAAACACTTGGCAGAGCATCTTTAAGGATCTCAACACGAGTTGAACAAATCAGTGTTCTAGAGAAATCACTCGCTCCTGTTTTAATGGAATTCAGTACTGAGTGAACAATAAAGGAGCGAGCAAACTCAATAGATAATATTGCCATTAGGGAGGCCTTTTCAAAGAAGAGTAAACAAATTAAATATGAATCTCAAGTACAATAATCATAAACTGAATCCAACTCCCAAAACCCACCTAGTCCAACATAAAATCTCACACAAGCACAACAACGTGTAATACAGCACCAGTCTTACAGTGTCGAGGCACGCTTGAATAGGCAGTGGGCTGCAGCCACTGGAATTCTTGACTGGAAATGCATTAATAATGGTACCAAAAAAGAAATTAAAAAAATCTTCAGATGCACTCAAAATTCCCATATGAGGGAAATACAGCACTTCATAAAGGTTTCAAAAGAACCAACAAATTATTTATTTGTTTAATTTTATTTATTTATCTTTTTTTATTTCTTTGTTTAAGTATGTAAATAAAACCTACCAAATGTAGGTTTGGGGGGGGGGGTGGTAATGGGAATCAAGGTTCATTTGACTTATTAGGAACAATATTGTGTCATTACATCACTTCCTCTTTCACTAGGGAATGCAGGCAAAATCCCTTTGTTATCTAGCACTATGAGAAAAACTAAAGAACTGGAAGCTCAAAAGGAGCCAATACCCATCGACCTTCCTATATCTGGAAATGGCTGTGAGATGATCCACAAAAGATTAAATATAGTGTGGAGCATTGTCAGGGTAATTCTTCAATCATGTAGACAGCATACTTCCTTTAAAAACCTGACAGGTAGAATATGCAAATGTGCCAGGATCTTTTCTGATCCAAAGACATAGAAACAGACACTCTCAATTAGCCATAAATCATTGAAAATATTATTTGACAAAGGCGTTTTCATCAGATGAGGCCAAAGTTGAAACTTTTGGCTCAGATACAGCGTTTGTATATTTTGTTTCAAAACAGAAACGTTCTCAAAAAGAAGCACCTCACGCGTACAATTGAGGGTATCGCCAATACGCAAAAAATGCCCGAATGTAGAGCTTTCGGCAAAATATCTTGCTACTTTCGGAACACCACTTTCTTCCGGTGCGTTACTGAGATCATGGCTATTATTTAGCGTCAGCTAGCTGCGGCTTGGCTTTGCACGCACGTCTACGTAAATCAAGCCGAGGAAAATGGAAACATTCACCAAGCGCATAGCTCATTTCAAGTAAGGACCCGATGCGATCGGCGGAACCACGCATGCCTTGGTTGCGTTCAATTTTTTCCCGCAGCCGCAAAATAGACTGGAAGTGACTAGGTAACTGAAATATCCCACAATGCATCTGAAACGGGGCACAAATGCAACATCTGGGCATTTTTCCCGAATTAGCGATACTCTCAATTACACCATACACTGAAAAAATTGAGACTTAGGATCAAAGTAAAAAAAATTGCGTCAACTTGTTACAGCTAATTTTTTCTCAATTGAAAAAAATTGCCTTTGTACCAATTTGAAACCCTGCATAGAGCGATGATCAGGCCAAGACAAGCTAAGGTGAGTGTGCCGATATGGAGTGTCTGGCCAGTAATACAGAATGGCACAGTCTTTAACCCCTTCAGTATGTAGATAGGCTAACATTTTGGTGCATTGCATGGGGATTGATTAGAAATGCTGTATATGTGGCTTGTCGTGTTTGAAGCAGTCTTACCCTGGCTGCTGTAAATTTTATCAATTGTCAAATCCAAGATTGTGGACTCGTGATGGATACTTTTAATTGTCGGTCTACGAAATGCTTCTCTACCACCCATAAGATTTAGTTTTCTATGACTGGGCAGCTAAGAATTGATCCAAAAAGTTTTGGGACAATCAGAATTTGTGTGTTACTTTTAGCTTGAAACTTCAAAGAAAGATCCTGACTCTCTATCAGATTCCTCCATGTCCTTCACTTTGCTTTCTTCAGTCATTTTTTGATTTAGAAACTGTATTTGGTGTTGGCCACTTTGGTTTGTAACCACAGTCAATCACCACACTGCTAAATTGTTCAAAGGTGCTTTGAGAAAAATGTGATGTGCAAAGCACAGAAGGTTCACTGGGACCTTTCCACACTTCACTATTCTATGATATGGTTCACAAAAGCAGAGGTGCTAATTTACATGATCCATTAACTGTATATGGTCTAACTTTGTAAGTTGCCAAGATTGTTAGCAACTATGCCTTTGAGAAACATACCTCCTGACGAAATTAGTCTTTATTTTGACTGAGGCACTCTTATCTAGCTTCCAATTTGTGAATTTCTTAAAAAAAAAAATTACGAAGTACATTCAGGTGAAACCTATATTATTCTGACCTCAAAGTGATTCACTTTTTGTTGTGCACTACAAGCCAAAATATTAAGAATGTCCTGCATTTTTCTGAATTTGGCAGGTCATTCTTAAAGTATATTTTAAGCAACAACAAAAAAAAAATAATAACATAGAAACACATAATCTTTCAGTAACTAGAAATGTGTTCAATTATTTGCCAAGAGATATACATATTCAAATTCAACTGTCTAAAAAGTACTCGCCCTTAGCCTTGATAACAAACTGACATTTCCGAGGTATTCTTTCCAGCAGTTTATGAGGAGAACTTCCTGGTAACTCATTCCAGGCTTTCAAGTGTACTTTATGAGCTCTTTTGAACTTGATAGGAGCACTTCTCTGACTGTCCTGTCAAGTTTATCCCACAGCAACTCAGTGGGTGACAAATCCGGTGGCTGTGGGAGCCACACCATCTTCTGAAGCACTCCTGCTTCTTCCTTTTTGTCAAGATATCTTGGAGGAGTCCTTGAAGTCATTGTCCTTCTGAACCACAAAGCTCTGACCAACCAGTCTTTGCACACAGGGTATAGCATAGCATTGGAGGAATGGTATGCTTACTTATTCATGGTGCCCTTTACTTCCATGAAATCTCCAACATTTTCACTGGCGAAACACCGCATGTGTTGGGTTTTACGAAATGAACCAATAGCGAAAACCAGTAGAATACAAAAAGGAGGCTTTATTTCTGTAGGGGGAACCCCCCCCCAACAGAGCTGGCAACAGTACAAAGTCCGCAATCCAAAAACAGAGTCCAATGGGCGAAATTCAGAGTCATACACAGGGCACCAACCACAAAAATCGTTGTCAGACAAAAGAGGTCAAAAAACAAGAATGCGGCAAAAGTACAGGGAATAGGCAATGCTCGGTGCCTAGGGCGGTTCAGTCAGAAAGATAAATCACAATGAAACAAGGCAAAAGAACCATAACACAGAAGAACGATCTGACAAGGAAGTGAATCAAACAGGCATCTAATATACATATCCGGGTGAACACATGATCAGGGAACACAGGTGCAGTCAATGGAACAATAATCAAGGAGTGACACATTAGGAATAAACTAATCACATGAATTTGGCTGAAGCCAAAACGCAGACAGGGATAACAAGACAAACCTATGGACAGACAAACAGCTCCAGTCACGGAGTATTAAAAATGCATAGTTTAGAGAAAGGAAAGCACAAAGCATTTGTGGAGACAGGAAATCGCAGCAGAGATAATTAGGGAAAGGAAAGGCGGCGGAGACTAGAATAGGGCGACTGTTGAGAGATCGTTAGTCAATTAGTAAGTTAGTCTACATATACAGGGTTAGTGTTGGTTAGTAATTAGCGAAAGTAATAAACTGTTAGTCTGTGTTAGTAAGATAGTAAAAGTAAGGGGAAGGAAGAACACGAGATAAAGAAAGAAGATTGAAACCCAGAAGCCAATAAATCACCCGAATGAGTGGCACGCAAGACAAGGGACCGTGAGCAAAGATACACACATGACAAGACGGGGGAATGACGAACTGCAAGGCATGGAAAAATAAACATGACATAGAAACTATGAAACATGGATATGAACTGAAAACATGGCTTGGAGACTAAGAAACTAAAACATGAAAAATAATAAAACATGAAATTTAATTACCAATAATACAATACATGATCTAGGGATGGTCAGACGAAGCAGTGGTCACTAAAACACATGAGGCAATCTAAACATGGCGCAAGGCCAGGCACAGAACTTAAACTTGAAGCATGGGGCATGGGACATGGGCATGGTAAAGACAGAAAATGCAGGATCACAACAGCTTGTCTGACGGGCTCCAATCCAGGCTAAAGAGAAATACGTGTTGAAAGTTCAATTTCAAGATGTATAGTTATTAGCAAGTAACATTTATTGTCAATACAAGTGTCCCTTTGGTATTTTGTGTGCCCGTTGCTCAAAATTAACTTTAAGATGATATAAACAGCCAAATTCTGAAAAATGCTGGGTGTTTGTAATATTTTGGCCTGTAGTGTATTATTTGTGACCTTGGCCATTAGGATACACCCTTGAGCTCATTGGCGTTATGGAGTCCACCAGGAATCTGGCAATTTTGTTCGACAATGGTTGCCTGTGCCAGAAGGCTGAGACTGGTGCATAGGTGAACTTTCCAGCAAGACAATGGCCCAAAGCTGACCTCGAAGTACTTTTGTACATGCATAGATTGTTTTGGGACAACGAAAATCAATGTTCTATTTTCGCCATTTCAGCCGCCAGACTTTGCTTCGGTCGAAAACCTATGGGCTGAACAGAACTGATCTTGAAAGAATCAGCATAGAGGATTGGTGGAAAATCCCTTAAAATGTGTACCATAGCATTGTAAAGGAGTTGAAGAAAAGAGCCCATGGTGTTATCCCTGCCTGACGTGGCTGCAATGATTACAAAACCAGGAATGACAACAATTATGAGCCCTTACTTCTGGTGAATTTGTTTATTTATCAACCTAATCCACACCAGGTGTGGTGCACACCACAGTGACGTGCAGGCCTCTAGGGATGTGTGTGCCACAACTCCGTGAAGATTTGCCTGTGAATATATTAAACTTGCTGGTAAACAGCTTCATTTTGGAAAAAGTCCCTGCCAGTGCTAATGCTCAATGTGGATATTCAGTTTTAGATTGATTGGCTACCTAACTGAGGAGAAAAATTTATTCACAAAGGAGGACAGACTGACAGAGTTTTCTTTGTATATACGTGATTTAAGGATAAATGTATTATTTTTGTGAGGTCCACTTGAATATCAATAGACAATTCACACTAAATAGATACTGTACATTAAGTACATTAATACATTTTTCGATTCTTAAAGTTATGATTCTTTTTTATTCGTCTATTTGGTACATTTCAGGTCAGGGGTTCTAGTAATTCTGGAGCACTAAGCCTTACATTTATTTTTTTTTTATCAATTGTGGTGTATTGTGTACAGTTTAGACATAACCTTATCTATCTAGTGTAATGCTGTCTAATGCTCAAAAGGATGACTAAGCAATGTTGGAATTATGCTGAAAATCCTGAATCAATGAAAACCAAATGACTTTCTTGTTTGCTCATGTAGAGGTCATCAGCTCTTCAGGGACTTTATATTAAGGTTTTTTTTTTCTTTTTTTGGCTCTTTCCTCCTCTCCCTTTAGAAGCTCTACTGTGAAGTTCTGCTTGCTGTTTACTGGCAAAAACAATACATACTGTACAGGACATCTTTTTTCACGATAAGCAGTGTGGGTTATGCATGCATGAACTCGTGCGCGCACGCAAACACACACGCACGCACGTACACATACACACGCGTGCACATACACACATACACACACATGCACGCACAGACACACAATAGCGCGCAACAATACTTAATTGCTTTAGGTTACTGCCTTGTCACACCCAATAAATGGAGGTAAACACATCTCAAGCCACTGCAGAATGAGCCTTGCAGCTTTCGGGTGAATTTATTTAGGGCAATCTTATGCAAATATTTTACACCTTCAACCACAGCCCAGATTTCATGGCACCTTTATAGCTTAATAAGGAGCTAAAACAAAGCTTAATATCAGTCCTTTTGAGCCAATGTGCCTTCAGGCTTTTACAGGACTCCACGCAGTGAAGGGTAGGGCTATGCTTGAATGAACTCGACATTGACTCTGGTCCTGTAATTCTATCACTCTTCTTCAGAGGAAGAAGATTTTAAGTGATATATACAGCTTATCTCATATCTTAAGTTATGGCTACATATTAGCTCAGAATAGATGCCATTGAACAAACATTTGTGTTTTAATTTGCTAAAGTAGGTATTTCACGTTCAATCTTACTGAAATTATTTTCCCTGAAATGCAAGAAAATTCCATTTTAGTACATACTGCTGAATTCTCAATAGATGCAATTATTGGAATTCTTCAGCAGCGGAGATGGCTGTTGGGATATGCTTCGAAAATGGCTATTTTCTTCAACATTGTGCTTGTCTGAGTCATGCAGAAATATAGCCTCAACCTCATGAATTTTCAAGGGTTTTTTTAATATCTGCATTTTTTCAATAACTCTGATAAGAGTTTTAATACATTTTCCTACACAGAGCCTCTTGATATTGTAGTTTTGATAACGCTAAAGTAATATGTGAATCCTGCAGAGAATATTGTGTATTGAAGGCAACAATGATATGTGATACTTTGGGATTTCTGATTTTCCCTGAAATAGTGATGTTAATAATCTTAGGAAAATGTCATCTTGTTGTGATGAAAAGAAATAGCATTTAATCATGTGACTTGTGAAATATTGAAGTTTCTCGCCTGCTGGAATTGATCCTGTGCAAGCAATATGTTAAATTCATGGTTTTCCCATGATTGCATAAAAAATCTAATTTTTTTAAATGAAATGGCTGCATGCAAAGCACTCATACTTTCAGATTGCAATTTCCATTTTTTCCCATCAATCCAATATTTAAAATGCTTCTTCCTCACTGGGGTTGCGGGAGGAGCTGGAGCCTATCCCAGCTGACTGTGGGGAAAAAGGCGGGAGTGCACCTCAGACTGCTTGCAAATCCAGCGCAGTGCCTCTTGCCATTCAGTCACTCACTCATACCTGTGGGAAATTGAAAGTCTCCAATTACCTTGACATGCACATTTTGGACTGAAGAAGGAAACCAAGAGGAAATGAACGCAAACACGAGGAGCATTTACGCACTATACATGTGAAAATCCTAGGCTACATTCAAACCCACAGCCTTTTTGCTGTGAGGCAACAGTTTAACCTGCTGTGCCACTCCATTTATTTACTTATTCATTTATTTATTGTTCAGATGTGACATTTATGGCATATTATGATTATAAATATCATATTTATTTATAGTATTTCTGGATGTAATCCTCACTGTCACAATGAATCGCCAGTTGCCACTCTTGCTCAAAGATTTTGCCTAGTCCATGCAGGCTTTTTGCACTACATAATGTTAGCTTCAAGTAACTCGATTCATAGAAGTTGCGGTTGCATAGTAATGAGGTTGTTGCAAGTTACTAGGTGCTCACATGATCCCTAAAGCAAAATGTACAGAGGTTGATCGTAGCATAGTGAAAATGGGGAAATCTCGTGCTGCTGGTGTATGCACCAACAATAATGTCACTTAGTCATCTGGAAAAGACAGAAAAATAAGTTTGCATCAATTCCACAAAATAATGAAGCCTTTTTGAAATATTGGCTTGTTAAATTAAGAAAAATTGACCATGGAAAGCCTTACAAACCAACAAAGCATTCAGTTCTTGCTCAGAGCACTTCGAGAAAAGCTGCTTCACGTACCAGAAGTTCACAAGTAAGTCAATGGTTTTGTTGCAATGAAAACTGGTTTTAAATTGAAGGTTTAAAGAGATTAGTGGAAAATATATATTCAATACAAATACTAACCTTAAGCCTGAACACCCTTGTAACGGGGGCAATGAATCTGCATAATAAATACAGCATGTTTCCGAATAGCAGCCTTGTCATGCGGCATATCGTCTTAAAGCGAAGAAACTCGGCAAAAAGTTTGTGATGACCGTTTTTACCTTAACCGAACACAATTCAAGTACCAAGCAAGTAAATAAGCATCTAGGAAAATATGAAATAAAATAAGATTAAATAATCAGTGCTCTATCGCAAGCATTTCTACTGAATTTGTAATATGCATACAAACGATACTTCAAATGAAAAAGGACAGTCCACAGATTCCAACGATATAAGCCTTGTTATTTTAAATTGACACCACACTCAAAGAACAGCAGGCATACACTTTAAAAGCTACAGGGATGAGCAAAAATTTTTTTTTCCTTTCATATTTTGTCATAAAAGCTGTTTGTGGGTATATCTGCGCTTGCTATTGTTTTAGCCAGTCTATCTGAGAGTCCTCTCGCCATTATGCCATGCACTGGAAGACCTCACCAGTATAATCACTTAAATGGTTTGGTTTTTTCTATTTTCGCCATAATTAACCGCTAAATATTCAACTGTTGTTTTCAAAGCCGGTTTATGACTGAGAATCCTTGCGCCAGTATGCTCAAGTTCAAACACAGCACAGCTATACAAGTGCTAAATCGACCAGTCAATATATAGTCTTTTGAGCTAGTGTTGTGGATAAGGTGGAGCATTTGGACCTGAGGTTCATTATCCGGTTATACATGTGACATTTCAGAGCAAGGAAATACATTTTTTTGGTATAAATAAATAATAGTTAATCAATGCATTCCCATCGCATCAAAGCCATCTTCCTGAGTTACTTCGGGGATCACGAGACTTACACTATGGTTTCTGCATCCAGTGCAACGCCTCCATTTATCCTTTGCTTCAAATGCATCTTCTTTTGTCGATCATTCATTTTCCAGCGCTTTTCTGGCTGCAAGTTGCCACATTAGCAGACTTTGATAGTTAAGGTGGTGTGAGAATTTCATTCCTGTTCAGTGAGCAGCAGTGACCGGAAGTACTGATGTCCATGTGCATGGGTACAGGTGGGGAATGTTGCGTTGAGCGATGACTGCATACCCACAGTGAGGCTAAGCCTAATTGGCGCGTGCATGTTCCGTCCCATCTGCATTGCTCTGATTAGCTCTCCATGCATCAGCGACCATTTCTTGTCCACAGCCAGCCCCTGCCTGCTGTGGATTTATCCTTGTATAACTCCCAGTCCTGGTTGCCGGGCTTTCCTGTACCAAGTGTGCATGTCTTTTACTACCACCTGCAAATAGATGTAGGTTACCTTCTTACCAGAGCCAACAGGACACATGCACTTTACTTTACTGAATTATATGCCAAAGAGACCATACCCTTTAGTCGTATTTTTGGGTAATTCTATGTTGAATACTTTGCTGCGCATTACAGGATTTGCAAGATTATTTTTAATTTAGCTTGCAGTGTTGCTTTGTACTTGTCCATGAATTTTATGTGGGTCTCTAAGATGGATACTAATCCCTCTGAGAAGTGGTTGAACTTGGAATGAAATATATCTAAATATGCCGCTTTTAGTTATAGGTGCATTGATTGAAAGCTTGTTGTCCTGCCCTACATTTTGTATGCATTCCTGAGAGATTGTTTTTTTTTTCTTTTAGTTAGAGAGTAAATCGCGGGGAAAAAACATCTTTTTCTGAGATATATAAATATACAGTGCTGTGAAAATGTTTCTCCCCTTCCCGATTTCTTCCAATTTTGCATATTTTTTCAAAGTTAAATGATGCAAATCATCAAACTAATTTTGATTTTAGACAACCATAACCGCAGTAAACACAAAATACAGTTTTCAAACCTTTATTGGTATTTGATCTCATTTATTGAAGGAAAAAAGCCATCCAGCCTTACCCCCTTCCGTGTGAAAAATTAATTTCCTCCTCATTTACTAAATCTCACCATTTACTAAATGATGTGAGCCATTATCGACTTACTGAGAAAACTTGGAACAGCTGAACTTTTTTAGGTGTGGCTGGCCAACCGACAATCCTCCAAGAGCACTTAGACAACTCGTCTGGGAGGTCACAAAAGAACGGAGATTAACGTGTAAAGAACTGCAGATCTGGGGATCTGCAAGTCCTGGGGGTCATCAAGACGTTTTTGGTGAGCAGTGATTCACCTTGCAGCTCTCTCGTAGTTGCCATTTTCCCCCAATCTCTTCTTCATTGTGGGACAGTGTTCACAATCCTACAATATTCCACAAGTGGCATATGATAGGTTTTCAACAGCTCAGGATAACTACATTTTTAATTCCTTGAAAACGTATTCAGCGCTCAAAGGGTTAATTCTATGAACGTTTCCAGATTGAATAAATAATTCTTATTATGCCCATAAAAATAATGAATGCTAAATGTGATGTGCAGTTATGGCCTTCAGTAATTACACATATTTCATCGGAGATCATCTATGCATCATTTGAATGTATGCTCAGGCAGAGATGGCGAACAGCCAACCTGACATGTTGTGAAGTACCTCTACAAGGGTAATTTCTGTCTGGTAATGCTGTTACATGGCATGATATTGCTTCACTATATCTCGATGGGTTGCCTTTCACTGTAGCTTACTGAGAGTGCCGACATGGCTTTTGTCAGGCTGCAGGAAAAAAAAAGAAAGAAACCTAGTTGAGGGGTTGAGCTGTTGATTCCATTCCATTTTTGGGTCTTACGCATGCTTAAGAGAAATGGATCGTGACTTATTTATTTTTAATTTCCCCAATGGAATATGCATATTCATTGATATTCAAATTAAATATACATATTCATGTAAATTCAGCCCATTCAGAAACTGAGCTCAGTCACAGAAGCTGGAGTCAGACAGGAAAAACAGAAATGAAGATGAGAGGAGCTTGCAATGGGTCTACGCAGACAGTAACCGCATGTGAAATTGGTTTCCCCCTTATTTCCCCACTCTGAACTCTGCAGAAACGTTTTTTCCACCACTGCAATGTCCTGCTCCTGGTGACTCGGGAGGACGGAGCCGTGATACTTGATTTCCCTCATTTGACAACTAGCCCTACATTCTTTACTCAACTCTAATCATACCCTGCTGTGATGCTGTGGATTACGCATTCAGTGTAGGTTTGATTCGTGCAGCTGCAAGTGCTAGGCTGACCAGGTCTGGCCTCAAGAGAGCCGGCTTACCCCCGCTGAGGCTAAGCCAATTGTTACCTTGCCAGAGCACACCTCCGGCCATAAATAATAATGGTGTGGCTGGGATTCAGATGCCCAATCGCAGTCCTCCCAGATGGAAATCTATGACTTGAGCCACCCGAAGGCCCATACAATGGGTTTCTGTTCATGATGTGTCACCCTGAGCATGGCTAGTGATGTGTAGAATAGATTTACTGCTGAGTAGCAGCAGAAAACACAAACCAATCAATGCTTGATTTATGGATAGGCAGGGTGCAATACATCAGTCAATAAATCAATGAATCAGTTAATATAGAATACAGGGAGCTGTCATATCACCTGAAATACTGACATTTTTACCAGCTCACGACAAACTGTATTTGTTGAGACTGGCTCAGATATGGATTGATAATTATGCATTGATTTTTAGAGCTGTGGTTTTTCTTGTTATAAGCAACTGTTTTATCCAATGTCTGTCTGTACTTTTCTGATGGTGCTGTTTTTTCGGTGTTTGGCCTATGTTCCCCTTACCATCTTAAATGAAACTGTCATTTTTGTGACCAACGCACCTGCTTTTCAGAGACAAACTACCGAATCCAGCCCCTTTGGTACCCTGTTAGCATTCTCTTCCTGCTTTGGAAGGCTTTCTTAGCTAATTGCTGCTGCTTTAACCTCTTAAGCACCAAAATGCTACAAAATACCATTTGAATTCATTGGAATTATCTTTGCAGATGCCTTTACAGTTGTAGCTCTGAGACTTCAATTCAAATCCATTTTTCAGGGGTAATTTTTATACTTTGCCCACCTTCTCTGATCCACCACCACATTTCACTGTGGTCTGAAATTTCTTTTCCTGCATCCTTCTCAAGAAATATGCCAATGCTAGATCGTTTGGTCAGTTGTGGTCAGCTGCGACTAGAATTTTATTATTATTATTATTATTATTATTTAACCTAAGATACTGCAAAGTGGCGTCAAAATGGAAATGCACCTCGTGCCATTTGTTGGCCAGTGATTGCTGGCAAAATTCTGGTGGTGGAATTCTGTTTTATTTCAGGAGAACCAGTAGCCTACTGGTTGCGATCAATGGATTCAAGTAGAATTGAGCAACTTTGGTAGACATTGTGGTTCCCTCGGCCAGAAGGCTGACACCTGGCTATAGGTGCAATTTTTAAGTAACTATCCAAAAAAGACGTTAAAATCCAGGCAGAATCGGTACCAGGACAACAAATGCAAACTGCAAATGTTTTGCAATGGCCGTCTCAGTCACTCGACTTCAATCCATGTGAAAATCTTTGTGCTCAATTGAAGAAGGCAGTTGGTGAAATTTGGTCATCTGACTGACCTTGAAGAATTTGCAGCATGGCATGGCTCAAAATACCCTCTAAATGTGTGCCTTCACCTTGAAAAGCAGTATAGGAAAGGGACTTCATGTTCCTTGCCTTGCCAGAGATGGTTGCACTAGGTACAAAACAAGTGGTACCATTGATTGTCCACTTTAATTTGGAGCAGGGGAGGGCACCAGTTAAGAAAAAAAGAAAAGCAAAAAAATAAAGAACATTACTTTTGGCGGAAGGAAAACTTAACTGAGAAACTGAAGTGACATTAAATGTCCTGGAATATAAACGTTATCCCTGATGCAAGGACACAAATTAATCGTGTTTTATTTTGTTCCGATATTGAAAAATACCCTACTTTAATTTAAAAATTCCCGCTTCAGTTTTTGCAGCTAGCAGTGAAATCTAGAGCCCACATACAATGCATAACCAACGTCAATCTTAGTTTCAGCCTGCGATGACATTTTTGTGGTGTAATAGATCCATAACGAGCTGAGGAACAAGTCCTTGCATGATTCATTTTGTAAAAGTCCTGTCTAATGACCTTCAGTTTCTCACGAATCCACAAGGCAGCACTGCTATCACTCCCATCTGCCACAACACAAAATATTTCTCTAGCAGTACTTATTTGGCTTCCTCTTCTTCTAACTCTGCATTTCTCAACTTTTACCTCTGTGACCCCAGACGTAGAGAATTAAATTTGTCTTCCCTGGCTTAGAATGTTCATTTCACTGGCACTGCATGAGACACTACACTGACAAACTGAGAAATGCTAGGGAGTGATTGTTATATCTTGTTATATCTAAGAGCACAGTAAAATCAAAATCTAAATATTTTACCGGCTTGACTACTGTATTATGAACCATTATTTAGTTGTGGCTGGAGCTTCAAGCTGAGTTGGAACTTTATTTTATTTGTAGGAACATTTGAGCCGTTAAAAAAAAAAACAAAAACAAAAAAAAAACCAGTTAAGTTTGGAACAAACCAAAAGCAATACGTTTTGGTTCCCTCCTTTGATTTGGACAAATTAGATTTTTAATGAAATGAAAAATGGTTCATTTAGATTAATCTGCGGTTCCATTGAAATATTTATGAAGTTCAATATTTCTAATGCTGACATTTTGATTTTCTTTTTGCAATTTATTTAGTTTTTACATAATTTTTGTACATTTCCAGTCTGGGATGCCAGTTATTCTGGAGCTCAATGTACACTATGTCAAAGTACTGCTTAAACAGTTCCACTGAAGTACATTGTCATAAAACAAATAATCAAATAAACATAAAACCAGGAGTGGATTCCAGTGAAATGGGGGTGGGGGGGTTTAAGCAAATAGACAGTGTTAGTCAACTCAAGGACTGTTGTCACCCCTCATGAAAATGAGCAAAAACAACTGCATATTGACAAACATAATAAATGAAATGTTCAGCTTAAAACACTTGAATACATTGTTCTAATTTGCAAAAATAGCCTTTAAACATTACAAATTTGAATATATTTATTTTTTTGAAATCTGTATCACTTGTTTTTACTCTTCCTTTTCAATGTGATTTGAATGAAGTTGCCTGCGTAAAATCCCTTTTTCTTTCATCGCAATGGGCAAAACCAAAGAGCTTTCAGTTCAGAGACAGAACCTACATAAATTTTAAAAAAAAATATCCCACTCAAAAACACTGTTGATCACAGTCAGCTATAATCAATATGCTTGTAAAATCTGGAGCATCAGTGAATTTGTCAGGAAAAGAACAGATGGGCATAATGTCCCCAGGCACAGTGAGGTGGGTGGTTTGAGTTCCAAGGAGAACTAAGTGATTGCAACTACAGTGCAGTGAAAATTTATTTTCCCCTTTACCAATTTCTTCTATTTTTGCTTATGTATCATATTTTTAAATTTTAAGATCATCCAACTAATTGCAATGTCACAGAAAGACAACACGAGGAAGCAGAAAATGCAGATTTTAAATGATCATTTATTTATTGAGGGGAAACAGTAATTCAAAATCTGTAACACCCATTTGAAAAGGTCATGGCCCCCTTTAACCTAATAACTGGTTGTGCTTCCCGTGGCAGCAACAACTTTGACGAAATGTTTACCAAGACTCTTTTACATGGCTGTGGAGGAATTTTGGCCCGCTCTTTTTTGCAGAATTGTTTTAATTCAGCCACATTGGAGGGTGTTCACGCCTGAATTTCCTGTTTAAGGTCATAGCACAGAATCTCAATTGTATTGAAGTCATCACTTTGAACACCCACTCCAAAACTTTCATTTTGTTCCTTTTGCCCAGTTTGCTCGTGTGCTTCAGATCATTGTCCTGCAGTGTAACCCGAATGCGCTTCAGCTATCAGTCACAGACAGATATCCGGAAATTATTTTTCAAGATTTTTTTGTTGAGAGCAGAATTCATGGTTCCACCAATTATGGCAAGTCCCCCACATCCTGAAGCAGCCAAGTAGTCCTAGACTATCACAATACCATCACCTAGTTTGATTGTTGCTATTATGGTCTTATTGTGGAATGCTGTGTCAGCTTAATACCAGGTGTTATGGGACTAATTTCTTCCCAAGTAGTTCCACTACAATACATTATACCAAATGACTTGGGGGTCGCCGGACTTTTTTTTTTTTTGGAAAATGTGAGACATTCCTTTGTGTTTTTGCCTTGCAGCTCTCATACAGATGCCGTTCTTACCCAGACCTTTTTGTGGAACCATGAACACTGACCTTGACTGTGGCAAGTGAGAGCTGCAGTTGTTTAGAAATTAGTCTGGGTTCTTCTTGACCATCTGGATGAATCAACAATGCACACAAAGAGGAAATTTGGCCAGCCACTCCTGGGAATGTTCAACACTGTCTTGTTTTCTCCATTTTTGATAATGGCACTCGTCATGATTCGTTGGAGTCCCAGAGCCTTGGAAATGGCTTTGAAAATATTTACAGACTGATGGATATTAATAACTATGTTTCTCATCCGTTCTTGAAAGATTGGCCATAATGTGCTGCTTTTTGCCAACTTCACATTGCCAGGCTATTTTTAATTGATGTTTGGATTCAGCTGGCCTGGCATTAATCGTGCCTGGGTGTTATCAAATTGAATCCAGTTATCGTATTTAGTTACTAAAGGGGCAGTTACTTCTTTTCTCATAAGCTCAGGTAGAGTTGGGTAGATTTTATTTCTTGGCTTTCTGGTGTACATGCAAGTCAGCTAAGTTTAGAAAGGAAAGTGTGATGGACAACTCTGTGACTGAAAATTTGTCTTTGCCTCTGGGCAATTATGTATTGTGTCAAGTTACACAAATGAAGGCATTCGGTACACCAAAAATGAGTGTTCTGAATTGAATGACTATAATTAAAAAAAAAAAAAAAAAAAATCAGATAACTTTTGAGTCTCACTGATGCGAGATCAGATAGACACCAAACACAAGATGGGGGAATAGGGAGTTTATTAAAGAAAGAAAATCAGGCAAGAGGGCCAACAAAAAACTTGGCCCAAAGGGTTGCAAAAATACAAACAAAAGAAAGCTTCACAGAGCTAAGAACTAAAAGATCAAAAACGAAAGCCACTGGAAACTCCAGGCAGATAAACCATAAACAGAAAAGAATAATGATACTAGGATTTCAGAACAAGATTTAGCAATGACAAGATTCGTGAAGGCTACTATATAAAAGAAAAGACAAGAACTGAGATCGTGAAAAGCGCTGACACACTTGGACATGACTCTGTCTGCCAGCCAACTTCCACCGCTTCCAGATAAAGGAACAGAAATCAGGACACATGAGGGGCAACACCTGGAGGTGAAACAATGGGCAAGGAAAGATCATTAGACATGGACAGAGATTGGTAGACAAGACTTGCTCATTAAGAGAATGAGCGTGCTCAGCTTAAGTACCAATGAAGTATGCAGATTGAAGGAAGCATGAATGTTTCTAGAACAGAAAAGCACAGCAAGATCTTGTAATAGCAAAGCTGTAATCATGACAATAAACTCCCTATCTAAATTAGTAGGATTGGTAATGTGGCTGTCTAAGAATTACACCCCCCTGTGAATGTAAGTAAATGTTAGTAACTTAAAAACAGTTAATTGTCAATAAAGCTTACACAGCCCCGAATCCAGCACAGCACAGAAGGAAGGGGGAAATACCAAAGCCAACCAGAGCTCTGAAATGTGCAACAACGAAGGCACGGGGCGGAGCGCAGACAAGCGGTGGAGTGGCTGGGCAGACCTGGCAAAAAACAAAACACGGAAAAGTAAAAACATGAACAATAAACATGAATAATGAAATGCTTGATCCTGATACAAGAAACTGTTAAAACTGTGATATGAATAATGAACATGAACTATGAAATCCTGATACATGAAACTGTTAAAACCATAAACAATACAGGACCCCGGAACACAACACTCACTTTTAATGTTGTGACTGACATTCTTAATCCGTGTCCTTCTATAAATCCCATGAGAGGGTGAAGCTGGCTTCAAAGTAATGTATATTATTATTATTATTATTATTATTATTAATTCCAATAGTATGCCTGTAATTCATGACACTAATTTTACATTGGTAATGCAATGAAAGACAATGGAATAGAAATATAATACATTATTTATATTACTACCTTTAAATAAATTGCACATTATTCTGTCTGGCCGCACCATGTTGTGAAATTAGAAATAGGTTGCTCTTCAGTTTTGGTGTGATTGACACGAGTCATATATGGATGGCCTTGAATATCAATAACTGCCATGCGCTTGCTCATTTAAATGACACTCCCACTGGTGGCATCTAATTGACATAAAAAATGCCACCCGAAATAGAACTATTCCCTTCATATTCGACTCTCTACCAAGCTGTGTAAATCAATGGCCGGAAATTACCAGCAAATCCTTGCGGCTGGAGGAAAATTGCAATGGACGAAACAGTCTGTAAGTGAATGTATTACCAAACGTGGTGAACGCAGAAAAAATAAGCATATCAGTGTTTTAAATCGCTGAGATAAATAATAAACTTGGAAAAAAAATACTGGTATGATTCCCAGATTAAAATGGAAAAGCAATCTCAATTTTTAACAACCTCTATTCAGCCACAGATTTACGGTTTAAAAGGTCTAAAAGCATATCACTTTCAGATAATGTCACCATCATTACTAAGCAAAAAAATTTGGCAGCATTTAAAACAAGCAGTCAGATTAAGGAGTACAGTGGACTGCCAGTAATGGGGTCAGACTAATCCTTGGGCCCAAGTCCTCTTTTATCATTGTGTGCAAACGTATGTATTTGCACCGTAGCATGATTCTGCATTGCATTTCATGTTCAAGACTCTTGGCCACTTTGCTTTCAGATATGCAGTAAATTAGATTTAGAAAATGTCCTGATCTGCTGTTCAAATATACTGTATCTCAAAGTATTCCTCAAGCACACTTTCCAACAGATCTTATTCAGCGCATCTTTCAAGCTCATCTGCCATGAGGTTTACTCTTCGGACCACAGGGCATCTCAGAGGTGACTGTGCAACTTCAGTTATTGAATTCTGGTTAAGTTATGGTCTCAATCTCATTTTTATTGGCCAGTGTATTGATTGTCAGTTAGCCAGTGATAATATTAATGACACTAGCACAGCAACAGCACACGTACGTTGCAGAACTCTCACTGTGATGAATGATTGGCTCAGCTATTTGATTACTGTCACATCGTCAGGCATGCAGAAGGTATGAAGATGTGTGTGAGTGTGTGTGTGTGCATCAAAATTGTGCAGATGATGTTCACTTGGTTTTCTGTAATGTGTGTTATGCACTGTGGTATAGAGGTTCAGAATTGTTGGCTCCCTGAAAAATTTTATTAATAAATGCACTTTGTCAGCCATATTGTAAGTTCCTATGCAAAGGCAAACTACCTCATTTTATTTCAATGCATTTGTTTGTATGTTTCTGAAATCTCTAAACTATGAGTGTCCAAATAATTGACACCCCTGACCAATTTTTGTTAAGAAAAATCTAATATATATTGATAATAAGTTGTATTTGTGCCTAATTACATCAATGTTTGGCTGTCACTGTATTGTTCCATTTCTTCTCTTTCTGTTATAGACCAGCATAAAATTATGTTAAGCACATGCATTTTTATTTTGCCATCCATCTCAATGGAAAAAGGAAAACAATTTTCAATTCAAGAAACAGGTGGCATTTAACATTCAGCAAATTTCATAGTTAATAATACTGCTAATTGCTATAAGGACAATAATAAAACAATAAAAATGTGGAATAGAAGCAACCTGGGGGAAAAAAAGAGAAACGATTGAAAAGGAATGCATCCTGTACCCTTGAATTGTTGGGAGGATTGTATTGGAGGTAAAAAAAAAAAAAAGAGAGAAGAGGACTATGGTTCAAGACCTGCTGGCAATACTTAACGTACATCTAAAATAGTTAACTGAAAATACATTTCAATCTTATCCAGAAAGGCCCAGTGTGGGCACAGGCTTTCATTCCAACTAAGCAATCACACAGCAGATTCTACTAATCAAAGTATACAGTAAAGATTCAAATTCAAACTGATCATTTATCTCTGAATATTTGCTCTTGACATGTAAATAAATGCATCCGACTTGCGCTGAAATGTATGGGCAACATTTAATTTTACTAGTAACTATTTCGTACCATGAAATGCTATGGTTAACTAGGAATTTATTAAAATCTTTGAGCATATCTGAATTGGTAATGAGTGGTCTTAACTAAACATGTCTGCTCTGCCCAAGTTAATTTTTTACATGCTGGGTGACAAAAGGTTAAGGGCTGTTCTTATTTGAAGACACATTCAGTTTCATTCCAGTGCTTTAATGAAGAATTAAAAAAGAATTACAGAATTTTCTGGGATCAAGACAAAAAGATCCGTCAGATGTATTATTTAAAAGAGAGGAATAAGCGTGTGCTAATGTACAAGTTAAGGATCTTGTTTCATTTTCCGCAAAAATTAACAAATTCATGAATAGACTAATGGATATTAAGTAAAATTAAATTGAACTCTTCAGTTTTCAAAGGTCTCTGTCAGTTATTGCTTACTTGACATATTGAATGGCATATTTCATGGAAATTATTCTACTGTTTCAAGCATATAAAATAAGCTCTGTTTTTTGAGCTTCATTCTTTTTGTAACGAACATGGAACATCCTTAAATTAGGTCAAACAAGGGTGGGTTTAACATATGGTGCACCATTTTAATTCTGGCTGGGGGAATTTCTTAATTCTGAAATCACAGCATATGAGAATGAGATTACAGTTCGCTTGCTTCGACAATGTAAAACTACAAAAATAAAATATAAAACAATATCTTTGTGTCTTAGTCTGTCATGTACTAATATCTATGGCCTCATTAATTGTTTTGTGGTGTATAGTCATTTCTCTCTATCTCTCTCTATCTTTGTAGACATTAAAGAATGTTGGCCTCCATAGTCTTCATCATCTCCATCATCAGTGTCGCCAGTGCTCAAAGTGCCCGGCCATCCTACAGAGGATCATGTGATACCCTGTGCGCCTGTGAGGAAAAAGACGGAATTCTGCACATTAACTGTGAAGCCAGAAATATCAGCAAAATCTCCCAGGTCCAGGTACCATCAGACCTGCCCTTCCACCTCAACTTGCTCAAGAATGACCTGGTGGAGCTGAAAGCAGAGGACATGGAGGGACTGAGGAATGCACTTTCCCTTCACCTAGGGGCTAACAGCATACAAGAGCTTGAGCCTGGGGTCTTCAGTGCCCTTAGCTCCCTTAAAAAGCTGCACATAAACAGCAACTTCCTGGTTATGCTGAAAGAGGACACGTTCCAGGGACTGGGAAACCTGGAGTTCCTGCAGGCCGACACAAATTTCATCCGAGTGGTGGAGCCAGGGGCCTTTAGCAAGCTCTTCCGCTTGAAAGTCCTCATCCTAAATGACAATTCAATTGATTATCTACCCACTAACATTTTTCGTTTTGTGCCGCTCACCCACCTGGACCTACGAGGGAACAAGCTGCAGTCCTTGCCGTATGTTGGTTTCTTGGAGCATGTGGGACGCATCATTGAGCTCCTTTTGGAGGACAATGCATGGGTATGTGACTGCGATATCTTGCCCCTGAAGATCTGGGTAGAGAGCATGCGGTCTCAGGCTACCATTGGTGAAGTGGTCTGCCGCAGTCCCCCATACCTTAAGGGCAGCCCTCTCAATAAAGTGAAGAAGGATGTTCTGTGCCCCTCCCACCCTGACAAAGATCTGGAGGAGCCATCCAAATCTTTGGATCTGGTTGTCACCCCGTCATCAAAGTTGGACCTGTTCCCCAAGGTCATCGATACGAAGGAAACTGCCAAGGTCCCCACACCAGCACACAATCCAGTGCCCCGCTGCACTGAACGGTGTTCTTGTTACAACCATCCAACTGCTGGCCTGTTGGTCCATTGTCAGGATAGGGGGATCCAAAGGATTTCAGAGATTGGGCTTCTTCAGCAGAGTCCAAGGAAGCTTATCTTAACTGGAAACATGATCCAGAAGCTTCTACAGTATGATTTTGTGGTTTATGAAAGTCTGGAGTTGTTAAATTTGGCAAATAACCAAATTGATTTTGTGGACAATGAAACCTTTCTCAGCTTAGACCATTTGAAACGGCTTTACTTGAATGGTAACAGACTGGATCATTTGTCCCCAGGAATGTTCACTGGGCTGCACAATCTAGAATACCTGTATTTGGAATACAATGCAATCAAAGAAATTCTCCCTGGTACTTTCATCCCAATGCCAAACCTGAAGTTGCTGTCCTTAAACAATAATTTCCTCCAAAACCTCCCATTGCAGATATTTCACAATATTCCACTTACGACATTGAATCTGAGGAAAAACCAATTCCTCCACTTAGCTGTAAGCAATCTGCTAGATCAGTTGCCTTCCTTGGAGAAGATTTACTTGGAGGAAAACCCATGGGATTGTAGCTGTGACCTTGTCAGCTTGAAACAGTGGGTGGAGAAACTGGCTAAAGATACATTAGTAGGTGCCATTTTGTGCCACATGCCAAGGAAAGTGGCTAAATTGGAGCTTCAGGATGTAAAAATTGATGTCATGTGCCCAGGACTGAATGACAAGAACTCAGAAACCACTGATGCAACCACCACCAGCAATGCCATGGAAGGCTTCTTTCACTCCCTGACTGACACAGTACCTCTCTCAGTTCTCATCCTTAGTCTCCTTATCCTCTTTCTCATGGTCATATTTTGCTCAGCAGGGATAGTCGTTGTGGTCTTGCATAAACGGAAGCGGCGTTCAAAGAAGGGCCAGTCAGAGGACCAGCCAAGAGAGAATAGTCCCATCCATCTGCAGTACAGTATGTATGGGCAGAAGACCACCCACCATGTATCACAAAGGGCCCGAGTAAATATGAACGCTTATGATGAGCCAGGTCACAGCCCCATTATTCAGGTGTGCCGAACCCCCACCTATTGTGCCCGTCACAAGGATCAGGAGCTGGACCACCTGCCTGCTGCCCTCGATGAGCCCAAACATACTTGCCCGAGCCTTCTACAGATGGACGAGGAGTTGTCTCCTGTGGGAAAGAACGTTAAGTTCATGGCCTTGACAGAAGGGCCGACTGATTTTGTGGGCTTGAAAGACCCTGGGTCCCTCTACCGGAACATTCTTGAGGGGGAAAGAGACCTCCAGCACTTGGGGATCACAGAGTACCTCAGGAAGAATATTACCCAGCTACAGACTGGTGGAGGTGAGATCCAAGGGAAGGAACATCACAAGGAGCTCAGACTCATGGAGGCTATCATGTACAGTCGGCCACGTAAGGTGGTCCTGGAACAGTCCAAAAACGAGTACTTTGAACTCAAAGCCAACCTCCACACAGAGCCAGACTATCTTGAGGTGCTGGAGCATCAAACATCTTTCAACTGAAAAAGGATTATTTTTATATTTATCACTTAAAGTGCCTGATAATGTTGTCATATATTTTACAGTCTGCCTCACATTGCCAATGTGAAAGCAATAATTCCATTCAAATTCAACAGTTGCAATTTTGCAGCTAAACACTTTTGCTACTGAAATAACGTGTTCTATAACTGTTCAGATTGGCCGAATGATCATGCAGACAGTAATGTAGTTGTTAAAAAATGAGTTACGGTATGCAGTTTCTGGTGTAAATACGTAACTTACTGGGCATCCTCTACCATATTTGCAAAGCGGTATAATGTGTCATGAAGTTAATCTATGCCAGGTGCCACGGTCAGTGCAATGAAACAACTGGTTGCTGGTACAAAACTTTTAAAGATAGAGCATGTCATGTTTTCACTGTTAATATTTTTAAAACTCATTGTATATACTGATTTACTTGCACATGACCAAACAAACTGCACACGCGATGATTTTTTTTCTATAATTTACTTCTATAAAGACATCTGTTAGATATGAAATGCACAATACATTCATCTGTTAGTACCCTTTACTGAATGCAATTGAGCATATTTTTGATTTTCATTTTGCACTATTCAACGGGAAAAGGAAATGCTAACAGCACACTGAAAAAGAAAAGAACAAAATCACTCTGACCCCTGATAAATTGCCTGTTCAATGGGTTATTTCAAAGATGGAGCATGACAATCAGTTTTCTGTATCAAATTTAAACTCAGACCCTTGGGATGTAGATACTGAATTAAAGTTAATGCTTTTTTTTGTTTTTCTTTGTGTCTTGTGTGGTTGGACATCACAATGAATCTACTCTCACCAAGACTTTTCAGTATAACATTCATTCAGGGTGTGAAATTATTATTATTATTATTATTATTATTATTATTATGTTCTCAAGAGAATTTCCTGTCTGTTTTATTTTTTTCCATTGTAGATTTTTGTAAACTATTTATTCTGTAAATATTTTGTAAATAATTAGATATTTCTGTTTGTGTGCCTTTAAATGTTAAAGTTAAATCCTTCTGAACTATGAATAAAGATTTACAGTATAATTACATAGAATGCGACCAGTTGTGTGAATGTTTGTCCTTTTCAGTTGTATCTTCAGTTGTTTAATTGAGTCTGAAAAGGGGAAAAGGCCGATTCATTTGACCATTTCACCACTTTCTTTTTCTTTTCTTTTTTTTGAAAGGATGAAACCAGGATAACAGAGCTTAAAGAACCTGTGCATGTGAAATAAATGGCATTTAGGCATAGGCACTTTTTTTCTGAAGTATTTTTTATGGCTTTTTTGTTGGTTTGCTTTTGATTTTTTTTTTTTTTTACTTGTAAATGGTAAAGTCATGATGCATACTACTGGAATTTCTTAATTATTTACAATGACAGCATAATAAATATATAAATAATCATTATCATCATCGGCATCATATACAGATATCGTATTCAAACAAAATAATATACTGCAATGCAATAAGTTAATGACAAAGCTATGTGAAATATCCCCTGGTATCCATACAAGATTAGAATGTATCTACTACAAACAGCCCATTCCCAAATGTGTAGATCTCTGACAAAGTAGGCTTGTCATGGACTGGTTTCGGCAGAAACATTGAGGTGTGTTAATATGCCTCTGTCTCCCATTGTTTAACCCCCAATCCTCTTTATACTTTACTACAACTTAACATCCCATACAGTTTTCCAGCTCACACTTTTTCCTCTCCCAAGCCTTGGGAAGGGAAGCGAGGGAGAGGGAACCGCATTAGCTAATGACACCAGAGCCCATTATGATCAAAAGGTCACACCATATAAAATACCATGAAGAATTTGATATTGTCTACCGTGTACCACATGTCAAAATAACTTACGGAGATTGGGGATATTTTTTTTCTTTCTTTTTTTTTTTTTTTACTGTATATGCAACTGATAATACCTCTGAATGTGCAGTATAAGTATCAGTACCAGTGTTGGTGAATTTAAATTAACTCCTGCACTCATTATTTTATTGCAACAACTGCAGTTTCCTACTTGCCTGCTGTTATTAATGGTTGAATGCGGATTACAGATGCTACTGCTGTGCAGACCACTGATAGTGTTGAAGCACCATAATTTGTGGTGTCCAATAATGAGCAGCTAATTATCATTGACCACAGAGATCCAGTTCTTGCATCAAGCTGGGAGCTGCAAGCATATAGGCCAAATATCAGTCAAAACCTTCAAGACAAACACATTGTATCAAACAACTTTAACCCATGCTTATTTATTGAAGGTTTCAAATGAAAGTAACAGAAGGTCCCATCTCATAATCGTGAGCCCAAAATCCAGGAAACGGTTCAGGTGTGCAAATTTACTCAAGCTGGAGGCAGGCGGATAAAGGAAATAAACCTCAGCATGTAATTGTACTCTATTACTCTATAGTGCAGTGTAAAGCCATTCCGTCTGCAACTTCAGCCCTCATGTCGGTCAAATGAGAAATGTAAATGAGAAAAAAATATATACTCTCTCTCTCTCTCTCTCTCTCTATATATATATATATATATATATATATATATATATATATATATATATATATATATATATATACATACACACACACACACACATACACACACAGACGGGTGACAAAATAATGGAGGAATCCTGAAAAAATGTGTGGATACGTGGACAGACAGAACACATAACAAACTCAGATTCCTCTGTTCATTTTTCTGGCTTGGTTTGCGGCCATGTATCCTGTCTTTGGGGAAAGGGTCACTGTGACTCAATGCAGAGTAATTCTGTATGAATACCTTTATATCCTAAGATGAAGCATTCATATCATGATACGAGTGCTCTCTTGGAAGATGACAGTGGCCCAAGCCTCACAGAGGACAAGGGTTCACTGAATATGGGAAACTTTTAGATGTGTTAAACCGCACTCCCCATCACCAAGATCAAAACACCAAATGGGGAAATGCAGACAGGTAGTCTATCTATCTATATACTATATATTGCCTTCTTTAAATGACACCTCAGTTAGAAGTCATTCCTTAATCATTGTGAAAATTAATTCATACTTCATAATGTGTTTGGACGTTTCATTTTAATTAACCAAGGTTGTTATCTAATTTACAGCCAATGAAGGAATTTTAATGTGGTCTTTCAGACCACACCAGTAGTGGTTTCGGAAGAAGAATGATGTCCCATTTAACACTCTGGGACAGTTAAAATCATTGTATCACACCAATATTTAATATGTGTAGAATCTTTTAGACAAGTTTTCATATCCTTGGTCTTGCACTTTTGTGGTTTCTTTGTTTTCTAAATTTCCAACAATTGTTCATTCATTTGAGTCATGGGAAGCCCAGACTTTAAACACATTTTCATGTAGGAAAAATTTACCAAATTCAATTCCATACAACACACACAAGTGTGCACATACGAGCAGATATGGGAAATTCCACAAAGTTTGATTGTCTATATGAAAATACATTGAACTATCCTGATTGCAATGCCTTTGTTTGGCATCGTAAAACATCCACCACATTAAATCTGCTGAAGAGAATTGTATGGCAGATGTGCAAACTACAACCTGTCATATTTATGAAACCAAATTAAATTAATTTAACAACTACAGGATGAAGTTTATGATAATATGAACACACAGGGGGTCAGAATGACCTATATATCTGCTAAATACCTTTATTGGAATGTTTAAAAGTAGCGTGACATTGTGTTCAGGAGTTACAGCTGATTAATTAAATAGGGGTCACACCCTCTAATTTCATTGGTTTGCTGCAGCCACATCTTTTAATATAGCCACTTATCTCATAGAATATTTAAAGATCTTTGTCTGATGATTCCGATCTCCAAGGTTAATACAAATCTGTTTCACCATGTAGCAGGAGGTAGATTTTTATGGTTTTACAAAAAAATTCAAAATGGTGGAAAATTTGCTAACATGCAAAAGGGTGAGGCTAATTTGGATGGATTCAGCCTCACCCACAGTATACAACACAAAACAAGGAATTCAGTTTGGAAGCCCAAAATGCATTGACAAAAAAATAAATAAATTCAATATGGCCGCCTGCTTAATATAGGTAACCCTCATCATAAAGACAGTGCACAGGCCAAATTTCATGGGATTCGGTCCAAACTGTTTTCATGATATTTGCATTTGATGACAATGAAGGTCATATGACCACAAAGACCAATAGCTAGCTTGCACCATTTTAACCAAAAGTTCATGATTTTCGCAAACTGGATAGAACTAGGGTTCTTCTTGACCTGTGTCATATTTGACCTTGACAGGTTGAGTGGTTCTGGAGAGGATTGTCTAAGGTTTTTAACGTAATCCAATATGGCAGATGAACATGTGATAAATTAAAAAATTGGAGAGAAATATTATTGAAGAAGGACCTAGAGATTGTTCATGTGAAAAATGAGAGGTCTAGCTTGAACGGTGTCCGAAAAAGCACACTCACAAAACCATGAAAATAATAATCATTATAATAATCATGATAATAAAAAAAAGATGAAGAAGAATAAAAAGAGGAATTTGAACAAAAACAACAGGTATCCCCTTCTTGAGACCTGAGGGGGATCAATAATACATATAAAAGTATTAGTATTATTAATAATAATATTAATAATAAAAATAATTTTCACTGCCAGTGGCTAAATAAGGCCTATTCTGTTACACTCCCAAAACACCAACACCCGCGTCTGTTCTGACTCGCATCTGTCGTAGCGCGTCATGGTTCAGGAGTGGGAGCACAAAATCCTCAAAACTGCTGAACTGCTTCTAATATAAACTGCTCCAACTGAGCCTCCGTGCCTGGAATAGCCCAGTGCTTCTCTCACAGAACAGCCAGCTGTACTGACAAGAGCTGATGGCCTTTGTCTTTGCCCTGTGGTCTGTAACAGGAGTGTGTCACTTTTTTTTTTGCGAATAAAACACAACAAGGTTTCACATCTGGTTCTGCCCTCCTCACCTCCACCTAAGTTATTTCTCCACGATCATAATGCAAATTTATACTATATTTATTAATAAAGCAGCACAGCATCCTCACAGCAAGGGGGTTCTGAGTCTGAATCATGGCCTTGCCCTTTCTGTGCGGAGCTAGCACATTATTCCTTGATTTGTGCAGGTTTGCTTCAGGTGTAGCAGGTGCACCCACAGCCCTCAGACATTTGGGTTGGGTTAACTAGAGATTTTACTTTGCCCCTAAGAATGAGTGTGTGTGTTCTTGAGTAAATGATGTGTGAGCTCCCTGTGTGGCAATGGTAACCTGGACAAGTTTTCCTGCCTTCTTCCAGCCAGGGCATACTAACACTAGCTCCAGTACCCTTATTAGGAATAATTGTGTTAGAGGATGGGTGCATTATTATTATTATAATTATTATTCGGAGTGGTTGTAATATTAGTAGTGGCAGTAGTAGCAGTGGTGATGGTCGTAGTAGTAGCAGTGGTCGCAGACGCAGTAGTAGTAGTATAGTAATAGTAGTAGTATTAGTATTGTGCAGTTTAAGGACTGGAGTCATTTTCTGTTGTCTTGAAGTTGATGTGTTCCTGTTGGATTCTTTTGACATCAACAGTCAAATCAAATAAATCTTATCCAGGGCAAATAAAACTCAAAACTGTCTCAGGAGCATGTAGTCAAGCAAGGTAATCAAGCAGCAAGTCAAATCAGTGTCAACACTTGTATTGAAGTCATTTTCAGAGAGACGAGAAGGCATTCAAACAGTGGTATAACACGTCTTAACCCCCCGAGTGTGGTCCCAGCTAGAAGGGCCTGTTTAATTGCTATGTGTTTGTATGTGTGTGTGTACGTGCGCGCGTGTGAGTGTATGTGTGTGTGCGAGCATGTGTCTGTGTGTGCATGTGTCTGTGTGTGTTCTTTGTTTTTTTTTTTTTTTATGTCTGGATGATTCTAGGGTAATTGGCTCCAGAAACCACAACCACGCTGGAGGATGGTTTGGGCAACTTCCTCATGTTGTTTTAAAAAGTACAAACTTTTTTGTATCTATTTATTTTCACATTACAATTTAATTGGGCATGCGATTGACTTCAGCTGGTGCAAAAAAATGTTGAAGAAAAATCTGAACTGTAAGAACTGTAAATTAAGAACCAGTACTGTGTGAGATTTTGAGACAATCTGATTTTGCATCATGCTGGGCTGAATTTGAAAATAAATTGATTATTCTTGATTTGATTTGAGGCACACCACTGCAGTTGTGACAGTTACAGCAGATCTCTGGTCCTGGGACAAAAAGAAGTTTATGGAACAGGCACCAAAACCTCACCATTTTGTCCCCCAGACACACACACATGCACACACACACACACACACACACACACAAACACACATACACTAGCATCTGCTGAGCCACTTTTCTGTGAAAGAATGCACGATCAGAACTAGGAAGGAACGAGATTGTTGGTCCTTCAAACCTCTCATTAATCTATCCCATGCTCCCTCAGATTCTGCATCCATTTTGTCCGCCCACAAGCTGTTCTTAGCAGCATTATTTGTCTTCACAACAAACAAGAGCTTCCCAACCAAATTTAATGAGCTGGCAATGTTGTCTACTCGCTACCTTAAAAGGCAAACATTCCCAAAACATCAATCCAGAGAATTTTCCTTCTAGAGGAAGTATGCTACATTAATGATATCCTCAGCTGAACGCTCACCAAAAAAAAAAAAAAAACTGGTTTTCCACCTGGCGTCCAGGTTTCTTGCTCTCACACCAGATTATGTTTTGCTGCTCACACTTTGCATTATCAATTTCATCCTCTGTTGAATATGACTTCATGAATTAAATAAAATGAAGAAACACGCTGAAAAATAGGCCATTATTTGATCTGGATAGAATTCCTACACTGTGCTCTCTTGCTTTCACATGGCATCTCAGACTCAAAATCCGCTCTGAAATTTTCAGGGCAGATTAAAATGGAGGAGCAATAAAGGTTGAGCATCAGCACCAGAGCACCAGCACAGACGTACAGTACTTGTCTACTGCATTGCACTGGAGCATTTAGAGACCCGTGCCACCACCATTTCCATTTCTCTGACAAGAATCATCCAACAGAGCAGGAGTATCAGTGTCCAGTCAAGGAGGGCAGATGCATCTGTGAGTTTCTGTGGTTTGCTTTTACTAATTGGCTGCCAGTTGACACCCCAGAAACAAGACACACCATCCGTTTAGTCAGGCAGTGACACACATTTCTGTTCTGAGACAAACCAGAAACCAGCAAGGCCAGCGACAGTACTATTTATGCCCGTTTATTAGTTTGAGTTGTCAGTGCTTGGAATTTGACCTCAAGTGTTCCAAAACTCCTTGGCATTTTATTCATTTTTATTTCATTCTTTCCCCAATGGTTCCTGCCAGAAAAGCTTCCTTCGAGAAATATTTTATTTAATTTATTTATTTATTGTAGCGGAGTCCCACTAGTGATGGAGAGCAGTGATTCCAGCTCAGTGGACAGGCTTTGGTGTGGTACTTCAGGGTAGTTGAAGAAATGCCAAGAATTACCAGTTTGAGAAAGGAGACTTCTGTTTAATTCAGAAGATTTGCAGACATTTCGATTTTAATCAGGGTATCAAAGAAAATTTGAAGAACGAACTGAAAATGATAAAAATTGATGATAAAACAGATATCATGTATTGATCTAACGATTGCTGCAGACTGCAAGTACCTTGAAGATTTTAATTTGTTGAAACGCAGGACTGAGCCAGTCTCATTAATACTGCAGTCAGAAAACTAAAGCTAAGGTAATCGCTTGGAACAAAACCCAGAAAGCCAATCAGATTTCCATGACTGGAAAAATGCTGGCCTAATTTCAACATACCGTATTCGTAGTGATAAACATTCTTGCATGGCAGACTTCTCCCTACCTCCATCCTTCCTCAGCTTTTGGCTTCACCCAGCAGGAATATGTTGGCTATACTATCCCCTGTACATCACATTACGGTACTCAGAATGTTGGGTAAATCCAAAATACTACAATCACAAATGTGCTATAATACAAAGTAGAGCAATCTGTGAACATGTGAGTTTAATACTACTCAAGCAGCATAAAATAAGCCTCTTTTTCACTTGGTGTCCTAATACGCATGTAAACATTTGGGACTGCAACAAGTTCCCACACTTAAATATGCCTCCTCCTGAACGTTGAAGTGACTTTAGTAGAGTGACTTTAGTAGAGTCCATACAATCAGAAAACACAAATGTTACTGTATGCCATTAATGACAATGGCATGATTGTTCGCAATAGTGAATTGTGGTACACAGCGACGTTTAGAGTTAATTCAACTATTGCAGAGTGAAATTAACTCTTACAGAGTCTAATTAAGTCCAGTCTTCCCGGAGTGAGACAAGACCTTCTCAGAATTGATTAAGCTTTTAATATGTTGCTTTGTATAGTCCAGTAAAAAAGTATTTGGCCGTTTCTCGAGCTCCTCTACTTCTGCTTATTTCTCATTTTTAAATGTTTCATATCATCCAACTAATTTTAATATAAGAGAAATACAACATGAGTAAACACAAATTGCAGCTTTTAAATTGTTTCATTTATTGCAAGTAAAGAGACATTCTAAACCTGTATCGCCCATGTGAAAGAAAACAACAATCTATCAACTGGTTGTGCCGACCTTGGCACCAAGAACTTAAATCAGATGTTTTCACATAGTGACAGTGAGTCTTCTACACTGCTGTGGAGGAATTTTGGTCCACTCTTCTTTGAAGAATTGTTTGTAATTGGCCGCATTGGAGGGCTAAGCATAGACTGCCAGTTTAAGGTAATGCTGTGGCAGCTCAAATGGATTCAAGTCTGGACTTTGAGTTGGCCACTCCAAATCCTTCATTTTGTTTCTTTAGAGCCATTCAAAGGTGAAATTGCTTGACAGCATCAGTTTTTATGCATATTCCAGCTGTGCTTCAGCTTTAGCTAACTGATGGCTGGACATTTTCCAGGAGGATTTTCTAGTAGAGAGCACAAGTCATGGTTCCATTGATTATGAGAAGTCGGGCTTGTCTTAAATCAGCAAAGCAGCCCAGACCATCACCCTACCACCACTGCATTTAACTCTGATTTTCTTATTAAGGAATGCTACAGTATGTCAGCTTTCTGGCAGATGCTGTGGTACCCGTGTCCACCAAAAGAAATTCTTTTTTGACTCCTCAATCTTGCTGGTCAAAATGTTTTTTTTTTTTTTTTTGGCAAATATGAGACAAGCCTTAGTGTTCTTTTTTGTCAGCAGTGGTTTGAACCTTGCAGCTATCCCATGAATGTCATTTCTGCCCTGTTACTTTTCTATCATGGAATCCTGCGGCAAGTTGTGTCTTTTGAGTTCTTTCAATCTTAGTCTGGATTCTTTTGTAACCTCCTGGATGAGTCATTGATGCGTATTTGAGGAGTTTTTGAGGAGCAACCACTTCTGGGAATGTTCAGAAAGTTTTTTTTTTGTGGATAATGACTCTCACTGTGTTTTGCTGGAGTCTGAGAGTCTTAGAAATGGCTTTATAACCCTTTCCAGACTGATTGATGTCAACTACCTTGCTTCTCATCGGTTCAACTGGAGTGGTAAAAATCATGTCTGGTGAAATTGAACCCAATTTTCATTTAAATTAGTTTAATCAGCTGATTTAATGACTAAGGGGGTAATTATTTTTATTTATTTATTTTTACCCCCACATAGGGCCTGACAGAGTTATATTTGTGTAATATTAAAATTTGTTTTATGATCCAAAAAATTTAAGTGTGACAAATATACAAAAATTTGAAGAAATCTAGAAGGGAAAGAGTACCTTACTGTGGATTCAATAAAACTTTATACATAAAGTTCATGACATCCGGGTTGGTACACTGCCTACTGCTGCAAGAGCCTTATACTTAAATCCCCTTTTATCCATTTGACTCAAGGAGCTAAAGGAAGATAAGGCTGCAAATTGCTTTAGATCTGGTTGATAGGGACTGTGTGAAGATCTTTAGAGGAACTAATGGTCAAGGCAGCAACACTGTAAGTGCGTAGCCAGTGACTGAGCCCATTCTCCCAATATTAACCCTTGGTTGCATGTTGTCCAATATTTTGGACAAATTTTAAGTGGGGTTTTTGTTGTCTAGGCTCGCAGATATCCGTAAAACACATGATGTACTTTTCACTGGACATTTTCAGTTCAGAATTTCCCCAATAAATGCCTCTCTTGAGAATCGCGAGATTTACAATGGACAGACACAATGGCAGCGTACGTGAGTAAGAGGTAAGTCAACGAACGTCAGAGAAATATTCTTATATTGTTCAAGTTTTGATCAAACGTTTTTGCTGTTGGAGGAATGAAATTAATTATATAGCACGCAATAAAACACATGCACTTTGTAATGCATGCATATTCATTGGAATTGACCTCATTTTATGCACGGTCAATAATATTGGACATTACGCATGCCAGGCAAATAGTTGGAAATAAGACTGGGTTATAAGCCTTGATAATACTGGATAATATTCATATCAGTGACCTGGTTTCTTCGACTTTATTTCACATTATGTCATAACATTATTTTGTGGTACATTGTATATGTTATTGTTGACAGCGGTGAAATTCAAAATGTTCATCCTCCCCTTCACTCAGCCGCTGCTGTGCTCCTGTCTGCGGCTCGATAACATCCATCGCCTCATCAGCTTTCAAACCCTGACATGGAAGGCGCATGAAAGGCAATATCGTTGCCTTCCAGAAAAGCTTTGCTGATGATTTCAGGACTGCAAGAAGCCAAGAGACTTTAGCCTATCAGAGCAAAGAGGGTTTTCAAAGCCAAAGAGGGTCTATCAGCAAACAGAGGAATCATACAAGCCTATGCTCTCAGGGCACTACTTGCATTACGGATTGCCTGAGGTTAATTGGGACACTTTTGTCCCTAAGTTTGAGGGTTGAAAACCAACTTCAAAGTGACACTTTGCCATCTTGTATTTCTTTGGGGGGGTTGACGGGAGGTGGTAATAAAACTCCTATTAAGGGGTGGGGGGGGGGGGGTCTCACTATTGTTCAAACATTTTTTTTTTCTTTACCCTCAAACCTCATAAGTTCTTTTTGGGACTTAGGCCAGGCATCTGTCTCTCTACTACTACTGTTCTATAAAGCATCTTTGTGACAGACATTCCCTAAAAAGCACCATACAAAAAAAAAAAAAAAAAAAAAAAACTGTGCTGAAATACAGATTTTTTTTTTCAAGCCATTGGCAAACAATGAGTGGATTTCTACCCAGATGGCTGGCTGCACGCTCATGTGAAATGGGTGCACTGCATTGCTCAGTGACTATCAAAGGGCTGTGCATTGAAGCAGCCGGAGGCTTTAGGCAGTAAACTGAGCGCGGTTTTTCACAGGTGCTCTGTGCACTGTATGCTGCCGGAGGGACATTGTGCTTTCACGGAGGTACAGAGGCAGTCTTTACCCTTGGGTCACACTCTCCAAGCGAAAGCCAGCGGTAAATTGAATATCCTGTATTTTACATGACACCCTCTTTCTAACGTGATGCAGTGTGTCAGGTACAGTGCCCTAGCAAGGCATTTCAAAATAAATATTTCATGAATGATATTGGTGCATGAGAACTACCTTTGTGTATATATACACATTTTTTTTCTCAAAACAATCAAATAAATTTTTTTGCATTGATTTAAAAATATATATTCCATTTCAAAACTTGGTTTATTCGATTCCCCACAAAATTTAAAATTGGAAATGACTCAGGCCAACACAGCAATGACAGTTTGTATTTCATACTGTACTTTCTCGCACTGTGAAAGATTACTTTGAGAGAAACATGTTGCATCGGGCCATATGCCTGCTGTTTATTAGTCAGCAGTGTCAATGCCAGACATTCTCTTTACTTCTCAAAATAGCCAGTCTCTAAATTTCTAACAATATTCAGTTTCTTCTATAAAGGCTTTCATGACTAAGCCCTCCAGCAGTGAGCTAATGGATGGGGCTTGTGCAAATCTACTGTATTCATTTTAAGTTAACTGTCTTATGTGTTTGAACGATTCTTCCAGACAACGTGAGTGGTTGATGAAATAATTTCTACTTCCAAATGAATTAACAAACTTCCAGTTGGCAAAAACTCTTATTTATTGTATTTGGCATTTTTCCACGGATCACTCTTTAATAAGTCGTCCAGTCTGCGGACCTAATGCAGGCGTCCAGTGGATATCGCTCTGGTGACTCTGTGTCTCATTGATTTGGCTGACATTACTTAACACTACAAGCCTTCTGTCCGCTTGGCATTAATTGCATATGGCTCCATGCCAAAAAGAGGGAGCAATTTTCACACTGGTCTCAGGGTGAGAACTGTTAATAGTATATACTGTCCAGTATTTGGAATGGCCATAGCACAGTAGACAAAGGCCATTGCTGAAACAAACCCAGTAATAAGTATTCTCCACGGATCCACAGTAGTACAATTTACATTAAAATGAATATCTTGCAGCTTCATCGTCAAATTAATTCGGTGCTTGAATAACAGAAAAAATATACAAATAAATAAATTGATAGAAAAAAAATCTGCAATAACATTTGACCCTCTTCCGTGTAATCCACCTTTAATTCCGCAGCACTTTAAAATAACAACCTCATTAACGTGACAGTCACTAGTGCGGAGCTCGGAGTTGAGCTCTGCAGTGGCTGTCAGAATAATTGTCTCTCAGAACAAACGAGGAAAAGCGTTTGAGGTCATCAGCGTCTTTAGGCTCGATTTTGGTGGAGGATTTCAGAGCAATTACAGAATGTCGACTGCAGCACTGAAGCATATCTGTGGGCAGGAAGAAAGCGAAAGAAGAGTTTCGGAAGTCGACCCAATATCATGGTTCTAGTGAGCTGTGGGGCCTGTGTCCTGATAAAGGCTTGTCAGAAAACTGGGTTTGAAATGTGAGAGCACTGCTGTGAGCAACACACTGTGCCAACCAATAGATGTAAAGTGAATACTGTAATTCATTGGGGAGTGAAACATTTTTTATCTTGATTTTGTTTCCCAGCACTTTGAGTTTGCAAGGGAAAAATGACAATGAGGTTGAGTTGGAGACTGTCAGCTTTAATTTTTTGGGGGTTCAATCCATATTGGACACACCGCTCATAAATGACAGTAGCTTTTACACATAGTCTCCCTTCCCCTTTAATTTTTTTGGGGTGCATCTAAATATATTGGAGAGTTTAAGATAATATCATAATGCAAATTAAAGTAATTGTTTTTTATTTGAAATTTGCACACATTTCTTTTGCATGCAACGACTGCATGAAGTCTGTTAAGCACAGCCATCATCAGATGCGGGGTATCTTCCCTGACGATGCTCTGCCAGGCCTGTGCTGCAGTATTCTTCAGTTTCGGCTTATTTTGCAGACTTCGTGCCTTAAAGTCTCTTCTACAGCATATAAAATGCATGTTTAACCAGATCAGCTCCGGTGATTGACTCAGCAATCAGAACCAAAATAACAAAAAAGAAAAAAAATCTCACGATCAAATGAATCAGGATCTAACTGTTTATATTTGTGCATAAAAGAATTCTTTTAAATAACTCATTGAGATTTGTCCCTGAAATACGCATATGCGTCTCAGGGGAATTGCCCTTGCTCTGCAACCACATCATCTTAGTATGTACAGTACTCCAGCAACTAAATCCCCCCCCGGTACACCCAGTTGTTCGCTGAGAAAATGGGATGACAGTAACTGTGACTTTTTCTTGAAACATCAGTTTCTACAAATGAGGATTGTTTTAGGTTTTGCCCACATTTCATTCTGTAGCAGCACGTACATCTGTGAAGATTCATCACCCACTAGGTTCAGAATTACATCTTTGATCATAATAATAAATCACTAAGATACAGGGGGTCGTCAAATCAGTTGAAACACTGCTATGAATACCAGATTTGAGAAGCTCATGGCATACTTTTTTTCGTTATTAAGACTGGTTCACCAATTGATTGGTTAATTTTGAGGAGATTTTGAAAGCACAAATTCTTTCATTATTAGCAACTAACCTATCAGGTGTCCCTCGGTCTCTGCAGGAGGGCAATGACGTGGCGAAATTAGTTCATATTGTCGCTGTGTTTTAGTAATGGGCACGATGTCATACTTCTCTCGGGACTAGTATATAACTTTGCCATGTTTTTCCAGCAGTTTGGGCACCAGTTATTTATCCTATTTGAAACTCTGTTAGTATCCTCATCTTGCATTGTAGACTGACCCAACAAATGATTCTGGTTGGACTTCTTTTAAGTGGGCGTACGCTCCTAATTAGCATTCACATTTATAGGCATGACCTATGTAGATGCTTTTGCTATTCTGATTTAGAGACTCCAAAGTAAGAAATTTTCAGTTGTGTTTCTCAAATTTTGGCAAAAGAGGTCTTTCACAGAGGCTGTGATGTTTCTTTATCGGATTGTTTTGGCACTTGAGTATGCACATTGAGTACCTGAACAGAAAGGAATAAAAAGAAATTTAAATATGTCATCTTTTGAACCTCAGTGACAATAGGTCCCAGTGGAATAATTTGTTCACAGTGAAGAGATGTTAGTATTTAAAAGTAATGGCCTAAATAGTATGATATTGCCGAAGGGAAGCCATATTTTTGAATGGGCTATTAGTTTTTTTTTTTTTTTACACCAGAGGCTTAATGACCTGCTTTACATTCGCACACCGTGGACTTTGTAAACACTGGGGGGAATGTCAGTCCTGGGTCACCTGCAATGAATGAACGTAGAGACAGAACAGGCTGAAGTTGAGGCGGAAGTGCTGGAGATGGAACATGATGTGGAGTACAGGCCCCGACCTGCCTGGATAAATCTCTGATGGAGGCGGTGGGGGGGGGGGAGCCAAATGAAAAGCTCAAATCCATGACATGTTCATGTCAGAAATGCCAATACAATAAGGTTCTCAAACCCACATGGGAAGGTGCTGTACGAACCGAAAACATAATCCACCGCCCACTGGCCCACCAGCTGCCTACTGTTGCGGATATTAAAGTCTCCTTCTATGATTCTCTCTTGAATTCTAATATTCAACTTTGCTATTTACAGCAAGGATTTGCAAAAAGCTGCACATTAACTTTGTTTAAAAATTTTTCCGTTGGATTGCTTTTTTTATCTTCTGCAGTATATGGGCCTGTTTTCACCCATACAAGCTGTCACATATGATACATGGTATTGCTTTTGAAAAATGTCCACCATTCTGGAAAATGTGTCCAATAGTTACATTATTTAGACTGTAGTCACATACATACTGTAGATTCATCATGTGCATTCATTATACCGAATGTTTGTTTGAACTATTCTTCGGTAAAAAGAAGAACTACGTAGGTAGTCAAATGCATATGGTCATCGAAGCACAAAACAGAATTGTTAATGGTGTTGAGTAAGTAATCCAATGGTGGCTAATCATTAGATTTGAATAAAATCTTTGTTTTAACAAGACATTCATAATTTTTAAATTAACAGTGCCAACACAAAAAGGCAACCTATTTTATAACACAATAGGAAAGTGAAAATAAGTTTAGGAGTTTGAGATTTCTGAAGAGTCGAGTGCTTTATTCTGTCCTTTCAGTGTCTACTTGCAAAAATCTGAAAACAAGCTGTAAATAAAACATGATGACACTACTTTGCCAAGAGCAGCTCCGTAGGTATTGCCTCCAAAGCCGAATTTGCGAGTAAGTGGCAGTGCAAATTTGTCCAGTGCTGACAGGATGAAAGGTAATTGCACTGTAGCAGGCAGGATACTACGCATGATTTCTTTAAAAAAAAAAAAATGTTTATTGTTTGGTGAAGTCAAATGGATAATTTGAATAAAAATGCTCTCTGGCTAGAGTAATCACGTGCATATGACGTCACTATTTCCTCTTACAACATCCAGATGTACTGCAACACGCATGAACAGTCATATACAGTTTGGAGCTGACATCAAGAACAAACTCATGCAGCTAGGTTAAAGTATGTAAGTATTTTAAATAATGGCTGTATTCAGTCCACGTCAGAATATTTTGGATTTCCTTTCGATCTTGTCAAAGACAGTTGCAAATTATTGTGGAAATACAGCAAACATAAATTAATAAGTGAATATTCTGAAAGCTCTCGGAGCCATGTAATGATTTCATAAGGCAGTCATAAGATTCACCTGCTCTTTCATGTCCTCATTTTTATTTCTATTAATTTATCCATTTTAACTCAGTATTTTGTCACTAAGCTCTCAGTCTTCATTCAGTCAGTCACTAATCCAGTTAAATCCACCATGCCTTGGATGAGACAAAGCCACCTGTGTCCCCTCAATGCACGCTCTGTAATACGCCGTCATACAGCCATATTCAGATTGTAATTTAGACAAGGAGGCGAGTCATTAAGGTTGAATTTAGGCTGAAGCCTCTCTTGTCTTAAATACGAGCCCTGCTTGGTTGTTAGTCCCCCCAAAATTATTCACTGTTCTAGACCAATGTGTTTAAAAACTACAGTTCCTTGTTATGTTTTTTTCAAGATGCAAATTCAGTATTCTGGACCTCAGTTGCTTTGAGTTAACAGCAGAGAATCTTACATCTGCATTTCAATATATCGTTGATGGGTTTAATACCACCAGTGCCCATTAAGATCCAGTTTTACATAAGTCTAGGTTCATAATAATATGAACAGCAATTTTCTGCAGCTGCGTATTAATTACTTATTACACAGTTTACAGATACTCTTTCATTGATTACTAATTGCATACATGAGGGTAATAACATTTGTTCATATCAGATAGGCAATTGTGGCACCTCTGCAGTGCTTGCAGCTCAACATCAGCTACATTTATTCAACTACATATTTGCTGAAGCAATCCAGGTTTGTTATATTGCTCAAGGGTACAATGCCCGGCCCAAGATGGAAATCAAAGAAAACTATTGAGCTACAGACCAATTTCTGCAATGATTACCCTCCATTGTTATGCCATAAAAAAATCTAAACACCATTTTTAAAAGCTCTATAAGCGAGTGTCACTGTTCCATTTTCGAACAGAGTTGTCCACTACACTGCCACTTATTTACACATTAATTCTGATAAACATCACAAATTACTTCTAAAACACGTTATATTAGAGGAGAGCGAGTGCAAATGGTTGCAACAGTAAATTAATAAACAAACAGGACTACCAACCTGGGATTGCCAGCCCGACAAACTCCAACCCCCATCCCCTCCCCTGATGACGTAGACAAGGAAAAAGTGCATCATATAATTATCGGCAGGGTGGAAAATTGAGAAACCAACCAAAAAAGCTGGTAAAGCATTAATTCCTCTCTAGACTTGGAAAAATGATGCCCTTGGATAATTTTTCTTTCTTTTTTTTATGTGCGAAGGCTGGTTTGTCCTTTCCCATCAGAGGGCAGAGTGGTACAACATTAAATTTGTTAAGACTTTGTCCTTCTCTGTTCCCTCAAGGTTTCACAAGGTATTAATGGATGTGGACCCAATTCATTGCTCTAGGGACCACAGCCCGAGTCAACATCTGCCCATTGTTTACAGTCATACTCTGCATTCAAGGTACTTGCAGAACAGTGGGCAATGCTGCATCTCGATGGTGCAGGCTGGCTTCACATTGTTCTGTGTGGCTTGACTCTGAAAATAAATTCAGACCCTTGTGGTAAATGCCTTTAAGTCTCAAAATGTCTATTTTGGGGGGGAAAAGGTATCTAAATATGTAATAGATCCATACAATCTTCTCAGTGAAGACCCCAGTGCCAAAAGTACTTTGGTCACAAAATGTCAAATTTGATAAAAATTGAGGACAGCGGTAGTTCAGCCAGGCCACGGAGTCACGCTCAGCTCACAAGCCTGTCTTTATTTGTGATGGTACAGACCGCCAGCCAAGCCCACATCGGCTGACAGCTCAGCTGATTCCTTTCAGGCACTCAATTGGCTAATCTTAAACAAGGCGCCCTATTTAAAGATGCTTTGTCCGCCTATTTTTCTGCTCATTTTGCAACCCACCTCCATCCCCATCTCATCCTTTACACGTTGTACTGACTTAAGTCAATGACAACACAGTCATTGATGGCTCGCTCTGTTCTGTACCCCTGGGAGGGGGGATTTGCTGCTGCTCTCTCCGCCCGTGGCTTTCACGCGTATGCATGGAGGGGCAGGTTTTTGGCAGGTCTCTCCCTGGATACTGGCTTTTCATGCATACGCGTGGTAGGGCAGGGAGGCCCCAGAACAGAGCCATGCTGCCAAACTCAAAATATTGCAAATAAATTCGCTGCAAATTATATAATTTGGGGATTTTTGACAAAGTGGATCTGACTGAAATGGACAGAATATTGACTTTGGTTATCCTATCTTACTGCATGGTGTGTGAAAATGTGACTTAGTACTTTTATCACTAGGCTCTTCAATTAGTCTCAACCGTTAATACATAAAAATGCCTTGTATATTAATAATTAATATTACATATCACAGGAGCCCAATTTTGTGCAATCTTCATATTTTATAGATTACCATAACCAGCAGATGGTTGAAACATATTCCGAAATTTGAAAAAAAAAAAAAATAGAAATGTCAAAAGAGCAATAATCAGTAATGTAGCTTGTTCTAGCATTCGTTAATGACCAGACAAATTACTTGCCTGTTTAGAAAAACCTGCTGCGATTGTTCCCAAAGTGTGAAACAAAAACACTGGCAACATGTAAAGTGGTGTTTGTATTGATTTAGGGAAAAAAAAGGAGAATCAAGACAAGTATTCTTCTCTCTAACATACAGTCCTTTTCATTATTTGCTTTATGGTCCATTGAACGTGATGGATATAGTAGGGGAGACAGGGGCTTGTTGTCACATGGGTAAGTTGTCACACTGCAATTATCTTCTCCACTACAGGGCGCAACTAAATAGTGAAATACTAGTTTTCTTGCTTTACATGGTCAGGTCTCATGTCCTGTGGGAGAGGAGAACAACACATTGTTAGTTGAGATGAGTAACAATTAACCATTTTCCACCACCCAAAGTAAAAACTAATATTTTTTTAAATAAGCTTCTTTCAGATAAAAATCCTAGCAGTGATACATGTGGACTTGTTAGAGAAGATATTACAGCATACGGTCATACCTCAGTCATTGTTCTGTTTTAAGCTAACTTTAAGCTAGAGCTAGCATTAGCAAACATGGTAGTTTGGGGCAACTTGTCTCAGTCATTTGGGGGTAAGTTGTCACATGTGAAGAAAACAAGTTATCCAGCAGAAAAAGAAGAGAAAAACTGCTATTCTCACCAACACACCTGTAAAGGAGGCACTTGAAGCTGAAAGGCAGGCACAAGGGAAAAAAGACTATTCAAGAAGAAAGGCAAGTCAACTAAATCCAAAATACCAGAGGCAACGCACAGGGAAGAAACAGAGGGCAGGTACAAAAAGAAAAACTCCAGATGACTCCTCATTGTAAGAAGATGAGTCCCAGTGCCTGGTCTGTGTAGAGCCATTTGGAAACAGCCCCCCAAGAGAAACCTGCGTGCAGTGCATAATATGCAAAGGATGGGCCCATGAAGAATGCACCCCTGGCAAATCAATCTGCGTATGCCAGAACTGCGACTCAGATGTGGAGTCTGACTTGTGAGGTCAAGTTTTGTTTGAAATTTTCTGACTGGATGTCCCAGGACTGACTAGTGAGGTCAGCTTTTGTTTGAGTTTTTTTTAAAATTGATCTTACAGTAAGTTTCATAAGTCTCACGCATGTTGCATAATATTTTATGTTAAGATTTATTCACTTTCAAGTAAAAAAAAAACAACAACAACAATAATTTTGTCCTTGTTACATTAGTTGCAAAATCCAGCGTGACATCTTAGTGTGACAACTTACCCGTTGGTGGGGTAACTTGTCACATGGTGACAATCTCTATTTGATTGCTTATAACTCTGCACTGACACAAGATATGAAAATGACATGAATAGAAAATATATACCTTAGACTTTGGTCTTTCATCTGGTACACATTTTTTTAATATATGATTTATTGATTCCAAGAAATATATAAAAGTGTAAAAGGTGTGACAACAAGCCCCGGTCTTCCCTACTGCCTCAATAACCATGAAGTGAGAGCATTCTCCACATTCACTATTTTCAGTCAAACCGCCATGTTCCGTCAATCACTGGCTTAAAGGTGAGGGACAAAAATCCCTCTCTGGGAACTTTGGGAATAAATAGCATCACACCAACAAGCCTCTGTGAGCATATAATTCTAATAGCCATGTGTTAATTCATTGGGATCCCTCTCTAAATTATCACTGATCTTTCAAATACATTGGTCTGGTTTCATTAGTGTGAGGGCTTACAGAAGCTTCTCAGTCTTTAACCATCCATCTTACCATTATCTGAAATTGAAAGCACAGAGGGTTAGTTATTGCACTGGGAAATTGAATTAAGCTCATAGACTGCTCAGAATAGCATTTTCCATTAGGGAGCAGATCCAAAACCAAATGCAAATAACTGAAGGGATATTTGATATACCTCTTCAATGTAATAAACAATTTTGCCCACAAGCGCCCAGAGTAGTACATTTAACAATTTTAACATCTACCTGATGTGAGATGCAATATACATAGAAGCCATACTTTAAAAGTGAGCATCTCATAAAGGCTTTATGCTGCATATGTAATGCCTTCATGCTGTTGACAAATTGGCATCATGGATGGTACCAACTTTTAGTAAGCCACTGACCTCTAAGCCAGTGTTTTCAAATTTTATCTGTTCAAGGCACATCCAAGGGCAATCCAAATTTGCACGGCACACCTGTATTCATATGTGTGTAAAGTAGCCTCAATCATAGATTTTATCACGCTTATAATTCTTGTCATTCTTAAACATTTGTTTATAACAATAAATAACATTAACCTACAACTACATTACCCTGGAAATGGTTGTTATTTGTAAAATACTTCGTAAAATTACATCAAAGCTACAACATGTTTAAACCAGAGAGGTCATAAAATTACTCTTGTGATTACAAGTACATCGGTTGGAGTGTCAGATCTTGAATTAAACGTGGAAAAGACATGACACTGTCAAACATCTTAATTTTCTAAATTAATGAAACCAAAAATGATAATAAAAAACTCATCTCCTTTCCTCCCACAGTTGCAGAAACTCTCAAGCTCCAATTATATGAGTATTTCTGATTTTTGATTCTGACTGAACCCATCACAAATATTGCTTCCCTTACCACATAAATAATAGCAACTAATAGCAAATGAACTAACACCAATGCTCATATTGATATGCATCGTCATTGCTGGAATTTAATGAGTTAGCAGGATCAAAGGATGGAATCTAAAATCCCATAGTGTGTGTGTGTGTGTGTGTGTATTTTTTTGCACTCTGATCATGAAAAGATGAAAAACGAACAAATAATAATCACAAAAACGATGAGAAACAAAAACACATAATGTTATTTGCATTGTGTAAGCATCAACACCACAGTGCTAGCTCTCACGGTGCTTTCTGAAGGTCTGAAGCTTCCATTACAAAGGTTTATCAGACTTCAATTGCCCATCGCTAATGTTTGCTACTTCTACTACTTCGCACTCAGCGATCCTCGGGTCTTTTGCGGTCACAGTCTGCTTTTGGGAGAAAGGAGGAGTGGCTACTGCACACTTATCTCCTGGCCATGAGTTAACTGAATCATGGGAATTAATTAATTAAATGCAGCATGTGATTAATATTGTAGTCACAATAACGTCCAAAAAAGTGTCGTCATTTCGATTTATATCAGCAAATACTCAAGATCTTATGATTGAATTAGTATCGCACTGATGAATATGTTTCAGCTGGCAATAATTCTTTTAATCCTGACGGATTCAGTGCACAATTCTCATTTCTTAAATAACCCTGTTCGAGGACAGTTCTCATGGTCATTAAAAAGATGTTTCCGTGTTGACCAGCTTCAAGCAAAGAAAAAAGCGAAGGAGATTGCTGAAATCACTGGAATTGAGTACAGAACAGTCCAGCAATTTATTAAAACGTGGGAGTATAGTACTTAACTGTCAGCCCCGTGCAAGAAATGGGTTGGAGAAAAATCATGACTGATCCTAATCGGAGATCACTTACAGTAAGTACTTGATGAAGTCTCATCGTAAAAACGATAAATGAACAGTAGAAATCATGGCTGTTTAATTATGAAGGTAAGGGCCTTTCCACAGGCACGATCCAACAAGACTTGAAGAACTGGGAGTAAAAAGCTGCGTGACCATGAGAAATCCAATTTTTAACGAGACCATATGGAGAAAAAAAGATTAGTTCAATTTGCAAGGGCTGATAAAGATTGGGCTGAGGAGCAATGAAAAAGGTCATGTGACCTAAGGAGTCCTGATTACCCCATTCCAGAGTAATGGGCATGTCAGGGTAAGAAAGGAAGCCCATGAAGCGATGCATCTGCTATGCATAGAGCCCACTGTACAAGCTTCTGGAGGCAGTGTTATAATCTGGTGTTGCTTCAGTTGATCAGGTCTGGGCTCAGCACTGTTCCGCAGCAATGAAATGAATTCACCAGTAACCCATTAATGGATTTTTTTAAGCCCTAATGGCACAGGTATAATGCCAAGATTCATCGAGATTGAATTGTGAAAGTGAAAGAGAGGTTCACTGATCGTGGGAAAACATTTTCAAACATAAATTGAAGCACTGATTACTAAAACCCCACAAGTCAAGTCAAGTCAAGTGTGACTTATGGGGTTTTAGTAATAGGTGCTTCAATTAGCCACCTCAGAGTCCAGATCTAAACCAAATGAACATCTTTGGGAGGTGCTGGAGGCGGCTAATGGAGTGGTTTGACTCACCCTTCATCCACACAATATCTAGGCCAAAAATTAATGCAAATCTGTTTGGAAATGGATGTTGTAACGCTGTATAAGATCGATAATACCACGCAAATGTGCACCGTGATCAAAGCTAAAGGTGGCCCAACAAAATATTATAGTGTAGGACTTTTTTTTTAGGACGGGCAGCATATGTACATTGCTCCAGCCCTCCTGTGACTAAGTGCAGAAGTGAAGAAGCGGTATACATATTGTATGTAATAGATAATGGATGGATTTTTTTCCATTCACTGTGCTTCTGGTCATCTTGTAAATGTCATTGTTCATAAAAAGCAACATAAAACCTCCTTAACCAACAATTTTTGCTATAGTGGCAACTACCCAGCTAATGGCTTAACATTGTAAACGGTGACATAAAACACAGTTCTGTAGGATTCGAGACTAACTGTGTCATAAGTGATGATGTTACTGGATGTCACCAAGCAATCTAAAATTAGCCCAAGGGGCATCGGTCCTCTGCTGCTATCTCTATCAGCATCCTCTTTCCTCTGTTCAATAAACCCAGGCCATCAGCAAACTCACTCTCACCTTAGTTTCGTGGGTGTCTTTAACCTCAAGAAAAACAGCTGAGACTCAAAGGAACTGCCACAATTACAGACCAGGGCAAACTCTTTGACAACATACTGAAGAAAGAGATCTTTCCTGGAGCAAAAACACTGACAAGGTCAAATTCAAAAGTATCTGAGGACTGTGTAGTTGCTTGTGTGCTCTATATTGTTTTTTGTTTTACATTTATTTTCCCTGTCCTCAAAAAACATTTAGTAACTGAAAGTACTGTCAAAGTACTCCTATTTTGAATAATGTTATACAAACAGTAGACATCCTGTGACTGTGTTTGATCTAACCATAGTTAGATGTCAAAACCCACACCCTTGCCAAGCAATGATGTGACAAATGGCTTTAATTTCTATAAGTGCTGTTTTGTGTACACCACATACTAAAAACAATAAAACAAGGACAGCTAACATTATGTACTGATGTGGAGTTAAGTATACATCACTTTCACTGGATCTTTATATAAATAGCATATGTTGAGCCTCTCGTTTGCGAATTTTTTTGTGACCCAAAGCAAATGTGTTGCCATCTGCTGTTGTTCATGGTGTTTCTGGGTACATTTCCTGTAATGTACAAACTGTTTGATGTGGTTTTAATGACATGGGTCAACAGTGCATGACAGTCAATATATGACATAACTGATAAGAGAAAAACACAGTCACGTATCGAGCAACATGTAGAAGATGGTAACTGACCTTCAGTGAGAAATGTTAATCAGTCACTTTCGCTTTAGCTTTATTTTTCCAGCCTGCGTGTGTCCAGTGAATGGAAGTGTTCTAGACTGTTATGTGGTCTCTTTAAATTTACAGTGCATGTCCCTTATTTTCAACAAACCACAAGTCATTTCAAAAAGCAAATGTATTTGCAGCTACATATTTAGAAAGGACAATGATTAAGTTGGCTGTTGGTTACATCACTCATCAAAAACAGGGAGACACTCAGACAGGTGTTTCAAACCCAGACAGTTTATAGTAACCTGCTTGGCACAATAACCTCATTACCGTAAAAGCACAGCATCAAGCTCTCTCGAGAGTCAAGAGCCATTTCTTTTTCAAAACTTCTGATGAATAAGTTCGGTAACTCATAATTTCTTTTGAACTCCCTCACCTTCTAACCACTCATAAACAGTGGATTTGTTTACATTAGCTCAGCTCAAATGGATAGAACAGACCAGGCCCCTTGCTCAAATATATATTTGTGCATGTTACTCTCTAGCGAGCACCAGCTAAAAGACAGAAACAGTCTCACCTCCAACAGGCCTTATCTGTGCAGCAAAAAAAGAAAAGTGTCCAGATTGTCATATTTTATAAATCAGGTATCAGACATCGCAGATAAGTTCACTTGAAAACATTTGTGAATTTTATACCGTTTTTTTTTGCCCTAAAAGCAGCCTCGCTGATAGTTAAATTAATTACATCATTGCAGTCTTGTCATGTCTACAGGAAATGCAGGTGCCCCCCTCCCCCAATTTATGTATTTATTTTTTTATGAAAATCAGTCAATAATAAAAGTTATATTTCTCAAATGGGGCCAACAGCCTACTTTCATGGCAGGGCATGCTGAATGTATTACTAGAGAATGGCATCCCACCTTCAGTGTCCTTGTATTTGTCACACCATGGCTGGTCGATCACCCAGATACATGTGTTACTTTTAATGGGTTTGTTTGTCTATGGAACCTGACTGGCCAGCAATTGACCTTTGTCTTTGGTTCCTGAGGGGTATCTGCGTGTGTGTCTGCATGTGTGTATTTGTGTGTGTGTGTGTGTGTGTGTGTGTGTGTGCGTGTGTGTGTGTGTGTGTGTGTGTGTGTGCGTGTGCGTGTGTGTGTGCATGTCCTTCTTAAACCCTCAAACTGAATTTTTTACAGCACTAAATCATGTTAACCCATCCAATCCCATTTTACCCAGCAAGTGACATCACCATCCGGGGCAAATACAGAATGTAGAGTCCATATCAGGTTTGGATAGACTAGAATGATTTTCTGCTGTAAAAGATTCTGAGTTTTATATTGAAGCTCGTATGCAATACATTTGTCCAGTTTGACACAACATTTAAATGAGATTTAATTTAAAAAAAAAGTCAATTTTCCTCTGCTGAATGATGAAGTTCTCTGATGGTCTTTCATCGCGTCCACTTGCCTGCAGTGAACATGCTCAACGCGAGAAAAATCCGTAAGTTTAATCACACCGTCTTCCTTATGTGAGTATGCAATTGTCTGTTTAAAAATTACAAGTTGATTGTAATCTATCCAAAAGCAGTTTTCTGCAGAAATTGAATGGCATTCATGTAAGAGAGCATTCATTAATGTTGAATGAAGGTTTTCTTATTTTTGGAGCCAATTCTATTAATTATTTGCTTTGAGCTCTTATTACATCATTTTCATTGCTTTGCTTTACTGCTGTACTTGGCTCTGCGATATCATACATTATTGACTCCCTTAGGTCTTAAAGGGAACATCAATCATGAATCAGGTAGCACCGTTCTATGAGCGGAATTACTTAGTTTAAAAGGTAGTTAAATGCTGGTAAGCCTCTGAGAGTATCCTGTCCCACTCATTTTATCACTTGCTTCAAAAGATCTCATGTTACATTTAATTTGCCATATGCTCTGCCTAAAATATTACACTGGGGTTGTCCACAGTAGGTGGGTGCTGTCTTCATGCGAGTTCCCCGTGCTTATTTATTTATTTATTTAGATCTGTTATGCAGCCTTATTTTCACCTGGATCTCAAAAATAAATAAATAAACTAAATCGAGGAAAAACCTAAATATATGAAATACAAAAGAACCTCCTGTACAAAAGTGTTGCACTGACAGCAATTCATTGACCCAAATCAGACTCATTACTCGCCGTGCTTTGCTGCACTGATTGAACTTCTTGACAAAAACAAATATATTTCTAAATTTAAAATCTGGGACAATATTCTTCTGGGGAAAGCTCAAGAGGTTCAGTTTTAAATACAGGAAAATATGAATCACGCATTAAATTTTGCCGCATTACAGTTCTATAATTATTCTGCTCTGAAGAGCGTTGACTGCTTATAAAAAGAGTTGCTGTTTCTGAAACGAATTCAATATCCTTCAAATTGAGCCCCTGAGAACAAAAGTGGTTCAACTCCATATCTGGCTTTTTTTAAGTTCTAATCTTAAAATTATTCCTAAGTGGTCAATCTGTATTCTGCAATAATGGATAAACTCAATGCAGTTTCAGTACTATACAGTACATTAGGTGTGTCACAGGTTCCATACTTCAAGAATACATAAAGTGTTCAGTGCAATTGTGGTCCGACATGAAAATAACAAAAAAAAAAAAAAAAGTAGGATCACTCTTGTTCTAAAGAGCTCAATCACAATCTGCATTTCCAGATGTGTGAACTGTTTGCGTACAAATGTAAAATTGTGAGGTATACAGCAAAATCACTGAAAAATAAATAAATATTTGCCACAAACATTTAGGAGCTAAATTCATGTCCTATTCGAATGAAGATGCAATCATTGACAAGACAGTTAATATACACAAGCTGGGCTATGACGTCGTTTCTGTAATGAATGTATTCCATATGAGCATTATGTATGATGCAAAGTTTACTCAAAGGTTATTTAAAAAGAGAATTGTCCTCTGATCTCTTTAGGGGAAATGCATTAAATATTCCTCATCCAGATGTTTGGAGTTGAATTCATGTGTGCAATTACCTCCTAACATCTGGAGGCAGTATCGCCCCTCCCCTATCTTCTATTTTCAGCTGTATATTCCCCCCCCCGCATGTGGTTCTCTTCCCTTTCTTGGAAAAATAGTGCTAGCCTTGCACTACCAGACTTCCTTCACTCTACCAGACTTCTTTCATTCATCCATTCATTTCAAATAAAGTAAACTGCTTCGTGACAGCAGTGTTCAAAGAGGAAGCACAACAGTATGTGGATATTGCCCAGATATGCTTAGGCCTGATCATAAAGCGGCGAGTCATTAAGAACATGTGGTGTGACATTATTGTTTTCATTTTGTTTCTTTGATGGAGAACAGAGAACAGACAGGCCTCTGCTCCACTTCATAGTTTTATGTTACTCAAACGCGCAGGAAGTCGAGAAGGATGGCCAGAGAGCGCAAGGTTCATTCTAATTGCTAATTATCTGTCCTCATTATGGGTCCTAACAAGATGCAAAAAGTGATTGAAGCTCTGACATCCGTAAGGAGGAGACAATTTAGAAAATGCTTCTTGGAGGAGCTAGAAGCTTCATCGAGGAGGTTACACAAGGGCAGGCAGTCTTAGAAATCTTCCTTGGAACTTGTGATTTATGGAAGACCCACATGTTGATCCACCTCTCCACATCTGCCTTGTCTGTCAGAAGGATTTATTTTGATCCTTGACTGTCCAAGGAGCTGCCATTTACCTAAAATATGTCACCCTGGTTCATTTTTGCCTAGTTTATCACCCTCATATTCTCATCAGGTGGAGCAAAAAAAAAAAGTGAATATACATTTTGTAAAATGCGCAATATCTCCAAAATATAGTTCCAGTGCTCCTATGCAGTCCTCACCGCAGGAAAAAAAAAAATGCTAAGCTGCTGATACAAAGTCAGCAGTGCCATTGGCCATCTCAAGATTAAAACATGCCATGATGGAAAAGCAGACTTGCAGTGTGCGCTCTGTCAGCAGTGATTGAATAATTTGCTGGCAGCACACAGAAGACTGTTGACTCCACAGTCCTAGAAACAAAGGGGACAAAATCTAGCTTGTGATCTTTTGCTCTCAAAAGCTTTCAGGTGAATGAGTGTGCACGTGTATCCCCGTGACTTAGCACGTATCCACGTACGCATGTGTGTATTTGTACAACGACTGGTTTTTCGTGGCACTTGGAGCACAACTGTGTGTACCGCAGTTTAATGAGAGCATACACAAGAATAAATAATTCCTCATGATTATTTAATTTTTGTAAATTACATTTAATTTATTTACAAGGGGCCAAATGAACATCTTCTGAGTCTGCCGTAAACCTGCATTAGCTCGGTGACTATTGTTGCATCAATTTGTATGGTTTATGTAACCCTTGTCTAAACTTTGTAGAAGGGATTTAAAGTATTTTTAAACTTTCCGTCGAATTCATGCACTTTATTTTACTGTTTTAAGTGATAATTATAGTTGTTATGATGAGCGAGGAAAGACTGTTTAGGAAAGCAGGCTCCCATTTAATATCCCCTACGCCAAACTAAAAGCCCCTAAATCACTGCTCTCGCTTTCTTGGAGTCAGTCCTCCCTGTTAAGATAACTCTTAATCAAGCTCACATCACTCCTCTGCTCATCGTTTATCTCTCCTGATCCTGCTCTCAATGAGTGAGTTGTTTCCCCACGGCCTGCTTGCAGCTGACCCCAGAAGTCCATCTGTCTGGATTAGTCACTCTGCCCATACAGACCTCCCTTGGACAAGGCCTTGTTGGGACTGATGCAATCTCGCCCAAATGAGCAGGCATACTTTTCCACACAAAGACACGCATTTTCGAAATTCATATGCAGTTGGTGGAAATGCAAGCATGTTTCTACATGCATTGAAACATGGCACATACACACAAAAACATATTGCGAAAGGGAGAGGGAGAGTGAGAGAGAGCTGTGTTCGAGAGCTACTTTTGATGAATGGAATGCTTAAGGGATCATAAACACACGTTTATGGTTGCCAAATTCCTCTTGCAGGTTACCTAGTTGATCTTACAGAGATGCATTTGAAAAAAAAAAAATTTACAGACAGAAAATACTTCAGAATATTCTGCAAATAGTACCCTGGACCTTCTCACAGCCATATCAACTGCTTATTGTGAGGACTTTAAATACATCAAAGCTTAAAAGCCGTCGTGCAGCTCTGAAATTTAGGTTATGTGCTTTGACAGACACTCTTAACAGAGTAATATACAACCCAGTCATGTTGTAACATATGGGAAAGACATGTGACACCATCACTGATCACCGCACAGGTAGATGTGATCAATCTTCCGAAACTGTTCAGTCCTGCAAATCCATCAGTGCTTTCCATACTGGTGGTCCCCTAAAGTGAAACAGGATGCGGAGATTACCGTGAAGAACGGGGGTTTAGTCTTCAGAGAATAAGTGGCACGTGGTTAGGCCTTCAATCTCCCCCAGGTCTAGAATAACTGATTTCACTAATCGTCCAGCCTTTGGCTTTAGGCAAGAACTGCATTAGTAGAGTCAGCTGTTGCAGTACAGAGCTGGATGCATGCACACACATTGGCTCTTTCTCAAATGAGATTAGATACTGTTGCTCAACGGGGACAAAAACATTTCATCGTCCATGTTGAAATTATTTACACATTTTCCCCGGATGCTTTTTTGCCAATTTTCACATCTAAACAGTTTAGCTGAAAGGTGAAGGGCCAGACTAATGTAGCAGAAAAAAAAAGAAAAGAAAGAAAAAAGAATGAGAAGTTAAAGCAACCCAGTTGTGCTGAGACAAGAGAAATAAATCACCTCTCAGTCACAGGAGTTTACGTCTCGGGTGATGCTTATTGAGTCCAGAGCAGTCCTCTTAACCCAAGAGCATTTATCATGCTCCGTACTCCGGCAGTGGCTGTCACAAAAATCTAAATAGAATCCACGAGAAAAGCAAAAAGTATAACCCCTCTGATTTAGCAGCATTCAAATAAAGATCCTGTTGGCAGACTGCAGTCGACAAAGCTGACTGCCATTTTGGAGTGTTTGCAGTTTTTCTTTTCTCCACTATAGTGGATGTGTGTTCTCATTAAAGCAAATTGAGTTCAGGGTCGGTATTCAGTTCAGGCTCAGCGAGGGGAGAACCATGAGACAAATTAGAGCATATAACCAAACTCACTGCTGGCTTAAGTCCCCATGATAACAAATGAAGAATTAGAACCATCAGTGAGTTGGTGTGAAGGAGAGAGAGAGAAAAAATCCCCAGAGAGAGGAAATTTCAAGGGGAACTCCGTTATAAAGGGGAGCCCGTCCCCTACTGACTGGCAATGTCGATGGCGAGCAATGGCTTGAATTCCAAGGGAAAGTAAAACAGTGAAAATATAATAAATGGAAATACAAATATTAAAAAGCAACAGCTACAAGAGCCATGATGGTGCACCTGTAGCTCCTGGATGTGGCCAAGCGAGGAGAAGAACATGAGCGGGGTGGCAGCAGTCCACGCTCTCGTGGCCAGGAACATGGCTGGAGCGGTTTGTGGATTTCCGGCATGTAATTAATAGCTGTACTTGAAAAGTTAAGAAAAGAAGTTTAACTAAAGTCCTAATTCACTTGGCTTATGAACTTAAAGACATCAAAGACTGTTCTCACCATCTGCACGAGTGCCTCGAGCCAAAAAAACAGACATTAGTGCTAAAAGACATATCTTTCACCTTTGAATGGCTTAGGCACTTCACCCTCAAGCACATTTTTGCACATTCTGCACCTGGAGATTGGAAAAATAAGACAGAAAAAAGAGAATTTTCACATTAAAATGGAAAATAAAGTAAATATTTGTTCTACATTTTCAAAAATAAATTTACCGCGTAAAAGTACGACCCCAATTCCGAAATAGTTGGGAGGGTAAATTGTGAATAGAATCAAAACGCAACAACTTTAAAATCACACCAGCCAGTATTTTATTCACAATAGAACAGAGATAACATAGCAACTGTTGAAACTGAGAAATTTTTACAATTTTATCCACAAAATGAGCTACAGGTCTCAAAAAAGCTGGGACAGGGGCCTGATTACCACGGTGTAGCATCTCCTCTTCTTTTTAACAAAGAGTGGGGGCATCTGGGCATTGAGGAGACAGGTTTCTTGAGTTTAGCCATTGGAATTTGATCCCACTCTTGTTTAATACAGGCAGCTGCTGGAGAGTTTTGGGTCTCCTTTGACAGACTCTTCGTTCGATTATGCGCAGTGCCGTAGCCAGCGGGTGTGCCAAAGCTTGTTCCTTTATGACAGCAATTACTCCTGGGAAGTTCTCAATCATTTTCCTTTATTGATACGTTTTTTAATTATCGTAACTGGCAACTGAGGACACGGTTTCTCTCCATATGCGATCTAACAGCGATGAAATCATGGGCTAAATTCAGTTCAAAAAAAATAATTAACTTATTCAATTGAACTGGTAGCATTCCAATGAAATGCCGCCTTTCATTCTCTGTATTGCGTGGGTTAAAAAAAAGGTGAAACTAGGCAGTTAAATAGGCTATAAAAATCATGCGGCTCAAGCTATTTGCGCAGATATGCAAGTATGAATAACATTGATTTAAATACTGCAAATACACGTCCAGATGAATGATTGTTGTCCAACCTAATCGGGGAGAACAAGCAGCACCTGTTGAGTGTGGAGCGCTCTCGGAGTGAACCTTTTGTAAATCATGAAAATGACTGAGAACAGGTCAGGAGTCAGGACTAATAATTGTCTTAAACGGATGTTTTGTGCACCCCAATTATCAGTTCTGGTTCCGCCACTGTACTGAATTTACTCCATGATTTAATCGCTGTTAGATCGCATATGGAGAGAAACCGTGTCTTCAGTTGCCAATTACGATAATTGGAAAACGCGTCAATAAAGGAAAATAATTGAGAACTAGCCAGGACTAATTGCTGTCATAAAGGGACGTGTTTTGGCACACCCGCTGGTTACGCCACTGATTATGCGCCAAATGTTCTCAATTGGTGAAAGATCAGGACTGTAGGCAGGCAAGTTCAGCACACAGACTCTTCTACTACAAGGCCATGCTGTTGTGATTGCTGAAGTTTTTCATTGTCCTGCTGAAAGACACAAGGCCCTCCCTGGAACAGATCTCGTCTGGAGGGGAGAATGTGTAGCTCTAAAACCTTTAAATACCGTTTACCATTCATGATGCTTTTTAAAACATACAAGTGTCCCACACCATATGCAATTATGCATCCCCATACCATCAGAGATGCTAGCTTTTGAACTGAATGCTGATAACTGGAGGGATGGTCTTTCTCCTCTTTAGCCCGCAGGACACAACGCCCATGATTTTCAACTACAATGTCAACTTTGGACTCATCTGACCACAAGACACTTTGCCACTTTGCTACAGTCCATTTTAAATGAACCTTGGCCCAGAGAACACAGCGGCGCTTCTGGATTATGCACAACAATGGCTTCCTTTTTGCATGATAGAGTTTTAGATGGCATCTGTGGATGGCACGGTGGGCTGCATTTACAGACAGGGCCAGAAGATCACGGGCATCTAGTAATGGTCTTCGGCCTTGTCCCTTACGCACAGAGATTTTTCCAGTATCTCTGAATCTTTTGATGATGTTATGCACTGTCGATGATGAGACCTTCAAAGATGTTGAGGAACATTGTTCTTAAAGTATTCCACAGTTTTTTTACGCAAGCTTTCACGGGTTGGAGAGCCTCTGGCCATCTTTACTCCTGAGAGACTCAGCCTCTCTAAGACATCCCTTTTATAGCCAATCATGTTACACACCTGATGCCAGTTAATTACTTGCTAGACGTTCTTTCAGCTGATTCTTTGATATATTAATTGCTTTTTCAGCCCTTTTCTGCCTGTGTCCCAACTTTTTTGAGACATGTTGCAGCCAGAAAATTTGAAACAAGCACATTTTATGGATAAAAATTTAAAATGTCTAAGTTTCAACATTTCAAATGTGATCTGTGTTCTATTGTAAATAAAATATTGGTTCATGCGATCTGAAATTGCATTTTAAATTTTATTCACAATTTACACTTCGTCCCAACTATTTCCGAATTGGGGTTGTAAAAAAAAGATTCTAAATAAAGATCTATTTACAATTAAGTCATAGATGACAACAAAATGTAATTCCCTTTTTTACTGTGTGATGAAGTCTCGATCGTTTTTAGATGGGCACAGTGTCGCATTCTGTTGAGGCATTTATTCAAAGTTCAACTACTCACACCGCTCATTTGAAATCTGGCCTGTCATCATTGGCTTTCCAGTATCTGCGCTAAAATGTTCTGCAAACAAAATTAAGATAGGGTAGTCTTCAGCGATAAAGAATTTAAAAAAATCACACATTCCGCAGATTTCTGTTCCTCTTTTCATACATGTGGGTGGCTAATCATGTCAGGATGGCTGAGGGGCGATATCTCTATTTCTGTTTTTAATGCAGGACTCTGTCACTGTAAACAACTGCAAAAGAGCTGCAAAAATCTCCTGCACTGCCAACATGGAGTGAGCAGTGAGTTGACATGCCTGACGGATTTTGTGCTTTGGGTAATATTGATACTTCTCTCACTTTGCGTGAAATGGGAGGAAGTTTAGGAGCCTTGACAGAAGGTGGGTCCATGCATTTGAAGGACTGGAAGCTGGAAAACGAGTCCACTGTCTGGCGCTCTGTCAGTTAACCTTGGGGTCAGATCGGATAAGAGATCAACAAGATATAACCATGAGCATGGGGTTATGAGGTTCCCAGAGACTATGGGCTGGTGTTTCCTAGCAATTTGTCGGCTGGTCTGCCCCACTGAAGACAGGTCACTCTCGTCGTCGCAGAGCAGATACGTGTGAAAGTCCAAATAGAGTAGAGTAGAATATTGAATAGCATGATATTTTACCTTCTGGCAAACACGGTACTCCTGGCTCACATTTATTGTGAAAGTTGTCATCTTATTTTATTCACAGTATGCACTAGGGAACCACATACTGGGCTAATTTCAGAGCTATCTTCAGAACAAGTTTGCAGCCCCTCCAGCATGTAATTAACACCAAAATATTTGATATAAAACTTGGATTTTGTAACAAGTGTTCTGAATTAATTTCATTAGCTTTGGATGACTTTATGAAGTTTCTTTTTTAAAGTGTGTTGCCTGAAAGGACATGCAAAAGTTTTTTTTTTTTTTTTTGATGGCAGCTCTGGTTCTGCAGAGCCATTAATCAGGCCTTTAGCAGTCGTAACTGTCTTGTACAGTATATTGGGTTTACTTGAACCCACATCTTTTGTTTCAGACCCTCAATAATCTTCTTAGAGGAGATAGAAAAACAAAGGGAGCTATAACTCATTACATCACTGCCCTCATACGCCAGAGCTTCTCCCATTTTTGGCAGTTTCTCTCTGTTGTGGTTTTGGATGAGAGATCAAGTTGTACATGGGCATTTCCCGCTAACACTGCTGCCCATTCACCGGGGATGACTTTGATATGGGGAGACAGTGACTGGCTGATTGTATGACAGGGATGTGTCAAGAGCTCTAAATATGCTGGTGACAGCACAGGGAGAAGAGGTCCCCCAGTGCAGACTATGAGCACATTGTTAAACTATTTGACCTAAAAACAAATACTGGGAGACAAAATGGGCTCAAAGACAGTAAATATTGCATATTTGTTGAAGATCGTTTGAGTGCAACCTCTCATTTGAGTGTGTGTGTGTGAATGTGTGTGTGCGCGCATTCGTGTATGCGTGCATGTGTGTTCATGCCATCATACTTAGCACAGTAAAATACAATGGTGAAGTATGCACTGTATTTTTGCGCAAATTGAAGAATCGATCAGTTTTTATTGCTTTTCCAGGGAGATAAAAGTGGAAATAAAGAAAAGCGCTTGGTATTGTACTCCTGACTTGTACCATGTGAACAGCCATGCATTTCAGTGATAATAAACATCGAATTGTTTAGAATGTGAATAGTGACACTTGACTTTTGGATGTCGTCCACCCAAAGAAAATGAGAAATGCTATGGCATCAATAAAATGGGACGTCTCATGACACAGGAGAGAGAATAAGAGCCATTGGCATGTTACGGGCAGGTCTTAGCCGCCAAGAGATGACGCATAATCTGCACTGTCACCTGTCAACAATCTGACGGCTGTCTGTCCGAAAATGGAAAACAGGCACCTTCGCTGACCCACCCCGCTTAAAGCAGCCATGAGTGACTATGTTAGCTCGAGAGCACCACATCCGTTTACAACATGTTCGTGACAGATTCCATACAGCAACCCAAACTGGTCATGAGACAAGGGGTCTGAGACATCTGAGGGTGAGTGCAAGTACTGCTCAATGCCTTGTACGTGAGAAACTAGTGTGCACACATTCCCAACAGAAAATCCTTTTTTAAAAAATATATATTTTACGCATGGCCAACAAATAGATTTTCTGTAGGCGGCGTGTGCACACGTGTTGTTCACGTAGACGGCATTGAGCAGTACTTGCACTCACCCTCAGACGTCTCAGACCCCTTGTCTCATGACCAGTTTGGGTTGCTATCCGGAATTTGTCACGTACATAGTCTAACCAGATGTAGCACCCTTGAGTGATCATTGTTACTTTTGGCTGCCCTCAGCGGGGTCGGTCAGCGACAGTGCCTGTTTTCCATTCTCGGACAGACAGTCGTCAGATTGTTGACAGGTGACAGTGCAGATTATGTGTCAACACATGTTATGTGTTATGTTAAATTTTTTTGGTTGGCTTTATGTATGCTATTGGCCACACGCAAAAGAACAAGTAAAATGTCACTGCATGCATCACAAACAACTTAATGTTGGTTATTACTGAAGTGCTCAGCGCATCCACCTGGGCCCGGTTGTTCAAAGCTCCGTTAATTTAATGGCTGGTTAGGGCTAAACACATGACATTGTGACCACTCTCTAAATAAGATTCTCGCGAATGCTCTTCACTACTTAAACTAATCAAGGGGAAACCTACAAAATGCATCAAAACATACAAACATCTGGGCTTTCATTCAGAGATATAGATACTGTGGTTTAAACTTAATCACCGGTCAAAGGTAACAAAGCTTTGAACAACCGGGCCCTGGTGCACGTTGGGATTACGATACGACGACCCTTTCTTTATTTCCCCCTGTATCTCACTGGAAAAGCAATAAAAACAGAGGCGTCACCAGGATGCCAAGCTTGGGTGGGCATTTGTCCTCTTTGGGGGGGCAAAAAAAAGAACCTCTAAATCGCCATAAAAGAAATAACTGGCAATAGGGGAGGGACATTAACAGGTGTGGTCAGTTTTGATTAATTATGCACACTAGGGTTGTGCCAATCGTGAACCGTGATTTTTTTAAGGCGTAGCACCACCTCCTGCTGCCATGGGGCGAACATCCAAGCGTTCCCTTTTCCTTCATTAAACCCATCGCAGGTTGAACGAAATGCTTCTGGAAAAAAAAACTTGACTGACATCAGTATTTTTCGGCTACATGCTGCATGGAGCCAAGTAAAGGACTACAGAATCGCCTCATATTAACCAATTGGGCAACTGTCAGAAAAACAAACCTGTTCCCATTTACTTTGCTTGATTGACAATCAATTAGTGGATTCATTTACTCTCTAAGTTGAATGAGTAGAGCTATTCAGACAGCATGTTTGATTGATGCATTTCGAAATTTAAATGGCCATAGAACAGCAGATTTGCATGAACGCGATTGTCATTGCCACGCAATTTCTTGCAACTGATCATTTATATCTCACATTCACATTTCATCGGCTTTTGGGGAAGACGAAGATTTTTTCTAATTATTCAAACCGGCATTCTTTCAATCTAACACCGTAGCCCAGTTAAGTTTGTCTGTTTTTCACGATCACATCTTAATCGTTACAGGCCACTGAAATTGTTTGATTGTTATTGAGGCCAGGTACACGGGAGCAGATTTAGGGAAGGGCGGAGCACCTGCAATTTGCGAAATCTAAACTCGGGCTTCTTCCCGGCAGCATTTTAAATCGTTTTAAGCCGCTTCAGGTGCATATGTTTAAAGAATTACACGCGACTGCCTACATGCCTCATGACTGTAAGTGGTCTCATCACACTTAAAAAAAATCCTCGTTCAACTTCGCCGCATCCCAACTCAGCATTTCATCTCTCGTTGTAGTATAATTAGGAGATCTATAATGATAAAATAAAAATAAAGAGATTTGTTATAAAAGCTCCCTTGATTTTAAGCATCTAGGAAAATAGCTACACAAGGTGGAAAACCTTCTGAAAAGCGGATGAAACATGAATGTGAGATATAAATGATCAGTCGCACGAAATGGCGTGGCAATGACATTGTGTTCCTGCAAATCTACGGCCTTTTAAATTTCTAAATGCATCAAACATGTTGTCTTAATAAACTGCTCTACTCATTCAACTTAGAGAGAAAACGAATCCACCATTTGATTGCCAATCAAGCACAGTAAACACATGTACTTTTCTTAGATTTCCCTTCTTAAGTTCTTTGCTTGGCTTCGTGCAGCACATCGCTGAAAAATACTTATGCCAGTCAAGTTTTCTTCCGGAAGTGCTTATGACACAGAATTATTGTTGCAACAACCCCTGTGAGTGACTAGCAACTCCAAACTAGCTGCTGGCTAGCTGCCTGGGCTCACTCGATAGCCAACTCAGGTTATAACCACACGAGTCAATACAGATGACAAACTAGTACACAAATTACCTTAATGTCAAATAACAAGACTGACAAAAGAAGTGGTGGCAGAACTAGCAACAAAAGAGATATGGGCAAAGTTTTAATTCCCCGAGAGAAGCACAGGGCCGGAGACGTAACATCAAACTGATGAGTGAAGACGGCAGTCTTAGAACATGGGAGGGTCCTAGTAATTCGATAGAGCCCGTTGGTTTCACAGCAGAATAGACTGGCAAAGGAATCCACCAATTACACATAGTGGTAGATAGAGGAAGCATATGTGAAGCTCACCCTAAATGGCTGTCTACATCCGGCTGTGAATCAGTTGGAAATCGCGTGTTTGCAGTCAAATTGGAGTAAATCAGTTTTTTATCTTGAATTTTAATTGGGGTGGCAAAGCTTTTCCCCCTGCCCCCCCTTGGTAACGCCCCTGAATAAAAACTGCTTGATTTTCAATTTGTGACAAATACAGTACATACATCACTGGTGCATTTTTAATGATGCTAAATATAGAATTTCTTTTCTATTCTCCCTTTCCCGTTTGGAAAAAAAAAATGATGCAGACTACACTTAGGAGATCTTCTGAAAATCATGTGACTAAGATGTTTCACACACAAAGTGGGTGTAAAGTTTCTAAGAGCAACAAACACAGTACAAGCATCTCAAAGAAGTCAACGCTTTCTTAGACACGGTTGAGTCAATTCCCACAGGAAAATACTGTTTCGCAAGGTTTAAATACTGCTCTTCTTTTATGAACCTACGAAGCTAAACTATAATCAACTTTGCCCTTCAGACAGACAAACCTTGAATACACTCAAGAATGTTTATATGCTAAAACCTCCTTGTTGCTGCTGCTCCAGCAGACAGACTGAGCCGAGATGGCAAATATGACATCACATTAATGCCGAAGGTCAAGCATGGAAGTGATTAGTTTCAGAGTAAGGTCCCTCTTGCTTGTACTCGGAGTCAGTCTGTGGTCAGTGTCTAAACTCTGTGTCAGCGCATTAGCTGCTTGTTACTGTGTGCTTCGTCAGTGTTTTCCAGATGCGTCTGATCTGTGCACAGCACACAAAGGCTAGCCATAGCAAAAGAAGGGCAGCAATAACAGGAAATCACAGAAGGAATTACCAGGATCCTTGTTCAAAGAAAAAAGACAGTCTTAACATTATCGTTGTATTCACATGTACTCAATCATGTTGCCCTGTATAAACGGCTGCCAAGTTTTCCAGGTGTCTCATCGGCCACAATGTGGAAATATATATTTGCATTTAATATTATATTTGCATTTACTGTCTATAACATCAGCAGGACAGGTTGCTTTTAGATATGTAAAAAGCGCAAATCCGCATGTTGTTAGGGGCAGGAGTAAGCAGGAAGTTACAAAAGTGACTTTCAAGACTAGTTCAGAATTACGATTCAGTTCTAAAGCTCAAGATATGATTTTGGAGGTGATCATATCTTGTTGACTTCATTACATAACAAGCCTGTCATTAATGGAGTGACCCTTATTTTTTTATTACAATTATTAGTATTATTATTATTATTATTATTATTATTATTATTACTAGCATACCTGTGCTCCGCAGGGGGTCAATTGTGACCAATAATCCTCACAAATAGTAATGTCACCTGTTGTATTCGTTACAAAAGGCAAAAATGGATAAAATGGCCCAAATTTCAGCTACGGGGCAAGTAAGTTCGATCGCACAAGGTGGAATACAGAGGTAAGCTGGTCTGGAACGCATGTGCCAGAGGGTGCGGGAATCCGTTGGGTGGTTTGGGAGGAGATACGTCGCAAATGCCGGGCAAACTGAGAATAAATATAAAGATTTTTTTATTGATGAAACTGTTGTCTAGCTTGGCAGAGTAACTGCTTTATTTAATAGGTGGATGTCACTTATTTGAAAGGCCCTTGGCAGCATATGGAATCAGTGATCACAGAGAGGGTGTGCCAGAGGGACAAAAAGGGACTGAGTCATTTCAGTTTCTTTGGTCACACGTCATTTGCCTACAAGGTCCCATTGGGGATATAGTGATCCTGCGATAACACCTCTATGGAAATTCCGAGGTTGAAGGGCATGAATCATTGACAAACATGGTCCTTGTCCCTCACTGGCAGTCAGTGATGCACTGTACTGATGCTGCTGAACCATACCACAAACAGAATCTCGACTGGAGTGGATCTTATCCAAGGTAACATATTGATATGTGCATCCTTATTGAGAAGGCAATTTCATATATCTGTCCGGTTTATGCTATGTTGACATTATGTTCCCGGCGGCCATGGCAACCCCGTTTGCCCGAAAAATAGTGCGCCAAGGGATTTTGGCCATTTTTTGGCCTCTGTATTAAAGTCTTGGCAAGTTTTCTCACGGTCCATCACGGTATCTGTGATGGGTCGTGGGGGGAAGGGGGCTTTGGCTCGCGGTCTACCACAGATGCCAGTTCCCGTCCGGTCCATCACGTTCTGCTAGGGTCCCTCATGTTTCTTACATCCTGATCAAGGTCTTACACATTTTTCACGTTTTGTTAAGGCTTTCTATGGATGAAACGAGGATGCCGGGCAGCTTTGGAGCACGTTAGTGCCCATGGTATAAAAAGAAGGCCTCCCAAGCAATAGAAATGATTCAGAGGTGTAAAGTAACAGAGAACATGTACTTTATTGCAGTACTTAAGTCATTTTTTTTGAGGATTTGTTGTTATTTTATTATTTTTTTCCCAAACCAGGACTTTTACTCTACTACATTTAAGAGATAAAAAACTATACCTTTACTTTGTTACTTTAAAACTGGCCACTTTGTTACTCGATACAAATTAAAATATGAATGCAATTCATCATTTAAGGATTATCTGGATGTGGCGTGTTCGAGAAGAACAACGGTGCTTGGCAGGGTATCTTAAGTGCTTTGCGCAGATGTGTTTGCCAGCGGACATGGAGCTGCAAATTTATACACACAGTTACAATATTCTATCACTAGATGGCACACCCGGAACAGTTATTGAATATTCACAAGCAAGCCGAGCTGAAACACAGTTTAGAATATGAATGAGTTCTCTCCTATTCCTGTTTTTCAGATGTTGCCTGAATTAAACTCCTCAGCTAAGCCTGATGTGCAAACTGCTCAATATACTTGCCCATAGTATCCATCCAACAGTTCAAAAAAAAATAATCTCTTGCTACAGAGAAAAATCGTAGTCCTCTTTTGCAACCACTTCAGCTACAGTGAGCCAATGGTATCCCAATTAGTAGTAAAGAAAAATCAGTTTAGTACATTTAATGTGAGCTACTCGACTTTTACTCAAGTAATTTTCTTATGGGTGACTTCAACTTTTACAAAAGTAACTTTCAGTTATGGTATTTCTATTTTTACCTAGTTTTTTTTTCCCCAGCATTTTATACACCTCTGCAATCATTGTATCCTGAGACTTCGACGTGGCAACATCGTGAATGCCCAAGATGAAGAAGATTTTGTGTTTGTATGTTTGCTGGGTGCATACATCCAGTTTTTGCATCAGCAAGAAGGCGGCCAGCAGCAGTTGCAGAGAGGGAAGGCCAGAGTGCAGTAATATAATTCAGTTATATACAGTAATCTGCAGTAATCAAAGATGCTGTGTTCCGAATGCTCAGACTCAAATGAAGCTCCTCTGCTGAGCTCGGCTTCTATATACTCCCTCCCAAACCGTGCGCGACGTGTCAGACCGTAGTAGAACGCAACGTGCCGTAGCTCACCGACCAGAAAACCGTGACACACCGGGAAGCGCCGTGATTGAACCCGACGAAACGGCTACCATCCACCCTAGCTTGCTGTGAGAACAGTGGCAAAACTGGACAAAACATACAGCAACCGTGAAGCAACCATGACAAAACGCGCACTAAACTCGGCAGAACATGACAAAACTTGAAAAGACTGTGAGATTCTGGGACCGCCTGCAAGTTTTGTTAAGGCTTATTACGTACTGTCACGTTTTGTTGCGTTAACCTCCTTTTACTATGGCCTACTAGGTTTTTCTGCACCGTGACTGCCATGGCAAATTTTTGGACAGTTTAAAAATCTGGCCCTTGTCTCACGTCCATCCCGTTTTGTCCGCAGTGGCCTGAAAGGTGATTGCCTTGGCCGCCGGGAACATAATGTCAACCCAGCATTAGTTCACACATATATCTGTCCAACCTCTAAGTCAATAAATAAAAGAATGCAGGCGAAAAGGCTAAAAGGGTTCCCCTGTTCTCAAATTATTTCTATTTGTGATATGATTGTTATATTTATCAGATAAGTCATCCAGCAAAGCATGCATCCTCTGATGTACGATCATATTCACAGGTCAGACACAATGGATTCATTTACTTTACCTTTTGTTCCGTCGCACCTTCGAGAAAATCAATTCTCCAAGGCCGGGCGGTGACAAAACAGCACAAGAGGAAGGAGAGAAAAAATATAGCAGCACATCCAAAGTCATTAGTCATCCAAGCTGCATCTAGGTCCTTGCTTTAGAGCTGTGTTTACATTAAAACGCAAGGACAGGTAAGTCAGGAAGAGGAGGACAAGGGGTCAATGACCCAGACCTATGACTTTTCTTCAACTCTGCTGTTGCAGGTTCATAAAGTTTGCTCAAACATTAAATGTCGACTAAAATCCCTTCTCTTTAGTCCATAGGATAAAATGAGGACTACGAGAAAATTTTTTTTTCTGAAAAATCTTACGTGAGAGCCATTTGTGGCGGCACAGTCTGAGGTTTCACCCCTTTGTGAAATGACTTATTTCTCAGTCATATACAGCCAGCGATGGCTTTTTCTTATATGACTAATGCATGTACAATGTAGATTACCCACTGAGAACCCCCCAGTACTTTATGCATGCGAGATCTATGACTAGCACAAAATAAATTCAATTTTAGTCAAAAAAATCAACACAGCATAAATTCAGCCGTGGTATATGGCCGGTAATGCATGAATACAAGGCAAAAGTCAGACCTGAGAGGGCAGTGTGTGGAAAGAGATTCACTGTAAGTGATCCAAGGGGAGAGAGGCAGTGCTGTATTGGTCACACACTTATTAAATGGGGAGAAACAGGGGTGGTGGGGTAAAGACTTGGTTACCTTCCATTCAGCTGAAAGCTCTGCGGTAACTTGAAACCACAGTCCAGTTTTTATGTTCCTCCTGGCCCAGATTGACTTTGAAATGCAATACATCCATTAATAAAACCCATCAGCTGGTCCAAAAGCACTGTAGCAGTGTTTTTAATGTTAATCCGTACACAAAGACACGGACCCTTTTTCTGTTACATAAGCCCATTAAATATTACCCATTGTTACCTCGCATGACACCAACGCAATTAGAAGGGAAGTGAATTGTCTCATTTCTTTCTTATGTATAGTCTCATTCCATCACTCCACGGCCCTCCGACAACAAACACAAGAGAGCGAACCGCAATGCGCATCTCCTCCAAAGTTCATTCCGCCATGCTATCCAATGCGCTAGTTCTCAGTGAGCTCTGTTGAGCTGAGCAGTCATGGAATGAGGAATCCAAGCATAAACAAAACATTCTCACAGAGTTGCAGCAATGCACTGCTAGTGCCATTTTACATTGTGTTTTAGCAGGCGTGCAGATCATTAGCAGCCAGCACAGGCTGACTGCAGCTTCTCACTAAGAGCAGAAGATTTTTTTTTTTTTGCGGAGGAATAGTTTCGCCTGAAAACTCCAGGAGAGAGCTCTTTATTCATCAGTGTTTCCTTTAATTGGGCCTGGAATGGTTCGTTTCTGTGCTGCATCAGAGAATTAATTCTTTAGCATGGCTGCATTCAATTTGAGATAATAACATTTCAAAATGAAACTGGTAAGTTGGTTAGACCTACTGGAGATTCTAAATTGCCCATGTGTATATGAGTGTGCGATGGAATGGCTTGTGTGTCCTGTGACGGTAACCCCCTCCAAACTTTTTTCTCTCCCTCACTGCTTGCATGAATTCCCGTCCCCACGTGACCCTGACCACACCCGACTTAAGCAGGCTAAATACCGGACAGATGAATTGGTAAGTCCACTCAATAGCATACTGAATGTCTAGTTACTGAGCACAGCTGTGGCGGAACCAGCTGAAAAAGTGTGTTAGTCCCCAGTAGGCCTTGTCAAAATATTAGAGAGCAGTCCTCAAACTGGAGGAATTACAAGATTTTAAGGCTTCGATTTGTCATTTAATAGGGCTACAATATGTCATCAAGCTCAGCTTTTTTTATTTATTCCTTTTTAGGAAGTCCTGCTCAACGGCTTGTTGGAGCAAACACTGAACGCAAAATTGGGGCAAAGCCTCCAAATCATTAATTTTAATCAGGCTCTCACAAAGGCAGCCGGCATATTTCTAATACTGTGGATCACATTTCCTCTCAGATTAGGAATCTGTGCTTCTCCATAGACTGCAGGACAGCAAACTATCCGGTTTGGACATTTAATCTAAATGTAAATAAGGGCCGTGTTCAAAGGACACAAACAGATGCCACCGTGTCCGAGAACCAACATGCACGACAAAGTAAGAGACCATTCAATGTAGATAGGTCACCCCAACTGTTGAAAATTGGTTCATGTTTTTTTTTTTTTCTTTTAAACACAAAGCAGGGCATTTGAATTATGTAGAAAATATTTGTATTGGCAGCCTTTCCATCTGAAAGACAGCCTTGGGAAGAGTTGGTGATAGAAGTAACTTTTTGGAAACGGGAGCTAAAGTGAAATGTTACGCATGAGGATAAGCAGAAATAACACAGTCACATGTATTTTGGAAGTTATATTTGACAATATATGCTTGTTTCATTCACATATGTACAACTCCAACATCATGGCATGATAAACATTTGAATCAAAATATATACTGAATAATTATTCGCACCAGAGTGAATATGAGCAAAACAGGCTCTGTAAAAATGTCTTTGGAGTTTATCCCCTCAGTCTTTTGGTCAACATATTAACATATATGACATACTGTATATGACCTTATCAGTCAAGTTCAATTTTTGAAGAAAACAAAATACATTATAAGAATATTTTTCTACAAAACGTGCTACAATTATAGGCAACCTTGGAAGTATCTAATTATGTTTATCAGAAGCAAGTGCATCCTTTTTGATTTTGAACTCTTAAAGGGGAACTCTGGTCAATTTCAACTCGTATCTTTGTTGTTTGTGGAGAACGAGTACTGTCAATAGCGAGACAAACAAAGAAAATTGGTTTTGTTTACACCGAGTTATGCTCCTGCTAGAGTTTGCACCTAAGCGGCTAAAACGGGGCAGGCTTTTAACGTGCTTTCAACCTCTTAACACGATCGAGATGTCCTTTCAAGTCTATAGCCATGTTAACCTAACCCTTCCAAGTGACCACAGTGAATTTGACTGCAGTAGCTTACTTAGAAGTGCATAAAAGGTGTGCTAATTCACTCAGTACACATACCTCTGTTTACTTCCTGTGTTCTGGTGAAGTCCACACTAGTCAATTGTCGAAGTCGTACAATCCAATATTCCTAAATGTAATTTTTCAAGATCAAAGCAGGCCAGAAACTTAGAAATTAGATCGCTATACTCCAAACTCGTCACATATCTACTCGCATGAAAAGTCCCATATGCATACATGTATGTTCCGAGGCTACAAAGGAAAATCATAAGAAGAAATCAAAAAGATTTTACCTCCAATTTGTCTGCAGCTGGCCTTTTCGCTTTTGGAATGGCATCTACTTTCAGATGCCGGTGTTCTGACAAATTTTGCTACCTATCAAAATATGCTACCTCGCATATTTTGCTTGCGCAAGCCTAAAATCTCGGGCTGTTTCCTCACTCATATCTTAAGAGTCTTCAAAAATCATAAAAATAGATTTTTTTATCATTGCGCATTTCGACCTGTAACTGTAAGTGTACACATATTTGCATATACACGCTGGGGTTTCCTGAAAATGCAGAAATTAGATGATAATGGCATATATGGGCATATATCTTTGAACAAACTTATCCAACTCATTATAAAATCTGCTTATGTTACAATTAGCAAACAAATAACAAAGTTACCACTGTAATCTGATTCATATTGCAATATTAAGGCGAAAACAAAGACTTTACGATCGCTTTGCATTAGAGTAGCATTTTTTGACAAGGGAGCAAAATTTGACAGAACACCGGCACTTGTCGCTTCGGAGAAGTCGTCCTCTTCAAAATGTTCACTGCAAACACAGTGATCTCTCTGATGTAATGTTCGCACACCAAGTTGAAGTGCAACCAGCCAAAACAGCAAAGTCTCCCTGTTGCGGAGGGGTAAACGGTGAGAGCTCAAGCAGAAATACCTGTTCATTTTGTTGCCGCAATTTGGAAAAGCACAAAGTCGAACAATTTCCTCTGATATTCCTCCTGGTCTAAGCTCCGTCTGTCAGCTCTCCGATCTCCGCGGATGTTGCCAACACTCACCAGTAGTGCTATTTCCCAATGAGCCCGCGCGTGAGTATTCAAAAATAGTTGAAGCTAGTTGTGATGTTAGGCTGCGGTGTTGCTATGTTGCTACATAGTCATTACAATGGACATAACCAAAGCAATTCGTTATCAAAATTTCTTGGTGGAAAAATTACATTTTGGAATATTGGATTATACAGGTTCGACAGTTGACTAGTGTGGACTTCACCAGAACACAGGAAGTAAACAGAGGTATGTGCACTGAGCGAATTAGCACACCTTTTATGCATTTCTAGTAAAGCTACTGCAGTCAAATTCATTGTGGTCATTTGAAAGGGTTAAGTTAACACTATGACTATGGACTTGAAATGACATCTCGACTGTGTTAAGAGGTTAAAAGCACGTTAAAAGCCTGCCCTGTTTCAGCCGCTTAGGTGCAAACTCTAGCAGGAGCATAACTTGGTGTAGGCAAAACCAATTTTCTTTGTCTCGCTATTGACAGTACTCCTTCACCACAAACAACAAAGATACATTTTGAAATTGACCAGAGTTCCCCTTTAAGTGGTCAGCCATGAATTCCTGTCTCACTTTCAAATTCCCATTTCTTTTCATCACCATGGCTGCGTTTCAATGGTCCTTTAACATGACCTCTTTCACTTCTTCTTGACACTTGCCCTTGGGGAATCTCTGCTGCCATCATAAGTGTTGTTCCCTTTGTCTGAAAAACTGACGTGAGTTTGGTGAGATTGACCCTCGAAGGGCAGAGGGAGGGAGGCGAGGATGATTTTAACTCCCAGGATGTACATTACCGACAATGCATTGCAGTTTTTCAATCTGTGCTAGAATACACATCCACTATTAGGTGACAGTAATGTACACGACACTTTGCTTGCTCAATGCTTACCATTATATAAAGGGAAGTAAATTGAGCAAGGTGAATAAACTGGGCAATAAAATGAGTAATAAATTAATTACGCTAAACCTGTGGCCATTTACCTTGCCTAATTAGCTACTAAATCTTGATGTACTCAGACTTGCTGATTAATTTTTTGATAGCACTGTTGGACATTGAATCACATAGTTCTGAGGTGTCTTCGAATACGTATAAATGACGGTGTAATTGTGCCGAAATGTCTTTTGAATGCACGTAGCTCATGAAACAGCACAGATTTCCATAAATTAGTGTCCAAGGTATATTGTTATTAAAGGCTTTGACACCTAATATTTGTGCATTCGTTTGAATGCATATAAAATTCTGATCAAGTCAAGCAGCATCATATGATGAAATACAATGCTAAAAACAGCAAAAATGAGAGATGAAAATTAGGAAAAGTTTTGGATTTTTCAAAAAAAAAAAAATTGGTCAGTTTATTGGCATCTTGATAATATCACATGCATAATAAAAAAAAATTAATCCAATAAACCAAACACTTTGTAATTATCATTTCTTAATCATTATAGACCTCATACTGTTTTGTATTATTCCGCCAATGATTTAATTGTTAATTTGGCAAACGATAATGAGAGAAAGCATGATATAGATCTCAAATAGAAATCCATAAATCAGGAACTGATGCAGCTAATTACCATGTGCTGACATTTTGCAATTATCCATAGAAGATGCCTTCAGCTCATTGAAATGAGTCTGCAGGTATTCCTGATGATGTGTAAAAAGGAGTATTGTGCCAGGTCAACAATTGCCTATTGATTGATGACAGCTCATGCTGAAAGTGTACAAGGGCGGGTGCGTTCCGTTTCAATTTACCTTCCCTCCTCTCTTTGACTGGCCTACATGTGATGCATGCTATTACCAAGGGCTGAAGGTAACTGAATTAGGGCATGTTGAAAGACTACTGAAACACAGCCAATGGGAAAGACCCGATATCACAGTGACAACTCATATGAAAATCTCTAAACGGTTAAAAATTTCTACTCTCAGGCCGGACTATAATTAAGAAGTTTAAAGTTACAGGAGAGAATCATCCTAAAAGAGGACGTGTGCGTACACTGACCCCACACACCGTAAGGAGGATGGTTTGACTGGCAAATGAATTTCCAAGGATCACAGCTTGAAAATTGCAGACTTTTGTTGTGTGATGGGATCATAAAGTCACCCAAACTACCATTAGACATCACCACAACAGTAACGTGCGGTCGGTGGTTAGTATGGTGAGGTAAAATCCTTCCCTTTGCTTGATTAGCAATCAGACGATTAACTAGTTTAGTAAGACTATTCCGCAGAATGACGAGCCAGTTTAAGTTTCCGCGGCGTTATTACTCAGTATATCAAACCTGAAATGCTCACTAGACGGCAGTACTTGCGCGTACTTGCTTCCAGGAAGCCGAAGCAATGTCAACAAATATTAAAATAGTTCGACTTATGCAGAGTTCAATGCTTAATCAAAATGCAATGTATTCTCCTTTAAATACGCGCTTTTACATCCAAAAAAAAGCAGGCATATATTTTCAGTCTTCTTTCATAATCCGATTAACAAAATGTTTAAACGATATACAGAATTACCGAGAGCCAAGAATTCTTCCGAATTGATTATTCAGATTTTCATCCTTGCAGTCTCGAATTGAAGCGCATACGTGAATGAATCTTTTTGTCATTATCTCCTCTATCAGTATCAGGCTTCCTATAGGCTTGGTCTTAATTGTTTTGATTGTCAATCAGGAATAGTACGTGTGAACAGGTTCACAAAGTCCTGTGATGAAAGTTCGGGTCACTGTCTCACCTCACCGCACGTCTCTGGCTTCCTGCAAGCAAATACTCGCACATCTGCTGTTTCGTGAGCATTTCAAGTTCGATGTATCTTACTGAGTAATAACGCCGCGGAAACTTAAACTGCCCGTCATTCTGCCGAATAGTCTTAATAAACTAGTTCATCGTCTGATTGTTAATCCAGCAAAGGGGAGGTTTCTGCCTCACCAAACTAACCTCCACCGCACGTCACTGCACCACAAGTTGTTTTGGAGGGTTTGAAGAAAAAAAAAAAAAAAAAACCTCTGCTGTCAATTGACAATCAAGTAAAGCGCCAAAAATTTACCGGATGTTACGGAGACTTTCAGTGGGACCGTGTTGTAGACAGAAATTTATCTTTATGAAAGCAGAGATCAAAAGTGGGTTTTGTGTAGCCATAAAAATATCCATGTTGAAAAGCACCTCAAATCCACTGTGGGGTACAGTGTTTGATTGTTGGTATTTTGTGCATTTTTTTGTCTTTCAAAGGCCCTGGACACCTCGTTAGGATAAATAGCGTCATGGACTCTATCAAATAACAGTAAACATTAAATGAAAACCTGCCAGTCTTAGCCTGGCAGTTAAAACAGGATGTGGTAGGACCTTTGAGCGGAACAATGGGCACACCTCAAAATCTGCACAAAAATATTCCACCGACCGCAGAGTAATGGTTTTGCCACAGCGATCGCAGTTCCTCCATCCCATAGAAAATCTGGAGGATGAGCCAGGGAAGAGAGTCCATAAGCGTCAACCTCGGAATCTGAGGGATTTCAAGAGATTCTGTTTGGGGGCTCAGATCCCATGCCATGTGCTCACCATCCTCTGCACACATGATAGGGGAAGACTCGGAGCGGTTATCTTGGCTGCACAAAGGGAGACTGCGCAAAATATTAAATGAAGTGGTGACCAGGGCTGGCCTCAGCATTATAGCAGCTCTAGGTGTGATTCCAGAAGGTGCCCCCTACATGCTGCCGTGACAGTACTATGCACGGGCACACAGCACTGCAGAGGCAATGTTCCCACTGTCCAGGCAATATTTGCGGGTACAGAAGGTACAGAATGTTCACTGGAAGTTATAACTGCCTAACTCACAATCTAAATATCACAATCTTACACCAACTCCCCGATCCTACTCTCACACGTGCACTCGCACACGCACACACATGCGCACACACTCGCGCACACACAGACACACAAATACAAAAACACTCACCGCACTTGTTTTAGCAAGAACTCAAAAAAAATAATAAATAAACAAGTGGTTTCCACAGACGGTGTTGGAGCTGAACTTGCAAGGCACTGAAAGCCACTCAGCCTTGCCAGGACATCAAACAGATTGCAATCACGAACATGCATGTGAATACCTAATATAAGGCGTGCATTTCAGTGACCTAATTTGAGCAAAATGTACTTTTTGCACAATTAGGTCACTGTGACCTAAATTGAAAACAATATCTATTAGCATAATTGCTGCCTAAACACAATCATCCACGAACTATAAAATTGAAAAATTCTGAGATTTTTTGAGAGTATTCAAGGTTATAGTGAAAAGATCAAAGGTCAAATGTGAAACACAAGTAGACAATGCACATGTTCATCTGATGGACTTTATATGAGGCCAGTTTTACATTACTGCTATTATTAATTGTTCAGGAACAGCCTGCACTAAATTTCTAAGGTCAAGATCAAGGTCAAGGTCACTGCTTTCCAAGGTTAAATCCTAATAAAAGTAGGTAGTAGCACAATCATTGCCCAAGGTCCTTACCTGCGATGAGTATAAGGTGTTAAATATCAATGGTGAGTGAGCACTGGCCTGCACAAAATGTGAGACAGACCCAGACAAATATACGGACACCATCATGATGGCAACACCCCATTAGCCATCATAGTGGCCTAAGGCTAAAAAACAATCAAATACAAAAAAAAAAAAATCAATTAGATTTTATGTTCATGAACAAACATATTGTAATAATAATTTATTAAAATCTACCAAAAAAAGGGCATTAGGCATCGGCCATTTGGTTGTCAGGAGCTTCGTGTGGATACTTGGGGGGTGGGGTGGGGTGGGGGGTGGGGTCTAGACATATAGCTTAAGGGCGATAAAAGTGCCACTGTATGGCACAGCACTGTACTGCGGCAGTCTGTTCTGCAAGAAAAATGTGGTACTGTGGTTGGAAACCTCCAGGCTTAATTGTTTGTATGAATTATCCCCACCCTTATAAACTCAACAGGCAATATCACAGAAAAACTTGACTGACCTCACCTGCTATAGGCAGTGACACAGTAAACTAATTAGCAGAGTCCTCAGATTCTGGGGTGGTGTGATAATCCAGATATTTTTAAAATGTGCTGGGAAATTATACAGATAATAATGTTGCTATCCTTCTGCTATGATACTGAGCAGCCCGATATCTTTGAACAAGCTGACAATTTCCAGTGGCCGGCCACACAAAACACATGTTTTTAAAGGTGATAAACTCCCTCACTAATGATTTACCAGACTTACTTTGTGTCTTTTACCATTTGTAAGTTACAGATAGAACAAGATACTTTTGTAAATAGCTTTAATTTTGGAGACATGAAGGTAGTGTGCTATCTAGCTATATGACAATGGGTGAAGCAGGTCATCTGCCAGCACCCATCATCATACTATATCAGCTGCTATTGTCAAAGGGGACCGAATATGCTGATCCTTCTTTTAATACATATTAGTAATTTTATAATGTTGGCTATCCATGCTCAACCTCTGAAAAGTTTCTAAATATGAGATACAAGGATTTTGAAGTAATCCAAGAATGTGATTTCGTGAACGTGATTTCCTCTCTGAAGAGCACCTCCCAAGATCTACACAAGATCTGGGAAAAACCTGACGTCAGGTTGTGCCGTCCAATTAGTACAGACCTAGCCAGAGCCAACCACTGCGCTGGACCTGCCCACACCTGAAACTATTCCAGCAGGCACTAACAACGGCAGATCATACTATGCCTTAGTAGCATCTACACCTTTGGAAATACAAAAGAAGAACCGCAGGTCATTTGAGGTGCAATTTTGTCAGTATCTCTCCCAAAGCTACATGTCCGTTTACTTTTGGATGCAACGAAAATCAAATATTTCTCTTCCAAAAGACGATGCCACCACAAATCAGTGGGCTGCTTTTTTCGTTTGCTGGCAGCAAACAGCCACGGCCAAAGGGAACGTTAGCTGCTTGTGCTCAGCATTTCACCAAAGACAGCTTTGTCAATAAAGGATAATTCGACACAGGATAAGCGTTTCAGCTGCTTCTCAAACCTGAAGCAGATGCATTGATTAAGCACTCGGAGCCACAAGCTGTAAGTTACGATATAACAGCAAATTATGTAAGTGAAGCTAACGTGTTATGGGTGGCTAGCAGGACTGCTAGCGATAGTTAGCACGAACAACTGGCCTCACACGCAGGCTTTGTAAAATATCTGAAGATAAAGCCTGTATAGGCTGCGACTGTCCGTGACTCACAGACACAGAAGCTGTAAGTTGCTTTATCTGCAAAAGCCAACCTGACGTGATAGCCAGTTGATTGTGGCTGTAGCACAGCGGCTAACGCAGCCAAGTTACTGTTGCTAATGTCTGTGTCCTAAATATGGAAGAGTGATATCAGGAAAAATTCTACAGAAGGTGTGTGAACATAAACCTCATTTGATGCTAACTTTTAAATCTTGTTTGTAATTTGGATGCTTAGTACACCTTTTCACAGGAACAGAGCTCGCTGTCTCTAAAATCTGTATTGCAAGGGTTTGTCTCTGGTTATGAATGCTCGGTTACCAGCAACTGCATTTTAGTTTGCGTTTCGTGCTCATTAAAAATGCACCTGGTTTACTTAAATGCAGTAATTCTGATCGGTATGCTTGTGGTACTTCGGTAAGCATCAATGTGGCAGTTTCATCATAACGTTGCCCGATTGTAGCCTCTACAGTTACTGATCGCTTCACTTATCCATGACCAGGATCAGCCGGATACTTCGCAAATGTCTGAGCAAGGTCTCAGGTGCTACCATGAAAGCAATGCGAAACGCAGAAGCTCTACTGGTTTACAAATGATTTCTCTGCACTACCTTGACATAATTTCATCCCCCTTTAGAAATTTTTGTGGCTAATAAAAAGCCAAAAAAGGTGGAGATTAAACAGGTAATTCTTTCCTGTAGAAGTGATCAATTCGGAAGCTCCACATAAGCAACTTGTCCACGCTAACGGAACTTACGGTCTGTAAAACCTTGGTATGTTCATGACTTAACCGAGCTCTCTCTAGCTGTCGCGTACTATCCATAAAGCTGCTTTCATGTCAGACACGAAACAAATTTTTTGCACGACCGATTAGCCTACATTCAAATTTAATGGAAAGATGCAAATACACGTTATGGGCACGTCAAGCCGCTTTCACACCAGACCCAAACAAATTTTTCGTGCGACAGATTACATTCAAAGTCAGGTCCACTTTTCAGCTACTGCATGTTAGTTCGCGTGCTCTGCTAATTAAAAATGATATGGTTAACTTATATGCAGCAATTATGATCGGTATGCTTGTGTTACTTCGGTAAGCATCATTGTGACAGTTTCTTTGCCTGATTGTAGCCACAACAGTTGAAGCTTAATGGAGAGGTGCTGTATGTGTCTGCCGAGTTGGGCTGCAGTTTGACCAGACGTAGATTTTGCTTGGGGTGCGCTTTTGGGTGCTTATGAAACGATCGCTTTACATATCCATGACCGGGGTCAGCCTGATACATCTCCAATGTCTGGGCAAGCTCTCTGATACTACTGGTGAAAGCAAAAGGGAAGCGCACAGGCTATAACGTATCTGGTATAAAAAACGATTTCTCAGCATTGCCATTGATTGAATATTAAATTCTTTCCTGTTAAAGTGATCAATTCGATAGCACCACATCAGCAACGGTACACGCAGACGGAACTTACGGTCTGTAAAACCTGTATTATTAATCATGACATAACCGGAGCTCTGTCTAGCTCTCGCACGCTATCCATAATGCGCCCATTTTCCACGAGGAAAAGCTGGTCATTCTGAAGCAGTAAGTAAATCATTACCACGAGCAGTTTCTGAAAAGGCCATTTAGCTTGGAGCTTTTGCCCCTCTGTCATATACCAGCGCTGAAGATGTTCGTTTCTCCACGCTAACAACACAACACAGCTATGCACACGAACAAGCAGGTCCTAATACACACCGAAGCAGTTCATAAACTGTTGGTCCACTTTTAGCTGCTCCTCCCTGTCCATTTTTCCCTCTTAACTCAGACCCATCGGATTTCTACGGTCTCAGGTCTACACTTGGGCATGTCGACCCGTTCTACAAGTGTGTCTATATGGGGTGGATTCTAGCTTTCCCTGCATCCTAGCTAAGAAGTAGAAAAACCGCTGTACTCACCAACTGTTGCCGTCGCAAATTGAAGCCAATGGCAAATTCGTGCTTGAGCTGCCAGACTTTCGCACTGCGTCCTCCACTTTCGCCGTTGCGTTCATTAGAACAAGTTAATTTCATTAGATCTATACACATGTACTGCGTTAGATTGTAGAATATGTCCGTTGATTCCTCCGGGAGATGCATCAGTTTCACTCTAGAGCCTGACCAGGAAAATTGCGTTCTGCTGCCTCGTCCCGCCTAGATCCGCCCCCACAGAGCTGGCCAGTCAGAAGAAAGTGGGCACACAGGGAGTGGAGGCCATAGCGGAAGAGCCAACCCAAGGAGGCGTTTCAGGCAGAGACTACTATGGACTACAAATGGGGTTTTTTGAGGATGGCAGTATGAGCGAAATAAGTACCCTTTTTTTACTTTGACTCCCCTAGAGTGCTCCTGATCGCGCAAAGGCCAAAATATAAACTCGGAAAAATAGCATATTAGGTCACCTTTAACTTAAGATAGCTGGCGAGCAAGCTGGCAATCTTTGAAACTTTGTTTGAAAAATGTCAATAAACACAAACAGTCGTCCGCCATGCCTCTGTTTTTCCACCATTTAGATCTAGTAATTCAGCAATATTTACATTCCCCATTTTTTTATGGCCTCAAATGTGCCCCAAGCAACAATACACATGGAAAAAAAACCGAAACAGACAAAAAAGAGACATGATATTGGGGCGCAGTGTTGGGAACGCCTTTATGTTTTATTATGTGCTTACTTCAGCGACGCAGCACACTTTACATTAGAACAAACTTCATCATTTTTTTTTTTTTTCATCTTCTCATTCACAAAACATACTGTAAATCCTGATATGGGGAGATTATTAATAATAATAATCTGGAAGGGGGTGTCTAAAAAGTATACATATTTATACATTTTTATATATTTAAAAAAAAATCACAGACACACTGTCTGGCTTGCGCCCTATGCTCTCTCTCTCTCTCTCTCTCTCTCTCTCTTCAGTTTACAGCCCAAGGCTAATGTCCACAAGGCCAATGCCTTTGACTGGCTCTAGGGGTACCATTAATTGTGGCACCAAAAAACTGGAGAAAAATATTTTTTTCATGACAAGAATTAAACGTTTACATTAAATTGTTACATTAATTATAGAATAGATATTTGTGTATATTGTGTTTGAAAGACCAAGAGGATAAACAATAAGAACAATTTTTTCGCATCTCATTATGTCCAATCTTACTAAAGGGGGGGTGCCAAAAATCCTGGAGGTAGTGCCAATACTGCTTGCACATTATTCTTCGCAAGAGCAAATAAGAGGAATTTCAAAGATAGCTCGATGGTCAGGGAATATTTCTTGTGTGGGTTCAGTCACATCTCTCAAGCTGTCCAAAATTTCCCTACTCTGGATGATTTGTGTTTAGAAGTGGAGAACTCGAGGGATAATAATTCATCAGGCCCTACGGTTTGGCCCCGTTGTTACCAAAAATACAAACTTCCCAGATACTTCAACAATAGAGCAGAAGATGCTGTCTCATTGAAGACAAGGAACAAAAAAAATAAACTGTTGGACTAAAAAAAAAAACATTGAGAGGCTTGTGGAGCTGGCTGGTGCTTTATCAGGTTATCTAACTGTCATTCTTTTAATCGGCTCGCTGCTTTCAACAATACAACACGTTATTGAGTCAGATCCTAAATTACAAGCTATACTAAAATTATTTGACTTTCAGTTTTTAGACCAGGTCAGATCAGATAAATTCCTTACGTGGAAGCTGAGTGTAGTCAAAATTATAGTAATTCACCGTTGGTGATGTTTTGAAAAATCTTTCTGCTATGTTTACGAACAAACAACAGAAGTAATTTCAGAACTGTGGATGTGTTAATGTGATTGAATTGTTTTTTTTTTTTTTTTTAATGCTGTAGAGTCAATCTTGCTTTGAGCTACACACCCTGCACCAATTATCAATTCAGTTTTTCCATTTTTCTTTGCTTTTTCTAATCGTGGCTCTGAGTTGTTTTCATTCACACTCCTGGAGCTGACCCCACTTGCTCATAACACAAGGAAGGCAGAAGCAACTGTCAGACTGTTGTATACCTCATCATTTCACTGGACTTCAAGCCATTATCTGGGCAGCTCAATCAATTTTATGTTACAATTATTGATCCTAATCTTTATTCAGATACCGCGAGGCCTCCAGGGCACACCAAATCCTGTCTGTTCCTCTTATCCTCATATCTAATTTTCTAAATAGTTTGGAAATCGACCCGACAGTATATCATAAAAATACATAATGGAATACATTTTGTATTGCATTGCCTTATTCATTTGCAAGTTATGTTTTTTTTTTCTTTTTGTTTTGCAGAGTTAAAGTGTACGAACCGCTTCAATGAAAAATGTGTTCCAGTACTCAGAAATTCATGGTGCATAACAGCTAATGCTGACTTGGTAGGCAAAAAGCCATTAACTTCAATATAATTCAGTTTTATTCTAACCATTTCAAACTCAAATGAAGAAAAAAAAATCTTTACAGAAATATTTTATGCACTGCCAAGGCAGGTATTCGAAGCAATCAAATAGCGACCATATTTCTGGGAGAGACTGTGGTAATCCGAAGTGAACTGACAGTCATAACCATTTATTTCTAACTGCAGCCATTTTGTCAAAGTAGATGCAATGCATATTTTTCCTTCACACTCCTTGTTTCAGTCTTAAATTGCGCAGATTGAAATGTTGATGTTGAACACTAACGATACACTTAGAATGTGTCACAGGCAGGTTTCTTTTGCATAAATGTTAACACCTCAGATTGCGGGACAGCTATTATGCACATAACCAACTTGCCGTTTTTGCCTATTGCTGCCATGCCCGTTTCCAAGGCCTGTTCAGAACTGATATTTTGCTTGGCGTCTGCTATTGTGCCATACACGGTATTTCTGCGTGCAGCTTTCTCAAGATTTTTCGAGACCTGCTCAGCCAAGAAACTTCACTCTTAACACTACACTTCCCTGGATCCTCAGCAGTACATCTGCCAAGTTTGACGTCAATCAGATTGACATTTGTCAAGAAAATCCATGTACAAACAGATAGACAAACAGACAGAGACGTCTCCACTTATTGTTAAATTATGCACAGGAGTGAAATGATGCAACATCGGGATGCTTCATGAAATTATCAAATTAGCATATTTCAACCAATGACTGCAACTGATTTTATTAAATTGACTCAGAGATTGACAATCGCAACCCAGCTATAAAGAGCACTCATGATATTTGCTGTTTCCACTTTTAGATTGAAACAAAATGTGAATTTCCACAATGTCTGTTGTCTGATAGAAATTCTGTGAAGGTCAAACAGTTATTCAATGCATACCCTGGAATAATTGAAGGCAAACAAAACATGAAGTTCATATTGTAGTCTCCGGGAATAAACGATAAATATTAGGAGCATTACTTTCTAATAAAATTAACATGAACTAACATGCAAGCTTTAAACACCTGACAGTTGGATGAACACATCACATGAGAGGAAGAGGGATTCAAATAAAAATAAAATAAAAGCAATAGGTTATTGTTATCTCAACAAAGCCTTTCATCAAGACTGCCACAAGCAGTTATTCTGACATTGTACACAAGGAAACTGTTTTGATGTAATCACTTGGGATGCAACTTAGAAAAATACATTCTGTGAAATGTGGAGTTGTATTGTTGTGCAGTTCAATACTGTTTTAAATGAGAATTCACTGTTTTACATGAGAATGTTTGGGGGGAGGAGGGCTTATCTCTCAGTATCGCTCAGTCAGATAAAACTGGCAATGCATCATGGAGGCATCTAAACTTGGTCCTAAGGGGGCCGCTTCCCCTGTGTATACAGTGATTTAATGGGGTTAAGTTCATTTATATTGGAATGCTCTACTTGGCACCACAACGTGCACGTGGCTGTGATGACATGCAGACATGGGCCGAGGCAACCATATCACCACGAGCTATTTCGAAAAAGTCAATTTCAGATTCAATGTAGTTGCCATTGGCACACATCAGTGCTGATATTCTAGCACAAAAAAAGATGTAGAAGCAGCTCATTTCTCTCGCATATGGAAACTGCCACATAAAAAGCAAGCTGCTACACTACGGGAATTCACTGAGTAGGGAACACTCCTGGAAAGCACTGGAGAACTGCTGTGAAAGAGAATTCAGAAATGCCTCTTGTCTAGTGTGTCTAAGATGTTAAAAAAAAAAGAGGCTTCGTGATTTTGTGGCTGAGTACCACTAGCTTTGCAGACTAGCATTGACAAGCAGTGGCTCGGCCTCTGGTACACCCAGACACGTAGATGAACCATAGACTGTATAGAAAGATGGGCGCAACACTCTGGTCTGAAAAAAGAAGCCCATGCGGAAGTACCATAAAATGGCATTCTATTTAATGGCCAGCAGATGGCGACGTCGGTGGTTGCAGAAGGTCAATGCTATAGAAGTCTATGAGAAATTGACCCTATTTTCCCACCTGATTTTTTCATTTAAATAATCATTTTTCACATTATTTTATGGTAGCTATAGCAAGTTTCAAGTCTCCTTCGATGTATCACGGTGTTCATTTTTGTATATCATGGCCCCAAGTAGACTAGAATAAAGGATAAAGTCAGAATATGCTTTAGAGGCATGGCTATCCTCTGGTCCTTGTCCGATACAGTCAGATCCACCTCTCGCATCCCTCCCCAGACCTTGATTCTTGCTCTCATTCAATAGAAATCACATGCGGTTTCAAAATGACAACATGGCACAATCCAAATTGCAAAAATCAAGGCTTCCTTTATGGTATGCTGAAACCAATGGGTGACGTCACGGTTGCTTCGTCCATCTTTTTATACAGTCTATGAGATGAACCCATATCTGATAATTTATATCTGGTAACCTAACTTGAATGTGGCAACCAGATGCTTTTTTTTTTGTCTTTGGTGGTTTAAGAGGAAAATAGTGAACATATGGCTCTTTTTTTATTTCTTTGTTTCCCTTCTAACCAATGCTGTTTCAACCCATTTGCAAAATAATCCACCAGCTAAATTAGGTCAGTCCAAGCAAGCTGGGCCACAGAAATCTGATTTCTTCTGCCTCCAAAACATTGTCGACACTCAGGACCAGCAAAGAAGAAAAATCCTTCAATAACCTCGTATTAAAGTCCTAGGTTTTACTTGTCTCAGTAGCATTGAGGAAAAATTAAGCACAACGCTAAAAAACCCCTTTGTTCTAAAAATAAAACTCTAAAGATGTTCTTTCCAGAGAAACACAAGATAAAACAAACACCGCAGTCTAAGCACAGAGGAAGCGAAGGAAAATCTCAGTCACAAGTCCCATCCAAAGTGCCTCACAGTTATGATCCTGACCAAGAATCAAAAGCTGAGGCAGAGTAAAATCCAATAGTGCAGTGTACTGATAGTAATGCAGTCACAGTGGGATGGAGCTCAGAGGAGAAAAGCACAGCTCAGTTCAGATGTCACGGGGAACCAGTGCGGACATAGCCAGTGCCCAGCCATTGGCTTTCTGGGACAACTTGATATAAGGAGTTCACTCTTTGCCAGAGCTAAACTGTCCAACGGCAGAATAGAGAAGTTTAGCAGGACCAAGGTCCTAATTCTGATGACCATGCAAGGCTTGGGAGCTTGTTCCTAATAAACTGGGAAGAGGTAGATTAACAGGATGATTAACAGATTAACAGGATGATGGTCCCAATCCTGGAGACTGAGAGTAAGGCTTGGGAGCTTGTTCCTATATACTGAACTCGGAGGAAAACCTCCATAAATTACTTTGATTAAAGGTGACAATTAACTTTGTGTAGCAGGCCGAAGGAGGGCCCGAGCGGGGACATGAACCTCCAGACTCCCGGATAAGAGTCATGCGCACTGACCACATCGCCAAAGAGCCAGGCTTGATGGCAAGGTAGCCAGGGCACATACTTCTTAGGAGACACATCCAGTGACAGGACCCCACTACTATCACATCTCTCCTGCTCTTTCGTGAGCGTGTCCTCACGCTCCATGCTTTATGCATGCTGCCATCGATTAGGATCCCCCAGATCCTGTCGATTACGCCAGAATTTAGCAGGCCGAGGGAGGGCCCGGGCGGGGACTTGAACCTCCAGACTCCCGGGTAAGAGTCATGCACGCTGACCACATCGCCAAAGAGCCAGGCTTGTTGGCAAGGTAGCCAGGGCGTGTACTTATTAGGAGACACTTCCACATTTTTTTTTCCACATTTTCCACATGTCACATTTGAAAAGACAAAGAGTTTAGCAAACAAATACTGACTGGTGCTAAAGTGCAAATAGCAAGTGAGAGTCCAGCAACTTGCAAACTCAAAGTAAGGGGTATAAATACGTCTACACACAGGCGAGGGGGGATAATCATGAATGGGACACAGCTGGCTAAAAGGAAGCACGCAAGACGTGGACAAATGAAAATGGAAAATACTTCTAATAGACACAAAATCCAATGGGAGGAGAGGCCGAAGGCATTCACACAAGGGCTGTGGCACATTTACCTCTGAAATTCCTGAATTGGATGACCAGCAGGGGGTGACAAAACCACTAGCACAGGACACTTGTATCTTAGAAACATGGCTCAAGCCACATACTGAAAACTGAACAAATTTGTCTGGTGTTGGGACAGCCTTTTCAAGGTTGTAGTTTCAGGTGAAAATTAACTCTTTCTTCTGACGGATTTTATGAGCCTGTTTGTTTCTTTCTGCAATCAAAGAGTTCCTGATTCTAGTTTATGTGATGCACATTTCAATGGGTGGAGTGATAATGTTATCACTGTACTGTGCCTTTCTTTCTTTATTGGCCCTTTCTCAGTGCTTATTATTCTGCGTCAGATGTTGAGTGATCAGTTTTTACTCAGTCTGGATCTTCACCATTGAAATTCAACATTATATGGGAACGTGCCGAACATTTTACAACCTCCCAGGGAGGTCCACCCAGATGATGAGTTTTCAAGTGTTTCAAGCGTGTGCGTGCGTACACTCTCTGGGATAAACCTGTTCTGATATTACGCGGTGCGATCAAACAAAATTGTGCGATTGAACAAAAACAACATGATGCCAATATTTTACTATTCAAATTCATAGTTATCCATGCAAATATGATATGATAGGTGTTTGTAAACACACCAACCAAAGTTTCACTTTTCAGGAGCAAGGAGTTGTAACCTGCATTTATGTGCATTTTAGTGGTGAGCGAATGTATCTGTGCTCAGAAAAAACAAAAAATATTTGGTCTTCAGTTTTTTTATATGTCACTAACACCACTCTCTGGCCAATCTAAACACACCATGGGATTGATTTGGCATGGCCAAAACAACACATGTAATTCCCCAAACAAATATTGTAGCATATACATGTACAAAACATGCACACATCGTCAACATCCTCATGGACAATAATGTTATCCATAATTGTACACACACACACACATGCGCGCATGCACACACTCTCGCACACACACATACTCACATGCACACACACACACACACACACGTACTCACGCACAAGTTTCATGGGGACATTCCACAGATAGATTTCTATTCCCTAACGCCATACCTTTACCTTAACCATCAACCCAACATGCCTTACTACGAATAGCCCAATCCCTTACCTGCACTGTTACCTAACAGTAACCTTAAACCCTAAAACCATAACCCTTAAATGAGATACTTATCTTGTGGGAACTAAAAAATGTCCCCATGAGGATGCGTATTTACAGTGGTTCAAATGGGTGAACGTAGGTTCGTTGGTCATCGAACGGGAGGGGGGTTGGGAATATAGCACTACTTATATGTTCATCCTCGCTCAAGAATGGTAGAATGGTTTGTCTCAGAAGCAGAATAAAATGAAGAAAATGTGAGAATTTAGAGGAGCCCACAGAGCACGGTTGAAACGCGGTTTCTTCGGTTCCCTTGACTGCAACGTCTCTGCAGCTACATCCTGAAAATGCTGCAGCGAATGCTTGTAAACTGAGTGTTCCATTTATCCTGTCCAATTCAGGAAGGGGTACATATGCACAGGCAGTAAACAACAGGGACCAATACAAAAACAAAAGCAGACGAGGATCCAAACCTTAGTCAGCAGAATAAAGCTTGCAGGTTAAGCAAATGAAGCGCTCAGTAAATCTCTATTGGAAATTTTCCACAAGCCTTCCAGCAATCATGAGAAGAGGTGGCAAGAACTAACAAAAATGCACCCTAATCAAAATTGGAATATGAAATTCAAAAACAACTGGCACTCACACCATCAACAATGTCTGCCTTTACCTCAAAACTCAAATACTAAGACCGTCTCTCACTCTCATCCCCTTAGAAACACTTTGAGTTCTAACTGCTTGATTTACATTTTCTGTGCAATTCCAAGTTTACAATGTCTTATTCAATCTACTATACCCACACCCCCCTATATACAACAAGGGTTGCCATACTGCAACCCAAAGGCCAATACCAAGGCAATGCGCAACAAAGCAATTTATCATATTTTTATTAATTGGTTACATACTGTATGTTGTGCTATCATGACAATATTATGACTATGACTTCTGAAGTACGCAACTTCAAGACTCATTAAAGAGCTAAATGCTAGGTATCCGACTGTCGTCTGCTTCTTAAAAGACAGCAAATGCCACAATTACCGCGACTGAAAGGCTAATACCAAGGCAATGCGAAAATAAGCAATTTATAGTATTTTTATTAATTGGTAAAGTATGTTGTGCTACCATGTCAATATTATGACTGACTTTTGAAGAACACGACTTCAAGACTCATTAAAGAGCTAAATGCTAGGTCCGCGTCTGTCGTCTGCTTATTTGATGAAAGTGAATGCCACAGTTACCGCGACTGAAAGGCCAATACAAAGGCAATGCGAAAATAAGCAATTTATAATATTTTTTTAATTGGTTAAGTACGTTGTGCTACCATGACAATATTATGAATATGACTTCTGAAGTACGTGACTTCAAGACTCATTAAAGAGCTAAATCCTAGGTCCACCACTGTCGTCTGCTTCTCTGAAGAGAGCGAATGCCACAGTTACCAATGGTTACTTGTGCACGTGCTGAACTGAACAAGATATATTGGCAGGGCGTTTTTACTGTATGCAGGCAATAACATACATAACCAATTTATAACCAATGTTTATCTATATATATATATAAATATAGACAAAACCCAAAACCAGTGAAGTTGGCACGTTGTGTAAATTGTAAATAAAAACAGAATACAATGAATTACAATGATTTACAAATCCTTATCAACCTATATTCAATTGAATACACTGCAAGGAAAAGTTACTTGATGTTCGAACAGGTAAACTTTGTAATTTTTGCAAATATTAGCTCATTTGGAATTTGATGCCTGCAACATGTTTCAAAAAAGTTGGCGCAAGTGGCAAAAAAGACTGAGAGAGTTGAGGAATGCTCATCAAACACTTATTTGAAACATCCCACAGGTGAACTGGCTAATTGGGAACAGGTGGGTGCCATGATTGGGTATAAAAGCAGCTTCCCTAAAATTCTCAGTCATTCACAAACAAGGATGAGGCGAGGGTCACCACTTAGAGAACAAATGTGTGAGCTAATTGTCAAACAGTTTAAAAACAACATTCCTCAACGTGCTATTGCAAGAAATTTGGGGATTTCATCATCTACGGTCCGTAGTATATATATATATATATATATATATATATATATATATATATACTGTATATTTATATATATATATATATATATATATATATATATAAATATCAGACATATTTCTAAACATACACATTCACACCTTAACACTCTCACATGCATGAATACACTCACACAAACGCGTACACACACACACACGCACGCGCGCGCGCACACACACACACACGCACACACCCATAGTCACACTTGATTCTCTTAAGTGGTCCCCACCGGAGTCAGCTCCACACAAGCCAACATTTTTGAGTGCTGCTCATGGTAGGTGCGTTGCAGAGAACATTACAGAAGTAAGCAGATTTTCACAATTTATTTCACTGATTGCGCAATTATGGAAAAAGCCTTTCGATTGCCAGTTACAGTCCAGAGCAGACTTTTATAGTGTGAGGATACTACATCCAGACATGAATTTTTAATCCTGAAACATTAAATTGTAAAACCCGTGTAAAAAAAAAAATAAAAAAGGACTAGCGTAAAGATGAAGGATGGTCAGTCGGGGATGCACTTAATAATTAAAACTAATGACAGCAGCACAGAATCCTGGGAGGATTACACTGTAGATTATTTCGATTCATGGAAAAGAACCAAGCAGTGAGTCATAAATGTCTGCCACGGGTGGAAGAGGCATTAGCTGCTTCTTGAGACTACAGCTGCTCATGAACAGACGCGAAAGGGTACCCCCTTTTAAGGGAGTCATGCCCTTTAATATAGCTTTAATATACCACATGGAAAACGATAAATGAAGAATGAACCCTTGTGGCGGTGGGGTATGGCTTAGCGTGAGCAATCATTATTTTTCTTATTTATTTAATAATGCGAGGCAGAGCATTTTAGGTTAAGAACAGTGAGAGCAGAGTCAGATTCATTTCAAAAAGCATGTTATTGCAGCCTTTTTACATGAGAGGCTACCCGACAATAATCGACCTCTTGACCACAGAGATGTCAAAACAGAGCATTGAAATGTCTTCTTCTTGTCCCCGAAGGCCTCACCTGAGCGCCACAAACAGCCGGAGCCGAATGCGGGCTTTACTAAACCTCTCTTCTCTCCCTCCCAGTTCCGAAACAGCTCAACGGATCAGTAAATAAGTTTGCCTTCTGGGATAAAGAGGTTTATTCGAACTGCGGAAGGTGAGCATCTCTTTCTTTTCTTGAGCAAAGCCGTGGTGGTGTGGGGGAGCATTCTTTATCAACGCACTGCTAATACCCTCACGGCTGCTTTATCTACAGCTTTAATGTGCGCTTTCAGCGTGGCACAATAATATTGTTCTTGGTCTTTTTCCAGAAAATTTTTGACCTCCCATTAGAAAAACATACTGCACTCAGCTGGCCTCCGGACATGTTTTTTATAGAGTAAACAAACAAAAAAAATAAAATAAAAACTGTGAAAAATCAGGCAAATTTATTATTTCTGTCACATAGTGTACAAATTGAATGGATATGATTTTTTTTTCCCTCTGTTTTTCAGGAAAGTTAATATCCTGTCTGTCGCATAATTTAGGCACTCCGGGTGTTAGTTGGCCTGAAGTGGTTCTAAGATGACTCCCCGCAAACATTATCCTTATTTGTATTCCTTCAAAGACACCGGATAGACCAAAATACACTTTATCATCATGAATTTTATAATGACAAATTAATCACAGTAAGATTATAAGTCAACGAGACTCCATTCCTGAGGCACATCACATTTCCCTTGAACATCATAACTCACAAATATACCTGATATTAACTAAACATATAAATATTGACTAAAGTGAAAATAAATTCCAGGGGTCAAAAAGTAAAAGTCCGCCCACATGTTTACTTCAATGTTAGACCCAGCGAGCTGTTTCCATCAATTAATTTAGCTTCCGAGCTGAAGTATTTTGCCAATTAGCAAATTCAGGTGACTGTGACAAAATAATAGGGTGAACATCTATTTCATGACTTTTCAGATTCACTACCCTCTATTGTAAATCCCTACTTGGACAGCTAAAGTTGCTGTGAATTGGGACATGTCTCGCTCTGCTTTGCTCATTTTCTGCACTAAGGTTAAAAATAAATAAATAAATAGAGAAAAAAGGCCAATGAAAATGATCAACTTTAGTAATGTGGGGCTGGTTTAATTACTGCCAATCAGACCGCCCCTTTTCGTTCCTGTTGAAAGAATAATGCATGAGCGCCAAACACGCTAATTTTGTCCTGGCTTAAGGGCAAGCTCATTATGAGGGTTCATTACGAGCATCTCTGCAGACCATTACTCTTCATATGAAAAAGCAAGTGGGAGGATATACACTGAATAAAATATAAATGCACAGTGTAGAACTCGAAAAACTTAATTGCCTTATGGGTCACAAAATGAAACAAATCTGTCAGAATACATCGGTAGTTCAGTATGTTCTACTATACCATGGACAGTGCCCACAGTTGCACTTCATCAATGAGAACTCCAATGGCCAACATTTCAGACATCAAACTACCTAACATGACACGTTTATGTTGGTAACATCTTGAGAACATCTTTACTAACTTGGTTTTTAACTTGTCTCAACTATTTGCACCAGTGTTTTTTTTTTTTTTCTTTGCCATTTATTTTGTGTGGGATATAATCTGTGACATTTGTTGACTATTGGCATATACTGCAATTATTCCGCTTGATTTTTTTTACTCTTTGTTTTTGCATAATTAATTAATCAAATTTAATGTGTTATTTCAACAATCCAAATTTCCATCCACACTCTATCCTGCGTCTCCATCACTAAGGTTGCTTGGGAGCTGGAGCCTGTCCCAGCTGACTTTGGGCAAAAGGCAGGGACTCACCCTGGACACCTCATCAATCCATTACAGGGCGCACACCCCACATACACACACTCATACCTGTGGGAAATTTAGGGAATCCGATTAGCCTGACCTGCATGTTTTCGGGAGGAAACCGGAGTACCTGGAGGAAACCCATGCGGACATGGAGAATACGTGCAAAATCCATGCACACAGAAAGGCCCCGGGCCGAATTCAAACCCGCAACATTTCTCTCTGTTAGGCGGCAGCAGTGCTATCCACTGTCATCATGTCGGCCCAGCCCAAATATACTCAGCCAAAATAAAAACTTCACACTCGTTTGGAGGTTGATAAGTTGAACATACAAGAAATGAGGTTTTAAATAATGATTTAATTTAATTCTGTACTCATTAAAGATGGTGAATCATAAAAATAATGTCCATAATGTAAACAGTTCCACCGGAAATGCTACGGAAATGTCCAAGAGTAAAAATGGTTACAAATTACAACTTGCATAAGAGCAGTGCGCAGGCGATTACGTATGGTTTGGGCAGTCACACGACCTCTTAATTCATTCCTAGTGGACGTTGCAGTGACAAATCGATTATGCAAATGATATAAGAAAATTTTTGGGTCTGCTGCTTTTGACGTCACACGTGGGCTACCAGAACAATGTCGGTCAGCTGTGGTGCCAGCTTGTTGGAGACGTGTCCGAAGATCATGGATAGTCCGTCGACTGCATCCCATAACCCTTGCAACGTCAGTGCAACGAATATTAACTGTAAAAAATTGAGATGTCAATCTAACATGCTAATGTGAGCTCAGTTGCACATCTCTCATATGGTCACGTGACTAGGAACATGGTTTTAGCTTAAAGTACGCTCACACGTGCTATGTACCTGTGCACGTCGGAGTTGATGTGTGTCATGATGTCTTTGACAACGCACTTACCCTAGTGATAAAAACTCTTTTATTAAAAGTTTTAAGAAAATATTTATGAGTGTGAAGTTTCTTTTTTGATTCAGTATATTTTACAGATATTTTCATCCAAATTATTTGTGCAGAGTGGGTAAAGCAGACAGGACTGGAGTAGAAGGCGATTCAAGCATAAATTTACTCCTCAGGGCCCATGCACTGTTCACTCACACACTCGACCTTAGAGCCTCAGAACCTTCTCGCATGCCACCCTGGAAGACACATGTAATTAAATTTGTCTTTTTTGTCCCCATTACACTTTTTCAAACTGCATTTCTTCACTTCATTTTAATAATTTCACACATTTCTGCCATCATCTAACCCGTTTATTCCTGCGCAGGACTGCGAGAGAGGGCTGGGATCCATCCCAGCATGCACTAGGTGAGAGGCAGGAGCATACCTCTGCTGGTTCACTAATCCATGGCAGGTATCACATACCAATCACTCAATATCTCACCAATGAGAAATAGTCACTTTTGGTCAATGGTGAGTCACATGATGTACTGCATGGTGGTCACTCAGAAAATTTCTTTACGCCCAACTTTCTCCTTCTAGCATATTAAATATTACCATTTGTGTGAAATTATTTTCCCATTCAACTTGAGTTTAGGTGTATTTGCACTTCTACAGTCCACACAAGTTGCTTTTTTTCTGTAAAAATACAACACCAACTGAAGTAAAGCTTGGGATGGTATAGGGAACTCAAATCTGTGAGGTAGCGATCTGGAATCAAATGAGTACACGGGATTGCAAAAATAAGGAGCTTTATTGAGCGAGGGGGGTACCCCCGGAGGGCAGTTGGCAACAGTACAGAATCCGCAATCCAAAAATCAAATTCCAATGGGACAGAGCAGAGTTCTTAAACAGGGCTGCAATCACCAAAATCGTAGTCATCCAAAATGGATACGGTACACAGGCAAAGGTTTGCGGGAGAAGCAAACTCATAAGCCAAAAGACAGTCCGAATCGTAAACAGGCCAGCAATCCAAGAAATCGAGGTCGGGCAGAAAAAGGTCAAAACACACAGATGCAACAGTAATCAAAAAGGGCAAACCCAAAATCAGTAGTCGGGCAATCAAGTCAGAATCAGAAACTCAATGAATACAAGGCGAGAAGAATAGCAGCATGGGAAGGATCTGACAGAGAATGGTAGTGAAAAGACACCTAATATACACTTCTGGGAAGATCACATGGGGAGAATCACAGGTGCAGGAAGTCAGACTGATTACAAGGGGAAGGCACATGAGGAAGAACCTCATCACATGGAATTAGCCAAAGGCAGAACGTGGACAGGGAACACGAGACATTCCTATAAACAAACATACGGCTCCAGTCACGGAGTTTCTTACGTGCATAGATAATGAGAAACAGGGCAGCGCGATCAGGTGTGAGCTTACACAGAACATGCAGCAAAGGTAATCAGGGGGAGCAAAGAGGCGGAGACTAGAACAGGGCGAGTGCTGAGAGCTAGTTAGTCAATTAGCATGTGCAACTATGCAAATCCTTGGTGCTCGTTAGTAAGTTAGTATTATATACAAGGTTAGTTGTTGTTAGTAATCTTAGAGGAAAATAATAAACTGACAGTATTGTTAGTAGATAGAAAAGAAGAGTGAAGCCAGTAAACGAGATCGGAAGGAAGATTGAAAACCAGAATCCAATAAATCACAGAAGAGTGAAACACAAGACTGGGGCTGAGTGCAATGACTAGACATGAGACCAGATGGGGGAGACAAAGTGCAAAGCAAAATGGAAAACATGAACCGGAATAATAATGGCTAAATGCAAAACATGGAAAAGTAATCTAAGACAAAACATGACAAATCAAAGTAACCAATACACAATACATAATACAAAGAATAGTCAGACAAAGCAGTGGTCACCAAATACCAGAATCAAACAGAACTTAAACTAGGCATGAACATGATCAAGGCAGACATGGCAGGATCATAACAAAATCAGAAATCAGATCTTTTTTTTTTTGTTTGATTGTTTTTGTATTTCCTTTAGCTTATACTTCATTGCATAATGTTTTGCCTGGATATCTTGAAGGTGACATAGTGGTGTTGCGGGTAGCAAAGATGTTGTAGGTTTCAATCTGGCCGGGGGCCATTCTTTGTGCAATTTGCTTGTTCTCCCCATATTTGGGTGGGTACCTCTAACGGTCCAAAGACAAACAAGACAAGATACTCTTTATCGAACCCCGTGGGGTAATTTTTTCCTCTGCAATTGACCCATCCTATAGTTAGGAGCAGTGGGCAGCCACAGAGCAGCGCCCGGGGACCAACTCCAGTTTTAAAGCCAGTTCCTTGGTCAGGGGCACTAGTAGGAGTGTTCCTGAAATGCATTTTTTTTTGGGTGGAGAAAACGCGAACACGGGGAGAACATAAAACCTCCACACAGAAAGGCCCCAGGGCAGATTCAAACCCATGACTCAAGGTTGACCATTGGTCTGAATCAATTGTATGTGCTGAGATGAGTATGGCGAGTGAAATGAGATAGCAGAAAAATTTTTGTGAGTGTTGTTAAAGACTCAATCTGATCAACGTCATTTTTTTGTCAGTATACATCCATTCCATACTTTCAAATTGCATGTGGAAAACTTGTCTGAACTTCAAGCCTAATTGAGCTCCTCATCTGCTGACGGTTGTGAGAGCATGTTTTTTCAAACGATCAATCAATTTAATCTGAATATAAAATCATATCTCGGGGGTTAGAATAAATATTTTCTTTCATGTCCTTACTTGGTCATTTAACATTCCCATGCAAAACTAAGTGTACTGGAATACAAATGCCAATGTCTAACTAAGGAAATCAGTTAATCTTGGATAGTTCTCATCTTCTCTTTGTCAAATATAGTGATTATAGTGATTATTGACAGAAATCTTCCTGCATTGCCACAGACTATTTTTGTGCACACAACTGCAGTCATTTTTATGGTCAGCAATTACATCCCACTGCAAGCTAGCATGCGTTCAGCAGAACAGCTGCAGGGCAAGCTGGTAAATGGAGGAGAACAGGATCACCTGGACGCTTTTGATGTTTTCAGGGATTCTAAGAACCAGTCATTAACTCACTAAATGCAGGTAGCTATAAAACATACTGCATGGAAAAAGAGGACACTCCATCACTGTTTCACAGCAATAAAGAACACATACTCTATCATTATATCCCCTAAACCTCTGGTACTCTTATACTCATCCTCAGGCAATAAATAGAAAATAAAATAAATCAAACGCAAATAAAAGCTAAATATCACACATTTTGACACTGTTCCAGAGATGAAGTGCAAAAGGTTGTAGAACTGGCCCAGAAGTTCATTGCTGAGCAGTAATTCAGTGGTTTTCCCAGAAATCTTAAAGAATCCCTGGATCTATGTTCAGCGCTTTCCAGATTCATGCCCTCGTCAGTAGTCCCAGTTAAAAAAATCCCAGCGTCAGAGGACTTTACTGTTTAACGTCGTGCATATCAGTCTTACCTATACAGTGATCAGGACCTATGGGAAACTAGAGTAATTCAAGCTACAAGCCACTAAAACCTCTGTAATCTTTTGAAATTTGCTTACCTGGCCGAGTTGGCAATTATTATTATTATTAGTATTATACACTAAAAATTGCCCATAGGTATGAGTGTGAGAGTGAATGGTCTGTGAATGGTGTGTGCGCCCTGCAATGGATAGGCAAGCTGTCCAGGGTGGGTCCCTGCCTTTTCCCGTAGTCAGCTGGGATAGGCTTCAGCTCGCCCCATGACCCTAGTGAGGAATAAGTGGGTATAGAAAATGGATGGATTATTATTATTGTTATTATTATTTTTATTATTGTTGTTGTTATTATCCACTGCACCAGAACTCTGTGTATTTGGGGGGTCTATTCTTGGAATGGTTTGTAAACATTTTACGTCACTGTTTTAGCCCTCCACTGCTTTGAAATAACCAGTTACATCAGCATTTCAATATTCCAGTGAGGACATTCCATTTGTCACCATGCTCCTGAAAAAGTTAACACATCGTCCTGTGGCTGCTACATTCCGCACTTTCCCCTCATTTCATTTTTCTCCTGAGCCATAAAATTGCAACAGGGCCATCCTGCACCTCAGCAGTAACTCACCATTGGTACTTTTATCTGCTGAAATTAAGCATTTCACTGAGTTGCAGTGACAGTATTTTCACACCTTCTGCAATATAATGTTGAATACTACTTAATATGATGTAAATACAACTATTTACTATCATAAACCAAGTGCAGTATAACTACAGTACAGGCCAAAAGTTTGGACACACCTTCTCATTCAATGCATTTCCTTTATTTTCATGACTATTTACATTGTAGATTCTCACTGAAGGCATCAAAACTATGAATGTACAGTGTGGGCTTATTTATTAATTTAGTTATTTTTTTATTTGTCTTAACTGTTACGCTGAGAGAAACAGATTAACCAAAAAGTCAAATTCATTGTATCCATTACACACTTCAACAAAATTATGAATCCTCTCATATGGTGTATCCAGTTTATTAGCTAGCTGTTGCTTGACCTATGTGGGAAAATAAATAAATAGATATAGTAAAAATTGATTGCAATTTGGATAGACAGGAGAGCGTGACAATCCACCATCTTCCTTAGGTCCAAGCTGAATCAATTAATTCTTGCCACACCATTGCATTTTTTTCTTTCTTTCTTTTTAAGTGAGGGGGTTTAAAATACATGGCTATTTGTGATTACGGTGATACCTGTGCATCTCTATTTATTAGCAGTAGTATCAAGCATACCAGCATCTTATGTTCTGCCCCTTGGCATTTGCGCAAAATTAAGCATTCCAAAAGGGGGCTTGAGCCTCAAACACTATTCCGGAAAACACACAGGGTTACACAAGTCACGCAAGTCAGAACGTGCACAGCTTCAGCCAAGATGTACCTGAAGAAAATCAACAGCAGCTGAAAGCACGTCTCAGGAGAAGAACATACCTTCAAATGAAAAGCATGACCCATTTACAACATTTTTTTTTCTTGGAAGTGGATGTCAGGAGAAAGAGCAATGTCAATTGGCAGACTGATAAGTATGAAACCGCGCAGACCCATGGCGCTTAATGCGAATCTCACTAATTATCCATGAGTGAGTCAGTGAATGAGAGACCGCAATTTGCAGCACATAGACCTCGGTGACAGTTTGTACAGTTATGTTGGTTCAAAAATCAATGCAAACGTACACTGAGCATGAAAAATACAGGCAAAAATGTTAAAATGGGCATGCCCATGGACATGATAGTGCAAGACCCTTCCTATCACAGTTATACTCAAGCTATTTATCTGCAAAATCCTGAGGTTATAATCCACAACGTTGTGTGTGTATATGTGCGTGTGTACATGTGCATGCATGTGTGAGTGTGTTATTTTCTGCAGTATTAAGCTAATATGGTTTAGTTGACATGCAAACATAGTTATACTCTTGCTGGCAAGAAAATTGTCTTTTGGATTTCTCATGAATGATGTAGTTTTCTATACCCATATCTATTCCTGAATATTTGCAATAACAAAACAACCTGTCAGATTTATGATAGTGAAAGTTGTTCCCTTCCAGAGTGATATTCAGTATTTGCAGTTGCTACAGCACTTTGCAATGAGATTTGAAATGACCAGAGGGACCATTCACTGGAACAGTCCAGGAGTGTTCAGACTCTCGCTTCATCTCTGTGTCGTGCAGGTTCAGAAACCTCGCACAAGGACAAAGAGCAGAGAAAAAATGATGGCCTGTTCAAGGCAGGTAATGCGTTTTGTGGCAACAACTGAATTTACCACCTGACCATATATGAGAGTGAATTGCATGGATAAATGTATTGTTTGGCATGAATGCGAATTTGAAATAATGACAGTTAAACTTGCAATATGTTTCTAATACGTTGGTTGATGTGTAGCTCTTGCCAATAGAAAAAGGACTGATAAGAAGTTGTGAAGAAAGTTGAACTTTTGACATTGAAATAAATTTAGATGTAAGGTGAGGTTTGGGTGTGTGAAAGACAATACAAGGGGATAAAAGTGGACATACAATCACAGGATATGGCAAATCTGTGGCAGTTCTTAGAAGAATCCAGCTCAACTTTAAAAGGTACCCAGCTCAATGCCTCTGTGACTCACTCGCATATTGTAATCCAGATCTTTTTACAAATCTTTTTTCTCAACCAAGCAGGATGCAGTTTGTGTGAAATAGAGTTTCTCAGTGGGGTAAGGTGACAGTAAAGGAGATGACTAAACTCTGTATGAATTATGGATCTCTCATGAAAGTTACAACAAAGTTTACATACAAATATGCATGCCACCAAGCGTCAATGTGGTACCAGTTTTGAATTTGTTTTGCTACCGTCTGTTTGAAGCAGCTTACTGGCTGACACACAACTAGTGCACTGTAAATTTTTCAGTTAATTCAACTCCAAAAGGGTAAACCAGAACTCAGTGGGGATGCCTTTTGCTCAATTTGACTCCATTTCTATATTAAAATGCCCAGAGATGGAAGGATAATGGTCAGCTTTGATGGTGGATACTCATTAAGCACTTGTGACATCACTGGTCAGTTTGGACCTGTGGTGTGCCTGTTGAGTTGCACCTGAAGTTCCTCTCTCCAAGTGATATGTCCAAACTGCAGTTTCATGAAATTTACCGGAGCTTGTCAGATTCCATCGTAAAAGTTGCTGCACCAATGACTGCATCATGTTTGTTTATGGCTTTCCTAATTGTGGGAAAAGGGGAAAAAGTGAAAAAGTAAATCATATTGCTAAACGTTGCATCCTTCCAGAAGGAATCAAGGGAAAAGACTTTTCAAATTTGTAAGAAATCAATGAAGCTGGCCACAAATGAACACATAAAAATGAAAGGGATTAAAACAATGACAGATGTATAAATAGCCTCCTGAGGCAACAAGACTACAAGACAATGTATCAAAAACTCAGCTTTATTTGTCATTTCTGGTTTGAATTTTCCCCCCTTTTTTTAATCTGGCTGTCATTAAAAGCTTTCAGCATGACTTATATATAAAATGTATCTATCCATTACAGTATCATTGTCTTTATGCAAAATGTGCTGCAGCCCCTGGACTGAAAGACAAATTTGACGAGCAAAACGCAGCCAATAAATGCAAAGTCTCACGCTATCGCATATCAAAACTGGGTGTGTCAAACTCTACTCCGGGAATTTTGTGACAGGAGGCGATTGCACAACTACAGCTCTGACATTAAAGAGGATGATTGTAGAGGAATTCACTACTTGTAGGTGTGGTGGAAGTTTGGCTCCATTAAGGTCGATAAGATCAGTTGCTGTCATTCCCTTTAAAAGCACTGCTTTAACACTGTAGTGAACTGGCAATTTCATCAAGCAAAGAATAAGCTTTTACTTTGTTCCTCTGGAAGCCACAGTCCAATGTAACAAACGGTTCAATGATGTGAGAATGAAGAAGGAACCATAAGCTTATGTCGATGCGTTTTGTCTGAATACGGGCCATTTATACTGTATACAAAATAGCATTCATTGTATTCAAACTGGCGAGACATAATTATACGTCTTTCCCCCGCACAAAGGAAATACTAACGTGTAAAAATAACACTTTACCCTCCTATTCCCATTAGACCCCACCAGCTTTTTGTAGCCATGATTTCACAGGTATATAGCAAAAGTGAAAATTAAAAAGGAAAACAAAACAATATGAAAGATACGCGTCTTTCAATGAAACAGCTCCACTGGGTTGGATTTAGTGCCACGAATATGCCATTAAACAACAGCATTCGGGTTGAATGGTGGTCCGGTAGAGTCCAAACGCACATTATTTTACCTCGTTATCCCACTGATCAACCCATTGAGACACAAACAATTTTATTTCAGAACACGAAACTGCCAAATTGGATGAAGGCAATACATTTGTCATTTGTGCCTGACTAAAATGAAATATAAATTAATTAATAAAAATATACAACAATTTCCAACCAGATTTGCATTCATTTTTGGCCAATATATCCCAAAGACTTTAAATTGGTTAAGGTCTAGACTCTGAGGTGGCCGATTCATGAGCAAAAATGATTCCTCATGGTCGATAAACCACTCTTTCACAATTTGATGAATCTTGACATTGTCATCCTGGAATATGCCTGAGCCATCAGGGATTAAAAAGTCCACTGATGGGTTACTGGTCATTCAGTATACTCAGATTGTCCGCTGAATTCACTTTATTGCTCCAGAACAGCGCTGAGCTTAGACCTGATCAGTTGAAGCAACCTCCAGGCGCTTGTACAGTAGGCACTATGCATGATGGGTGCATCACTCCATGGGCCTCCTTTCTTACTCTGACGTGCCCTTTGCTCTGGAATAGGGTAGATCTTGACTCATTAGACCACATGACCTTTTCCCATCTCCTCAATCCATTCTTTATGCTCCCTTGCGAATTGAACTCATTTTTTTCACCAAGAAGCCTCCCTAATAAGTGGCTTTCTTGTGGCCATGCAGCTGTTTAGTCCCAATCCTCCAAATTCTTGTGGCATCTTGCATGTGGAAATCCTCTTACCCTCATAACTAAATATAGCCATGAATTCTGTTGACTTTTTAAAAAGATGAACTTCACTGAGCACTTTAGTGATCTCTGATGAGAATCAGTCATGATTTTTCCGCAACCTATTTTTTTCCACGAAGTTGACAGTTTACCACTATCCTTGTAGGTTTTAATAAATTGTTGGACAGTCCCAAAACCAGATCTAGTGATTTCAGCAATTGCCTTCAGCGTTTTCTTTGCTTGATGCTAGCCGATAATTTGTCCCTTGTGAAACACAGTAACATCTTTTCAACATAGAGATACGTCTTCCGACATGTTTTTTTTTAAGAAATGAGAAGATACGCACTGAATCAGTCAGCGTTAAAAATAAACTATTGCTAGCAATATTTAGCAATGAAACATATTCATCACTGTCATGATAATTCAGTCATAGGCTCTGGTGAATTTGCTTTATTAAATGTAAATGTCAGCTTTTTTTTTGGAACGGCCTGTGTACACCGCGTGTATATATATATATATATATATATATATATATATATATATATATATGTGTGTGTGTGTGTGTGTTCATATGCTATACATATTCTGATGAAAAGTATAAAGTATAAATCTGCTCACGTTGCTACTCAAAATTATTTAAGGTAATTTGCAGTGCCTGTGTCTTGACCATCATACGATACGTTATGGAGTTCAGAAACTGTTCCTGTTTACCTTTTAAATGGTAGCAGTTAGATTCACTTTTGAAATAAGGTAACTAGGCAAGGAGCTCCCTGTTCTGGTGCCCTGCACAGAGAAATCAGTCTGTCTGAAAGAGGTTACAGTTCCCTTGAGCAGCTCCTCTTATAACTCCTCTAATTACCAGATACATTTTCTCCATATTACTGAGAACTGAGTGAGCTTAATTATTTTTTAAAAAACCATTTACAGGACCAAAAAAAAACATTTATAGATTACATTTTTAAATTGTCTAGTCTGGTGAGTACCATGAGATGAATATTGTCACAATTTAAGTAAATCAACATGAAATATAAGAACGCATAAAAAAATATTTACTAACAAATTTAAGGGCAGATCAAAGGGCAGGTGCATAACTAAAAGACAAAATGCATTCTAATTAACCCATCTCCTTTTGTAATGATATAAACTAAGGGAGAGTACGAGAGGCTGGGTCAGTTAACTGCATAGTTTACATCAGTGAATGACATCACAGTGGCTCCCCTGGTCTATGCGACATCTATTATCACTGTGTTTTTTGCGGCACAGCTGATCGAGAAGAGGGCTGTAACACATGTGCGCACCCCATCTGTGCAATAAGCTCCCTGATGGTGAAAATTACAGTCTCCCGCGGGTCAGGTAACTGCAGGCAATGCAGGTATCTGCAGTGCATAATTACAGCAATTAAGCCATTTGAATGGGAGCTGGCATGCACAGTACAATCCCCTGCAGCTCCTAGCTCAATCAAATTTCCTAGCTCTGTCCCCAGCTCTCAGCACTTCATTCAAAGTGCTGCGCCGCAGTCACGCGCTGTACGGCTTTGTACAGCTTCAGACAACAGCAGAAAGCTTCAAAGGCAACGGAATTCAAATAATTTCTGTTGCCGAGACAAGGGAGCTAAAATTACAGGGAATCGTGGAAGCTTTGAAAATTCAGCCTTAAGAAGTCAGACTTTTTTTTTTTAAACCTTTTTATAATGCATTGTATAACATTGCAAATATTAAGCCCTGAGTTGAATATTTTCAGCCATTGATGTACACAAAGATAAAGTTATGTGATCACTGCTGTCACAAATCAGATGAAGACATTTCAATAATCTATGAATCGTTAGAGTTTTTTTTCGCTGGCACTAACACACATGGCATTCCAGCAGGGCATATTAGAGCCAGATAGCGAGTGACTCCAGGTTGGATCCATTTTTTTTCTGGCCTGAAATCAGCTGCAATTTCTACAGATTCTGTGTGGAGCTTCCAAGAATGTGACTGAATAATATGTTCATTTGTTTGTTTGAACAAAAGGCAGTAAATTATTAGCCTGATCAAAAGAGGCTCGTGTTATGTTAGCTTTCTTACGATTAATGCATTTCAGAATTGAATAGCCATCATTTCTAGACCAAAAAGATCTCACTGAAACCCATGATATAAATAGGCATCCCCAGAGCATTGTCTGTTGATAATATTTTGGCAGGCTTTTTTCACTTTGAGGCAAATCCTTAAATTAGATGCATCATGGGCTCACCTTGACCTTGGGATATGAGAATAGGGATAAAACAGGAAAAGCTTAATTAGTTTAATCTTGAGGCAAATGAGGTACAAGTAATCATTTCCAAATGTGTTTAATGCTGATAACTGAAAGTTACATCAAGTTTAAATTCCACCTTTTTGTAATCAGTGGGGACTAATGCTTTACACACCTCTTAATTTAAATTCTCAGTCTGTCATTATCTTACTAAAATTAACCAAGCATATTGTGTAAGAATAAAAGCAAGGTCTTTGGCTTCCTTACCAGAATTACGAGACAAATCCCAAAAAGTATTATTAGCATTTTGAAAGTGAGTAAAGAGGAACTGGTGCTTTATGTATTACTAGTACTTATTTGAACAGAATCACTAACAGGGTCTTTGCAACCTTATCTCTTACTATTAAATCTAACCTGCAGGAACGACATACCAGATGGTCACTGGGATATGATGGCTTTTGACCATTGACCCCACACCCCTGGCAGACCCTGTTTCCACTCAGACAACAATTTCACAATGGAGTCAATGAATTTGTCGACTCCAAGGTTTTTGATTGGCAACTGGCTGAACAAAAAGGCTTTTGTTCTGTGTAGCAGAATAGAGCAATACCGTCAATATAACTGATCATACTACTCATGTCTTTTCTAACAACGATATTTATTAATTCTTCACTCAGATGTGAGAATTAGTGCTTTTGTGTTATCATTACTATTTTTTTTTTTTGAGGTTGAAAGAAAAGCACTTTTGTATTATCTTCCAGCATCACAAAAGAAAGAAAGCACCTTTGTAATAAAAACCCTACTCTGAAGCTTGAGTAACGAAAAACCTGGTGAAGTCTTTTCTGGAATTTTTTTTTTTTTTTTTTACAAACCATTGCCTTCATTATAAAAAGCCATTAAAAATAATGTCAATTTCACATACTCTGCCATTAGTTTAACCCAGTGACGATGGTAATGCTGCATCACATATTCCTTCTGACGGTTCTGTGTGCACAGGGTGTGGTAGACAGTAAATTATTACTTTTTTTTTAAATAAATAAAATAAAAAAGTTAAGAGGCACATAATGAGGAGAGGACTGCCGAGATTTTCAAGTTTTCTACTGCCTTAGACATTGCTAATGCAATCGCAATGCGCCGCAAGGAAAAAAGAAAATAAAATAATTAGCTTCTTGTTTTGACAGCAGAATGCTGGTATTCAGAAGAATTTGGTCAGATCAAAACCCCCCATTCATTATGTTAATTGGAGGCAACGGGATAGTGAAGTGTTGTATGACTTTTTTGTTAATGGTGATGCTTATTGGGCATGGAAATGCGATATGCCCTTTCTTCGAGCAGAAATGTTATCACTCTTCGCGATCTCTGGCCCTTTTTTCTTTTTTTAGGTTTTTGACGTATAGAATTTAACATGCCATGGGAGAGGGTGAAAGAGAGGAGAGAGGCCCTCTGGTTACATTGTCAGGCAGACCTGTTTAAAGCAGGAGAGAAAGCGAAGGGCTCCAGCTTTTCTAATATGTATGCAGTCGCGCACAAAACCCCCACTGTTGGCTGCCTGATAGACTGGCACACAGATCCCTTTACCAGCGGAGCCCAATCAGTAGACTGCGTCTCAGCGGCAGACAATGCTCGCGAGTGATCAAAGACGCAGAGACGGAGCGGTACGCCAATTCAAGTTCTTGTTCTGTCTGGAGCATAATGCAGAATCCGAAGAAAGCCCACAGGCAAGAGGTAGAAAATAGCAATGTCAAACATGCTAACAGATTCCTACTTTTCGGAAAGATTTGGATTTCTGGCTGATGATAAATGTGACCTCTCTCCTACCTGACCCTGAGACATTTCATTGTCCAGTTCTGTTTTCTTTTTGGCCCTGTGGTTATGCCGTAGGAGTGCTTACAAAAAAGCAAAAAAAAAAAAATCCTCCCCCGTGTGTAAGGAATCCTCACATTCTCCTTATTGTTTGAAAAGAAGCTCTTTCTCTTCTCATACAGGGGAACAAAACGGTATCATATGATCAGAAGGCACCCATCTGGGATTCAAGGTGATCACATGACCTGCATTCAAAAGGGCGCCGGCAAGGCCAAAAGGGGAAACCTGTGGCATATTTCAAAACATTGGCTCCTGTTTTTTTTTTTCCTTTTTTTTATTTCGCTGTAAAGTTGGTTACTTCTGGATGGTTCATGCTGAGCTCTGGGTCTACGCAGTACTTTCAGAAACCCTTTGAAGGAAATTAAACTCGACATATTTCATCTTCAGTTCAGAGTAAAAATACAGAGAAAATCATATTTTTGAGAATAGTTAAAAGGTACTAAACTTGAGGATGTGCTTGAGCCTACAGCAGTGTTGAACACAGCAATTGCAGCAATGAGCTGGAGTTCGAAATGTCATACAGTTGAAATAATTCTAACTATAATAACTATTTATAAAACTGAGCTTGTTTATATTTTATTTTTGAGCGAGCAGCCGCCACCTGCCATGCTCAGGTCAAACAAACCACCTGAGATCAAGATTTGATAACACAACTAAAGCCCACTATATTGCTACCCATTTGAACCTCTCTTTGGCCAAGATTCAGTTTAGCAATGCCTCCGAACATCTCCGAGGAATTTCCCTGGAAGAGAGCAGTCAGTTTTGAGACCTGAAAATCCATAGTTATCAGAACAGCAGTGATATAAAGCAACGGATCACACTGTGCACTCAAATCACACTAGGGTGCTTATAGTTAATAAGTGTTATTCCAACGAATACTCCCAATTCTGCACTGCAGTTCTGTTGTCTTTTCAGCAAATAGTCTTTCCTTTTTGCACCAGGGGGCTTATTTACAGTCCTGACAAATCAGCAGAAATAGAGAGTGGGGAGGTCGATGGGGGATAAAACTGTGTGTTTGTGTGTGTGTGTGTGTGTGTGTGTGTGTGTGTCTGCATGCGTGTGCATGAGTGCGCATGCATGGGTGTGTGTATGTGTGTGTGTGTCTGTGCGAGTGTGCCTGTGTGTGCGTGTGTGGAATTTAATTAGCCAATTAAACAGAAGGGTGATTAACTGCCTAGATGCATAAAGTCTGTTTGGGAATTCTTTCCAAGGTCCTGGGGAATCCCAGGCTGGTTGCTCATAAATGGCATTAGCATGGGCTCTTTAATGAGAAACCATGAGCCAGCAGCTCACTCTCACACTTCACTATAAAGACAGCGACACAATTTTCATGGGCCAGTAAGACTGACAAGACTGTCCCTAGGAAGAAATCACATCCACCAGAACGCAGGAAGCTGCATTCCCATGTGCAAACTGTGAGGGTCGTAGCCTTAGCTAATAGAAGGGAAAATCAAAGATGATGTTTCTCAGTTAATTTCAACAATAAAGTGCAAATAAACAATAAAGTATCCACTGTTGAAAGCAGTGCAGCACTAACAGGATTAATAAACAAGGCATACTAGAAAAATAAGACCTCAAAATACTAAGATAATTAAATAAACAACATATCACATATTCAGCAACTAACTATAGGACTGACTCAGACTCAAAGACATGAATGAATGAATGAATGAATGATGCAACTGTACTGTCCAAACTTCGATGCATTCGATGAGATGCATATGATTGCGATCCTGCAGAGTGCTGGCACACAGATCCTTTAACTCATTTATGCCTAGCGTCCTAACATGAGGACTGTTAAGAAAAAGTGTCTTGTTTGAATGACTATTAAAGTGGTATTTTGAAGTATAATAACATAAAAAAGTAAAAAAAGAAAATTCAGGCATAAATGGGTTAATGCCAGCTTTCCTGGGAGACCCCATGACAACCTATGAAGTTCCGCAGGGAGTATTATTTAATATAAATTCACTAAGTTAAATTTAGATTTCATTTAAATCATTGAAGCAATGTGAAATTCAAGTTACTCATTAGTATTCTAATTTTCTAATTAAATATTTCAGCGCTGGGTAGAAATCAAAAAATAAATAAATAACATATAAGTCTCACATCATTAGCATTTACATTTTTATCCAATTTTATTTTACCTTCTAATTATTTTTAGAATAACTTCTAGAGTGGTAAAGGGGATTAATGGGCCATCCATTGCTCATGTATGCTCGGCTCTATCACCGTTTTACTTGTGAACAAGACCAGGAATGAGCAAGTTTGATAATGAATGGACAGCACATTCTTTAAGGTTGATTTTGATATGATTATGATTATTATTCCTCCCCACCCGAAGGGGGAGGGCAAGGTGTATTGTTTTTGGTTCAATTTGTTAGTTTTTTTGTTTGTTGACACTCTAGCAGCAAAAATAATGGCCAGATTCACTCCAAATTGGGTTTAGGGATTGCCACTGACCCAGAATAGATGCTTATTGAATTTGGAAAAAGTAGGTGAAAGTATGTGCGAGGGGCGGGGTTTGTTGTGCCTGGCACCACTTGTTATTATTATTAATATAATTATTATTATTTATTTTATTCACTTATTTTATGGAGGTTAGGGGGTCTGGGTTAAACTACCTTATTAAAATCCCATTTAGCCAAGATGCAGCCCAGATTCATCCAATTGGTCACAGTTCACACCAAAGCCGGCTGAAGCATGTTACGTGTTAAAGCGTACTTCCTGCTGCTTTGATAATATGGGGGTCGAAAAAGGCAGGGCGGGCTGCGTGGGGGAATCTGATTGACTCCTGAGGTTATGTGAGCTGAGCGCAGTGGCACGCTTTACATCAGGATGAAATATCAGCTACAGATGTGCAGCTTCCTGGAATCTTTCACGCTGAACATTGTTGGGCTAAAGGTGATGGTGGGTGTGGCAAGGACGAGACAGGAAACATGCAACAATGGCTGGCATTTACATATCACATTTTCGTCAATTCTAATACCAGCGAAGGGGTGAGGGGGGTCAGATAACTTACCTCAGCAGCCACCACAATGAACCACAAACCAGCCTGCTAGTGGAAGTGTGATTTTTCATACTTTCGATTGACATGAGTCCATAAGAATGACCTGTCGCAGCAGGTGACAAACAGTGACCACATTTCCCACACACCCATAAGCCCCACCCCCCAAACGGACGGTATTTCTTTGGTAACTGAGACGGTCCCCGTTACACTGAGGTCACAAAAAGCATGCTACATTCACATCATAGCAGTGATATTGATCATTAGATTAGGCATTGATCGTTTGTGGGCTGTTGGCTGTCAAACAGCCATTGCACAAAGAAGCAGTAGCAAGCAATGAAGGTGCTCGTGTACATATTAGACAATTATTTGATCAATAAGGGGAATACAGTAAGCATGTTTACACACACGTGAGTGCCTGAGTGCGTGCATATGCATGTGCATTTCCCTGCCTGAACAGTTTAAGCAAAATAATCAAGATTAAATTATTTCTTATCTCTTTGTGAGCACTTGTAAAGAACACGTAAGTTAAGAAAAATGGCTCTGGGTTATGCAATTTCACATGTCACTTCCAGATGAGGAAAATCATGGGCTTTAACGCCTGAAGTGACTTCTTGTAAGGTTCATTTATTCCCCATCTGCTGCTGGAGGCACCATACTGTATATTTGCCTGCACCATCTTATATTTTTCATTTTATGGCTTGCAATCATTTCACTTGCTGTCCACTTAGGCCAATCATTACAGTTTATTTATTGGACAAGCTTTCAAAGCATTTTCGTACAGCTCATCTTTCTGCAAATGGATTCAGGGGAAAAATAATATAAATTTTCTGCATTATCAGGACAATGGTCCACAGTACCGCAGATGGGTGCAGTGGAAAATGCGTTTAATTAAAGATGAGAGTACGCATTATATCAGCAAGGATTGATATGCACCTCTGAAAAGGGGACAGAATTTGGAGCTGGGGGTATGGAGCAGGATGAAGTTGAGTGAAGACTTTTGAAGGAAATTGTTATTTGTGAATTTTAAAGCACTTGGATGGGCAACTCACAAACACCAACCTTAAAACTCCAATATTGCACTCAATGCCCTTTAGTGTCTTTTGCACCAACTTGCCAGCTCATGAATTCCATTAATTGCTTATCAAATAATTGCCACCACAGAGTGAAGCCTTTTTTTTCCCCACTTGGCCGTCAAATTTTATCCTGCAACAATTTTACACAGAAGGAAAAAAAACATTAAAAAAATAAGAATACCTAGTTTGCTAACTGAACAGTAACATTACATAGGTTAATGGGTGGTACATACAGTGATGATTTCCATTTTATGCTGCAGTTTGCATGTAAAAAGCAGGAACTTTTATGAATCTATTAAGTTGACAAACAACCAAATAAATAAACGAGCCAGAACTCTAACTATGCATGAGGAAAAAGATATTCCTGTTCATTTCCGTGAATGTTAATAGTCGGATGATAAGACTGCTTCATTTTAATTGAATGCGGCAGTTTTAGGACATTTTCACGCCCTGCTGATTATATAAGCTTTTCCCAGGTTGGATATACAGCCAATTTGACCTTATTTATCATCCCTTTTAAGTCACAGACAAAAATAAAACTGCAATTTTGTTTTTCCTCTCGAACAGCTAATTTGTCAGGAGAAGCAATCTTCAGTGTTTATGATATGAATAATACAGATGCCAGTTTTACTTCTGATCAAGCACCCTTCAGTTTAGCTGAATACACTAGCAGATAAATAAAATACAGCCTTGCCATGGACTGGCGAGCTGCCCAGGGTGTGTCTTGGCTTTTGCCCATTGTTTGTGACGATAGGCAACAACTCCCCTGTGACTGTAGTGAGGAAGATGCTGTGCAGATAATTAGCCCCTTAAACTACATTTTTTTCCCATCAGAAAGATCATAGTCACAAAAAGCTTTTTTTTTTCATATTGTAGGACAATGTCACATACATAGGTATTCTTTATCTAAAGGATAAAGAGCTTCACTGAAGCTATTTAAACTGAGAGAAATATTCAAACCCGGGGTGCCATGTACTGTATGTAGTTATGGCCATTGTGTTACATAAAATGGAAAATATCTGGATCTTGTCCACCATTTTATACACATTTCCTTGCAATTCAGCCGGACATATTTGGGATCATTAGAAAAATGTGGATCTCTGCTAGAATTTAAAACAGGCCTGAAGTTCCACAATTTCAATACAGCAGTTGTATGTGGGGTTAATGGATATATGAAATAAAAAAACAACCTCAATTTCTGAAGAATTTGAGGCAATGTGTAAAATGAGACCAAGAATTACAGGCAAATGCATAGTAACCTTTATTTACAGTTTTGTGTTCACATGGATATGCAGCCTTTTTCTCTTGCATTTGTTTTTGTGGTTTGTGTGTTTCTGACTTTGGATCGTTTCTGTTTTTGCCGTGCGTTTCTCCAATAGGAGTTGGGCCATTGCAGCGCATTTGCCCTTGTTGACCACCATACAGAAACTTGGTTCTTAACACACAGCCTTTTTCGGGCTCGAAACTTCTGCAAATCCAACACTGCTATTAACCCTAGTCCTGCCAGTTGCCAATATATAGAGGACCCACACTTGTTTACCTGTGTGCCAGTCACTGATTTATCATTCCCCGGTACCTATTTCCTCATATGCCGGTCCTTGATAAGCATTAGCCCAGAGGCAGGAGCAGGACGAGGGTTCAGTTTTGTTTGTTATGCGTGGAGATGACTCTGGTCTCTCTGGAATCCCTGAATCTTTGCACTGCGTTATGGGCTTTCGATGGTGAGATCCCAAAATTCCATGCAATTTTTCTTTCCAAAACTTGGTTCTTTAATTGTTCGACTATTTAGCACGTGCAGGTGAAAACCATGTCCTTCCATTATTCATTATTTCATGCTCCTTCAAAATTCAATCACCAGTTAGCTATTTGTCTGTTTACATGTAAAATGTTCCTAATGGGTGTTTCTCTGAAGATTCCATAGCTTTTCCAGTCTTTCCGTTCTCCATCCTCTCTCCACTCCCCAACTGTCTTGGAATGAGCTGCAGGCATCTCATTTGTAACTTTAGAATATCTACAAAAATTAGTACTGCTGATAAGGAGAATTACAGTATAAACTAATTAATTCTATATATATTTTTTTCATCTTTTATTTATTCTTTTTTTGCAGTTTTCAACTAAATATAAGACCATTTATAAATTCTTGTTTCAATTGCATGTTCTATTGTCCCAGTTCTTGAAGAATTGAAGGCGTAAAATTATTATTATTATTATAATTTATCTGGCCTGGTTACATCAGGTGAGTAAGGAAAGATAAAAGAGATAAGATAAAGAAAACTAAGGCAGTGAGTAGTGAGTGTAAATGAAGGATGTACAGTTACATTTAGACATGATAAAACAGAAGACGTAAATTTGGCTGTGATGACAGACGCTGCTCACACGGCTGCAAGGCTGGCGCTACAGTGGACTTTCAGTCATTCGTTTCAACCAATCAGGGGTCTGCTCTCCACAACAAAGCAGTGGGACCATTTATAATGTGTCAGTAGTAATGAATGATCTTTGTTCTGTATCAAATGAGAGATGGGTGTAGACGAGTGAAATTTGATTGCTTCCATTAATGTGTTCATGGTATCCAGAACAAAAAAAAAAAAAACATGAAATTGAGAAAATAAAAAGAAATAAAAAAGAAACAGTATTTTTCATTACATGGAAGCGCATTTAACAGAATCAACAAACTGATTAAAGGAACATAAAAATAAAGTAAGGATCCAAACTACACATTCTGTTTTATTGGAAATCTCGCCCTTATCCTGGAGATAGCCCTTCCTAGGTCTCTGCACAATAGCTGCCCTGTTCGCTGGGACCAGGCCTGCAGTCAGAGAGGAGAAAGGGGGAGTGAGGGAGGGAAGAAAGAAGTTGTACGAGTCTTAATATCAGCTGAGGCTTTTCTCCCCACTGACATCAATTCTATGGACGGTCAGGTTTTGGGCGATAAACTTTTAGATAAAGAATCCACGCTTTTTGCCAGGAGTGTCCCACTGCCAAGTTAACTTGCAGCAAAAAATAATAAATGTGAGCACAGTATGTGTGTGCGCATGTATCTGAGTCAGTTTTTTTTTTCTAGGGGGCACATTTTCGTAACTTCATTTTGAAATATGCAGACGGATAATATATGCTATTTCTTTGTGGGTAGAATCGTAGAGCTAAAATGTAAACTATAAGGGAATTTAAGGATGTCCTGACTGAACGGATACAATGTGATATGCAGTAGACCTATGATACACATGGTCGTCCGCAAAATATGTCTTTTCAAATTTACATGGATGATGGCAATCAAATATGGCATCTGTTTTGACAGAAAAATCATGTCCTATTCAACATGGTCCACTAATAATTTAGGACAACAATGACAGAAACAACAACAACACGAATGATTATAAATCAATTCTGATTTATAATAAACTTGGAATTATACCTTTCCAAGTCCTTCCAAGTCTTTCCACTATACAATTATCAGGTGCAACAATCAGAAAATAAGATCCCATTCTCATTTACTGTAAGTTCTGACTGTGGCTGTTGTTTTGCGCTGTAGTTTGTTTCAGTCAAATTCTTGTCTCTTCTTCCATGTTATATTTCGTTTTGATTTGTCCATATTCATACCTTTTCATGTTTAACTTCCCATCTTTCGTAGAAGATATTCAGATTTTCCTGGCTTACGTCAATCAATAAAAGTAAACCCATCCATTTTTGGAGATGGGGGCTTGAAAACTGAGGCCAGCTAATTCAGTTTTAGCCTCGTTGAGATTCTTCAAATCTGTAAGTCTCCACTTGTAAATTCACATCTGGGAACTGTAGAACATTCGAAACATACAGTTTCTGTAGTGTGTTTCAGAGAAATTAGTTAATCCAATCATATACGCCATTGTTCCCCCCCCCTTCTGCCTCGCTGTTTGGAGTTTGCATGTTCTATTTCTCCGAGTACCCGGTCTCCCTCTCACAGACCATAGACATTCTTGTCAGGCTGATTGGAGACTGTAAATTGCCTATAGGCATGAGGAATTGGCAAACTGTCCAGAGTGTATTCCTGCCTCTAAGTCATTGTATGTTAGAATTGGCCCCAGACCCCCAGCAATCCTGACCAGGGATAAGAGGGAAAGACAATGGATTGGATGCATTTCAGAATGCATTATTCAAATACTCTTAAAATATTACCATTTGGAACAGCTTTAATGCAACATTAAAATTCAAAATTGTACAATGTAATTAAATTCAGCTTTGCAGTTATTTTCTGGTGTCTCTGGGCATTTGTTTGCTTGATATGTTTATGTAATTTTGTGAAATTTGTACCACACCATTTGTAAATTAAAACGAAAAAACTAAATAAAATTTACACCCCTTTAGCTTCCACCAAACTAAGAAAAACTGACAAAAAGTCAGTTAAAGTTTATCCCTCTTCAGTCCAGAACTTTCCTTCATGGCATTCACATCAGCAAACAATGATCTTGATAATAGTAACCAAGCCAGGAGGTTGGTTGATCGTATAGTGTGAGTTCTTTCCAATCTATACACACCGTAGATTGTACAGCATGAGACCTATCCATTTTCAATGACAACCTTACGCCGCATCCATAATTTAGGGCCAAAGCCACATTAACGCATTATGGGCCCAGGCATAGAAGCTTTCTCATTGGCTTAGAATTCTGTGTGCAAGGAAAACAAAATTATATTACGCTCTTTCAAAATAAAGTCTCATTTTTTTTTCATGCATTTGACATTCACAACCAATCAGTATTATGAAAGGCAGTGAACCTAAGAACCAAAAGCTGCTGGGACATTTAAAGACCACAAAGGAAAAACGATCAGGGTCAAAAGTTTGCATTTTTGCATATTTGACATATTATATATTATTATAATATGTGTAATCATATATAATAATACAGTATTACGGATTATTATAATATTTTAAATAATATAAAACATTGTATAATAATATTATATTTTACAATCTTTTATAAAGTTTATATATTTGAATATTTTTTTTCAGTGCTTTGTTTCCTAGATTATTTTGAATTTTTAATTCATCATTTCTCCACAACGTGAAAATGTGACTGATAATTTTTCCAGTGTGGTCTTCATTTGCTTCATCACTGCCCAGTTTCATGGTTAGCACAAGAATGGGGCCATATTCCCTAACAAGGTATTCACTGAGTTTACGAATAAGCACAGCGATTTCTCAAAAATGGCCAGGTTTGTTCCAGCTATCATATATAATGTCAACATAAAAAAAAAAATCATATGCGAAAAAATTGAGAAATTACAAGGAAATATCAGCAACATAAAGACCGCAGATTCAAGGTATACGTCAATACTTCTGTACGTGGGAAACACCAGTGCAAATGCAAAATGTTCTGCCATCATCCACATACTCCCCTAACCATGGCTTTCTTTACCAAGGTACAGATAAGGACACAATAAACCCGTCAGAACTAGCTGCTTAGTGACAATTTTTGTTTTATGTCATGAGCACAATAGAGTTATGAAGATGAGCGTAGCAAAACTAGGCAAGCGAGCTGATATTCATAGAGTAACTTGCGTACGCGTTTATGTATTTATTTATTTATTTATTTTATTTGACATCCCCTATCCCACCCGAATTTGGATTGCCCAATCCGAGAACTATGAACAAGACTTGTTCATATGCAACTCCCCATTGCCAGCTCAGGAGAGAGAGAGACAGTTTGCGGCTCTCCTCCAAGCACACGCCTGTCAGCCCCTGCATCTTTACACTCATTGGTCGAAACTATCGCAAGTTCAGAGTGAGGGCGGAGGATACCCGAACATGACCAAGTATAGAATCTCACTGATGAACGCCCGGCTGGCCAACAGGAAATGCTTGAGCAACGAACAAGGCAATCATTTTAATTTCCCTTCCCAGCAGTCCATTCCAATTTGCATCCCTGCAGCGCTTAAGCCAATCATGCGCTGCTCTGAAAAAGCTGCTGACCACTGGTGGTTGGTATGACCTGGGATCGAACCCGCACCATAGTAGTCACTACTGCACCGCAATTGCGCCGCCTTAACCGAGTGACCTAACCGGGCAGCTCTATTTTTCATTTAATTTAAATACAAAAGTACAAAACGTTAACGGGCTTTGGGTCATTTCCCTGCAGCCTAACCTTATATTGTAAGGCGAGGCCTCCAGCCTTCTAACTCACTAGTCTATTAAGACCCGGACCGCATTCCTCAGCTCCGCAATCATTGCATGCACCAGTTTTTAATTTCCACTTTGTGGCAGTGTTGTGCTATTTAAGACCGAGCCTCGCACTTAGTCATTGCAAAGTCTTGTAAGCCACAAGTCCGTATTGAATCTCGAGGCTTTTGTAGACTTATCTCCCATGAATCATGTGTAAATAGTATAACTCTTGTACTAAGTGCTGTTTATTTTTTGTTTCAGCACTTTAGTATTATTTATTCAGGAACCTCGCTTCCTATTTCTTTTCTATTTGTAATAGTTACTGTAGCTAAAGCCCAGTGTTTGTATTACTAAAAGTGTTATTCAGGACCCTCGATTCCTTGTTATTTTGCATTGCATCCTGCAGCCTTGTTGCTGTGCCAAAGGCATAATAAATATAACAAAGTCCATCTTTGCGCCAGAGTCTAGTCCAAAACTTTCTGTCCTCCTTGCACATCACATTTGCTCAGAGCACACCTTTACATATATAATGATCACGCAGTTAAAATTATACTTTCAATCATTGTGAAATTCATTGTCTTACACAGTTTTATTTGTTTTCATTTTCAAGTGAAAGCCTCTTATAAGTCCAGCATACCAGTTGTCAAAGCAAAATGTAAATACAGGATAAAAATAAATAAATAAATAAATAAATAATCACTAAATCAAGGTTGCAGAAGAGAATGCTAAAGAGCTTATAGCAGCACAAATTAAACATAAACTTTCGTGCATTTCATTTGAACTTTGATAATCACCATTGAAGAGTTTCTGTTTGGTTGAAACAGTTGGTTCTTAATTCTGCCAAGAAAGCTGCTCTCCCTTCAAACAGATTCAGTGACAGTATCCATGTGCATGACAGTAGTACAGGAAGTACATTCTTAGGGAAGAGAGAGAGAGCAAAAAAAAAACCCTTCATAATTTCTGTTGCGAGGGTACAGTTGATTGAAAAGATGAAAAGACAAAAAAATTGGAATGAAAAACTGGGTCAGAAATGTTTCAACTGAAAGGGATTAAAATCTGGCCATTAGCCCAAGAATTGGGGCTTGAAACAGTGCCACACTTAATGATTTCAGAACAGTCAAAGCATAATCAAATTTCATGTTTTTGATGTCTACATTAAATTGAGACCTGCATCTGGCTTGCAGTTTTAAAAATAGAAGCCTATTCAATAAAAAAAGAGTGAAAAAATGCCTGTAAGGCTGTTAGTAAATCATAGAAAAGTAAACTAGAACAAAGTTTAGCATTACACACCTCTTTTCTTGTATGAATGATTTTAATATTCTCCAGAATAATGTCACTTTCCCAAAAACCTTCCAGTTCGAAGCGTTTCTCTGGTTGACTATTAGAGCACCACTTCTGATCCACTGTCAGACTACCATGTACCATCATATTTTAAACTTGCCTGTATATTCAGATAATAGTATAGTTACTAAAATGAATGAAAAAGTATAAATGAATAATTTAAAAGGTATTTTGATCAAAAATGGCAAAACTGTAGGCTTTTTGTAAGTAACCCGCCCATGGACCACCCTCGAACCAGTGAGCCAAACGCCAGATTTGTCTCCAGTGGACCGACAGTGTTCCACTGGCCTCTTTATATGTCAGAGGTGTCAACCTTTAAGCTAATGCTATTCTATTTTCGCAATTTTCCTCTGGTTAGTTCACATTGTTTCGGCTACTGGATTAACATTCTAAAAATAACACGGGATGCTGTCAGTTTGCAAAGCCACGGATGAACAAGACTTAACATTGGTAAATAAATATACTAGTTAAAATACACAATCAAGTGGTTACGTCTACTTCATTGTCTGCTTTTAAGTTGTCAAACAAACCATGAAAACAACACGCATTCTCCAAAATAATTTATTTTACTGTAATATTGAAAATTATGTGAGTGGACACTGGCTATTGCTTTAAATTGTTATCAGGAAACAGTAAAGAAACAAACAAACAAAAAACAAAAAAAAAAAACATAAAATTACAATGATTTACTGCTAAATTTGCCCCTATAGTCAACTATCCCCAAGCAAATAGCAAAAACAGATTAGCTTCAAAGCTAGTCACTTTGCTAATACATCACCATTTTCACAAGGCAAGCAGAGGCTAATCATGTTGATTGGAGATCACAATTGCTTTCACAACAGTTAAGTATCACACAGCTAACTTCAGTAAATACATTAACCACCTGAAAATTTCATAGCCACAACCATTTGCATTGACTAAATCCAATATTTAAATGCTGGAGATGTAAAGTTAGGTTTCAGACGAAACTGCAAAGTGTAAGAAAGGTTTCAGAGGAAACTGCATTGTGTGAGCCCGCAACCATGGCTACCATTCTAGAGTCCTGCATGTTGCTTCAGGCAAGCAATATGATGTAGCTAAAAAAAAGCTAGTCTTTCTGATTTCTGAAGTAAGTCCTTCCAATATTTGCTCCAGCATTTTGATAGCAACATCTAAAAAATAGTGGCAAAGCCACTGCGCCCGCATGGCCAAACATGGCAAAATTGGAACGCCCCCTATTGACCATACTATCGGTCCAATTGGGCTGAAAATCTAAATTGGTCAGGACCTTGAGACGCAATATAAAGTTATGAAATATGAAAAGGATCGGTGAAAAACTGAAGACGCTAGAGCTCAGAAAAGCCAAAAGTTTACGCACGCACGGATGCACGACATACCGCGACTAAAGACCCCAAGCATACCATAAGCCCATTGGATTGTGTGGCCAAGCGGGCAAAAATTTAGTACATCTTAGCTTGTAGAATAAGGGAGCTAGAGCTGTTTGAAGTTTTGCCGAAAAAGCCTGGTGGCCAAACGGAGAATCGCAGCATGCCGAAAACGGAACTCGAGCTAGATTTTTAGCGGCGGTAGTTTGACCGTGGTTTTCCGAACTGGTGATTTCCAAAGTCAGCGTTGACGTCACGGACGTGCTGTCATCTTCATTTGGGAGAAAACAAGCCGCGCTTCCCTGTTTTCGCACAGAGGGAAGATAGACTACCGTCACTGACAAGATAGCGATCTTTCCCCTTATTATCCCCCCCCAACACAAAGTAGGAGGGGGATATAGGTTTGACCTCCGTCCATCTGTCTGTGCATGTGTGCGTGCTTGCGTGTGTGTGTCCATCCGTTCGTCCAAGAGAGAGGGGACAACTTTTCTCAGAAAATATTACAGATAGGATAACCAAATTTTGTGTGTCGCTTCAGACCATAAAGGCCTTGATGGAGTTTGAAAATAAGAAGCACACTATTGGCGGGGGATGTTGTAGACCGTGTCGACTTGTTTGTTTTGCTTCTCCAGTATCATTGCATTATGATATTTAGACTCAGTTAAAGGAGATGAATATATCAAGGAAAACAAAAACGAATGCTGATCGTTCAAACTATATACTGTCTTTGGTTTAAACAACCCCAGCAAACTGTTCATTTCTGGGGAATGTGCGCCACTGCCAAATTACATTTTAGATTAGGTTTTTTTTTTTTTTGGCTCTGTTATTTGAACAGCCAGAAACAGCAGTTTATCCACTGTCAGTACATTGATCAATAAGGAAAATTGACAGTTCAGCCTACCCATCTCAGGATTTGCGTGAATGGTTAACCAACCACCAACCAGACCCCAATTCCTTCAGTTAGCTATCTTGAATTAGATGGTTTAGGTGTCCTAAAGACAGCTAGGTGACCTTGCTTGGATAAATCTACAGATTCCTCCTAGAGGAGCCAGGCTAAGTTTCAGTGTTTTCTTATCTAACAGCACTTGCGATTTAGTGTTTCACATTGTTGTTGTTGTTGTTGCTGCATGGCTGTCATTCAGCTTATTATTGTCAGTATCGGTTTCTATCGCGGGCGATCAGCTGTTTTGTGTTGTAATTAGTGAGGCTTTTAAGCCCTGCGTCAAGCGACTTTATTAGACCAGTTGACTGTTGTGTGCTCAGTTAAGTGCATTTGGTGGTTGCAGAAGCTAGCTATAGATTCCTCCAAGAGCAGAATACGTTTCAGTGTTTTCTTATCTAATAGCACTTGTGATTTAGAGTTTCACGTTGTTGTTACTGTTGTTGCTGCAGGGCACTTATTCAGATTATTACCACCAGTTTCAGTTTCTACTGCGGGCGATCAGATGATTTGTATCGTAATTAGCGAGGCTTTTAAGCACTGCTGATTTTAAGTCCAAGACCGATAAGTTTTAATTTGGTCAAATATCTAGCCTTTCTATCTCCATTTAGAGTTTCTAGATACTGGAAGGCCATGTTACTAAAAACATAATAGGTTTTTTAAACGCTTGCAAGACAAGACACCGGTATCATATTTCCTCTACGCCAAAAGAAGGGAGCACGGTCAGTTTGTTTTCCCCCAAATCAAGATGGCGGCGTGTCCGTGACATCAATGCTGACTTCGAGAATGGCTAAACTGCAGTCCTAGCTATCAAGATGAAGTGACATCGAAATCTATGATGTTATAGCTAGCATGCCAATGTATTTAACATCCTAAATTTCCTAAATTCAGGAAGACATTCACAGTAACTGTTACTGGGCATCATTATTATCTCTTAAATTGTGAAAATCTGTAGTGCCCAGCTTTATTCACCAGGTTTGAAAGCAACTTCTGGTTCCGGGGTAGACTCGAGTAAACAAACATGGCGGTGCCCTCGAAGATAGTTGTGGTTAGCCAGCTAACTAACCATTAAATACAGGGCTGCCAACTCTCACGCATTCGCCGTGAGTCTCACACCTCTTAGAGGCATTCACGTTCCCATGCCGCAGTCAGCAATTATTCAGTTGAGGCGCATTTAAGAGATTTTCACGTGGAATTGAGTCCTTGAGCATGGAGGTTAACCAGTTTTACGTGCATTACGGTGGATTTCACCACTAGGGACATGGAAATCAATTATAACTCTGGAATTCTCATGTTTGTCTTTACCCAGGGATTGGAATCAATGATCAAATGGTCTTATTTCATTTAAAAAATTTAAACGTTCATGAAACACACGCATTGCTTCCAACCCCTGAGTTAGGAAAAGCACACAATGTTTGGAGTCACAATCGCTTCCATGTTACTCGTGGTGAAATCCACTATAACGCAAATGAAACCTAAACTTCCACTCACAAGGACTGTAATTACATGTAAGAATCTCATTAATATTCGTTGGATGAATAATTGCTGACTATGGTGAATACGCCTTCCAAATGCGTGAGAGTTGGCAGCCCTTTAAAAAGAAGTTTTCCTCTGATCGAAACAAGTTTTACTCGGATCGAAACATGTTTTCCTTGGATTGAGATATGTTTCCCTCAGATCGAGACAAGTTTTCCTCTGATTGAGATATGTTTTCCTCCAATTGAGAGAAATTTTCCTCGGATCAAAACATGTTTTCCTCAGATTGAGAGAAGTTTTCCTCCGATCGAGACTTGTTTTCATCGGATCGAAACAAGTTTTCCTCTGATTGAAACATGTTTTCCTCGGTTTGAAACGAGTTTTCCTTGGTTTGAAACAAGTTTTCCTCTGATCGAGACATGTTTTCCTCGGATCGAGGTACGTGAACTCAAGGTTGTTTTCTGATGATGTCGTCTTAGGGCCACCGTACTGCGGTAATAATGCATTGATTGACTAGTTTGATATCCAATTCCAGAGTTTGAACTTTCCACAGTAACTGAAAGACATTGATTGGACAATAAGTATAGTATACTAACCTGTGCGTAAAAGAAAGGTGGGTTGTATTCTCCTAATGTTGGGCACGGTGGCATAACTGAAAATTTCAAGGAAAAGAAGACATCCAAAACCGGCCTGAAGTGTTCGGTTACGTTAACGGGATTTCAATGAGGTACGAACATGGTCAATGTGAATTATTCCGAATGAAATAGGACTTAAGGGTCCCTTCTACTTGAAACATCTGTCTCTGGAGGAAATATTCCTCCTGTGGCTTTATCCCTTATTCTAGTCTATCTGGGACCATAATTGACAAAAATGAACATCATGATATTTCAAAAGAGAATTGAAACTTGTTATAGATACCATAAAATAATGTGGAAAATCATTATTGAAATAATAAATCAAGTGGTAATTTTCTCATAGACTTTTACAGCATTGAAGTTCTTTCTGCAACCACAGATGTGACCATCTACTGGCTATTAAATAGAATGCAATAGAGATTTCTGCATTGGCCTTACTTTTCAGACCTGGGTGCTGCGTCCATCTTTTTATACAGTCTATGATAGGGATATAATTCTGTTTGTCAGAAGTTTTATGTTTTTTTTTCATATGTTTTTATGTTGTATTCCTTATCATAAGCGGGGGGGGGGAGTGGATCACTTTCTTCTCAAATCTGTATGGAATGTATCCCCCACACCCAAGATCAATTGCATCCATGCTTCAAATTATCCTTTGTCTTGATTAATTTTGGGCTATCTTAAAGTTGAATTACCTCACATTTTGTTGACACACATTTTTAGCCAGCCATTGAACTTTCCCTTCTAAGTTTGAAATACATTACAGCCAAGATGTCACACACAGCTGTACACTGTGGCAGCACACAGTATAGATAAGCTGTCAGCTCCTTTTCATATAGTATACATTCTGAGTGAATATCTTCAAAATACTAAAAATGTCCTGCATAAAATAAGCTGTGCTTGAATGATTCAGATTAACAACATACTGCACTGTGTTGTACATTGATAATCATTATCAGTCCAAACACCATTACTAAAGTTACATATTTATTTCTGCATTATATCTGTGGAATACATTGTTTAAAAGTTTGTCTAGCAAGTAGACAGAGACAATGTGATGACACTGGAGATCTTTTCCGTGATAAACGGCTAAAAGTAAGATGTGTGAACTCTATAGATTTATCGAATGTTTGTGCTTTAGCATGAAGGCACTGAGCATAAAAAAATTACTGAAAGTGCTAATGTAAGGATTTTTGAGCAATGCTAGCAAAGGGAGAGAGTTAATAGTTCAAGTACCTTGTTAAACATTCAATTGTAATATTCAACATAATTAGGAAAGCTGCCCCTGATTTGTCATTTATGCTAATATGGCTTGACTGCGCACCACTCTCGGCATGTACCGACACGGCAAAGTACTTGCAATGTGTGATCCACTGACAAAATATTCACCTGCTTCTGGAACAGTGGTACTCACATGTTGAAAGGCTTGCTTCGCTAATTAACATTTTCTGCCAGTCGAAAAATGTATGTTGCCGATGCAGTAATACTTGAGGATTATCTCTAAGAAGATTATTCCACAGTCAAGCAAAATAAATGAAATTGTATTTAGTAAACAGTTAATATTCTTTCTGCTTTTACTTCAAGCTGAGAAGTCACTATTGATCTATACAGCACTCTAATTGCATATGACGTGTAAATGCTCGGAGCGACATGTCAACTTTCCCCTCTTTCAGAGACACAAATACAGCTCGGAAGAAACTGACAGTTTTATTTGGAACAATTCTCTGCAACATTCAAAAGTGATGGTTTAATTTGTTAGTGAACATGCACAATATGTTGCTTTATTCAAGAAAAATGACACGACACTCAACGCATATCACTATTTTATTTATTTTTTTGGTCTTTTTTGCTCTGGTTTTCAGCCGCACGTCTCTCAAATGTATCCAAGAAAGAAAAATAAACGCACCATTGACAATGTCAAACATAAAAAGGAGGTTCATTTCAATATGCTGTATATGTTATGGATTTTTAAATTACTTCTTTGGACAGCACCCAAGCATTAAATGACAAAGCTTCATTTAATTAAAAATAGTGTATCCTAAATGGACTTAATTCATTGGAGATGGTACAATGACAAATTACATTTATTTTGTTCTCTCTTAGATGGAATCTTAAATTGACCATGAACAAAACTTTCAGAAGGTGAAACCAAACGTTCAACATGATGTTGCATGTTTTTCAAAAGGAAAATGACCACACGCGGCCTTTTGTTTTCATTTCAGGTCGGTGTCGTGTCATGTACTACTAAGCATAGTTTAAATCAGTAAAATGACCAAATTCGTCAACATCCATGCTATATCTGCTGATCGAGTTCTGTTGTCAGAATAAGTACGGCTGCGAAGCTGCTTGTCACTGCATGGGTGAGAGGTGCACGGTGGTCCATGGTCTCCGGAATGGCATCCTGGCCCACCAATAAATCTTGGTTGAACCAACACACCCAACAGAAAATTTCCACCGACAGTATTTCTATGTAGGCCCAGTAATGTTTATATCTGCCTGTGCTGCTGCCTTCCCTGCGAGGGAATAGTCCTTCCGGTGCACTGTGAAGTGTCCCAGTGGTGTGATGGCATTGTGTCATTAAGGCTCCCTTTGCTTGAGACATTAATCCAATATCATGACATCACTGTGATAATTGAAGATCCCGTGACATTTCTCAAAAGTGTAGTGGTGCTTACTAGGTGTCCTGGCTCAAGTCCCATTGAGACTGAAACTCAGCCTATAGCTGCATGGTCCACTGGCTTAATCCTTTAAACCCTCCACCCATACTTCAGGTCATGATTGTGCAATATAATGTACTCATCAGGCATCAGTAACCCAACATAGAGCTAAATGCGTGTAAAATGCCTTAGGGTCAGGGTTTAAGAAGTGCAACAACTCATCAGAAAATAATGAATGACATAGAGGCCAGAGAACGGCCTGATGTGCAGCGGAGAATGGTTGGCTCAGCGAAGTCCATTATTTTCTGAAAATGAATACCATTGTCTCAGTCACTCGCCACTGAAGACAATGAACATTAATTTATACTTTCAAGTGTTTTGTAGTCAAAAGTTTTTCTGAAACCATAACTGCTTTTGGGAAGTTTGTGCGCTGACCTCATTTTACCCTTTGACTTTGCAAAGAGAAAGCAAACCTTTTCCTGGCAAGATTAAAAGCCAATAACATTGCGTAGATTTTACGAACAATATAATATAATTTTCACAAACAAATGATTTGTGTTTTTATTACGGAGAAACAAGTCTAGATTTAATTCCAGTCCGCTGATTAGCACAAATTGAAATCATTTGCATGCAGTAAAAAAAGAAAAAAAATATTAATGTTAATTTTGCAACAGATAATGCAAAGACCTGTAATCACAGTACCTCTCCATAATCGTTATGTAACATCAGTTTATTAGCTAGCGAGCTAACGGTGGCTAGCCAGTCAGTTGGAAGAGAACCGTGATTTTGCATTTGTTCCATATTTTTCTCAATCACTTAACTGGTACTTTTCCCATAGCCCAACTCATGATGTGAAAGTGATAAATACAACCTGCTGCTAGTTCAAACGTGAAAGTGGTAGCGTGACAACATAATAAGTTGGTTGAATAATGGCACTATTATTCTGGCACTTATGGAAATTCCATTGGTTTTCAATTAAATTGCGCAATTCCGTTATGCAATAAACAGCATTTTATACTGTCAGTCGTGACCTGATCAGGCCACGGTTAATGCCTCGATAAGTAGACCCACTGGAAACGTGTATCGCGATCTTAAAACCCCTGTAGTTCCGGCCCCTAGACTCTCTCTAGGTAGATATTTTTCATCATTTTCTGAAAGATTAAGATAGGCGTGCAATCTAATATCCCTAGTACACTGTGGACACAACGGTGAAACGCTGATCGTGGCGCAGCCATTCTTCAATTTGCTGGTCAAGCCTCTTTTTGGCATTGGAATGCATGGTATGCACAGAATTTAAGAGTGATCAAAATATAACCCTTTATTCACTCAGCTGGTGGCTTGTCTGTCAGCCAGTTTCTCTGTGTCTTGCGCATTTCCTGATACCTGATAGTCATTGGTTATGGTTTGGTTTGCTTTCTCAATTTCACTATTCTGTCTAGTCTCTCATGTTCGATTGCTTGTCCATGTTTGGTTTCCTGTTCGGATTTTTTGATTACTGGTCTGTTTTTTGTTTTGGCTTTAGCATATAGCCTTTCTAGTTTTCAGTCATTGGACTGTCTACTGATTACAATTCTGGCATTGCTCCCCTGTACTGCATTATCACCACTCCAGTTTGATATGGACTGCCTGGCTATGATTCCTAATAAAACCTCTGAATTGAATTATAGGCTGAACTGGAATTCTGTGCCTGCCTTGTCACTTTTACTGAAGTCTTTTTTTTTTGCAAGGTACCAGTACATTTACTCAAGTATGGCTTTGAGGTACACTCAACACCCCTGTTTTAATTAGAATTACTTAGCATTTATTATTCCTTGATTTTACAACAGATATTTATTTATTTATTTATTATTAATTTATTTTTTTATTTCACAAGGAGGCCTAACCACAGGCATAGATACATTAGCAGAATAGTGCAAAACAAGTAGTCAACATAATGGAAAACAGGTGCAAGTTCCAGTTTTTAAAGGAGGGATTAGTGATCTAAAATTACAAAGACTGAAGACAATAAAACTGCAATTTGGTGATTTCTAGCAGATGATCTTGGCTCCATGGGGTATAATAACTACAAGCAAATGTACCCTACTCGGAATTGGGCTGAGGGAAGCTACAAAAGAAATAATTGATAATTAGAATGAAAGTTCTACTTTGATGTGGACCTATTAAAAAGTGCACAGATAAATTGGAAGCCTGCCAATAATGGCTCATTAAATTGAAATGTGCAGGCAGAATCATTCACAATAGCTCAGGGACTCAAGACCAGTCAACTCTTCATTACAATGATTAGTAAGATGTTTTGCATTTAAGATAAAATGAAATGCTCTAAGGAAAAAAAAAAAACTATTTCTATTAGGCAATGGATGCATGTAAAAATATAAGCATTATCAATCACTGTCAAAGGGTGGCTGCAACTGGTTTCTTTCTTGCTGCCCCAGAAACACATACTTCATATCTAAAATAAAAACAACCTTTGAATGATTATCTCCAGCAGGAAAGCAAAATGTGTATTAGTGCATATATTTTATTATCTGATCAGATGCAGAGATATTTTGGTCGGAAAAACAAGGTTTCAAAACATGCAGTTTGCAATAACAAAGCTTTGTGAGCAAAGCTGTAAATGCAAGGGTGTCAATTCATCAAAAACCAAGGAAGAACAGGCCCTTATCCCAACTGCAAATAAAGCCACCCCAGAAAATCTCATTTCTGCCAATGTACATGAATGAATTACAGCAACCATCCATCATAAACTATCATCTTAAACCATCTCTGAAAACACACTCAACACATGCAAATTTGATTTGGCTGACTTAATTATATAAAGCAAAAACCTGCTATGCCAAGATGCCCATGTGCAATTCAGATACAGCAAATTGAGAGCCAGAGACTGAAATTGAACTTGCAGCACAACATTAGAAACTATCTAATGAGGACCAATCACATAATCATAACCACCATTAACCTCAAGTACACATGCATGCATAATAAAAAGGAAGAAGAAATAATAATACTGCACATAGTTCACAGGAAATAAAAAACATCATCATGTGTTGCTTTCTGAAATTAATTCACCTTGCAAAATGATACCACAGTAAATTCAAGTTTCCCTTATCTTGCTCTTGAGGGCATTTGTCCTAGAGTCAAGCAATTAATGCAGTGCTTGCTAAGCTAGGGTCAGAGCCAAAAATCAATATCATGATAAATGGTCACATTTTCATCAATGGATGAAATGATTTTATGTTCTGGGAAGTCTGTCCTGAGAAGGTTTGAATGAATTACGTATATGCTTTTGAGTCACACTACCAGTAGATGCAGATGGCTGTTATTGCTCAAGTGAAATTGTAGGTGTCGTGCTGTGAAAAAGTATTTGCCCCATTGCCAATTTTGTCTATTTCAGCATATTTGTCATATTTAAAGGGGAAGAGAAACATTTTGAGATTTATGCCTGTAGCAGTAATTAGACAATAAGCTAATTAAGTTTTGGTGTTCCTATCACCGTTCTTGATTGGTAAAGGAAGAATCAGCTTTTTTAAATACCCACCACTGCAAGCTGTGATCCACTATTAGCTTCCTCTGGCGGAGGTCCATGTCTGTCATGTAACTGATTGGAGAGCCTGCCCTTGTAGTGAATGGAAACCCATGATTTCTGTTAAAGACACCCATGTCCAGAGCTATTTTCAGTTCGGCATATCTTAACCCTCTATTAACCAAACCCATTTCCAATTGTGTAAAAATCATTTCCCGAGGAAAATATGTTGATAATGGGCAAATATTTGGAAAAATAGTAAAATAAATAAATAAATAAATAAATAATTTTTTTTTAATTTAAATTTACTTTTTTTTATTTTAAAATTTTTACTTGACGAACCATGCAAGTTATTCTAAATGTTTATTTGGCAATAAGAAACAAAACCAGCAGGGTGTCCAGGCTGTTAACCCTTTCACTTTATGTAGCAGATATGCTACGGTGGTTAATAGAGGGTTAAAATAACTCACACAGAGATTCTCGCACGGAATTGAAGTCCTTGAGCATGGAGGTGAATCAGTTTCATGTGCATTACGTTGGATTTCCCATCTTGTAATAAGGAAACTCATAACATGATAGGCAAGAACAGGTCTTTCAGCCCAACTACGCTCGCCAATTATGACTCCAGACTTCTCACACTTCTCTTTACTCAGGGGTTGGAAGCAATACATGTGTTTCATGATCGTTTAAATCATTTAAATGAAATAAGATCATTTGAAAAATCTTAATGCAATTCCATTGCTTCCAACCACTGAGTTAAGAAAAGCGTGAGAAGTCTGGAGTCATAATTGGTAGCAGTAACTGGTTTATTTGTCATTGTACAAAGGTACAATGAGCACACAATCACAAGAAATAATGGCAATGGAAAATACAAATTGGAAAGCTTACAAACTCCAAAAGGGAGAAAACAGCAAATTCCAATTTGGCAACAAAACACACAGGGACGCGGATACACAAGCTCGGAAATAGAGTTAAATTAAATTTATAAAGAGAAATTTAGATATGAGAATGTGCGCAAGCTTTCATAAAATAGAGTTTGGTCTCCCGAAAGGGAGAAAGCCGAACCAGTATAGAGTATGGGAAGTGGATGGTCAGACTGACAAAGGAAAGGTGAACAATGCAGGAACTAAATACTGAAGTGAGGTGAAAACTAAACCAATGAGAGAAATGAACTAACTGAATAATGAGTGAGTGTGGCGGGAAACTGTGCCAGCAGGCAGGGTTGACAAGCGTCAGCAGGCGCTCGTCACAAAATCATGGCACTACAAGGGCAGGCTCTCCAACCAGTTACGTAACAGACTTGGACCTGAGTGGAATGAAGCCAGTGGTGGATCACAACTTGAACCAATTAATAAGGATGATAGGAACACCAAAACTTAATTGTTTTACTGCCTAATTACTGCTGCAGGCATAAATCTCAAAATGTTTCTCTTCCTCTTTAAATGATTCAGCTCCTGCAACTGATTTTAATATAACACAAAGAAATTGGCCCTCATTTATCAAACTTGCATAGGATCTGGTGTAGATTCTGGTGTAAATATCATCGTTCGCCAGGTGTCACATCTGATTTACTAAAACTGGGTACGTCGTTGATTTCGGTGTAGAACTGGTGTTCATAAATCTGGTGGCTGAAACCATTGTAATTTACATGACACACCCATATAAATTCATGCTCTGGGAGGCATAGTCCTGCCCTCTTTACGACTCTCGAAAGACGGCAAAGAAGAAAGAACTTCAATGAGGAGGAAATATAAATTATCATGTCCGTGGTGGAGAAAAACAAAATAATTTTATTTGGACAGAGATGCCAAGGCTTACGTCTTAGGCGTGAGTTTCTCCTCTTAGTGGCTTTCACGTTTCTGTGCTGTAATCAGCAATAATTCGATCAAAGTGCACTGAAGAAATTTGCAGAATTTAACATGAATGAGTCACCACCGCCTCGATCAGAGCTGCATAGGAATAACTGTTAAAATATATTCTGTACAGATCACTCTTCGCTGCACTTTTATTAGTATTACTCCATGACATTTTATTGGGTGCCACACAAAACGAGCAGCCACTCGTCATTTTCCCAGTGGAGATCTTTTCTATCAAAAGTTCCTCTTACGACGGATGGATGCTTATTCCTCTAACAATAGAAGATCCGCCATTGTCAAAATGTGATCATGGTCAAAGTGTCCGTAGACCTATAATTCACTGAGCAACAAAGGAAACACAAGCTAGTTAGTTATAGTGAATGTACTCTTATGGTTACTCAGTCAAAGTGACCACAAAATAAAGAAATGTTTGATGAAACGAGTGTAAATGTGCACGCGCCAATAATAAATTTGATTTTCTAAAATAATTTTGCACAAACTTATTGTTCAGTCTGCCTTGAATTAACTTGCGTTTCCTTTGTTGTTCAGTATAGATATGACTGGATGAGCATCTGACACACTGCATATCTGCCAAGCAACGCATTGCACTTAATCAAATTGTTTATGATTGTCAGCCGTCTGGCCTGACAAGCAGGTTGTCTCTTTTCTATTTCATATTCTTAACACCATGGTATTAAACCTATCCAAAAAACAAAGAGCTGCGATAATGAAATAACAAATAAAGAATTTAGCATTTCTCAACCTGCGCCTCGACAATCTCACAATTCCATATCCATTGCCCATTATGTCCCATTTGATTTGAGCGTCTTATTCACTTGAACTTACACAGCATCCCAACTTTTTTGGAATTGAAGTTGTTTTTTTTTTGTTTTTTTAGTCGAGCCCCCGAAGGGGTTTCGCGAGACTATTGTAATTGCTTTGTGTGTCTGTGTGTGTGTGTGTCTGTCCGGACTGATATCTCTGGAACCGCGAGGCCGATTGCCTTCATGTTACACAGGCGGGTTCCTTGTGAGAGTCTTTCGGCATGACATAAATTTGAAGGTCATAGGTCAAAGGTCAAGGTCAAGGTCATCATGTTGGTGGATAACTATGGGCGAGACTATGAATTCTCTGAATGCTTGTTTTTTTTTATCTATTTGCAAAATGCAATGTTTGTAACACGTTCCACTGAAGTTGGGACAGGTGTATGTTCACCACTGTGTAGCATCACTTCTCCTTTTAATAGCCCTCAATAGTCATTGTAGAACTGAGGGCACTAATTGTTAGAGCTTTGAAAGCAGAATATTTTCTCCTTCTAGCCAGACTTTGCTGAAAATTCCAAGTCTCTGCTGTTGTATTTATCTGGAATTGTGGTTGTGAAAGGGAAAAAGATATCTGGGTTTGGTATATGACTTTGTAGCTTAAATCATCAAAAACTGCCTTACATGTTCCACTTGCGGAGCTGGAAATTCACTAAAGCAATTGAGTAGAAGTAGCATCGCGAGTATGAAGAGTTTTCTCTGTGGGCATATGCAAACCTCGCCGTGTCATTGCTGCCACAACCCATTAACCAAAACAGTGCTGTGCATCAGCTCTGCGCTTGGGTCACAGTGTTGGAGTAATAGACACTTAAGAATTCTGGTCATGTTTTTACTGAAGTGGTTATGATATAAATGCCAAACACAATGTTTCAGGGCAGAAGAGAAATGTTGGAGGTCGAGATTTCCTCTTAATCCTCTTAATTCAGCAGGCTGATGAAGCCAAGCAGGTACGCAGTGTTCTGTGACCTCTAGCAGAGTTTACAGAGGTCCAAGGAATCAATATTGTACTCTGCTTGAGCGACATAATAAGCCCAGACTTCTATATGAAGTGCTTTCTGTATGTATTCAGATAGGGTTTTTGTGTTCTTTCACTGTACTCCCGCATATTTGAAAAGGAAATGAAACAGTGATTGAGGTTAAACTGCTGGCTGTCACCTTTGTATCTCCATTTATCTAGTGAGTCTCAGGAGGAATACATCCATTCCATCGATCAACTCATCGATTTATCATTCATGTCTTTGTTTCTATCCATCTAACAGTTCATATTTCCAGTTATTTAAATTAACTTATAGACAAGCCAGATTTATTATTCCTCTAGAGCAGGGGTGTCCAATCTTATCCAGAAAGGGCCGGTGTGGGTGCTAGTTTTTGTTAGAGCCCAACACGAACACACCTGATTCTACCCACTAAGGCCCTGATTGAAACCCTGATTAGTTAATTAGTGGAATCAGATGCTGCAACACTGTTGGCAGGGACAAAAACCTGCACCCACACCGGCCCTTTACAGATAAGATTGGACACCCCTGCTCTAGAGCAATATGGTGGTCCTGTGTATGGAAACCTGGAGGTATTATTTAGCTATTGCTTTTTTGTCATTTATTATCAACAAAGTATTCATGAACTATTGGCCTTCAAATTGGAAGCACTTAAGAGAAAGTAGCAATCCACTGATTTATTGAGTCTTGATAATTAGAATTCAACACAGTGACTGTATCGCATGTGGGAATTGTTTGGAAGGCGGTGGACAAACGACATTTTGCAGGAAGTGTGCCTTCCTGTCTTAATCTGTTACAGAGCAGAGTCCTGTGCAGTCAGCAGTGAAGGATTTCATTTGACTTAAATTCAATTTTGCTTGTTTTTATCATTTTTCTTGATTGTGTGCTCTTGAGCTGTTCCCAAGGGGCCAGCAGGTATTGCAGAGGAAAATTACTGGTGGCCTTTAAAATGGCTGCCTGAATCCGTAGTGTCACATACCGTCTTATTGAAAAATCCATTCATATAGTGTTGCTATTTTTGTATTCCATGCAGTCTGTAATAATAATAATAATAATAAGAAGAATAATAACAATAATATGGAGGATGGGGGGTTTTCAAAACTGCCATTAATTGAATAAATATAATTATTTCCGAATGCTATCTTGCCAACCAGATACAATACGCATGATGTTTAACAGACCTTCAAAATAAAATGCATTTCACAGCGAGATTTGTGGATGCAATCTGAGTGGACGGTCACTCCCAGTGTTAGTTCTATCCTGACACTTCCATCAAATGAATACATCCCTCATGGCAGTGAGTTAACAACTCTGGCAACTCTGTCATGGACTGCCATGCTCCAGGCTCTCTTGTAACTGCCAGAGTGCACTGATGAAGCCAAAGGTTACGGCGATCCCCAACAGTCAGAATAGTAGGGCCTATGTGATTCACTTGGGCTATGAACCATGATGGTGCAGGTCATAATTTATTTTGACAAGGTCATCAAATATCTGTAAATACACACTGAGGAAGAAGAAGACAAACCCCTCGGCCCATTTCCAAATTCCACGTCTGAGCAGCAGGAGCAGTGGCTGCGGGTGAATGAACAAGTAAGTCATGTATTTAAATAAATGAACAAATAAACAAACAAAAAAATGAATAGAATGAACTAAGATTGAAAAAACAAACAAATGCATGGATAAAGTAATTATACTTTTAAATATCTTTTTTTCGCTTAACTTCGGGAAAAAATCAAGAAAATCAACCTGGTCTCATGTATTTATTTAAAAAACATCGAAACAAGAGAATCACAAAAATTATCCAGCTGTTCATATGTAAATATGTTCAAGTTTCCTTACGGGAGGTATGGCGCCATCAGCTCTATTGCGTAAGCACTCATTGGTCCACCCATTTTAGAAAACCGACTGTTTTTCTTTTTTTCTGCAGTTTGTTTGAATTATTGGGTTTAAATTCAAACAAGATCCTTCAACAAGCCTTAAGATGATGAAAGAATAGAACAACTAATGCAGTTGTATCACAGTCTTACTCACTTGTCTCTCAATAAGGGTGGTAAATGAAGTGTCATGGAGCGAGGCCCATCAAAACCTGAACAGTGATACAAATTTCATTGCTTCGGCTTTGTAAGCAACCACAATGGATTTGAAAAGAAACAATCAAGATGTGCATGAAGTGCAGGGTTTTGTCAAAAAACATTCCAAGAATGTTGGAATTAGATCCAATTTATGCACAGCCCCCTCAGGTTTAGGGGCTCAGTAGTAGTCAGAACAACTGACACAATCATCTTTTGTTATTTTTAACACTTAATGGAAAACCTTTTTCAGTCAATGACTGACTGAAGTATGGTGTCTCCAAAAGCTGGGATTTTTTCCTGGTGATGCTTTACCAGCCCTGTGTTGCAGCTGTCATCAGGTCTTCTTTTGTTGGGGCATTTGTCCTGTAGGAAGTGAAATGCACACTCAGCTGGAATCAGGTCATATGATTGACTTGTTTGTTGCGGAACATTTACTTCTTTGCTTCAGTTTCTTTTGCAGTAGGTCTCTCAGTCATCATACATCTGCACCATGAAGCACTGCCCAACTAGTTCCGAAGCATTTGGCAGAATCTAAGCTTATTGTATACAGTCTTCAAGAATTTGTCTTCCAGCTGTTGTCAACAGTGACTTCACCATTGTATACAAGGGAACCAGCTCAATCGGCAGTCACTCGTGCCAGCACATGAGCCCTCTTGACAGATGTGCTGAAGTGTGCTTCAGATCTTGCGTAGTTCCTTTCATGCTCCATATTCTTCTCTTCCCATCTTTCTGGTTCAAGTTGGTCTTTGTGTCAACAGTCCATTGGATGTTGTTCCAAAATGACATAGGCTTTTGACATGTTTTTGGCAGATTTCCCATTTTTGAGCCTTAATAATGGTTTACGCCTTGAGAAAATCCTTCTTTATTTACTCTGCTGAAGTCATCTCTTCATTGCTGACTTTTGCACCAATAATGCTTATTGAACAGTGTTCTTGATCGGGCAAACTGTTGTGAGGAGCGCAGTCTCATCCCGATGCATCATATATTGACGCTACCTGACCAAGCATCCATATACGACGCAAAAGGTCGCTTTTAGCTTCCTCACTCGGCACCAGTTTAAAATGAACCCTGACCCCTAATCCCTAACCTTTAACCTGAACCCTAACCCTAACCGTCAAATAAAGACTTCAAAAGCCTTCTTCTGCGTCGTATATTGACGCTTGGTCAGGTTGTGTCAACATATGACGAGTCCGGATGAGAATGTGTTGTGAGGGGTATTTCAGAACCAGAGAAATAATTCTGTCATCCAACACAGTTGTCTGCAGTCTTCTCAGTCTTTTTGAATTCCTGAGCTCACCAGGGCTCTATTTCTTTTTAAGAATATACCAAAAAATTCAATTGGCCATACCAAATGGTTTCACTTTTTCTCTTGTTTTGATTTTTCCAGCCAAATAATGACCTGCTTTACTGTCAGTGATGGTTCTTTGTATTTCATATTGAGAGTTAACAGCTACAGATTCCAAATACAAATGTAACACTTGAAATCAGCAGTAGACCTCGTACAAGTCACAAGCAGGCATTGTATGGAAGGCTGTGGACAAAGAATTCTCTTTCAGGAAGTGCGCCTTCCTGTTTTATTGTGCTGCAGAGCAAGTTCCTGTGCATTCAGCAGTGAAGGATTTCATTTAACTTTAATTTAATTTTAGTTTTTTTTAATCATTTCTCTCGATTGTGTGTTTTTGAGCTGTTCCCAATGGGCCAACAGGAATTGCAGTAGAAAATTACTGATGGCTCTAAAAATGACTTTCTGAATCTACAATGTCTCATACCTGTCTCACTAAAAACATCCATTCATGAAGTGCTGCTGCTTTTTGTGTTTGATGTGATTAATAATAATACAAACAAGTAGTGCCAGGCACAACAAACCCCGACCCTCACACATACTTTCACCTGCTTGTACGAAATTCAATAGGAACCTATCTGGGGTCAGTGGCAATCCCTGTACCGAATTTGGGGTGAATCTGGCCATTAGTTTTGCCGCTAGAGTGTTAACAAACACACAAACAAACCGAACCGAAAACAATACCCCTTCCCTCACCCTTCAGGTTGGGCGGGGTAATAATAATCATAATAATAATAATGATAATAGGACCATGATGATAAGTCAACACCTTGAACAAAAATTGCTCAAACATATTTTGAGGAACTTTTGAAAGGGTTCACGGTGTTGACTTGGCCTCAACTTTACCAGATCTCAATTCGATTAAGCATTTGTGGGATGTACTGGAAAAACAAGACTTATGGAGGCCCTACTTAGCAACGTAAAGTAAATGAAGTGTGTGCTGCTAGCATCTCGGTGCCAGAAAACACAAGGTTCTTTTAGAGGTCTTAAGCAGTTTATTGTGTTGCCACGGGAAGCCGACTCTGAATTGTGATGAATTATCTCTAATGACAGACAGAAGTGGCACCCGTGTTTTGAGAAGATCTTACAAACGTAGCTTTTGAACACAATCCCCTTTGAACATGATTTGTCCCACAGGAGGATCCATAGGTTACTGAACATGGTAAAGGAGACCAATTTGATCCCTTCTCTCCAACAAGAAAATATATTGTTGGTGTTTACTTGCTTGAAATTGTGATTATGTAATGTTCTCTATTGCAATAAGAGGGCAATAAAAGAGAAAAACAGCTTATGAAACGGCCCTTTGGGTCACTTAAATGGCTCTCACACTGTATAAAGCGCAAATAAATTGACAAGTACTGAATAAAACATCAAGCCATGTTCACAAGCTTTTTTTAAATGGTTTTCATCTGCAAATGCATTGGGTTCAAAATGGTTCAGTGAGCCAAAGGACCTATGAATATGATCCACTGAAAAGACGTTGTTATCGTTATGTATTTTATTTTGTGGTAATACGTGACACAAATTTGCTTTAAGTCAATCCAAAAATGGAAGACTAACATTTTGCCTTGTGCTAATGTATTTTGTTTAATGCGCACAACCATAGGATTGATTTTTAATTCAGTTATTCATTCATTTACTTTTGCTTGATTTTTTCTGTCTCCCCATTAAATAAATACCTCACAATTAGGAGTGGAAAATTATTATTATCACAAAATCAATATTATGAACAATTGCTTAACTATTATAATAATGGTAAAATATGCTAATTTTAAAAATCCGCTTATTCTACATGAAAGGCAAAGGCTCCCTTTAAGACAGGACAGTCAAGAGTTTAAGACAGCTTCTGTAATAAATTCCACTCAAGCTTATCTCTCAAGCAGGAGAGCTTGTTTATCAGTTGAGGCCTGTCGCTCGGGGTACAAGTTGATTACACAAGTGAAGGGATTTAAAAATGGAGGAGAAGCCGTGCTGCCTCCCTTCTTTAAAAGATTTACTCTGGCTTTTAGGATGGGGATTGGCCTTCTAGTGGTGATAGTGAAATATTCAGGGCAGTTGAAACTGGAGGACATTTCCCCAGACTCCACTGTCACCATGGTCAAAGCAGTCAAATCATCAAATATCTGTCAGATATTCTCACTTTTATTCCCAACAGTCCCTGTAGCAATGGTGGCTGCCACTTTAGAGAAACATACCGTTCAGAAAAACACTCTGCAAGACAGTGTCTTCCTGTTCTGTGAGGTTTTCTTAAATACAGCACTGTGGATTCAGCACCATAAGAACACAAAATGGATTATAATGCTTTTTGAAGTCCCCCAGAATGGAGGCATGAGCTTTGATTTCGCAAAACACTGCTAACACTGTAGAAGGCTTATGTTACAACCAGTCAATAAATTAATTTCATGCAACCTGCTGTCCTGCCTTTTTTTTCAATAATTGCAATCATTATGGCAAAATATTAACAATGGGTGTCCTCAGTGATTCAAAATGAATTAATTAGAACTATCCAAAATTCTGACATCACGCAAGTGGCAGCTATTTTCATTGGGATGAATATCACAAACCCTCCCTGAGCACCAAACCTGGAATGTTGTTTTCTGGCTGGTATTGCTTTACGCTGAAACGCTCTTTCCTTCTCAGTGCAATGCTGTTGCTTGACATAAATCCTGCTGTAGCCAGTGCCAGCCGTGCTAGCAGACTAGTGTCCAATTGGCTTGCAGCATCATCCCCGGAGAAAGGGGTTTCAGTCAGCAGAGTTCTTAATCTCTCAGTGCTCTAGGGTGCCCCCACTGGTTGATTGAGTGCCTGCAGTTTTGCACAGCTCAGCTGATGCTCTGTAACAAAATATAAGTGCAGCCAGAAGTATGTACCTTAAAGCGTGTGCCTATCTACCCTCTGCTACATTGACAGGGGACAAAACAGTAATCAGATTTGAATGGCCAAGGCTATGCTAAATACTTTTTAATGGCTATCTATGGCAAATACCAGGCTGAAGTTTGGAGGCCTTTTTTTCCACTTAAACCTCCCTGCCAACTTTTGAGGTAGCACAACGTTTTTTTTTGTTTTTTTTTTTTTAATAAACATATTTGTCAAATGAATGATCTTTGTTTGTTTTGTTCTATCTCATGAGACTGAAAACTATTTCTCCTGACATCCATAGTGTATACCCAGAGTTGTGTAAAGTTATTTGCCCCCCTTCCCCATTTTTTTTTTATTTTTGCTTATCTTGAAGAAATTTTAATCATGCTCAGCTTATTTTTTGTACTTTTTTTGAACTTTTTATATCTTTTACACTTTTTGAAACATTTAATTTTTCTAAAACTTTTATTTTACAATGTCAGTACATGAGAAAACACCTAACACCAGCCCCTATTTTAATTCTCCCAACTCCTTCATATTTTCAGCTGTAAGCTTCATTCAAACATGAGACAGGTCAGCACAATTGGTAGTTTATCATTCTGGAACAGCATCTTGACACCATTGTTTAATTTATGAGTAATGACAGTTTATGTAAATATGCAGACATAAAATATAGTGGGACTATAGAGCAGTCGGAGTGGATAATGATATCATCAACTGAAAAAAAAAAATGTATACACTCTATTAAACTCTGCCTTAAAACAAATAAATAATAATGAAAGGTTTTGTTTTACCTTCTGTTTAGACCCCCAAAATTTGAAAAAACATTCACATACATACTATCATAATGTGAGGATTTTTCTCCCCTCTTTAGCCATGCCAGTTTAAAAGTGATATGGCTCATAGTCTTTTTCAAGCAGTGGCATTTCATTTGCAGGGGGTTCTTTCAGTCCTTTTAGGGCCAGTTCAGATCAAAGATTAGCGAGGAGATGTGACAGTTTTAGATTGTTACAGGGAAATGTTGCCGGGGAGTGATCTATCCTGTCCCAGCTTGACTCAAGCCGGTTGACGGTATCGCCAGCAACTCAGCTTGTCAAGTTGCAAGTGGCTGGTTTCAGAACATAAGGTGCCCATGGATGGCAACTCAGCCCGTGGTGAAGTCAGCTGTTTGATTCAGCAACAAACTGTCAGTTGAACAAAACAGACAGAGAAAAGAGATGAGCACCTCATCAATTTGTTTTAGAAACAACCGCATCTGAACACAAGGCTTAAAATATATCGAGCCACTATTCTCTGTCATATATTAAAACGCAACAAATGATCCAAATACCAATAAACTGAAAGGCCGACACATTGAGACAGGAAAAGCCTTGCTATGGAAACGAAGCACCATCCTACATTGGTGTTACCGGACAGGTTTCTCAACGTTGCAGGCTGGTGCACTGCAGCAGCTGTAGTTTTCAATTTGTCTCACTGTGAAATTTAGGCCTGAACTGGCCTTTGAATCTATTCATTTTAAGTGATTTTTGCCTATTTTTCATCTGTCACTGCTCATTCATCCTGTCAGCTACAAACCCCATCACATGAGTAAAATCTCCATTTTGAGTCCAGTTTAAGATTTTGGTGTATCTTACATTTTGTCTACTTATGACATTTAAATGGAACCACCTTTTCAATAATTATTTCTACTGTCACTTATAACTCTTCAACCACTTGAGGAACTTAAAATTCACATTCTTAAACTATTCAAGCAAAAGCAAGCACACTAATTTTATACAAAACGTTTAGTCTTTTCAAGTTTAAGATCACATTTTCATGCACTGTTTCCTGGTGGTTTACTGAGCAAAGATATCTAATAAATAATCAAACAATTTATAAATAAATAAGGGGCAAAAGGTAGGCCTGTGAAAATTTGATTCAAAACTAAAACAATACCAAAAATGACAAGGAAAAGGTGTACTCTCAGTGGAAGTTACAACATAAACTTTATGGGCTCTAATTTCGTAGACCAGGCGCAGGCGGCCAATGGGGTGTGTTCAGGCGTATGTGGCAATTTCGTGCCCGGCGTAGCCTGGCGCAAGTACTCCTCTGTCCCGCCTCTGCCCCTCTTTCCAGCGCAAGTTGGCAAAGAAGGCGACACAGCCGAGTCAAATCTTGCTCACTGGCAAGAGAAACGATGGATAGCGTGTTCCTATTATTACAAATTGTTGCTGCTTTAAATTTTGGGATTAACAGGCATGGACAACAATGCAAGATACGTGACTCATTTATTTTCAATATGTGATCTTAACTCAGTACGAGATCATAGCAATCAAGCTGTATTCCTTTCCCCCACTAAAGACGATAAAACCGAAGTGACAATAATAGTAGCCTAGTATTAAGCCGCTTGCACACTGGACGCGAAACAAATTTTTCGCTCGACAGATTGCGTCTTGTGTCCGAAAGTCTGAAAGGGTTTTAATTAATCGTCGTGTCTGACAGTCTATTATTGTTTTTAATTTCTTCAAATCTACTGACTCTTTTAGATATTAAACGTGAATGTTTTGATAAGAGGGCTTACTTCATCAAGATGAGTACCGAGAATTTCAATCAATGTTTCTGTTTATGCTCTGCTCAATAAAGTGAGTCGACACAATGCGAGACAATGTACAATGCCTCCGTGTCTGACAGTCAAAAAAAGAGGACGATTAGAACAGATTGATAATGAAATAAAGAATAAAAAGAAACATTTTAACAACAGAACATCCAATGAACACTGCAATTTATTTATTGGTGGGTCATCTTTGTTGGATACCCTGTTTGTTGGTGATATATTTTTATTCTTTATTTCATTATAAATCTGTTCTCACATCAATACTTTTACTTTTTGCTGGCTGGTGGACATGGAGTATTTTGCATTTCGCGTCGGACAGTCTTGATCGTGCATGCGATAATTTATTCACACTGTCAATGGTCATGGAATTGATTTGCTCACGCATTATTTTATCTCTGCTGTGGAAATAAAGCGTGAATCTGTTCGATCCATCTGACTAATTTTCAAAAGAAAGGTCAGCCGGTCAGGCAAATTACCACTACACAGCTTTCTGCGCAACTCCAGCGGAGACTTTTTCTACGAAATTGTCACTGCGTCTTGATGAATATGTGACACCTCCCCCTACTACGCCGCCACACCCATCTCGGCGCACGTTCATTTACTAAAGGCTGCGCACCTCACAAAATTACCACTTCGCCGGCTGCGCCGGACGAAATTAGCACTGCGCGGGCTGCTCCACGCTACGCCACCTGCGCTGCGCCAGGAAATTAGAGCCCTATGTGTCACATATGCAAGATAGAGCATTATTAATTGAAAGGCATACATTATGACCTCCCAGACAAATACTGTATACCGAGTATGATTGTTTTTCTTCACAGGGGAAGACTGTGTCAAATGGCTGTGTAGGGGAAGAAAAGTATTGCTTTTACTGCCATTTCTTTAAGGTCAAGAAATATGGATAGCAAAGTTCTGACCCCCATTCTCATTATGAGTGCACCTCTGCGTTAGTATTGCTAGAGGCGATTTGACACTCATTTAATTGACACTAATGGTGCATTATTCATTCTTGCATTATTATTCTCATTCTTGTTATGAAAATAACATGCTGATGATTTTATATGCAGAACCATACAGAGGCACACATAAGGAACAAGCGTCAAGAACAAGCTCTTTAGTCCCTTATGTATAAGTCTCAGGACAGTGCCTCACAGCGAAACAAAACAAATAATTGTAATTACAACCACAACTGTAAAAGAGGATGCCAATAATTCATGGAGACTTGGTACCTGTTTCTCCTTGTTGAGTCATCTATAGTACATAATAATGGGGAGTATATTAGCCATTGTGCATTGTAGGGACAACAGTCTGTGCTCAATTTAAAGACATAGGCTCTGCACTGCTGTCTCCATACTTTTTTTATACAAGGAGACCAGCTGAACAGTAGAAGTGAAAATAGCCATGATATAGGAGGGCTCGAGCACATATCATTCAAATGTGTGATTTGGTCAATAAAGATGTGAAACAAGCAAATCAGGCACCTTATCCAATTTAATCAATGAATAATTAAGTTATATTTTTCAGCCAGCTTTTTCCGCTAAAGGAGTTCAGGCGAACAGAACAAATAGCAGCCAATAAAAAAGTATTTTATGCCGATTGAAAAAGAACAGACATATGCCTATTTAGTAAAAAAAAGAAAAGAAAAAATCTATCAAAATACTGGTTTTGGGAGAACAAAAATCATTTTCATTCTATGAAAATTACGGGACAAAGCTGAATGTAGAATATGCTGACGGGTTTATCGTTTGACTATGCAACTGTGACCAGAAATAAACAAGAAAGCCTCCTGCAAGAAAGCATTTCTTCAAAAGTCATAAAAAGCCAATAAAAATGGTGCACCAACATTTTTATTCACCACAACCTTGCTGAATTATATTTGAAAAAGGTAGAATGCTGGGTAAGTACTATCTTTCATAGGAATGTATTTTTCACTTTGTATAAAATAGCAACTGGAGAGGATCATGAAAGATATCAATTTATCACTTGTTAATTCATTTATTCATGAGGCACCAAACAGATTTAGAGCGCCAGTCACAACTTCTCATCTGTAACTGAGGTCAATGAACCTTTCAATGCTTCTCATCTTAAAACAAATTGACACGAGCAGCGTAGTCTGAGAGAAACAGGTTGCATGCAGTTGCTGGATTTTAAAAGATCAGAAATAAAATGAGGATGACTGTGGATAAACCCTGAAGTGTGGTATGAACAAATGATGAAAGCTGAAGGTCCAGGGCTATGGCACCCAGTGAATCACAAAAGCCTGAAGGACACCGAATTGGACAAGTCCACACCCGGGGCTGTGCTTGTCACAACGACGTGCCGACTACCTGTGATGTATGGGCCGCGAATTCACGCAGATTTGCCAAAAATGCCTGTAGATACGATAAATTTGCATATACACAGCTTAGGCTCGGGAAAATGATAAATATCTGCTTTGTCAGCCCATGTGCAGTATCCGATTGATTGGCAAACTGATAGAGGAGAAAAATGGTATCTGACAGAATGATGGACTGAATTTTCCCTGATTTTTAGAGTAAGATAAAAATTAAAAAACTGGCAGTGAGAAAATATACTCTTTTCCCAGCTCTTGGTGTTTTTTCAATTCTGGCCTGAGTCCAATCCACCAATTTTAACACTGTCCCCCCTTCCCCTCACCACTTTTACTGGGGAGAATGCCTCCAGAAACCAGAAGTCATATATCAGCCACTTGGAGCTTGATCCAATCCATTGGACATGTCAGTAGGAGGGAGTGGCCAACACTGCAGATGTAAAGCATTGAAATAGCAGATAAAACCGTACTTAAACCTCTCCTTCCAAAGAAAAAAAAGTTGAGGCTGCTCTTTTACCTGCCACTACTGTAAATTTTGGAAAATACAATGTGGACAATGGATAAGGTGAATTTTAAGTGGCCAATTACTGTTATTTACGCAACTTAAATATTGCATAAACAATACAATATTACTGACTTAGGGGTAACTTATGCTGTAACCGCTTAAGAATTTGGCTTCAACGAATAAAGATAACATTTAACTTTGTGCTCTCACAGTAATTTTGAGCTGCTGGCACCAAACAAGCTGAAAAGCAATGCGAATGTGATAGTGCTTGTCACCTTGCAATTCAAGGCCACGATGGCAACAATGATCGTAGAATCCTCCTATAATGCACTTTAGGTTTAAAGAGTGTATCCGAAACCATTGTAACTTAAGACACTCAGAAATCCTCGTAGATCTATGAGTGCTGAAAACCACTCATAGAGAGCTAAGAGCTTCTTAAGAGCTGCAGAAGTTATCGCCGACTATTGTAATTTTTTTTTTGGTGTGCGTGTTCTTTTAATATTATCATACTAGCTGCTATCCGCTTTGTAGCCCATTATTTTGTCGCTGTTAGATCCCATGAGGGGGAGAAGCCGTGTCTTCAATTGCCACTTGATTATTCTTGAATTGGAAAACGTGTTAATCAAGGGAAACCATCTAGAATCAGCTAGGACTAATTTTTGTCAGTAATTGCCGCAGAATTTTCAGGTCTAATGCCAGCCCTGCGACTTTTCAACTGTCAAATTTGAATTTGGGAGCTGTCAAGTTCGACTAATCAGAATGCTGCATTCGTGGACGAACGTGGTGCCCTCTTAAAAGCCTGGCTTTCGTGCAGGCTCTCTTATCACTCCCTCGGCCCCATCGCAAAAAGTAGCCCGCTCGCAGGTTACCTCAACGCACGTTCGTAAAGACACTGCGGCTCCTAGCGGTGCAACCGGATATTACTACGCGCAACAGGTTATATAACTTTACCCGCTACCCGGAGTGATATTGCCATTTTTTTTGCGTGCACGACCGTTTTTCAAAAATCGGGCTACGTCAAGTCCTTCCTGGTGTTTAAGTGGATATTCACACCACATTTGATAATCGGTTGAGAAATGTAGGAGAAAAACGTGTACATACACACAGACATCGACCTCAAATATATTATAGATTTAATCATGACTACTGACGCTGTTTGTGAAGGAAAGTGGTGATTCATAGAACTTGAATGGCATTTTTTTGATTATACATTTACAAAAAACAAACAACAATTATAGACATTATACCAATAATAATAATTACATTAACAAATGAAGATAAGAAGAAATCAGATATTATAATGAAAAAGATATAGCCTATACACATTTCAGTAAATACTTTTGTAGAAGAACCGTGAAAAGAAAAGGAAAAAAACAAACAGATGTGTCGCTGTGGAGGTTTGTGCAACTGGAGTGCTGATCAGGAAAGGGTAAAAAAGGAGGGTATTCTAAAAATGTCCAATAACTTGTCAATGAGCTCCAAAATCAGCCATATATTCCGCATCTCTTTGCTGATTCATTTTTTTCCATTTAAGTTTGCCCCATCATTTATCCAATTGTTTAATAAATTGCATTATTAAGAACTTGATACACCTGATGTTTTTGCTCTCCATCTCCAAAAAATGACTTAGCATTTTTTGGAAAAAAATACAACTTGCCTACATAATGAGTGTTCTTTTAGTTACAAATATCGATGATTTTAACATGAAACCAACCATTTCTTTAAAGTTAGCATTTTCTTGTGGGGATAATAAAAGTACCAATTGGCAGGCTTTTTGGCATACATTTAAAATAACATGAGTTTTGTAAACAGTGCTGAGAAAAGCGCAGCCGTATTAGACTTAAATACCTTGTAAATAATTAAATAACATTGTTTGTGATTGACCAATACACATTTTGAACAGTTAAATATGTGTGTTCTGAGATTTAGTGCTGAAAAAAGATTCTGAAAAAATGAAGTTTAATTTGGAAGAGTTAAAACAAGCAAATGGCACCAAATCAGCGGAATGGCCCTCCTATAAGTTCTCTTTCTGCCAACAGCGCCTTTACTTCATCATTAAAAGTGCCCTAAGGGCTTTATCTGTGGATTTGTGCTTGGTTTCTTTACAAAAAAAAAATCCTGTAGGCAATCTGAATGAATTGCACGGACACACAGAACTGAAGCAACAGTAACTGGTGTTTCCATGGTTTCGCTCGCGAGTACAAATGTGATAAAATTTGAAAATAAACTGCCACTTCCCTTGTTTCTCCTCCTCGGCTCAAATGTGTCCACTTGTATATTTTTGACTCTACATCATATCCTCCCAGGTGAAAGCGGTTTGGGCATGTGGGACATTCATTTCTAAATGGGACCCACCCCCTATTATTAGCAGAGCCTTCCATTATTTTCCTTCCATCACTGCTCTTCGCTCCACCCATCGGGGAGTGAAAGAGAGTAATATGTGGGGAGAGTGAAGAAAACGTGTGCGAGATGGTGAGGTTTTAAGCACTACTGAATGTCTGGAATTCTTCAAGCATCAGTTTGAAGTGATGTTCGTGACAATTAACTAATAGCCCCATTCCTAATAACTGGGGTAACCACAGACTCTGGTGGTATACTTTTTGTCATATCTCACCTGGTTTTGTCAGGTTTAGCCAAAAGCATTCAATTTTTATGGAACTGTTCATTGAATTAATGTTTTTTTCACAGCTCCTAATTTAAAGTTTCACGCACTGTAGGGAGAGATTAAATTAATTAACTAAATTATTTCATCTTGAAGCATTGTTAGTTAGCATGTTAAAATGCTGGTTGTAGTAGTTTATTCTTCGGGTCCTCGGGGACTGAAGTCAAAAATCCATGCATTTTATATATGTTGGTAGGATGAGGGTTAAGCACTGTTTTATTGATGTGATTATGACATTATGCAGAGATGGCCATGTGAAGACCATACAGTCATCTTTCCAAAAATGAGGAGTATCTGTGACAGTCAGATCGTGAAACCAGTCATTTCATGAATAGCTAAAAATATCAGTCATTTCATGAAATGATGAGCGCTAAACATCAGTCATTTCGTGAAATGACTAAACATTTTTAGTCCTTTCATGAAGTGACTGGTTCCACAATCTGACCGTAGCATATCCGAGACATTATGTTTTCAAGCATTTAAGATCATTGCACCCTATTTCAACAATCTAAGGACATGGTCTGAAGCATGTAGCATAACTGCATGTAGGGTGCTGGAGGGGCAACTTTTTCAGTCTAAAACTAGCAAAGACAGTTGTGTCATGTTTAGCGCTGCACTGTGCTGGGTGTAAGATAGGGCCCGTTAACTGAAATTTAAGACCTTCCGTCCATTCCATAACTGACGTACTGTCATGCATGTTATTGGACCGTGGGAGGGACTGGCAGTACCTGGAGAAAACCAACAAGAACACAGGGAGAACGTTTAAACTCGGTCCGCTGGAACAACCCAAACCAAATATGATTTCATGACCTCTTGCTTGAGGTGACTGTGCTACCCACTGCACAACTATAAAATCAGAATTATTGGACTACCGGACAAAACAGGAATCTGTAATCCAAGAGGGCCACAGGGTCTGCTGATTTTTATATGCCCCTGGCCTGAAATACAACATGCTTAATTTAAGCCATTTATAAGCAGAGTTCGCATACCTTACTCTTCAGGGCAAGATTACCTTCTTTGTTGTCCTATGTGTTTTGTTCTGTGGTGTATACAGGTGTATATATAGCCAGAGTTTGAAATCTTTGTTGGGTACAGACTGTGGGGGTGGGGGTGTCCTAGGGAACCACAACCCACTTAAAAAGGGGGTTTGGGTGCACTTCCCAAGAAAATATTTTTCATTGTTTGACTAAAAACTATGCATTTTTGCTTTATTCTGACCACTGCCATATTTATTATGCCATGCATGTTATGATCCTGCTTTGTCTGACCATGTCTACCCATGATTCTGCCTTGATTGCCCATGTTTTGATGATTCAGCTTTGTCTGACCATGCTTTGTTTACAATTCTGATTCCATGCCGTGCTTTGTTCTTGCTTTGTCTGGATGTCTGCTATATTCCATTCCTTCAGTTAGATTCCGGTTCTTGTTTTGTTTCATGCCCTGCATTGCACTTTGTCTCCCCCGTCTGGTCTCATGTCATGTGATTGCACACTGCCCCAGTATTACGTGCCACACTTTCGGGTGATTTCATGGTTTCTGGGATTTCAATTATTCCTTCTAATCTTGTTTACTTGCTTCGCCTTGCTGTTCTATCATTACTAACGGCACTAACAGTTTGTTATTTTTGTTAAAGATGCTAACCCTGACAAACAATGTTAATTGTAATAACTTACTAAGGAGCACTAGGGATTGTATATCTGCACATTACTAATTGACAAACAAGCTCTAAGCATTCGCCCTATTCTAGTCTCCACTCCTTGTCTTTACTCAATCTACTTTTCTGCGTTTCAGCAGATCCTCCACACTTAAACTCTGTTCTACCTCCTTATCTGTGCACGTTAAAACTCCCTAACCAGAGCCGTATGTTTGTCAATAGGCTTTCTTTGTGATCCCTGTTCGCGTTTTGGCTTTCACCAATTTCATGTGGTCATGTTTGTTCCCTTGTTAATTAGTCTGATCCAGCTCACCTGTTTCCTATTGTAGCATGTGACTTCCCGTTTGTGTATTTAAGCAGTGATTTCACAACCTGCCTTTGTCAGAACATTTCCCTGTGCTACGTTCGTTTATGCCTTGTACTCTTTGTGATTCTCTTCTAACTGGACCGTTCCCATTTGGGATTTTGGCTCTGATTTGGATTTTTTTGCATCTGTGTACCAAACCTTTTTTGCCCGACCACGACTTTTGTGTTTGCTGCCCTGTTTACAACTTGGAGTACGTCCCTGGGATTCAGATTTTCGGATTGTGGACTTTGTACTGTTGCTTCCTGCTCTGCGGGGGTTCACCCCTATTCTTAATTAAACAAGTTTTTTGGATTGCTTGGTTCTCGCGTCTGGTTCCTGAGCGTAACCTCACAATACAACTTCAATCAATGGCCCGAGTCTGTATGGGACAGGCCTTTAATTCCTTTAGGACAAAAGTCTTGCTCATCAAAGATGATAAATACTGTCAGATCTTTTTTTTTAATCGTCCCCTAGCTAAAAGGCCTTAGTGACGGTTGAATGCAGAGTTCATCTTTCTGTCCCAGTCTTTCACAATCAGGAAAATCTTTGATGCACCCAGTAATCAACACTGAGAAGAAAATTTGTTACAGAAATAACTCCTCTTTATTCCTGATGACATTCAAACAAACATTTGGTGATTTTTAAAAAGACATAATTTTTTTCTGTTGGCATTTTGATTAGCTGTTTATTTTACAACTTTGCGCAAGTGCACAATTTTTAAAGCGATAGGCTGACAGTTTGCTTTCAGTTTTTCTTTTCTTTTTGCTGGCGGTTAGGTTATTGAACAACACGCAGTCTATTTTGTCAAAAAAAGTGGGAATCTTGGAGCCTCACTAGTTTTTGGAGAATAACTTCAGCTACAGTAAAAATGAAAATGAATCGGTCTTATTTCAAGCAACACTAAATGCAACAACGAGAAATATTTAGAAACCTACCTGTTTAGTTTAAATGGCACATGTGAATGCTTTCATGTTTTTGTCCCAACCCCCATGTGAATTTCTGGTCTTTCTCTCCGCAATACAGTAGCTTGCATGTTTATTCGGTGTATCTGTGTGTTGTAATTAGTTTATGTCTTTTGCATGTCTCCCCTTTTGGCTGAATCTCATAACTCACTCATTTTCTAATGAGCGAGTGACAAGTATTTAAGCCCTCTAGTGCATGTGATAGTTGCTGGATTGTTGAATCTGATTTGAACTGAAACCCCAGTCATATGTTCGTTAAACTTCTTTCTCTTAGTCTAAATGCAACTAGTATTTTAGTGACAGCCAAAGTCTCTTTGAGGCGTTTAATGTCATGTGTGATTTCAAACAAGCTTCCAATCCTAAACAGGGTCCAATTTGGGAATGATTTCAAGTTATCTTAATTCAATCCAGTTCTACAACTCCAGTTTACAAGAACAAGCTTCCAATCCTAAACAGGGTCCAGGATTGGGACCACATTCGTGTTAATCCTTCCAAATCTACTGTCTTTATCAAGTTTGTCAGGAATAAGTTTGTGATTCGGGTCCAGACTGGGTCAGAGTTACTCTCAAGCAACAAAGAGCACTGGACTCCTCTTCATGAGCAGTTCAATACTGGCAAGCACACTACATCTGGCACTATGCCAGAAGCCACTGGCCCGTGATAGCGGGCCAAGTATTACCAATTGCATTTGGGCCAAACTGTCTCTTATTTCCTCTGCAGTTCCGTCCTCATCATTACCGTATTGCTGCCAATAAATTACCAGTTGTATTGCAGGTCTGTCTCCACACTTTGATACTTTGATACCTGCTCTGGACGATAACAGTACAATCCAGCCACTAATGGAATCAGCAAAGATGTCAAGCCCCGCTCACTCCCTGTGGTACCAGGGTGAGCAGATTGGCCAGCAAGAGAATGAACTCCAGCAACTTTGCCAGTGCATTGGAGCCCTTTACAATCAACCTGAGGCAGTAACAGAAATTTCACACGACTCCACCTCCATCTGTCAACCAGCAAATCATTGTATTCTGTTGTTATTTACATTTTGCACAGCATCCCAACTTTTTTGGAATTGGGCTTGTATTCATTCATTTTTTTTTCTCAAATGTGCTTTTTATGTACAGAGGCATTGATGCCAAAAACTTAAAACAATTATCTACCACCAAATTGAAGTAAAAACCACACACACACGCACGCACGCACATGCACACACATGCGCACACACACACACACACACACACACACAAATGGTCGATAAAAAAGGGAATAAATGGATAAATGCGTGAACAAACATAACGAATGCAGATGCTTTAGTTCGTTTTCCTGACATGGTTTGGGTCCACTCATCCACTGAAACTTGAAAGCTCTATGCCAAGCATGTTAAACTGATCTGGTACCTTTTCAAAATAGATTTTGATTCACTGATTTTATTTACTGGCTTTTGATGTAATCAAGTGAAAAAGAGAAAGGAAAAAAAAGAGGTTACAGACTAACTTCCTACAGCCTATGATAATAGTAAACATTGTAGAGGGAGTTCTTCTCCCTTTGCAAGACCAAGAACACAATTTGATTCATCAGAGCATTGTTGCAGGCTAAAGATAATTGCATGTGTTTCATGTCAGGTTGCAAGACATAGTTTTTAACTCCACTGAAAAATTGATGATCATTGTGTAGAAGCCCAGCTTGGGTAGCTTCATTTTAAAAAAAACAAAAACTAAATTTACATTGTTTTCAAAGAAGAATGAAAGCTAATTGAAACAAGGTTGTCCCTGACGGACACAATAATTATGAGCTTTACATTGAACGTGGGCACATGTATGTGCTTTTATTTGATGGTCTGATGATCAAGAGAAGTAGGCTGTGCTCTAGTAAGTAGGCCGATAACTGGTATGTACAAAATCCCTGATGTGGAAATGGAAATCACTCAGGATGGTATTTAATGATAAATTAGTTTGCAATTGTCATCCATTTTGCTGAATTTTGTAAACACTGATGATCAAAACATATTGTATGCATTGTACCATACGACAATTTTCTGGCTTTTTCAAAATGTTCAGGAGTCCCAGTGAGAACATTAAAATTCAAAACTTGTGCTCTATTTCAAATGCATTTTGCTGCCATGCCACCATTTCCAACAGAGTTGATCCTTTAATTTTACTTTTGGAAAAAAAAAATGCTGTTGGACAATGTTTGTAGAAGAAAAATAAAAGACTGCTTCCCGAATTTAAAAAAGGAACAATTTTCCTAATGGAAATTCAGTTTTGATAATGTGACTGACTTCCACCAGCTGTCATTTTGTTTCTTCTGAAAATCAGTATTTTTGTGCATGTATACCTTAATTACTGCACACAGACATTTTCAGCACGTGAGATTCATATTCTCTTGAATGTACCGGAAATTGTAGCTCCCGCAACTCGGTTCCTAAATTCTGCCAAAAGCATATGTGTTACTCGCAACAGTAGCTTGTAAGTCCAGCAAATTTTCTGCTTTTGGCCAGAATTACATTGTCAGGCACAATCGGACAGATGGAGTCAGGAGTAAAATCGTGTTCAATTAAATATGAAGCTTTATTCAGGGAATTAACGAGTGAGGGACAGGTAGCAGCAGATAGAGAAATGGAGGGCAGGCTAGACTTTGTTGTAGAGCAGGCGGAGGTCAAGTAGCCGCAAACTGTATTATGGTGGTCAGGAAAAGCACATTCGAAAGTCCACTTCAGAATCACCTCCTTGTAATTATATCGGGGTATTGTTTTTGGTCCGACCGCCGCCGCGGCAGCGCCGCACTACGTGTTAACGTGATAACTTCAGTAATATTTCAATTACAAATTACAAATTTTGCACATAAGTAAGTATCATAAAGAGGAAGAACTGATTTGATTTTGGACAATTTACAATTTCTAGATTGGCCACCAGCGGCCAAAAACTGATTTCAGTGTTAACGCGATAACTTCAGTCATATTTCAATTACAAATTCCTAATTTTGGACCTAAGTAAGTATCATAAAGAGGAAGAAATGATTCGATTTTGGACAATTTACAATTTCTAGATTGGCCATCAGGGGCCAAAAACTGATTTCAGTGTTAACGCGATAACTTCAGTAATATTTCAATTACAAATTACAAATTTTGCACATAGGTAAGTATCATAAAGAGGAAGAAATGATTCGATTTTGGACAATTTACGATGTCTACATTGGCCACCAGGGGCTAAAAACTGATTTCAGTGTTAATGCGATAACTTCAGTAATATTTCAGTTACAAATTCCAAATTTTGCACATAAGTAAGTATCATTAAGAAGAAGAACTGATTCGATTTTGGACAATTTATGATGTCTACATTGGCCACCAGGGGCCAAAAACTGATTTCAGTGTTAACACGATAACTTCAGTAATATTTTAGTCACAAATTCCAAATTTTGCACATAAGAAAGTATCATAAAGAGGAAGAACTTATTAGATTTTGGACAATTTACAATTTCTAGATTGGCCACCAGGGGCCAAAAACTGAAAAAATGAAAGGTCATGACCTGAGGATGAGTCCCACGATGACATTATACCTGGTTGGTTCAAAATTTTGACACAAGGTGGAGCTTTGTCACATAAAATTCACCATTTTTGCTAAATCTTTGTAACTATTTGTCCAAATGACATGAAACTATGTGCAACTGCAAGGTCATGACCTCACAACGTGTCACATGATGACATCATACCTCTATGGTTCAATATTTTGCCACCAGGTGGCGCTTTGTGATGCAAAATTACCATTTTGGCCATATCTTAACCATTTCACCGATTGACCTGAAATTAAGTTCAAATGAAATTCTATTCAAGGTCTATTCAAGGATTGGGGAATTGGAGGATTGGGGGTGTTCGGGTGTATACCCCCAGCCATCGCCTCCGATGGCATAAGCCTAGTTATCCTTAGCAGTAATGAAACCTGCAAGTGGCAGCCCACTGGTACACTGAAGCTTGAGTGCTCTGGGGGGTGCCAGTGAGTACCTGGAATTGGCAAGCTCTGACTTATTCTCAGAAGCTAAAGAGGACTCAATACCCAACAGAACAGATGTAAAAAAAATGGCTGTTAAAATTTCCTGGTGAGCTGACTGTATATGGAGAGCTCTCGTGTTAATCATCAAAAAAAAAAACTTGCTGATTAAACAAACGTTGAATGTCAAGTTCTGTTTTGCAAATGATAAGTCTGTTATTTGGGCTGAATGATATGGTTAAAAAGTAATGTCAGCGATCCAGTCTGTGACCATAATGGTCGCATTTGCGACCAAGATTCACATTTTGCGACTTACATTCTCACATTGGTTGCGCACTGGGCGACCAACACTTCGTGCACTGTGAGCCTATTCTGTGCAGCAATTCACTCCCTAATTATCAGCCGCCGGCCGAAAATTTTTCACTACGGGTCGGTTGGTACCATTACGTACATCAGCCAATCACAGATCGGCTGGTGCCATCAGCCAATTACAGCTTGGCTGTTCTCATGAATCGATGAGAATGGCAAAGCATTTGACCTTGTCACTGTCAGCTGAGTTGTGCGCGCAGCAAATCTGTAAAACCTTGTCTGACGATAACGATGTAAATGCTCCACAATACGCAAAATTACAAGTACTCTAGCTTGGCTGCTGCAGAAGTCCAGTAGTCTTCTGGACTGATTCAAAAACTAACTGGTGACACCTGTCCAATGTACTTCAGCGATGACCATAGGCTTATCAGCGCAATGCCTCAAATAAGAGTCTGTGTCACGAACAGTGTACGGTCACGACGCAGACTATTTTTCTGGGGCTAATGACGTTGGACATCGTCCTCACTCTCTGTGTGCGTTTCCGTTACCCTTTGAAATGCGCAAAATCTAAATAGCGAAATAAAAAAAACTGGTAAATAATAATAATAGTTATTATTAATATAAGCCGTCCTACTACATTGTTATCAGTGAAAGAATTTCTTGATACTTTGTGCAAATGAACTTGGCATACTGCATCTACTTTTTATTAAATATTTAGGGTGGATCACTTTGGGATCTATATAAATTTTAAAGTTAAACTTTCCATTTGTGATGATAAAATGTAGCCAAATTATGTTTTTTACAGCTACAATTCCTCCTGGGGCTCATATTTTTAAAGCAATAAAGCCATGTTTTGCGTCAAATTGTTACTTGAGATGGCAGAAACAGTAACAGTTACAAAAATTTTAGAATTGGCACTGTGATAATTGGGAGTTATTCATTGATTTAACCCCATATGTTGGTTTTAGGGCGGTGCTCATCTAAATTTGGCCATAATTTTCTATGAATGAAAAGTGCTTTCTGATAATGTTTCTTAAATAAATGTAGCAACAACTGATAGTCTGTTCGGGTCTCATTATTTGGGCTTGTAAATATTCAGAAAAGTATCATGGCACATTGCGTGACCACAGTTTTGGCCTGCGCGCCTAAATTTTGGCCTGTGCGCCAAACTTTTTCAGGTTGGGAGTGGATGCGCTCCTAGGTCCAACAGTTAGTCTGGAGGGTTGGACGTGAGATTAATGAATGCAATAATATGATTTGATAACTCCAATATTAATGTGTGAAGATGATACTAACTTTTTTTTTTTTTTCTTACAGAAGTAAGGGCACAACTAAGTAGCTTATGGTTCTGGCTTGTGCTGGGTAAACAACGAAACTGCAACGAAACTCTCAATGTGCAGACGGAAGTTATTATTATTGGATTAATGCATATAGACGAGCCGTGTTGAGATTTTCTTTGCATTGAGCCATAAATTGGCCCTCAGACGTCAGCTTTGTGCACAATCCTGCATTGAGCGAGAGTCACACGCCTACAGTTGTCTGCTTTGTTTTCCTATTCATTAAAACTGAAATAAATTCGTACCATTTTAATATTGCAGCCCCGGTGATATGCTTATTCTAACATGCTCACATGAGACATTGATTAAAATTCTACATATTTTGCTGCCCTGCCCAATAGGTCTATGGATTGTTTATTGAGCTATAAATGGAAGGAGTTGCTGTGTGTCTGAATGTATGTGTGCCTGCCCTGTGATTTTCTCAACAGCCGCTCATCCAACAGACAGTACACGTGATGAGTGTGTTGCCATCAAGGAAGCACAGTGTTGAGACTTCTTTTTAAGCAATGAAGCTGACACATTAGTCTGGCCATATTCAGCTTGCAGACTGGACAATAAACTAAAATGTTTCACTTTCCAATTATCTGAAAAACAAACCAAGTACAGCTGAACACTATAAACTGGATAAAAGTTTGCAATAAACTTGCAGGCAAAACAAGCCATTAGCTGGTGCCATTAAGTCCAGCCTTTGAGATAATAATCTTCTAAAGTTTCTTTGGGATGATGCAACGCTTATTTAGATGTACTCTCTACTGTCTCCACTCGACCGAAAATAAAAGTAACAATAATGTAAGACAGACTGAATGTACAAATCAATCCCCAATATTGCCACCTTTACACTCTGTACCAGTGAGATGACGCGGAGATGTGTGGCCTGGGACACTTCCTCTGATGCCGCGGTCATAAAACTGATTCAGCATCTCACAATCGCCCACATCTTCACTTCTTTGCCCCCACTTTTCCGTCCAGACATCCACACATCTCAGACGGGAGTGAAACTACAGCTTCACCAAGCTAAAATATCTGTCTACCTGATTCTCTGAACCCCCCTCTTCCTCTCCCATCTCTGTAAGGTTTGGGTCTTCAAAATGCTGCACATGCAAAATTGGATGTTTCAAAATAAATAAATGAAAGATCTAAGCATGTTTCACCCTTGAACAAGCCCACACACATACATTCACATCAGCTAAGACCAAAGACTTCTGACAATATTGAACACTTTTGATTTTATTGGAAATTTAAGATGAGAAAATTACCCTGTCAGACATACACCAAATGATCAAGATTATGGCAGCACTCCTCAACTCACGCAAAACTCTAATGATTTTAATCCAATGTTAGAAATTTGTCTGCAACAGTAAAAATGCCTGAAAAATTTTTTGATGCAAGGGCAGCATTAACTGACTCAGTGTGACTGGAGAAATGGATGATGGAGCCACCACAGCGGTATACTTAGGTCTTAATGCACATCCAAAAAATTAGGGAAAAACTGGTCAGCGAGGGAATCCGCAACCTGTGAGGTCACCTGTCCAGACAACTTGACCAGCTCTCACCTCATGTGGGCTCACAAGAATGTGGCTTAAAATCCCAAATTGTAATTTTATGACTTTTGTTTGAAGGACCAGACGCCAGTTTGTGTTCCTTATGAGGAGAAACAAAGCCTATGTGGAGTTCTGACTATTGCAAAACTCATATGTTGGTTGAATTGTTGCCAGGTACATTCTACATTGTATATCTGGCTCTGCAATTCAAAGTAATATTTTCTTGTTTTCTAAATACATTGTCACCATCATAATGCATGCTAAAAATTTTGACCTGTAATTGGCTTCAATTGACTTACCTGGCGAATACATTGTTAAACTTGATTTGCATGGTTTCTTAGAAAATTGCTAAATTAACTCTGTTAAAATCTAATTGGGGGAAAATTAGTTTTGTTTACATTAAGATTCTACATTGAAGATAATTGCCTCAAGGAATCGATTTCCTCCACATGGCCATTTTATGGGTACTGTGAAAGTTGGTCTTTTTGGGTCCCTGAGCTGTACTGGATATTACTGGAGGTAATTTTTACCATCTTGCCAATGCGGTAAGTCAGTTTCACTTGTCAAGTCAAATAGTAACTTGTTTTAAGTTTTTTTTTTTCTAAAAACAAGTTACTATTTGACTTGACAAGTGAAATTTACTTACCCCATTGGCAAGATAGTAAAAATTACCTCAAAACAAGAAATTTTTTTGTCTTATTCACAAAAAATGGTGATAGAAATAAGTGTTTTAAGTCTTAAAATAAGTAAATTCATCATACCTAGTATTTTTATCTTATCATTTTTTGAAGTGTTAGATTTCTCAAATTGTTAATAATTATGGATTTATGGATTTTCTTAAGTTGTACAGGGTCTTTTATTCATTTATTTATTTTTTTGGACCAAGTTTAGAGGAATGATAAGATCGTATTTTCAGCACCACCAGGAGGATTCATGTGCCAATACATTGACCAATCCCAGTTTACCTCCGCCACTGGGCTAATAAGGGGCTTAAAATTAGCTGCTTTGAAAAGAAGCCAATAAATATCTGACAACCCTCTGTTTTTAATTAAAATTCCTCAGGTTTTTCCATAAAAAGTAATCGTAGTACTCTGAGGCGTTATGATGTTAAGCATTATTCCTCACTCTGGTCAGCAATAATCTTATAGGCTATTGCATTGAATTGATGAGAGATTGATATTAGCCCTTTGGCAAACTTTGGCCCAAGGGCAGGCCAGTAGGTACAATTGCCTTTTCATACTGTCAAATATTGTGCGACACTGGAGAACTATACTGTATATGATTTTAAAGTGTGTGAGCTCAGCGTTTGAGCCAATTTATGATGCAAATTCTTCAGTGAATATAGGACTTAAAATGGTTGTGTAATGACCCTCACCCTGACTATGCAGTTCCAGAGATTTGATTGTAAAGCAATATATGGATTTGTCAAAAAATGTTGAAATGGATGCACTGACAGGGCAGTTTGTAGCCTCCAAAATAGTTTATTGAAATATGTGCAGACATCACCACAAAATACATTCATAAGATATTCATTTTTGGTTACAATATCAGAATATTTGAAACTGCTATTGGGTAAGCTTCTGGCTGTTGCTTTATTATATTTGTAGGCAGATAAAGCAAGGTCAAAGTTCCACTATAATCTTCTCAGGGCAAGGAATACTCTTAATTGATGCTAAGAATTCCTAACTAAGAATAACCTGCTAATATGACGGAGAAAAACACCTGCTTTGAACATACCACAGCAAAACAGGTGAATAGATAACAGGTCATTCACTTAATGATTGATCATAAAATGAGCAGTTGAAAAATGTGCGTGTAAGATCATTTGAAGTATACTAATTAGCCAAAATCGTCATCAGCAAATAGAGAGTTTACGATCTGTTTCTCAATACGATTGCACCGTATTTTAGGGATCTCACCATCAACAGTGCATAATATAGTGAAAACTAGAAGAGCACTCAGAGAGCGCAGAACCTCCGCCAGGGGGCAGCAAAGCCAAAAGCACGGCGATTGGAACTCCGGCCCATTGGAAAGACTTGAAATCTTGAACTTTGGCGTATATCTCAGCAGTACTTTGGCCTAGATATGCCAAAATTAAATCACTTCTTCCTTGAGTAAATACCCACCTACCCTGAAAATTTTGTCAAAATCCGGCCATAAGTTTTTGAGTTATGTTGTACACAAACAAACAAACGGCACCGAAAACATATACCTCCTGGCGGAGGTTAAAAATGTCAAGCATCAGAGCTACCAGAGCAATCTCTGTGCATAAAAGATAAGGCTGAATAGCAATATTGGATGCACATGACCTTCAAGCTCTCTGAGGGCACTGCATCAAGAAACAAGATGCTTTTGAAATGGGCATAACCACATGGGCTTGTAAATACTACGACACCCCTGTCAGTGAACTAATGAGGCTCTAAATTCGTTGACCAGGTGCAGGTGCGGCGAATGGGGGGAGCGCTGCGCCAAAGGGGTGTATCCTGGCGTATTTTGCAATTTTGTGCCAGGTGAAGCCCAGCGCAAGTACTCCTCTGTCCCGCCTCTGTCCCTTTTGCTGGCGCAAGTGGCACAGAGGGAAGAGAGAAGGCTTGAGTGGGTTTAACTGAGCCGAGTCACCAATCAAATGAGCTCCTTTCCTCACCTTTAAAAGGTTGGAATAAAGAAGCCTCTGTCCTATATCTGCATGATACGTTAATGTTGAATTTAACTTTTCTGTTTCAGGCATGTTTTCTGCACCGCTTACATGTATATTAAGCATTATGAATATGAGTTAGCTGGCTAGCAAAGGCAATCGCAAATTATTACCACAAGTGAACTTAAATGGAATTTAAAAACAAAAGTAGGTCAGATCATTCAAACTTATGAAGTTGGAATAAAATACAACGGTTGCTCATTTATTTCTTCCGCCTGCATCATTGGGAAGAGAAATGATGGATCATACATTCTTATTATTACAAACTTTTGCTGCTTAAAAATTTGGGATTAGCATGTATGGACAACAATGCAAGATACCTTTTACATTTATATTCAATATGTGATCTTAACTCAGTACGAGATTATAGTAATCAGGCTGTATTCCTTTCCCCCACTAAAAACGATAAAACCTAAGTGATAATAATAGTATTAAGCCGCTTGCACTCTGAATGTGAAACGAATTTTTCGCGAGACAGATTACATTCAAAGTCAATGCAAAGATGTGAATACACGAGTGTATTTGCGTCCTTGCATTGACTTTGAATGTAATCAGTCGTGCGAAAAATTCATTTCACGTCTGGTGTGAAAGCAGCTAAAGGACACGCACCCACATAGCCTACACACACTCACCAGGTTGGAGCTGGCGAGCTCTCTGCTCACTTTCGGCGGAGCCTTATGCCACAAAGTTGTCACTGCGTCATGATGAATATGTGACACCTACCCCTACTATGCCGCCACACCCATCTTGGCGCACGTCTGTCTACCAAATTGCCAAAGTGGCTGCGCACGGTGTTGCACCACACAAAATTACCACTGCGCAGGCTGCACCGGACTGCGTGGGCTGCGCCAACGTGCACTGCGCCAAGATATTAGACCCCAGAGTCCTGGCATCATCGAATGCAAGTTAACACTCCAAAACATTTCGTAGACGAAGCCATTTATTAACAACATAGAGAAGCAATGCCAACTTTTCTGGTCTCAAGCTCAAATAGACTAACAGGAAAATGGAAAGGAGTGCAGGGGCCTGACAAGTCAATCTTTCAAATTGTTTTTGGAAATCCGGGACATTGTGATTTCAAAGAGCATACTGACCATCCCAATTTTTTTTTCTTAATCAGCATTTTGTTCGAAAGCCAGCATCTGTTATGGTGTGGAGCTGCACTATTGCACATCTATGAAGGCAAAATTAAGGTTACATACACATTTGGAGCAATATATGCTCCTTATTATTTATTTCTTTTTATTTATAGTATTATTTGTCTTTTACAGAGATGTCTCTGTTTACTCCTGCAGAATAATGCCCAGCCACACACTTTCTTCAAGTGGTATAACAACGTGGCTTCATAGCCTCAGAGTGCAGGCACTGCCAACAGGCTGGACCAGTTTCCCATAGAAAATGTCTGGCAGATAATGAAGTGCAATATGCAACTGCTGAGACCCTGGTCTGTTGACCAACTGAAGTCCTGTGTCAGGCAAAGAGGGGAACTAATTCCACTTTCAAAACTCCAGAAACTTCAAAAATTAGAATCCTCAGTTTGAAATAACTATTGAGTTTTTATTGTTAGGGGCAATGATGTTACACAGTGGTCAACATGCACCCATTGTAACTATGTTAAAGAATGTGTAGCAGTCAACTCATTTCAAACAGCCCATCATTTTCAAAACTAATTGATAAATTAACTATATACGTTTGAACATGATTTACTTTGTGTTCAAACTCTATTCTAACTTGAATGCAGGTAAAAAGGGAATTTGCAAATTGCAGTTTGCTGTCTTTATTTGCATTTTACAAATTGTCCTAATTCGTCTGGAATAGAGGTTGAAAACAGTCCATGTGAAATGTAAAATGTATGAGAGATTATCAGAGAATCAGCAAAAATTCTGGTCCCAAAAACAATGCATTTCTGGGAAATAGTGCCCATCTAGTCAGCCTAAATAAATACATTTTATTTCCCAATCTTGTTTATTTACCCCCCTGAGGCATTTAATACGGTTGATCACACTCTAAAGAGGCGGCTGAACACTAAAATTGGCACCAAGGCAATAAAATCATTTTTAAATCTTAGATTAAGCAACGAATAGAAAGGACTCGTTGCCATCCCAGCTGTGTGAAAACTGTGAAAGCAAGGCACCTAAATAACTAATATAATAAATTATTTAACAAACATGTAAATGAGCAGATATTCGACAATAAAAAGAGTAAACTTTGCACGCTAGGTGTTGTGGGTGTTGCAAGAGGACAAACTCCTGGCAAAATGTAACATGTTAAGTTATTTCTGCATAGCATGATATATTGCATTGCATTTTTCAGCTGAATATTACAAACAACTAATTTGATCGAGTAATCGCTATGCTTTTTTACAAAAAATGAAAGACTAAGTTATGACAATTCAGAAGTTTAATTAGAAACAAAATCTGGGTTTACAGTGGTACAGTATGTGGTTTTGTTGTTATTGATGTTGTTGTTCTTTTTCTTCTTCTTCCTCTTTCCTTCTTCTTCTGCTTGTTCTTCGGCAAAGTGGCACAGCGGGTCGCACTGCCACCACCAGAAAAAAGGTTGCAAGTTGAAATCTGGCTTGGGACCTTTCTCAACAAAGTTTGTGTGTTCCTCCAGTGTTTCCATGGACATCCAAGGACATGCATATCAGGCTAACTGGAGCCTCTAAATAGCCTATGAATATGCGTGTGAGTGTAAATGGTTAGTGGGCGCTGCTATGGATTGGTGAGCTATCCAGGATGTGTCTCTGCCTGGCGTCCGTAAGCAGCTGGGGAACAACGGTTCTCTGTGACCTTTGTGAGATCGAGCCAGAGTGGATTCTGGATGGATGATTATTAACCACCACCACAGAGTGTAGTGTGGGATATTGCAATGGAGCACATTCGTCCCAATAAGAGGGCACAAGTCTTTTCAGAAACAACTTCACCTTTTGTGTATATATTACTGGTCATAACCCCAATTGTATCTGAATAATGAGACGCCATGGTGGCCAGGGATATAAATGACAATTATCATTATTATTATTATTTCGCGTAAACCATTGACACTTCATTGTGTTATTCAATTAAAAAAATAATAGAATTCAAAAAAGGCTGATTAACTTTTTGCCATTTTTACAATACCATTTGCAACATTAACAGGATGGTTTTGGACAACAGCCGTAGGGTTCGTCTGTTTTCACAAACAGCAGAGAAAGGCTTCATCTGGAACATTATGTTCATAAAGATTACAGTTCATATCACTCTTTTACTCTATTGTCATATTTCATGCTGTTTCCCATATACTTTTTGCATACTGCAGTATACTTAATGCATTATGCAGTTCTCTCAGCCTGGTCCCCATTGAGAAAGAAACTGCAGCCTCGATAGTGCTCTCCTGGATGAATAAAAAGTGAAATTTATGGTGTTTTTGCTTCAGGTTGCACCCAGCTGTGCTATAGGTGAATGTAGCACAGGGATGGAACTTACCTGGCTCTATCTGCAGGATATAGAGACTCCCAAACACAGTGCAGAACACCAGGTGATTTTCATTTCAGAATGTACCAGAGAGGGCTGCTTGTTACAATAGAAATGCAAAAAACATGCAAAAAACACTGAAACTGAGCTATAGTGCACAAAGTGACTGTGATAAGATTAGCTGAAGCAAGTCATAAATGAAAGGCAAGAAAAGTTGTTTATATATATATATATATACATATATATAATCTTTTAACATATTGTGTACTTTTATTAGACTGGTATGAATTGTTTTGTTATCTTCTCTAAAATAGCCTTTAATTTGTGCTTTGGCTGCTCAGAAAAATTGTTTGCAGCCGTACCAAATTCAACAAGGTGCCTTGTCGAAAAATGTAATTATATGGATGAATACTGCCACAGTGTATTTAAGTGCTGCTATCCCAATTTATTTATTTATTTATTAATAGCTCACATGCATTACAAATGCTAGAAAGGTAACCCACAATAATCATCAGCCTCAAAGGACACCATTAAATTCTAGGCGCATTTCATGTTTACTTGAAGCACCCTGGCCCATTTTGTAAATACAAGCAGGTGTTCTACGTGCGTCGTGATGATTTTTCAAGAATCTATCCCCCACAAATCCTTTTTAGATCTGGCATTGCAAGTCTCTCTCCCATAATGAAGTGGAAAGATTATAAATTCCGTGAGGGCAGTGCCACTGTACAGTGTATATCAGCTTCTACCTGGAACCGGAAAAGTCTGAAAGGCTAGCTGTCGAAGAGTAATTATTCAGGATAATTAATTTATCCAGTGCCAGTGTTGGTTCACTACAGTCTTGTTAAACAGCTGTGTGTTTCACTTATTTGAAGGCCCTCCTGAGTTTTACTGTTATGTTGTTATCCAGTATGTTCTGGAATGAATTCCCAAGGTGCCCCTCGAGAGCTGTGTGGTTTGGCATTCTGGAGTTTTATTGCAGTGACTGTAAACATCTTATCATCTTGCTGCGTTTCATTTGGCAAATGTTTAAAAGTGGGGGGAAAAGGTACATTAGCTGTGCTCGTGCGTTGAACTGCACCATAAAAAAATCCAACAGAATGCACTTTGTAAATTGTTGAATGTGCTAACTCAACATGATGCACAGTGGGATAAACAACATGACTGAATTGCTTGAAGCCTGCCCATTATTCTGCTAAATAATGACAGTGTGTATATCAGAGGACAAGTATGATAGTGCTAAGGACCCCATGTGGTCTTCTCTGTTTATGGATGTGAGTTTTAACAAAAACACTCAAACCGAATTTCGCTGGCTTTGGTCATAAACGCTGCCCACTGAAATTAGTCTTGTCCGTGATAACAATCTGCAAAGATGGCTTTACAAAATAAACAGCGCAGACCTTCAGCCACATAAACTCAAACATTGAAGAACTGCACTACATTTTTTTTTATTGCAGAAAACAAATTTGGACTGCACTGTTTTCAAAAGCGAAAGCATATACTCAGAAATAGAGAAAAAAATTAAATGTTTATTTTTTTTTTCCTATGCAATAAGAATTTTATTCAAAACCCTGTTAAAGCAAAACACCATCCACTGTTTCGTGCCAGCATCTGTCTGTGTCAGAACATCTCCCTATGTGTCAGTAGTACTGTTATTCTGTTCGCTCCAATTTGCCTTGATTCAGCACATTGAAACTATGATTCATTAACATGTCAGTTCACCTAAGATGGCTTCTTTTTATGCAAATCATCACTTTTATAATTGCAAACCAACTCTTGGTCAAAGTAAGGAGATATTAATGATGTATATATCTCCATCTTGCTGATAGTTTTGCATTTAGAGGCCGTAACCATGGACCAGTGAACATATCCTCTAACTCAGGTGTTCTGTCTTCATTTCATTCCCTTACTGTGATAAATTTTTCCACATAAAACCCATTGCTTGTGTCAATATAATTTTACGATCAGCTCGTTCACCCTCATAATTGTATACTTAACCTGCCCTTGAGTCTAATTTGGCAAATGAATACATGAATGCTGCAATGCAACAGTGGCACTCCGATTTGGATGCAATTTAGATTTACAACATTCCCCAGACCTTAGAGAATGAATTTTGAGACCTCAGTACACTAACTCATAAAAAAGAGAAAAAAAAAGGAGCTCAATATTCACCAATATCCATTTCTACTGAATCAAATGTGACATGGAAAGGAAAGTAAACATAAAATTGTGCTCTTTGGTGGTCGCAGAAAACGATACTATGAGAATACAATTCTCAAACCATTTCTATATGTCACAGAGTGGGTGGGTCTTTGATTCCCCATGAGTCTCGCATCATTAATCGATGGTCATAATAACCACTTTACAGCCTACATGGCATGTGAGGGAGGTGCGTAGCAGTTTCGTTCTCAACTGTCCACACTGTCTCACCCGTGAGTCACTTCTGGGATGTTTCAAAAGAGCAGTAATCTGCCCCCTAAATGACTCAGGTGAGGCTTGACCAACAGCCACACGGAACATCTTCACCCACTGAGCCACACGAGCGTGACAGTATCAGTAGAATACAATAATTTTCTGTGTTCCTGCTGCCAAATATGTCGAGAAATACTTCAATTAAACAGACAAATGAGCAAAGTTCCGACCATGTTTATTATTTGTGCATGTTTAAGTGGTGGATGTGAAAAAATGCTTGCATTTGTGCACTTTGGAAACTAAATGATTTTAAAGATGATGACACAACCCTCATAAAGTGCATTGCCCAAAGCAGGCCGGCAGGACAGGTCAAAGAGAATTTGCATTTGTGCACCCTCGATGAGTGCCTCGTCTATTTTTCAGCAAAAACACTAAAGCTATTTACTTATTCAAAAATATTTTCTTTCTGAATAAAGGAACCATCCATTATTAAATAAATATGGGGAAAGTCTCTTAGGCGTATAAAAGTTATTTCCACAAATCACTTATCTGAACAGGCCTATTTGGATGTGATGCATGAATTGGCTTAAGCCTGCAGAGCATAATAAAATCGTCCTATTTATAACTGGTAAAAAAAAGAAAGAATGTTCCAAAGGCTGTCTACTTTCATCTGCTAGAATAGTTCATGGCATAATTACAAGGGAGTGAGTGGATTTAAATAAAATCTTATGCCTGGCGAAAAGTGGCGCCAACTGCGACAAAAGTGTCCTTGCTAGTTTAAGATGCACACGGTTTTTATTTTCCTGCCCAGCGCCCACATTGTTTAAAAAGCAATTATGCTCAATATGAGCACCCATGGGCATGTTCTGTGGTGGATTTAGATATAGACAAAATGGGCAACTGCCCAGGGCGCATCTTGACAGAGGGCGCCGGCGGGGGCGCAAAAAAAAAATTAATAATTCGCTGCCGTCACCTGATAATTCGATAATACACAGTAAGTCAGTGGATTTAAGATACGCGCCCGGGCGCCCTCTAGTCAACTTGGCAGGCAGCTACCTGTCTGGGAAGGTGTCTGTTACACTGTCACTAACTCACTCACTCACTCATTCAGCGTCTCAAAAGAAGGGAGGGGCCGGAGCGGGGGATGACCTATTGCCAGGTCGCCCCACTGCGAGAGGAGAGAGGTGTCCTTTATTGATCAAATACGTACTTTAGACTTTTGCCATATCGGCCTCAGAACTGGAATTTGGGGGTGGGTAGAAGCATCCCTTTAAAGGTAACCAATCTGTTCTTTTTTCTTGATATAATTGAAGCACCTATTACTAAAACCCCATAAGTGACACTTGACCTGACTTGACTTGTGGGCTTTTAGTAATCAGTGCTTCAATTGAATAAATATGACCAGAACAAATGGGAATAAATAAATATTTTCTCCGAGAACGCTTGCAATCCCCGAATACTGAATGTGAAAATAGTTTTTGCAACCCACAGAAACTCCCCTCGCCATTTGAAATACCTCCTTAGTATCCGCGAGTATGCAAAAATGGTGTCATGCGAAAGGCAATGTGCGCGGTGGACGAAGAAATGAGGAGAAGCCATTGTGGCCAACCTCAAAATGCCGCGGCCAAAGAAATATCTGACTGATTGAGCCCGTAAAGGTGCTAGAAAAGGCCAGGAAGAAGATCGATTGAAGATCAGGATAAATACTAAAGGCCAACGTGATCGCTGGCAAACTTTTCAAGTCAGGTTTGGAAATATTTCCAATGAAGATGCAGGAAAACTTTTGCTGGAATCGTAAGTAAACTTGATGTCTGCTGCAAAATGCCCGATTTCTCTGTTTCCTAGCACTTTCATATCGTTAATGTACTTGAAATCATCCCATATTTGTACTTAGGCATATTTATAGTAATGAATTTCTAATGCATGAATGTAATTTATTTACTAGCTGTCGAATCTGATGACTGATCTGACGTGACTTTTCATGCAAAATCGCTCATGCCTATTAAGTGGCAGGCACGTCAAAATGGCCGCAGTCCAGCAGCTACAATAGCTGGTCATAACGGTCGAGTGACTGCTTTCCTGCGGAATTTATCCTTGTTAGAGGTCGAGGACAACAATAAAACTTAAAGACAAATCTTTTTATTGGAACAGCATGGCAAATTAAGGAAGAAATTGGTTACTTCTTAAAACACTTTTTAGCCCTGACTTGTTCTCAATCAATTTGTAAATTAACAATACATTCACTCTGAAGACACCCATCACCATCAGTTCTCCCCATTAAAGTAAGGCAACTATCATTTGGAAGCGTACTGATCCGGGTGTGTCATCTAGCGATAGAATATTGTAACTGTGTGCATAAATTTGCAGCTCCATGTCCACTGGCGGACACATCTGCAGAAATAAGTTAACAGGTGCATTTGGTGGCTGAGACTTATTTATTGTATTTCACTGCAAATTAAGGGGTGCTTCTAAAATATTTGGCAACACCCTATGAGATTGTCTATTTAATGTCTTTTTATTTATTCATTTTTATTATTTTGAATGTACATACTGGGTGTGAATTGCTTTATTTGTGTATTAATTAATGTTACTAAGTTCCTCAGCATATGTGCAGTAAAAATTTTTTGTGCATATGGTTTTGTTCTGTCTTTCTGAAGTTGGAACGGTGGTGGGGTGGGGGGGCTTGGGTGCCAAAGGGGAGATTTGCCCGGGATGCCAAGGTAGCTAGAACTGCCACTGGGCATGTTGGTGTTTAGATGAAGTATGGCCTGGCCCATCATTGGTGCATTGCGATCTCAAGGCAGCAGAATGGAATTGCCAACAATTCAACCTGGTCTTAAGTCAATGGTCAGAAGTTATCTGTCATTTTATTGAGATAGTACTATGTGCCTGCAGATGGACAATGCGACTGCATTATTTATTTATTTAGTTTTGGAGATTACAGAGATTTGGCTTCCATATTTTCAGCAATTGAAACCTGCCACTCTTACCTGTTATTCTATGACTGAACAGAGCAATTTTAATAAGAAACAAAGCTGTACAATTAATAAAAACTCTGGTTGTTTTCACTTCAGGTAGCCTGCCGTCTGTCCAAAGTTGTCCAACTTATTATTATTACTATTATAATAATAAAAATTATAATTATTATTTTAAAAGGATAAACAAATACAGTTCAATGCATTGATTTCCCCATTGTTCACATGAATTAAAAGAAGGAAATGCTCATTTCTGTGCTGTCTTAGCCTTCCAATCGACCACTGAAATAGACATTCAATAGAAAACAGAAAATTGCTTGTTTTTCACTTTCAGTGTCATTTCAATATTATCTATCCCTCCAGAATCTCAAAGCGTTTTCATTGGGTATGCTCATTATGATAGATAGATAGATAAATAGATAGAATGTCAGAGTATATTTATTGGTTAATTGCATGTTAAGCCCAAAATATGTCCATGGTTAGGTGATCAAGTATAACCCCTTTTAGCCTTGCATCTTACTTTTCATCTTACTTATTATTAAAATATAGCGCAAAATGTTGCATGTGGTTCAGAGCAGATTAAGATGGCCACTATCCATATAATCTCCCCCAACTAGACGGTTTCAGTGCAGATGCATTGATGCATTGGGCAATGACTTTGGGGAGTATCACAAGTGGCAGTGCTTAACAGACTGTTGGTGATGTTTTAATGATCTAATGCCGAGATGAAAATATAGGGCGTACGTGCATTTCTCCTGTGATCTGAACGAACCTTGAAAGATCACCCGACCAAGTTTCTAGCAACTGAATTTTTGATTTTTTAAATTTGAACTTTTGGAAGCAAATAAAAGAAGCTTGATTGTGACTTTCAGTTGATGTTTCCAGATTTTCACAATAATACATTAGTGTAAATAGAAGTCAAACACAATTTCTACTATAGTCGACATTCTAGATTTTCTCCAGATCACAGGAGATTAAGGCCGAGTCCAAATCCAATTATGGTTGTTTAATGGTGGATAATCAAAGAGCAGTGCATGGTTTAATGAGGTTGATAGTGGAGAAGAGAGACAGAGTGGTAGAGAAAAGATAGATAGAGAGAGAGAGAGAGAGAGAGAGAGAGAGGGATGCAGTACTCCCATTTTCCCATTGCTGTTCGCATTGCACAAACTCCAGTGACATGCTGGGCGTTGATGCCTTTGTCCAGACCATAAATATTTGACAACTTAATAGTGGGATACATGCCCTATTCACTGGTTATTCTTGTAAAATATGCATGCTTCACACGCAGAAAAACATCCAGGAATGTATTAATAATGCATGCAGAGAATTATACATTCTTGTGAGAGTGTAAAGGGTTGCTAATTTTTTTTAACTATCTACCAGAGGGAGACTGGGTGTTTACCTTCATTATACATTCATTATAATGACTGTTTGCTGAAATAAATCACAAATAAAAAAAATTGGTTTTGAATCTTAGGTAGTTTTAAACAACGTACTTTTAAATTGAAATACAAACACTATATATAAAATGCAATGAACTCTGGGAAATACAGATTTTTTAATTGTGCTATAACATTTCAAAAAGGACAAATCGTGAAGTTATGGTCTATCGACATGAATCGTAATGAGACAGATTAATGTGATTATGTGTGGGCTCAATTTTAGAAAGCTCATATATTTTGAATTCCAAACAAATGGAGGCAGATTTGCTAAGTTCAACTGGTAATATCTGAGTGACTGTTGGGGTTTTGTGTACATTATCTTTGATGAAACACCAGATTTTGCCTTAATGTATACAGTTTCTTATGTTGTTTGAAAAATGAGAGCTAACATGGACATGTTATAGGAAATATAAAATCGAGGCCATTCTTTTTATTCACAGCAGTTGGTGTCTTTCAGTCATTTTGGAATATCATGCCATTCTTCCATCAGATAAGGGTGTTTCCCAAAGGGGGGTGACTCTTTCAAACAAGACCTTTTGAGAACTTTCCTACAGCAAATGAGCCAATTATTCGAGGTACTGCCAGAGCGCCTGGCTTTTTTTTCAGTTGCCATCAAGGCAATGCGTTTAAGAGGCAACCAAGTGAGACTGTGTCTCCGATCTTATCTCAAACTAGCTCTTCACTTTGTTGAAGCTGGCAATGTGTGGCTGGTTTGTATAATTAATGTGGATCTCCATAAGCGTGTGTCTGCTCGCAACTGTTGCATGGGCCACCAGACTTACCAAGTAGAAGACAGAGAGACAGAGCCATAGGGAACAAACTTGGTATCATTCCGGGAATAAAAAAGGGGAAAAAATCTACTCAGTTACTATTTGAGACCTGCGTACAAACAAAAACATTTTGATTATAACATAATGCATGGGAGAAATCGTAATTTGCATATTTAAAGCTAATTTTGATATCCAAAAACCTGTGGCGTGCCGTCAGATATCGGGAAGGCTTTCAGTAACATTGTCTTTTCCTGTATAATTTCTCTTAAACGGTTTGCGATCAGGTTTGCCTGATTAACAATCAGTTTATTAACTGAACAGCCACCGCCAATGCTTGACACGTAATAATTAACGAATGACAAAGCGATTACCTGTTGGCTTTGTTGATATAATCAATGCGACTCCGCAAGGATGACAATCTGCAAAAAATCCGGAACTTTCGCTGACTTCGCGGCAATTACTTTCGTTATTATCACTCAGCTGTGCGTCTAACAACGCACTTGTGCTGTCACTACATTCAGACGAGAGAACGGATTCTCTTGGCTTGTTGCTCAATTAACCTCGCAAACTAATTTACGCAAATCCAGAAATTATAAAGACGTAGGCGATTGATATTTTCCATCGTCATTGATGTGCAGAAGTAAACGCCGTATATATTCGTCCTGCAATGTATAACAAGGCTTTCAAAAATAAATTAGATTCTCGTCGATTTCCACCAATCAGTCTGAGCAACTGTTTCTAATCGGGGAGGTAAACTGCGAGAGGTGTCTGTCATTTAGAAGCGAAAGGTGAGGTTATTGAAGGCCCTGTGTGTCTGCCGATGGACCGTCACTGCCAAAAACAAACAGTAATGCTTTTGACTAAACAATGTTATATGTCAAGGCAGTCAACACAAACTGCTAAAGCCACAATTATTGCTTTCATAATGATATTGAGTAGAAAAATATTTTGACACTAGCACTTTCTTCTTTTAACCCCCTTTGAATCCTATAGGCCAGTTTACCGTCCACATAAAAAACGTGCAATGACCCAAAATGCTGGAAAACTGGCCTCCAAATATGTGACTTTGATCACGTGACTTTTAGTTGTCATGTGACCTTTTCTACTATCAGGTGGTTTCCCTATCAGGGTAATCTTTGTTTCAGCACAGGTAGGGGTCATTAGGCCTTTATATAATACAGGGTTCCAAGGGTTCACTCAGTGATTTAGGTACATTTCCTTGTTTACCCTGGGACTTTGCTACTTTTATTCAAAAGGTCAGTTTTTAGGTTTTTAGAGTAGCGACAGTAAAACAGTATAGAGTAAAATAAATAAATAAATAAAACATTGCAGCCTAAGTATGGCCTTAGCTGTAGTAGGAGTGTTTTCTTCAGAGCTGTGAGTGAAATGAGTGGTTCCTGCTCCACTACATTCATTGTCCTGTTCTCACCATGTGATGACATCAGCTTTTCACAGAATGACAAGCAGCGCTCCAGATAGTACCCATCTACCTAACTACTCTTAGGATGCAGGCCTCCAATCAACCCACAAGCACAAATAACCTCATAAAACTTCAATAAATACATACCTGAGGCTATGGCACACGTAATTTAGCCTGATTTGAGAAAGAGGTGTAACAAACAGCCTTTTTTGAGCTCTATCATGATAAAGGGCTACAATGGGCCAACCTACTCCCACCTCTATAGTGGGAGAAGGGTGTAGCGGGCAAGACTGGTTTAAGCCTTACAGTGAGAAAGAGGTGTCATCGGCCAGTTTGGTTTGAGTGCTTCAGTGAAATAAGGGTGAAATGGGTCAATGATATCTTTTGCCAAATTTTTTCTTGAGTATACCATATTCTGCATTGCTGCAGATTAAAGTTGGCCTAATTTGTAGATGCAAAAGGAGTGATTCTTAGAGAAGATTCCATTCCACTTTTAGCCGTTTCCTTTGCACCATTTTGTTTTCTGGTCAATATGTTTTTGTGCATACGATGTGAATCAAAATTTATGCCACACGGATGTGATTTCCATCGTTTCCATTCTCAGTATAGGGATCTCTGTCCAGATGTAAATCCTACCTGGTTTAAACTCGCAAATTTCTCTGAGGGTCAAAGTTTAAAACCTTAAATCCGTAGTTACACTTTTTAGCATGCTTATTCTTGAAGCAAAGTTTCTCAAAGTTATATGACACAATGTTGAAAGGATTATTAATAATAATTTGCAGCTTTAAGGACTTTGAAAACATGATTTATTTATTGCTCACCATAGGACAAATTATGGCGTTTTGTACTTTATATGGGTAGGTGTCTACACAAAGCATAAAGCTGCTGAATTATGTAAAAGGTTTTGCAACCTGAAAGTTATATGAATAATTCAAAATACGTTGACTACAAATTGGCTTCTGGTCCAATCATCATTTTAAACTCTCCATAGAATTACCATGATGTACACCTGCGCAAAGACAAAGTTCCTCCCATCAGCAGAACAACAAGACGATGATCGAGGAATGCAAAATTTCAAATGACATTTACTTTTATCAAAATATTGACAATAAGAAATAGATTGAACAATGTGCTAACCAAAAAAATCACATCCATGCGGTCTCACATCTGATTCCTCCACCTCCCAAATAGAGAAAACGGAGAAAAGGGGGTAAAAAAAATCACCACATAAATTACTTCCTGATTCTGATGCTAAATTATTCCATTGCTTAATGAATGCCTCATTGAAGGATACAATCACATTTGCATCCCACTATTTATGCAGCATTACAAAGTCGTATTACATACAGATAAGTTTAAAGAGCACTGCAGAATCAGTATGTAATCCCATGAGATGAGACGATTACTGTGTGCACCAATCACCAATACAGCCTGCAAGTCAAGTTCAACTTCAGAACGGAAGAAAAAGAGTGCAAGCCAAAGCCAAGTTAATCAGTGAAGACACAAGTAATGCAATTAATTTGTATTAGAATAAACAATAAAAGGCACTTGAGAATAGTTGATTTGAATTACTTGTAATGATTTTAATACAAGCCGTCTGTATAGCCAATTGGAACAGAACTATAAGCAATATACTGTAATATGATTTTTTGCGCCTATAAGAAGCACATATTGAAACAAACTGAAGGTGAATGCTTTGACGAAAGCACTGAATTGCTGCCGGGTTAGCTCACTCAGTTAAGGCGCTGTAAATGCGATGCCGCAGTGACTACTATGGCGCGGGTTGGATCCCTGGTCGTGCCAATCGGCAGTGGTTGGCAGGTTTTTCAGAACAGCACGCGATTGGTTTAAGTGCTACGGGAATGCAAATTGGGAAGAGACTGCTGGGAAGGGAAATTAAAATGATTGCCTTGTTCATTGCTCAAGCGCCTCCTGTCGGCCAGCCGGGTGCTCGTCAGAGAAATTCTGAGCTTGCTCATGTTCGGGTATACTCCGCCCTCGTTCGTTGCTATAGTTTTGAGCAATGAGTATAAAGATGTGGGGCTTACAGGCGCGTGCTTTGGAGGAGAGCCGCAAACTGTCTCTCCCTCCTGAGCTGACAGTAGGGGGTTGTATATGAGCAAGGCTTGTTCATAGTTCTCGGACTGGGAAATCCAAATTCGGGTGGGATTGGAGATGCCAAAAAAATTAATAAATAAAAGCACTGGAATAGTAACTGTAAAAGAAAATAATAGCAAATACAAATATAACTCTTTAAACATCTTGCCATTCATATTACGCACTGACATCACAAATATTTTTAAAATGCTATGTAAAATTATTCAACCCCCCCCCCCCACACACACACACACACACACACGCACACAACCACCAACAAGGGGGAAAAACTGAAATGATTTGCTTTAAAATGTTACAATGTGCCATACATTTACGACCTAATTGCAGTTGACAAATGCAATTGATATCCAAAACTTGGCTTGCCTAACTAGTAAAATTGTGACAGGAGGTGATGGTGGAGCTGTGGCACTATTGTCAAAAGGGTTGGTCTGATTACATGTAAGTGTGATGGGGATTTGGCCCAAGCCAATCAGATCAGCTGCTGTCATTTGTTTTAAAACCAGTGCATTAAATGCCATCATAAACTGTAAAATTTCGTCAGCTGAAGAACAAGAACCTAGCTTGCGTTACCGAGGCTTCCATTGGTCCTCTTGAGAACTTTGTTCCAATACAGTAAGTAGTTTAATGATGTGAGGTCAAGACCAGATCCACTGGAGGGGGGTCTCCAACAGTGAGCCCCACATGCCAGCAGAGGATATACCAGCCCCTGCCCTCCCTATGCAGACTGTGGAGGGGTTAAGTGGGAATAGATGTTAACTCAACAGGTGATGTGTTTTGGTGAAAAGATGCGGAACATTTGTACTGCATACCATACGGCACTCCTGGTATTAAAGCAAGAACAAGACTGGAGTTCAATATTTGCATTTCCCCCACAGTGAGTGAATATATGTGAATACATCACCTTTGTAAAACTATCCCTTTTCCCTCCTCATCCCATTAGACCCCACCACCATTTGTACGCATCGTTTAAAGGGGACAAGAGAAAAGAGAAAATAAAGAAGTGGAGAAAAAATGTTACAGTATGCATGATGCGTGGTTATTTGCAAACAGTTTCACTGGCTAGGATTCAGTGCCATGAAACTATGATGGAGCAACAGGGTTTGCATTAAAAAGTGGTCTGGGGGGGGTCAAACTGCTAGCAATATCTGTGACATGAAACGGGCAAAACGCAAGCTTTATGCATTGACACATCTTCTAATGTGCAGTTTAACCCATTCATTTCACAAAATAAATTTGGCAAAGCAATAAATATTTACCTATTATGAGTAAACAACTTGATGCTATCCATTTTAGCTTGCTAAATAAATGGTCAGGGTTTCACTGAAAGCATGAATGTGGTAATATTACAATTTTAACTTGTAGAGAGAATTTATCTCTCTTTGAATTTCCTCATATCATTTTGGAGGCAACACATTTAATGATAAGACATATAAATTCAATTTCCCGGTGTAAAAAAAACCTGGCAAATTAATCACATTTGTTATTTCAATTGCAGATAGGCTTTAGAGACAATGATTTGATTTCATATGCCTCCATTGAATATTTTATTTAAAGCATTATTACAAATTACTATTTTTATAATATTTTTTATTATTGTGGGTTTTTTTTTTTTGTGTGCGTGTGTGTGTGTACCAACTGCCAGTAGTTCATCAAACAATAAATAACTGGGTTATTTGAGTGTGCAAATGCATTACCCTCTTAAAGTTGTATGCATGCATGTGCAAGATTCAAGTGTGTACGCAATGGGAATTTATTTTGCATGGAAGCTTGTTTGGTGCAATGGCATAAAATTTCCAGCCGAAGTTTACATTTAGCATTCTGGGTTCAGATCTTAGGGCTCAGACAGAAGAGTAAAGCGTCTAAGCCTGGGTGTTGCCTGGAATACAACTAAAGAACATTCAAGGGGAAAACTACTCTGCTCCCGCACATGAAAGAAGGAGATCAGTGTTGGAAAACATTCCCCTCACTCCAAGCAAAAAAGTTACATCTTAGCAGAACCATCTGCAACACTCTAAATAAATAAAATGGAGAAAAGAGAGGGAGGTTTGCTTTCCCATTTCATGCAACAGCACTTATGCAGCACATTGTCAAAGACTTGCGGATGTCCGCATATGGAGGTTCAATTCTACTCTTTGTTCCACCTCAAGCTTGCCGCACATCATGACTGATTTGAACCATCTGTCACTGGAAGACTGGATGAGTCTTGCTCTAACAGAGTAGAAATGCAGCATATTTTCGGCAATCAGCACCACCTGCCCGTGCCGGTTTCTTTCTTTGGCTTATCTCCCACCGGTGGCATCACGTGCCGCGTTTTTGACCGGGTGCAATTTCCGACTATGGGTGAAAAGATATGCGCTCGACAAAAGCGGTTTCGTTTCTCAATAGAGACCATTAATCTTCAAGTAGCTAATCCTGGTTTACACAAATCCCCAGCGCCTCTCTCCTTCAATGTTATTATGAATTAGCATACCTCAGGTAAATCTGTTCGCCACCATTAAAGGTAGGACTTTCACTGCATTTTTAACTTGCTCTCTGATATACAGTATTGTAGAATTTATGACTTTAAATTAACATATCCAAGTTTGCAAAAGGTAAACCCCCCCTCCTAAAAAAAGAAGTGAAATGTCAATTATTCCCCCTGAAAAGTGTCAGTCACCTCAGATTCAGAATACATGACAATGACAAAGGCTGCTATGTTTAAATTGTCTTTGAGTATCGGCCTCCCTGACACATGGCGATATTATAATCTAGATGGTTAACCGCTGCAGTATAATGTTAATTAAGGAAAACACACAAGTAAGTCCCCTAACAAGTCAGATATTGCTAATATTGCCAGGCAATAAAGCAAACACCAGTACCGCCATTAATTACAAAGTGACATGATGTCTCCTAATTCTTAGAAGTCAGATACTTATTTTCCTTTCTCGGGAGGGGATGGTTTGCTTTCTCTGCACTGTCCATGGTAAGAAGGCAGAGAAGTGGAAAGGAATATGCATGCAGTCGCCATTATTGGCAACAGTATATCACTGACCTGCAGGGGGGGATGGCTGCAGTCCAATAGTGTAGGTTTGCTTTCACTAGGCAGTTCAAGATAGGAAAGCAACAAAAACAGTCACAGTTCCCGACCTAATGTCGTCATAGAGCAATAAAAATCAAGTAAACAGAGCCTGATAAAATACTAACATTTTGATGTTGTTTGACATTTTGAGAAACAGTTTCATCTTTTTTTCTGTATGTATTGAGATTACATATTTGAGTCATGCTTTAGGATAAGGCAATGCTATGCTTTTATGTACACAGCATTTGGATTGTATATCATGCATATCGTGAAAATCTCCAACATAAATTATTCAAATATAAACTAGAGTGGCACTCGAAGAGCGCAGACCTCCACCACAACTAACATGCCACTCTGTTATGATGCACGAGTCAGGCAGGGGCAATCGTCGTATTTGAACAATTGGCTAAGTTTTATCACATTGAACTTAACAAGTTTGTAATGGATTTTAGGCTGTAATGATATTAATTCCAATTGCTGTCCCTCAATGGAAAAGAATCGTTTAAAAAATTCCTGGGTCTGGATAGTAATTTGGATAATCACCAAAAAAATGTTTATTAGTAAGATTTTTTAAAATTATTTAACCTGGGAAGTCCCGTTGAGATTGAAATCTCTTTTTCAACGAAGCCCTGGGGGTTGAGGAAGAGGGTAATTTGCACAGCCAATTAGATCAGGGGATGATTCGGTGGCAGTTCGAAAGAGCCAAGTTGGGACTTAAGCCATGACACCGGGGAAACCCCCTACTCTCATCGAAGAGTGTCATAGGATCTTTCATGACCACAGCGAGTCAGGACCTTGATTTAACGTCTCATCTGAAAGATGGAGTCTCCTTCAGTACAGTGTCCCCGTCACTGCACTGGGGCTTTGGGAATTATTCCACCAGAGGGAAGATCGCAACCTACTGGCCCAACAACACCTATTCCAGCCGCAACTTGGTTTTCCCAGGTGGTCTCCCATCCAAGTACTAACCAAGCCCACACCTGCTTAGCTTCGGCCACGCAGCTGGCGCAGATCAAATAGTGGTATGGCTGCTGCCTTGTTACTTCAGCCATGACCCACAATTTCACAAAATTGACTTAATTTGTATGTTTATTGTCTGGACAAATCAACAAACAAACAAACAAACTTTGTTGGCAGAGATAATGAACATTACCTGATCATCATCATAATATTAGTGACCCCCAGTGGTGAGGTGTGTCTGTCTGACTTTCTAGGAGCAGATCCATTCGTGACCTAACATTAGTCCAAATTGATCGTGATCTTCCACAAAAAAAGGAGACACATTTTATAACCACCAGTAACATAACTTAGCTAGCTAAAATTATTTGACTAGCTAATTACAAATCTACTCATTAGATTGTCGCACTACCCATCAATTCCTACCCTACAGTAATCCCTTGAACAATATCAAAATATACTTTTTGCCAGGAGCAGTATAACACAAATACTAACTTTAATCAAGTAGCTAGCTTACCTTATTCAGTTTCCTAATCAGAGACAAGGCTGACAAACACGTCAATGGCGCAGCCGAGAGACTCTCTAGCATGACCCCCTTTCCCTATTGCACAAATTGGGATAGGATGATGCTGGAACCGTTTTTGGTCTGAATGGAAATAAAGGCTTTGGTTTCGTCCAATTTCCTCATGACGCGTCCCAATTAGAAGACATGAGGCCTGAATTGGAAAGTGACGCAAAGCAAATAAAAATGGGCCACACCAGCCCATGAACAGTTCTGCAAGACTCTGACATTACTAAGGACTGGCAGAATTTAGTGCTTAAAGTTGCGCAGGAATAGCCCACGCACATTTCAGCTGTGTTTGATGGCTTAATCAGACCGATAAGTCTGTACTACTGTTTGTTTGCTTACACTCTTTTTGAACAAGCCAACATGAAAATGTAATGCACAACTGTATCCAGTTTTCAGAACATTATCAGGGTAATTGACAACATTCATATTCCAATAAGTGTGACTGAAGCCATTTTATTCCAGAAAAGTACAATTATCTGTGATGCCAACAATTGGGTGTTACATGCAGTTGCATGGTGGCCTGGCTCTTCCCACAATTCCCTCAGTCTGAGACGTAGCAGAGTAGGATGTTGACATGAGGCATGAGCAGTACATAGCTTATTAGTAAGTCCATTCTAAATGATACGAATCGTGATAAATTCTGCATCGATTTTGTCCTCAGACTAAATTTTGTGACTAATTCTCTGGGCTATGTAAACAGAACTGCTTTGGTCCAGCCAGTGGCAGCAGATATCCTGTCTCTTCACCCCATACCTCAACGCCTAGAGCGCAGAGAAGAAGTTTAGTCATGGAGACACACTGCTCCTGTGTGCTGTTAGGCATATCTTCGCTTCCATTTTGAGGCCAGCATGACACCACACTTGAAAATTATCTCTTGTCAGTGACCCAACTGGAAAGACCACAAAAAAGCCATATCTCTCCTGTGTACCATCAAATGCAGTGTGGTTTACAACGGGAACTCAGCCCATAGAAGGAACCCATCCTCTGGGAAAAAAAAAAAAAAACGCACATGATTTTAAACTGACTGAGGAGGTCATCTGAGGTTGTCTCCTCAGTGATTCTTAAGTCATTTCTCACATAAAATCAACAAGCAATACATGTAAACAGTGTGTGACATTTCTGTATGTAGTATTCAGTAAAATGGAGTATGCATCCATTCTAGCAAAAGGCACTGGATACATAAATATAAATGTGGATGCCACATGGTTTAGTTTAAGTAAAGCTAATTAAGTAGGTTTATAGACCTCCCAGTGTAAGAACAACATCACGACCTCATGAAATTAGCTGCATGACATGCTGACTAAACATTTTTCTTTTACATTCCCTCAGATCAGGCTTTAATGTGAGTGTACTTTCAAGAAAATATGTACACATGTGTAGTTCATGGCTGTATCAAGGGGAAATAAAAATAAAACATATGGTTTGCAGTCTCTGATCGTCAACCAATGAAACAACATGCAGAGTAACAAGAGTGAAATTCCACAATTAATACCATACGCAGCAGCAGAATGAATTAGGTTCTCTTAGAGTCGCTGAATAAGTTGTGTGTTAGTCAATGTCAGTTTTTATTTTGTTTAATCATTTATTTTTTTCCGCAAAAAAGTACCGGCTACATGCTAAATATATGTTTGCCATGTAAATTGCTTGTTTTCTCCACAGTGGTTATTGTTGTTTAGGCATTTAAACCCAGGTTGTACTGCATAGACATGGCATTTTCAATTCAGTTTTATTTTTTTATTCATTTTTTTAATTGACCATTATTTTTACACTTAAAACGAGAAAGCAAAATCATGGAGTTTTGATCTTGCAACAGCTTTTTCAGCTACATCTCCCATGTCTCTGTCGAAGGCGGGGGTGCCTGTGCGTGTTCCACAGATGGGAAGCTAGACCTCTCTGCAACATTTGGACCGGCAGTAACAGGAACCACGCGGAATTAGCATTAGCTCAGTCAGCTGGGAGTCAGATTTGAGCGTCAAGAGAAGGAAGCAGGAAGAAAGAGAGAGAATGATCAGCATATTGCAGATTGTCAGAATTAATCTAGGTCTGACATCAATGAAATGCATGAAAAAGTTAACCCTTTCAGCGTCATGGGCAATTATAGTTGCCCCATGATGTAAGACATCAAAATCAGATGTTGTTGAAAACTTATCATGTGGCAACTTGTTTAAAAGACCCCCCGAGGGGGGGGGGGTTCTTTTAAACAAGTTGCCACATAAGTTTTCAACAGTTCAGGATAACTACATTTTTAATTCCTTGAAAATTTATTCAGCACTCAAGGGGTTAAAATAGATCTGATATAAACCAAATGTGCTTGCTATGCCCACACATTTAAGACCATTCGAAGCACAGATACAAGTTTAATTTGGAGAGCGCTGGGGCAGAGCAATAGCTCACTCCAATTCAAAGGAAATTTTGTTCATTTCTCCCCCACAGTTGTCTGTCGGCTTTGGTGATTTCTACGTTGTTATTACTATATACAGTAAACAGAGCCAACCAATAATTAATAATTCTGACTGGAGCATGATTGGGAAAGAGAACAGCCGCCTTAAGCAGACTTGTGAAAAAGCATACTCGTACGCAAACAAAAATATCAAAATAACATATTTGTACAGTGTGCACTTCATTGGAGTGAGCCACTGAATCACTGTCCTTGGTCTCTCACATGTATTGTTCAGAATGGATTGCTGTACTGTCGCCAGTGAATGGATTGTGCAATCCCAGCATTCCCTAAACCCTGCTGCTATTAGACACCTGCAAAATCACAGCCTGAGACTCACTCTGCCTCCTAATCTGATCTGTAGCTTCTTTTGTATAATGCAAATGCAATTTGGCATCCCCATTTAGCCATTTATCGTCGCATAAATAAGTCAGAGAACTTAATTTTGACAAGCTAGAACATAAGCCTGTTGAAATTTTGCCAAACGTTTAAGTTTTCTATTCTGTGAAATGGCACAAGCAGCGCAACAGAGAATTAATGCGTTTCCTGCAAAACATTTGGTCTGAATACAGCACAAACATTAATTTTACTTTTATAAAAAAAAGTCTCTTGACACTTTCTCTATTGTCAGGGAATCAGTCAGCCAAAAGTACCAATTAGGATGTTACAGCTGAACATTACAGTTAGTAGACATGGCAGTACACATTTCCATTAGATGCAACCCACACAACTCCTTCACATTACTCTGTGAACATGAAAGAAGAATGTGGTGGTGTGACCCTTGCCCACACAGAGGAGAAATATAAAAATCATTCATACAGAAAACACATATTACTGTGGAAATGTTTTGGGAAGAAAACACAAATGCCTGCACGGACGCTTGCATACATCTATCATTGCATACATGGAGGGAAGATTAGTGCCAAATAGCCCCAAGGAGGTGTGGGGGAAGATAAAAGGGGTCATTGGCTAAGTCAGACGCAGCTGTGGAAATGACTCACGACCCCATGCTAAGCTAAACCTTTTTTATTATTATTTCCCATAGGTTTGACTCAGCATAGCAACCTAGGTCTCCTTTCTCTTCCTCCAGTGCCCCCGTCACACACTTCGGCTGCTCTCCTCTCCGCGTGCCCTTAACCAAACCCCACCCAACCCTCCACCCCCGACCAGCCTTATCACCACCCTCAGACAAGGGAGACAGTCGAGCTCCACGATCTGACTCAATAAGGCCAGGTTACCAGACAACATCAACCCCCCGGGGTTCTCGAGGCATTAACAGGGAAACTAATCTTTGCAACCTCTCTCCAAGGCTCAGGGAGGTACAGATGTACACTTAGCATTTACTATATGCTTTGCATTTATCAGTATTAATTATTTCTTGCCTTTAATCTTCTTTACTTATGTCCCATGAATTTGCATCTCACCTCTTTATCAATGAGAATATATCTCACCTTACATGATAAAGGCCATTAAGTCCAATTAGAATGCTAAGCTTCATCTCCATTGCTGAATGATATCACTGCTTCCATATAGTTAAACAGGTAACTACGTAATATAGACATCTGTTTAAGTCTTATACACAAATAAAATACAGTATTCAGCCTATTTAAATGGTACATGAGAAATTTTTATTTTTATTCCGTGATGCATTGAAGGAATCCATCAGACTTAGGCCAATCTAATTGCGGCGAAACATTATGGTTGGGTTAAGGATGACAAAATGTGGTGTCCTTGCTCCCCCTAGTGTTGAAAATAAACCAAAAATAATGCTATGGTTTTAATGTGTCACAAATGAGGAATTTCCCCTTTAAAAATATTGTTTTTATCGGATGATAAAATATCAAAACAGAATAATTTTACGTCTATGCATATGAAATGTATTTCCTAATGTGTATTGGTAATCACAATAACGTCACAACCTGCTATAAAATTTTTGTTTCGACACAGTCATTCTCATGCAGGGGCATACAATTTACTGGATTATTGTGCAAAGAACCAGTGGCATTACATGAATTAGCAGACACATCTGAACTTTACACTTGCAATGTAAGCAAATATACAATGATACACTGCGAGCATCAGCATTCTATTTGTACAATTAATCTGCCAATTTTAACAGGTATTTTACGTATTTACCTTCAAACAATTTATCTACATTCCTAACTGAATAAAGTCTATTCTTGTTGAAAACACTTGGATCTAAATTGGGGAGTGAAAGTGAAAAAAAAATTTTTTTCAGTTAAAATGATTTATTCTACCACCTGTGGTTTTGAATGTCTCTCAATGGCGAAGGTGAAAGGACCACACACACATCCTCTCTGTGCATTTCCTTCAAAGGGGTGTATTTTTCCCCAGAGGGTAACAAATAATACATTATTACTTGCCTTTTGTCTGAGTGAAAAATGGTTTACACTCTAGTGAAAGGTGAGGCAAAATGTTTCCTTCTGGAGACAGAAAGACGGAAGGTCAGTTGCGTGAATAGTTCTATAATTAGACAGGAACTGATAGAATAGAACTGTATTAGACACTGGTCTGAAACTGCCCTACTGCTCAAAAACACACAGAAAGATCTTATTACACAAGGGCTTTGAGGTCCTGCACCCTCTATTCTCCGGACCTGAAGTGAGAAATGTTGTTCCTGTTCTCACAGTGACGCCCTTAATCAATCACTTTCATTGTTTCATTTTGTGAGGATGGTCGGTTATCACTGGCCTTTGATCTCTGAAGGCATCATAATCCAAAGTAATCCAGACCGCTCTTTCAAAACAGAGTCTTATGATTGATATGACTTGGCAAAATAGACAAAGCAGCCCAATTTAGAAATGTGCCCTCGATTATAGAGGAGTCTTGCAATTGCAGACAATAGTTAACCTTGATGCAAGTAATATATATCCAAAAGTGATGTTATACAAGACAATAAATTATAGGCACAAAAGGCAAATAAAGCCCAGGGGCGAAAGCAGACATTCATTTTGCTTTATAGGAGAAAAAAAAATAATGATTAGCTATTTTTTATCTTTTAATTGAATAGCACAAGCGTAACTGTGTTATGATTCAGACATGCATGGACTCCCTGGGATTAACACTGACTCATGGTCTGCCCGGTGGTGAAATTTCTTTGTGAAAGGGTATATTGAGAGGTACCTGGCAGTACTCAAGTTAGTGCCATTGAGTCATCCTCAGTCTCTCATCTGCCGGCCCTTGGTCATTCAAACCCTGAAGCGCCGCTCTGCATCACGCCTGATCTCTGTTATGTTCATTGCCTGTCTCTACCCTGCGTCACTCCCTCCCGGGCCTCTGTCCTCCTGCAATTACACTGCAAGAGAAAAGATTTTCCACCCTTTTGTACTTCACATGGTCATATTCAAAGGGTAAAGCATTCTGGTCCTCTCAGTCAGGCATAAAGAGGTGTGTCCGGGGCCTGGTGGATGCTGGGACTGCAGCACTTATAATCCCCTGCACGTTTAGGGAACACAGCAGGGTGCTGTAAGGCTGCCAAACTGCAGATGAAAAGCCTGTAAGTCAAAGAGTTTGAAGGCAAAGCAGGGCACACGGAAATGTATATAGTTACATGAGAGGATATATAGATATACGCAGAACGATATTGTGCACAATAGAGTACTAAATAATCAGGAAATGAACTGTTGATGGTTAGAAAATGCTCCCATGTCAATTATTTCACAGCAAAGGACACAACATAAATTTAAACATTTAAGGCAGTGGTTCTCAAATTCGGTCCGGGCGCCCCCCTGTGTATGCTGGTTTTTGTTCCAACCACAATTGCAATCTTAGGATTTTAACAAGCTGTAAATTTGTTTTAATTAGGTGCATTTATGCAAATATCCACATTGAGATATATTATAAATATTGGCAGAGGGAAACAATTTAACCAAACATTTAATCAACATAAATAATCAAAAGGTTCCTCATTGGTGAAACTCTTGACACATGGTGGCAAGACCCAATATTTTACTTGGCAAACAATGGAGTCACACCAGTTGTGTTTTCTGTTGATTTTACTTGGTTCAGGCAGGTTATTTGGGAGAAACTCAGAACACCTGTATTCAGAAACCTAATTTGGAGCTTATTGATTTTCTCAGAGTCGAATTTGATCTGCTTAAAAATGTTTTCACCAGAAAATCCTAGCAATATTGAAAATTAAGCACAATATGTTCAAGGGTTTTCATTCTTCATAGCAGAACGAATATGTCCATCCAAATGTGACTGAAGATGGGAAACAACAACTCTAAACTTGGAATGCTGCTAATTAAGACAAAGTAACAGCTTTTTAAAATCCTAGAATTGCAGTTGTGGCTGGAAAAAACCAGCATACACAGGGGGGCGCCAGGACCGAATTTGAGAACCGCTGATATAAGGTAACATTTTGTCAATTTTTTAATTTAAATGTATTTTTATTTTAAATAAACCAGACATTGAAAGATTATTTACAGGATATGTACAGCTGAATATTTCCCTCATGTGAAGGTCCTAATGTCATGAGCTTGATTTTTGCTATAACTCAAGACTGCAAAAGAAGTGCAGTCTGCATCACAAATGCATACACACTGCCAAAAAAGGAGCACAGAATAAAACTACGAGTAGTCAAGCAGATTTTCTGATATCTAGACGAAGACAAGGTTCAATGAACATGCTGAGGTATGCAGTATAACAAGAATAATGTTAATCGTGAACATTTAAAAAATAAAAAAATACTACATTAATAACTGACTGTTTACAACAGTTGATGATTGATCCCCTTTAACCCCATGAACTGGAACTCTCGCTTAACTTTTCCCTTAAGTAGGTTCAAAGTCATAAAAGCTTTTCTGTAATAGTGTAGGACAATGCCAAAGCATCTTTTGTTTATCCTGGTTGCAGTGGTTCACTGAAGCTACACCACACTTAAATTGAGACAAATATTCGTACCCAGGTTGCCATTTTTTATGGCCACAGCATTACATCAAATGGAAAATATCGACATCTTGAGCATCATTTTAAGCTCATTTTCCTGTAATGCAGCAGGACATATTAGGGATTTTTGGAATCCCAGGAATATACTGTACTAGAATTTTGAATAGGCCTCTAGTTCCAAGAGTTTGAATATAATAGCTGCATTTGATGGATCCATACAAGGGTCCATAGGTTTTATGGGTTGTATTAGATTTGGAATGTACAAAATGCCAGAAAATGAAATGACAGCACTTCTGAATTTATACCAATTGCCCATTAAGTATTCTAATCAATTTTTCACTTTTGCATTTTCGAAGCAGTATTCATATCCAGTGAGACCTGGAAACAGCAGTATGTGATTATTTGATGACCTTACATCTAAAGAAAATTGTTTGTATATATATATATATATATATATATATATACACTCAGAGGCAATGAAAACGCAACACCAGTTTGGATTCAAATAATTTTGCGACTCAAATTTATTTTCTTATTTTAACAATTCAAATATGTTGGGTGGGTTGACTTTGATGAATTAATGGGCCGATTTGGACAATAATAAACAGATGTATAATGATCACAAATGAAAAATCACAACAAGACTGAATGGAACTCACATTTAAGAATAAACTCAAAAGAACAGTCAGTATTGAGTGAGACACCCATGAACATCCACACAGGCAGTACAACGTCTCCTCATGGACCTGACTAAGCGTCTTAGGCTATCTTGGAGAAGTTGTCACCACTCTGCCTGTAGTTACAGTGTAGTGTACAGAGCTGCAGTGTAGTGTAGTTACCCCAGTTGGTAATGGTCAACCAAGTAATGTATTCATCATGTTCATGCTTTTGTCTGTTCGACTGGGCCATATTAGGTTGTGTAACATGTGCTGAAGGTCTAAATTGTGGTGCTATGGGTGCAGTGCTCTCATTCTGGTCACTGGATGATCAACTTAACACCTCATGGGAAAGAACTCTCTGAGGATCTGAAAAAGAGAATTGTTGCTCTCCACAAAAGTGGTCTAAGCTACAAGAAGATCTGTGAAACCATGAAACTGAGTTACAGCATGGTGGCCAAGGTTATTCAGCAGTTTTCCAAGACTGTTTCTACTGAGAACAGGCCTTGTCAGGGTCAGCCGAAGAGGTTGAGTCCTCGTGCTCTGCGTCAGGAGCACAAGTTGGCTTCAGACAACAAAAGCAGAAGTGCTGGCAGCATTGCTAACGAGGTTGCAGCAGTGGGAGAACAGCCTGTCAGTGCTCAGACCATACGCCGGGCTCTGCACCATGTCGGTCTTCATGGCCTTTGGCCAAGATGGATGCCTCCTCTGAAGCTACCCCACAAGAAATTCCGAAAACAGTTTTCTGAAGACAACCAGTCCAAGAACATGAACTACTGGAACCATATTCTGTGGTCTGACAAGACCAAGATAAACTTTTTTGGCTCAAATTGTGTCCAGCATGTGTGGCGGCGCCCTGGTGAGAAGTACCTAGACAAGTGTGCACTGCCTACAGTCAAACATGGTGGTGACAGCGTCATGGTCTGGGGCTGCATGAGTGCTTCTGGTCCTGGGGAGCTGCGGTTCATTGATGGAAATAATGGATTCCAACGTGTACTGTGACATTCTGAAGCAGAACATGAGGCCCTCCTTTCGGAAACTGGACTACACGCCAGTTTTCCAACATGATAACGACCCGAAACACGCCTGCAAGATAACAACTGCCTTCCTGAAGAAGCTGAAGGTGAAGGTGATGGCATGGCCAAGTACGTCTCCAGGCCTGAATCCCATTGAGCACCTGTGGGGCATCCTCAAGAGGCAGGTGTTGTCCAACATCCACCAGCTCCGTGATGCTGTCGTGGTGGAGGAGGATCCCAGCATCAGCCTGTGCAGCTCTGGTGAATTCCATGCCGAGGAGAATCAAGGCAGTGCTGGTCAAGAATGGTGGTCACACTAAATATTGACACTATGGACTCAATTTGGCATGTTGAAGGTGAGGTGTACTCACTTTAGTTGCCATCCATCTTAGAAATAGTGACTGTTTGTTCCGTTATTTGGTCAGTACAAAAAAGTCGACGCTGCCGCACATATTGTCCAATGATATACTGTAGAATATATTCAGGTTTCATTTCTGTAACGTTGTCCCTAGGTAAGATATAATAAATTAATTGTGAAAATGTGAGGGGTGTACTCACTTTTGTGAGATACTGTATATACATTGTATATATATTGTGTGTGTGTGTCTGTGTGTGTATTCCAGCGTGTGTGCATTTGCCTGTCTGTGTGCGTGTAAATATGTAGGGTGACAGTATATAATAGCTGAAATAATGAACTGAATGGCACATGTCAAATACATAATGGAAAGCTGGATCTACTGATTATTACTGGGCCACCAAATCTCACTCATCCCTTTTTTAAAGTCTATTGCTCCCAAGTAACCCATTTGGATTCACTTATGCACTTCATTCAGTTCGTCTCACTGGGAAACTGCAGCCATTTAATTCTTTTCGAATAAGAAAGATGACCCCATCATACTGCGACTATCATTTTACTAAGAGTCATCCAAAGCCATTACAGTTGAGGGTGTGCGATGTCTGTGGTTCACTCTCTTCATTAAAGCCTGTAGATGTGGAGAGTGGGAGTGGAGCTCTCAGCAGTCAGTCTTTGTAACTGTCTGGCTGCGCCGAAAGTATTATCGAGACAGCCTCACACTCCTTCTGCATTGTCCTCACTTCCTCTTTGCCGCTCAGACTGCTGAAGTCTCTTTTGTTTACAAATAATTGGTCTACAAGGCATGTTTCTGCCGTGCAATAGATTGAGTCCTTGTGTGGCCTTGGTTTCCAGAGTCAGTTTCCATATATCAGCACTGAATGTCTCAGGAACTCTAAGTAAGTGTACCCACATATTCCACTAGAGGGAAATAAAGAGGTTAGATCAACACCTGCCTGTCTGTAAAGGTGCTTCACGCTGTATTCGAAAATGAAGCTGGATGATGATACTGCTGATCTGTTGTCAGATAAAGCGTATCTATGTGAAGGTATTCCAGCTCAATCCCCACCCGCAGATTTTCATGTTGTTTCAGTGATTGCTGTGCCACCTCAGAGTCGAGGTTCCGAGATGAGACTAAAACACTGCCCAATTAATGAAATCACAGTAGGCCGCGCTGAGATGTGTTTGTTTTTCCTATGGTTTCGAAAAAGACACCTGCTGATGGTTGCCCTGGGTGGTTTTCGGCAGTGAGTCAGCTGTTTTTGTTTTATGTCAAGTCTAAAGCGAGGATGGTGGGGCGTTGATAAGTAATAATTATGCAAAGCTCCTTAAAAAAAATCCATCTGAATCATTCCCCTCTGACCACTCAGGTCCAAGCAAGCTGCTAATTGCAAGCGTAAAGCGGATAAGCACTGTGAGGCCTGCACGCTATGCAGATTTAGCTCTTGTCCTGCGGTTAGCAGGTGTATTTATATGCTAATCATGGTGCTAATACATATTTATTCCTACATATTAATACATATTTATTTATCCCACCTGTGATTTTTTTTTTCTGTGTGTGTGTAAAAAATCCTGACCATTATGATTGAAAGAGAAAATAGTGTACTTTCGTCCTTTCTGAGAAGCGATACGTTTCATGAGAATTTTAGTCTCACCACATGGTACTTGGGAGATCAGAGTCGCCTATCGTGGTTCGCAGAAATAGCAGCTGTTATTGTGACTGGCAGAGCTCTCGTCTCCAGGCTTTCAGAGCGAACGCCCGAGAAAACCCTCGCTGCGTCATAACGCCAAGCTCTCCGCTGCGGAATAACAATGTGTGCTACAGAACCCCTCTTTTCAAAATGAAAGCTTTCTGCTCCCGATGCGAAGATTGTGCCGGAGTGCGTCGTTCTTTAAATCATGACGTGGTAGAAGACGGTCCCATTCACACCAGCACAGGCACAACAGAGCCAATTCACATCTTAGGCCATTTTTATGCATTTCTTTCCCCCCATAGGAACATATTTTCATAACAGAAAATAAATTTAAAAAAAATTGAGCACTCGTCAAATGCAGGAAATAAGCATGATTAAGTATGGTGCATGCCCTGAAACACAACATCTAAACCTCAGTCACTGCACATATCCACACAGACAGAAGGACAGCTTGCAATTAATATTCCCTCTGGTGCTAAATATTGGAACTCATCCAGGATTGCAGATAAGAGGAAAACTGGGAGACACTGGTCCTGGAGACCAGCAGTGAACCAATTAGGTGAGACTTATTGAGCACTCAATTTCCCATTGCAGCAAGCCACACTTGTTTTATGTTGTCAAATGGATTGAATGCTGTTACAGTGAAGGTAAGTGCCCTTTTGTCACTCAGTTGCTGTGGACCCACATGTTGAGTGCAAGCTAGGCCCCACAGTCTTAAACATAGACCCCCTTTTGCCCTCTAGGCCACACAGACTGCTGGTTGTAGTAGCTGTAACTCATCGTTTAATTGATCCGTCGAAGTGACTGATTTATAGGCTCTCTGTACCTTGTTTCCTGTTTGCATTGTTTTTTGTTTTTTTTTTATTATTATTTGAATCGGGTGTCCTAATGCCCTTTGAGGTCAGAGGTGATGACCTTTCATGGATGTTTCTAAACTGCTGTTAGTTTTAAATTACCGGGAGCTGACGATGACAGCACACAGTCGGCTTCACCCCAGATTGAGTTATTGCACCACATGTGCCAAGTGACAGCAGTAAGGTGCTGTAAGCATCAACAGATGAATGTTTGTGCCATGACCCAGAGCGTGTGCCTAAAATGGTTAACATTTTAAAAGTGCATTCCATGGTTATTTGACTGATACCCATTGAATTTGGGGAAAATTCAAAGTTTTAATGGTCAATAAAATAGAAATAAGTTAGAATGGTCAAAAAATATTTTGTCAACATCACAACTCTCACATCATATACGTAGAAATGCATGTTCAGATGAACTTCCAAGCTCAGATCAGATCAACTGCAGTAATTATGAAAATTAAAGTAAATAAGGCACATTTAATAATCTGTATTGGGATGTAAGGAGTATTACTTTGAATGATAACTTCTCATTGACTGTACTGTATTATTCTTTCAACACATCTCCAAACCTTTGCTACATTGATCATTGTTGTTATACATAGATTGACACAACTGTAAATGCTTCTCAGTGCATGTATAAAGTATATTTCTATAAAAACTAAGCCAGCTCACAAGCTGCATTTTACATCAACAGTGGGTCATTTCTTGACAGGTCTTCTGAGCTTGCGTTACATTCTTGACAAAGACATTACAGGGCACAATTAGTTGGGTACCAGAAAAGGTAATTAGACGTGCACCAGAAAAGGCTGGCAATTGAAGTTGATTCAGGGTTTGAGATTGTATGCATTGTATTTCTGTATGAACACCTACACTGACATGCTTTAATTTAAACATGTAAACAGCTGCTCAGTTTAGGCCATTATGGCAGAGGACTCAAGAAAATCAACGAAAAAATCAAAAATGGGTTCTAAATAATTGACTCTTCAGAAGTAAGCATGTCTTCGGGACACTGCTAACGACTTTGAAAAGAAACAATTTCACTCATGCAAAATAAAAACTAACAAATGAATAACCTATGATGGGTAAATACATTTTTGGATGATTATTCATCGCATTTGCACTTGAGTTTAACAATGTGTGTGTGTGTACGTGTGTGTGTGTGAAATGAACATTGGGTATACAGTAGCTATCTACATAATGTGGCAAGGACTACGGTGATGTGCAGACTCGAGTGAACAAAAAAAAAAAAGACTGTCTGAGCCGAGAATACAAAAATAAAAGAAAAAAGAAAGACGAAATTGCGCTCGGGGATAGTGGCTGGGGTAAATGAGTAGTGAGAACTTAATTTCCCCAGGGATCAATAATCTCCTTGAGTGAAAATGACACAGCAAATGCTCACATTCTTTCAGGCGCACGCTTGACATATTTATCACAACCTGGTCATAATAACTGGGTGTTCTCCGTGCTCAATTGAAGCAGAGATGCCATGGCTTCAATATGAGTCAGACAGCAACGCACAGCAATATTCACACTCTATCAATTGACACAAATTAAATTAAATCAAAATATAAATATGCAAATAAGTGGATATCTGACCAGATTGTATTTGATTTCCGTAATTATGGCCGGAAAGAGCTAATTGAAAATTATAATTTGTAAATGAAAGGAGGCAGATATGAATCATGACCTTATTGTACAAAGTAGTTGCATAAACGGCTGTTATAAGAAGAACCACAAGGTGGCAATGTTTCATTGGAATCAGCTTTACACAACAAAAAATTATATATATATATATATATATATATATATATATAATGAAAACCTCTAATGCAGCGCAAACATATCACCCAGCCACGTGCTAATTATTATTCTACCGTTTCTAGGTCAGCTATGTGCATTCAGTGAGCAACTAGATCTATCTTTTATAGTATATGACAGGACAAGCTTCAAATTGAGTCGATGGACTCCCTCCAGAGTCTCTTCAATCATATGCTTACAGGTGATCACAAGAGTAATTTATACCAGTGTGAACCATATTAGCCAAGGCATTTTCCCCAAGGAATACTACAAATAAAATGCTCTAGAAAGCACCACTATTCTTTCCTAAATAAGATATCAAATATTATGTTAATCTTAATCATATACTGTAATCACTCCAGAAATGTAATAAATAAATAAATTTATATTGATGTCATACAAATAAGTTAACAAGGTATTATTGTTATTATTACTATTATTAGTAATAGTAGTAATAGTGGTAGAAGTTGTTGTAGTAGTAGTATTGTTCATCATGAGTGAAATCATCTCAGGGTCATTCAGTTACCCATATTGCTGTGACAGCCATACAACCTAAAAAGGGGAAAAAAATAGATGGACGTCACCCTGTTAATTAGGCAGAGATATTTGTTTTCTCATATTCTCATATTGAACATTGCGTTCATATTAGACAGGTTCCCATTCATGCACCAGATTAATTGCAAGTATTTTTGTCTTAACCTGAAATCCTTAAGCATTTGGAGTACAGCTGTTGTAATAGAACTGTAACAAAGCTCGACTGTCACGAGTCAAGCCCATAATGCCCCAGTTTTGGGTTTACAGCTCCCTCTTTAAATGGACTCCTCATACGCATGCCCATGGTGTAAAGCCAGCATGTCTACTTGGCCCTCAAGGACACTGAGTATGAAGTGAAAAATTGAGTCTTGACATCTCCCATCCCTGGACTCATTATGTGCTAAGACTATAAATTTTGGTATTGCAAGACACACTGTAACCTGGAAAGGTTCTTTCGAGATGAGAGAAAAATGAAAGCATCATTGTCTCACTGTTGCTGAACTCCTGGCTTGACAAAATAGTTTGGTGGAAAAAAAATTAATTAAATAAATGAATGAATAAATACAAACATTCTTCTGAAATTTGTTTTCAAAAGTATGACTTTTTTCCACCTCGTATCAAGAGAAGAACATTTTTTCTTTGATATTGCATTGTATGTGAAGGTCACATATGTTCTTGTGGGAACCATTCTAATCAAAATATATAAATGCTATAGTATGTCATCGCCTCATATTCTTGCTTTTACACACACACACACACACACACACACACACACGGATACATGTTATTTCAAAGCCACATTCTGGTCACACATGAATTTATAATCGCACTATTTATGGAAGAGTTTATTTATGAAGAGTTTGCACATTCACTGTATGTTTCAGATGTTGTTCCATTGCTGTCCATAGGTAGAAAACACCTGGGGAAACATGCAAACACATTTCGCAAACATTCCACAGCTGTTAAGATGGCAGGCTAAGTATCAGATGGCTCGTCCCAAAACAAATAACATCTGAGTTTACCAAGCAATACATTGGCTTATTCAATGCATGGAATGGCTGCGCTACACCATCCCTGCTCAAAATTACAAAAGGATTCCATTAAAAAAAAGTCATGCTGAGATTTGCAGATGCGTCATGCTGCTTTGGATGTGCCATTTCTCAGCCAAGACAACAGCAGGTCAGATATTAATGTTTGCCGTTCATTCATGACGGTCTGTAAATATTTAAACCGAGAAATGGACTGTACCCATACACTGTTAACTCCAAATATACAACATAAATATTAATTATATACATTAATTTGAGGGTGTTTGGTCCAATATGAAATAACTCAGGTAGGAATTAAATCCCTGTAAAACTGTATCTTTGTTAACACTCATGGGCCTCAATGCATTCCTGTAAGTTGGTATGTGATGACAAGATAATGTGGCCAATACACAACAGTTACTTTGACAGGATAAGGATGATATCCTATGCAAGATGGAAAACAGTTGATATCAACTAGTATAAGTGGACTGGTTCAGACATGAGCATTCAATTTGGTCATGAAGCTGCCCAGCAAATGCTTCAGGAAACCAAAGTTTTCAAAGCCATAAGCTCTTTAGTTTTATATGTCAGGTAAAGTGTCTGAAATCTGGTGATGGACCCACAGCCAATACTTTTGACCCAAAGGCATCAACTCAAAAGAATGGTCAAAGTGAAATATTTCAAACTGTTGCCTCAAAGGGTATTCATAGACCAAAAAATGTGGACCCTCCTTGGTCTAAGGCTGTTTTTGGTTGCTTTTGGCAAAGGCTCTTAGTACAAATGAAAGTTTCATGATTGGGTTGGATGAGCACTAGCCCACAAAGAATGGGCTGCTGTTTATGAACTGCAGCAAATGTCTGATCGGCGAGAAACTGACAAATCAGTAAACTTGGACAAGGTTCAACCAACTCAAGTCAGTGGAAAATCCAGGAGGGGACAAGATATTGTTGCGCATACTCTGTTTCTAGTCGCTTCTGTACAAGGATCTGTTTTCTTAACACATCACAGTGTACGTCACAGCACAGATAGCAGACCAAAATATAGAGGGATCACTAAGAGTGCATTAATAGTCCATTAAGTGTGCAATGACAGGGAAAATTCTCATCAAAAGCCTTGAATTGTTTTGCTCCAAATAATGGCATCACAGCTACGCATGACAAACCCCAGCTGCATGTCACACACTGCCATGAGTCAAGCAGTTATTTCAAACATTACATGCCGTTCTTGTAATTAAATTGTACCATTATGGAGAAAAACATGAACACAATGATGTCTTTTGTTATTTTAAATATCTCATCTGGCAGATGCTATGTTTATTTTTAAATCATTCAACAATAAAATTTGGGAAGATATTCATCCAGGAAATTCTCAGGGTAATTTCAAAAGGTTTCAGCACTCAAAATCAAGGACAGCTCAGAGCAGTTGGAATCAGGATTCAGTTCCAAAAAGGACAATTTTGCTCTGTGCCAGTGGCCAAAGATGAGTGTCCACCCACTCAAGCCAGTTGAAACACCGAGACCACGGGGGAGACAATAAGCACGGTCAGTTCAAGACCGTCTGTGGAGACATCCTCAATTTGTGCATACCGTTTTCATAAGCTGCTCTTGTGGCTGGTTTAACGGTGCTGCAGGTGACGGCAGTACATTCAGAGGCATAGTTACACACGACCGGACATTGTGAATATGATCGGAGAAATTGCCAAAATCTCACCAATGATGTTGAAAGAAAGGGAGGGAGGAAAGGAGAGAGAGAGAGAGAGAGAGAAACCTGGCAACAACTCTGATATACACTCCTGTGGTCAGCATGCCAATCACATGGTACCTCAAAGCTTGATGCTCCTGTGGCAGAGTTATCCTCCGAACAACACAATGTGGAGCGGTCTGGTAGCCAGCACAATGTGCACCTGAGGCTCAATTATGTTTTTTTTAACAGCATCGTGATAATTCACATCCACTCAGGTTGATGGATTATGGTGACAAAGGAGAAGTGCTCAGTACTAGCAATATCAACAAATGAGCTCAAAGTTTGTGAGAAACTTTAAGAGGAGGGAAATCTGACATCTTTTATTTCAGCTAATGAAACGCGAGACAAAACAGTACATGCAGCATTAATGTTTTTGTTCAGTATGAATGATATTGGGGGGAAAATAAGTACTTCACCAAAATATTACTTCATATACTGTACATTTCCTCAAGCTTGGAACCAGAGTTTAAATAAATATATTTAACATTAATTAATGTTTGGCTGCAAAGACGGAGTACCTGTTGTGACAAGATATAAAAATACAAAATGCTAATAGCAACCCAGTATGAACACACTCCCTAAACCTTTAAACTTTCCAAATACTTCCCAGCGGCTTTATGTTCTCACAGAGATAAATCTCAAAGAAGAGATCACTTCTTTGCCTATGCCAGCTGAATTCAATGACAGAGTAAATACTACTTTGTTAACTGAACTGTAAATTGTTAATCGTGTTGTTCACTGAATTGTGAATTTTACATTAACACATTCCCCTAAAATGCTGTTTTGTTAATTTTGCCAAATCAGGTTATATCAAGTAGTTCGTTCAACAGTCTATTCGGGCTTTTAGCGACTTTTTGCTGTATCGTAATTGTCCAGATTCCGGGCCATCCAGTATCAAGACAGGCAAATTTACAGTATTTCATTAACTCCTCACACTTCACACTGATGCACTCCAGCAGCTTTATGTGTCTGTACTCATGGTGTTATTAACCATCAGCCATGCAGCTCCCTCTGTGACTGCCAAAAAGGTGCAGGTTCTCATGACTTGGGCGAGAGTCAGATGATCGCACAGAAGATGCAGCATAATTATTATACAGGGCCCTAATTTGACAACACAGTCAGGAAAGGTAAGTACTAACTCTGTTGCAGATCAAAACTGGGTGTGTTTAACTGCAGTCTGGTATTTAGGGATACAAGGCAATAGTGCAACTTTGGCCGTGCCGTCAAAAGGAGCGGTCAAAGAAAACTTCATTACCTTTGGGTGTTGTGAGGGTTTGATTACATTAAGACCGATCAGATCAGCCGCTGTCATTTCTTTTAACTTCCTGAAGCCCAACATCCTCCTAGTGGTAAGGTCGGCATTGAGGGATTTTAAATGGTGTGTCGTGAGCCTCTGACATTTAAATGTATAAATACTTTCAAGCTGTTCCTGTTGGAAATTGCTTGATCAATATATAATACATTATTCGCCAACTTATAAGACCAACCTATAAGCCTGTAATAATTGAGAAAGTATTTAAAACAAGAGCAACGCAGAGCGTGGCACATGCCCCCGCCTGTATGTTCATCAAGGGCACATTGAGATGGCTGCTGCGGCGGCCATATTAGATATCGCACGACGCTGGTTTTCGAAAGGAACCTTCCTCTAGCCACTCCCAATACGCCATTAAGAAATGGCATCAATCCGACGAGGGATTCTATAGTTATCCAACCGAAACGAAAAGTTAACAGACGACGGACAGACATGGTGTCGACCCTCTTTGGAGTGCGGGGGCATAAAAATGACATCACTGAGGGGCTACATTGACAATGTGCTTAGTAGTGACATTGTAACGATGGAAAAAAAACAAATAATAATAAAAATAGTAATAATTAATTAAACCAGTGTTTTCCCTGTATTTCATTTCTCGTTCTAGGATTTTTTCAGCAGTGCAACCTAATTTATTTTAAGATTGCACTTCATCAAAATGTTTCCAGCGTTCAAAAGAATCTCAGCCAGCAACTGACCAACCATCAGCATTTAACTGTAGTTAAAATAATGCCAATTAAAGAAAAATAAAGTTATTTCATCATCAAAACTACGTTGACCAATTACCGGTTGAAGAAAACCAGAGTTGAGTTGAAAAATTACTACTGATTTAACGTTGACATGACGACGAATCAACATAATGTTGATAACCATCAATAAATTCTAACTACTGTAAATACATCCATTGAAGAGCAAACATTATTTCAACATCAAAACAATGTTGAATGCTAATTGGTGGAACTAGAGTTGATAAATGACGAGTTATTAAATATTGAAATTGAAATATTGCCCAGTTAGCTCAGCTGGCAGTGTGTATGCCACATACTTTTAGGCTGAGTCCTCACCACAGCTGCCAGGGTTCAAATCTGACTTTAGGCCACTTACCCCCATCTTTCCTTTCACTCTCTACTGTGACTATACAATAAAAATGAAATGCCATTAAAATAATTTAAAAATACTGAAATGTGATTTCAACGTTGATTCGATTCTCAAAATCAACCCAAAAATAATTAGTGATTCAATATTAGCAAATTCACCTATTTTGAAAAATAAGACTCTGAAATGACGTTGCAAGTTCTAAGTCGATTCACTTTTCAAAATGGAATCAAAATTCAACAGTGATCCAACACTGGCACAATATTGATTCAACATTGAATAAACGTTCACATGTCAGTTGGGAAATTTATTGCATTTGCAAGGATGCGTAGTTGCACACTGGTTGCCATGGGAAGTGATAATAATTAATTTACTACATTACCAACATTTCTTCCATCAAAGCATTAGTAATTGAATAATTTTGTAAATTGTTTATTCATGAATTGTGACAGTTCAATGGATGGAAAGAAATTAAAACCTAAATACTATCATCAGTAGCATTTGCTGCATAATATTCTACTTTGAGATGAAGTTTCAAGAAATTTCAGTTAATTACCGTCTATGCAATCTTATATTGTGGCCTTCCTTGTTGAAGCAAAGCTGTATGTCTTAATCGATAATAGCAGCACAGCTCATTGGAGGCCCATTGGCTCAGTAAATTAATTCAATTTATTAGCCGATTCTTACTCAGAAATAGGTTGAGTGTTAACTTGCATTATGGTAATTTTACTGGTTGTAGACCATTTTATTTTTTAGTTTTATTTGTCAGTAGCCTTAACATTCAGACAAGAGTCGGAAAAGCCGCAGTTTTAAAATTTTGCTCTTAACATAACAAGCCGATTGGATGCGGACGCAGAAAAAAAAAAAAACATTTTGTAAGCTGAAGGAAGATTCGTAAAACATTTATCTATTTATTTTTTTGTTATAATAAATGTGGATAGGAAAATGCTTAATAATTATTGCAATTAACTATAATGTTAGCTGAGGGGATATGGATATGGATATGGATTAACACTTAGTTGGTAATTAGGATGCCTAAATGGGAAGAGGTTTGAGATGTAGTACTCTTAAAGGTGAAGTGGGAGCCGTGGCATTATATTTTCAATTGTAGCTCCGGAGTGGAAGAGGTTAAAACTAGTGCCTTAACACAATGGTGAACTGGCAATTTCATCATGTCAGGTCAGGAACAAAAGCCTAACTCTGACAGGTTCCTCCGGGAATGCTTCCCTCAAGAGTAAACAGATCTACATGTTTGGGGTAGAGGTTGCTTCACCAGGTATTGTATAATGTTTGAAACCTGGACTATTTAAACTGCATACAAATGGTACACATGGTATTAAAACAACTGTGAAGCTGAAGTTAATTATTTGTATTTCCCCACGTACACAAAGGAAGTATTCATGTGCAAAAATACACCTTCACCCTCCCTTCCCATTAGATCCTACCACCTTTCTGTTGCTGTTATTTATAGTGAAGGTCACCGAAGTGAAAATTTTGACAAGAAAGAGAGATGAAATGAATGATATGCTTTAAAATTTGCAAACATCGTCACTGGCTGGGATTCATTCCCACAAAACTACTGCAGAGCATCCTCGTCTGTGCTTAAAAGTGGTCTGGGTGAGTCAAAATTCAAACAGGTTGTTTGATACAAAGCTAGCACAGTGTCAGATGTATTCATTTCTCATATTCATTACAGGAATACTCAGTATTCATGGATTCACCCCATAATGAGCCTTTCAACCTACTGTGACGTAAATACCTTTATTGCACACCTCAAAACTACCAAACTGGCAAAGATGATAAATACGCCATTTGTGATGGCTGAAACTGTGAATAATGTTACCTCCAAATGTGCTTCCATTTGAGAAGGCTCTAATCCAGAGCCTTGTTTTTTTTTTTGTCTGATGTATTCACATTAGTTAGTCAGACGATTTGCTTCCATTATACCAGAATTTTACTGAAATAATGTTCCTGTCAAACAAATGGCATTGACTGATGTTAGTACGTGCTCATGCACACTTATAGCAAAACTACGGGCATGGCGTGAAGAAAAACCTCAGTTAAAAATAAATAAATTAATCAAAAATAAACAGTCAAGTGTCACTTGTGCTTTAAAGAGAGCTGTGTGAATAACTACCCACGCGCGACTGACAAAAGATCCAAACTAGCAAGTGGAGCTACACTGCGACTATTTAAAGCACCGCATCACAACATGGACCTGCACGAGACTCAAAACATATAGAGACATGAACTCGCCTTTAATTACTTGGCCACACTGACCAGCACTGGCCTCATCCCTTTCCGAATAATAATGTTCTGCTCCTGTCTTCATGTTAACCCTCGTCTCCTCATTTAACCCTTTCTGTGAGATCAGAAATACAGTATGTGAATAAAACATTTTTTTTCTGGACAGTCAAATGCTAATGTCCCAATCACAAATGATAGTTCAGTGTAAAAGAGTGGTGGTACAATGACTTAGAAATGGAAAAAAAAAAAAAAAAAACTTTCAAATAATCTATTTATTAGAAGGAAGGTTAGAACTCTAAGTCTGATGAGGGAACATTTGCATTCACCCCTCGAGTCATGAAGGGCGCCGTTTGCAGCAAGTGCTCACGTTCGCACTTTGGGAATCATCTGCTCTGCTCATTGACAGCCCGAGCGGAGGCTTGTCCTGAAAATACTTTTTGTTTTCCTTTTTGTTTTGAACAATGTGCAAATGGGGACTAAAGTGTCTGAGTTTAATTACAGAAATCTGCTCCCTTCTTGATTGTACCAAAGTTCACAGCTGCATTCTTCTAAATATGATATAATTTTCATCATTGAACTAAAGATCACAGGGGAAAAAAAAAAGAATAATTGCGTTTAAATACAAGACTGATAAATAATTTAGACTTAAAATCGTTAAATATTTTCAATTATCTTTCACATTTTGACCCTCTGAATGATTAGAAAGCTTGGTTTGCAAGCAACATCTTAGAGAATATAAACTTGTTTCTGCAGGAAAGTCAGCAGTATTAGTGACAATGTCATAAAAATAACATGTCCATTGATGACTAAGGAATCAAAATCAATGTGCAACTGACTGCTACATCATTTTACGTGTGACAGGCCGCATTACCTGATTGTATCCAGAGGTGACCATGGGAGTGCGTACGATTGACCAGAGCATTTCTAGGGAAGGGAGTATATTGGCTTGAGGGGATGTTATTTTCTAGCATCTACTCTAGCTGATGAGCCACCAACAGTCTGCCAATGCCAGCTGTTGATTAAATTCACTCCGGTATAACTATTACGCATAGGTCAGCCTGTGGGCTGTACACTAAAAATAAAGAGATTCTGGCAGTACACACTGCAGGAGGGACCTCATATGACAGAATGCACTTCAGGTATAAGACAACAGAAGGGCATATGAGTGTTAGGAGGGTTTCAACTTGGCAGACACAAAGGTCTGGTGAGCAGTCTTGTCTAATTTATAGGTTACAGCAAAAAATATTATATGAGCAGCTCATTCACTGTTGCAACTACAAAGTGGCTTTGCTGACTAAACTGGCCTAACCTGTTCTCCGTTTCCCTCCCAATGAGAATACTTCACTTATTTAGGACACACTATGGATATCAAATGTCCGCCTGCATTAGACCAAGAAAGCATTTGCCCCCTTCTGATTTTTCAATATTTTTGCATATTTGCCACGTTATTTGGTTTGTGGTCTTCATGCAACATGTATAAGACAAGTATAACATCAAGCTGATTACACAGATTCAGTATTTTTAAATTATCGTGACTTTTTAAAAAAATCAAACAGCTATCCAACGCCTTTTTAATCCATTTTTTTTTTTATTATGAACTACCCATTTAAGATTCAGCTGCAGAAGCTATTTGGGGTTCTATTCAAGTTTTGTTCCAGGCCACCAAAATCTTAATTTTGTTTCTTTCAAGCCATTCCAAGGCGGACTTGCTCTTGTGCATCGGACCGTTGTCTTACAAAATAATAAATTGTGCCTGAGCTTCAAATCATGGACTTATGATCGGATTTTCTCCTTCAGGATTTTCTGGTGGAAAGGAAAATTCATGATTCCATCAATCACGGTACAGTCAGTGAAGTCCTGAAGCAGCAAATCACGCCCGTAACATCACATGACCACCACCATGCTTTAGTGCTGGTCAAGTACTGATGAAAGCTGCGTTTGCGAACCTTTTTCAATCTGATATATTTCATTCTCTACATTCTCAGTGCCTCCTAAAATGATCTTTAACTCAACAGAATTTGTGGCTTGTTGAAACCTTTGAGCTTAGTTCACAATTTTGGAAAGGTTGTATTTGATTTCAGTGTAAGCTTGGAGATACTCTGTCAAAACTAACCAACTCATCAATTGAGTCACTACTGGGGCAATTACTTCTTCACACAGAGCCAATTAGCATGGATAGCTTCTTGCTGTGAATGAATACAATGATCATTTATAATTGAAATTGATTATAGCACAGCGCACCGTGTAATGGCTTGCATTCTGAAGCCATAGGCATCTAGATCGGTTCCCTTTGCCCAGAGGTGTCCAATCTAATCCACAAAGGGCCGCTGTGGGTGCTGGTTCTCATTACACCTCGACACTAACGCACCTGATTCCACACATCAAGGTCTTAATTGAGATCAGTTAATTTGTGGCATCAGGTGTTGTGGCGCTGGGATAAAGCAAAGACCTGCACCCACACTGGGCCTTTATGGATAAGATTGGACACCTCTGCCTTAGCTCGACTTTTACAGTACAATTCCATCTGCTACCAGGTATGATCTCCTGGGGAAATGAAGGCTCGGTTTATGACTCAAAGAAAGTGCATCAACCACTATAAAACCCAAAGAGGAAGACGATATTTAAGCGTTTCTGTTCTCCCCGGTAGCAATTGACACTGGAAATGGTGAACAGTAGAACAACCAATATGACAGTGGAAAAAAAAGAATCCTTTTGATGGAAGAGGCTAAGACGGCAAAGAGACAGCACAACGGAAACAGAGGTAAAACATGAGTGAGCCTTGGAGTGGCGTTCACTCAATGTATAAAGTGAAATTCAGTCAGCAGTCGTACTACATGATCAGTAGGTAATGTTATATCCAGGGACATTTATTTGGAAGTGTTGTCCACCGTTTTGGTGCTTTCGGTGGTTTGTCTCTCCCGTCTCTGAGGTGATTCTGCCGATGAGGTTCCGAGTGATTGGACACGACGGAATCCTTACTTTATAAATATCCAGGCGAACAGTATCAGCATTTCCTTTTCTCCTGAAATTAGAGTTATTGCTGTGTGAAATTGCACGTTGTTACTTCACTTCTTTCTGTTTACAAGGTATATTTAGTGAACTTGGAGCAAGATTTGTGTACAAAGTATATTCGGTGAACTTTTTGTAAGACCTGGTAAAAGTGGGTGCCGTTTTGGCTTGATTTGTTTTCTCATGTTTATGTTTAGGGAGGCAGGGAAGTTATTATCATGTTATTTTTGGCTAGGTCAGCAGATTCTGTAGTATTGTCTTAGATTCTTTATTTGTTATTTTGATGGCGCCTACTCCAGAGATTGTTACTCTTTCTAAAGAAAAAAATTGCTGGTAAGCAAGGTAATACATACTTTATTAATCTTTTAATGTATGTGCTTTGTGTTTCTGCATTCCTGGACAGGAGAAAGAGGATTCTTAGCCACAGCTTATTTTTATGTACAGCTCAACCCTAGACTGGGCTGTAACAGTGACGCAATGTGCCTACTCTGCCTTCATCATAGCACTGAGATCAGGGCTTCTCATTCTAACTGGGATTCTAATGGTTATTTCTCATTTCAGATCATAGACAGGCTGCTAGCTGTAGCTGGGCTCTGAGGAAAACTGAAAATAATCCCATCTCTGTGACAGACAATCAATAATATAACGCCTTTCAGAAATGCTGGCAGGAGGGGATGTTGAAAAGTTGCCTGTTTCCGCTTTAAAATGTACATTATTCTTTCCTTGGGGGGGGAACAATTAATTAATTACCATCAAATATTGTGCTTTATTGAGGAACTATGTGTCCTTTGAAAGTGTGAGCATCCTTACAGTGTAAGCCATTTTAATACGCAAATACATTGTACTACAGCGAAAAGGCACAAATAGTTGTATTACAACCACCCTCAGCCAAACTAAGCAGTAACATGGGTTCAATTGCATAGAATTGTTCAGATTTGTTAAAAAATGATGAAATTCTGAAATTGATGTTCTTACCTCAATAGCAGCCCAACAATTGAAGAAAACAACAAAAAAAATCTTCTAGTTTTTAATCGGCAAAACCAGCAGGCTTCGAAAAACATGACTGAAATGACTATGAAGTAGAGATATTAGCTGCACTTCTTATTCAATTTCACAAAAGAATTAGCCTTTCCTACTCATGATGTGATGCTGTTGATTGTACAGTAGACCACGAGGAACAAAGGAGGTGCTCCCACTATCAAATATGTGTTGTTATAATGGAACCGTTAGTGTTTTAGCCTATAGGCTGCCATTCTAATACATCAGGAAAATCAACTTATTTTAGTCTATGCAGCCAGTGGACCAGAACTTCCAAAAGATAGATGAGTATGGAGGCCAAGGGATTCATTTTTATGAAGATGAATTGTTTTGATGTTTTCTGACAAGGAAACATTTTGTGAATGAAGCAAATTAGTTTTGGAAGCAATTTTATTGCACATACTGTATATGATCGCACACCAGTGCTGGAGGTTGGAAGAGTATTTTTGTGTGAAAGGTAGAGATGAAGGTAGAGGTAGAGATGAAGGAAAAAGACCCGACGGAATAAAGTTGTAAAACTATTTCAAAAATTAACATGACCGTGTCTTGGAACACAAGAAACTTTGGAGCCTCCAAAATTGCTTGTTAAAACATGTAATGTTTGCTCATAACATTACCACGAAAAAATCTGTAAAATATCAATTTAATGTGTGTTATTGGTTGATTTAGTCATCAAACAGGAAGTTACTTTTTTCATATAAAGCCAGGTAAGGTTGGATATTTTTCAATAAGTGAAACCATTTTGTGGCATTTTGAGTTTACTCAGATTATCTTTGTCAAATATTAAAATTATTCAATGATTTGAAACTTTTAAATTTGACAACTATACAAAATCGAGAAAGGGCAAGTACTACTTGATAGCGCTGTAGAAAGTAGATAACATATAATGGAACAATTAGGTTTTTTAGGTCCGCTGAAAGGGTGATACAAGATAAACTTTGCCATTCGCAGGGCTTCTACTGTGAACTGAGGGGGGTTTATAAGGGGTTAGAGTGATTTGCTTAAATTAGTTATTGTATTGAAGAAAACTGATAACAATAGAAAATATTATTAAAGGATATAACCTTTACACATGATTTTATCACACTTTTGACATTCAAATTATTTAGCTTTCACTATGAAATTAACTATGCAATATTGAAATGAAAAAATAAATGATAAATTGTGATGATAGACAAGCTATAAGGAATTATGCATGGATAACACTGAAAAAAAGATTTCTGTAGATTTTTTATTTCGTTTTATATATTTTTATGAAATAGCATCAGGAGAAAAATGCAGAGGGTATTGCAATTTCTGTTGATTATACATCTTTCTATGATGCCCCTTAGTAAACAGTAAACAATATTAATTATTATCATTACTTGTAATTTCTAATTAAGCATCCATTATAATCCCTCCGGCAATCTACATAGCCCTCCACTGATGTTGTTTATTTCAGGAGCTCTCTTCACTCTCCTCTTCAGCGTGGTCATTTCGATTCAGATCCAGAGATTAACAGAACCAAAACAATAAAAAAAAGTTTCATTGTCCAATGAATTACAGAGCTCTCTGCAAGTGAAGCATGCAGAATATTTTGCTTTTGCTTAAACCTTATGGCGGGCACAATTTTTCAACATCTAGGTAACAGTTGTATCATGTACCCGAGTGACAGGCAAGGAGGACAGGAAGTTAAGGACTGGACTCATGTGAAAGGATGGACTTGGTTGTATTTATATTAATTATAGCTAAGGGACACAAATAAGGCACACACAAAACAAAATTGGAAACAAGGTTTCTTAAACACTATTGTAATGCAAACACAGGGAAAAAAAAAACTCTGCAAAGCAATGTATCACAAATAGGTAGAGTGAAAAAAATGAACCGAGGTTCCTCTAAACAGCAAATAAGGTGCTAAAGCAGTACTATATTAAAGCGTTATAATAGTACATGCAATACACAGAGAATATATCTATACAAAGCTAGAGCTGCAGTACAGACGTATGGCTTTACAAGACTTCACAATGACTGAGTTCGTAGCTCTGCCTTAAATAGCCCACTGCTACCACTCAGTGGAATTTAACACTGGTGCAGGAAATGGAGAATGGGGTGAGGAATGCAGTCCGGGTCTTAAAAGACGGGTAAGCTGGACGGCTGGAGGCGTGATCAAACACTTTGCTTGCATTGATCTCACAGTGTTCACCAATCCTTGTGAAATGTATCTCGAACCGTCATGTCATATGGAAACAGGTTTGACACAGATTTATTTTTCATATCGGAGATAAGTGTGAACATCGAATTTCACTTCCAATGCCAGATAATTGAACAGCATTGTTGTGAGTTTCATGTCTGATGTCGACCATGGAGAAACAACACTTCACTTGGAGACAAACTAATCATATCCTGTCATAAAGGCATAGTATAGGAACAGGATTGCCATGGGAACCATGGGAACAGTGTTGGATAAATATAGCCATTTGGACTTTGAGTTTGTTTGTTGCCCTGAGTTTACAATAGAACTGAGAGTTATAGATTTTTCCCATTTGATTTTCATTTGAATGTCCCAGCCCGGTACAGGAGCTAAATTTATTCAGAAATATCACTTTGTATGTAAAATAAATAATAAAAATTATAATAATAATTATATTTTAGATCATATTGATACTTCGTTTAGCTTTTCACAAATTTCAAGGGTCACTTCAAATAGCAATACTTGAATACTTGCCGGGCAAAAGCCAGTACCCAGTATAACTCGGCACCCTCGGGAGCCTTAACCTGGCATCAACTAAATCAGGGCAGCATCCTCAGCTGCTGCTCTGTGAAATATTGATGACTGCTGAGGTGTAAGTTAGTTTCAAGTCAGTCTGAGGCTCAGAGAAATTAATTTTGTTTTATGTTGTGCCTCATTTCCTTTCGCTCCCATTGCAAGGATACCGGACGTGGGAAATTCACAGAAAAGGCCTGGTCTCTCACTTTCTCACTTTCTGAGAGAACCATATATCTGCAGACATATTCTAAATATAAGGACACAGCATGCTCTGATGCTATTTTTGAAATGCTTTCGGGAACAAGGGTTATGACCAACAAAACCAGACCCCTACCCCTTTGAAAGGGGACATGCTTACATGTAGCATTCTGCCATGTGCATTAACATTTCATTTCCATATTTATGGACACTGTAAAACTATTAAAATTTTCCGAAGGACAACAGTGCCACAGAAAAAATCAGTTTAAACTAGAAATGGTTTTTACATGTAAAAACAGATGTCTCCCCCTTCCCCCATTTCACATTTTAGAGTTATGGTCCAGAAACGAGTCCCACCCTTCAATATGCCTTAGTCCAAATTGTTGCCATGGGAACAGAAAAAATAAAATTCAAAAGCCACATCTACATGTTACAGAGAGACACTATATCAAATTTGGTGAGAATCGGTCGAACAGTTTCAGAGTTATGCTTCGGAAACAAATGGGAACGCCACCGCCGACGCCAACGGGATTTCAGGCAAAAACAATATGTCCCCCCCCCCCCAGGAAGGGGGAGACATAACTCACCGAGGTTTGTACCTATGCGCTATCCGCAGCTCTAAGCAACCCGACATTGTAAACCCTGATAGTGTGGTGAACTCAAATGTTCTATGGAAACTGATTACATCAAAAAACATTTGTACCTCAAAAAACAACTTAATTGTTGTTTGAATACAAGATCTGTGAATACAAGATCATTTAGTTGGCATACTCATTTTTTTTGAGGTAATCAAAACATTTGAGTTCACCACACAATCAGGGTTTACAGTGTAGCCATAGTAATCATAAACTGTCACCTCAGCCATGTATTTGCTTTAACAATGGAGGGAAAATGAGAGCAAGCACCTAAAGAAAGTAAGTAAATAAATACAGCTGTATGCAACAATGGGACAGGACTGGGCAGTAGTTGAGAAGTGATGGAATGACAGAAGTAGAAGAGGAAGAAGATTAGTTATTGTATAATGGAAAATGTTTGAAAATTTTGTTAAAAATGTCTTCATACTTAGGGGTTGTCCATTTTTTTCATCATTCCCACAAGAGTACAACTAGTACACTTTTGACTGACATCACATTTAAGATAAAAATCCAGTCACACTTTATTTGAAGTGTTGCTCATAAAGGCTTTATACAGCATGTGTAATGCCTTCATAAATGAGACATAATGTCTTCATAAATCATTCATAAGTGAATGTCATGCTTTGTAAAGGGAGAAATAGCACATCCTTACTCAACATGTGTTGCCAGATGTGACAATGACAATGTCACTCAGCTGACAATGTCACCCTTAATCGCAATTAGCCACTAGCTAAGTGACATTGTCAGTTATATCACATCTGGCATCATATGCTGACGAAGGATGTGTTATTTCACCCTTTACAAAGCATGACGTTTGCTTATGTATGATTTTTGTAGACATTATGTCTCATTCATGAAGGCATCCAAGGCGATAGTGATATTGGCTAATCTGACTTCCGCGAAGCGAATCTGAGCATCAATAAGATCTATCATCGTCTGTAGAGTATGAATAAACACCACCCTTCGTAGCTAGCTCAGTTTTCATGCACTAATATATCTGACATAAAACCAAAGTTCTGTATGTTTTTGGAGCTAACACACATCTATCAGTAACAGCCATTGTCTGTTCAACTAATGTTATAATGATGTATGATAGTCGAAGGGGGCCAAACATAGCTATGGATGAGTATGAATCAGAAAGAAACCATTGCTAATTCACCCATGTTTGACTGTACAATCAGGATCAATTGGCAATTAAATATAAGAGTTAAACGGACAGTTATACAAACTACATTTTTATTTCAATGTGTTAATTTCTCACTAGTCTCTGGCATTGAGCCAAAATAGTCCAATCTCAGAAATGTTGGAATGTACATTGTAGTTGACCTGCCAACCTGTGCACTCTGTCATAGATATCAAAGTGATGAATTAGAAGACCATAATTTTCATTTATAATTGCAACTGTTCCACACTTCTATTGGCAATATAGAATTTTCTTTTAAAACTTAATTATTGGTCGGGACATGGCTAATTCCACAAATTGACATTAATTTGAATGAAGCTAATGCCACCTTTCATCATTAATACATTGCATGAATAATCATAATGTAACAGAAACATTGGTAAATGCATCTTGCCTGTTCTAAAGATTTATCAGATCGCAACCAGACTTCTTCACCACGTCTGAGTAGTTTTTGGTGTGAACAGCTGCTGCAAAATTTTCTATATGGGACACTACTAAATTTGCATTAACAAACAGCTGTTTTACTTGCAGCCACAGATCATAATTTCATGAACAAGTACGTCTACACACATTGCATTCTTGCACCTAAAGTTCGATAATCCCAATTTAGAACTACATAAAAAACATTCAAATAAGTTTTGTTTGTGAAGGAACAAGTGGAGCAGAAAGTCTGACTCTGGTGTAAATGGCATGGCTAATGTAGGCAAATGAGATCAAAATAATACTCAACTCGTTAAAAAATCAAATTAAATTTAGAATAAGATGAGCTGAAATCTGCATTTCTTTGAAATCATACTTTTCTTACATATCTCCCCCATTGGGCGAATTGAACACAAAATTTATTGTGCCTATAAATTTTTTCAGCAAACTTGAAATTAGCCTGACCCCTCATTGTAGACTTTTACTTTTACAAAATTTGCTGATTTGAAACTTTTTTTTTTTCCCCCAACAACTTCTTCCATCAGTTTTTTTTTTTTGGATAGAGAACTAAAAACTAGACAATCCGGTCGGCTGCGACCGCATGGGTGTAGCCCTCGAAAGCTCGCTTCTCCCCCTTTTGCGCATTCATCTGCCAATACTGTCGCCATGGCAACCAAAATAAATAGATGTCATAAGTGAGGTGTAACACATGTTCATACCAAATATGCAAGTAATCGGTTTAAAATTACATCCTGAAGAGTATCCACAAGGGAGTGTCTATGGCCGCTGCGGCAGCAGCGGAGACAACATGCGTGAATCCATAGTAGCCGCCCGACTTCATCCGGGGGCTACAACTATGTACCACGTAAACTTGAGACCCTCGCCAGACTGCAGAAGAAAGCACGCTTAAAATGCCTGTTGCTGCTCAGCCACAGGTGGACAGTTCAAAACGCTTTGCCCAATGATTGCACCTCACAAGAGGGTGGCTCTGGCCCATCTTCATTTGAAGGGCGTCGGGGTAGCCTTGGGGTAGGTTGCTCAACTATTGTCTAATTCGAGTCCCTGATAGAGCTGAGGATTCTGACTTGATCTGTGGAGATGAAGTTGGGAAGAACCCTGCTTGAGCAAGGCCCACAACTGTAAAATTTCTCAAGGAGCTTTGAAGGGGCTTTCCCCAGGAAACTGAGAAATCTGATCGGCTCTTGTTTAAATGGTAGATTTGCAAGGTAACGGACAGCAGGTTTTAGGACACTTATTATTTTAAAGTCATAACTTGAACATCTGCTATTCCAGATTCTCAAATCACTGCCAGCTTCCTTAAGTAATCACAGGGGGAGCCCCTTAACCCCCTCAAGCACATTAGATGACTTCATCAGGGAGCCTGCTGGGGCTATAAATGCTCAAATCTTTCTATCCCCGAGTTCATATAGTAACTGAGACTGCAGGACAAAACTGAAACCAAAAAGTGACACTTTGAAATGCGTATAAAGCCGTACATGGAAAGAATCTATATTAACATATATGCCGCGTATCGACCAAATTCAGGTACATATATGCGCTTATAGAGGGAATATAGGTCTCCCATATCGCTTCTTTATTTCCACATATAGGCCTTATATGTATATAAAAGGTATATGTCTCCTGTATAGCTCATTCACCCAGTGGTAGGTTCTGTTTGTCATACCTATTGTATAGCTCATATCTCACTTTTGCAACTGTCATACATGATGCGTAGCTCATATTTTTATTCTCAAGGGAATATCTGCATATTAGTCCAAAGTCTCTTACAGAAATAACAATTTCGCGCATTAACTTATTAATCGCATCTGAACACGTTAATTTGGCAGCGAATTTGATATGTGACAACGGTTGTCACATACCGTGGCAACGGTATGTTATGTATAAACCAGTCATTATTAACTATGGCAAGTGAGAGGAAACAAAAAGCTGTGATATCAACACAAATATCTTATACTATTTGTTATTTTTTTCTGAAACATTAACAATAACAAAGTCATCAATTCTTTCTTGACAACACTTATTTCCATTCTATGAAGATTAAGTTGTGTATTGTGGAAGAGAAGGAAATGTATAAAAACAAAATGGTTTGATTATGTTTATTTCATCAATTAAGCATTTTTTTCACGTTTAAGTCACTGCCAGATTCACCACATTATAGAAAATTGGATTCACATCATTCCAGCTCATACACATCCACTGAAAGGTTATACACTACACTGTTACATCCACTAAATGCAATGTTTTTTTATCTTGTCTGTAATGCAGTTTCGAGATGAATATGGCTCAGAGGTCCTTAGTCTAAATGTAACAAAATAAAACAAAAATAACACAATAAAAGTACACAGACGAACATACATTCAAGTAAATATGCCTTTCAAAAGTAATTTTCTTCCCCACATCTATTTGAGCATTTCACTGTGGTTAATGAAGTCCACATTTCTGTTCACAGTTTTAATGAACAGACACTTTTATCTGAGATGCTTGTCTGGCAACTTAAGGTCCCAGACTTTTTCCTACTGGGATGAAATAACAAATAACCCCTTTCCATGTTGCAAACCCTCAACGGTACATACCTAACCTTAACCGTAATAAGGAAATAACAATAGCACGGATAGAACCTGTATAAACATATAGGTTTTAATCCCCGCCTTGTATCAACCAGCAGTGGTGGGCAGGTCTTTTCAGAAGTAGTGCGCAATTGGTCAATGCGCTACAGGAACGCAAATTGCTAAGGGCCTGCTAGGAAGAGTTATGTAGATCAGAGTTCCTGTAGGCAGGTCCTGTTGGCTAGACGAGCACTCATAAATAAGATTCTGACTCTGAAACTGTTTAACTGTCCTCTGCCCTTGTTCTGAGCTTACCAAGTTTCGCCTAGCAAATATATATGAAGCAATTGTTAATGGCCGCGGGCTGTGTACACTCTCTAGAATGGTCAACGGGGGGCAGCATCTGCAAATAAGCCTAAGAACTTGTACAAAGTTCCTTGACTAGATATCCCAGACTTTTTATCTATGTCACCTAAATGCGAAAACTATATGTGGCCCTATATTAAAACCTAAATGTTTATATAGGTTCTTTCTGTGTGAGGCGAATTTGTCTTTTTTTCTCCAATGCTATTTTCAGTGGTCTGTATTTTGGTGTTCAATCAATTCAATAAGGTCTAAAGCTGTTGCAAATTAAGTCGTATTAGTAATCTGCTGGACATAATTTTATGCTTGAGAAGTGCATCATACAAGGCCCCCAAACAGGAACGGACGGACAGACAGACAGACAGACACACACACATACACACACACAAACAATAAGGCAGCATACAAAGGCATAGCCTCTTATCAAGCCATTTCATTACTTGTACTTAGATGTTCTGTGCACATCTCACATGGGTTCCCAAGGAGCACAAGGCGATCTAGCTCTCCACGTTTGAAAAATGATCAGACACTCTGAAGTGAGCTGATCATATTTCTTATGTGAGGCTGCGGGTGCCGTTTCCTTGTGTGAAGCTGTGAGTGCCATTTCCCTGCTTCGGGGATCCCCCAGAGTAACGTGCAAGTTTGCAACGGGGAAAATGCAGCCAGCTTCAGACTGAATTTATATTTCACAAGTGTTTCACAAGTGGCTATGAATACTTACACTAAAACAATACACTATCAGCTGAGGTGGGCAGGGTAGTGCATTGAAAAAATAAATAAATAAATTAAAAAAAACTGGTCCTCAGAAATCAATATAGCTTGATTGTGCACAAGTGGCATGTGTAATGATCCAAAGAATATTTATTTATTTATTTATTTATTTAGGTTTTAAATGAACACCTTATTCGTTTGTGGCATTTTAAGCAGCAGGACATTCATTTAAAGTATAAATAAATTGGTTGACGCGCACGATATAATGAGTTTGACTGATGTTTGTAAGTTGGCCATCTTGTAAGTGTCTGCATGTATCACTGTGGTTATGAGAAAAGGCAAAGCGGTTCTCTCTATGGGTGCACTCTTCAGAGATCCCTTTCATCCAGTGTGACCTCGAGGTAATGGCTTCGTATCTGCATCAGTCTTAAACTGCACATGCAGTTATCTGCCAGCAAAAGGACTTCATTAGCCAACATTAAAAATGGGCGGTTTGAAAACACGCCCTCTGCCCTCATTATTAGCTCTAATTAACTGTGTGTTTGACCCGCAGGCAGCAGTTCGCAGATCTCTCATTTTGTTTGGCCCGAGCCCTCGGCAGACAATTTCACACAGTGACAGACATGGCAATCCTTCAGCTGATCATCTTCCCCGGACCAGCACGTGAGCTTCTACATGACAAGAACACGAATTGTCTGCCTAAAGGGAGAATGGCTCGGCACACTTCCTGTCTTTATTTCTTTTCTTTTTTTTTGATAAGACAACGTCATTATATTGCTGTCAAGATGCACCACCTGTTTGCGATAAACTCTGTTGTTTATTTGCTTCCCCCGGCAGTGCCTGGCTCTGGCTCGCTAAATACATTAGCTCAGCGCGAACAGACACACGGGGGAGCCATCGGCTCTCTCTGCTGATGTCATCGCTTGTCGCTCTCTCATGCACATTAAAGCCCTCTCCGAACAAAACGAGTGGGCGGAGGTGGCATGGCCTGACCTCTTAAACACTTCAAAAAGTAATTGTTTGGAACGTTTTTAAGAATTATAATTTCACATCCTGAGACTTCAGCACTGTCCAGTACCGTTGGCGATTGTTACGTCATCATTAAAAAAAAATGTTTTCACGAATAGTATTTGGAATCTCAGGCCTTGAAAAAGGTTCACTGGCAGGAAGTGAAATCAGTCTGGACCTCTCCAGCATCTGTCATCATAAGCATCAGATTATGAAATGCAAACCCAGTGATTGACAGATGATGTTAATTGTGAAGAGTCAAATTTTTCATACAAATGACAATTATGAGGTGAAATGAATTATATAAAAATAATAATAATAGATTAAGACAGATGTTTAATGACACCAGAGGAGGAGAGTGGTGTTTACTGAAGTGAAAGGGAAAGACAACCAGAAATCTCAGCTCTTTGGCACTGCGCTTGTGCGCATCTTTATCACCTCTCCTCACAAGGCCTTCCAGTGCGAGGAGGTTCTCAACGCACATGCGGCTGGGTGTTCGCACCGTCTGACTGGAGCAGCTGCCTAACAAACATTTCTCCTTACTGACTGCCAGAGCTACATACTGTACCATCCTCAGTTGTTACGCTGCACAACACACAGGTAATATATGATAAGAGAGAAAATGCCAAAAAAAGAAATCAACTGGTGATAATGGATTTTAAAGCCAGCGACAGATTACATTCAGTCTTCGCTACCGCTGCTTGTCCTCACTTCCAGCCGAAAGACTGAGAATCAACTTGAAAAGAGCTCGGCTGTTACGCCGCCCCCTGATTTTCCATATCCTAAACCTCACGACAACCCGGTTCATCTCTGCCAAGCAACACCGTCTTTGCAAAGCACTCCAGTGTCTGGCGATAGAGGAGGAGGGGGGATCGGGGAGAGGGATGAGGGAGCCGATTAGCAGATTTATGAGGAGATGTGTGACGGAGGGAGATGGGGAGGGGGAGGCAGGGACACAAAGGTGAATGCAGCACTCGAATCCCCCTGATCTGAACTGGAGGGGAAAACAGCTTTATAGACCTCTGAGCAAAAAAATCACTTTAATTGCACTTGTGAAAAGAAGGACTGGAGTGCCGACCTGAGACAAGAAGCGCATTCTCGAAATGAGGATAATTGCAAATGGAACCAAAGAGTAGAAGTATGCATACCAGCAGCCATTTTAGAAGACTAGCCATCAATTTTTGTGATTTCATTGTGAGTCATGAATACATGTGTGGGCACTCAGCTGAGCAAGTCTACGCATTCTTCTCAGTCCCCATCTTTTACCCTGATTCCTGAACAAAAAAACCAGACAAAGTATGCATTTGTTCTCAAAGACAAGCTCCCATTGTTTATAGCAGTTTTTAGAACATCCTTGAGGTGCTGGAAAAATGATGGGAGCTACCTGTACCTCGTTGCCAAATTGGAGAGCATTGGCGTAAAGATGAGCACGACAAATATTTGATCTTAAAAACTATGAATCAAGATATATACTCAGTATCGATGCAATTACAGTGAATTAAAGTGCAAGTTTATGCAGTTAACAAAAAGGTTTGAAAAGAGGTTAACACAAAATGAAGGGCATATGGAGTATAATTCTGCGGTGACACCAAAAAAACCTAACTAGCATTTCATGTAAAGTTCCCTTTTTTGCTCCATTGCTTAACCTTATATTCACACTCACACAAACACACACACACACATAAGTTTGTTTTCATGTTTTGTGGGGACATTCCATAGACTTCCATTCATTCACTAACCCCTTTCCATGTTGCTTACCCTCAACAGTACATACCTAACCATAAAGCTAACATTAACCTTAACTTAACCCTAAGCTTAACCACCAAACCCTCAATTAGCTCAGTTTTTTTGTGGGGACCTTAAAATGCCCCTACAAGTACAAAGAAATTTACCATTCCATGTGTTGTGGGAACATTTGGTCCTCACAAGGGTTAGTAAACATGGTACACACACACACACACACACATGCACACACTGTCACACATTTCTGCAATGACATTTTAAAATTTTAAAAAAGGTCTGACAATTGACAAAAGCAACTGAAAATAAAAAAGGGGGGCAGAATGTGGATTTAGGAGTATTTTAATCAGACGAATATTGGCTGAAGCGGGGGTTGGCTGATTTTGACAGGATAAAAATATTACTATCTTTCAGCAAACTTCCCCAGTAGACAAGAAGATGTAATTTCAAGCACATCTTGGTGTTAAATTTAGGGATCTGTTCAATTCCTCAGCGCTCAATGTCTCTGAACTGGCAGAGGCCCAAATTGGATGCATACCCGCTTTAATGTGAAAAGCGATTGAATCTCATTGTGTTGCAGAGATGCATCACTCTATTTCTTGGAAACGGCAGATTGCGGATGGAAGATCTGAGTGGTGGACGGTCCAGCCGCGGAAAATGATTGCCCGTGTCTTCATTCCATCCTTTTTTGGTGACAGCTTTTTCACTCCTTTTTCTTAAATTATAAACACAGTACTTCATACAGTGCAAGGCAACAATCCAAGCAATAAAGTGAAAAAGTGCGAATCCAAGCAGGTTTGCACCGATTCGTCTTACCTGTAGGGTGGATATACTCAAGGGATTTCTGTTCACTCACCTAAAATTGACAAGCCAATCTTGAGCGGCACCTCAGGGGTTAGAATGGCCGGATGCCACGATGGTCTCGGCGGAAAATCAGCTCATCTCTCAGACGGCGTCTGGATTCCATTCCAATCCGTATCCATGAGCTCTCCCAATTTTTCGTTGATTCGAGGTTCACATTTCTTTATGTTCTGGGTCATAATTCATGGTTTTAAATCGCTAATATAATCTGTTTTAATTTGTGTGCCTTTGTATTGCAATAATTGTGATGCAAATACTAACTGGACTGGGATTGTTGTCATCCAGGTCTGGCTCTGCTGCTCATATTAATCAGTCAAATGCTTCTTCTCCATCATAAATCACAGTGAGTGAGAGAGTCAGCTAACGTAATGGAATATACTGATTAACCTTAGATAAACTTAAGTAACACCTCTGGCTCACCTAAATAAAGATGAGCTCACGTCGTACATCTTGAGATATTTCTCCCAACTTACCTTAGCAACAGGTGTCTGCATAAATCACACATGTACCCACCAGTTCTGGAGAATAAGAAGTGAGGACAAAAGCCTGATGTCATGAGGGTGCTCAGTATGGTATCGCAAAAGATGAGATTGGTGGAGCTTGGTGAGGATGAAAGGCAGGCACTAAGGAAGGTGAGGATGGAGTCAAGCTTACACAACAAGCTCCCAGCCAGGCCTCAATTTTTCATAGCGCAGAATCAATTCACACTTGAGTTGGATTGCATTTGACATGTTTACTTTCATATACATACAGTACTACATGACAGAGGGTAATATTAATTCCAGATGATTTGTACTTGTATTTTCTTCTCAGCTTGGAATTAGTGGAAATGAAACGGCACTTATGTGCGCAAATAACTTGACGGTTATCAATGCAAGACAAGGTGTCACATCCCGTGCCCCTGTGTTTTTTCCGGCCTTTCTGGTAATGGGCGTCTGGTTATTGATTAACTGTCTCGTTACCGTGTTAATATTGGTGTGAATTTCTCATGCCTTCTCTCGCGCCTGATTCTTGTCTTGCTTGTTATCACTGTGCTTTTAAATTCTCGTTTTTTTCTTTTCTTTTGTCTTGGCTATTTTGTCTCACCGCATGCTTTTCACTTATGCTTCCTTGCATTTGTTTGGCGTGCCTTGTTGTCCGCAGCTTTGTGTTTAAGTCTCAGCCCTGTGTATGTCTCTGTGTTTACTGGTCTTGTGTTTTCCTCATCTTTTCCCAAGATTTTCAACCCTTCCGCTTGTTGCCCCTTGACTGATTCCCTGTTTGTGACTATTGCTTTGATTCCTGCTTTTCGCCCTGCATGTCCCTCTCGATTCTGATTACTGCTGCCTAACCTCAACCTATTCTTTGACCATGCTCTACTCAACCTGTATTGCGGATTGCCAGTTGTCTGCCCTGGTCAGTTTCTGAATGAAGTGCTGGTTTTCGTGTTTCTGGGTCCTGCGTCTGATTCTTCCCATCATCCCTCACAACAAAGTACAAGTAAAAAAATGTTTTAAAAATGTATTAAAAGCACACCATATCAAAAAAAGGCAATCGTGAAGCAGTATTATTCAGTTTGGTCTTTCCAAAGAATTGAAAAAACTGAAAAAAGAGAAATACTGCTGCATCCTTGAACGGTGTTGCCATCAATAAAAGGGTTCAGTGGAATCAATAACACTAGGAGCCTAAAATGATTGACCATCAATGTACACTCAGCCGAAATAAAAACTTCACACTCGTTTGGAAGTCGATAAGTTGAACATACAAGAAATTAGGTTTTAAATAATAATTTTATTTAATTCTTTAATTCATTAAAGATGGTGCATCATAAAAATAATGTCCATAATGTAACCAGTTCCACCGGAAATGCTACGGAAATGTCCAAGAGTAAACATGGTAAGTTACAACTTGAATAAGAGCAGTGCGCAGGCGATTACGTATGGTTTGGGCAGTCAAACGACCTCTAAACAATTCATTCCTAGTGGACGCTGCAGTGACAAATCGATTATGCAAATGACGTAAGACAATTTGTCGGTCTTCAGCTTTTGATGTCACATGTGGGCTACCAGAACAAGGTCGGTCAGCTGTGGTGCCAGTTCTGAAGATCATGGATAGCCTGTTGACTGCATCCCATAACCCTTGCAAAGTCAGTGACGGACGTTTCCGTATTCAGCATGCCAATGGCATGTTCACGCTGAATGTTTGACAGCCGTGGCATTGAAAATAAACGAATAACTAACAGTAAAAACTTGTTTTTCCGAGATGTCACTCAAACGTATCTGTGCATGTCGGAGTTGATGTGTGTCATGATGTCTTTGACAACGCATTTATCCCTAGTGATTATAAAAACTCTTTTATTAAAAGTTTCAAGAAAATATTTACAAATTTATGAGTGTGAAGTTTCTTTTTTGACTCAGTATATACAAGAAGTAGAAACTAATCAGCTGTAGTTTTGTTCAGTAATAAATGTTATTTTTCCTCATTTTGTGTTTTCAATCTGAGACAATAAATGCGAGTGAGGTATCATCCTCCTAAAATCTCTCATCTCGTACATAAGTTCATTATTACCGCCGCCAACGATGTTGAGGTGGAGGTTATGTCGTCGCCCCTGTTTGTTTGTCTGTCTGTCTGTCTGTCTGTTTGTGAACAATAAACTCAAAAGGTAATGCATGGATTTGTCTGAAATTTTGTGGGTGCATTGCTATTACATCAAGGATGGACTCCGTTGATTTTCATTGCGATAAGTGAAACGATCACTGAACTTTGCTCCCGCTTAGGAAGATTTGGATTATGCTGCCTTGGCGGAGGTTTGCACTCTACGAGTGCCTCTAGTTATAAAATATCATCATGTTCGCATGTTGGAGGGATGTTACAAAAGATGTTTGGTCTGGTTAAGATTTACTTGTTCTGCGCTCAAATTTCTTGCATATCTGAGCAGCAGTTACTATGCTGCATACATAGTGTACAAAACATAATCGGCTTACATTCTGAGAAATTGGCAGGTACTGTGAATAATAAACAAATATACGCATTTGTTGAGAGGAACTGCTTCTGAGCCGCCCCCCCCCCCCCCCCCCGGGCATACCTGCTCTCCATCAGAAACCACAGAGGAGGTAAGATTCTGACATTATTGAGCCATCCTTGAGAACTCAAGACTCAGACCTTATCTATTGGTCCAGTACAGCAAGATTGAAATAACCAAAGAAAAAGAAACACCTTTTAGGCTTGCTGTGATTTCTCTCTCTCTCTCTCTACCCCCCTCCCTCTCTTTCTATGCCAACCAATTAGCAAGTAACTGCCTCCCTCGACTTGACTGCCCAGCACTGCTTATTAAAAAATGTCGATGCGTGTATGGATGTGCACTTGCACGAGTGTGTTGCATAGTGATAGACAGAGGAGAAAGAAAAAATACTCTTTTTTTGCGTGCATGCTTGTGTGTGTGTGTGTGTGCGTGCGTGCGTGCGTGTATGGGCGCGTTCATGCTAATTTATCAATGGCAAATACATCGGCCAAGGTTCCTCGTACTTTCAAACTTTCATCAGAGAGGTTAAGCAGAGGTGCCAACCTCTTCGCGGCCATTAATAACCCCACAGAGTCTCTCCTGATGCTGAGAGAGTTACCCATCTAGAGCTCACATCAGCATCACGATTTTTGCTCAGCTCGACTAATTATCCTTAGAGTTCAGCTCAGGGATTATGTCTGCCAGGGTTAAGCACAGCTGAGGCGAGCCACTTTGATGTGCGTGGATGGATCATAGCGTGAAACCCTTTTTTTTTTTCATTTGAAAAACCTTTTTGGCAGATGATTTTAAAAAAAATGTGTATTATTATCTATGTACAAAGGTTAATCTCATGGTAAATCTGATGCAATTTTGACATTTTTCCACCTGCATTTGGGTACAGTATATGCTATTTTTAGACTTTTTATGACTCATTCATGGAAGAACTAGGCAGATGTCCAACAATCAGACTTGCAGAGAATAGGTTTAGTGCTCACAAATACCGAGAAGTATATATTTTATGAAAAAAATAAAAAAAGCAATCAGAAGAGAAGCTACTTTTCAAGAGGTTAGCGAGGGCTGTCTGCAATAACAGTTATTTCCAATATAGTCTGAGTCTATAGTCTGAGCTAGTCTGAGTTCGCTAACCTGTGGTTCAACTTTTCACTGTGCTGTTTGTCGGAAACGCTCCCATGATTTGATTCCTGATAATTATGATTATGATTAATTATAATTTAGCAAGCTGGTCATTTTAGCTAATGTTAGATAATTAAATTTCACCAGACAATTGTGCAACTGTTAAGACAATTCCTTTGTATAGGAGCCCATGGTATTCTGAGCTTGTCACGGCCGTTATTACAGTGTATCCTCCATCTGCCAAATTTTGTGTTAACATACGTTTATTTTACCAATCATGCTTTTTATAAGAACTAAGGAGGAGACTGTTTCTTCCAATTAAAACATTTATAGCTACAGTAGTTCCACTTGAGGCTGCTGAAAAAGAGAAAAGTTTGGGAAAGTTTTGGGACCGGGTGAATTTTATTTTGGAAAAATTTACTGCATAATTTGACAGGTGAAATTCACCAACTGTTAAGGGCTATTAAAAATAGCTACCAAAAGTAATCATTTTATGCCTGCTAAAGATCGCTGTTTGAACAACAAACAGTGCAAGCTGCAACGTAGTGTTTTAATAGACAAGGTTACTGGATATATTGCAATTTAGCCTCACCGTGAACCACTCTGAAACTGGAGCCCAATTATTGTTTTATTAGCAAAAATGGAGATTTTCATCACTGCTTGCAAAACGTTAAAAATTACTCAATTATTATTTAAATTACAAACTTATTCAATATCAGATTTGAGTATTTATTCTGAACTCCACCACATATGCCTCCGATTTTAATCTTCAGTCAAGAAAACAGGAAGCATCATCTAATGACATAAAATTGGTAACTTATCATCTCATTTTAGCCAACTTCAGAAACTTATTAAAAGATAAAAAATTATTCCATAACATGATAGCCCATCTGTTTTAGGTCATACATAGTGATACGTAGGAGAACAAATATGCATATTGTCTCATCAATTTTGAACAAATATAGCTAGGCTCTTTTTGAGGCCGTTTAACCCCTAAATGCCCCCTGTGACAAATTTGACACACGATTTTGGGTTTTCAAAACCACTGGCCCCACATAAATTTTGCAACCTACTGTCCAAAGTGACATATTTAGACTATCCGTGCTGCCATCTGATGCATAAAAGTGGAACTGACACTACACTGGCTGCACCAGCTAACCTTTCCAATATGGCCGCCCCCATGACGAAATCCACATGATAGATCAGCACCCATTCATCACAGGATAAACTAGACAAACAGGTAAGCTAATGAAAAATAAGCTATGCCTAATACTTCAGCTATATGTCAACTACCAAAACAATGATGGACAAAAGTTCTCTTTATATCCGAGAAACTTAGAGTGACATGTCACAAAACTAAAATGAGGTCAAAGGTCACCAAAAAAAAAAAATGCTATTGAGTTGTTATTAATTCCTCCCCAGGACATGAAGTTCCCTCCATAATTATTGGCACCCCTGGTTAAGATGTGTCCTTTAGCTTCTAATAAATTCACTTTTTTTCTAAATAATATAGGACGACAATGAAAAAAAGAGGAAAATCCAACCTTTAATTCAAGTGCATTTATTCAGTGGGAAAATTTTCACAATTTTCACACTGTCATAGCTATCTGGATAAAACTTCACACAGACTAGATGTGTGCATTTCCTCTAGAAAATGCAAGTGTGATTGCTCAACAGTATATGGAGTCATAGGTTGTCAAAACGTCTTATCATCCTTCCTTGCAAGTTTTTTTTTTCTTCATTATCCTAAAATGCAATTATATAAACTGCAGGCCAAAACTTTGGGGCCACCCTCAGATTTTTAATGGTGCACAAAGTGCAATGTGACCCATTGGTTTTGAGGAAGGCATTTATACAGCATGCCTTCTTGTTACTCAAAATTGTTCATGTCCTAGTGATATAAAACACAAAGGCATTGGAACTCAATTATAAAATATTGTGGTCAATGACCAATCAGTCAAGACAGCTTTAAAATATGGTCTGAGGTCTGGAATTCACCCAAAACCTATTGGCTTCCTATATTTTATGCACTGAAGTAATTTCATATGCAAAAAATAAGGAAAGAACAGTTGTGTGATTTTTTTTTTTTTCAATCTGAGGGTGGCCCCAAACTTTTGGCCTGTAGAGTAATTGTGCTTGTTCAACATGTTATGCTTTATCTTCTGATGCCTAAATTTGAAACTTGACCTTCTTTAAATGTCTGTATAAATTATATATTTAAAAAAAAAAACCTTAAGCATTCTTCATAACACAAGTTCAGATCAGAGAATGAGAGGCTAGGTTTAATTTGTGTTTTGAAGCATGGAATATGGGGCAGGCACAATCCTGTTGTCTGCTTGCTCTGAAAGTATGTCTGCTTTCATGTGTAACATAAGATCCAAAGCAGAAATAGATTCATGAGATAGATTTTTGGGAAGAAGTTTTGTTGAGAATGATAACTGCTTCTACGGTGGTAGAAGATCAATGGGAAGTTATTTAATGAATTTCTCAATGATTTTTTATGTTCAGGTTAAATGTTAGATTAACAAAACAAAAAAAAACAAAACTGCCCTCTGACTGCTATCATCCCTGATTTCACTTTGCAGTAGATTGAAAAATACAGACAAGTTCTCCACCAGAAGGGTCCTCAAGAAGATTTTATTATGCCAGATGATAAAATTGGGAAAATTGGGATCAGCGTGATAAATTATGAGCAGGTCGAGTAGTGTCGTACTTACTGTTACCCACATCAATGAATAAAACTGTGAGTTGACCATGAATTATAAGACATGTCCTATGTTTGAACCTCAAGTGAGTTATGATTTCATATTCAAAACAAATACATGATTTGGCAACTGTAGCACTGAAAGATTCCGTTCCTTGTGGTATTTGCATTGCCCCCCTGAAATAGTGAAGATAGTTTGCCGTCACAAGCATTTCAGTTAATAGCATATGCAGTCAGTTTCATTAATATTTTGACACTGACAATATTATGTGCCCTATTACGATGACCTAAACACAGTCAGCAACTGCATTTGCATATGATATTGCAGATCAAAATTGGGCGTGTCTGACTCGATTCTGGTCATTTTGTGACAAGAGGCGTTGGATTTGGTTTTATGAATTGCCCCATCTCCTCTCGCACTGTCCAACCCCTTGAGACAAAATGCTTTTATTTTAGTGCAGGAAACCACCAGACTGGGTGAAAGCAATTACAATGGTATGTGTAACAAACAAAATTTATCAGAAAGTTACAGCTTTATGCATTTCCATTTGCGTAGGCAAAGAAATAGATCTGAATGTGCTATCTTAGCCATCTTCCATAGAATATTGGAGATGAAACTAAATGATGAAAATGAGCTTGAAGTGCGCACATTCAGCTTTAATTTAAGGGTACTATCAGCACTTATTATGCCTGGTCCCACCTTTTATTTGGGACCAGAAATATTTAGATAAATGGCTTCACTGAAGAAGTCAAAATATGCCAATCAAAAACCTTATTGGACTCTGATTCAAGTTGAAAAATAATGAAACTGGGTCAAAGTCACAAGACAATTAAATACTCCAAGTTTGATCCGAATCTGACAGGTGGAAGTCAAGAAGAGGTTGAAAATGTGTCCGCCAATCAGAGGCCAGGACATCCGTAATGGGTTCTGACTTGAGCCAAAAAATAATTACACTTCATCAGGGCCATGAGACAGATACAGACACCTCTTCTGGTCCACGCTTCTTGTCATACAACGGAGGCCATTCTGACCATACTGGATTCCCAATCAAGCCAAAAAATAACAGCAAGTAGTCAGCGCCATGATATGCACTATATCTGATCCAAATCTGACCAGTGGAACTTTAATACCAGAGTCATGTTAATTGAAATATTTTTTCAGCCCTTATAACTGGAGTGACTATGTATAAAAAAACGCTGAATACATTATTTCTAGAAAAAGTCTAGTCATCATGCACATCTTGATAGATTAATTTAAAATGTATTGTGATGGTGTATTTTATTTATTTATTCATTTATTTTTAATTAGGCATTTCCAATCCCACACGAATCTGGAATGCCCTGTTGAGTAACTATGTGCATGGCTTGCTTGTATGCGACCCCTTGCTGCCAATTCAGGAGAAAGGGGCGGTTCACGGCTCTCCTACGAAGCACGTGCCCATCAATAATGCTTCTTTACACTCATTGGTTGAATCCTCGCTAGTTCAGAACAAGGGCGGAAGATACCCGAACAAGAACAAGCTTAGAATCTTCCTGACCAGCGCCTGGCTGGTCAGCAACCATTTTATAAAAAGCAACCATTTTATATTTTCCTTCCTGGCAGCCCCTTCCCAAGGGCAAGGGCCAATTGTGTGCTACTTCTGAAAAAGCTGATGACCACAGCCGGTTGGTCCAATCGGGGCTCAAACCCGTGCCGTGATAGTCACTTCTGCTCCGCATTGTGGTGCTTTAACTGAGTGAGCTATCTGGCGGCTCTGTGATAGTGTATAGATTGAAAATGATGCAGAAATTGTGTCACTATCCAAAAACCTATGGGCCTGCTTGGATGTAAACAGCCTCCTGCAATGTTTGGTTCAATTTTCTGATCAATTAGAGCTAAAAAGTGGAGTCAGGTGCAGGGCCTGATTAACACAGTGCTAGGCCCCAGTCTTTTTTTTATATTCTCTTTTGATATCAACAGTTAAGTTTGAATTTGTTCATAATATACATACGCATCTCTTCCGATCAAAATAAAAAAATAAAAAACTGAGGATTTGTAAATCATGTGATGCCCCTCCTGGCATGATGCCCCTGAGTAGGCACACCAGTCATTATATGGATAATCCGGCCTTGGTCAGGTGGTCCACTTGTATTCCATTTTCGTCCCAAAAAAAAATAAAAAAAATCCATGGAAATCATGGATCATGTCAATCAAATTGGCAAATACATTTCATTATCTTTTCATGCACAATAATAATGACGTTTTTCTAATGAAAAAGCCTGATAGGACTTACATTTTCAAGTTAATGTGCGCACTTTATTGGAGTTCAAGCATTTGCATGGACCATTCAAAAATGTTCTATTCCTCAAATAGGCTTCCTGTCTCGACCATGGACTTAAAATGCAAGTGATGTTATTTCCTGTGTCCCTCTCCACTGGCCCTTTGTGTTTTTCATTTCCTGTTTTGTCTTAGTTGGCTGTCCATTGTTTCTCTGCTGGTCACACGTCATCATTTCTGACTCCCCTCACCTGTTATTTGTTCCCTTTTGCGGCATTCCTGCACCTGATCCTCACTGTGTCTAATGCGTTCATGTATTTAAGCCGGTTTGCATTTCCTGTTCTTAGTCAGATCGTCTTGTACCTGCTTGGTTGCAACTTTCCAGCAGTTCTCCTCATGCCTTATTCTTGTTCCTGCCTGTGTGTTTCTGTGTGCTTATTGCCCATGTCCGATGTCAGTCTCCTGCCCTGGGCCCCGTTCCTGCATCATCCTTGCCTGTCTCCTCTCCTGCCCAGTCTGCCAACTGATCTCCTGGCTTTGACCTTCTCTCGGCTACAATGACATTGTCCTGTCCACCATTCAATTACCTGTTTACTCTGTATCAATCTCTGCCTGACGACCTTTTTTTTTTCCTCTGGTAATCCAGGATCTGCCAGTGGTTCCTTGTTCTTTAGAGGATTATAAGTAGAAACCACTGAATAATTTCAAGGTCAAAATTCATGTAAATCTTTTTACATATATCTGCAGAGAATGTTTTTTTTTTCTCTCTCTCCATGAAATCTTCATTTTCAGTTGTGAAATTGTGACAGAATGGAGTAGTATTTTATTTTTAAATATGACAAGTTCTTCAGCTTACACATTGATACTGCACAGTAATGATGTTATTTTTTCATGCCAGTGCAAACCATTTAAATTGATGGTTCGTTTTTTGTTTAAAACTCATGATACAAATCTGATCCAGCAAGCAGTTTTGTTGTCAGTGCCTGATTTTATTGCTATATTTCTTGAGGTTATTTTCAATGACCAATAAATAAATAAATCCCTCAGAGAAGTGTCATTCTTGGGCATGGTACCTTAAATAACTCTAGCATTCCACAAGTGAGAGAAAGAACTGTATGTTCTACCTCACAGGAAAAAAGTACCAGCACAGTATATGTACAACTGTTGGTATTGTAATGACACTCTCTGCATCATGGGAGACTGAATTTGTGTTACTCTGGCACGAGATTCAGAAGGATCAGACACATCAGGAATAAGCATGCAGTTTGGTGTCTCCTGTAAATATTTTTCACTATTTGTTTAAGTCTGACTGTATTTTTGAAATATTGCCTTCCACCACACTCAGAGTGGTAACCATACTCTGTTTTCTTGCAGGGTAAAAGTGCCTTTAGTAAAATAAGCAAATGCTAAGATTGATGAGTTACTATGCTGGCAAATGGAGCATTGGAGAAAAAATTAGTAATTTAAATAATTCATAATTTCCAAACAAACAAACAAAAAAAGATGAACTCATGTTAATTTGAGCATGAAAATGATTCATGGGTGAGCTTCATGAATAATCTCTGTATTTAATTGCAAACAAAAGGAGAACAACATTCTTAATGTTTCCACAAAGGTTTTATGTATTGCATTTACAGTGCTTTTAGCGCCAAGATTATAGTTTTTTTAATTCCCTGAAGCCCAACGTCTCCCAAGTGGTAACGTCGGTGTTATGGGATTTTCATAGGCGTACAGTGAGCCTCTGACCCTTAAATGCATAAAAGCTGTTCCTGTTTAAGATCGCTTGAATAATAATCACACAATTTATTTACCAAATAACCCAGACCAATATGTAAGCTTAAAATTAAGAAATTATAAAGAAATGACAGAGATCACAGATGGGCTACATTGACAGCGTACTTAATAGCAATATTGCAAGGATGAAAGAAAAAAAGAATTATCCAATACTTTCTCTGAATTCCACCTCCCATTTTAGCAATTTTTTTCAGCAGTTCAACCTAATTCTTTTTTTCAAGATTGCACCTAATCAAAATGTTTTCAGCATTCAAAAAGGCTACATTTGCAGGGAAGAGCAGTTGCACAGTCCTTGCTGAGATGCTATTAATTTATTAAATTACCAGCAGTTCTTATGTCTAACCATTGGTAATTGTTCCATAAATTGGTTATCCTGGCATGCATTTAAAATAATTAAAGATGCATGCCATGTGTCAAACATTCATGGCTGCAAAATCATTGATGAGGTTTCTATTATCCAGCTTCTGGGAAAACTGTTAGAAGGCTACAAAATTGTAAGGATGGTAATCATCTAATTAATTAATTAATTAATTAATTACTTAATTAATAAGAAAGGAAATCTAAACCTTATCCTACTGCCATCTTCAGCAGGATTTACTGCATAACATACTGCTTTAAGATTAAATTTTGAGAAAATTCAGGTTTTGCCGTCCATGCAATCTCATATTGTAGTCCTCTGACGCAAAGCTAAATTTCTTAATCTTTCACGGCTACGCAGCTTATTGGTTGCCCATTTGCTCAGGAAATTCAAATTTGTCTTATTCTTAATCAGAACCAGGTTAAGAGTTTACCTGCATTATGGCAATGTCACTGGTTGTTTACAGTTTTATTTTTACATAAGCTAACTTCACACCAAAGACAGCAAAACCGCATTTTAAAAAATGTTGTTTTCTTAGGCGTAACAAGCTGATAAGACACAGAAGCAAAGAATAATATAGTCTACCTTTTTGTGAGCTAAGGGAATTCAGTAGCTTTGAAAGACATGAACGTTTTATGTCGCCATTAATGTGTATAGGAAAATGCTTGACTACTAGAGCAATGAACAATAATGTAAGCCAAGGGGAAAGAGACAGTAAATCTAGTAATGGATCCGTGCAAATGAACAAATTACCGCCTAGCTGCTAATTAGGAAGTGTACATAAGAACGGGTTTGGAGAAGTAATATGCTTCAAGACAATGTGAGAGTCGGACAATAATCCATCCGATGCAAAGTCCTGAGCGAAAGAGGTCAAATAGTACTAATTACCAGCTTCATACAAATTTGTACTATTTGACCTCTTTCACTCAGGACTTGCCATCGGATGGATTATCTTGGGCTGGGATGGGCCAGATTTAGGTTTTGTCTGAGATGGTTAACGTAGTATCCACAGCTTTCTGTATTCCATAATCTCTTCATTTGTCACAGAACTAGCAACAACAGTGGTAGCCTATCGGAAGATTTAATCCATGAAGATGGTGTTAATTTGCTTTGAAGTGAATATGTAACTAATCTGCCATCACCAATGGTTAAAAAAAAAAAAAAGTTTGTTTTCACCAATACCAGACAGTAATTCATAAAGAAGCTATCGGCTACTCGATGCTGAATTGCAAAGATTTTATTGAAGCCAATTCATTGTTAGTGTGTCTTGAAAAAGGTTGACTGGCAACAATGTCATCAGGCGCAATAGTATTCAGCAAGTTATCAAAGATATATCATGAATTATTGGCTTCGCTTATTGCTGGCTCTTTTTTAATTTATTTATTTTTTAACTGGCATTCCTTCGCATGAGTCATCGCATTTGATTATGTGGTGCCGTAAAAGCTTAGAAAATATACTAGGCAATGAAATCAGTTGATAGTGCGATCAAAATTCCATTGTGAAATATAAATTGCATGTATATGTGTATATAAAGGTATGTGTGTGTGTGTGTGTGTGTGCGTGTGTGTATTTAAAACAAAAACATACTGAAATTTAAGTTCTGTCGAGAGCCACATTTTTTATGTTTCTTATCAACTTTCATATTGTATCTTGCCAGCAAGATGCTGTGCAGTGATGTGACCTTACAAACACACACACACGCGCGCGCGCGCATGCACGTGCATGCACACACTGACAGATGCCTAAAGTTAACACGCAAACAAAATTTTTTAAAAATCCTTTGTTTTTCCTCTCAAATTAATAAATGAAAGAATATTGCATTTTATACATTACCTGCTCATAGACACTGAAAACACTTCACAGCCATATGCACTCAAAAAAAAAGAATAGTTAGATTTACTTAATAATGTTATGTCAACTGGTTCTACGCACTTGCTTGGCGTAACCTTTACTTGACTTCTGACATTTTGATCAGTTTAAATAGATGCATTGAATGGAATGTACTAAATAATGTAACGTCATCTGGTTCCGGTTAAGTAAATCTAACATTTCATAATGTTTCATTTTTTTTGAGAGTGGGGGTAATCTCTTTTCATCACCACCTATGTGTAGCATCCACCTGAGTGATGCGATGGCAGCCACTCCGCACCTCACCACACAGCTTGAGGTGAAAGGGGAGAGGACAAATTGCAAAGCTAATTAAAAGAAGAGATGATCAGGTGGCACATTGAAAGATCCAGAACAGGAATTTAACCAGGACACTGATGAACCCCTGACTGTTGTCAAAAAGTGTCACAGGATCCTTAAAGACCACAGTAAGTCAGGACCACAGGTTAGCAGGGTTTCCTTCAGCAGAGTGGCCCCACCACGGCATTGTGGATTATTTCACCAGAGGGAAGTTCGCCACCTTCTGGTCCACCAGCACCGCTTCGAGCAGCAACTTCATTTTCCCAGGTGGTCTCCTATCCAATCACTAACCAAGCCCGCACCTGGCAGTGTCTTTTGAATCCTTTATGCTGCATTCAACGCTTTTAGTTTTTCCAAACCCCCTCCCTTTAAAATGAAAACCCAAGCCATAAAACCAGTAATTTATGTATTTTTTTAATTTACCAATTACAAGGTTATCTCCATGAGTGTATTTGAGGACTGAATCACTGCAAAGTGCATTATCTTCTTCAGCACAAATGCTTATAAATAAGGGATCAAATCAAGTTCAGCAGTCTGGAAGAAGGGATTCACTGAGTCAGTGACTTGAGCGATTAGCTGGTTCAGAATAAGTTGTAATAAAGACAGTGCACAAAGGAGGGAAACTGTGCCTGAAGATCTCTCTTCAGAGTTTTGCATTACAGTGTACTTCATCAGCAGCCTACAGCTGTATTGAATGCTTTTTGATATATAATGAACATTGATATGCAGTGAATAAAAAATGACGTAAAAAATGATCATTTGAATTGTATTGAATACTAAGTTTAACCCCTTAAACTCTCTTTTTTACATTTGTTTTCCCTTAAGTACAACCCCAATTCAGAAATAATTCGGATGAAGTGTAAAATGTGAATAAAATCAAAATGCAATGACTTTCAGGTCACTTGAGCCAATATATTATTTATAATAGAACATATATAACATTTCAAACATTGAAACGGTGTTATTTTATATTTTTATTCACAAAATGAGCTCATTTCAAATTTTCTGGCTGCAACAGGTCTCAAAAAAAATGGGAAACGGGCAAAAGGGCTTACTAAGCAATTAATCTATAAGAGAATCAGCTGAAAGAACATTCAGCTGGTAATTACATTAACTGGCATCAGGTGTGTAACATGATTGGCTATAAAAATGATGTCTTTGAGAGGCTGAGTATCACAAAAGTAAAGATGGCCAGAGGTTCTCCAACCCGAGAAGGCTTGAGTGAAAAAAATTGTGGAATACTTTAAAAACAATGTCCCTCAACGTCAAATTGCAAAGGCTTTGAAGGTCCCATCATCGACAGTGCATAACATCATCAAAAGATTCAGAGAAACTGGAAAAATCTCTGTGCCTAAGGGATAAGAACGAAGACCTTTACTGGATGTGTGAGGTAGTGTTAAGGAAACACACGCAAGAGATGGAAATCCAAACCAGAAACGCCCGCGTTTGAACACCCTCGGCCTGACGGTGCACACATGGACAAACAGACGGACAGACAGACGACGGACTGATGACAGTACCCTTCGGCCTGAAGTCGGGCCAAGGGTAAAAATGAATGCCTTTAATGAAGTCTGGGTCAATGCCAAAAAAACACAAGAATTGCCAAGCCACAAAACAAAATCCAAAAACAGAGTTGACTGGACAGGCTGGGTTCAGAATCAGAAAAGCAGATAAGCAAAGGTACATAAATGGTAGGCAAAAAGTCGTAGCCGACAAAAAAAGCGGAGGGTCATACACTGGGCATCCAAACACAGGTATCATAGTCATACATAGAACAATGGGTCAAAATCCAAAAAGATAAAACAATACAAGAAGGGCTATGGCAAGAATCGAAGTCCGACAAAACAGGAAAGAAAACAATACTCAATGGCATACAAGGTGCTCTGCACAATGAAATATAGATCAATGTTCTGACAAAGTCAGCACAGCAGTGAGAATTGTTAAATAGACGAGAGGGAAGTCACATGCTATGCAGGGAACAGGTGAGCTGGATCAGACTAATTACAATGGGAGGAACACATGAGGGAAACCCTAATCACGAAAATTGGCGAAAGCTAAGAGACGGACGGGAATCACACAAAACAGCCTATGAAATTTAAACAGCTCCGATCAAGGAGTTCTAAGTGCACAGATAATGAGTGCAGGAAAGTAATTAAGCATGTGTGAGCGATCTCGCAGAAACGCAGGGGGAGACAGGTAAAACTGAGCAAGAGGCGGAGACTAGAACAGGGTGATTGCTGAGAGGGAATTAGTATTAATTAGTAGCGGTGCAACTTTACAGATTTAACTAGAGTGCTCGTTAGTAAGTTAGTAACACATATACATGGATTAGTTGGGTTAGTAGACTATGATACAAAATACAAATGTTAGTTTTGTTAGTAATCAGAACAGTGAGGCAAAGGAAGTAAACGAGGAATGAAGGACTATATTAAACACCAGAAATCATTGAAATCACCCAAAGCATGTGAGCACACTGACTGGGAAGACGGACTGAACCAATTAGATCACAAGACAGGGGAGACAAGTGCAATGGAACTGAAAAATGGAATGAATAAGAATAGAAATAACCAAAAGGAATAAATAAAAGATAAAATCATGAACAATGGATTTGAACATAAACAGGAACCAAAACCATAACCATGACAGGATGCGCGTGATCTTCGGGCCCTCAGATGCCACTGCATCACTCACTGGCATGATTCTGTCATTGTCATTACTAAATGGGCCCAGGAATACTTCAACAAACCACTGTCTGTAAACACAGTCTGCTGTGCCATCCACAGATGCCACCTAAAACTCTATCAGGCAAAAAAAAAAGCCATTGTTGAGCATGATCCAGAGGCACGTCCATGTTCTGTGGGCCACAGCTCATTTAAAATGGACTGTTGCAAAGTGGAAAAGTGTCCTGTGGTCGGACGAATCCAAATTTGACATTGTTGTGGGAAATCATGGGTGTTGTGTCCTCCGAGCTGAAGAGGAGAAAGACCACCCCTCCTGTTATCAGCGTTCAGTTCAAAAGCCAGCATCTCTGAAGTATGAGGATGCATTAGTGCATATGGTGTGCACCATAAATGCTGAAAGGTATACAAAGGTTTGAGAGCAATATATGCTCCCCTCCAAATAACATCTATTCCAGGGAAGGCCTTGTGTATTTCAGCAGGACAACGCAAAACCACATACTGCCGCCATTACAATAGCATGGCTTCGTAGTAGAAGAGTCAATGTGCTGAACTGGCCTGCCTGCAGTCCTGATCTTTCACCGATTGAGAAAATTTGGCACATAATTAAACGAAAAGTCCTTCAAAGGAGACCCAAAACTCTTGAGCAGCTGGAAGCCTGTATTAAACAAGAGTGGGATCAAATTCACATGGCTAAACTCAAGAAACTTGTCTCCTTAATGCCTAAACGCATCTATTCTGTGTTAAAAAGAAGAGGGGATGCCACACTATGGTAAACAGGCCCTTGTCCCAACTTTTCTGAGACCTGTAGCAGCGATCAAATTTGAAATGAGCTCATTTTGTGGATAAAATTGTAAAATTTCTCAGTTTCAACATTTACCATGTTATCTTTTCTATTGTGAATAAAATACTGGCTGGTGTGATTTTAAAGTCATTGCATTTTGATTTTATTCACAATTTACACTTTGTCCCAACAATTTCGGAATTGGGGTTGTAGATTCAACATCAAGAAAATCTTTTTTTTCATACTTCCAGACAATGTCTCAGACATATTCTGTGCCTCAGCTTGCTGCAGCAGTTCACCAAAGCCACATCATCAGTTGTATGGGGAGAAATATTTGAACCCAGGATCCCATGCTTTTATACGGTTACTTCATTACAGCAAACAGAAAATATCTAAATCTGTGCATCATTTTATAAAGATTTCTCTGTAATTAATTAGGACATATTTGGGATCGTTGGAAACTTTGGGATCTCTACAAGAATTTAAAATATGCCTGAAGTTCTAGAAGTTTGAATACAGCAGCTGCATTAAATGGACCCATATATGGGTCTGTAGGTATTATGGGGTTAAATATTTCAAATGAACTTGGATTGGAATTAAATTAATGTTTCTATGTGTCAAAATAATACTGGTATGCTTTATGATCCATACCAGGAACCAGATGCAAAATCAGGGTACTTTGCAATAGTAGAGTTTATTGATTATAATCAGGTTTTGACAGAGGGATGGAACCCAGAGCAGAATGACAGTTCAGATGGAACAGGCTTGGATGTAGAGGGGGCGTATCCCTGCCTGGCCAGTGGCAATGCAGGACGGCAGCCAGCAGGGGAACACAATTTGCCAGAGCTGAACTGTTAGATGGCAGGATTATGGAGTTTTGCAGGAAAACAGTTCCGGTCCCTGATGACCGCCGAAGGCTTAGGAGGTGTTCCTAATGAACTGCGCGGAGGAATAGAGTTGGGGTCGATTAGAAGGATCTTAGTCCCAATCCTGGAGGCCGAGAGTAAGGCTTTGGAGCTTGTTCTAATTAATAGAACAAGGAAGTGAACCTCTGAATTAACTATCACGAAAGGTTACGGATAATTTCCGTAGACAATAAACTTATTAGGAAATACTGAGTGGTTGCTAAAGGGCATATAGCAAGTGACAATCCAGCAACTTGTATGCTCAAAGCAAGGGGCATAAATATGCAAACACACAGGTAAGGGGTTGGGAGCATGAATGTGACGCAGCTGATGAGAAAAGCACACAGGGCATAAACAATCAAAAGAGACAACATACGTAAAAGACACACAAGCTACTTGATTGATAGGAGACGCAAAAGGAATTCATGCAAGGGTTGTGACATATGCATTGAATAAATGTTTGTATCTGAAATGAAAATGTATTTCCAAATTAGACTTACAATTTCTGTTTGACTGCTTAGTTCTCAACGTTCCCTTTCCAGTTAGCAAGTCAAGTCACAACCTTTCACGATGACCTGTTATCATATTTGAAACACGGTTGCCCCATACGCTGCCATCTCTATCCACCGGGTCTTCACCGCTCCAAATGCCAACTGTATCACAAGAATTTCCCTGGCCTTTTCTGGCCAAAATATTTACCATGGCTTTGTTTTTTTAAATCTCTTACCTTCGTACCATAGTCCACATCTGGACCCTGTCTACCACAAGGTCCTGATATAAGCCTAGATCACTTGATCTCTGGATCACGTGGATCACTTAAGCCTGTGTGCCACCCCTGCCCAGACTCTACTCATTCAAGCTGTTAACAGTTCTGAGGAAAACAAGGCTGTTGTTACTGAAGTCATTTATTTGTATTGCAACAAAACCAACATTTGTATTCATCGCCACTTTTCTAATCAGAACCTTAGTTGTAACAGTAAGCCTAATATTTCAGTTAGGACTATTTAGCATAATATCACAAACAATCTCACTGCTTATCAAAAGAAAAAAAAAACTACACTTTTGATGCCTTTCACTTTCTCGGCAGGTGACTGAGCATGATACATGGGGTAAACAGTGTAGAAAGTTTCCACAACTCCTCATGTTTTAAAGCCATACGATGGTTAAAAACGAAGCTATTCAGGCTTGCAAGAAAAAAAAAAGATGCACTGATGGACATTGATGAATGCTATGCTTATTGAATTTTGGATACAGGAGTTAAAGGAGATGTGCATATGTGCATTAAATTAAATTTCTGGAAACCCACAACATGCTGCCTTTATTGTTGAGAGCACAGGCACCCTGTCAAAAAGTAATGCACTGCTAAAAATGAAAAGTAAGTCTACCTTACCAAGGAATTTAATCTTGCAATAATACATGACACAATTAATTCGATTACCTTTTTTTTCTGTCAGACAAAAAAATTTCCAATGAAGTTGACTCATTTCAAAATTTGCCAATGGTATTTAAATAAAAAATTCAAGCACATGTTAAGCAAATATTTTCCGCTTATGAAAGAATAATTTGGAAGTTTTTGCAGTGTAGTGTATGCTTAATAGGTCAAGATATACATCCTGCCAAATTTGTTGTTAAATTAAACGATGTCACTCTGAGACATTAAGGCAATAAATGCAAGTACAGGAGGGACACGGTTTCTGCTGGTTTTGAGGGTTTTCTTAACATCAGTGGCTCATTTAGTCATTGATTCCTTCAATAAAGCTCAAGCAAAAGCTACGTCCGGAAGATTCTTCTTTTGGATGCTTTGGCGGCAGTTTATTTCTCATTCCATCTGCCTTACACTCCTCTCACCCATTGTCACTCATAATTCCTTGCTATCAATGCCTAGGGCTGTCAATTGAGACATCTGCATTTCTATCAGTTGATTACGACAATCCAATAGCACAGTGACACGCCTACACCTATCATCTTGCTGCTGTGCTTCTAAAAAATGATTTCTTCTCTGCCTTTATTTTGTTCACACATCTGTTCCACACACCCTCCACCTCCCCATCAATGTCCTGTCTCTGCAGAATCATCAGCTCCATCTTCTTCTTCTGGGTTCCATGGCAGCTGACAAAATATGAGCTATTCTACTGCCACCAACTGTATTTTTCTATTGATCAATTATTTCACCCCCCCCCCCCATTCTTTTCCATTCTATAACCAAGACCCAATTGCCTGATATCATGTAAATCCCGCAGTGTTGCGTCTAGTTCTTCTCCAGATCTGTTGACCACAATCAAGAACCTCCTGGCAGTGTCCAACACCATCTTGATTCTTTCTGATTTCCCCCTTTTTCAGCAGGACAATTTATGACCATGGCAATTATTGCCAAAATCTTTGGTTTCCATACAGATATTCTTATCATCTCTTTTCCATCCCTGATGCAAATATGTTTCTAATAACACCTCCCACAACCTCTAACTCCTCTACATACTGCAGCAACATGACCATATTCCCGAGAACTAAAACTTATGAGAGGAGCTTTTTCATATGCCCTCACCCAATAAAATGCATACGCAAGATACACTCTCCCCGGCAATGTCGCTTCAAAAGCTAAACACGCAGAATTACTGTCCTCCTACAACCATTCTCAGAATCTAATCAGTGTTCCTGCCTCGTCAACATCTGCAACACCCCAAAACAACAGCCTCTCCTAATAGTGGCATGCTACTTACCACTCCCTTTAGAATTCTTAGTGGGAAGCAAGTCACGTAGCTATTGTCCTCAAATTCTTTAATCCTAAGGGCTCCATCTCTCTGGCACTTTGATACATTATCTATAACAACTATCCCACTTCTACTGACCCATTTTGACTGTACCACTCCACTACAAACTTTCCGACCACATGAGGGTCTTTGAAAATCCTGTCTGTTTTTGTCACGGATATCATACCAACTAGATGCGTCTCCTCTTTCCTCGATATCTGGCTGGTTTTGCATGAGGAACTTCAGCTATCTTTCCGCCTTTTCTTTTTCTAGTCAACACCTCTCTTGTCCTCATTTTCATTTTCGTTCTCCAATTCTAGTTCGGACTCCATTTCAAACTTGCGCCACACCACCTTCCCTCACCCTCAGACTATGTCCAGATTCATCAGCTTTATCACCATCAACCTCAATAGCCTGTCAGTCAGCATAGTCATCAGCCACTACCACCACCATTGTCTGAACTCCATGGGGGATTTGTCTTGCTGCTGCTCAGGGCAGATGCTCTTTGACGGCAAAATTTTCCAGCGTCCAAGAGCCAAATACTTGCAGTCAAAACTTAATTATTGCTTACCATCAGTTAATCTGTACACACTGTATTCTGTAATAAATAATTACTTTTACTTCTGTCAGAACCTGAAAGTTTGTTAATCAGTCTTCCCGGCAATCTGGCTGTCTTGTTTTTTCAGTTTGTCTTTTGATTAGTTTTTATTTTTCAATTATTCCCTTGTGGCTTCACCCCCCTGGCTTTCTCGCAAACCAGATCCTAATCATTAGTTGTTGCTGCTGTGTATTTGAAAAAGTATTTCACCACTGGGAAAAAGGACTTTTCATGAAGAGAAATTGCTGTCTATGCAGTAGGAAGGTGTTAACATTTCTGAAATTGTTGGTACATGACCTGGAAAACACAGAAAAGGGGTTATGACATTCTGTTTTGCTCAAAATATACAGTTGTAGAAAGCCTACAAGAATGTATTGGACTATGCCTTCTAAAGCCACTCCCAGACTACTCTACTGAAGTGTAGTTAAATTTAACCAAGTCCCACAAACAGCTGGTCAGAGCTAGTAAGGCTAGCTTTAGGCTGAAGTCTAATAGGATAAACTCTGCCTCAGTGGTTCTAAGTAAAAAAAAGGGGGTTAGTAATATGGTTTTATCCTGTAACATTGTTGTGTTAGTGACAAAACAGCATCACAAATGCACTTACTCTACATTTTGACATCCTGTTTGCAGGCTTCAGTATTTTTTCCAGTTTCATTTCTGGATCCTGAATTATGTCTCCAGCACTGCCCAGTCCATGTGTGGCCCCTAGCACTGTCACACATACAAAGTGTATTGTCACACATGCAAGTCACCCTTTCTCAAGAGAATTAGCAACTTCATCCTAACGAAAGCAGCCTCTGTGAAATTCGCTGCAGCACAGAAACTCAGCTTCTTTTGATATCTGAGTACATTTACCAAACTGGTACCACCATTTTTCCAGGCTCAGGGCCGCTCTTCTTCACTGTCCTCACTGGCTGGCAGCGCTTGATTGCTGTGGCCACATTTTCCTCAAGATGCCGTAATTTCCACCGCACCGTATTCTGCCTCTTATAAGTATGCCCAAATTTCTTAGAGCAACATTTTACTCTTGAAATCTTGTTCTCCCTTATCTATAGAAACTTTGCCCTCTGCTATGGACTTCCAGTGGTTGTGTATTGAGGAAAAAAGGTGGCGGACAGGATGTTTTGGATCCGACAGGCCAGCTTCTCTCCATCCATGAAGATGGGTGTACAAACAATGCAGAATTATGATCTCTTGCTCAATTAACAATCCTGGTGCCAGAAATTGGGAGAATCCTCTATGCAGGTGATGTTGAGATAAGTTCATTTTCATATTCTAACCACATTGTCATGATACAAAGCCGGTTTAAAATTGGTAAAGTATCCCCTTAAGTTACTGGGTTTCATCTTCCCCTCAGCAGACTGTTGATGTCCATTCATGCAGAGATACTGTCTCGGGTTTTATCAGTTTTATTGTGATTTTGAGTCCCCAGCCTGCTGCGAACATCAGTTTCCTCATTGCTATCTCCCCTTGTTCTTTGTCTTCTTTAACCCAGTGCTCCTCCTCCCTCGTGCCTGCCACTCTCCCCAGACTGACTTGATGGTATTTAACCTCCAACCTTCTTCGTCCATGATCTGCCCACTCCCCCAAACAGATTACGCCAAAGCCCGACCTCTGTCTGTCCTGTGACCATCATCAATCTGCCCCCCTTCAGTTTTGGCTGTCTTGTATTTATTAAGCGCAGCCTCTGGGTTTTTCCTCTGTATCCGCGTTTGGCTCTTTCCGTTCTGGCGCTCAAAAGAACTTCAGTCATTTGCCTCTCCTCATTGGAATAATATTATTGCGGCCTTAATTGAACACTGATTAAAAGGAAACTACAAATACCTGCTGACACTGCATCCCCCTCGGAGTTTAGCTTGGAAGGCCAGCTCTTAAAGTCTGGCTCTTTGATAAATGATTTATATCAAATAGACTTGGGAAGATGTGTTTTGACCACTGTGTGCACTGTTTTTTGTCAGCTGCATAAGTACATGTCCCACAAATCAAGTAAATGCATGATATTTTATGATTCTATTCCGAGGAATTAAAGTGACACCACATGGCCAGAGTGGAGCTTCATCCTTATCCTGAGTGAAAAGGCAAACTCAATAAATGAATGAATGAATGAATAAATAGATAAATAAATCCATCAATAGGTACACAGGAAAAATAAATATTTATTTTTCAAGTGCTTCTGTGCCTGCATATTTATTTCAGCATTTTCATATTAAGCTCTATCTGTGGTTTAGGTTTCATGTCTTTTCTATCTGATTTTTCCCCTTTGGATATTTTTAACTGGTCTTCTGTGTTCTGTTTAACATTTAGAATTCGCAACTTAAATACCAGAATAATAATTTCCTTGTGGAAACTGTGGCTTTTAATTTTCTATTTTCAGAAATATGATGGAGGGTGGGGTCTGGAGGGGGGGCAGTGGCGGTTACAGAGATATACTTCTGATATGAGTTAGCATTTCCTGCTGATCCCCTGATGTAAACGACCTGGATATACGTCATACTGCATTTTTGTCATCAAATTGACGAATGCAGAATCCTTGCTGTACCTAAACAGTACCTGTATGTGATGGGCGTTGGTAGTAGGACGCCAAGAGCAGTGGCCAGAAATAAAAGGAAAAACCAGCAGTGCTGAGTGACTAAAACAGATAGAAATCACGAGCTCAAAAAAAAGAACAATAAGCCAAAGATTCCCTTACTCACTAACACTAATACTGTTATGCAGCTAAGATCCTGACAATTCTCTCTCTCTCTTTCTCTCTCTCTCTTTGCGAGAAGCTTGGGGTGGTTTTGGACTCAGAGAATTTTATCCTGGGCCCAGGTTACGATGAAAATAAGAAATATAGACTTACTTCGGTTAATTTTTTATTTGGGCAAGCAAAGATCGCAATCTGGCTGACCAGGAGAAACAGGGTACGGGAAGGGCAGGTCACTGAGCCATTGCTGGTTTTTAAAGGGATGATTTTAGAACGTCTTCGTATTGAATACTTGTATTTTAGTTTAACAAATAATGTTAACTTATTTAGAAAAGTTTGGTGCATTGATGATGCTGTCTGTTCCATTGATAATGAAGGTGGTTTTAAAATGTGTTTTTAGGAATTAGTAGCTGATGAATAGATTGGAAGGTCTGGTTTTATCTGCTCTTTAAGGCTATTTTACTATTTATTTTAATTCTGTTTATTTTTATTTATTTATTTTTTTATTGTCTGTTTTAGGAGTTTTTATTTCAGTCTTGCATCTGCTAATGTTCTGTTTTTTTTTTCTTGTTTTTTAGCCTGTTATTAGCTTGGTTTAAGAAAAATTTCTTTTTGCCAAACTTTGATGTTTTATTTATGATGCATTATGTTATTTACTGCTAAACCAATTGGTTCAATAAATAGGACTTTAGAATTCTTTCTCTTGACCTCTCTCGACCTCTCTCTCTCGAGTGAGGCAGAACAGGAGCTTAAATACAGTCTTCCTAACGCCCCCAATTAATTCCAGCTGGCCCAGGAATTCGATGGCAAGCAAAAACGATATCATCCCGGACGACAGTAACAAATGGAGCTCTCAAAGCTCCAAAACCATGACACCTGTATGTACAGTACTAGGAAAATACAAACGTAAAATAATTAGCTAAAGAGCTTTAAATAATGCCGCTACCTTTAAATTAATGCTGATGGCCAGCTCTTTAATTTATTAATATTGTTATCCATATGACTGAAATGGGGGAGAGTGACAGGTCTTGAAAATAATTGTACAGTCTGAAGACTTACAAACCTCATGTGAAGTCCTTCAAATACTCTTCATATTTACCAATTTCAGTTCAGTTTGTGCAGAAATCCACCCAAACATTATCAAACCTATTTACCTAACTCACTTATTCCTGCTCTGAGTTTTTGGAAGCAAACATTCATCCATTTACTTATGATATATTACTAGACTGAATGTTCAGCACTACTTGTGTGTTTTAGGTCTTCTGCCACCAAAAATGTTAATTTGATGTATGTTCCAGGGACTGCTTTTGATAAACATTTTAACATGAGCTCTGCGAACAGCATTTCGACAACAAAAAAAAAAACAAAAAACACATTTTCGGAGTTACTATTTTAGCCACTTTGTCAGTTCTTAAGGCCAGCCTCCAAAAATCGGGAAAAAAACGAGTACGCATGATCACGTGCACCCGTGACGTACATTCGAGAATGCACCTGACATTTTTTAAGTTTGGCGGTGTGTATTTATGCAATATTTTTAATGAAAAATTTGCTTCAATACTTGAAATGACAGGTCGGTGCATCGTGGGGGGTTGTAGAAAAACTACCAAAGACGCAGTAAGCCTACACACTTTCCCCAAGAATAAGGCTCGAAGACAACTTTGGCCCGTGAAAGTGATGCTAACTTGAGCCAAATGGCATGGACAGAGCGAGTGTAGCGTCATTTGCAGCGACTACTTCCAGGGCACCGACTTCGACAGCGGGCCCTACAGCGCTTTTAATTTACAAGCACAAAATCTTTTTTTTTTTTTTTTATCGGCATTCACTCTCTGTTAATGCCGCAGAAAAAGTTTATCAATGCAAGCCCGAAGTCGGAAAGAAATTGTCATATAACATACGAGATGTTTGTTTCGAAATTTGCTACTGGATAGTGTATTGATGATGATTATGATGATAATTATTATTATCATCATCGTCATCATCGCTGCTAATATATTTTCGGCAGCAGCCACTATCTATGTTTCCATTTAAATTTGAATTAAATCTTGTGAAAATTCGCTAAAACTAAATGCGAATTAAGTGCATTTCCATATGATATGTTTCCGTTGAGCCGTTGAGAGCAAATAAACAACTCTAAGTAGGTGGTGATGTGCGTGTGTACCTATGTCAGATAAACACATACCAACTTCCTTGCTAGGCAACCTCAAATGCAAAAACGAAGAACGGTCAGACTGTGTTTTCAGTCTGGCATTGCCTGCTGGTCATGACTGCACCCCTCGATGGTGCTACTGATCTTGGATAATATCAAAAAAGGCACTTCACTTGAAGTTGAATATGGACAGTGTAGAGTTACATGGTCTGAGAAAGCACATGGCTAGTTATGCAGAATAACGTGCATTAAGTAGCAATGTGCATGCTCTTTATCGGAGCCAACCCTCCTCATCAGTGTTTATTAGAAAAATCTGTTTCCATTTCAGATTATGCGCATTAAGTCTGCCTTGCAAAAGTGAGAATCCACCTCAAGCGAGCGTAAAAACTTTTTTTTTTTTGCAAATCAGAGTATTTATTTTCGAATAGGTGTTTCCATTAGGCTACCTTTTTTTGATGCATAACTTTAAAATACGCATTAAAACAGGGAAATGGAAACTCAGCTTCTGACATCGGCTTGGCTAAACTTGCAGCCAATATGAAAACCAGCGGCGTGCACACCTTCACATCTCACAACTGAGTGACTGCCTTGCAATAATGAATAGCTATGAAATCGCATAGGTTCTCATAGGCACCTGAAATATTCTCTTCTTCTGATTGTTCGTATTCGTCATGCATAATTGAAGACTGGCGTTCTTTTTGTGAACAATGTTAGTTGATTTGAAAGGAAGCGCAATGGGTATAGGTCAGGATTGCATGCAGGACCTATGAATGCCGGGTTGGGGTCAGTGCTGAGCATTTCTGAGTATACGTCGCACCCAAACTGCCGAACAGTTGTGAAGAAAATACAAATTTTTAGGGGTGTTCCCAAACATAGTAGTTTTGTGTAGATTTCTGCATTATAGAATAATTTTAGGCAAAAACATGGTCATATTCGAATTCAGAAAGAAAATTTACATAAATTATGTTCGACTTGTAATTCCGTGGCAGAAGACCTTCAAGATTACGAACTGCAGCAACAAAAGCAATTCTGTTATGCATGAACTTGGATCTGGCATATTTTGCCATTTTAGTAGATACTCCTATATGCTAAAAAAGGACTGAGAGTGTTGCATAGGAGTTGTGTGTGTATTCCTGTGGTCAGGGCCAATGGTCAGTTACTTATGCAATAAGATGCAAACAGCCATTATTGGTGCATTTTCATCGATGTAAATGTTTGCATTTCTGTTGGTGGGTTTTCCAAAAACATTCATTCATTTGTGATGTTTTATTCTTATGTGCAAATTACTCTTAGAAGAACATATCGTGAAATTGACCTCTTACAGTAATAAGTAACATGTACTTGATTTGGTGTGTTAGGAACTGTTAAGAACTGTAAAGAACATCTATTATGATTTGCTATGTCAAGCACTGTTCGAGAACAGGTCAAGCACTGTTCAGAATTTGATTTGTGAGTCCTTTAGACACGTTCAAGAACAGTTCAAGAACTGATAGGAATCGTTCAAATTTTGGAGGGGCTCACTGTAGTTCTGCATTGCCTTGAATGGGCTGCAAATCTCCTTTTATGCAGACATTAGGAGTAATATGATGAGGGCAAAAAAACAATTCTAGTTGTCAGATACGGCAATATTATTCAGGTTTAAGAAGCATTCTTTGTGAATGAATACAAAGCATTCAAAATATGGTTCTCAGTTGCATTTTTTACTGTTTGCAGTCAGCAAATCTTACATTTCGGTTGGAAGGGGAAACACACCAACTCTTATTATAAACTTGAATATCAACAAGTTTTCGGATCTCCATAAATGTCACAAAGCCAATCTTTTCAAGAGGGTGGTTAAATGAATGGAAGCAAAAGGCTGTGTTTGCATTGTCAAAGAGTTCTGTGGCCATTGAAAACTTTGAAAATAATCCCATTTTAATCAGAGTATGCACGGCTGCATGTAATTGGAAATACAGATGGAATAATTCATTTTCATTTGCCAAGTAAGCTCAGTGGGGATATTGCCTTTTTTTAAAAAATACGGGCAAAAATTGGAATATTTTTGCATGTAAATGTTGTCAATAATATGACTCTTTGAGGTACAACAGCTTGCTCAAAGTATTGTACAACCTTGACTTGAGATGTTGCACATATCAACAATATGAATGTGCAGCGCTTAGCGTAATGGAAACTCAGCATTTGTGCAGGTCGCCCCTCACCATCCATTCATCTCCCTTCTGTATTATTCAAGTCAGATAGCTTCTCACTTGCCACAACCGACTCATTATTCGCCTTGAACTTGGACCTTATCATTAAAGTGGCTGTGCGGCCACAACAGATCTAATCAAAATAGACTATTGTGGCAGGCCAAAGGAGGGCCCGAGCAGGGACTCGATCCTCCAGACTCCCAGGTAATAGTCAATCGCGCTGACCACATCACCAAAGAGCCAGGCTTGTTGGCAAGGTAGCCAGGGCGTGTACTTATTAGAAGACATTTCTAGTGACAGGATGCTTCAACTGTCACACTATATTTGACCTGAGTGAGTTTATGACATATGAAATAAAGACATGAGATATTTACTGAAAATAGAATTCCCATTTTGTCAAAACAAGGGATTATTTGGAAATGTTTTCCTTCTCTGAACCAAAGAAGTACTTGACCTTGTTTGGCAAGTGACCATTCATAGTCATGAGGCTCTCCAACAAATGAAATTGAGTTAACAAGTCTTGACTTGGCTTTTCCAGAGATGTATTGTTATGTTTTTGTTTAGTGAATTACCTCATGTTTAATTTAATAAGATACTCTTTGAAATGAAAAATGCCAGATGCCATGATGCTCATGAGCCAACATGGATTGGGAACCTTTAACATCCAGAATTTTGAAAATTAACATCACGAGTTACAGTTGTGAATGATCACATATATCTTTGCTTTCACTCTCTTACAAGTGACTACATGTCTCTTCCATTCCCCACCTCTCTGCATCCCCCTCTCCACTCACTGCTCTGAATCCTCGTGTGCGCGTCTGATTCTGTGTGTTGAGGTTTGGACTAGAGTTGTCATTGAGGCGCTTTAATGCATACTTCGGCACGCAAAGCAGAATATCATTACCCTTCTTGTTTGGGACATCTGTTGGTGTACAGTGTGCCCGTCGGCATCAGAGAAAGAATTTTGTTAGACTATTGGACAAGACTTGCAGCTGCTCTTCATCTAATGGTTGTATCAAGCAATTTATTCAAGATGGTAAACTATCTTTTATTTGAAGACAAGATCCAATCTTTCCCAAAGCAACGGCTTACGTGTTCTAACTTTTTTTTCTTTTTGGATATGGATTTGCAGTAAATGCAGGTTTCACAAAATGTCTTTTATGCCTTGAGGTAAAATTTCCTTGAAGTAAGAAGAGGGGTGAATAACAGCCCGGTCTCCTTCTGTGAAGGCAGGGTTTGAAGAACATTTGCCCTCAAAACACTTAATAATAATCCTTAAGGAATGTTCAGGCATGCCAAAGCTCAAAACTGAGACTAATAGAGCCATATTAAAGACCTTGGTGTCACACCACATACAGTCACCCAATCAGCAGAATAGATTCTCAGACTGATTGTCCAATATAACAAAAAAGAGGTATTTGAAATACATCCACTGCCTAATCACGTCATTCTATTCAGTGTGGGAAAGAAGTCTTATTTTTTTCTTTTTTACTTGAGTTGCAATCGCTCATATTCGTTTTAGGTCTGCAAATGGTTCACATTTACATTGATATTTTCACTGCTCATGTGGGACCTGAGAATATTTAGCAGTAATTTTAATTTTTAGCTGGAGGGCATTAATGTCATCTTGGGACCCTGGGGGGATTCTAAATTCCACTTTTCTTTGAGGAATTCTCCCCCCCAAAAAAAATAAATAAATAAATAAACCATCAATAAATAAGTGAAAATTTATCATGATGAAAAATCATAAAAGGAAGTCATGTTTAAAAAATATATATAGAATTTTGCTGCTTTGAGCAACTTTTATATATTTTGAGGCTGAACATTTTGAAATGATAAAATGGTAGTCCTGGCTATGATTAGTGACAAGTCAAAGACAGCTGAGTACATAACAGCTGATCATTACGTTGTCTGAGCAAGATAATTGTCAGTTGTCTTACGTGCAAAGAATGTTGTGTAGACGTGCATGCTCTGAGTGTATACTATGGGATTTCATGCAAGTGCCATACATGACAGTCGAACTGAACAATAGCTCTATGAAGGATGTCAAAAAATGATAACGAAAATGTCATTCAGACATACAGTATGTTCTGTCACATCTACTGAGCTCCAGCAGTGTTTGAGGCCTCCACATAAGGGAGGTGGAGGGGGAAAAAGAAAGAATAAGGCATGAGTCATTTAAGCATGTTTTCTCTCCTCCATTCGCCGAATGTCAGAGGGGAATGGAGCAGAAAAATATAAATAATTTATGAATAATTTCCCCTTACAATATGTGCAAGAGGCTTTGAAACAGGACTTTGTCACAAATATCCAAATCATTTTATGTGTGGTCTATTGGTTTGGTAATCCTCATTTACATTCAAATTGGGATTACGTACGACTGGACTATCTCAGTATAAGAAGGTTAAAGCACCAACACAAATGTAAAAGACAGCCTTTACAGAGGCATGGTATAGTTCTATCAGGGGTGGAGGTGTCGTTATTTGTAACTAAGGAAACAACTTCAATTCCAAAAGAACTGGGTGACAGTGTTTTATACAGTATAAAAACAACAGCAAGCAGCAAATCCCTTTTAACTTGTATTGAATTGAAAAAAAATAGTACAATGACAAAATAAGTCCTTATACCTCATCAACTATATTGTTTTTTTTTTTTTAAATAATCTCCATTTTATATGTGATGTCTCTGCACGGCATTCCAATAAAAGTGGGACAGGTGCATGTTCACCACTATGTATCATCGCTTCTCCTTTTTTATGATCCTCAGTAGATGTTCTGGAACTGAGAACACTAAAGGACACTGCGACTCCAAAGCCACACTGTTGTAATACAATTAGAGTGTGAGTTGGCAATTTCCTGCAGAAAAAAGTGGGGGCATCCCTGGAAAAGACAAAATCTGGGAGGCACATATGTAGCTCCAAAATATGTGTGAGCCCTTCTGCATCAATTTTGCTTTAGCAGATGTGGTAGCTGCCCATCCTGCGTTTACTAATGCAGTCTCAGACTATGACAGATGCTGGCTTTTGAGCATGTAGCTGTTAACAGTCAGGATAGTCCTCTTCCTCTTTGGCCCTGAGAACACAATACCCATCATTTGAAAGATGGAAATGTCAAACCCCTTTCCAGTTCCCTTCCATTTCACATGAGCTCAAGGCCAGAGAAGTCGGCAGTGGTTCTGGATGGTGTTGATATGTTACAGTCAGACTGCGAAACCAGTCATTTCGTGAAAAAACCAGAAATTTTTAGTCAATTTGTGAAATGGCGTGAGCCATTTAGGAAAAGACTGGTTTCACAATCTGACTGTAACAGATATATGGCTTCCACTTTGCATGCCACAAAAAGATTGTATTCATGGAAACCATTTGAGGTATTTTCAAGCCAATATGGTTATGTTCATTACATATGCAAGGCAGCTTTTCATGCAGTCCTGTTTGTGGACTATAAGGTCATAAGTATTCAATATTTCAATTCAACCCTCAAATTATTCTAAAACTTTTCCATTCCCTGTCCAAATTGTTTTGGAATGTACTGCAAGTTTTAAATTCCAAAATTGCGATAATTTACAGAAATCAATAATGTGAAACTCTCAAGTCATTACAGAGCTCTCTCAAATCTTTATTTGCATCAGAGGCTCCAACAATACACACAACAAATTGGAATACAAAATCCACATTAAATAAAACACACCATTGATCAGGATAAACACATGAAAAATAACTGGAGCCCAGCTTGTTACAATCACTGCATTCAATTAATGCAGCATTCAATATACAGCACTAAGCCTATTATGTCCATAAAATAGAAAATATGGAATGGTACTGCACAAAAAAAAAAAAAACAGAAATGGAATAGTGCACACAAACATATGATCGCAAGGTCCAACGGTCCCAAGCTGCCTTGTTTAAAATGATAACTAGCTGAATCAAGAACAAAGAAAGAGTTAATCGCACATTGTGTGATGTTACAAGGCGATCAAATAAAAAACGTCAATGAAGAAAGAAGAAGAAGAGGGAAAAGGCTACCTCTCACAGCGCTATACCACAGACACAGGCAGACAGATTAGATTCTTCCCACATGCTTCCTAGATGGAAAAGTAACACATAACCTGACGGAGTATCTTGGTGGCTCATGCGATAGTATCTTGTGCTTAATGAATGGCAACCGGACTGGTACACAAGCCACAGTCAAGTGACAGCACGTTCTAGAATGAGGAAGCATAACTAATGCCGAGATCACATCAAATAATATATTTATGAGTGTGAAACAACGCCACAATGCTTACCTCAGACAAAAGCCACAGATCACAGTAACTACTCGACTAAACCGAGCTACCTGCGAGCCACTCACACGAGGAAGATGGCTCCTCCAACAAATTACGAGATACGGAAGCCATGTAGTCAGGTAATGTGCAACTACCTAAATGCCTGTGAGCCAGGGCCCGCCCCACAATTGACGTCTGTCATTCAATTCAGACCACTCACTCGGAGGGAGGAGAGAGAGTGAGGCATACACGACACTAATACACAATCAAATTACTTCTTTTTTTCCTCAGAGCATAGCTACAGCTACCAGGCTGGCAACTGTTCAAAAGTAATAACAGCTGTAAAAATCCCACTTTTCCGATGTCGATGCAGTGATAAAGGCAAAGTAGACTTAATTACGGTTAGTGTAAGGGAACAGGCACCTTTACCGCTCACTGCCGCCAATAAATGTCACGTTTGCGGAAGGCTATGTGCCTCCCGCGTTGGACTGTTCAGTCACCTGCGGGTGCATAAATCTTGAACCTTACTTGGTGGGCAATCTTACTCGTTATCGAGTGATCCATGATTGATTGATTGATTGATCCCCTCTTGGCATGCCTTCCAGGTGGGAATGGCCGACCTTTGACCGGCAAAAAATGAGGTCAAAGTTGGACCTATAACTTTGTGATGAAGTTGGGGGGAGGTAATGTTTTCATTTCTGTTTTTCGGTTTGTTTGTGAACAGCATAATTCAAAAACTTGGTGGTGGATTTGGAGGAAACTCGATGGAAGGATGAAGTACGGGTCAAGGACAAACTGATTACCTTCAGGTGCATGTATATCAACGGTCAAGGTCAGGGTGGCCCTTTTTAATAGTAACCCTGGGTTTATGAGTAGCTGGCATGGCATTAGGACCTTGGGATAAGCAGGAGAAGATAAAGAGGGTTTATGGCAATCTTCTTATGTTCTATGAGTGGATCGGGAGAGTAACAGCTTGCATCTGAGCTAGTGTCCTAATTGGCATGTGTGGCATTAATACTGCTTGTGCTATTGGTGGAGGTATGTTGTCTACTGAGTGCTTTTGAGTTTTACTTCTTTTTTTTCCTCACCCTCTTTACCTTCTTTGCTTCCTCAGTCAATTTTTTTTCTTTAACAGGTAGAGTTCCCTCTGTCACTTTGGTTGTTCTGGCATCTGCTAATTCCACTACTGGGGATGGCTACCAGTAGCTATAGGGGATGACAACTGTGCCATCCTTTCTCTCTTCTACTTGCATAATAGTTTAAATCCTCCCTTTGAGCTGTGAATTGAGCCTACTTTTTCCCAGGAGATTGTGGCAGGTGGCAGACAAAATAGGAAAGTGGAAAAGAAACTTATACGAAACAATGATAATGTCATTATTCTTTAGCCATAACACTGTGCAATGAACATTGACTTGAAAACGATAATTTGACACAAATGAGTTGTCTGATTCCACATTAACTATGTCAAGTGCACAGTATTGATTGTTGAAATTACATATCAGGACTACAGAGTCCACATTTGGCGATATGCACCAAAATTGTATGATGTCCTCAGTTATTCAAAATAGCATGTTTACCTACCAAACGACACTCCAATTGCTTGGAGCATATTTTTCAATCCCTATAGATAGATTTATTTTCTGCCACTGATTTGATGATCTGATGTGTTTGTGTGTGTGTGTGTGTGTGTGTGTGTGTGTGTGTGTGTGTGTGCGCGCGCGATAGGAATGGCAGTGCCTTAGTACTCTTGGCGTACTCTTTATGTTGTAACACGTATAACAAGAATACACCTGAATCACAATCTCACCTTCGAACATGGCGCGGCACCTGAAATATGGTAACTGAATGTTGTCTCTACGTAAATGCTTTGGATAGCCTATGTTTTTGTTAATTTGCTGTATTTCTTCTTGGAACGCTGTATTTAGTCTGTGTGTGTGGGTGACTATGGGTGTGCGTTTTGTTTGTCCTACATTAATGAAAGGATATTGAAGGCTTCTACATGTACAGTGTCAATGTCAGTGCGCAGAATATGGAAAATTTTTGCTGTTTCCATGGAAACCCCGCAGGGACAAATGCTCTGTATACAGTCGTTAAACTCTTTTCTTCAAGGCCAAAAAAAGTTAGTCCGAGTTGACAAAGATAAAAAAGCAGGGTAATTCCCCATGCATAAAGAGAATCTCTTGGTGGCATTTATCTCCATTGTGATACATTCTGCCTGTTCATTCTAAAAAGTCAATGCAGTGCATGCAACTGCATTGTGATTCAGAATTCTCCTGATCAAATTATCTGCACCATATGACAGAAGCATCTGTCAAGCTGAATGTTCAGTCCCCACTGACCAATCCAGATGGATAAGTAAGTCATGCTCATATTGATGGGGCTCACGTCACCCATTTGAGGTAGAGTTCAACGGTGCAACAGCACATAGTTCTGAATGCTCAGTCGCACATTTAAACAAAGCCCAATACATATAATAAAGCATTACAGTTGAACGCTATTATTCCGAAGACCCATAATATCTCCACAGCCAAAATAATATAGCCAAAGAACTTCACTTTCCTTGCCCTTATGTCACATCTAACCAGGTTGCGTGTGATGTCTCCTTTTCTTCCCTCTCAGTGACTGTATGAACCCTCTTTCGTGCTACTTTTCTGAGGCAACCCTGATAAGGATATCATCCACATGAAGGATGACACTTTTGAGACAGGCATTCACTTAGATCACCATATGGTTCTGGAAGTATTCTAAGCCTGATGAGATTTTGAAGCGAAGGTGGTTTAAATGGCAGTGTTCAAATAGGAAAATAAAGGTAGCATAGCATGCTGATTCATTGAAGGCGGCATCTGCCAAAAACTCATTTTGGCATCCAGTTTTGTGACAAAATGTTCTCTGGTTAGCATGCCTACAGTTAGGTCAAGACAGGGCTAAATATACAGTACGTTCCCAAGTTGAGAGTGGTCATATCCATACAGACTTTCTTTATTCTTTTTTAGGGCCTCAACCATGCCAAGGCACCAGTCTGTCAGTTCCTCAATATTGGCTATGAGTTGTCGTCATTGCATTCTATTGATTTGTTTTTCATTGTTGCCATCAAGAGCAATGGAACACATTGTGGGACGCTGAGAGAATGGCTTGCCATCCAGCTTGAATTTCATATAGGGTTTGCATCAGCCCAAGGCCATCACAGTGTTTTGGATAATTCTCTTTCACAGTCTCCAGGTCTATGGAATCTATCCTACTGACTAGCTTGAGACATATTGCTGTTCTGCTGAGTAGTGCAGTGTGCAAATTCCGCAGAACAAAGACTGTATCCATGGTACTTCTCCCATGGGTAAGTATTTCCTCAGCTGACCGCTGGTCGGTAGTTGCGCTCCATACAGCGATTTCTCAGTTTTAATGAGCTCTAACTCCTTATACGCTAGTGTAATCTAATGTAAAAAAGAAAGAAAAGTTTAGGAATGGCTGTAACACTGGCCACTTGACCACTTTGTTTCCTCTTATACCAATTTTAAAAATCATGTCAAAATGTCAAAAATCCCAAGCACAGCCCATTAGACTCCTCAGTAAATGAAATCAGTGCACAAGGTAACTTACATTTCTATTTTGTCTCCATTTATCACATATGTGGTTCTAAGCAAGCTTCCCGGGGCATTTGAACTTCAGACGAAGGGGGCTTTTCCCACAGTGGAAGCCTAGCTTAGGGTCTGGCCTACCGACCAAACATGTGTAATTTAAAATTGCCCATATGTTTTCTGCTTTGCAAATGTACTGTTTACATATTTGTAGCAGTGAATGAATTTTTGTTGTTACTCTTATGGATTTAAAATTTCTTGTTGCAGTGTTTAGTGCACTTGATTTTGTCACATTATAGTTTTACTGCTTAAAGTATATATGCTTGTTTTCAACGTAACTGCTCATTTTGTTCTCAGTATGAGGATGTATGAAAACTGTCTGTGGAAAAGTACTGATTGGAGGGGTGAGTGCCACCTGGGTATGAGTTACCGACTCATATCTGGGAAATGTACCAACTTAGCAAAATAACAGTTGTTCCTATCTGTACCAGGTACCGAAATTGAGCCCCTAAGCACAAGTTGCAACTCCTCCAAGCGCATCCCAACAGCAGATATTTCCAAAGAATAACATGTTTGTGTAATGTTGTGATTGGTTGCTTGAATGAACAAGGAGTGCCCGGCTAGAGGTGCATAAGAATTGTCTGTTGAAGTTGTTTAGCAGAGACCCACCTCTGACTGCTGTAGACACAGTGTCCCTGTTCGCTCTCGCATTCTGTATAATTTAATTGCAAAAAACTGGTGATCATGTTTTTTTTTACCTGCTCTAAGACTCTCTTATTACGTCTCGAACAGAGAAATTCCTTCACAGTAGCCAGCAGCCATATTACTATTTAGTCTGCTCCAGCCATGTGGCAAAAGTTAAGTAGGTCTGGGCTTGGTTACCTGGATAGGAGACCACCTGGGAAAACCAAGTTGCTCCTGGAAGAGGTGTTAGTGGGCCAGTAGGTTGCCATCTTCCCTCTGATGGAATAATCCCCAATGCCCCAGTGCAGTGATAGGGACACTGTACAGAAGGAGATGCCGTTTTTTGGAAGAAAAGTTAAACCAAAGTCCTGCCGCTCTGTGGTCATTCAAGATCCTTTGACTCTCTTTGACATGATTCGGGAGTTCCCCAGTGTCACGGCAAAATTCCCAACCTGGCTCTTTCAAACTGCCACCTAATCATCCCCTGATCGAGTTGGCTGTGCAATTTGTCCTCTCCCACTCCACCTCAACCTCCCAGGGCTCCCTTGAAAAAGACATTTCAATCTCAACGAGACTTTCCTGGCTAAAAAAAAAAAAAAAAAGGCCAGCGATTAATCCATGCTGTCTTTTCAACACACATTTCCCCTATCAATTTGATTTACCCCACTTTAACCTTGTCAGACTGCCTCCCTGTGATGATAGCCTTTGCGAGAATAAGCTTTCTAACTAGTGGCATGCTTTCTGAAGGCAGAATCCTGGGACCAACAACAGTTCTATCTCTTAAGAGGCTATTGTGTATTCCGCCATAATCACAATTTTTGGCTGGAGCATTAGTCCAGTGATTAACGCATCCGCCGCTTCAGTCGGCTGTTGCGCCTGTTAATTAACACCAGCCCACTCATAAATTTCATTTTTCTTGGAAACAAAAAATCCGTCAACACCAGGTCTGACAGCATTTTATTGTTGCTCTGCTCGTGGGTTAAATTCAGTCTCCTGAACATCATCATGCAATACTTTAATGTGATTATTTATGGCACCGGAAGAACTGCTCAAATTACTAACCAGCTGGATGCATTTTTTTCTTTTTTTTTCTTTTTAAGTCAAGCCAAACAGTTACCTTCATATGAACGCTCCAGTTTTTCTTCTCTTCAGTGAAAAGTTGCTCTGATTTTGTCACCATGCAGTGTCTGGGTTCTTTACATTGAATAAGCACTACTTTCATCGAACAATATATACTGTATGTGCCCCCTGCCCTATGGACTATCTCGACACACATAGATGCACTGAACGACCAGAGGCATTGACACTGAATACACTTTTTACTCGATATAAAACAGTTTGGAGGGCAATGGTGAACTGAAGTCACAAACTGATGGAGGTGCATAGGCAGGCAGAGATCAGCGCAAAAAAAAAAAAAAAACCAACATCATTCCTTGCATCAACGTAAATTGATGTTTTAAGTTGGAATTTTGTTTTTTCATCTTTGATTCAAGTTTTTTTTATTACTATTTATTTCAGCACAAAAATGTACCTTGCTGAGATAGTAAAGCTCTGTCAAAATTTACCCATTTAAAGCATCAGTTCCTTTTTTGAAAACAATTTTGACTGGGAATGTCCGCAAAGCTGAAAAGGACAGAAATTTCAGAACTACAGTTTGTGAAAGTATTATGTTCAACTAAAATGTTATTTTGTCTGTTATATTCTGAGACACCTAATTCTTTAGCTCTGAATCTGTACTTTAGTGTTATGTGATACAATTAAAATGCTAATTTTATGCATGTGCGCCCCCACCCACCCCCCACCCCAACCACCACCACCACCACCATCAGCCTGAGCGATTGATGCAAGGTGTGCCGCATTCATGGGTTTATGTTGTTCACACCAAATTTTGGCCCGACCAAAATTTGGCAGGCCAGTGTACATTTTAAAAATTTCCAGCTGTCCAATCTTGGTGAAATTTTTGCCCAGTGGAGCCAATCTTTCCAATTCTTAGCAGACAGGTGCGAATTCCGCTGCTGTAGCCTATCAATTTCAAGGTTTGTGATGTTCTGCATTCTAAGATGCTCTACTGCATAGCACTGTTGCATCATTATTTGGGTTGCTGTCGACTTCCTGTCATCTTGAACCTCACTTTAAGCCCAGATAATGGTTAACACTCAAATATTTTGTGGAAATCGATTACCTAAAAACATCAAGTAGGCCAAATTAATTGCTTTGTTTAGACAGTGCTTGGTAATATATGGATGGTATATATTTTGAAGAGTTATTTTACAATGTTTTTTAAATGCCGGGAGCATAGGATCATTGACCTAATTGACGAAATTCCTCGAGGTAATGGGTTTATAGAAAAAATTTGAGCACACCATAATATCTGGGTTTACAGTGCAGGGAGACCATTCTACTCTGATCTCTCGCATTTAATAAAGTATTTTGCCCAAACAAATGCTGCTCACTGGACATTTTAGTTTTTCACAGTATTCTCTGTAAACTCTTGAGCAGCGGTGGGGGAACTTTTCTCCCACAAAGGGCCATGTCACATAATAAAACCTTATTCAAGGGCAATATTCAAAACTGATTGTCATTGTCACCTTCAGTGCTATGGCCGGAACTGCTTTTGTTCATAAAGGAATTTGGTGCCAGGTGGTTGGGTAGATGTTGCTGCTCGCACCTGGTTTTCGAGGTTCAGATCACAGTCAAATTCCAGCAGAATGAAGTCTTTGCAAGAGCAAGTTTTGGGAATGAAAAAAAATGATCACAGCGGTAAACAAAGATGCAAACTTCAGTACATGTCTCCGCAGAATGGGAAAATCCTCAGACCTGACAAAATGCGTAAAACTCAAGCAGAGGGAGATTTTTGTACCTTGCTTTAAGCCTATCACTGCTTTGCAGCTCAATAATCTCCTGTTGTAGGCTGTCAGGCACAGCAGATGCTTCCACATTAAACGGTGTAGCAAATATATTCAACTCCTTTTGTTTATTTTTTTCACATCCTGGAATCTCTCTTCAAATGGATAAAGGCATTTTGCACACTCTAGCCAGCATGCTGGGACGTCACAGTAGGCTTTTGTTCTTGGAGCAAAAGACAGTCACCACTTTTTTTTAGATTTGCTGCAACTTCAGCTTTGCCTCTAAAGATTTTAATGTTTGTAATCAGAGTGCTGTCAGGCACAGGGTTGTTTGGGACCTTAAGCTCGGAGAGGTACTTCGTAATGCCCTCCATGAAAGCCAAAACACACAGCTCTGTAAACTCAATTAAAGTGTAAAAACTTTTTTGTTTTTAAATTAAGAGTTTTGTGCATACCAAATTACCTACTTAATTGTCATGTGTGGAAAGTACTTGACATGAAAAAACTGTAAATATACAACATTGTTTTTTTTTTTGTTTTTTTTTTCTGCAATAGTTTTATCTCCATTTTTTCTGTTTCTCTCTTTTCTTTTGTCATATGATCCTTCAGATACCTTTAGCCTCTCTTGACGAACTATAATCTGCTATTATGTCTCCCTTTTCCTGGGGGGGACATATTGTTTTTGCCTGAATTCCCGCTGGCGTTGGCGTCGGCATTTCCATTTGTTTCCGGAGCATAACTCTGAAACTGTTCGACCGATTCTCACCAAAGTCGATATAGAGTCTCTTCATAACATGTAGATGTGCCTTTTCAGGGTTTGAACCGCTTTTGAATTTTATATTTTCTGTTTCCATGGCAACAATTTGGACTTAGGCACATTGAAGGGTGGGACTCGTTTCCGGACCATAACTCTAAAATGTGAAATGGGGGAAGGGGGAGACATCTGTTTTTACGTGCAAAAACCGTTTCTAGTCTTGATTTTGTGTTTGCCGAGCCACATTTGTATTTCTATGTTAAGGCAAGCAAAGCTCTTTATGCCGATGGTTGTGGTTCGCTCACTAAAACCTGGGACTGTGGTACCCGGGGTTGATACCTTGACCGGGGGAGTATGTGACTGTTATATGTTCTGTTTGTCTGTCTTGTCTGTCCTGTCTGCATGTTGCCTTGTGCCATCTCGTGTTTTTGATTTATTTTTTTCCCCAGTTTTTAAATTTATGTATAGAACCCTTCCAATATTTTTTGGAACTATGGTCATTTGAGCATATGTGATGGTGCTAATTATTATTTAATTTCAACATAGACAGTTTGAAAGGAATAAAAATTGTACATATGAATGTCAGGAGCCTCGTACCGAAAATGGACTTACTTGGAGCATGGGTTGCCCTACATAAACCAGGTATCATTACACTTTCAAAAACATGGCTAAACAGGAAAATAGCAAACACCAATATTGCTCTACGTAATTATAAGTTATATACAGACAACAGAGGCTCCAGAGGTGGTGGAGAAGCTACATATATTTCATCAAATTGGGCATCTGAATTGATATTACCTAGTGTAGATCCTGAATGTTTTGAATGTCTTTTTGTTAAAGTAATTATGCTCAAGAATAAATATTTCACCATAGGAAATATGTATAGACCACCATCAGCACCAGCTGAGTCATCTAGTCGTCTTTCTGCTACTATTAATTCCATCGATTGTTGTAATGAATTTATTATATTGGGCGACTTCTACAAATATTGGCTTGATAGGTCTTCCAGCAGAGATAAAAATGTTTGCTCCAAACTGAACCTAACACAATGAACTAATCCTCCCACTAGAGTCACTCCCACCTCTCAGTCACTTCTTGAATGGATTATTGTCTCCCGTCCAGATAGAATTTTAAAATCTGGAGTTTTATCTGACTGTTTCAGTGATCATTCAGTGATTTACGGTATATGGAAAATAAAAGTTCCCAAGTCCCCTCCAAAATTTATTAAAATCAGACAGTCCAGGAAAATTAACCCAGGTATGTTTGTTAATGATTTAATTGCTATTAATTGGGATAGATTCCAGTTAATACCAGATGTGCACAATGCCTGGGATTTATTTTATGCGGAATTTAATAAGGTGATTGACAAGCATGCTCCATGGAACTATTCACCCTGGGTCAACTCAGAACTCATACAGCGCCCTCCATAATTATTGGCACACCTGGTTAAGATGTTTTCTTTACCTTCTAATAAATTCAGTTTTTTTCTAAATAATATAGGACTACAATGACAAAAAGAGGAAAATCCAACCTTTAATTTAAGTGCATTTATTCAGTGGAAAAAAAAATCCCACATTTAGAAATAATTCTTTGACATCAAATCTTGCGTGCCAAGACCAATTATTAGCACTCCTGATGTTAATATTTTGTACAACCCCCTTTTGCCAACAAAACGGCACCTAATCTTCTCCTATGATGTTTCACAAGATGGGAGAATACAGAAAGAAGGATCTTCGACCATTTCTCTTTGCACAATCTCTCTAAATCATCCAGCAACCTGGGTCCTCTCCTCTGCCCTCTCCTCTTCAGCTCACTCCACAGGTTTTCAATGGGGTTGAGGTCTGGGGACTAAGATGGCCATGGGAGGAGCTTGATTCTGTGTCTGGTGAACTATTTCTGTGTAGATTTGGCCACATGTTTAGGGTCATTATCTTGCTGAAAGACCCAGTGACGACCCATCTTCAGCTTTCGGGCAGAGGCCACCAGATTTTGATTTAAAATATCCTGGTATTTCAAAGCGTTCACGATGCCATGCACCCTAACAAGGTTCCCAGGGCCTCTGAGAAAAAGGCCCACAGCATCACCGATCCTCCCCCATACTTCACAGTGGGCATGAGGTGCTTTTCTGCATACTCATCTTTTTGTGTTCTGCCAGACCCACTTAGAGTGTTTGTTGCCAAAAAGCTCTATCTTGGTCTCATCTGACCAAAGCACACGGTCCCAATCGAAGTCCCAGTACCACTTAGTGAACTCCGGACGTTTGCGTTTATGATTGTGAGTGAGAAAAGGATTTTCCCGTGCATGCCTCCCAAACAGCTTGTTGGCATATAGATAGTGCCTGATGGTTGTTTTGGAGACTTCGTGACCCCAAGATGCTACCATTTGTTGCAATTCTTTAACAGTGAGCTTTGTAGAACTTTTTATTTCTCTTACCATCCTCCTCACTGTGCGTGGTGGCAAAATATTCTTGCGTTCTCGTCCAGGCTTATTTACCACTGTTCCAGTTGTTTTAAACTTCTTAATGATTCCTCTGACAGTAGATATGGGCAGGTGCAGGTGAGTGGCTTTTTTCTTGTAGCCATTGCCTGACTTGAGAAGATCGACACACATCTGCCTTACTTAAATGGTGTGTTCCTTTGTCTTTCCCTTGTTGAAGAGAAGATAAGAGAAATGGCCTCTGTGTCACGTCATATTTATACCGCATGGAAACAGGAAGTGGGGAATTACTAATTAAATGTTGCTAGATACTCTGATCAACTTTGTAAACTTCTGTAGAAATGACAGAAATACTTCAATTGCATTTATTCCCTAGGAATTGTTAAGGGTGCCAATAATTGTGGAACAGGTGATTTTCTCTTAGCCAGAGATTTTTTCCCCCTTAAAATTCACTTGAGTTAAAGGTTACATTTTTCTACAATTTTCAATGTGAGAGTATGCTTCTGCAATAAAAATTGAATTTATTTTAAGGCTTTTAACACATCTTAAACAGGTGTGCCAATAATTAAGGAGGGCGCTGTATCTCTCTTTAGGCAGAGAGACAATGCATGGGCAAAATTCCGTCAGACAAGGGGACATCCTGACTGGGAGATGTCTAGAAAATTATGAAATATCAGTAAGACTCAAGTACGAAATGCCAAATCTAATTACCATAAAGAGTATTTTAATGATAATTTTAAAAAATACCAAACAGTTTTGGTCTAAAATAAAAGACATATTTCACAGAACAGACAAATGTTCTCCATGTTTACAAAGGAAAGCTGATACTGCATTGAATGACCCCTTTTCTATTGCATGCGCATTTAGTCAGCATTTTTCTAATATCGGTACTAACTTATCATTGAACAATGTATACATGACTTACAGCTCCACCTCTGTCTGTCAAAGCTCTTTTAACTTTCATTCTATAACTCCTATGGTTGTCTCCAATTCCATCCATGATTTGAAAGAGAGCAGTGGCCCTGGACTTGATGGTATTGAAACCAGGTTTAATAAATTAGCATCCCATATTCTTACTTACCCATTGGCAGATCTATTTAATCTTTCCCTTAATACATGTGAAATACCAGCTATTTGGAAATCTGCACGCATCACTCCTCTTCACAAGGGTCGTGACTCACTTGATTCCAATAACTGCAGACCTATTTCAATTATTTGTTCTATTGCCAAAATATTTTAAAAACTCATTTATATTATCCCAATATCTTAATAATAATTATACTTTCTCAATATCTGTTTGGCTTCAAGCCCAACTTTTCTACATCCCCTGCTCTCATAAAATTTATTAACAATGTTTTCTCTGCATCTGATCGTGGCTGTGTTACCGGATGAATATTTATTGATCTCACCAAAGTCTTTGATCTGGTTGATCACTATCTTTTGTGAGATAAACTTCATGCAATTGGCCTATCTCAACATGCCTCATAATGGTTTAACTCCTATCTTAATAATCGAAAGCAGTGTGTGGTTTTGAGAGGAAGCAAATCTAATTTATTTACACAGCAGAGAAGCGTGCCTCAAGGTTCAACCCGAGGGCCACTCCTTTTTTCGATATTCATGAATGATCTGTCTTTCATATTGCTGTTCACAACTTTATGCAGGTGATACTATTTTATGAATGTCAAAACCTTTTACCTCACAAATCTTAGATCCACTACAATCCGATTTTAATAACCAACAAATTTGAATGTTGGCTAACAAATTAGTGCTTAACAAATCAAAAACTTTTTCTATGTTATTTGGTGTGAGACAGAAACTGACATCAATACATAACTCCTTGGTTCTAACATGTTACGATGGTACATATCTTCAGAAAGCTGAGAAAATAAAATATTTAGGTATGTGGATCAATTTAGAACTCACTTTTAAACCACACATTGACTATATCATAAGCAAAGTTAATTTTAGTGTTGGCATACTTTATCGTTCTAAGCATTGTTTTACATTGAATGTCAAAAAAAAGACTCGTTACACACCTTATCTTACCAATAATCGACTATGCTGACATAATTGATCAGAATGCTCTAAAACTGAAAATTTTTCTTTTTTTACATACCATTGCACAATGTCTAATTCACTAAGTTGGCTCCCTCTTGATGAAACACATCAATTTCATTGGTACCAATTTATTTTTAAGTGTATTGATCTCGATTATCCTTATTGCAGTTATTTGTTTCCTATGCTTCCAGTTACTCACTTAGAAGCTCTGATCAGATCATCCATCTGATTGGAATAAGTTACCTGTAAATATTTGTTCTTTATGCTCATTCCATGTATTTAAAAATTTTTGCTTTCTTATTAAAACATTTTTTGCTTTCATATCTAAAACAATTTGTCTCTGTTTTCAATAACGCCATAACTGCTCCTTTCCCTTTTATTGACCATTTTCTTCTGTTTGATCATAAATTAACCACTTATAATTATAATGATTATATTATAATTATAATAAATTTTATTACTGTATGCATATGTGTGTATGTGTATGGGCTTATGTGAATCTTTTTTTCTGTTATATGGTTCATTCTATAAAATGAATATAACGGAAAAAAAGAATATATATACCATATAACAGAAAAAAAAGAAAAATATATATGCACACACACTTTTTTCCGTTATATGTCTCATTCTATTATTCATTTTATTAGATGTTTGTCTTTTTCTCGATTTGTCTTGTTTGTGCCGTTTGTTTCTTGTTTCATGTGTTTTGTGTGTATTTGTGATGGGTGGTGAGTTTGAGACGCCAAACGCAGTGGCCAGAAATAGGCCAGAAGGAGGACATGCAGAAGGGAGAGAGAGAAACGAACAAAACTGGAGAGCAAGAATCACGCTTCCAACGTACCAAGATGTAGTCCGAGGCAAGAAAGCAAGGGGAGCTCAATAGGACAAACAGAAAGAGGAACACACAGAAACATTCCCTTACTAACTTGAACTCTTCCTCAAATATGCAGCTAAACCCAACAGCTCTCTTACTAGAGACCTTACCGGCTAAAGTGCGAAACATAGCACTGACACTCTAGCAGGGGCATTGAGGCAGAACTAGGCTTATATAAAATCTGGGCGACACCAATTAATGCCACCAGGCCCAAGAATTTGACTGAGAGCAAAACGATGTCGTCCCGGAAGAGAGCAGCAAAGAAAGCTCTCAAATCCACCAAACCATGACATTATTATGTTTAAATTGTTTTTGTGCTGTATGACTTTGTGTGGGACCCTCTCGAAAACAAGATGTCTCATCTCAAGGGGTTATCCCAATCTTATAATTTTTTCACACTCAATTGTCATATGTGGACAGCAATTGAAATCTGAATACAACGTTTTATTTATTTATTATTTACTATGCATTAACCTCCATAAAATGAAATATAAATATTATACTGATAAAATGCAAATACAAATCAAACTAAATATTACACTTAAAAGCCTTGGTCAAGAGGCCTGCCATTTTAAACTTCACACTGTTCCTATTATTATTGGGCGGGGGGGGGGGCACGTAACAAAATCGGGGGCTAGACGGCCGGGAAATTTCCCATTGTTTATGAGTCATTCGGCTCTAAATTCGTAGACCAGGTGCAGGCGAAATGGGGAGAACGCCGTGTCTACGGGGTGTATCCAGGCATATTTTGCAATTTCGTGCAGAGTGCAGCCCGCCGCAAGTACTCCTCTGTCCCGGCTCTGTCCCTCCTGCCGGCTCAAGTGGCAAGGAGGGAGGAGAGAAGGCCTGAGTGGGTTTATTAACACAGCCGAGTCAAATCTTCTCCAATCAAATAAGCTCCTCTCCTTACCTTTAAAATTGGAATGAAGAAGCCTCTGTCCTATATCTGCATGATGCGTGAATGTTGCAATTTACTTTGCTGCTTCAGACATGTTCTCTGCTCCGCTTACATCTTTATTAAGCATTACAAATATGATTATTACCATTAGCAAACTTGAATGGAATTTCAAAACAAAGTTGGAATGAAATACGATGGTTGCTCATTTATTTCTTCTGCCTGCATCATTGGGAGGAGAAATGATGGATTGCATGTTCGCAGGGGCGTAGATTTAACTGGGAGTTCGTGGGGACTTTGACACGGCCTTTATGACGATTAGTCCTGGCCAGTTCTCAATTATTCTCCTTCATCGACGTGTTTTCAAATGATCGTAATTAGCAACTGAAGACACGGTTGCTCTCTATATGCGATTTAACTCTACTCTTTAAGTGTTGATGCAACCCTGAACTTTTTGCAGTCCATAATGAACAGGTGCTGCTTGTTCTCTCTGATGAAGTTAGACGGCAATTGGTCATCGGTATGCGTATTTGCTGTGTTTAAATCAACGTTATTCAAAATTGCTTTCCTGTCGACTCACGGGCAAGCAGTAAATTAATTTTCTGAACTTAATTTACCCCACCGTATCATCGCTGGATGCTGTTAGATCACACACAGAGAGGAACCATATTTTCAGTTGCCAATTACGATAATTTGAAAACGCGTCGATGAAGGAAAATATTTGAGAACTGGCCAGGACTAATTGTCATAAAGGCCGTGTCAAAGTCCCCACCAACTCCCAGTTAAATCTACGCCCCTGCACGTTCGTATTATTACACCCTCTTGCTGCTTAAAACTTTGGGATTAACATGCATGGACAACAATGCAAGATATGTTACACATTTATTTTCAATATGTGATCTTCACTCAGTACGAGATCATAGCAATCAGGCTGTATTCCTTTCCCCCACTAAAAACAATAAAACCTAAATGACAATAAGAGTATTAAGCCGCTTGCACACTGGATGCGAAGCAAATTTTTCGCAAGATAGATTACATTCAAAGTCAATGCAAAGACGGGAATACACGCATGTATTCACATCTTTGCATTGACTTTAAATGTATTCAGTTGTGCGAAAAATTTGTTTTGCGTCCTGTGTGAAAGCAGCTGAAGGAAACATACCCACATAGCCTACACACGCACTCATGCACCCACATGCACTCGTCTCTCTCTCTCTCTCTCTCTCTCTCTCTCTCTGGTCTGACATCAGGACAATCGAAATAGATACTATAATTTATGTGCTGATTCAGATAGTTCCATTAAATAGTGGTTTCTGTAATAATTAATTGTATTGAAATGTGTCTGACATTCTGGAAACATGCCTGTGAGGTTTCGGTGATGTGTGCGCACTGTGCGCCAGTCAGCCAAATTACACTGCACAGAAAGTAAACCAGGTTGGAGCTGGCGAGCTCTCTGCGCACTTTCGGCGGGGCCTTTCTCTACGAATTTCTCCCTGCGTCATCATGAATATGTGACAACTCCCCCTACTATGCCGCCACACCCATGTCAGCGCACGTCCATCTACCAAATTGCCAAAGTGGCTGTGCACGGTGTTGCACCACACAAAATTACCACTGCGCGGGCTGCACTGGACGAAATTACCACTGCATGGGCTACGCCACGCTGCGCCACCCTGCACAGCACGAAGAAATTAGAACCCATAGACTTTTTTTTGGGAAGAAAATTTGAATCTGTTAAATACCAAATCTAAGTGATTTTTCCACTTTAACAATGGCAGCAGCAGTGCAAGGATTTTAAGAATTACCAACCGTTAAGGGTCTGCAGGACTTAAAAAAGACTGAATTATTGGATGTTGCTTAGGCGCTAAACTTAGCTGACGTTAAGGCGAGCTTCACAAAAGCTAAAATTGCTTGGATAATCGCTCTGCATTACTATGATGAGAGCGTGTTTACTAGCGGTGATTTAGCGCTCTTTGGATACCCTGATGAGCCTAAGAATGGCCAGGACATTGAATTAAAATTGTGTCATGGAGTTGGAAAGAGAAGGAGAACGAGCAGAGGAGAGAAAAAAAGAAAGGAGGTTTGAACTGCAAAAATTAGAGATGGAAAGGGAAAGTGAGGATAAATAAAGGGAAAGACAAGAAATTATTGAAAGAGAGAGAATTGCAATGGAGAGAGAAAAATTAGAGTTTGAAAGAGAAAAACTAGAGAAACAATTGGAATCGGCAAAAATGGGAAAAACAGACCCATTATTTCAAAATAAGTTCTGTGCTAGGTTGAGGAGATGGAGGTAGATAAATACTTTCAACATTTTGAAAAGGTCGCAGAGTTTAAAGTGGCCCGAAGAATATTGGCCTTTGATGTTGCAAAGCGTAATCAAAGGAACAGCACAACAAGCTTATTCAGCTTTGTCTGTTGAGGATGCCTCAAAGCATGATGCGGTCAAACAAGCCATTTTAACCACTCATGTGTTAGTCCTAGAGGCATACAGACAGAACTTTTGGAGTCTCAGAAAGGCTGAGAGGCATGACTTTTTTGAATTTGCACATGACAAAGAGGTGTATTTTTAAAAATGGTGTACATCCAGAATCATTAATGGTGATTTCAAGAAGCTGAAAGATTTGATGTTGGTGGAAGAATTTAAGTGTTGTGTCAAAGATGATATCAAGGCTTATCTTGATGAAAAAGATGCTTCCACACTTCAAGAAGCTGCTAGGTTAGTAGATGAGTTTGCACTTACCCACAAGTCAAAGTTTGAGTCTCATGAGACACTCTACTCTACTTAAAGGGACAATGTGTAACATTTACATTTTTTATTTGCCAAAATCTAGGTCTGCATTCATATATATGTCATCATTGGTGTATTATGACCTCTGCTAATAATCTGATATATTCTCGTAAACGCAGAATTTTAGACTTGTTTCTACATTGGACGGGTAAGCTGGTAGGGGAACGCCATGACAGTCAGCCATCTTGAAACTGTTGCCGCCGGCAAGGGACAAAAAGCACCATTTGCCCTGCCAGCCAGTGCAGAGTGATTGAGACACCGGAGGAAATCAGGAAGAGAGGCTATCGCGGCGACTTTGAAAAGCAGTACTACTGCAGCACAATGCAGGACCACACATATGCAGCAGCAGCACAGGAGACGGAATCCTGTAAAAAAAAAAAAAACGAAATTAAAAACGGAATTAAAAACGAAAAAGAGAATTGAAAAAGCAGCGCGACTCAGGTGCGCTCAAAAAACAAGGGTGAACATCGGGCTTGCCTTCCCCAGGTGGAAGGAGCTAATGAAGGAGAAAGATTTTCTAAGGGACGCTGAAGTCGCCAGCTTCCACCTTGACAAGTAAGTCAACTGTACTGCCTAAATTAGCCTAAATGGAAATTTTCATTCAGTTTTGTTACAGTGTTGCTTGTTACCATAAGCAGCATAATAGTAGATTTTGCTAAAATACTCCATCCTCATTGTTACTGGTGGAACTGTATGTTTACATGGTTTCAGTAACTTTCATAATCCCGGTAAATGCCGGCTTTAGAAGCCTACCCACCGGCTTTTGGTGGCAGTGTAGCTGGTGGGTAGACTTTAGAAGCTGGCATTTACTGTGACTAAAAGCCGGTGTTTATCGCGACTAAAGCTACTGAAACCAGATAAACATACAGGCTCATAACTACGAAAGGTGCTTATCTCCTATACATGAATGAAACGGCTAAACAATTACTAAAACGTGTTTAATTTTGTCATATAGGACTTAAGAAAAAGCTACGCTTATGGTCATGTTTTAATAATGGGAAGGTGCCACCACCTGTTTTCAGTGCATCAATTTTCCGGGTTCGATCGGCACACTTAGTTTTATTTTTCATTCGCCAACGGAGTTCTTTGTACTCTTTGAGATTTCTTCTTGTCCGGCCCAGAAAGAGTGCCGTTATTGCACTTTATAATATTGGCAGTGGCGCAAATCGAACAGAGAATTTGGGGGGGGGGGGGTTAGTTAGTTAGTTAGCTATTTCTCAATTTTTTTCCTATCCTTGACACATTTTCCAATTATCATAATTGGCAACTGAAGACACTGTTTCTCTCCATATGCGACCTAACAGTGATGAATTGGTGGGACAAATTCAGCATACAGTGGCGTAGCCAGAACTGAGAATTGGCTTGAACAAAACATCCGTTTTAAACAATTATTACTCCTGACCTGTTCTCAGTCATTTTCATAATTAACAAAAGGTTCACTCCGAGAGCACTCCACGCTTAATCGGAGGGAACAAGTGGCACGTGTTAGGTAAGACAACAGTCATTCATCTGGATGTGTGTTTGCTGCATTTAAATCGACGTTGCTAAAAATTGTATACCTGTTGACTTGTCACGCCAGTAGCTTGAGCCGCAGGCTTTTAATAGCCTATTTAACAGCAGAGTACCACATTATTTTATCAACCAATGCAATACCGAGAGTGAAAGGCGATATTTCATTACAATGCAGACCAGTTCAATCGAGGCGAAGCATTAGCTGTTTAATAAGTACATTATTACTCTGTACTAAGCCCATGATTGCATCGCTGTTAGATCGTATATGAAGATAAACCGTGTCTTCAATTGTCAATGAAGATAATTAGAAAACACCTCAATGAAGGAAAATAAGTGTTTGCTACTAACATGACAATATCCCCCACCACCTCAGTTTTATGTGTCCGTACGGACGGACGGACGGAGCCCAATGCTATATCCCCCGCTCTGCGCTAATCGAGCGGCGGGGGATAATGATCGAGAACTAGCCAGGACTAATTGTTGTCATAAAGAACATGTCTGTGTCCTTTCCAATTCCCAGTTCGATTTACGCTTCAGGATGCTGGTCCATGCAGCAGACTTCTTTTCGTTAGACTTCGCATCAGCCTTCCTGTCACAAATGACACCTGTCCGTGGTTTGACAGTCTCTATGAGGGTCTGCCTCATCCGACATTAAATTTTCACGACGGTGCCTTTTGTCCGTAATTTTGCATCTATGTGGTTGAGACAGATTGCTAAATGTACACCTACTTCCCCTAATGCATAATGTAAGTGACAGGTCGAACAATAAAACGTGGTCAACTCCGCCTGACCGCTTGATTACGCGAGTACAGCTAAACACCTGCTTACCTAGGGTGAGTGTAGTAAAATATTAAAAGTTTTTTGTAATGAGCACTTAATTTTCCGACGAAGCAAAAATGGGTCAGCTGAAGAGAAAGCACAGCCAATGTGAACTAATCAAAGGAGCTAAATCAGTATTTACATAAGAAGTGAGGTGAGTCGTGCAAGTTATCTTTCTCGGTGTGGACGGCCTTAGGAGGTAATTATGCTATGAGGCTAATGATATCTCCGCCAGTTTTTAAACACACCTGGTGTTCCCAAATTGTGGGATATCTCTCTCCAAGCCTGGGCTTTTTTAACAAGATCCCAGTGGTTTTTGAGTCTCGTGTCCCACAGCTCTGCATGCAGAGAGACCGCCACAATGATGCTCTCCTCCATTTTTGCTCTGCCTTTCTGACAAAATCTGCCAATTTTTTTCCGATTCCAATATTCTCTCCTATTGGATGCGCCGAGGTGGGTGCTGCGCCCAAGTTAAATAGTTTCAACTTAGGCGCAGCGCTCTATCCAGTGGCAGTGCCCTGTCCAGCGGCGGCGCCAACCTCTTGCTGCACCCTCTTCTGCGCAGAACGGTGCGCCCTCGCGCCCCGCGATCACATACACAATGAATGGCTGCGGCGGCCGAGATCTGCTCTGAGCGCGTGCTGTATGAAAGCTCTAACTGTTAACATTGTTGGTAATCTTGCCTCCAAGGCTCACGTGGGCTCAGACTGAAAGGGGTGAGAACCTATGATCGCACATTTAGATTTCTTGGTGCTAAAATTTAATTAAATATACATGGTATATATTTTGAAACGTTATTTTATATATCTGAGTGCTGTGAACACAAGATCCTTTGATGTTTGAGTGCAATATTTTTCTGGGTTTACAGTGAGCCATTTGTCATTGCTGAGCTCTGCGACAGGTTTCACCTTTATGCCCATGAACTGCTTGGCTTCATCCCTCAGTCCATAAAAAATACGCAAGCATGTGACCACAACTTAGCCTTCACACCACAAAGTAGTAGGCGAAAGCAGGTCTCCTTACTCACATGCAAGCCATTCCTCTCAAAGTGTGCAGTGAAAATGGACAGTCTGGTTGCAGTTGTTATGTCAGGCATTTTATCACTCGTTGGCGGGAGCAACTGGAAATTTCTTGTGCTTTCTCTGAATCCTGGGTTAGACATCTTTCTGGGAAAGGGAAAAAAAATTTCAGAATTGGAAAAAATAGCCCTCATGCTGCAGTTCTTCCCCCTCCTCTTCCGGCATAAAGCCCCTCTTACTAGACGAACATGGGCACATGCACACACTTCATATGTGCTCAGAATTCATGAATGATAGGCTTGACTGGAAGCAACTGCCTTTGAGTCAGCCCAGGAGTTCTTTTTGAGTGAAAGATAAAAACAAAAGAACTGAAGAAACATGTTTATGGAGGCTAGATTTTTCTCGAGGGGAAATTGGGTCTCCCTGCTGGAATGAGGTATAATACTGAACGGGGTTGATCGATGCCAGACGCAAAATGGGAAAACTCATGCTTTGCCTACCTGGCTTGCAGTCCTATATCAAAAACCAATTATAATAGTTTTAAAAATGTGCAATATTGGATTGGATTTCCTTACCCTTGCCAGCAACAAAATTTATTTCTCTGCTATAGTATGGTTCAGAAGATGAACAGGATGATTAAAATGCATGACTTAGAACTTACTACGATTACCTGTTAGAGTATTAGGTGTTTATTCCAGCCATCCTGATTGTGATTTTGATCCAAATGTTGCAAACCAGGTGGGCCTTTAAAGCCCTTCAAAATGACATGAACTACAGAGAGCTAAACATGAATTAGCTACAGCTTTGGCTTTGGTTAGCATAAGGCTGAACTTTTAATAGTATTCCATGGCCAACATTCATTGCCTGTCTTCATAGTAAATCTACTGACATAACCTAACCAACCAATATAATAAATTTCGATATTACAGGAAAATTAAGTAACCAGCTGAACTGTCCAGGAAAGGGACTTCAAGCACGGAATTCAACTGGAGGCTAATACAATTGCAAAGTTATCTCCATCTCTGAATTGCTTTTTCCAATATTGATGTGTTTTATTGCATTTATCATCAAACTCTCAATGGCCTCTCTTTTCAATGAGTGTCAGTCTTCTTGTTTTTTATGGTGCGTTGCAATGCTGTATGTAGCTGCCAATGCTAGAATAACAACTTTCCACCACAAGATCGGGCTTTCACTGAAAGAATGAGCACCCGTATTATATACTTGAATGGCCAGTAAAAATGCCCCTTTACTGAAATGAACCGTGATTTGCCTAAGTTTCCCGTCGTTTTCCATCATGGGTTGGTTTTTCCTGAAGCCTGAATACAGAATACCTGAATGCCTCAGAACCCAGAGAAATCAATGATGAAGCAAGATATTGTTACCATTAGGCACTATAAAGTTTTTTACTGGATTTGTGGTCATAACTATGTATTGTGGTAATCTTGAACTCATGTGGTTGTACCACGTAAGGGATAATTAACGAGAAGGTGTGCATTCCACGGTTTTAATGCACGACGCGGAGTTCCCGGAGGGTGGTTGCCTCTGCTAAGTGCCTTAAAACCGTGGAATGCTCACCTTCGACTTGATTATCCCGCTTTTACCATGGTCATTTGCCAGCAACATTGAATCGCTGCATTCAGAAATTTTTGGTGAAAGTTTTGCACTAAAAAAAAAAAAGTGAGCTGGTAATCATTAAACAGGCGCCGCGCCTTCTCATACCCAATAGCCTACTATAGGCCAAGTTAAATTGAACCAGCTATCTTAGTTCATCTTACGTTCATGGAGAAAGATTTTTTTGCATACGCTTACATCCGTTTACCTGCTGATTTGATAACGGATTCCAGCTGAAATGGAGATTATGCATAAGGCAACATTATGCCCGATTATGCAGACTGTAGCGAACTTGCTACCCACAATTACAACAAACTTATGACGGTTTCCGCAGTCAGCAAGCTGAAATCAGTGTGCTGGCACAGTACGTAGCTAGCGAACTGTCAGCAGTTGCTGACACATGAAGTGGACACATTAGCTTCCTTTGTGACTGTACACAATTACAGTCGTTTCATGAATAAAGCCTGAATACTTCGCTGCTATAATATTTCCGGTCATTATCGCTGGAGTACCTATAGTTAACCGCCCCGCTGGACGCAACTCATATGACGCCGCTAAATTTACTGGAGATAAATTAGCAGCTAGGTTACCGTTGTACCCAGCCAAATACCACGTTTAATGTTGCTAGGTTTACAAGTTGGCTAGTGGATGAATTTCGAATGGTGAAACGAGCGGTTCCACGGTTTTAATGCATACCTGCCAGCCAATCAGAAAAAAGTATTCACTCAGACCATGGCATAATCATGGATAAATGATAGTTCTCGATGCAGTACCAACTGAGACATCAAAGATTACAGGTATTCAGCTAAAGCTTGTGCCCTTGCCCTATACGCACATACTTTCTTCCAGATTCCTTGAATCTTTTAATTGTGTAACATCGTTTAGGGTAAATTATCAAAATCCCTTCCTTTCTTTTTTTGAGGAACAATGTGTTCAAACCTCTCCAGGATTTTCTCACGCATTTGTTGGCAAATCGGAAATCCTCAGCCCATCCTTGCTACTGAAGAACTAGGCCTGCCCTGAGTGCTGCTTTGGTAATCACTTCATTATTCTTTTCTTTTCTTTGTTTTTAACACCCTTTTACCAGTCTGAAATTACAACTGACCCAACTTTTCATGGAATGTACTGCCGGCCAGAATGGCAGGAATGCATTTATATTTTCACATAAAATGAATTTGACCACACAAAACATTTATTATTTTCTCAACATACCATCTGCAATAAAATACAACACTGAAAAAAGTGAGTCTTTGGATCAAAGTAAAAAAATTGCGTCAACCTGTTACAGCTAATTTTTTTTAGTTTTTCTCTATTGAAAAACCTTTGCAAATTTTTTTTTTCAATTGAGAAAAACAAAAAAAAATTAGCTGTAACAAGTTGAAGCAATATTTTTTTAAAGTAAATTTAGAAATGGCCTCTTTCTTCTTTTTGTGTGTGTATTTTCCATTACCTTCCAAGTTGCCATTTTTGTTTGGTGTCCAAGCCCTGACTTAGACACACCAGGAGCCCAACTGAGCTTGAGGAGTTCGGAGGAGAGAGTGGTAAGATGACCTCAAACCCCCCGCATTTCAAATGGGTGATATACGTTTTGAATAACTCTTTACACTCAATAAGTGAAAAGATCATTTAAAAGCTGCACTTTCTGTTTGCTAACATTGTCTTTGACAAATATATTTGAATTTGACAAATAAGCAAAACATTTTAGAAATTGGGAAGTGAAAAAACTTTTTCTCAGAATTTATTTTTGGTGTTGGTCTCAATGTGAGGCATTAGTTATTAAAAAATGTTGAAAATAAATTTTTATGCAATAACACAATTTGTCAATATTCAAACACATGACAATACCCAGTCTTTCAGTTGACTGGCAAACATTTGAATATGCGTTGCAACAAATACTGATGGCCACAGTTTGCAAACTTAAGACTGCTGATGGATAATAGCAGGTTTACTATTGCCACTGAGCAAGCTAACAGCATCACTGTAATGAAAAAATCGCATACCCTGAATTTCACTGTCACAGTTGCGCAATATTTATTTAGTGGATCATTAAACACATTTTTTTATTAAATATGACACACACTGCATGAAGGTGTAGCGTCGTCAGATTTTTTATGTCTCTTTATAGTTGTAGATGTGTGTGCACTTGCTCAGAGCTGCGACCATTCCAGGAATTGTGAACTGTCGACACATCACTGAAAATCCAGCCAATTAAACAGCATGTGTCAAGTTTTCTGAAGGTAGAAGATGCTCAGTTCAACCCTTGGGTCTTTATTTGTGCTCTTGGATGCATGAAAAATCTGTACACAGGAGGTAGGTGTGGGAGGACAAATGATATACAAGTGTCGACCCAGTGAATTTCCTGCCAGCGTCTGCCCATTAAAAGACATTTCAAATGCACCTCCTCACTGAAGACTGGAACTCTGTCATTTTTTTTTTCTTCTTTAGTCATTTTCCTACTTTCTCCTCAAAATGGAAGTCATTGCACCCCAAAATACGAAAGACAAAAAGAAAAAAACTGATTTGGGTAACTGGAAAGCTGTAGCAGAGGCTTCAAAGGTCTGATGAATCAGTTTGAATTTTTAAGTGTTTGGTGTTTTGACAAAAATAATCCAGATATAAAGTGATTTCTGAGTGCAACGTTATATGTGGGCTTCAGTGCATGAGATGGTTTCAAAGATATAACTCGCTTCTGACAATTGAAATGAAGTTCAATCTTGCCCTTGGCATGAAACAGCGGTGCCCATCTCATCTCCCAGCTTTACAGGTATGAACTGATAATGCAAGGAAATTCATTGTATGACTTGTTTTTCCCTCTCTCTCTTCTACATTTCTCCTTCAATTTGTTCCACTATTACTTTCATGAATTAAAGTGACATTCTTATTTTAAATTAAGTGCAATCTCTTATTACTGTTGTGACTTTGACTACAAATACCTTTATATTATTTTCTGAATTCATATAAATTTCTGTTCACTAGGTTTAGCATCCAAAGTGCAACAATGAAAATAAATTGCGAAGTAGAGGGTGAAAAAAGGAATTTCCCCAGCAAGGATGTGCTGTGTGAAATTTGTCATTGCTTGCAGACGTTGAAATCCCAGGGTCAATCCCAAAAGAGCTTTCTTTGGTTTGAAAATGGAAAGAAAGCAGCGGATTAAATTTAGCAAGCTGAAAGATACTCTAGCCGATTGACACTTATTTTGCATATGGATATCGTTGAAATCCCCTTGGCTTTGTATTCAGCCATGATTTTTGATGATGCAACCACAGAGGCTCCCAGATGATGCAAACTGGGAATTATTTCCATCAAATTAGGAACAATCAGATATCTAGTACTGCAGTCTTCATTTTTTTTTATCTTTCAATGATGTAACAAACCCCAGCAGATTTGTGATCTGAGCCTCAGTGTTGCAAATAGCCAGATGCCTTCAAAGAAAAACTAGATGTAATATGTGGTGAGTAACAAAAAAAATGGCGGGTTATGAAATTGTAAGATGTTCATATCGTGAGCATGAGATGGACAGCTTGACAGAGACACCAAGTCAATCAAAAAGCAGCGGAGAAAAACTGATGACACGTCTGCATGGTTCATACCTTCGGCATGAGACTTCTTGTGCCAAGTGAGTAATTTTATATTATTTACTGTATATAGGTTTTTTTTTTTTTTAGTTTCCCTGAGTTAGCAATAGCTGCGACTTGAGGCACCATATTTTCAAGTTGTCTGTCAATCGGTCCATCCATCCATATGTCCGCCCGGCTTTATCTTGTAAACACAATATCTCTGGAACTTGTGGACAAATTTTGTTCAAATTTTTCAGGAATGTCCACTTAGACTCATGGGTGAACTGAATACATTTTTGTGGTAATAAGTCAAGGTGACCGCACATTCATCCCATTCTCGGTCCACGTAAACCTTTAATGGAACATTTATTAAAACTGCTCATTTTCATAAACTTTAACTGCTCGAAATATCAAACTTGCTGTGCAGCTTCATGTTGGGTCAGATCTGTCATTTGTCGAGTCTTCTTGATGATCTTCCTCATCCATCCCCTCATTTTAGTTCTTTCTTATTCAGCTCGAGAGACTTTTATTCATTTTCATAAGGCCTCGTACTCCCACAATATGATGGCAAGCATCCTCTGACTTTTTATGCAGATTTTGACTTTACCAATGGATGGATGTTGAAGCTTCTGTATTCCTGCCCTACTTTCTTGTATTTTTAATCTCTCCATCCCTCCATTAAACTCCATTCATTTACCAAGGTAGGTAGGTAGGTAGGTAGGTAAATCTTTATTATAGTCACACACTCTCACTAATACAATGAGACCAGCCAATTCAGGATAATGAGTGACATTACAATTTAAAAATACAAATCTTTTAAAAAAGCACACACACTAGTAGGCCCTAAGACTGCGGCATCACACCACCTGACTGCGGATACACTGCGAGCGGGAGCGTGGATAAGCCGCCAAAGCGCAAAAGCAGAAGCAGAATAGTGCTACGATACAGCAGACAAGGGGCAAAATACATTAACACGTATATACAATTAAAAACAGCAATTATTGATGGAAAATTAATATAATTGATTGACGTGTATTGAGAATTTCACTACCATACCAAGTTTATCAACTCTTCAGCGAGAGCCTTCAAATTTGCTTCACATTTAAGTATTCCCCGAAAAGATGGATGTTGAAGTCACCCCCCCCAATATATACACGCAAAGGCTCATGGAACATTCTACTCCTTTTTCATCACTGCATCCCACATACTATCCATATGGTAAATAGTTGACCTTCTATAACTTACGTACTGTTTGTCATAGAGTGTTGGAGTATGATACTTAGTAAGGAGCCACATGTATAGTTCTGAAGCTCCTCCCCCATTCCTGATTTGTTTCGCCTTTATTCCTAATAACTATTGAGCCATTTGTCAGAGAGAGGAATCAGATTCAAAAAAGGACCAAGTTTGAATTGACAAAGCCCCACCCCCTTTCCTGATTGGCTGATATTTCAATATTCATAACTATCAAACCATTTGTCATGAAGAGTTTGGGATTAGGTTTTTGTTTACAAGAAGTAAGTATTCATCAATGAAGCCCCATCCCCTTTCCTGATTAGCTTTTTTCCTTTATAAATATTTATCTGATGAACAAAAAGAGTAGGAGGTTGGGTTGCTGGAAAGTGCTGCATATTAATTGATAGAGCTCCGCCCGTTTACTGATTAGCACAACTTTAAACCTTCATAACTACTGCACTCGATGTCGTAGTGACTTGAAAATTGGGAGGTTTGAAATGTTAGCATTATTTTAAAAATAATAGGTTAGCTTTGACGAGCCAACTTAAAGATTGTTTACAAACTTTTGCCAAAATTAAGTTTCAGGTGTTTGTTGTTGCACCATGTGATAAAGCTGTCTCCCAGACCTCTGTACTCCTCTGTAAAAAATATTCTTGAAGTAAAGACAGCATGTTTCTTGCCTGATATTATTATATGGAATCAATCATATCAACAGAATGATAATTTTGATTTCATCCATTATTAAGATGTTCAAAATATAAATGTAAACTGCAACATAATTGATTGGCTGAGGCATACAACCATGAGAAGGTAAATTAAGTTCTGAATGGTTTTAATGTTGTTTTGAATCCATGCCCTAGCAGATACTTTCGGGCTTTCATATAACCATAGTCATATTTGCCTCTACAGTTTGTTGAAAACCTTTTTTTTTTAATTCAACTTACGTCGCTGTATCGGACATCAAATCACACATTCAGATGAACATATCAAAAAAATTCGAGTTCAATTTTTGGATTCAAAGTGTTGGACTCTATGAAAGTGCATCTCTATGATTAGGCTATGAATTACTCATTGCAATAAGGGCTAAAATTATCCCCAGTAGCAATATTTTCAATGTAACTATTAAAGCGAGGAAGAGCAATAATGCAACACTTGTAAAATATTATATCACTCAGAATCATTTAAGCCCTTAAGCCTTCATTAAACCTCGGAGAAAAGCTAAGGATTACAATTTAAAGTTAAGAGTTACAAGATTTTGGGACCAATATGCGCTTGGATGATAGACTGCCGAACCATCTGCAATCTCCCGCTGATTTAATCTATGATTAGTGGATATTATGAAAAAGTTGAACCCTTACCTGGTGTTTTTTTGCTGGAAAAACCACAGTTTATGTTCACTTTTTTTGCCTCCACCCTGACGACAGCTGGAGCTGGAAGCATGTATGTTTTTGGACTATCCAGTTTTCCATCCATCCACCTTTATCATGTAAACGCGATATATGTGTAATGCTCACAGGGAATATCTTCAAATTTGGCACAAACCTCCGCATGCACTCAAGGATGAAGTAATTACATTTTGGTGATCAAAGGTTGAGGTCACATTACCTCAAATCTGTTCTGAAAGGGGTAGCTAAAGAATGCATGGCTAGAATTTCTTCAAATTTGGCACAAATGTCATCTTAGACTCAAGGATGAACCAATTAGATTTTGGAAAGTCAAGGTTGCTGTGATCTTATGTCTATTTCATGCTCGTGACTACAGTATATCCATAGTGCTTGAAGGAATTTCATCAAATTTGATCAGATTTTAGTGGTCAAAGGTCAAGGTTGCTGTGAACTGAATTTTGACAACTTACAGGAATTAGATTCTGTTTTTACATTTCTAAGTGAACTTGCAAACTAAAAATAATAGTAGAACAACAATAGAACAGATACAAGGGGAGAGATGATGAATAACATGCTAGAGAACGGCGAATGGAGTACTTTTCCAAATTCACATGAGATTTTCTTGCCACTGTTGCTGAGAGAATGCAGAGCATACAATTATGTGAAATATGTTCGTATTTCTAGTTGTTATTATTTATTTATGTATTTATTTATTTACTGAGATTTTAAGTCGTGCAACTGCTAAACACTATTTATTGGCTTGGTGAAAACTGTGACACTTGCAGCACTGATGTCGAGAAAGTTTTCCCCTTAGATTTCGCCTGCTTGCTCTTGGGGCATTCAGTTCAGTTTTGCCTTCAGCAGGTAAAATATGTGCTGAAATGGATTCAATTAGTGAAGTGACTTGGCTATTTTTGACCTTTGCACTTAAAAAAACTTCGTAATATTAACTGTATACTTCGGGCCACCATCCATCTGCATCATCATGCAGCACCATCCACTTGATTGAGAAGCCTTTAGCTGCATCTGAGTTGAAAGCATAACCCAATATACAGTGAGCTCCGATTTTTATTGGACAGTGGCGCATTTTTTTTTTTTGTTGCAATTTTGGATTTGTTGACTGAGTCAATCACTAGACATAAATGCAATAGAACAAGCATTTTACATGTTGAAGAGGTGACTGCAAGCAATCAGTCCTCAAAACAAGCAGAAACAAAAGACGGCGACAGTGCAGGCTTGGCAGAGCATCACTAGAGATGATGTCCAATGTCTGATGATTTCTATGCATCACAGACATCGATCAGTCATTGTATGAAAGGGGTAATCAACTCAATATTAAAATGGCGACTTTATTGTACATAATGTTACACTGCCCAATATTTTTCGATGTTCCTGATGTGCTGGGGAGCAGTGTACAATAGGTGCTGTCAACTCTAATCCATTAATCCAATATGGATAAAAACACCCTCAAATTAAAGCTGACAGTCAGCTCTTTAACCTCACTGTCATTATATCCTTTCAAACTCTAAGAGCTAGAGCACCGAACCAAATTTTAAAAACAAAAGGTGTCACTATCCAATGAATAATGGTGCCCAGTGTAATTCAGAATTTATCCTGCTAATTTTGTCTGCAGTCACATCACCAGTAGATACGAGGTAACCAGATCCATTGGGAGCCACACCAAATGACACATCACAGATGAGGCGGTATTCCTCGGATAATGAGCAGATTCTTTCCATCTGCATGCTTCCCATCATTCTTACATAGGGAAAAAATTCTGGCCCTCTGGAAAAAAAGAATGAGTAAATGAATGAATGAATATCCCCTTACGCACTTAGGGGTCTATTCTCCCATTTGCGCAAGTCCTTTTTTACGCGATTCGAGTTAAGCGCTTTTCAGTTTCACGTATTCTCCCCTACGCGCTTCGATCACGCCCACAGCGCTTCAGAATGTAGGCGGCATTATGAAAGACGTGTGACTAATGCAAAAGAGAGGCAGACTCTGTACCAAGCTCATTGATTATGGGTGTCAGAAAAACATGGCGCAAGGATGATTAACCATAAAAATGCAGTTGTGGTCCATGGAAAACGCGAACCAGACTTTAAATTTGAATATCGTCAGCCTGCTGATAAAACTTCATATCTCCAAACTAATAAGAAACAAAAACTTGTATGTCCACTATTCTTAAATGCAAATTTAACCCTCTTTATTTTAAACTATATTTATCAATTTATAGTATTTTATTTTTATTTTGTTTATTTTATATTTATTTTTTATTTTCCTGTGAAGTTTATCATTTTGAAGATACGAGGTTTTATCAGCAGGCCAACAATATGTTGCTGTAATAGTAGGCCTAAATATGTCTGTGCCAATTACAATAAGTAATGCAGAAGTCTACTTTTTATTTCTTATTCTAGCCACCATGGCATTAAAGCTATGCAAGCAAACAAATTGCCGCGATAATGAAAAAACAAATTAAGAATTTAGCGCTTCTCAACCAGCGCAATCAGATCATTAAGAATGTTCCCCTCCTACACCAGCCTGTTTGTTCCATGAAAGACACGGAAGGAGAAAAATAAAGAGAACATTCTAGTCATACAACAATAACAATCAAAGACAGTTTATATGATCTCATTTAGAAATTGCGCACTTGAAATCTCAAACTACTCCAATGTCAGGTTTGCGACTGAAGGACATGGAAACGCTTTAACAAAGGATTCTTACCCCGCACGCGGTCATCCCCCCGCCCCGAAACCGCCTCAGCAATAACACAATTCCATATCCGTAGCCTATTATGTCCCATTTGATTTGAGCAACACATTCACTTGAACTTGTGCCTAATACTTTAATATAATCAATTATCCCATTTACCGATGATGATTCTTCCCATTTCGGCTATTCTTTATTGGCTAAAATTTATTAACAGATGGGTAGTGCTTTGGTATTGGCCAGGGTAGGGCTCAATCTAGTAGCCTACTTAATAATATCTTTATTCACACATTACACATTAAAATACACGGTATTATCAATGGTAAAAAAAAAATGAAAGCGCTGGATGCACTCAGTGTTTGTTAGTCCCAGGATGTCCAAACGAAGCAAAATTATGCGTGGTCGCCTTCGCGCTCTGCGTGCTCCTCTTGCTCTTTCCCAATCACGCAAGAGTGCAAGCAAATCCAGGACTGGCATTTTGCTTTTGGATTTTGAGGGCATGGTAGAATAATGGTCTTATGTATACTCGTATTAATTAATTGCTATGCGTTTGTAATTCAACTAATTGGAGAAAAGGCTGCTGTGTAATATCATGTGATGATTTCATTTGATTATTTATTATGGCTATGAGACATGTAGTTTAGAAATAAGGAAAAACAATCGAAAATTGAATGTCGCAACCTTTACTATGTTAAATATAATAAAATTAATGTTAAAATTCGGCCTATAACCGACATGAAACGCAATATTCTATTTCGCCTTATGTTGGCGCTTGACCTTAATGCAGCCCTCAAAAGTGCCTAACAGAAAAAGCGCGTAAGCCAGAGGGAGAATACACATAAGTGTTTTCTGCCTGAGAAACGCCCGGAAACGCCCCGATTTTGGCCTTGCTCGGCCCCAAGCGCGTAACTGCCTTCGAGGGGCGTAATACACAGACTCAAGTCGCGGGGAGAATACACGCAGGCTGAAAAGCGTGTAGCTACACGCTTTTTTCGACTTACATGCATGGGAGAATAGACCCCGTAGTCTGTCAATTTAAAATAAATGAATATTTAATTGGGTTCGATTTCAGAAAACACGCCCAGACCCAAGAGCAAGCGGGAGGAAGGAGAAAAACTCTCTGGACATTAGTGCTGCAAGTGTCACAGTTCTTACCAAGCCAATAAATAGTGTTTAGCAGTAGCACGACTTAAAAGCTGAGTAAATAAAAAAAATAATAATAATACCAACTAGAAACACTAACATATTTCACATAATTGTATGCTCTGCATTCTCTCAGCTACAGTGGCAAGAAAATCTCATGTGAATTTGGAGAAGTACTCCATTCGCCGTTCTCTAGCATGTTATTCATCATCTTTCCCCTTGTATCTGTTCTATTGTTGTTCTACTATTATTTTTAGTTTGCAAGTTCACTTAGAAATGTAAAAACAGAATCTAATTCCTGTAAGTTGTCAAAATTCAGTTCACAGCAACCTTGACCTTTGACCACTAAAATCTGATCAAATTTGATGAAATTCCCTTCAAGCGCTATGGATATATCGTAGTAACAAGCATGAAATAGACATAAGGTCACAGCAACCTTGACTTTTGAACACCAAAATCAAATCAGTTCATCCTTGAGTCTAAGAGGACATTTGTGTCAAATTTGAAGAAATCCATGCATTCTTTAGCTATCCCTTTCAGAACAGATTTGAGGAAATATGACCTCAACCTTTGATCACCAAAATTTAATTACTTCATCCTTGAGTGCATGCGGAGGTTTGTGCCAAATTTGAAGATATTCCCTGTGAGCATTACACATATATCCCGTTTACATGATTAAGGTGGATGGATGGAAAACTGTATAGTCCAAAAACATACATGCTTCCGGCTCCAGCTGTCGTCAGGGTGGAGGCATAAAAAGTGAACATAAACTGTGGTTTTTCCAGCAAAAAAACACCAGGTAAGGGTTCAACTTTTTCATAATATCAACTTTCATTAATTAAATCAGTGGGAGATTGCAGATGGTTCAGTAGCCTATCATCCATGCGCAAATTGGTCCCAAAATCTTGTAACTCTTAACTTTAAATTGTAATCCTTAGCTTTTCTCCAAAGTTTAATGAGAGCTTAAGGGCTTAAATGATTCTGAGTGATATAATATTTAACAAGTGTTGCATTATTGCTCTGCCTCGCTTTAATAGTTACAATGAAAATTGTTCTACTGGGGATAATTTTAGCCCCTATTGCAATGAGTAATTCATAGCCTAATCATAGAGATGCACTTTCACTTTGAAACCAAAAATTGTACTCGAATTTGTTTGATATGTTCATCTGAATATGTGATTTGATGTCCTATACTGCGGCATGAGTTGAATTAAAAAAAAAAAAAGTTTTCCACAAACTGCCGAGGCAAATATGACTATGCTGATATGAAAGCCCAAAAGTATCTGCTCGGGCATGGATTCAAAACAACATTAAAACCATACAGAACTTAAATTACCTTCTCGTGGTTGTATGTCTCATCCGATCAATTATGTTGCAGTTAACAGTAATATTTTGATGATTTTTATTAAATTTAATAATGGATGAAATCAAAATTATCACTCTATTGATATGATTGATTCCATATATTAATATGGAATGCAAGAAACATGCTGTCTATAATTCAAGAATATTTTTTACAGAGGAGTACAGAGGTCTACAGCTTCATCACATGGTGCAACAACAATCACCTGAAACTAAATTTTGGCAAAGGTTTGTAAACAATCCTTAAGTTGGCTCGTCAAAGCTAAACTATTATTATTATAATGATGCTGACATTTCAAACCACCCAATTTTCAACTCACTGCGACAACGCGTGCAGTAATTATGAAGGTTGAAAGTTGTGCCAATCAGTAAACGGGCGGAGCTCCATCAATTAATATGCAGCACTTTCCAGCAACCCAACCCCCTACTCTTTTTGTTCATCTGATAAATATTTATAAAGGAAAAAAGCTCATCAGGAAAGGGGACAGGGCCCCCTCGAAGCCCGGTTGAATCTAAACCTCACTTAAATATAAACTGTCTGGCAGTGAAGCAGGCAAAAAATAGTATGAGATGCCCTGCTCTAAAGAAATTCAAAAACAGACGTGAAGCAGTTCTTGATATCTATCACTAAAAAATGTGTTGCTGTGGCTCTGAGATTCAGGTAAAAGGAATTATTTATAAATGGAGAAAACTTTGAACAGTGGTTAACCTTCCAGGGAGTGGCCAGCTCACAAAATTCCTCCAAGAACACATCAACAACTTATCCTAGAGTTCACCAAAGAGCCCAGACTAAACAATTTTCTGTCTCATTTCTGGAAGTTAAGGTCAGTGTTCACAACCCCACAATAAGAAAGAGACTGGGCAGAAATGGCATTCATGGAACATCAGCAAGGCAAAAAATTAACAAAAAACAGACTGGTCTCACACTGGCCAAAAAAGCTTTGGGATACTCAGTGAACTGAGTCAAATGGAACTTTTTAGAAAACATGGGCCCTGTTTAATCTGGCATGAAGCACATACAGCATTGTACTCCAAAATAAAAGCAGAATATTAACAATTAAACAAGGTGACGGTAGTGTGATGGTCTGGGGCTGCTTTGCTGCTTCGGGGCCTGAGGGACCTCCCATAATTGATGGAAATGTGCCGTCCACCAGAAAATCCTGAAGGAGAAAGTTCCGCCATCAGTTTGTGACATAAATCTCAAGGGCAGCTGTGTTTATGCAGCAAGACAGTGATCTGAAGCACACAAGCAAGTCCAGTTCTGAATGGCTCAAAAGAAACAATATGAAGGTTTTGGCCCAGCCAAACTCCCATCTTGAATCCAATTGAGATGCTGTGGCATGACCTTAAACAGGCATTTCATGCTCGTAAACCCTCCAGTGGGGCTGAATTAGAACAATATTGTCAAACAAAAGAGGGAAAAAATTCCTCCACATCGATATAAAAGACTCACTGCAAATTATCGCAAGCATTTCACAGCAGTTTTTTCTGCCAAGGGCAGAACAACCAGTTATTTGGTTTGGGGGGTAATTATATTTTTTTTACATTGGTGATATAGGTTTTGAATAAGTCTTTTCATTCAGTAAATGAGAAGATGATTTCAAAGCTGCATTTTATGTTTACTTTCATCCTCTTTGCCTTATGGTACAATTAACTGGATGATGATGTAAATAAAAGCAATAAGGAAAAATAGAAGAAACCCAGTATTGCATAAAGGTGTTGTAATTTTTACATTGTTAATCCAATTTTTGACGCAAATATCCTGTAATTTCCATGTCATGCTCTCAAATTAGATGCTTATGTCACGCTCTCAAATTAGAAATTCAGTTTTAATTCCAATAAGTTATGGTTGACAGCTGAAATAACAACTTCGTCAGTGTCCAAACAGTTATAGACCTGACTATGCATCTAGTCAGCTGATTGAGGAAATGCATTTGTAGCCACAGTAGGTCTACTTCACGCAAGAAATTCCACAGATTTTCCTGAACATTTCATGTGAACCCCTGATTACATTTTACAATTTGATAATTTTTCTACAGTTTAAATATGGAATGTCTAATTACATTTACAAGCAGCATGAACACTGTTGAGTCCTCCAAGTAAAGAATGCAAGGTTTTTGTCCACTGAAGCAAGAGCTTCCAGCTGCTGTTTTTTATTATACAGTGCGCCAGCTGAGGGCTACATTTTGAACCCAGCTGGCACAGAATTTTGACACAACACTATCATTAGAAGATCGCCTGGAAGGCACTGGAAAAGGCAAGGCATTTCCTGGAGCCCTGACAAAACTCCCAAACAGGCTTTCAAACCAGCCCTCTAATAATCATTTTAGTGGCTTGATTCCCCCCTTCCTACTTTAGATGATGGCTGTGAGTGCTCTGATATAAAACAGCATCTACATATGGTTTTAGATACGAGGTATGCAATGGTTGACACGCATTATCATGCGTACACGTATCACTCTGTACACATACAGTGCTGTCCTTGTTTATTTCATTACAGAACAAAATGAATGCTGACAAACTTTAAATTCCCATCCCATTCCCATATCTCAGATTTTTCAAATTCATTCCCGGGATACAGAACCATCTGGTAAAATGTTCCCCAAAATACAGTCCACTTTGTGTTGAAAATAATTCTAACAAAATGTCATCATTGAAAGCTAACTGCAGACAAACTGCTTATTTGTGGCCCTGTTCCTGAGATTCCGTGGTAATGCTTACTACTCCATAAACTAAAGACACGTTTGGGATATTTGCTCAGCCCTTGTGCTTCACAGGATGCTGAAATCTAAAATTTACACTTGCTTTAATTGCAAGACTGCAGAGTTCTCTGTTTTTTTTTTTTTTTCTTTCCATCAACAGTCATAACATATTTGTAGTCCCCGGAGTCAGGTGGCTACTTTGGATTCATGCTTGTCATCTCCGTCGCCACCGCTGCCGCCACTTCAGCGTTCCGGGAGACTTCCTTGTGGACGCTGTGCAGGCTGTAATTTTTGACCGATTGCTAGCATTTTTGGTATGGACATGTGATATACTTCAGTTATGAGACCTATCGGTTAAGATTGCCTTGGGAACAGTATTGGCTGAATAAAGTGCAGAAAAGTGGGATTTCGGGGGCTACACTCACACAGTTGCGGGAGACCGCAGTGTCTAGTTTGACAATAGATTGAATGTCAAGGAGATCTTCAAGCTCACTTACCTGTATGCAGACCAAGGAGACCTTTAAGCTCACTTATGCAGAGCTTATTATTTTTAAAGGAACAGTTGATAATAAACTTTTCTTTGTTAATCTGTTCATGCCGGGGTATTTTTAGACATGCCATTTCAGTCTGAATGCAGTTTGCCTCATTTATCTCACTGCACATTAACTTTTTTTTCTTTTTTGTATTTTTGTATTTGCTTCAAAGCAATTTTTACTCATGCAAATTTGTTATTGTTAAAGTTTGTGGAACTTTATTGGAACTGACTTATTCGGAACATGTAAAGGAATTTATCGTAACCCAGAGATGTGTAGATTTTCCAGCCTGTCTTCTATTACTCTGCCATTACAATTATGAATTTTTGCTCTCTAACATTGTAAAATAGTTGGTGGAGGAGCCATAGCAAAACAACAGGCAAAGCAACAACCTGTTTCATTCTTTTTCATTTTTGTAATGTCATCATGGTCACCAGGAATGCATAAAATATAATGTGCAATCAAGGAAACATGCTTTGTGGGTAATGTTACACATTTTAAACAAACTGATAGCCTCTCAATCACAACTTTTTTGAAATGTGCTGAAACTTTGACTCGAGTAAAGAAACTCAGCAGTCGAGAAGTTTGCTTGCAATGCACTCCGGCACATAACTGGCACCGTTAATATGAATGGAGGTCACAGAAGTTTAAACACAATGTGAACACTTCAAATATCAGTAACATTTCTAAAAAGATCCCCAATTACATGTGCTAGAATTGCTTGAACCCCAGATAATTTAATAAAACCTGAGTGATTTTGAAAATACGGCAAAAGTATTTTACTACTTTTTCAATGCCAGGAAAATGCACACATCTCAGAATATGTAGCTAATGTCAGCAGTGAAGTTAACACTGGGCAGTAATCTACTGTCAGGTAGTAAAGCAAGAATCGATTGCAGGTCACCTCAATTAAACTGGACAACACAGATGAAAGCTGAATGTTACAGCTGTCAAGCAATTTAATATCAGTTAATGTTTGAAATGTCTTTACCGGTTGCCACCATAAAGTTTGCAATCTTTCCAATAAAGCACCTTGGCTATAACCACTACTCGTGTGCACAAGGTGTTTTTTTCTGCTGCTCTATGTTAGTTGTTACGTCTGTGTTGTCATATGTTTGCAAAAAGCATTCCATGTTTATTTCTAGTGCTACAAAAGGGCTCTGATAAAATGAATCTCTGACATTCACATAAGTCATTAAACGCCGATATGGACATCACTACATCAATACATGTATTATCCGTCAGGAAATTCCAATACAACACCGTGAGAATATTTTGAGCACAGCCTTAATGTTCGTGATATGATGTTTCCACTAGCTTTTTTACTTACCTAATAAATTTATGACAAATTAAATAGGAACAAAGCTGAACATTCAGTTTTGCAGTGGCTGATTTTGCAATGCTTGAAAATTTGGCCAGAGTTCTCCAGCATGTCGAGCATTTTCAAAGACCGCGTTGACTTTTTGGCTTAGGATGATGAGTGGCTCATTAGCCTCTTCCAATTGCCTAGAACCATTCTACTCTGCAGAATTGTGGAGCCAGATTTAATTAGACAAACAAGGAGATCTTGTGCGATTCTGCCAAATGTGCAAGTGCTGTCAGCGTGTGGACTTGGCCGCTGGCATTTTTTTGAGGGAGATAAGCGACCACTCTGGCATATCGCAACCATCCATGAGCCATTTACTATCCCATGTATTAGATGCCATTGTGAGGCTTGCCCCAGAGTACATTAAATTTCCCTACATTGCTCAGAGCCAAACTAATGTCAAGCAGGCCCTTTTCCATCTTGCTGATCTCCAAAATGTAGTCGGTGCTGTGTAATAGATCAGCGGTTCCTGGACTCGGGAGACCATTGTGTATGCTAGTTTTTGTTCAAATCACATTTGCAATTAGATAATTTTAATGTACTGTATTTAAGTATACTCCTTTCACAATTTGTGAATATGGGGATTATTAACTCCTTGAGGCCACATGGAAGGAATAGCTATGAATGCCTTGAAGAATGACAAAATCACTATATGCTGTAGAGGAAATATCTTTCTATCACACACAAAGAAGGAAAATTTGTAATTAATGAAATTAGAGAATGAATTTGCCTCAATGGATAAAACTGAGGACACATGGTCCCTAAAACTAATCATGTATCAAGCAATGAATCATTCACATGCAAAGCGAGTTATTATTACAATTCAAATCTATTTGGTGTTAATTCAGTGTTTGAAGATTGTGTTCTTTTTTTTTTAAATGTATAAAATAAACACAATATGTAAACTGGGCTTTTAAACATCTTGGAATGCATGGCCATTGTGGCCATTGCTGTCATTACATGGTTTAAGTGGATGAAACATCCCTCTGATCTAAGAAGCAACAAACAAACAGTTTGTTAAAATTTTGGCTGGCACAACCACCAGCAAACACAGTGGTCCCTAAGGGCCCAAATTGGGAACCACTCTTCTTTCGCTTTGGCTACATTTTGGCGCATCGAAGGGTGCTTGACGGCCAAGGATGCATACTTAATACTCATCAATTATCAGAGAGATTGTTAAGCTGACCATGATCTTGGTTTTAGTACCTGACTTTTATCTCTTGCGACATAACTGAGAATATAATAATGCCTCACTTTTTTTTCAATGTTTTGAGAAAACAGAGGGGAAGTAAAATTATACCTGTTTTCACGGGGTTCTAACTACAACCCAAAAGAGTATAAGCACTTAATAAACAAATAAATAAATCCTACATTTATGTTCAGGCTAAGGCATCCACACAGAACTTGTAAGTGGGCAATAAACCTGTGTTTTTATGTTTTCATTACTGAAATGGGATAAGCCTGCCCCATTTTTTTCTTGGTTGATGCAAGCACAGTTGATGCTGGTGAATGAAATTAACTGGAGCTCACACTTAATTATAATTAAATTCTACAATTAGATTTTTTTTTTTTAATTTGAGTTGCCATAGTTCATGGTACGAAAAAGGATTGCTGAATTCTTTTTTAAGTATCCATCCAAATCAATGTTGTCTGCAACTGAACTGGACAACCATTGCCAGCCCCAGCCCGGAAATGGAATGGTTAGCAGTAGACAAGACAACCATAGTATCAAGGGTGGCCTAGCAGCCAAAGCTGATCGCTAGATCACTAAGCCAGGACTTGCCAAAGCGAATGGATAAGAGTCTTTCCAGACAAAGGATCCAACTTTTGTTCTGGAAATGCTTCTCCAGATGCTTCTGTAAAGCCAAAATTTTTCAATGGAAAGTATTGCCATTCATCAGCGCACACACTGCACCAGTGCCACACAAACTGAAGTCCTCAATAAACTCTATTGCTGTAATCACTCTGCTGCAGCGAGCCACTGGGGTGTCTGGTGACCTGACAATGTTCCTGTTAAAGTGATAGTAAAACCCATTTCACTTTTTACAACAACCCACATCTTCATTTTCTAACCCCCACCTTTCCTGCCTGACATTCATTCAGTTTAGGAGTGTGTGAGATAACCTCTTCCTCAGTCTCTCCAAACATCTGTTGTCCGGACCCGTCTTAACTCCCTTTTCCTTCAGGTTTAGGTCTCTATAAGGTCACACATGGTATGGGATGTTTCATGACAATTCAAGTTCTGAGTATTGTCATGTTTGGTGTCGTTTTGATTGTTTCAGTGTGACTAGTGCAATGATCTAATGTCCACAGCGGTTTCCCAAAGTCTTAATATATATCTGAGAACCTAGGATGAAACTGGACCAGTGTGGAGACCTTCCCCCATGAAAACCACATAGCCTGAGTCTAAAATCAGCACCCACCTCCTGTGGGCCTGAGACCTGAAACTCTAAATGATTCACTCCTGGCTTTTTGTTTGTAGAATCAAATTTCTAGTCTTTGTAGTTAATATAGGGAAGCGAAGCCTTGTTTACATCGGCAGCCAGACTCCCACATGACCCGTCGTGTGTAGCTTTCCTTGGCATGATAATATTCTGTGTTGGCTCCGGAATTTGTTCTTATGTTTCTCTGTTTTGTAATGTATTTTACCAATTTACCTATATTTCACTTAAAACTTAATTGGCAGTCAGGAAACTACCTGGCAAATAAATTGTTAAACTTGGTCTGTGTGACTCCTCTGGAAATTATGTGATTTCTTCTATAAAAATGCAAGGTGGGAATACCGCCTCAAGCTGGTCTAGGGAGGAGGCGTATTTAAGCTTACTTTATCACAGAGTGTTGCACCTGTTGACCTCTGTCATTCAATCAATCTGTTTTCTATGTCAAGAACAGGGATAGCCAATGTTGGCCTTCTTGGGTCTCTGATCGAATAAACCTAAAGAAGTGGCATTCTACGCAATCTCAGGGTTACCGGGGACAGGTAGTCAGCTTATAGGACGTACATTTTGGCTGGCGTGACATGCGGTGGTACCATCATGCACTGCTCTGAGAGTATGGACAAAGGCATGAGAATCTTCTTACGATCATTATAAATTATGATGCATTTATACAAATTGTTGTAAAATTATTCAATTGTTGTCAGATTAAAAAGAGTGGAAACATGTTCAACAAGATCTTCTCCTCAGCAGTGCACAGGAGAACCCATACTCAGATACCTTCGCCCTAATCTCTAAATTCAGTCATTGGGGTTGTGAAGGGCTTACACTTCAAAAAAGGTTGCTTTTAATGGGGAAAAAGGCTTTATTAAGTAAGGTACGCTGACAGAACTGAATGTTTCATTTGCCGCTCTGCAGGCTAGAAGAAGCTAATTAACCTTACTGAAGACAGGACATGGGTTGATTGTACATTTGTGAAAGTAGGCTTTGCAAATTGTTGGAAAATTTTTGAGAGCACCGAGAAGTTTCACTTTCTTTATGTTGGAATTTTTCTAAATCCGAATAATGAAGTATGTCAAGGTAAAAGCAATATTGAAGGGGAGAAAAACTAGATCACTGTGATGGTTTTATTAAAGCCATATAGGGAGCAGAACTGTATCAAACATCAGAGATTTTTTGGGATACTGAGCCTACATAGTTTTCAAAGACAAAGATGGGTAGTTTTATCTTTCACTATACGGTCAAAAGGATGTAGACACTTTACTGAAACCTCACTGACAGGCAAATTTACATGGTAAACAAATTTTCAAATCCAGAATATCTGACATTTTAATTGAAATTGAAAGAATGTTGTTGGTTGAAATTCAGCCCGGGGCCTTTCTGAACCTGCGCCGCTCTTGTGGGATTGCACCAGGTAGTCTGATTTCTTCACACAGTTCAAAGACATGCATGTCAGGCTAATTGGAGACTCTAAATTGTCTATAACAATGAGTGTGTGAGGGAACTGAAACGGGATGGGTGGGTGAGCCATCTGGGGTGAGTTGCTGCCTTTTGACTATAGTCAGACAGGACAGGCTTCAGCCCCCCCCCACAACCCAAGTAAGGAAGAAGCTGTTTACATAACACCACCTATATTTGTCACTTCATCTGTCACAAATGTGTGTTCCATGCTTTATCTAGCGAAGGAGTGGATCAGACAGGGTTACACTTCACAGAGGGTAGCTGGGCTGATAAGGTTTTGACGGTCATTGGGTCACAGGTCAAGGTCACATTTGGTCAGTGGGGGCTGAAGATCAACTTTTAGGGTGTATGAAGCTATGGTAGGTGGAGGTATAGCAATCAGCATGTTGCATTGACTGTTCCTTGTCTGATGTTGATTTGACTTGCAACATCATAATTTGTGTTTGTGTAGCAGTCCTTAAACTTCAGTAGTTTTGTTTTTGTGTTTGTTGCCCAAATTGATTAGGAAAAGGTCATACCACCGCAGACAGAGATGAAGTGAAGAGGAAGTGCAAGGCAAGTTCCAATTAGAATTGACCAACCAGTATGATTTTTGCATTTCCTTAAGGTCTGTGGAGAGAGGAAGGAAGAGGCTGGACCTCTGACCTATTGAAGGTTATGGAGAAAGAGAGGAGGGATAGAGAGAGTTGGGTAGGAGTGAGCAGATCAATAAATTTTTTGTTTTTTTTATTATTATTTCAAGATTTTTGATTAAAATAAATGCTTAACAATTTATTTTATTACAACTACAGAGACAAATTTTGTTATTATCCAGATATAAAATAATAGTGCTAACACTAACATGGTCAGACTAAATAAAGAACAAGTATGAAAAGAACTCAAATGCTGTTAATTTCACTTCAAGCAACCATCATCAGCACATCCCTGCAATGTCACAGTGAAGTTGCCCCCACAAATGATTTTGACTATTGTTTTCTTCCTGCCCATCTTTATTCCTCTCTGCATGTACTTCTTAATGACATCACCTGTTCCCAAACAGATGTTTTTCCCAGTGACACAAGCAGCAATGAACTCCTTGAATTTGGATTTCGAGGCCTGCAAAAGGATGACTCTCCATCTCTCCACCTCATCTTTAGTTTCTCAAGAGCTTGTTCAATTTTGGAACTTTCCCTGGTTTAAGGTCGTCTATCTGCTCTCCCTCTCTCACAGGCTATTTAAAAGGAATATTTAAGCCAATTGGCTGTTCAAGGCAAGGAGACCACCATGACTGAGGATTCCTTAGCCTCTTGCTTGTTCGTACTGAGTGCTGTGCCAGAGGACCATCATGTGCAGATTCTGGAGAGCCCCCCCGCCCCCCCCCCACCCCCCCAAAAAAAGAAAACCTCAAGAAATTTTGTTGTGGTCTTGTAAAGCCTGCAGCTGCACTAATGAGGTAAACTTGTGGTTCCTGTAGCATTGTGCATTGGGTTCTCCCAAGGGTTTTTAAGGCACTTTTAAAATTCTGACGTGGCAACTCTCAATTGCTAACCACACAGTGGAATGCTGCATGATTCCCCAGCTTCACAAAACCTTCAGAGATGCATTGCAGCTGATCTTCTTTCCTTTGCCGGTAGAGTAAGTAGAGTAGAGTGAGTATCACTTCCTTGGCTAACCGATGAATGATGCGATGCACGTGCAACAAAGCATAGGAAAAGCTTAGGACACAATGAGACAGCAAAACAGGAATACCAGGAATTCTATGATTGACCCCTAACTCTGAGTCTTGTCCTGATGGATGAGTGGGAAAAGTGTAATCAAGGACTTAACATAACATAACTTTGATAACAACCATTTCTTAATCCTGTAAATAGAAAGTTTTGTTGTCTCACAACATATCGGTCCTTCTTAGCTTTTTTGTGTACTCCTAAGCTATAATTGTTATGGACTTGTGGACCAGGAGCCAACCGACTGACCTCACACAATTGACGCAGGTTGGATCTCTGGGTGGGGCCTAGTAATGGCAGGATTGATTCTGATATTGACCCAGCCTTTTTAGCCAGATCGCTGCTCTTTGTGTCAAGGATATCGCATAGCAGTGCATGTGTATTTATTTACAGAGAACAACCATTTGACTGACGTTGGAAAAGGCAGCACTAATCTGTACGTGTTTTGCAAGTAAAATGAAAACTTTGGCCTTTTCTTTGTGATTTAGATCGATTTGGCAGCTAATTAGATGTGTTATAAAACAAATTTTCCTGCATAGATTAAGAATACAGATATAAATCTACATTCTTAATCAAGAGACAGATGTCAGCATGACAGTAACTGAGAAAGAGTATAAATATTTCACTCACGTTTCGAAATTGCTTGAGATGCAACAACTGAAATTAATGCAATGTACTGCCTAGTTGTGAGATACACAAGTTGTTGTCCAACCATCTCTGGTAAGTATAACAACATGGAGTTTTATCCTGTCATTTTTTATCCCCCCGGCATATGATGCGGGGGGATATAGCAATCAGTGTGTCTGTCCGTCCGTCCGTCTGTCTGGCCGTCTGTAATAAAATCGTTTCCGGGCCAGAACTCGAAAACTATACCACTTACAAACACCAAATTTGGTATGGAGCTTCTACTTATGGTCTAGTTGTGCCTTTTGGGGGTTTCGGTCCGTCTGTCTGTCCACACAACCTGTAGCTTATACAACCTACAGCCGGGGGGATCCGCCATTGCCAGATGGCTCTTGTTTACTCGGCTAAGGAACAGATTTGGAGGGATTTTGGATCATTCCTTCAAGCAGACCCTTTCAAGATTCTTCACATTCTTGGGGGTTGAGTTTATCAGTTGCCCTCTTCAACTTAGCCCACAGGTTTTCAATTGGACTAAGGTATGGTGACTGAGATGGCCATTCCGGAACATTGATTTTGTTGCCACAGACCCACTTCTGTGTGGATTTTGAGGTACGCTTTTGGTCACTGTCTTGCTGGAAAGTCCACCTACAGCCAAGTCCCAGCCCCTCTGGTGGAGGCAACCAGACTGTCGGCCAAAATATCCTGATACTAGGTGGAATTTACTGTTATCCACTGCCCCTGGACCATTTGAGTTTAAACAGCCCCAAAACATGACTGACCCACCATCATATTTCACTGTGGGAATGAGGTGCCTCTCCTTGTATGCATTTCTTTTTCAATGCCAAGCATGTCGATGCTGTATCTGAACTAAGCATCTTGTTCCAATCATAATTTCAATGATGTTTGCCAAAGTCCAAGCACTTTCCTCCTTGTCTTCTGGAAACCCTTCCAAAGAGCCTGAGATTATGGAGGTGGCATCTGGTAGTGCTTTTTTAAACCTTGTGACCCCAAGATTCCACCAATGTCTGCAATTCCTTCAGTGATTATTTGGGATTTTGTTGCTTCTCTCACCATCCTCTCCAGTATCCTGGGGGGGCAAAATGCAATTACTCCCTCCACCGTTGAGGTTTTCAACAGCTCCATATCTTCGGAATTTTTTAATAATTGCCGCGACATTGCTCAGTGGCATATGCAATTGCTTGCAAAAGTTCTTGCTACCATTGCCAGATTTATTGAGGTCTATGACCATCTGCCTCTTTTGAATCGGCAGTTGTTTTGTTTTCGTCATGGTGTTGGACGAGAAAGGGATACTGCATGTGCGTTACCTCATTTTTATACCCAAGTGAACCAGAACTTGATGTAATGGCTCAATATAGCTCCTTAACACTAAGATAAAACTTAAATATGTGGGCTTTAATACCTGCTTAAATTTTGGTACATGTTATTTACAGTAATCTTTAAGGGTGCCCCTAATTGCGAAACTTTGATTTGGAGGAAATTTGTTTTTTTTTTTAAATTAAATCAATAAATTATTTTGCTTAGCTCCATTGGAACATTGATATTGTGCAGTGTTTGTCACATGTTGGTGTTTAGAGTCTTGTTAACATTAGCACTTTGAGTGACAGGTATATGCGAAAGGTGCTACGCAAATAAAGTTGGTTTATTTTTTTGTTTATTTATTTACGCATGCAAGCCTCTGGGTGGTTATGTATCTGCTCTATAAATTTTTCTTCAAATCATCATAAAATACTCATGATCCATTTGGAAAGGCTTTAAAGGATTAGAAGATAATGCATACAATTTGGTCTTTTCTGTTCACACCAGCAGCAGAACTGAATCAGAAAGAAAGGCCACAAGGGCAATTTTATTATTGGTCCAAGAACAAATGCATATAGAAATACTCTAAGCTTTTGAATCCAGACCAGACAATTCAAGAGTCGGGCTGTTGCGTAGAACAGTTATTAAGCCAGGAAAGAGCAGTAGATGGCTTTAATGAGACAGAAAAATGTTTCATTTTCCATACAGAAGCTGAAAGCCTCTTTATGGTTACGCTGGTTGTACAAGTGGGGACAACAGCCAACACTGCCTAACCTAAAAAATGAGTACTTATTTTTGTGTCACTGACTCTGACCAGTGTGTAATTGGTGCAGACAAATTGCCTTGATGAATCTTGTCCTCCTTTCTTACTGTCAAAGTAACATCATACCTGTAAAACCCTTCGTCACACTAGAGGCGGAATGAGCCAGAATGCCGTCGGAATGAAATTTGTTTATTCCTGGATATTTTAAGTGTGCTCTAAAAATTCTGACTGCATTTTGAGTGCATTCCAAATATTCGGGCCTGTTCTTGCGGCTGGCCCGAATGCTTTGCTCATGCTTACACTTTCCAGGTGCGTTCGAAGTGCATTCAAAGTGGAGAAATATCGAATGACATTCAAAGTGTATTCTAACTGCGCTCTGCCTCTGACTGCATTATAAATATTCTTATGGCATTCCAACAGCATTCAAAACATTCTGATTGCATTTAAGGGAGAATCGAAATGGCAAGCCACGTCAAATCCTGCCAGAATGCGCCTCTAATGAGCCAGAATGCTCCTCAAATGCATTTTGATTGCTGCAGGAATCTTGTTTTGATATTAAAACAATGTCCTTTGAATGCCGTTGGAATCTTTCGATTGCCGCTGGAATCAGTGGCGGCTGGAGAACTGGTATAAAAATAATGATTGATTATGACCTGCTTTCAATCATTCATTTAAATTACCAGTACAGAAACTCTGAAAACTCTCAACATTATCAGGTGTGGCCAGTTTTCATAATAATGCATACCTGTTAACTCTCACGCATTCGGCGTCAGTTTTAGTGGCATATTTACGTTCCCCTGCTGTAGTCAGCAATTACATCAATGCATATGGGACACTCGTGTTACATGCCGAGTACATTCTGAGTATTTGAGCTGCATTCTGTTTGAATTCTTGGATGTTCCAACCATATTCGGCAGCCATTCCGGGAACACTCTTACTGCATTCGAGGTGAATTCGCACAGCATTCAAGGCACCTTCAAACCAGACTTCAGGTGGAGTTCAGGCAGTAATTAAACCGCACTCGTCTGGCATTCGAAGTGTATTCTAAATATTCTGATTTGATTCTGACAGCATTCTAAATATTCCAACATTACAAGTTGGAATGTGTTCCAACTACATTCAAGCTGCAACATACAACTGCATTCGATAAATAATACACCCAAAATGTGCAAGAATCATTTGAGGTGCATTCGAAGCGCATTCTTAGTATTTGAGCGGAATTCTTGCAAAGCTGTAAGAATTTTGGTCAATTTGAAATTCCCGCTAGAATGTTGCGCGAATTCTTCATTCCGGCCTGTTCTGCTTGATTCTTGCTGATTTTGAATAAGTGTGACAGGGGTTTAAACAAACAGTTTATTAAACATATTTTTCTGAAGGCTGATATCTGTCATGCACTTCAAGATGAAGTGTGTGTGCGTGGGTGCGTGTGTGTGTGAGTGTTTTTCATTTTCATTTTCCAGCCACAGCAATGGCATTAAACAGGCTGTGTGTCCTAAGGGAGACATACCCAGTCAAGGTTACTGCCAAAAGTCTGTTTCAGTGTTTGCATCCTGATTATTCTCATCTGAGTTAGAATATCATAAGAGTTAATTGCTATTTGGATGAGCAATGTGTCTAGCTAGAGGCTAGAACACAGAACACACACAAAGGGCCCGCTTGACAGTGAAGAGGGAACACATCAACACACAGGCATTGAGTCGGGTAGGAGGACCTCTCCTGAAGGCGGAGCGTTTTTATGATACGAGTCATACGTCATGTCCATCAAGAGTACTTTGATGTCGCAGAAAACGTGTTCACATGCATATGTAACAATCATACATTGCATGCATTACAGTGTACACACTGTGTGTGTATATTTATGTGTGCGAGTTAACCTATATGATACAGTCGTTATGATGCGCTCCTCACTGACTAACTGTCGCTATACTTACGCCTGTAAGCGAAAGCACTCAAAATGCTTCGCGCGGCCTCGTTATTAGTGGGAGACTTCTTTCTTCTTTTTGGTTTTATGGCGGTTGACGGACCTGTTGGTGTACTACCGCCAACTACTGGATTCATTCAACTTAAATTTCCCTATTCCTCTTATATCGAATTCCCACCAAAGCCTCGCCAAAGTGAAAGGTGCACTATGTCTAACAATGCGTTTGCACTCTACATGTGTTCAGTGTGATTACACTTTCGATTCGTCTAATCTACGAGCCGAATGTAGACGCAATGCATTGGCTTTTGAAGAAGGAAATGACGTCAACACCAAAGCTGCCTGCTGATTGGTCCAGCCAAAAAATTTCAGGCGAAGCGCCGCGAGGTAGCTTTCCTTTAACGCCCTGATGGGAGCGATCATCAAAGCCACCTAGCGGACACAAGGGCGTTAATCATTAACGTTAGTGTGCGAGTGAGTATGTGTGTGTGCTTCATACAGGGGCAGAGAATGTACAACATCATATGAAATTCCTCGGTTGAAATGGTTGTAGGAATATTAACCCCCGCGTGTTACTGCAAAACATGTACCTTTTGTGCAGCCATTATAAAATAGTGAAAATTATCTTTCAAAATTATTATTTAATTTCCACGAGTCTACAGCACAGCCAAGAATGATAGGAATCATCTCTTGGTCAACACAGAGTAACATGGGTGCCCATACAAATGCTGTGCAGTGGCATATTCCAAAATATAACATAATATTGCAATATTATATTTAGGCATGCCCTGGTATAACTGAAAGCAGAGACTCTGCTTTGCCCTTTCATGTCATAAAACACTATGTATGCACTGGGAACATTGTAAAACAAAACTGTTTTGCTTATTCTTTGAATGAATAATCATTTAAAATAAATAAATGAGTTGTAAATTCTGTGATATATTTTACTGATTTATATTCGAATGCATTGCCATGAAACTGTAATATTTATTACTGTGGATTTTCAAAATTATCGAAATAAACGAAATACGAATTGAATTTAGTATATCCTGCCTTCAAATCCTTGGATGCACTTTAAATCTTGCAATTTAATGAATACAAGACCTTGTTTAAAGGAACCTTGAGAGAAAGATTTTGTTGAAAACACTTACAGAGGAGCAGGTATGGTGCCTTTAAGCTTGGCAAGGTCCCTACTTTTCTTAGTAAAAGTGGTTTGAGTCCCCACTTAGGACTATTTATGACCGTGTGCACCAGAGGATGGGATGGGATAGGGCAACATCTCAAATAAGCAGTGAAACAGCAAAAAGAGTCGCTTGCTCAGTGCTTGGATCCAGTCCATTCAGCTTAATCAGTACCAACAATGCTTTAACATTGCATACTTAGTATCGGCCGCATACTTTATTCATGGAGGCAATGGTTATAAGCAGCATAAATAAAGCGCCTTTTCGATGTTATTTTGACTTGCATGTTGAAGACACTGTCAAAAAAAAAAAGAAAAAAAAAACTGAAGTCACAGATGATGTGATTTTCAACTGTGCCAACCAAAGACTTGTTCCACGCATACATCAGTCTGATTTGAAGGGAAAATGAATAAATAAATGAAACAGCAGTTAAGCTGGCCTCACGAGCCGGATTTGAATATTCCTGACCTTGAAACCGAGGTTGCGGTGACCACGTTTATACATTACTTGCGATGACTGGAGCAAATCCAAAATATTATTCAAATGACTTCAGTTTGGAATCTACACCACAAATAGCAAACAATCTTTCCACATCCTCTCCACTCTCCCTCCCATCCTCAGCAGTGAGCAAGTAAATGAATATATATTAATAAATAAGATTGGAACAAATATGGCTTTGGCTTGGGCTTGCCCTAGTCTTGTTCTCGGAGGCAAAAAGTGATTGTTGTAGCAAAGCCTCCAGCGTCTCTAATTGATGGAGGCAGGAGAAGGTGTTTACAGTCAGCAACAAGAGTGAGTCAATAAACCTTAAAATCCAATTAACTAGACATTGTTGTTATGCTGTTTTATAGCAGTTTGTAGGTGTGTGTGTGTGTGTGTGTGTGTGTGTGTATGTGTGTGTGGGCGTGTGTGCGTGTATGTGTGTGTGTGTGTGTGTGTGTGCGTGTGTGTGTGTGTGTGTGCGTGTATGTGTGTGTGTGTGTGTGTGTGTGTGTGTGTGCGTGTGTGTGTGTGTGTGTGTGCGTGTGTGTGTGTGTGGGCGTGTGTGCGTGTATGTGTGTGTGTGTGTGTGTGTGCGCGCGCGCATGCATGTGCATGTGTGTGTGTCTCGTGGTGAGTGAGTTCGCTTGACAGCTACTCCGAGTCTTATAGCATATTGTCAGGTGTTGTTGGGTGTTGTATGCTGGGGGAAATGAGAAAAAGCTGTGGCCATCAGTAAAATGGCATCATGCCTATATCAATATAAAAAATTACCCTATTAATCCATTTGGGGAAATAATGATTTTTGGGCTGCTATTCACAGTAGCATGCAGTGGCTTTAGTGTTTGTGTCGCTTCCTCTCTACTAAAAGTAATTCACTCGCTGCTGTGGCTTTTGACTCAGTGAAGTCGAAGGCATGGCTCATTGACCTCGAGAGTCCGACTCAACTCCCCACTCAGTCTATTTTTGTACAGGCATTGACCTCTGCCCCCTCAGGCTGGGGAAATGAGGCCAACACTCACATGCTGGATCACAAATTCCAAGAGAATCAAATCAGTAAAATGCATCGATTTATAGCTTGCCTACATGTTATATGTCATTTGTTAATTGATAATAACTTTCAGTACAACGGCAGTTCACTTCAATATCATTTGTGTAACACAACGTTAAGTACTTTCTATTTCAGGACCATTCCTTTAGCACCACTACATTACTTGAGGTACAGGCAGTATATTGTTAATGCCAAAACCACAAGTACAACTAGAGGATATTATCTGTACTCTGTAACATCCACTTGGGATTGTCTGCCTTTGTTTGGGAAAGTTGCATTTTATTGGTATAAAATGTTTCATTTTGTGATAAAGTTAAATCGAAGTTCATGCAGGCTGGATAGTGAAATGGCATTTGCAATACAGTCTACATGTGCAGGAGTATCAATGAAAATGTAAAAGGAGTCACGCTATGCAAGATAACACTGCCTCCCTAAGTAAATGTTTATACCTTCTGACTAGTGTTACACTGTATAATGTGAGATAGCTGAAACAGTGGAACAAGGGGAAGCCACTGCCTTCCATTCTGATGGGGGGAAAAAATGCTAATTCATTCACGGCTTATTGGTTAGTACTCAAACATTATGACATTCTTCAAGCAATAATTATTGTAAAACATTAAAATTAGAATAATAATAAAAAAAACTATTTGAATGAAGGCAATGTTTCATTTTAATGTGTTGAGAGAAATGTGCTATTGAATACTTTATTTAACAACTTACTTAGCCAAAGGGGATGTTTATTTAAATCAAAGTGTTCAATAACAACAAATGAAAAGAATGATCACTACCAGGATAAAATATCACTGCTGTTATTGCCAACCTTGAGTAGTTTGATATTAATATCTTCTTATTGTCATAACATTTTTGTTTAATAAGGCCAAAAGTTTGCCAAGGAGGTGAGATGATTTGACTCATTTCAGGATTTGCAAATGAGGAAGTAATTTGATATGTCAACCGCATTGTAAAATTGCTTCATTAATGATATTGGTAGTATTATTAGTATTATTTTGATTGTAGAGCACAGGAAATGGAAAGATTTATTAAATATTCTCCCATTTTTATCCCCCCGGCATATAATGCGGGGGATATAGCGATCAGTGTGTCTGTCCGTCCGTCCGTCCGGTTCCGTCTGTCTGTCCGTCTGAAATAAAAACGTTTCCGGAAAAGAACTCAAAAACTATACCACTTACAAACACCAAATTCGGTATGGAGCTTCTCCTTATGGTCTAGTTGTGCCTTTTGGGGGTTATGGTCCGTCCGTCTGTCCACGCAACCTGTAGGTTACACAACCTACAGCCGGGGGGATCCGCCATTGCCAGATGGCTCTTGTTACATCTGTGGGGTTCCTGCAAAGCTGAGTTCTGACAATTAGTGCAGCCAAGTCGGTCGGTTTTAAACAAGGCTATTGTGTTTACGGAGATAAACTTGTCTTCATTTTGAGCTTCCTGCGACGCTCGGCTTTTGCCAATTAACCTTTTGAGCGCTGAATAAATTTTCATCAATTAAAAATGTAATTATACTGAGCTGTTTAAAACCTACCATGTGGCAACTTGGTTAAAAGACCACCCCTGCGGTAGCTCTTTTAAACAAGTTGCCACATGATAAGTTTTCAACAGCATCTAGTTTTGATATTTTACACCATTGGGCAACTATCAAATTGCTAACCTCAAAGGGTTAATCAATAAATAAATGGCTTCAGTATGACCTCAGTGGGAACTAACTGGCTGGAGAACATGTTGAGCATTTTCCCAGACCCGGGCCCGAACAGGGCTGGCGCCGTCCACAAACTGAAACTCAGGGCAGGGGAAGGCCCTAAAATATTTTTTATAGCAAATAAAAGCAATTAATGAAGACATCAAACATGGGCAGACCACAGTAACTTTAGCCAGCGGCAACAATCATGTATTACATGCCTGTACTCTTCTTGTCTGCCAAAAACTCTATTAGAAATACAGTTTTATTTAATCATCTCCATGGAGATTCCACCTTTGTCTCAGAGGTATCTGATCGCAGCCTGCATGTCCAATGCTTTTACTCAGTTTAAATGCATAATGCATCAAGACAAGTGCAATGGCGCAGTGGATCACCCTACTTGCCTCTCAGCAAGAAGGTTGTGTGTGTTCGATTTACAGTTTGCATGTTCGCCACGTATTCACATGGGTTTCCTCTGTGTACTCTGCTGTCTTGCCTCGGCCCAAAGACATGTAGTCTATGAATAAAGGAGACTCTTTGGTAAGAGTGTGCGGGTAAATGGGGGGGCATGCCTTAGCATGGTTAGAGCAGAGTACAAAGAATGACAGGACATGACTGAAATGACATGATGAAGTAACGTTAAACTTCATAAATAAACACATTATTGTGTGTGCGTGTGTTTGTGTTGGATTAGGATTTTTCTGCACCACCAAGCATTCAACATTGATGAGAATTTTAAATTAACTACACATTAAAATTACATGGTGTACACACAGGGGTTTTTTTTTTTAATGTCCCCTCGGGGCTCCGTAGATTTGTAGATCTCAGTAAATCGTAATTATTATCAGTAATATTGACTGTGTGTTATGGCACATTCATATTTACATTTTATTTTCTGTCTCTGGGATAGGTAAACATAGGGCCTGATTTTCCTGCCAATACCAATCTGAGACATGCCCAGACTAGTCGCTACTTTGAACACTGTTTTCTATGAGGTGTTATTGGTTATTCTGTCATTTCCAACCCACACATGGTGCAACAGGGAAGAAAGTTGGACCTCGACGGTATATTTCTAAAACCCCAATTCCAAAAAAGTTAGTGCATCATGGAAAATGCAAATAAAAAGATTGATTTCAAAAGTCTATTCACCCTTTACTGTGTTGAAAATACTATAACACCACATTATTCTTTAACTTGTGAATTCAATTGTTTATTGAAAGTATACACTTTTTACAAATCTTGAATGTAGCAGACTCTAAAACATGTGGGACAGGGGCAATTTAGGACAAATAATGATGCGATGTGTTGCAGGAAGAAGGTGATGTTAAACTGTCTGTGTTAAACGGGTGAGTTAGTCAGGTCATAGTGAAGAAAAGAGGCGGGAAAAAGTGCAAAGATGGACTGAGGCTCAACAATTTGCCAAAAGATGTATAATCCTATTATCTATCCCTTTCTGAACAAAAGTGCATTATATTCTAAAAAGGTGGAGGGAATCTGGTCAAGTCTTGATGCGTACAGGACCAAGAAGCATGTCTGGATGTGCATCCTGTAAATGTCACTTTGTTTAGCACTGTTATGCCATTGTAATGGGTTTCGTGACATGGACTCTTTAAATATTTTGGTAAACCTTTCTCAGACAACACCATTCACCACTGTATCTAAAGATTACTGTGGTGACATCTCCTTACAATATGTATTATTACATGCAATGCAAACTGCCGAAACCAGTGTAAATCTTCTAGTTTTACCACTCTTTTGATTTACACTGAGTTAGTTTTAGTTTAGTGTTGTCATATGTATTAAAAGTACAGTGTACAGCCGATGCAATGGAATGCATTTTGCCAGACACCCTCTCTCGACCCTCACATTACATTAAGATTAAATAAAATAATAACACAATAAAAGACAATAAATACCAGAAAATAAGGAAAAAAATTAATCACAGCACCCATGGCACTAAGTGCTGTTGTTAAGCTGTCTTACGGCCTTTGGATAAAAGCTGTCCTTGAGGCCACTGGGGCGTGCCAGTCGCCTGAAGGGAGGTAACAGAACAGGCTGTGTGCTGGGTGGGTAGAGTCCTTTAAGACCATTTGAGCCTTGTTCCTGCACCAAGTGGTGTAAATGTCTGTTACCTGTGGCAGTGGTGATCCAATAATTCTTGAAGCAAACTTAATTGTCCTTTTGATAAGCTTATGGTCCTGAGCTGTAATGTTTCCAAACCAAACCAGGATGCTTCCTATGAGAATGCTCTCAATAGTTTATCTGTAGAAGTTGATGAGGAAGTTTGTGGACAACCCATATTTCTTGTCACACCTCAAAAAGAAGAGTCTCTGTTGTGCTTTCTTGATCAACATGCTGACGTTCGGCGAGCAGCAGAGGGAGTCAGTGATGAATATGCCTAAGAACTTAAAGGAGTTCACAATTTCAACAAAAGCACTATCAATACGAACAGGAGAGTGAATGGAATTGGGTCTCCTGAAGTCAATGATTTGTTCTTTTGTTTTTGCCTCATTAAGAAAAAGGTTATTGTTATTGAACCGAACAGATTTGCCACCTCGTCCCCATATGCAGCCTCATGGTTGTTACTGATAAGTCCAATAACTGTTGTATCATCTGCAAATTTTACGATTTAGTTAGACTGGTGTTTAGCACACAATCATAGGTAAACAAACTATACAGTAGTGGAGGCAGTAGAAGGCAGCAGCCCTGAGGAGCACCGGAATTGAGAACAACTGTGGATGAGTGGTTGGTATTAACATGTACTGTCTGAGGTCTGCCTGTCAGAAAATCATAAATCCACCTACAGATGGAATTACAGAGACCCAGATTTTTCAATTTTAACACTCATTTAGATGGCACAATAGTGTTAAAAGCAGAGCTATAGTCAATAAACAGCATTCTGACACAAGCATTTTCCCTCTCCAGATGTTCAAGCACAGTATGAATATACAGTGATACAGCGTCCTCAACAGATCTGTTAGATCGATAAGCAAACTGTAATAGGTCGAGATTAGCAGGAATATTGTTGTTGATGTATGACTTTACCAGCTTAGCAAAAAATTTCATTATCACAGATGTTAAGGCAACAGGTCTGTAGTCACCAGGAAAAGATGCAGGAGTTTTCTTAGGAACAGGCTCAATCACAGTTTTCTTAAAGGAGAATTCCGGAGTGAAATTGACTTGGGGTGTATTGAAACATGATAATGAGTACTAACTTTTGTCGAATACCCCACCTCATTACGCACGCAACTTTTCGAAATAAATGGATTTTTAGCTGAAGCTCCCAACAGGCTTAGAATGGTTGTGAATGGGGCATCGCGTTGCCATGCAAAGAAATCGCTATTTTTCGCTATTTTTAAAATACTGTTTCAATAACGTTTCAACGTTGAAATGACAACTGACATAATTTCAACCACATTTCTACGTTGGAAGTCGGTCATGTACCGGCTGGGATGTTTGCTTATTTATATTATAAGTTTATAAATGAATGTGAACTGCCCCCCCCACAAATGCATTTTTGTGTCGCCTGCGAAGCATAGCGGCACATAGGGATCACTTTGTTATGTAATCCTGAAGATGTGGCCTGTTTTGAAATCTGAGATTTACTGATTCAATGGAGGAGGCAACTGATCTGGCACCGTCAAACTTTTTCCATATAATCTATTGTGTTTTTTTTTTCCTTGGTACTAACTTGTGTTAAATTTTTAATGAGTAAATAATTTGCTTTTGTAATCACAAAACAATCTGTTTGTGCCAGTGTCATAGTATACAGTGGAACAACTCAAGATTATAAAAGGATAATTTGTTCCACGGTCTCAGATTGAATTCAGTCATGCTAGAGCTGACAGTGGCCGGCATGCGATGAGAGCGCAGTGCATAATTGGCTTTGCGCGGCTGAGGGATTATCTTGGTTTGGGTCACCACTGTTCATTGCTCATGCGCCTCCAACCCGCTATTCTGGGGCCCATCAGTTGCTTTTTGACCACGTTCATGTTTGGATTTTCTCCACACGTGTTCAGTGCATGCTAGTACTGTGAATATGAGTGACAACTTCAAAGGGGAACCAAAAACTGTCTGGGGTCTCCTGTGATGGCAGCCTGACTTGAGTTGTTTATGAGCATGCTTTTCTACTGATTGGACATTCCATATTCATGAGAGATCGGCGATGCCAAATACATCATAAAAGGGTAATTTGTTGATTATGTGAAATGCGTATTACTGAAACTGAGCAAAACTGAATACTGAATGTGTTTTCTTGGCTTAGAAAGGCAGGCTGTAACATTTGGTGTGGATGTTTTTGAATGTCAGATCAAATAACCAGGCATAATAACCATGAGTTTTGGAGTTTTTAAAATCTTTTTTTTGAAATTTTTTAATGAAATGTTATGTGATTAGAATACATTCATCTATATTTATCAGAAGTTTTATACGTTCATAACTCAATAAAAGAAAATTAGTGTTTAGTTTGACTTGATTATCATTTGTCCACTAATCTTGATGAAGCAACATTCTGTCACCATTCAGGACACACCCATGGAGCCATCATTTTGGACACCTGATCAGGGGAAACAGGTCAATGTATTTTTCCAAGCATGAGCAGTCTGAGGGTACAGCGGCTGGGGATGTAGTAGTGGGGTCGACTGCTTTATTGGTGCTAAATATTGCTCATCGTTGCGTGTTAAATTGATGGAGTTTTAGGGACCTTTTTTAGTGGAAGAGTCAAGACAGTCCCAATATCATTTTATGCCAACCTCTGCTTGATTTAAACTGCTCGAAGCTTATGCTCCTGTTGGCTCAGTTTTCAGGGCCATCACACGCTTCACAGTGTCCCTGCTGAAAAGAAACCATTGGTTGGATTTGAAGCCATAATGTTCTTTTTGGCATTTCTCGCTGGTTTGCATCAAGTCAAAGAGGGTCAAAGCATGCAAAGCCGGCAGATTTCAGTAAATGACTACTTTTGCACAAAATCAGAGGTAAAATAAAAAAAAAATGCCTGAATGGAGTCCAAATATTAAATTTGAAATAATTTAAATGCAACCAACCAAATAAATAAATAAACTGTACATCGCCATCTTTCCATCCATAAAAAAGCTTTAGCCACTGAAAGGCTGAGGAATTCTTTGGCAGTCGCGTTACATCAACAGACCATAGCTTAACTGGAGTCTGTATAGGTGCAACTAATTTTGTACTGAATTCCCACTAATTTTCTGTTGTTTTTTTTTTTCCATCTTAAATTTTTTAATGCATGAGCTTGAGAACCCTCCCCCCCTCCCCTTTCTGTGTTAGTTGCAAAGAACAGATTATTTTCTTATGATTCTTTTTCTTCGCTAATTGCTAGTTTCTATTCTGCAAAGAATGCGTAAGTGAAATGTGAGTTGTCTTTCGTATTCATTGTGTTGAGCAGACATTTACATTTGCGCAGGTATCACCGCTACTTGCTGTATGTCGCTCCTTTAGTAGGGCTGGGATTTTGGAAGTTTGCCACAGATTTGATCATTAGACAATGCTAGCATGTTAAGTGAACTAGCTTATGCTTAATGAACTCTGGACCACTCCCAAAGTGGAAGAGGGTATTTGGTGGAACGATGGATACAGGATCGGGGCGACGGTGATGTTGTATGGACTTAGTCAGTGATTGTGCGAACACTGGGAGCCCCGGGTGGTGAGAGTCAGGCTGGGGCTCGCGTCTCTCGTTGGAGTTCGTGTGGCTCCCAAGACCCTCGGGGTCCCTGGTGGTTTCCTGTTTCCTTCTTGGAGATGGGAAGGAAGGAAGGGATGTAAGTATCGAGATGAGTGGGCATTGTGGGAATGAAGGTGGTAAATATAGGCGTGCAGACAAATAGGAAGGCGCATTGGGAATGGTCTTGTTCATTAACCATTGTTATCGGGAACACCCCTTAAACTTATGTGGTTAGCCTTGCTGTGCATTCTTATTAATTACGATTGCATACACTGAAAAAAGTGATTTTGACCCCTAGTAAATGTTCCATATATTAATTAAGCATATTTTAATAGAAATAGTTGTGTTATTTAACTCTACTTAAAAATTATAAGTAATTTCAACATATATTTTAAAAAAATATGACTATCGTATTTTATTTAATTAAATGTAGCTCGAAAAAATTTAATTCAACCAAACTGCGCAAAACATCCGGTTTGGATTCTGAAGTTTGCGCATGCGCAAGAACATACCGCCTTTTTCGGAGGTGGAGCTTGAGGTCAGTCTCGCACTCTGGACACCCTGCAGGTGCACGTCGCTCCCAGGCTGAATTCCGAATTGTTTCGGTAAGTCTTTCTTTATTTATTTATTAATAATCATTGGTTTGTTGTAGTTTTACTTTCGCCGCGGTGTAAGCCATATTTACTGTTTTCAAATGTTTTTATACTCAAGTAGTTGCAGTTATGGGCCTATTTAATTCGGGTGATTAACTTAGCCACGTGTGATTGTGTTAGCTTGCTAATGCTCCCGATATTAGAATTTCCATGTGGTTTAAGGGATATTAAAACATTTTGGCAAATTGGCCCATTGCCAAATTCGTATAGTAATATGAATTGGTGCATTACCTTCAGTTATCCGTGTCCGCTGTTTTGAGATTCGGGGGAGGGGGGGAGAAGAGACGCGAGCTGCTTAGCGAACATAATGAAAGTGAATAGCACAGGTCCCTCGCTCCTTCAAAACTGATCAAAAACACAGAGGGCTCCAAAGCGCTCTCGAGCATATTTTATGACATGCATATTCACCACGCTATGAAATAATTATTTATAATTACGAGACAGACTTATTTTCGAAGGAAATGCATAACCGGAACTACATTCCAGACACACCGGCTGGGCGGAGTGATTTCAAAACTATGTTTACCGCAGCTAGAACTACTTACTGCTACTCAAGAAAGTAGTTCCGAGTATTTTCTTCATGTGTCGTAAGCGACTGTGGGAGTAAACAACTGGTCCGGTGAATAGGTTTTGCGGCGGTATTCGTTTAGTAAGATGACTGACGAAGTGAAGTGAGCATTGAGCATCCTCTTTGTCGTCTGACTCTGCACCCACCTCTCACAAGTTATAGCCGCCAGGTAAAGGACAATTCCGGTATTTTGCACTTTGAGCCCCATTTCCGCGTTGTCTAGGATGGAATAAATTTGTTGACACCAAAATTTTGACGATTGATCCTGTCTCAAGCATTTGGCTAATTTAGAATCACCCCCGCCAACGAATATGGAGCTGCAAATTTGTGCAAGCAGTAACAACATTTTACCACTAGATGGCAGGCTCGGATCAGTTATTGAATATTTACAAGCAAGCAGAGTTCACATCAATCCCTGTTTTTCAGGAGTTGCCTGAATTAAGAGGGCTCTCTACCTTCAAAAATACCAAAAAAATACTAAAACTTTCTCCTACCGAAGAAAAGAAGTGGTCCATGGAAGTCCAAATGCTGGGGAGATGAAAGTGAGGTGGCCTGCACTTTTCCATGTGAATGAGGTAAATACATATTTGCTTCCCTCCAGTGAGCCACTTTTCATTGTGCATTTCCATTGTGTTATGATTTCACTCTGTGTATTACAAGAATCACCATTGCGTAAATAACTGAGCAGTGTTCTTTGTCTTCTGCCACTTTTTTATATGCACTAGATAAATGCTGAATTTCAGCGAATTACAACACATCCACTCGAGACGACCTTCATGGCGCGGTTGGACAGTCTTCAGCCTGAGCTGACATCAGTTTTCCAGAAAAAGGGAGGTGTCACTGGCCAGAAACTAGCCAAATATCTGCAGATCTTACAAGAGGTAACTGCTCATTCATTGTTATCTACATGTGCTCTAATATATTCTGTTTCAGTAAAGCCAGGATCATTACTGTAAGACACATTTCCAAAGAAATTTTACATGTTTACATGGTAGCAAAACCAGCCCTGTTTCTCTGGTGGGACAGTCAATGTTCACCACCTGTGCTGAGGAAGATTTTATACCATGCTTAGCACAGTGCTTTCATCCTGTACATCACACATTTTACCCACACAACAATTATTTTGTAATCAAAGGAATAAGGTTATTTATAGTATAACCGTGGGTTGTAAAGTTCAAATATTTTTGTAATTACTTCAGTGCCTGAAAATGTTTATAATCGGTGTAATCTCTTCACACAGGCTACAAGTGATGTTAATTCAAAAAGGGCAGCAGTCCTTAGAGCACTTTGCCTCTACCTTGGTGAGGATGATGGACATCTGATCCATGAGTATATGGTAAGTTTAACGTTCTGACTGTAACTTGTAGTTCTTTCTGAAGTTGTTTGTCCTGTTGTTTTGGCTCCCCACTCGGTCTTTTCAGTGTACATCAGAGGTATCTGTTGTGTTTAAAAGAATAATGTAGCATGGTGGTGCAGTGATTTTCACTATCACCTCACCGCAAAAAGGTTATGGGTTCGATTCCGGCCTGGGGCTTCTCTGTGAGGGGCCTTTCCCAGTGTTTGCGTGGGTTTTCTCCAGATACTCCGGTTTCTCCCACCCACAAAAACATGCATCATAGGAACACTCCAACCAGTACCCCTGACCAAGGAACTGGCTTTAGAACTGGAGTTGGTCCCCGGGTGCCGCTCTTTGGCTGCCCACTGCTCCTAACTATAGGATGGGTCAAATGCAGAGAACGAATTACTCCACGGGGTTCAATAAGGTATAATTTACTGTGACTGTGCACCATTATAGAATCTTTGACATGTGGTGGTTTCTTGTGCTGCTTTACCTGTCCAAGTTAGTATAGTATAATGTTTTGTTCCTGTTGCTTATATGATAGAGCCAGGTATAAGTTGAAACACAAAAGCACACCTTGGAACACAGAGTGCCCATAAAACACTTCATGCACAAATGGACAGTGCCCTGATTGAAATCTAAAAATATCTCTCGTGCATGTACAATGTATGCTAAAAAATAATGTATATTTGTGGCAAAGCATTCTAATGTTTCCCTTTTCACTTAATATATGCAGGACATCGAAGGAAATGCCAGACTGACAGACATGCAGAAGTGGTCCATGGGCATTTACGTCATCTGTAAGGAGAATGGAGATCCTGGACACCATGATGACATCGGAATTTCTGTTGATGGAGTAATCATCCTGGACAACATTGGATCTGTAGCCCAGGCTTGTGCTGTGATGCTTGGAGTGATCTACGCGCTGAACCTGGCCTACCCCAAGGAACTGAAATACTATTACGAATTCATTCAAAAAGTACTCATGGGACTGGATGGGGAAAAGCTTTCCCCCAAAGTCCTTGGACTAAAGAACAAAATCGGTGTTGGACTGTAGAAATTCTTCAGTCAGTTATGCAGTGTATGTGATGCTTTGTTCATTTTTGTAAATTGTAAAATGAATGGTTAATGTCATCCCAAATGCAGCATCAATTAGTGTTCCACACAGATGTGAAATGTTTTTTTACAGAATAGAAGTATTCACACAGCCAGTGGTGAGGACATAACCACCAGTAAGTTAGTTTGTTTGTTGTTATGTGTTAGGGCAGAAATGAAGGATCACCTTTTGTCTTTTTCAGGCCAACATGCAAGAGAGTGACAGGATGTGCACTTAAATTAATCTTATCACGCTCAACACAACCACTTGCTGTATTATCAGTTCAGTTGCCTCAGTGAAACATTGCCGTTCAATGATATTGTCAGTTCAGGGTCAGGCAACCTGTGCTTGTCTTCCAAATTTGGCCCACTCTGTATGGTTAGGGTGTTGAATGTTGCTGAAACTTTTTTTCTCTGGGTGATGTTCTCAGTTGAAGACAGGTATATTTTTGCAAAAAAGCTGTAAAGTAAGCTCTATAAAGGGTAACCACCACCTCGCATGTAACAGGGATATAACTGTTCAGCTGCCTAGTCTGTAATCAGGACACTACAAAAAAGTGTCAGTTTATTTGTTCATTCCATCCTTATGGTTCTGATTATGGTTGACAGTATTTGAACAGCGGGGTTCTGCTTTTTGTTTAATCTCTTTAGTAGAGGCTTTTAAAAAGTAAGGGTGAAACGCTAAAACAAGTACTGTTGTTTGTGCACTTTGCATTTCGCTGGTTGTCTTACAAGAAGTATTGTACATGTTGAGAGCAAACATTGCCTTCTGTCTTGTGGCATATCAGGAGACTTCACTTAGCATGTCAGTTTATTCTTTAAATGGTTGTTCACACAATCAGATTTTCAGCAAATCAGCAAATTTTCTTTTGCAAACAGATTAATGTGGTAAAGTTAACTGTGTTGCTATCTATGCACTGAGTATTTTACAGTTTTTCGTCATAGAAAAATATTCTTGGCTCATTAGACTGCTCTGATGTGAGATGTTAAATATTTGAACCATATTAAAGTTGGTTGTCGAAACACATTTTTTGGTTCTGTGTGATGTATGATGGCTAAAAATATTTCATTATCAATTTAATAAAAATCGGTAGCATTTAAACAATTTTAATTGATTTGAACTAGCACAAAAAGTTTTAAAAAGCATATTTAATTTAAGTGCATTTAAAATGGGTTTCATTGGATTTACTAAGGAAATTTGAGTAAAATTTGCTCAAAATAGTTAAAGAGGAAATACATAATATAATTTATTTGACTTTATTTAAAAATAATTAGTTCAGTCAACACAATAAAAATATCTAGCTTCAGATAAAAATATTTCGTGCAACCACTTACCTAAAAAAAATTATGTTCATTCAACAAAACATTTTTTTCAGTGTATGCAGCAGGCTACTTAACACAACAATCCTGTTTATTTGGTGATATAGCTGAACATTTTATGATTTTTATTGGTGGATACGATTCTTTATTTAATCACTAGCATGTTCAGCTACTGTGTGTCAGAACACTCACAGGAAAGCAGACAATCCAAGTCTTCAACGAGAGCTTATTTCTTTTTTAACCGCTTGCCGTTGAAGAGCTATCGGGCATTTGACAATGCTGTTGAAGGGAAAATGGTAGATCCCTTGAATTTTTTGATCTGAATGTTTAAATATTTAATACTCAGTTCAGCTTTGTGTTTTAAATTTCCCAAAACATATTTTGTACTACCTAAGAGCCATTTCTTTCATTTGCATTTCACCTCTGACAAAGGTTGTCTTTCTCATTTAGCTAGTGGCCACAGTACAGGATTCTCAGCTGATCAATAGCAACCCAACTAGCTCAGCATGTGTAAATGTGAAACAGGTTAATTTCAGAAGGGCTTTCTGCTGCATCACAAAGCCACGACAACTCTCTAGTCTTATAACTCCCCCATCCCCCTATTGGAGGAACCCTCTGTAGTAATGAAGGATAAGTCAAATAGACTGTCCATTATACCTTTACCCCATGGAGATTTTTTTCTTCAGTCATCCTCTGCTTGCCCTGTGCAGTTCTCTGGATTTTTATAAATCGCACACCAATGGGACGATGGGAGGCTCTTGATTAAAAAGAATTTGCTCTCACCCATTCAAGGTCATTGCTGCATTTAGCAGAGCAATTTTCTGATTATCTTTTAATCACAGAGAATTTGTCACAAGATCCTTATGATATATCTCCAAGGACTTAAAAAGGTTATGTGTAATTAAGGAGTTTATATCTCGTTAATTGTTGCTGGCTGAAATCAACAGGGAGAAAAGGAAATCATCAGGCACAAATCTGCTTGCAATTACCTCCAACAACAGTCTGAGGTTATATAATCTTCCTGTCTGCTCGTGAACAGGGCAACTTCAGAATTAAAATTGGGTGGGTGAGTCGGCAAATTGTGAAACTATTGCCTTTGGGATAAGGTGGAAGCTGTTAAAAGCTGCATGGCTCCAGCATACTGCTCTAGTGGAAAATGCATTAGGTGGCTGGGGAACAAGCAGCAATCGGCCAAAATTTTTATGTCTATTGGAGTGTAACCTTTGTTATTAATTACACTTGAGGTAACGTTGGAGGTCAGATTATAATATGGAAAATTGCATTGCCCTACATTATAGAGACGGAGCCAGCATCATGGTGCTGGGGGAAATACTGCTGCTTCACAGCAAGAAGAACGTGGGCTTGTCTAATGCTGTGAAGGTGGCGGCATCCAACGTGAATCTGGAATAAACTTCGAGCAATCAAAAAAGCAACAAGCAGCACTGTACAAAATATTGTGCAAATAATATAATAAGGAAAAATAAATACAAGGATATCTAAAGTAGAGTATTAGCTCATTAATGGTGAATGCAAAAGAATCAGTTAGTTGGGAGGCCATGTGTCGACAACGATAGTCTGATTCAAGAGCCACCCCCCAAATGATCCACCAAGAGGAGAGTCAGCAAAAAAATTAAAATAATGTATGTTTTGCTCAACATTAACCCTGGGTAAAAAAAAAAAAAAAAACATAAACTTGCCTTTTGTGAAAAGTCACAATACCATAATTGGCAAAATAAAACAAGGCTCAGGCGATCGGAATGCTGATGACTGGAATGACTGCAGCCAGAGTTGCAGCAGACTTTGGAGGGCATCGTGCGACTGTTTCTTTTCTGCAGACGGGATATAGGCAGACAGAAAAGACCTGAGATTGACTCTAGCCTTGGCAACCATGTGTGATCGTGCACACTTAGAACCATTGCATTTGTGTGATGAATCTCCAAGACCACTTTCCTCCAGTTAATTTGACTGCTGCCGAGGTTCCTGGAAGACGCCATAACCATATCAGTTCCCCTCCGGTGCAGAGACGTCTCCGGGATGAAGGCTGTCTCTTCCTTTAGAGCACACGGTGGGATGGGTCTGATGAATTGCAGATGAACTAATCTTTGTTAGTGGGGACAAATTCAACAGAAATCGTCAATGGCATCATGTAATTTTTTCCTGATGAGTCATAGGCTACTGCTTGCTCTATCGCAGGCGAGGTGTACACTGGAAACAAAGTGAACAATGCGCTTATCTGTGTGTCATGCGAGTAAATTGATTTGGCGATGGAAATGCGATGATGTGGCAACCATAGGGTATGGCTGGAGGTTTCCACTAATATTTGTTGATGACACACTGATAGCGCAACACTATGTGGACGAGATCTGGGAACCACATATTATGCCCCACATCTGCCAAAACCATCATGTCCTCTTCATGCCTGACGGACGCTCGTCGTCACACAGAAAGGATTACTTGGCACTGCCTGTACACTAACAATGTAAAGGTGTTAGACTGATCTCTCTATTTGCCAGACATGAACGCCATTGAACATCTTTGAGACATTCTGGATCAGCGAGCTCGCCATTGGGATCACCCTCCCCCTGCAAAAAAAAAAAAAAACTTTGTGCTACTCTGTTGGCAGAGTGGGACCAGATCCCACAGAGACACATCGATAATTTTGTGATCTCTGTGCCACATATGATTCAGGCACAGTGGAGACGCATGTTATCAGTGCTGTTTGTGATATGATCCAGGAGGATGTCTGATTTTGTTAAATCATCAAGTTTGTTAAATGTGTCAATAAAGCTGTTAAAATTTGTTACTTACACATTTAAAAAAATGTATTTACATTATTTAAAAGTCAAAAGTTTAGTTTGTTTTTATGCCCCCGCCCTCCAAAGAGGAAAGGGGGAATTATGTCGACACCATGTCCGTCCGTTGTCCGTCCTTCGTCCATTAACTTTTCTTTTCCGTGGGATAACTATAGAATACCTCATCGGATTGATGCCATTTCTTAATGGCGTATTGGGAGTGGCTAGAGGAAGGTTCCTTTCGAAAACCAGCGTTGTGCGATATCTAATATGGCCGCCACCGCAGCCATCTCAATATGCCCTTGATCAACATACAGGCGGGGGCACATGCCACGCTCTGCAAAAAAAATATTTATAAAAATTAGATAAGTTCTCATTGCTCCATTTGTTTTGCCTCTTAGTGTATCCAAAAACTCAGTTTCAGGAATGCAATTTGAAAATAGGCATAATATACGTGTCACCATTTAACAAATTCAATTAATTATTTCTCAACTCTTTAGGTAGTTTAATTAAACTGGTCTTCAGTTTTTGTTTGACTTGTACAGCACAATAAATATAATGTACAAGGCAGTTGGGACCCCTCGGCCTCAGCATTATATCAAACAGATTGGAATCATCATGAAGGTGCTTATGAACACCTGGTGTAAAGCCTGCAGGTCACAGTGACCTAATTAGAACAAGACTTTTTTTGCATAATTACCATAAATAGGTCACAATAACCTGAATTGAACATAACATCATTTTTTTTGCATAATTGCCATCGAAAAACACTCATCCCATTGCTGTGAAATCAAAGAAAAATTCTGAGATTTGTTGACATAAAACATTGTCCTGCATAAAGTATTTGTTTGGAAAATGGTGAACAGTAGCCATAAAAAAGAATGCACCTTGTCAGCAATAATGAATATAAATGGTTTGGCGTGCAAATTATACTTATTCACTTCTACGAAAACATTCCTCTCGCTGTTGCAGACACCACAAGCCGCAGCCTGCACCACTGACTCAATGTGGGATGGTTCCATGGATTCGCACTACTTTTGTCAAATTCTGACTGTGCCACCTGAATGCCACAGCAAAAATAGAGATTCAACAGACAAGGTAATATTACTCCACTCCACATCTGTCTAGATTTGGCAATTACACACCCACTGTAGCTTCACCCTCCTGTTCTTACCTCACAAGAATGGAGCCTGGTATGTTCTTCTGCTGATGCAGACTATCTGCTTTGAGGTTTGATGTGTTATTTATTCAGAGATGCCCTTCATTTTTTTTATTTTTCATTTACTGTTACAGGGTCAGTTGTGGCCTTTCTGTTTTCTTTCATAAGTCTGGTGTGTTTCAGTAAAGTGGTGTTTTCAGCAACAGAACTGCTGAACATAGTATATTTGTTGTTTATTGCATCGCGCCCTGTAAATTACATTATGCATGAAAATTCTGCTGTTTGGTAGCTGGCAGCTGTCTCTGGGATGCTGTAGGCATCATGTCTGGCACCAACAGTCAAATCACTATAATTGTCACTTAGAGCACAAATATGTTCCATTCTTAAAGGGGACATATTATGAAAAATGAACTTTTCAGGGATTTGTCTTGTATATACTAACTCTGTGGTCTGCCTACTGACACTAAAACTGTGCAATATGACCACCAGGTCAATCTGGAGTAAGCTGGCCTTTCATTTACAACTGTGCTGGAGCAAGCCAGTCAGATTTTGGCCTTTCTTCTACATAGAAAGTGGGCATGGCGATGCCCCTGTGCATTTTTTTTTTCTTATCGTGAGCGGGGTCTACCGCAGCGTCGTGGGGAAAAAAAATAAAGGACAGGAAGCCATTTTTCCCCGCAAGCGACAGGTCAAGAAAGGTAGTGATGGCAATGAAAGGCAAACGTGCGGGCTGTTCTTTGGTGGGCCACCAAAATCAGCATCAGTGCTCGCACAGACTCCCAGATTCCAAAGAATTATTATTATTTATTATATATATATATATTATTTATGAAGGTAACGCCCAAATCAACGTCGGCAAGAACCTCCTTGTTTGTACAAACCACTTTTTACCGGACTCACAAATTAAGGAGAATATCAACAAGGACTAGCTACCAAGCTAATTCTGAAAGCTGGAGCAACCTCAACTATGTGAGACAGCACTGCTGACGAGAGAGCTGTAAGTATTTGGGAATTGCCTTAAAAAAAAAAAAATCAATGTTTATTTAAATTTCTAAATTTTTATTGCAGGGTTCATCTCTGTCATTGATATGACCGCTGGGTGGCATGTTCGTTCGCATGCATTGCTAACTAAAAATTCTCATGGTTAACTTATAGGCAGTTTTTTTGTCGCAATGCTTGTGTAACTGTTTGCGTGTTCTTGCTATAAGCTCATTCAGTAGCTTGGTGTCGGAATTGTGTGTCGTTTTGGTAGAAATGGTCATCAGGAGCTTTTAGCTAAGTTTCTTCTGGATAAGTGGGTATATAACATGACTATGTAATACAGCTACAACTACATGCATGCAAGGTGAGACAGTATGAGCAAAACGCTAAAATTTCAACTAACCACTCGTTTGCATCCTGCTAAATGTTGCTGCAACACTTCAACAGCATGCTCTTCCCATTCAAGGTCAGATTTGGGATCAAACATGTACAGTATTACAGCAATAGATGCAGCAGAGAGCTGTCCTGAAATACCTGCCATCATGGTTTCCTGGTTTTTCGAGTATGTGCCCTCCCCCAGAATTGAAGCCGTCAGGCAGCCAATCAGAATAGTGCTGCATTCACATAGCCTTCACGCCCACTCAAAACAGCTCATGTTTCAGGCTGGCACAGACAGGGTGAGAGGAAGGGTCTCTCAAGGCCTGAATGTGTGTTTTTTTGAAGCTGAATTCACAACAGTATTTTTAAGACTCATTTGGACATTTTTAAAACAAATAAATACAGTATAATATGTCACCTTTAAGTTAGGTCAAAAAATATATATACAGAACACTGCCCTCCATAATTATTGACACCCCTTGTTAAGATGTGTTCTTTAGCTTCTAATAAATTCAGTTTTTTTTCTAAATAATAAAGGACCACAATGAAAAATGGAGAAAAATCCCACCTTTCAAGTGCATTTATTCCGAGAGAAAAAAATCTCCTATTAAGAAATTATTACTTTACATTAAATCATGTGTGCCACAATTATTAGCACCCCTGATGTTAATACTTTGTACAACCCCTTTTGCCAACAAAACAGCACCTAATCTTCTCCTATAATGTTTCACAAGATGGGAGAATACAGAAAGAGGGATCTTTGACCATTCCTCTTTGCACAATCTCTCTAAATCATCCAGCAACCTGGGTCCTCTCCTCTGCACTCTCCTCTTCAGCTCACTCCACAGGTTTTCAATGGGGTTGAGGTCTGGGGACTGAGATGGCCATAGGAGGAGCTTGATTCTGTGTCTGGTGAACCATTTCTGTGTAGATTTGGCCACATGTTTAGGGTCATTATCTTGCTGAAAGACCCAGTGACGACCCATCTTCAGCTTTCGGGCAGAGGACAGCAGATTTTGATTTGAAATGTCCTAGTATTTCAAAGCGTTCATGATGCCATGCACCCTAAGAAGGTTCCCAGGGCCTCTGGAAGAGAAACAGGCCCACAGCATCACCGATCCTCCCCCATACTTCACAGTGGGTATGAGGTGCTTTTCTGCATACTCATCTTTTGTGTTCCGCTAGACCCACTTAGAGTGTTTGTTGCCAAAAAGCTCTATCTTGGTCTCATCTGACCAAAGCACACGGTCCCAGTTGAAGTCCCATTACCGCTTAGCGAACTCCAGACGTTTGCGTTTATGATTGTGAGTCAGAAAAGGTTTTTTTTTTTTTTTTTTTTGCATGCCTTCCAAACAGCTTTTTGGTATGTAGATGGTGTCTGATGGTTGTTTTGGAGATTTTGTGACCCCAAAATGCTACCATTTGTTGCAATTCTTTAACAGCAAGCTTTGGAGAACTTTTTAATTCTCTTACCATCGAGTGGCTATTTTCTTGTAACTATTTCCTTACTTGCGAAGGTCGACACACATCTGCCTTACTTGAATGGTGTGTTCCTTTGTCTCTCCCATGCTGAAGAATGGATAAGAGAAATGGCCTCTTTGTCACATATATTTATACCCCAGAGAAACAGGAGGTGATGAATCACTAATTAAATGTTCCTAGATACTCTAATCAACTTTGTAAACTACTGTAGAAATGACAGACATACTTCAAGTACATTTATTTCCTAGGAATTGTAAGGGGTGCCAATAATTGTGGAACAGGTGATCTTATGAAAAATAATTATTTCTTAGTCAGGGATTTTTTTTCCCCTTAAAATTCGTTTGAGTTGAAGGTTACATTTTTCTACAATTTTCACTTTGAGAGTATGTTTCTGCAATAAAAATTGAATTTATTTTAAGGCTTTTAACACATCTTAACCAGGGGTGCCAATAGAGGGCGCTGTATATAAAATTAATCTTCATCACATGTTCCTCATTCACTGAGTTGCACCCACAGTCTACGAGCCTCAACCAACCAGTGAGGAAGCAGCTGAGTGAACATACAGTAACTCATTATTTTATAATGAATTGATTGCCAGAGGTCAATATATACCTAAAGCCACTAATTAATTTGCGAGCCAAGCCAGAGAATTTCTATCATATCTTAAAGTTCATTCAACATTTTGCATGACCGTCAGTACAAATTAGCCTAAAATGACAAAGATACTTGATTCGTATCAAATATGAATCATGAAAGTATTTGCATATTTTTGTGGCGTGATATTATTCTGAGTTATTCATCAGATAATGAGATAAAATAAGTTATTTAAGTGACAAACATGGCCCAATGAGTTATAATAATGACAACACTCTTATGTGTGATGTAATTTACAACAAGATTGACACGACAAAATGAAGTGCCTTTCTTTTGTATTTCCTGCGGAATTTATAAAACTTTTCAGAAGGAAGACTTGGTCGGCAAGCAAACAAAATTTCGGACTACATGAGAGAGCACATGAAGCATGGGTAACGTGCACAGCTCAACATCAGTCCTGAATGTGTTGAGAATAATTATTCGAAGGGTCTATCCTTTGTCAGTCTAAGCTCACAGTGGCTGACTTCGCAACTTTGCCTTATTTGGCAAGAAAGAATTTTTAAGAAACCAGGCAATTTTTTTTTCTTTTTAGAAGAGTTACAAGAGGCTGGTGAACTGGTTCCAATTACCGAAAGCTGATTGTGCAGCACCTTTGAGCCTGATATAACGAGGCAAACAAGGAGAGATTGCCTGCCTGTCACTTCTAAAAATGTGTGGGGTAAGGGAAATTCAAATGTTAAAAGACTACATGAATTAAGTCCTAAAACAACTAAACAGAGCTATGAATTTATCAGATTGAAAACTATGAAATTGTCCAGTTTGTGAGGCCCATCTTTCAATCCTTTTCATTAATTGAAGCAGGAGGACTGGCCATCAATTTTGAGAAGGTGGAAACAGAAGATAATATTCAAATGGAATGAAAAAACAAATAAAATAGAACTTCCAGGGTATGCATATTCACTTGGGTAAAAGTGCAAGATGAACAGAATTCTGTAAAACCCCACAGCTATACCAACGATGGACACAGCAGGAGGTGAAGGCTCGGCGCGTTCTTCTTTGCTGGTGTGACCCAAAAGGAAACATTGATCAGCATCTCTGTGCGTTGGAACTGGGCACAAAAGCACAACTGTTACAATTAATTTGACTCCATATAATTAATTGAGAATATAAAATTTTGTTTAAAATTTTATTGTGTTGAATTTAGAATAATAATACCATACGCGGTCTTTCGCCAATTTTACACGATTGTGTTTCCGGACCTGCACAATCTCAAAGTCTTAGTTCGGGGAGCCCTGCATTGGATAAACAGCAGCCACCATAATACACGATTACCTTTCCCTCGCGACAGTTACAGACTCAAGTCAGCTAGTATAACACTAGTAGGATTTATTGGGCTCCTTAAGGAGAATTTGACCAGAACCGGCGTAATATGCCCATGGGTCGTCTTAAGCCAAACCTCCAGAGCCAATACCCCGCCCATCCTGCTAGCAGTCGAACGTGGCCCCCGTTCTAACTTACCAGAGCTCCCTAATAACTTCCTCTGCCACTGGCCTCTGACAGTAGGTCTCAGTCAGCACCCATTTCCCCTAAGTATTTAACTGTAATTTTGGCTAAAAGGAACCAAGATGGATTTTAAATCATAAAAACCACACAAATTACAACAAGACAATTTATTAATACCAAAGAAAATTTCATTTAACAGGCAGGTAGGTCCACATAGTAAATTTCATTATTCCATTACTTAATTTGGAATTTTTAAAGAATAATTGAACGTAATTGTCTCTTAACAAACCTTATTTGGCTACACACGCACTAACATGCACGGGGAAAGCTCGGATACGATCTCCCATAACTATAACAGCTACACACAGCATAGATATCCACGTGTGGGAAGTCGTCTGTGATCTTCCATAACTATAGGCTACCGGCTACACACGGCATGGGGATTCATGCATGGGAAGTTGTCTCCGATCTTCCCAGAATGGATTGTCTCTCTTTGATTTAAGCCAAATCACACCTTTGATCCAGGCGGCATGGCGATAAATTACCTGGACGGGGGTTAAATCTGGATTTTGGGTTTCCACCATTTGTAGGAGGTAATAAAACTATTTAGCAGAGATTGAAGAACCAAATAATTACCCGAGAGGATTCTGACCATTTTTCAGGAGTTTCCAAAAAGGGAATGAACCATAATTTCAATGGGAATGAATACTCAATTCATCTCCTTGAATTATCCTGAGAATAACAAGACCAAACATGATATGAATATGTACTAATATGATGCACTTCTCACGAAAAACTCTTAAACTTTATTATGTAGGCAATTTTGGTTATGAATTCATAAGTTATTTCACAGTAGTACACTGAACATGTGATAAAGGTCCAGAGTTTCAGAATATTAAAACAAATCATTAAAGATCCAGTTTAATTAAAGGCATAAGAGTAGAAAAAATGTTTGCAAGGGGAGAACTGTGATAGTCAACCCCCTTCACTTCACCAGAGTCCTGTTAATTGTCCCCTGCCGTCATGAACCCTATCCCCCACCCCCACCCCATCCCCCCAGGCTTCCATAGACACAACCATAAACGCCCCATCAGCAAACATTTCTGGGGAATCAACGGCCCACTCATCCTAAGGATGGCGAAACAACTTATGTAGCAGGCCACACCAATCCTTTGATATTTAGGATGAGCCTCAGTTCCTGGGCTCCCCCAGTTTGCCAGTCTTTTGCTGCATTCCAGCTTGATCTCCCATCTTCCAATACATTTGAGAACATTTGTCAATACCTTCCAATGATGAACACATTGTCAGTGATTACACTGATGTGCTCAGCTATTTTGCAAATGTGCGATGTTCTATATCCTCCTACCATGGCTTTAGCAATCTTCAGAACTTGTGGGTGGGCCAGTTGTAGGAGAACGCTTCTGTCATAACGGAGGAGCTGCAAACATAGTCCATTAAATTCTAAGTGGGCATGATTAAACTGGTAATACCCTATAAGCTGAGGGCAGTATTAGCCTGAGAATGTTCTTTAGGTCATTAGTTGTATTTTCTTCTTTCTTTAGCATGTGTAGCATTTATTTTCGCTTTCTCCAAAATGTTCTTTTCACACAAATAAGCCCAAAGTTCCATTGGTTTGCATACAGCAGCTGCATTTGATGTACTGGCATGGCATTGTAGTATCTAGAAGCTACTACTCCCCGTTCAAAGAGGTTTTCAACCTGGGCAAGCTAGCTATCTAAAGTGTTGGCAACACCTCAAATTGCTGACATAAATTGCAAGACTTTATTCAATGTGAAATTAAATTTCTCTGCTTCAGTCATAAGAAAACATGATTAATTGTAAATTAACAGGCCTAAGTATGCATTTTATGCCTTATATAAGAAGAGGTCAGAGGAACACCAGGTGCAGGATCCAGAAGTGTTTATTGAACATAAAAAAACACGAGGAGAAAGGGTTGGCCGACACGCCAGAAATAAAACACCGTGCTCAAGCACTGAGCAAATGGGAGAACTTAGGTACTCTGCCAAAGGCAGGGGGAAACAGAAATACACTCTCCACGAGAGGATAAACTAAGAAAACAAAAACTGAACCTGGCTAAATTGACGGATACACTGTGAGACTTATACACGGGGCAGACAAGACTAAAGCGCAGCAAACGAAGACTCGGAAATCATACACGGGAGACACTCAGAACGCATGAGGAGCTGGGACTTCACCATGTAGACAAATACGAGGAACCGTCTGACAATCGCGTGGAAAACTGGAGCTTTTAAAATCTCGAGAGGAGGCAGGGACTCGGAAAGCAATCACACTGAAAGAGAAACACATGGGATTAATAAACAATCACACGAGGACCGGGTTAACAATAATGGCTCGAGACAAGACGCTGAGACGAGCAATCAAGCTAGACAGTTTAGATAAGTCAATCTAAACGTGACGAGGAAAAAGCACCACAAGAAAAGCGAAAGGAAAGCACAGGGTTTTAAATGCAGTTAATCAGAAAGCTCAGATTGAAATCACAAAAGCCAGAAACACATACGTTCGTTAAATGAGTTAATCAAGGTTAATAATACGTGACGAAATATTTACAATCACCCTTAATAAGTGCCGGTTAGTACGGGTTAGTTATATCCTATCAGAGAGCGCATTCACTCAGTTTTGCGAGACCCGGAATTAAGCACAGCTGGAACCAATGAATGAAATACCAAAGCCAAACCGAAAGTAGAAAGGTGATTGGACGACGGGACACAGGCACGCTGAGGGCAATCACGCAACATCACTGGAAACAGATTGGGAGCGATTGTCAGACGGCCGAGCTGAGAGCTGGAAAATAAACGAGACGAAAGTAAATCACAAGCACAAATACGCACGGGACTACACACGAAAGGGCAGAATCATAACACCTTAATTGGAATTCATGAATGATAACGTTCACTATGCAATAGTAGGATAGCTATGTAGCTAAGAGAACACAATAAAGTCAGCAGCTGGATTCATTTCACATGACAGGCAGCTGATTAGTGTGCTGATAGTCAGTAAACAATGTCTTTGTAAATTAACGTTCATCAGAACTTTGCAAACTGCATGGAGTGCTCAGAGCACCCAGCTGTTTCTGAAAATAGAATTAAAGCAGTACTTGAAAATGACCTGGTCTGACATTGTTAAGACGCAAAACAGCCTGGGCATTTCCCACACTGAATGCCATTCTGTCTCATAACACTAGAAAGGTCAACAGCCTTTACTTGAAAGCATCAACATTAAAGTCACGACTGCAGCGGATAAAGGAATCATTGCTTTTTTTTCGTGAACATATGACTTACAATATGACAAAGCTGGGAAAACAGCTTTGTGTGTCTTGACGGTGTACTTCTAAGCTTGTGAATCATTACACAGTTGAGCGTATTTAGCCCTGTGACACCCTATAAACAGCTGCAAAAATCCACACATTCTATTAAACAAAAGTTTCTCACCGCTCGCATACAGCTAGTATTCTAAGAGTGTATAGGCCAAGCTGAAGCAACTGAAAAGGTATGTCAAATGATAACTGACTGACTGAATACATGAATGTCATCCTGCCTAACCTAACAAAGGGGCCGGTTGAGGCTGGAAAAACTCTGCTGTGCCATGAAAATAATAAATAATACATATAAGGCTGGTTTCACAGACACAGATTAAGCTTTATCCTAGATTAAATTCAATTTTCAAAAGAAAATCTCTATACAAAACTCTTCTTAGTCCAGGACTATGCTTAAACCATGTCTGTGAAACCGCGCCATAATCTACATTGTATGTTGGTTCTACATATTGGCCACATTTTGTCCTTGACGATCATACAAATATCCAAAAATGCAAATATCGGCTCAATATATTGGTGCGGTGCAAGATTAAATTATGTGATACGCAATCTAATGTCATTCATTCTGGCTTTTCATGGTGGGATTTATTAATTTAACCTGCTGGCCCATCGCGACGCGGCAGCACTTTATTTGGTATTTGCATCGTAGGAGCTATGTTTACACAAAAGCCAGATTAAAGTTAACCTTTTTATTTTTTTTTATTTGCCATCTCCAATCTCCCCTAGATCTGGACTGTCCAATCTGCAAAATATGCACGAGCATGATTGTATGCCATTTGTGCTGCAATCTTGGGAGAGCCCAAGCAGTCTGCAGATCACCTCCGAAACAGGTGTCAGTCAGCCATTGCTTCCTAATGTGCAGCTTGAAAGTTAACGAACTCAGAACAAGAGCGGACGAAAACCAATCATGCTCATGCCTAAAATTTTACTGAAGAGCACCCAGATAGCCAGCAGGAGGCATTTGAGCAACAAACATTGCAAACTTAAACCAACTGTATACCTCCCATTCCTTGAGCAGCGTGAGCCCAATTATGTGCTGCTTTCAAAAAGCTGTTGGCTACAGTCGGTACTGGCACGGCCTGGATTTGATCCATGGTGGTGACTTCTGCCTTTATCAAGGTGGTGCCTTTATCAAGTGAGCCCACAGCCCAGGCAAAGGTTAACCTTAAGGGGCTCTAATTTCTTGGCACAGTGCTGGGTGGCGCAGCGTGGCGTAGCGTGGCAATTTCTTGCGGTGCAACACCATGCGCAGCCACTTTGGCAATTTGGTAGACGGATGTGTGCCGGCGGCGTAGTAGGGGGAGGTGTCACATATTCATCAAGACGCAGTGACAGTTTCGTAGCAATGGTCTCCACTGAAGTTGTACAGAAAGCTCGCCTGCTCCAACCTGGTTTACTTTCTGTGCAGTGGTTATTTGGCTGACCGGTACACAGTGCGCACACGTCACCGAAACCTCACAGGCAGGTTTACAGAATGTCTTGCTCATTTCAGTGCAATAAATAAATACAGCAACCACTGTTTAATGTAACTATCTGAATCAGCTCATAAATTATAGTATCTATATCGATTGTCCTGATGTCAGATCAAAGGCAGTTGGCACGCGTAATGGAAACACGACCTGGCTTAATCAACACAGCTGAATCAGTGATGCAAATTAACGACTTCACATCTTTCTCAGCTAACCACAAACTGCCTCGGCATCAGGCAGTGCATTTATAATGCTTGTGTTCTATGCTCAGTAAAGCCGCTTGCACACTGGACGCGAAACAAATTTTTCGCACGACTGATTACAGTCAAAGTCAATGCAAAGACGCGATAGTCGGACAGGGTTTTAACATATCTCCGTGTCCGAAAGTCATAAAAGTTCTAATTTTTTGAGTATTCCAGGAATTGTTAGACATGCAAACTTGAATGTTTGTGTTCGACCTTCACAAACTGCAAATTGATAGCTATCGACTTTTCTTGCTCTTTTTATTCGTCTGCTTTCTTCCGTTGAAGATAGACAGCAGTGTTTAATTTTCAAAAGAGAGACCGAAAAGTCAAATGTATTGAACAGATTCACACTCTATTTCCACACGAGTGATAAAATAGTGCTTGTCGTCAGTGAGCAAATCAATTCCATGACCACTGAGAGTGTGAATAAATTAACACATGCACAATCAAGACTGCCCGACGCGAAATGCAAAATACTGCGTGTCGGGCAGCCAGCAAAAAGTAAAAGTATTGTATTGAGATTTATGAGGAAATAAAGAATAAAAATGAATCGCCAACAAACAACATCCAAAAAAGATGGCCTGAAAATAAATAAATCGCAGTGTTCATTGGACCTTCCGTTTGTTGTTAAAATGTTTCTTTTTATTCTTTATTTTGTAATCAATCTTTTCTAATCGTCCTCTTTTTTTTCTACTTTTTGGCGTGAGACATTTAATGTTTGACTCACTTTATTGAGCAGAGCTTAAACAGAAACATTGATTGAAATTCCCAGTACTCATCTTGAAGAACTGAGCCCTCTTATCAAAACACTCGCATTTAATATCTAAAACATTCAGGGAATTTGAAGAAATTAAAAACAATAATCGACTGTCGGACACGGAGTTATATTGAAACCATCTGACTGTCGGACACGAAGATATATTAAAACCCTGTCAGACTTACGGACAAGTAGACACTGCATTCAATGCAATCTCTCGTGGGAAAAACTTCACGTCCAGTGGGCAAGCGGCTTAATACTAGGCTCCTATTATAGTGTCTTAAGTTTTTTCGTTTTTAGTGGGGAAAAGGAATACAGCCTGATTGCTATGATCTTGTACTGAGTTACATTACACATGTATTTTCAATATGTGATCTTATCTTGTATTGTTGTCCATGCATGTTAATCCCAAAATTTTAAGCAGCGACAGGGTGCAATAAAAGGAACACGATATCCATCTTTTCTCTTCCCAATGATCCAAGCAGAAGAAATAAATGAGCAACCATTATATTTTATTCCAACTTCATAAGTGTGAATGATCTGACATAGTTTCGTTTTGAAATTCCATTCAAGTTCGCGAATGCCCTAGCTAGCCAGCTAACTCATATTCGTAATGCTTAATATAGACGTAAGTGGTGCAGAAAACTTGTCTGAAGCAGCAAAGTAAAATGCAATATTAACGCATCATGCAGACATAGGACAGAGGCTTCTATTTTCCAACACATTAAAGGTGAGGAGAGGAGCTCATTTGATTGGTTAAGATTTTACTTGGCTGTGTTATACTCAAACATGCATTCTTTGCCACTTGCACCGGCAGGGGGGACCGAGGCGAGACAGAGGAGTACTTGCTACAGGCTGCACCAGGCACGAAATTGCAACATACTCCTGGACACACCCCGTTGGAGACACCCCGGCACCTGGTCTACGAATTTAGAGCCCAAGGTGTTTTTTGTGTGTCAGCCGTATTAAAACAAAGAACAGCTTTTAATTTGTACTTCAGCTGAATTGCAGCTGCAAAACAGGGATAAACCAATATAAGATCAAACTTTATTATGATTTATTTATTTATTTTCTTTAAATTGAACTTGTCTGACTAATAGTCATACAAATATTAGACTTCTGCTGTGCATGCAAAGATAGCAATTGACATATTCAACGGGACGGGACTTCTGCAGTGGTCAGAATTATACACCTTACATTCTGCTTGTCAGGCGCTTTCCACAGGCCAGGTATATGCATAAATGTAATGGAGGCCAATGCATCAGACACCGTTGAGTTGCAGGGGCAGGGGGTGAAGTGGTATTGATTCTAATTTAAAATCACATTGGGGATGAAGGTTTCAAAGGGCAGAAATATAATTTTCACTTACTGAATTAAGAAACAGGGGTGTTATACCATTAGTTAGTACCAATTGTCGCTTTATCTGCTTGTTGCATCCTTATCAGTGATTTTAGATTTTAATATGGACACAATTGTTGTCGTTATAGAACACTCCATTAATGGCTCTGTATATCTACCAAATGGCTGCAAGAAAATATCCTAACCTAACACATGCATAGTCTCTAATTAATTTCTTCTTTTAAATGCATTTATTTCTCAAAGAGGTATGGCAATGTTTGTTTATGTCACGAAAACCATTATTGCTACGTATGTCTTTGGATTAAACAGGCTTGGTTTTTAATCAGAACGTGACATGGCTGATTGTATTAATGGGTAGATGAAGAAACCATCAAATCCCAGAGGAGAAATTTTTCAATTAAATGTAGGAAGTGAAAAAAAGAGAAACATGCCTTGCGGGGCTCTTTACCACTGTTTGTTGATGATTGACTTTATTCTTTCATTATGCATTAAAAGAGAACTGAAGGTGCATTAGGAGCCTGCTTATCTGATGTGATGTGGCCAGAGGAAGTGTGAGACAATGACCTGCTTACCAATAGGACATGGACACTTTGTATTAATAGGACATTAATGGTTTAGTTTAGTGCTACAAGGATCTTTGTAAAAACATTGTGCACTCACGGGATATTAGTGGAGCTGGCTATTATTCCAAAACATGGACCATTTTCAATTCTCTAATTTTGTTTGGTTCCTTGGGAATTCATTGTTCCTATAAAAGCCATAAGTGCCTTTTAGAACCTGCAGTACAACCAAGACACACAGTTTTGTTGAGATTGACTCAGATATGGTTTCAATTCTGTGGTGACTTTTACTGCTGCAGTTGTACTGTCATTAGAAACCATTCTACTGTTATGGCCCTAATTTGTTATGACATTTATGACAGCTAGGGATGACAGACAAAATTTAAAAACTCAAACAGATTTAATTAAACAAAGACCAACACAAACCTACAATTTATACTACTGACTAAGGTTGATAATATACAAGAAAAAACATTTACAGTCCCTCGAGATGGAGTTGCTTGGTGATGTCCTGGGTGAGGAAAATGCTCCTACACGGGCAAAAATCCACAAAAAGCTTCACATGTCTTGAAAAGAGTGACAGGTGACAGAATGTATCCTTCTCCTTGCAATTTCTCCTACTACTTTACTGCCTCAATTTCTCTCCTTATATACTCTTTTGCAGCCCCCTCCCACCATTTAGACTTTTTTTATCCTCTGGGACTTTCCATCTCATGCCCAGGACATGCCCAAACCTAGCTCCAGACTGGGCTTAACAAAAAAAAAAGGTCTATACTGCCATCTAGTTGCTTCTTTCAACATTACACTACCAAGTGTCAGTCTGTCCCTTTTGGAGAGCTTTGGCTTTTTGCTGTTGCTGTTCTTGGGCTTTGGGTAGATGTTATGATTTTTGGTCGAACGAGGTCGGTAAGCTGTGGTGCCAGTTTGTTGGAGACGTGTCCAAAGATCATGGATAGTCCATCGACTGCATCCCATAACCCTTGCAACGTCAGTGACGGACGTTTCTGTATTCAGCATGCCAATGGCACGTTCATGCTGAATGTTTGACAGCCATGGCATTGAAAATCAACGAATAATTAACTGTGAAAACTTGTTTTTCTGAGATGTCACTCTAATGTGCTAACGTGAGCTCAGTTGCACATCTCTCATATGGTCACGTGACTAAGAACACGAGGAAACATGGTTTTAGCTTAAAGTACGCTCGCACCTGCTACGTACCTGTGCCAGTCGGAGTTGATGTGTGTCATGTGTGTCTTTGACAACGCATTTACCCTTAGTGATAATAAAGACTATTTTATTAAAAGTTTCAAGAAAATATTTACAAATTTATAAGTGTGAAGTTTCTTTTTTGACTCCGTATATTTGTGGTTAAGCAAGCTTATTATAGCTGCGTACTTCACTGGAATTTAATTATTTCTATTTCCCCCACACAAAGGAAATAGTAATGTAAAAAAATACCCCTTCAACCCTTCATGTCCATTAGACCTCAGCACCATTTTGTAAGCATTATTTACTGTAAAGGGTACATTATGATCATGAAAATGGAAGGAAACAATATGAGTTTATTTGCAAACAGCCCTGCCTGCTGTGATTCAGTCCATGAAACTACCATGGAGTGACAGCAATTTGCGCTAAAAGTTGGTTTGGGTGATTCAAAATGCAAACAAGATCTGTGGCACAAAAATTGCACAGCGCCAGCCACATGCATCAACACCTCTCCTTTTGCATTGTCCAGCCCCTTGAGAGGCAAGTGCTTTCAGTTCAGAGCAGGAAACCACTCCGTTTGGGACTGACAATTACGCATAATGTTACCGCTGCAAGCGTTTCCATTTGCAAAGGCATGAAAATAGAGCCCTTAATGTCTGTGGTGCTGAGAAGCAGTGACTCAGGCATCAACTGACTGATTGATGTCACACAATCGACTCTTGTTTGGTTTCAAAGTAATTGCTGGAGAGTGAGGTGCAAAAACAACTGCAGTTACAGCTTCCCGCTATAGGTGGCACTGAATAGAACCAAACAGGGATTTTGAGAAAACAACTTTAAGCCACTTTTCTGGGGGATGTATTGTTTTCCATTTACATTTTGATTGAAAATAATCATAACTGCATAACTGTTGACAAATTTGTCAGTTTCATGCTGCACATTAGCTGTTCCACCACATCTAGTAGGAGCTCTTTTTAATTGATACATGGTGACTGCATATGCGGTTGGAGTACACTGGACTCATTGTTATGCTCAGGGAGCCAGCGAACTGTGCTGGTAGGTGATACATTAATGCAGTAATAGAATCAATGGAAATAGCACTCAGAAGATGGATAGACTGTGGCCATGCAAGAATGCACATGGTCAGCAACAATACACATGTTGGCATTGGCGTTTATATGACTCTAATTCATGTTTCAGACACCTTGCGTGTGCTAAGGAAATAATCCCAACCTCATTACACCATGACCACCACCCTGAATGGTTGACACAAGACAGGATCTACAGCTTTATGTTGTGACCAGGTGGCATTTTCAACAATCCACTTTTGGTGAGCTATGGCCCACTTTAGCCTCTGTTTCCTGTCCCTAGCTGACCGGAGTTAAACCCGTTGTCCCAGTGTTACCCATCTACTTAAAGATTCAACGAGTTTTGCATTCAGAGATGCTCTCTAATGCATGGTTATTTGAGTGTAAGTCAACAGCTTGGTGGCTTGAACTATGGCCATTCTCCGCTCAGCATTCTCATCAACTAGACATTTTTGCCCACAAAACTGCCGATTATCGGATAATCTGCAGGTAATCTTATTATCCCTAATAAAAAGACATCTCAATAATTGAACCACGTAATTTCCAGAATTATAGGCCTGCTACCTTGTGCTTTTTGATGAAAATAGAGGCTATATTGCAGGCACAGAATGAGTGTGTGGCCACATTAGGTGGCATGATTATGTTTGCCGGTTTGTAGCGAATTCATAGCTCGTCCCAGCACGTGGTTACAGTCTCTTATAAACCATTTTAATTGCATGTCTCCCCCCCCCCCCCCCCCTTCTGTACATACCCTCATTTACCAACATAAGATTAACAATTTCACTGGCTAATGTTGGGGTAACATTACCCTAACATGGGAGAGGCAGGTTAGGTTATACACAAGTATTAACAATAATAATTAATATTAATAAAGTTATAACTATTAACAGAGTTGTTAATATGAGTTAATAATAGTGGGGCAGCACCCTGGGATCAGGGACCAGTAACTGAGTGCTAACAAAACTGCAACAACTAGCGGCTACTTGCGCAAGCAATTACAATTTACTCTCAAGGTAATAGAGATGGCACACGTGAGTGCGCGCTCGCATGTGAGTGTGTGTGTGTGTGTGTGTGTGTGTGCGTGTTTGAGAGAGAGGGGGAAAAGAGACACAAGAAAGGGAAAAAGGGAGACAGGTGGCCTACGGAGTTGTGTGAGCGAGTATGTTATTAGGAGGTGGAGCATAAAAGGGGAACGCAAGATGGTGAAGTGGCCACATGAATGGGCACATCCCTCAACAAGAGGACGGAGAAGGTTGAACTGGGGGGAATGAAATACAATAGAAACCGTGCCGCAGCGCACCTTCGATGGCAAGATAACGTAGGGCGAACTGCAGTATGCAACCATGCTATTTACACCCTACATTATCCCCATTTCGCAGAAGCCAAATCTTGCTATTTACACTGTAAAACTGTGGAACATGTGACATGTTTATGATCTAAACACATGTGTAAAAGCTGAATGCCTGGTGATCATTTTTGTAAATAGGTGCTCTCATTCACAACACTGATGTTAGCTGGATGTTGCGATCAAGGTTTTTCAGATTTGTTGAATACACTTTAAAAGTGAATATAAGCACTGTGAGGTGTTTAAAAAGTGGTACCAAAAAGTGTTCACATATGTTCAGAACTTAAACATATGGTTTTACAGTGTATATGTTACCATTTGTAAGGCTTTATAATTCAAGATTGCAGCTTCACAGAGAGGAAGAGAATGGCTCAACTGAGTCAAGACACTTGAATTTTAGAATTCCATCCTATTTCAGTTTATTTCCATGGTTTTCATAGAGAAAAAGGAGTACTAATATAAAAAATCTTCATGACAATTCAGCATTGAAGTTGCTGGAATAAGGACTAAGGCATTCAGAGTCCTTTTGCATGTTGTACGTAAGCCACTTGGCAAACGAATATCATCGATTTCGTAATAGGTAAAAATGTGTTAATTAATTTTATTGAGGAAATTGTCAGTGATCTTGAAATTTCCTTTTCGGAAACAAACCAGGCAAACTTTCTCTTGGCATTCAACGTGCAACATCTTTCAAGTAACTGGGCACTTGAAGTTGTTGACACCAAATTTTGTAGACCTTTATTATGTAACTGTGATGGTCTGGCCCTGCAGGCCCTCCCCCTTCCTGTTTGCACCTCCACCTCAACGAGCCACAGCTGCTGCTCGTTGAGGAGGAGGTGATTTTAAGAGTATATAAGAGCTGCACTGCCAGTTTGGCAGTGCAGCTGTATTCTGTTTCCCGTGCCTTATGGAGCCCTGTTGTTTTCTGCTGCTGCTCTCCTGTATTTGGTTTTAATATTAAATCTTAATTTATATTTTACTCAGCCTGTGCACTTGGGTCCTTTACTTCTGGTTTGGGTACATGGTCCCAGTGCCCGCCAGCTTATTGCCTTCAGCTGGCGGGGGCAAAACCATGACAGTAACATCATTACATGCTGGTGCAATCTATTGATTCCATGTCCTTACCATTACCTAATGCTTATTATGCAATTGAAAATAGGCCTTTTCAGATGAAATGTGTGTGTGGAAAGTAGTTAGAACTTTCCATGAAACCATTTATCACAAGCAGGTCACTGTCCTGCAATTAACTGTTATAATAGGTGTCAACTATTGGGTTCCTATATAATTCTTTGATCATACAAACAAAATGGAGGAGATTTTTGAATTGATAAATAGGCAATGCTTGGGGAAATTTGTTATATTTCTTTTATTTTTGGAAGTAACTATCTCAGAATTCATGATTTTGTAAAAACGCAGATTTCCCAAAAATTTGCTTTGGAAATTTTAAACGGGTTTCATGGTTGATAGTGGTGGGCCATCTAGAACAACTTCCAAGCATTAGTTTCTCTGGGCAATTTTTCTCAACTTTCTTCAAGTTAAAACCTGGTGCTTCCTGTTTCTTTCGAGATAATTCCCATTGACCATGTCCATACCTCATGTAAATCTCGTAAATGTAACTGAACACTTCATGCTGATTTTGCATTTTTTTTTCTTTAAATCGCATCATTTTCAGCTGCGCAACTGTGCCCAACGTAAACAGAATACAACCTACCTTGCTCTTAAGTAAAGGCTTTTATTCTCTTCTCATTGTACAAAATACAATCTGTGTCTTTCAGTTATTGTGGAAAGTATATACACTCTGGCATTGGATAAAAAATGAGTCAATCAAGACATCATTACCGGGGAAGCTACAAGTGGGCATGAACTAAAAGTGTACTTAAGAGGATATAAAGGAGTGCTTAATTTGTCGATGGAGGAATCTACGTGTAAATTCACAGTAGGGAACTATGCATTTTTGATATGTGATGACTATAATTGATAGTAGAATGACAGAATCAATACCATATTGAATTTTTGCTTCAGAAAACTTATTTTTCTTAACTACTAATTGGGATACCATTGGCTCACTGTAGCTGAAGTGCTTGCTACAGGGGACAGCAATTTTTCCTGTCACAAGAGAATTTTTTTAAACTGCTGTATAGATACTAAGGGCAAGTATATTAAGCAGTTTGCACATCCGGCTTAGCTGAGGAGTTTAATTCATGTAACTCCTGAAAAACAGGGTTGGAACTGAACTTGTCCATATTCTAAACCATGTTCAAGTTCGGCTTGCTTGTGAATATTCAGTAAAGCACATGGGGGTGCTATTTAGTGATAGAATATTGTAATTGCGTGCATAAATTTGCAGCTCTATGTCTGCTTGTGGACACATCTGCTCAAAATGGTTAAAGTGTGCGATTCGGATGGTATTTGCGTGTGGTTCGGGTTGTCAGAAAGAGAAAAACTAAGATGAAGAGGGAAAGGAACAACCAGGCACAATCAAAGCTAAGATTCTCACCGCAACTGGCCTTTATCACTCAGGAGCCTGGCGAGTGAACTGGGATTTGTTTGCTGCAATCCTGGTTCTTTATCGCTGATGAAATGCTGGAGTCTGGCCTTATCCATGCAGCGGAGAACCACACAATAAAGACTCAGTGGCGTGGGACAGCACAATCAGCAACAAGTTTCAGCTCATAAACAGATCACAGTAGTATGCACAGAGCAGACTTCATGGTCTGTTTGCTGCATATTAATAACAGCAATAAAGATATGAATAACAGGATTTAATAACACACTAATAACTATTCTGTCTCTGCACAGACAAAAGCCTCTTACTCAGCAAACGTGAATAGTCCATCTACTACGTCTGGCGGAGTTTCCTCGGGCTCAAACAATAACAGGGCCGGCGGTCTGTGAGCTCAATGCAAACTGATCCTCACGTAGGGCGGCGGAGGATGCAGCGAGTCAACTTAATTGAAAGAGAGCGGGGTGTGGAAGTTATCTTTCTCTTTCTCGAAGACAACGGATGCTCCATATCTCTTTCTTCTGCAGGTAAATGGGGTCGCTTTTCTCAGCGACTTTAGGATCTGAAAGTAAACTAAAAAAGGAAAATCGGGAAAACAGTCTGTTGCTCATTCAGTGAGTGGGGGACTGTTGCCTAGGCCAATAAAAGTGGCACAAACTTTTGATCTACTGGTACCTCCTGAAGCAACTCATGTCACTGTGGAAAAACACAGTGTGAAGGAGTATCCGGAGTCTCATAATCCTGGTGACGTCAAGGCCGCGTTTTGGTGATCCCCTGGGGTTTCCATGGCTCTTGTCCCATGGGATGTCAGGGTTTACATCCCAGCCAAACTTCGCACTTTGGGGTGAGGTGCAAAGCCTGATAGGGTTTTGGCAGGTTTTTCAGCTTTGGGTATTATGTGTAGGGCGTTCTTTGTTCGCTTTCATGGTGAGGTCCCAACACAAATGTCACCTCAAAGTTAAATTTGGTCATTTGTAGGAAGCAATGATATAGTAAGGTAATTACATGATTCGTAAGAGCAGTAATATGCCTACCCATCATACTACATATGATAATTCTATATTACTGACATCATTAGGCTTTATGCTTGCTATAACATATCTGTTATATGCTTCTGATGTTAAATGACTAATGACCTGAAATGGTGCGTACTGCGAAGTTGTGTTCTCATAGAGCAGTGAGAAAAGTCACGTGACTGCGCTGTCCTTGGTATAGTCAGAGGAGTTGAAATTTCAAGGGCAGTGGAGGGTGGCCAGTGGTAATGCGGGCCTGACTTGGATAGGAAGCAATCTAACCACAAGGGACTGGTGATAACAAGCATGGAGTGGAGGTCTAAATAGATAAACAGTCTGTCAGTTGTAGGGAACTGATGTAAGAGCAGGGCACAAGTCTGCCTATGGGAGGAGAAATCAAAGACCCAATGCACAAAAATCAGAAGATGATGAAGTGGACAGAAGCACAGATATTGCTCACCAATTCCACAGATATTACACACACACACACACACACAAACACAATAACATAAAAACACGCGCACACACACTCAAACACATACACACACGCGCATCTACACGAACACACACACACACACACACACCTACACTAACACACACACGCACACACTCAAACATATAAACAAACACACACACTTTTATTTTTACATTCTAGCATAATTGTGTTGTTCAATCAGGTTTTGGAATTAGCAGTTATTTGCTATATACGTTTAAAACAACATTTATTCTTTCTTTCTTTCTTTCTTTGTTTTTGCAGTGCAGGTGCAAAGCAGAAATGTTTTGTGTCCCCCAAAACTTTAGCACAGTGCAATGATGGGCTGAGTCCATAATTTGAACATAAGAGCATTGTATTTTGCCGAGCTTTGGTCCTAATACCAAATGATAGCAAGCACGGAAGAAAAGACACATTTGTAATAAATATGCATGTACATAAACATGAAATTTTGAGTCTGAAGCACTATCATTCAGTTAAACTGCTTTGTTTGGTCATTCAGTGACTTGTGTATTGTGTTTTCTCTGTCAAACAGAGTTCAAATAAAGGACACTTCATATGTAAGAATCTCTTGGCACAAAGCAGTTTTAACAAAAAAAATTCTGGTTGAATTCTGGAACAAAAATGAACAATCAGAAATAAAATAAGAAATTTTTAATGAAAAAAAAAAAACACATGGTCCATTTTGAATTTGATGCCAGCAACACATTTCAAAAAAGTTAGGACAAGGCCAACGAAAACCTTTTTTCCAAAACCTTGTTTTCAAAACGTCATACAAAAAAAAAAAAATCTGTGGAACATCTCTCAGCTAATTTGGTTAATTCCTAATTGACAACAGGTCAGTAACATGATTGGGTTTAAAAAGAGCATCCCAGGGCTGATTCATTCAGTAGTAAAGATGCTGAGGGCTTTATTTACAGAGTGAGGAAATAGTTAAACAATTTATGAATTGTGTTAATAGCGTTTCTCAAGGTAAAATTGCAAAGAATTTAGGGATTTTCTCATTTACATTTCATAATATCATAAAAAGATCAGAGAAATCTCAGGATGCAAGGGACAAGGCCGAAAACTAACACTGAATCGCCATGATTCTCAGGCCCTAAGGCGGTACTGCATGGAAAACAGACTGAATTTTGCGATGGGAACTGCTCCATGGACTAAGGAACAATTCAGAAGACCACGTCAGTGAACACAGCTTGTCGCTGCATCTGCAAATGCAAGTTAAAACTCGTCCACGTGAAGACGTAACCATATAGAAAGAAGATCCAGAAACCCTCGGCCCAAGCTCATTTAAGTTAGACACAGGCAAATTAAAAAACTTAAGTCTGACCAATCAAAATGTGAATTTTATTTATTCATTTATTTATTCATTTATTTTTGGAAATCATGGACGCTGGGTCCACTGAGTCAAAGGGGGCCTTGTTATTAGCATACAGCAGGGCTATTCACCATTATCCAGAAAGGACAGGTGTGGGTTCAGGCTTTCATTCTAACCAAGCACTTACACACCTGATAATACTAATCAAGCAGACTCTTAGGGTTGATTAGTAGTATCAGGTGTGTATCTGCTTGATTGGAATGAAAGCCTGCACCCACACCAGCCCTGTCTGGATATGTTGAATAGCCCTGGGTACAGTTTAAAGCCCAGCATCCATGATAGTATGGGGGTGCGTTGGTGCACATGGCATAATGCTGAGCAATATACCGTGTACAGGTCTTAGAGCAACATAAGCCACCATCCAGACATCTTTTTTGGGGGAACGCCTTGCTGATTTCAGCAAGACAATCCCAAACACAACATTCTTTGTGTATTACAACATCATGGCTCAGTCGTGAAAGAGCCTGGGTGCTAAACTGGCCTGCCTGCAGTTTAAACCTAGCACCGACTGAAAATATTTGGCACAAAATGGAATGGAAAACACATATCACAAAGGAGGCTGCAAAGTGTTGACCAGTTGAAATTCTACATCAAGCAAGAATTTGAAAACATTTTGCTCTCAAAACTACAGCAGTTTGTCTCCTCAGCTCCTTAATGCATACAGTGTTGATAAAAGAAGAGGTAATGTAACACTAAAATAAACACACTTCTGTTTCAACTTCTTAAAAAGTGAATTATAAATTATGCTTAGTCAAATACTGGCAAACAGTGGTAGGTCTTGTTGGAACTAAGATGATTAAGTACATGGGCAGATATGGCTTACCTCATGCACACCTCTCATCCTCTGCACCCCTTGGTCTTTTGGTGACTTTCTGAAAGTGAATTAATCAGGGACCATAATAAACCAATATACACCTGACAGGATTAGTGGTTTGTGTATGCATTTTACTGGACTTTCCGATGCGTGTTCAATGTTTCTTTCTTGAATGGACCAATCAGAGTGGGGTATCTTCCTCCTCCGAACAGCTTGTATTGGTTTCTGTTCTACTTGAGGGTATACGCATTTACAGCATGAATTGAACGACACCACTTCGTAGAACGTGAATGATGACGTCAGGTGGCGATGACATCATCTTGCTTTTTCAAAGATATGCATGTGCTCCAAAGTAGCCTATCAAAACTGTTTCTTACTTTGAAGTTAAATCTTGCTTTTTTCCCCCCACGACGTAATATAATATGCGGTTCGAATCGATGGATACAGCAAAATTGACAAGGACAGGTCGGTAACTATGCTGACTGTGTAACTATGTTACAGATCTCATGCATACAGAGTTCTTCGTTAGCAAATAAATCACAGTGTTATTATATTACCATTTGCAGCTGAAATGACGTCCTACGACGTGCTTTCACTGTGGGAATGCAGTGTGTAGACACTATCATCATAAAAATTTTTTTAAAGCAGATGAATTTTTGCACACGAAATTAAGATACTGAAAATGCTTCAGTTTTCAGCGGATGTAGACCGACCAACAGTCTTGGGGGGGATAGAAATAGACTCATATAGTTAATAATGTATTTGTTTAGAGAAATAATTAATGTAAAATAAATGACTGTAACACTGGAAAAAGTTCAGTTTTTGCGCACGATCTAATTAAATTGATTAGGTTTTTAATTATTTATTTTCTGCACATCATTCCTCATTAATGTGCAGACGCTAGGAGTTTTATGATCAAATCCGTTTTCTGATCCAGTGATGTATAGAAATCAAAATCAATGTAGTGTTGGTTATATGCTGCTATTAGGCTATTATATTAAGAACTCGATATATAAACGGTTTGTGAGGATGAGGGGACCTGACAATCGTATTGGAATATCGTAATGAATGGTATAACGCATCATTTTACATGGGATCAGCGACTGCGTTTCAGCGGCATCTGTTCCACAAAATCTACTCGTTTTCGAAAGTCGTGACGTAGCTTATGAGTGCTATGTTGTAGCAAAGGCAATGCTTATTTTGTTGCAACTTCGACCAGAGTCAGAATCTTCCGCGGGTTTGATTGTTTCATTGCGTATAGTTATTTCCCCGCATTCAACTGCAGTTCTTTGCTTCATAAAGTAATTGCTACACTGGACGCAACACACCTAAACCATGACTCGACCGACCAACTAGCAAAATCCGTTGTCCTGAGAACAGTTAGCTAATTTAGATTATCCGGAAAGGACTATATTTAATTTCTAACTGGATTATCGCCATGACATCGACACCACATTATGCATCTCGTCTTAACGTATCCAGCGCGTACACCAGTACCGAAATATCTATATGTGAGTGGTGTAGCCTATCCTGACGTCTGTTAAAAGACAAATAATGTATTTTCTGTTATTGTTTTGTTTTCCCTCTTAAGTAGTAAGTTGCAACTTTTGGAAAAACATCACCAACGGATCGGCAGCTTTTAATGTGTAAATTTTAACGCTCGCTCTGCATGTGGATTGATTTTTTTCAGCATTTCCCAGTAGATGGATTTTTGCCATTGCAGTTCAGCAGAGGGTGTCAGATCTTCAAGCTCGCAGCAAGCGGGAACGAACAGAGCATCTCGGAAGCCCTTTTTAATGAAAAGAAACGCGAAAAAGAGATCGGGGAAACAGTTGAAGAAATAAAAAATGCAAGTATTGCCCCTTTTTTGCATAATGCATTGTGATCAGTGGGAAATCTTTGTCCGGGCGTGATTTCAGCACCAGAGGAGAAAGAACAGCACCCACTGAAAACGACGCAAGAACAGCGCGGATTTGTAAATTTTGCAAGGTCAGTCATTACAGAACTGAGACTAAAATATTCAAGGCAATGTTGCGTTTTGTTGTTTTCCCGTCTTTTCCGAAACATAACGGGTTTCTCAAAAAAGGGGTTTGCTCTGTATGATGTGTTTTGGAATCGTTGTGAACTGACAGAACATGTCTGGACATAGCTGGCAAGATGGGAACGAATGTTATCACTGACCGTCTTCTTGTTTTTTAGACGAATGAATAATTCATTTTCAACACCCCCTGAAAAAAACGAATTTCTTAATTGCATTCATGTCTTGAAATCGGGGATGAATTGCTCGTATTGAAAATGCTGCTTTGGATTGTGCTGCTGAAGGCGGCTCTCTGTGTTGCTACTGGAAATGTTACAAGGGACATTTGTAAAGAACAGATCTGCTCGTGCAATGAAATAGACGGCGATCTGCACATTGACTGCGAAAAAAGAAGCTTTACTACTCTCCGTCATCTGACGGGACCAAGCTCTCAATTTTATCACTTATTACTCCACGGAAATTCGTTGTCCAGACTGTTCCCCAATGAGTTTGCGAACTTTTATAATGCCGTTAGCTTACATTTAGAGAACAACGGTCTGCACGATATTGTTCCCGGAGCTTTCCTCGGACTGCAGCTAGTAAAACGACTGCATATAAACAACAACAAAATCCGGTCTTTCAAAAAGAGTACGTTTTTGGGATTGGACGATCTGGAATATCTACAGGCTGACTTTAATTTGTTGAGAGATATTGACCCATCTGTGTTCAGGGACTTGAATAAACTTGAAGTTTTAATTTTAAATGACAACCTCATCAGCGCCCTGCCGAACAATGTGTTTCAACACGTTCCAATAACCCACCTTGACCTACGTGGGAACCGAATTAAAACTTTGCCTTACGAAGGGATTCTTGAGCAAATACCGGGGATAGTAGAGGTGTTATTAGACGACAACCCATGGGACTGCAATTGCGACCTCGTTTCCCTGAAGGAATGGCTTGAGAACATCCCACAGAATGCTTTGATCGGGAGAGTCATTTGCGAGGCTCCAACGCGACTGCAGGGGAACGACTTAAACGAGACATCAGAAATGGATCTGTGTCCTTCAAAGAACGGGATTGACTCCAGTTTGGACGCGCCTCCTACCCAGGACCAGACCTCCGACGTTGGACCTGCTCCAACGACTTCTAAAGTAAACCGTGAAGCGGAATCTCCAACACCAGAATCCGGGCACAAGGGTCGTTCCAAGTCACGCGAAAACTGGCAGCTGAAAACCAAACCCACAGTTGTTACTATTGTAAACGGGAAAGGCGAGCAACCGTACAATGCCTCGTGTCCGCAGGCCTGCAGTTGCGAGCTGCTCGAATCCAGACAAGGGTTAAGGATTAACTGCGAGGGTAAGAAGATAGACAACCTATATAGTCTGAAACCTAAACCTCATAATGTCCACGAATTAAATCTGAGAGACAACAACATCCACACCATAAAAAAGAACCACTTTCTTGGGTATCAAAATCTCAACCTTCTTGATTTGGGGGGCAACAATATCAAATTGATAGAAAATTGTACTTTTCAAAACCTCACCCAGTTAAGATGGCTCTACATTGATAAGAACTACCTGGATACCCTGACAATGGAAATGTTTATTGGACTTCAAAACTTGGAATATCTCAGTTTGGAATATAATGATATTCAACTTGTGATGGCTGGCACTTTCAACCCAATGCCTAATCTAAGGGTCCTGTTTCTCAACAATAATTTGTTAAAATCTTTACCGGTGGATGTTTTTCTAGGAGTCTCATTATCACGAATCAGCTTGCATAACAATTACTTCACCTTTCTGCCGGTAACGGGAGTCCTAGATCAACTTATGTCGATTATTCAAATAGATCTGCATGGCAATCCATGGGATTGTACTTGCAATATTGTACCTTTCAAACAATGGACAGAGAAACTTGGATCTGATGTCATCGTGAGTGATCTGAAATGTGAGTCTCCTGAGGAATTCTGGAAGAAGGATTTTCGTTTCCTCGCCAACGATCTTATGTGCCCCCAGCTATATGACAAAATCTCCCCTACGTCTGTGTCTAAAAACAGCACTTTCACCGCAGACGCGGGGACTCGCACGAACTCCTATCTTGAGCCAAGCAGAGTATCCATCTCTGTCTTAGTCCCAGGATTGCTGCTGGTTTTTGTCACATCAGCTTTCACTGTGGTTGGAATGCTTGTATTTATCTTGCGGAATCGTAAGAGATCAAAGCGAAGAGACGGAAACTCTTCTGCGTCTGAGATAAATTCCTTACAAACAGTTTGCGATTCATCGTATTGGCACAGTGGGCAGTACCACGCAGACGGTTCCCACAGAGAGTATGATTGTGGAACCCACGCACTCTCGGATCAGTAACCTAATGAGAAGAATGGAAAAAAAAAAAAAAAAAACACAAAGAAATGAAAACTAAAAATGAACAGGATATTTAGAGCCCTGTCGTGCACTGTTCCATTTCCATTTGAAGACAAATGCTAAAAGCTTCTTAAACGCTTTGTCGGATGTAGGCCGAGCCCATTTTTTCGCCTCATTTGACTGTAGTGTCAGTGAGCGTGTGCAAATGAATAAACTGAAACATATGTATATATCGCTATAGACCTTCTCCAGTACAGATATTTGCCGCAATCCGACGTAACATCTGAGAAAGAAGACTCGATTGGAAAATCTGCACGAACGCATGAATGTAATGTATATAAATGACTACCATACCTGCATGATACGCATGGTCTCAACACATCACTGGGATCCATATCATATTTACAAACAGCATATACGACCCCTTCTTTAATGTTATAAATATGAATATATATATAAAAATATACATAAATATATTCAAAGTGCCATTTCTCTATTTTTTTGCTGAAACGCTGTAAGGATTTGTATTTGTTCCGAGCTATTAAAAAAAAAAAAAAGACAAAAAAGGGACAGGAGATAGGGGAGAGACGATATATGCATGTAGTTTTATTATTTCAGTGTTAATGGATTACAGGTTTAATTATCATCGGTGCAGATTTTTACATTTCTCACCAGACCTATTCGTAATGTTTTCTCCTTGCAGTGTGGCAATTGTAAACATTCAGAGATTCAAATGCGGATAAGCATGACCAATTAACGTCGCTCTAGTGCTCTTGCTGCAAAAAGTCATGTTGTAAAATGGTTCGTGATATTGTGTCCATAGGTATACCTGGCTAACCAAAACATTTTGGGGTTTTATAATGCCATTTTCTTTTTCAAAATCAAACTGTTTTAAACTGGGGGGGGGGAAAATGTTTCGGTATTGCATAGGTTAACCATTCGAGCAATGTGCAGCGTGAAGACGGGACTACGATGCCTTTTCAGATACATTCACTCTCGAATTGAATTTTAATCTCATTAATAACTGTGAGCTTTTGTAAAGCCGTCTAACTCATTCAAGGCAGAGTGGGGAAAATGAACTATTCAGCGCTGCGACTTCATTAAGATAAAACTCGAGACATTTGTGGATTGGAAAGGACCATGGAATGTCTCGACCCTTCATTGCTTGTACAGTGCAGCATTATTGTGTAAACGCAAGCTCATGAGGTCGCTGTTGTATCTTCACTCGTTAAAATAAAGACTTGAGTTTTGCAAGTACGGTTCCTGCTCATGGGTCTGTATATTGCGCAAATTCAGTATTCGTGATCACGAATAACGATCTTGTGAACGTGGAAACAGATGGCAGACCCACCACAGTATAAATGAGTGCGTTTGTGAGTTCGCTGGGAAACAATTTCAAATTTGACCACGAGAAAACATACGTGACCGGTAAGCATATAGGACTAAACTGTAATAACTGAGAAAAAAAGAAGAAGAAGATGAAAATGGATTGCAGGCTGCTGTGGTGCTCCTATGTGGGAACAATTGTGTTTGATTTCATACATGATTTGTGAATTTTTGAAGGACGGAATGCGAGATGTGATTTGATTCTCACTTGGTACACATTTGACCTTCTCCATTATTGGTAACTTGGAGAATTTTGGCATAATTTCAAACAGAATTTTTTTTGGAAAGTGATGCTGAATTCTTAGAACTGCTGGTCTTCTCAGTAGGTGATGGTGGCCTCTGGTCTTTAGCCATTTTTAATTTAGGTTAGTTGTTGTTATAATAATAATAATAATAATAATAATAATAATTTTATTATTATTATCATTATACCAACTCAGAATAAGTTGGGGCAGTATGGGAAATGCATATAAAAACAGAAAGCAGTTATGAATACATTTAAGTTGACTTCTATTTCATTGGAGACTATATGAACATACGATAGCTTCACTTTATTGTCGGTACACATCCAATCTTAACCTTGAGGCCTGCAGCACATTTCAATAAAAGGTTGAACCATGGAAATTGAAGAATAGTAATGTGGATTAGGATAGAAGAGTAATAGTGTGATTTGAAACAGCTAATACCAGCAGGTGATTGTAGTCATGATTGGGTACAAAAACAAACAACCAAAACATAATGAAAAGATTCAAAGTATCCCGAGGAAATTCTGTGTGAAAGGCAAGGATGCAAACCTATGCTGAATACCCATAATCCCCAATCATTCAGATGGCTCTGCATCAAGCCAGTAATTTATCTGTGTATCATAGAACCACATGGGCTCAGAGTTACTTGGGAAAACCATTATCAGTTACTACAGTGCATAGCTACATCCACAAATTCAAGTTAAAACTTTGTAGTGCAAAAAGAGAGCCTTATTTTAACTGCATCCAGAAGCGCTGTCGCCTTCTCTGGACTCAGAGGCTTCTGCAATGGGCCATTACACAGTTAAAATGTTTATTGTAACAAGTTAAAATTTCAGGTACTTTTTTTGTGTGGAAGAAATGGGAGCCGTTGCTCAGGGCAGAAGAAAAAGACCATCCAGACTGATAAAAGTAACAATGTGTACTATTGCTCACATTAAGTGTTGTTTGCAGGAAGAATGGCACAAAATTGCAGGTGAGACACCTAATCCCTTGGTGTCTTGAGTCCCTTAACTGGTATTAAGTGTTGCAAAATGCAATGGCAATATTGCAAATTCGTATGTACTTTATTGTCCCATTTTATATGCAATAATAAATATCAATGTGTTTAATTTGGGGCAAAAAAAAAAAATTATGTGGTGAAATATAAGATAATGCGCTGTTGTACTGCTTTAAGCGTAATGTAGCTCAAAGATGATACAAGTCACTGCTTTTAGTTTTTATTTTTATGTAACTTACAGCCACAACCTTTTCTGACTTGGGGTAGTTCTTTGTACCATACAAATCAAATGCAGTCCCGTTGGTTTAATAACAGAGATCGAGACTGTCCATAGTGTATGCGGTAGTTTGTGATCTATTGCTTGAGGTGAATATGATTTGTACTGCACCCCCCCCCCCCCCCCCCTTTGTTCTTTCTGGTTGGTATTGTGCTTGAACTGCATATCTGTCATTTCAAAAGCCATGTTACATGGCATAATGGATACACAGACATTTATAACCTGGATGAATCACCTGGAATCATTGGGATATTGCCCAACATCTCATTTCTGATTTGTTTCACTTGCACTGACATGTCCCATTTTGCAACATTACATTTCAGTTTGATTTTCCTACATTTTTGCCATGTTAAAAAAAAAAAAAAAGAAACATTAATGAACATGCAATTACATGAAAATTAGCTACACTCTCAGAAATAAGGGTACAGCAAGAGTCCATTTCTGTTCCCTAAGGTATTATGTACCCTTTAGGGCTAATTATAGGACCTTGAGGTACCTTTTAGACCCTTAAAAGGTTCACACAGGTACTTTGAGGTCCTATAATTAGCCCTAAAGGGTACAAGTGCTGAATGTACCTTGCGGAACAGAAATGGACTCCTGCTGTACCCCTATTTCTGAGGGTGTACGCAACTATGAGTATTTAATGCATCAATGCTTTGTTTTTACAACGACCTCTAATTTTAGGGAAACTTGCTTTGATTATTATGAGACAGGGATGCTTTCCCATGTTTCTTGCAAACATATTGAAATTTCAGTGAAAGATGTGGTTGCATTTTTCAGTCCAGGTATTCTCAAAGGCATTCAGTTATGTTCGGGTTTGACCTCAAGGGTGACGTGTCCTTCATTCTCAAAATCCCTGCTGCTTGTTCTTCCAATCTCTGGGTTCATCTTTTTGTAAAATGCATTTGCTCCTGAAAAACATTGTTCGGTGGGTTATGTATGTTTTTTTTTTGTTGTTTTTGTTTTTTTCTTCTTAATAGAATTCACTATGTCTTCAATTGCCAAAAGCAGATCAGCCATTCTATAATTTTTTACAACCCCGAACATGCATTATCCTCCATCTTGCTGGAGCGATGGCCATAAACATTCTTTGGAAGTATTTTCTAGCTTTGGCACGGAATGTTTTGTCTTGTCTTTTAGTTCCAAAAACTATCAAATTTAGACTCACATTCCATAAAACCACCAGTCCATAAAATACCTGGTGTATAGCAGGGAAAATGTTTCCCTTTTTTGCTCTGTTCTTTTTCCGATTGGCAGCTTCTCAACAGCTGCGCATCTTTTCAAATCACAGTGTTGAGATTTCTTCTCACAGCGGAAGGATTGATAGAAACACCTGTGAATTTAATCAGATCTGAAAAAGACCCCCTCCCCCCAAAACATGCACACACACGCGCACACACACATACACAAACACACACAAATTGAAAAAAGCTTCATTCCATTTTATTTATAACTTTCAGATACCTTTGAACTTTTGAAGGTCTTGTTTGTTTAATTTAATTTAGACTTTCTTACACAAAGGCAGTATCGATGCTCAGGAAAAATACATTAAATGCATGTAAAAAACAGCTGTGATGAATTGGTAGTTGTTTGAATGGCGTCAATTGCTGTTGAGGGGGAAGTAGTTGGTACAATAATGTTATTCACAGTTTTGGTTGGATATTTTGCTGGGTAGACACAGCCAGTGACGTGCGGTGGAGGTTGGTTTGGTGAGGCAAAAACCTCCCCTTTTCTTGATTAGCAATCAGAGGATTGACTAGTTTAGTAAGACTATTCGGCAGAATGACGGGCCAGTTTAAGTTTCCGCGGCGTTATTACTCAGTACATCGAACCTGAAATGCTCAACAGCAGATTTGCGCGTACTAGCTTCCAGGAAGCCGAAGCAATGTCATCAAAAAATATTAACGCAGATTGACTTATGCAGAGTTCAATGCTTAATCAATAGCCTATAATGTATTCTCCTTTAAATACTCGGTTTTACACCCAAACAAAAAGCGGGCGTTTGTTTTCAGTCTTCTTTCGTAATCCGATTAACAAAATGTTTAAAAACAGAATTACCAAGCCGAGACTTTTTCCTAATTGATTATTCAGATTTCCATCCTTGCAGTCTCGAACTGCAGCGTATACGTGAATTAAGTTATTATCTCCTCTATCAGCATCAGGCTTCCATAAGGCTTGGTCTTAATTGTTTTCATTGTCAATCAGGAATAGTATGTGGGAACAGGTTCATAAAATCCTGTGATAAAAGTTTGGGTCACTGCATCACCTCACCGCACGTCTCTGGCTTCCTGTAAGCAAGTACTCGCACATCTGCAGTTTCGTGAGCATTTCAAGTTCATTGTAGCCTACTGATAAATAACGCCGCGGAAACTTAAAATGGCCCGTCATTCTGCCGAATAGTCTTTCTAAATTAGTTAATCGTCTGATTGCGAATAAAGCAAAGGGAAGGTTTCTGCCTCACCAAACTGACCTCCGACTGCACGTCACTGGACACAGCCATTGCTAATTTGTTGATTGGTAGGGTTGAAGTCTTATAGCAGTAAAATAACAAACAACAGAAATAGTGTTGAAAGCATTTGGTATTAGAGGAGGCTACTCTGTTCTGATTTCTGTAATTTTGTCTGATTCCTAAAAGAAATACACTGAATGGCTGATTTCACTGAAAAAATATTTATCAAAAGGTTGGCCTCTGACTTGTACACAGTACCATATATTATGCAATGGTAATTAATAGTGTACATATAACTAATAAAATCACATTGAAGTTGGTCATATCCAGGAAGTACAAGTTTATCACACTCCTCACATTCAGCAGGCATGGTTATCCGGAGTGGCCTACAACAGAAAGAGTATGAAACAGGTTTAAAAAAAAAAACTTTGACCCTGTGGATAATCTGGATTATCTGAAAAAAATAATTAAAAACACAATCCAAGCTGATTGTGTACAAAACAAGTAAAGCTGTGGTCAATTTTTAAAACTTTATAGCAGTGAAAATGAGGTGTGTGTTGGAAGGGTGGGGTATTGCTTGAAGGTGGTCAAAGTCCCTGCAGTTCTTCCCTTTGTGGTAAAGTAATCCTGCCATGTGGAAACCAGAATAGAAACTGGACATTGTTGCTGTATTCCTTGACCAATGAAGTTTGAATGGTACCAACCCAAATTCCAAAAAAGTTGGGATGCTGTGTAATTTGTAAATAAAAACATAATGCAATGATTTGCACATCTCATAAACTGACATTCTATTCACAGATTTTTTGTTTTATGATGCACCAAATGTTTTCTTTTAGTGAATGGTCTGGACTGCAGGTAGGCCAGTTCAGCTCTCAGACTCTTCTACTGCGAAGCCATGCTGTTGTGAACGGATGCAGTATGTGGTTTAGCAATGTTTTGCTGAAATATGCAAGGCCTTCCCTGAAAGCAACGTTGTCTGGATTGGAGCAAATGTTGTTGCAAAACCTTAATATACTTTTCTGCATTGAAAGTGCCTTTCCAGATGTGTAAGCTCCCCATGCCATTGGCACTAATGCAACCGAATACCATCAAAGATGTAAGCTTTTGAACTGTGTGCTGAAAACAAGCTGCTTGGTCCCTCTCTTTTAGACCTCACGACTCGGTGTACGTGGTGTCCATTCCATTTCCAACAGTTTTCCATTTTGCCTCAGTCCATTTTTAATTAACTTTGGCCCAGAAATGACGGCAGCCTTTCTGGATTGTGTTCACATATGGCTTCTTCTTTGCATGACACAGCTTCAGTTTGCATTTTTAGATTGCACAGCAAACTGTGTTCAGAAACAATGATTTCTGGAAGTAATCCTGAGCCCATGACGTGTATTCCAGTGCAGAATCATGCCTGTTATTAATGCAGCACTGCCTGAGGGCCTGAAGATCACGAGCGTCCAATATAGACCTTCCGATTTGTCCCTTGTGCACAGAGATTACTCAAAATTCTTTTAATCTTTTGAAAATATTATGTACTGTAGATTCAAAGTCTTCGCAATTTAACATTGAGGAACATTTTTCTGAAATTGTTCCGCAATTTTTAGACTCAGTTTTTTGCAGATTGGAGAATCTCTGTCCATCTGTACCTCTGAGAGACTCTGCCTCTCTAAAATGCTCTTTCTATACCCAGTCATGTTACTGACCTGTTGCCAATTAACCTAATAAGTTGCAAAATGCTCCTCCAGCTGTTCTTTTTTTTTTACTAGTACCACTTGCTTTTCTAGCCTTTTGTTGCCCCTTTCCCAACTTTTTTGAGAGGTGTTGCTGCCATTAAAATCTAAATGAGCTTATATTTTTTATGAAATGGCAAACCGTCTCACTGTCAACATCTGAAATGTAGTCTGTGTTCTTTTGTGAATAAAATGTGGTTTAATGAGCTTTGTATATCATTGCATTCTGTTTTCATTAACAATTTACACAGCATCCCAACTTTTTTGGAATTGGGGTTGCAGAATGTTTTCAAGTTTTTTTTTGTTTTTTTTTGACCCACTGACTGGAAATTCCACCGAGCCTTTATATGATTGTGATGGGTCTAAGTGTCCAACCTTCATCCAGTTGGCCAAATTGAAGATGTATTGTCTTTCAGGTATTGATCTTTCATATGATTGATTTCTATTGTGGTGTGTTAAGTCTCTCCTGTCTTTGCACTTTGCAGCCCTGTCTTTGCATTGGTTAAATAACGTAGTAATGCATAATGGAAGCCTCCGTAGCTTCATGTTGCCTGACGTGGCTCACTGTAGCGATCTGTAGCTACCCGTGGCTATCTGCAGAAATAACTTGATCATTAAGATGAGAAAACCGTGAACAAAGGTTTATCAGTTGGGCTTGTTCAAAACGTAGCCACGGTAACAGGCATTTCTATTAACGTTGCAGTAACTTAGTTTAATGTAATTACACATAGTTTACTGCAGTAACAACCATAGCCAACTGTAGCCAAACATTGTGTACCCCATAATCAAAAAATGTGGCATTAATCTACAGGCAACTAAGGGCTACTACGGTACCCTACGGCTGTCAGTACGTCTCACTGTGTCTAACTACGGTGTACTAGCCTAGCCTGTACGTCGAAGTACATTAAAGCACTGTAAAGTAAGTTTTAGTACTTCTATGTAGTCTGAGCAACGGTAATCCTGCCCTACAGATCGCTGCGGAGGCTAACGTTTGAGTGACCGCTCCATTAGGAACTATCACAAACCAGACGGCAGACCATTTTTTTTCTCCCCTGCATTGAATGTCAAATTCAAAGCTCGACATTTTGAATGTGTAAATGAACCAGCAATAGGATATTAGGATACAGAATTTTCTGTAGTTTGGGCCAAATAATTGAATTCTCTGGCCTTAATTTTTCAGTGATTGACCCATGTCAGTCTAACAAAACAAACAAAAAATAAAAATAAAACAAACCTTGAATTCAGTCATACAGTCGAACAAACTCGGGATAATATGGGAAATACACATTAAAGCTATTCTCACCTTTCTGGCATGCGGCACAGCACTTAGTTGAAATTTGAACATGAACAACTCCGCCTCCCTCCAAAGTCCCACCCTCTTCCACCTGCCTGACCTCTGTGGCTCCCCTCCTCCCCTAACGCGTGCGGTGAGAAAGTGAGCAGCAGAATGAAGCTCCATTCACGGCAGATGCAAAACAAACTTTGTGCACGACAGATTACATTCAAAGTCAATGCAAAGACGGGAAACTTGCGCATACTCGCGTCTTTGCATTGACTTTGAGTGTAATCTGTCGTACGAAATATTCATTTTGCGTCCATTGTGAAAACATCTTAAAACGGGGCAATGAAGTCAAATTCAGAGCCACCAGTTAGTGAAAACTAACCAACAGTAATTACATAATATTCCATTCTATATGTGGTATTAAATAAAATGCCCTTGTAACGTCTGATGAACTACCATTAACATTAGTAATTATAGCATTTCAGCGCCTGTTTGTTTACGGTCAGATGCTTCATGTGTCGGCAGAATTCATACATATTTTCTTGCAAAACTGCTGTCATAACATCTTACCTCACCAGAATTGTCCCGGTAACATTAGTCATTAAATCAAGAGCAGTTGCAGCTGCTTTGTTTGCAGGCTAACCAACTTTGTCTCTACCGCTCTGCCAGAGAGGCGCGTGACACGCAAACGGTGACAGAATTGAATATCGATGAGTTTCAACACATGGTGGATTTCTTTTACATTTTAGTGTGCCATACGCTTATTAGGAGCATTTTAAGATTACAAAAGAAAAGTGTAAAAATTCCAAAAAAGGTAAGAATAGCTTTAAAAGAAAACCGTGATTTCTAAATTTACTTTGACTTCTATTTCATTCCAGACAGATTGAAGACAAGATATCTTAAGTTTTGTCTGAGTAAACTTTATTTTATTTGTAAATATATATCAATTCTTGCCATTCAGGCCCACTAAGACATTCTAAAAAAGTTGGTAAGAGGGCTTTTTAGGACTAGTAATGACATGAAAATTTTATTAACGACGCGATTTGAAACATTTAATGTCAGCAGATGATTGTAATTATAATTTGGTGCAAAGAACAGCATCAAGGAATGGCCTTGTGCTTCAAAAACAATGTTCCTCAAAAAAGATAGAAAAGAATTTTGAAATTTCACCCTCTAAGGTGCATAAAATTATTAAAAGTTTCAAGGAATGTGGATAAATGTTTTGTGCAAGGGCAAGGGCATAAGATTAAGATGATTGCACATAATCTCTGATCACTCAGATGGCACTGCATCTAGAACCTTAATTTTCCTATGAGTGCTATGACCACATAGGTTTTCCACTGTAATCCTGAACCTTTGTCAAGTATTGCAATATGTGGCTGCATACAAAAATTGTCAGCAAAGGCTTCTGTGTGGAAAAAAGGAAGCCTCATGTTAACAAAAGTGCCGTCAACTTCTCTGTGCTTGGAGTTATCTCTTATAGACTATCACACAGTGGAAAGTCTGAATTCAGACAAATCTATATTTCTGCTCTATTTTGGAAGAAATGGATGCCATGTGTTACGATCAAACAAGAAAAGGACAAAAGAAGACCAAGGAGGAAAAGTCCAAAAATCATGCTACATCAAAGCATGGGATTAAGCCAGTGCCCTGAGCAAGGGTAACTTGCACTTCTGTGAAAGCATCATTAATTCTGAAAAGTATACTGAGATTTTGGTGCAACACATGCTGCCCTCAAGATGACATTTCAAAACCACATACTGCATGCATTTCAAATGCATGGCTGTGAAAGGAAAGGACACAGCTGGTGGATTAGCCAGCCCACAGTCCTAAGTTTCTACGAAGAGAGAATGTCTGCCGCATTTTGAAATGAATAATGCCTTGACAAAAACCCCCTACTGTTGGAGACCTCAGGACTTGTTTGCAGGAAAACTGGGAGAAAATTCAGCTGCAGCAGTTAATTGTGGGCGTCTTTAGTCCCTAAACATTCATTAAGTATTGTGAAAGGAATGGCAACATTACAGAGTAGCTTAAATCACTGTTCCAACTTTTCTTGAAATATTTTCCAATAATTAAGTGGAAATGTATTTATTTTGAAAAAAAAAAGATAAAAATTATGTGATGAAACATCAAAATAATGTGCCGTTGTATTGGTTTCAATGTAATAATGCTTATTTACAAACTGTAATGGTTCCATTCTGTGCATGGAACTCGGTGCAAGAAGGACAGAAAATTAAGGACTGGACTCAAGTGCTAGAAAGGACTTTGGGAAGTTCAATCCCTTTGTACAGAATACAAATAATGCCAGTTTTTTTGCTGTTATGCATAAACTTATTTAGGCTTCATAACTCAGTATTTGTGTCAAAGAGACTATGGAAAATTATTCCAGTGAAGCAAAACATTTGGAAATTCAATTACAGAATTATTTAGGAATGAACTTTTGGAATTTACAGATGCCAGCGTCAAAGTCTGCACAAAGGGGTTAATAAGAAATGAAAAAGAAACACAAAACAAGCAGGAACAGAGGTTCCTTTGAATCAGTAAAGGAAAGGAAAATAAGCAATACGAAATAAAAGTTAAAACAGAGGGATCCACACATGCCATGCGGAACATATTGAGGGCTGACTGCAATAAACAGTAACCGGATGTTATATATTGGACATAACTGTTTATTGCGGTCAGCGCTCGATATTTCTTATAAGAGTTATAAACACTGCACCGGCATGTGTAGTCAGATACTTTGCAAGGAGACTGAGGTCAGCTCAGTCTTAAACACACACTGCCTCTGCAAATACCTGATGAGCCCCAGGTGCAGGTGATAATTGGATGAGGTGGTTGCACAATGGGCTGAGGGCTGGAGGCGAGGCCTCACAAAAATCATGCCGTTCGATTTTTAATTTAATATACAATTTCAACTTTTTCTGTCGTGGTGATGTATTTAGTATTACTGTCTTTCGTGCAAGGGGAAGATGTAGCTGTGTGCATGTTTCAGTTTCATTCAATCACTATTTTCATTTTTGAAAGAATTTTAATGCCGTTATTGAGATTCCATTTTTTGTTATGCAGCGGTGCGTCTTATACTGATGGGCTGATTTTGATTGTTCGAACTACATGGACAAAAAAACAAAAAATCTATTTTCTCCTTTAACCATAAAAGGATTATGCTGGGTAAGAAAAAATGTTGGATTCACCTTGTGTGTGCAGTCGTGCAATGAGCTCAGTGTGATGTCTTCGCTGATCAGCATTCATATCTCCGTAATAAATACAGCCAATGTCTGGAAGTGACAGAATATGGATATGTAAATACATAGTTCACAAGGAACAATTCTATTAGCATGCAATCATGAGCACACACACACAAACGCACACATACGCACACACACGGGATCTACATGGCTGGTGCTCCACACAGATGCTCCTGTGTTGTTCAGCAGATAACCGAGAAAGCATGCAAGCAGAATGTCATGGATTTGATACCCAGATGGGGCACAGTTATCATAATTTAACAGAAGTCAGGTTGTTCAGCACACAGGCAGAGTGCGCGGAAGAGGAAACACCCATGCCTGATAGGATAACGCATTTGGCGAGTAAATAAATTAGCTTTGAGAGCTCACAGGGTTTGCGCTAATCCCATACACATGGTAAAAAAAATAATAATAATAAGTACAATGGCCAGCTGCAGACTTCAGCACAATGGGCACTGTCACTAGAGACCTCACTCATGCAGTACTGTCTGCGAGTTTCTCGGCTCAAGCGCATTGGATTTGAAAATACCAGATCAAAGAAGAGGTTTAATAGTGAAGTCCAAAAGTAGCTTGTGTCAGCTTTAATGCTGTATGTGGGTATTTACTTCTATATTGCCTGAGCCATATGGGAATCAGTTACCTTTTTATACAATGTTATTGTTCAAGTGCTAATGGAACGCAGTGTAATTGCTGTCTCCGCGGTGGAATTGCTAAGGCCTTTGCTGTTGGAATTTCAGCCAACTGCAGAGAAACTGAATACAAACAAAAACACCAGAGGAGGTTAATTTGAAGGCTTTATCCATTCTGCGACTGTGTTGCAAAAAAGTGGACAAACATGCGACGCAAATGTAATCTTGACAATGAGGCCGAATTGCTCGTCTTGCGCAACTGTTTGTGGGATCACTACATTCCATTTTTCATCCATTACAGACAAATAGATGATAAGGTTTCTGCTGGAAAACAAGAAAAAAAACAAATCTTCCATCGGTCAAAGCACTGATCTGGGCAATCATACCGCTCTTTGTAAGAACCAGCACCAATTTCCTTACACAGTAAATGGATACATTTCAAGCCTATTTGTTGCTCACAAAGTTGGCAGTTAATATATTACTGTTGTAATGAAATGTCCTTACACTTTTTTCTCGGGAATCTCCAGTCCCTTCCTATGAGCATGCCCATATATCACTGTAGACCTCTGAGCTACTACTTTGTTTAATCCCTTCACCTTATTTGAACGAGGATTTTTGGTTGAGTGTTTTTAGCTTGCAGTTCTGCAGCACATCAGCACACTGCTCACAAACTGCCACAGCAGTGTAAAGCACCAAGTGCTGTATTTCAGTCTGTGCCTGTGCAGTTGCATGACACTCTTGGGAGTCAAGAAAACCTTTTGGTTTTACTAGTGACGTAGACTCCTGGATCGGTGTTCTTTTCAGTCCTTTCACAGCTGCTTGGCTGCAATGTATTGCTATACTGCAAACAAGTCATTTAGTCTTAATATAACAACTAACTTCTCAGTTTTCCCGCTCTCAAGTAGAATATATGTGCTTGCTTTAGGTTACCATGTGCTTGACAAGTGAAATTTGCCTATCCCATTGGCAAATCTAGAAATGAGTCCAAATTATCTCACCCGATTGGGAAATTTTTGTCTTAATTGAGAAAAAAGGTAATAGAAATAAGTGTTTTAAGTCATAACACAAGATTAAAGAGCTTGGTAAGGTGGACTTATTTTTCAGTTTTTGCAGTGTAGTGCTACAACTGCTACTATTACTGATATTACTGCTACACGTACTGCTATAACTACCACCAACAGTTCAAATGAGTAATACATAAATACACTGAAGACTCACTGTAACTAATGTAGAAGAGCCCTTTACATGCTTGATTGGCTTTAAAATTGGACAATTGCATCCTGAAACAGTACAACAATAAAGTGTGAACCTGCAGGTAGCCCACCCATGCAGACTTGTTCACTATTTGAAACTGGCTTGAGTGCTTCATATACTTAACTGACTTCGGTGCTCTTGACAGGATCTTGATTTGGGGGTAGTTAGGGGGGAGGAGGTGGAGGTTTGCCTTCATAGCTGCCGCTGTGTTTTCATTACTAATAAAGCAGGTGAGAGGTTTGACTTACATTGAGCCAAGGTTAATTTTTCAGCTGATGGAATTTCAGAGGAAGTCAGCAGTCTTTAATATACTGCGGGGGAAGGGTACTGCGAGGCCTGCTTTGCAGGAAAAAAAAAAGTTCCTAGCTATTGTTTCACACATTTTCAGACTTGAGGAAAACACTTTCCGGCTAATGATGTTATTAAAGTGGCTGTGTGTGCGAGTGTGTGCGTGTCTGTGGGCATGCGCGTGTGTGTGTGTTTGTGTGTAACAGAGGGAGAGAGACAGAGAGAGAGAAAGATGGAGATAGATGGAGAGAGAGACATAAAGAAAGAGGGAGATAGATGGAGAGAGAGAGAGAGAGATGGAAAAATAGAGCTCGGTATTTCCTGTGCCATAATCATGGTGGTATTTGTCTGAGAAAAACATTGTTGTAATATTCATTGGATTTCCTTTAACTTGGTATTTCTCTAAAAAGACCATTTTTCTTTGTTTTCCTTCCCTTCCTGGCCTGTCTGCACATCTTACGTCACATAAGCCATTCAGGCACTTTCTTTCAGAAAGCATACCCTGATCAAGGATGTGTCTGGACTCCAGTGGACTGACAGTGAATCAGAGATGAACAAACTTTGAACAATATCAACCAGGACATGGCTTAGAGTCCCTTACCTCTTTCTCTCTTCCTTGGTCCGTGTTTTTTTCCCCCCCTCTGCCTGAGAATGGAAGAAACAGCTTGGAGAGGGTGGTTCTTGATGTCCCAGTGGGTCAGTGAATTGTGTTGGCAGAATCAGTGAACCTCGAGCCCAATGCGCCAGTGTTGGCTGAGGCTGCAGCAAAAACAAAGGGTCATTAAACAAATAGTCATCACGAGCTTTTCTGCCTCACTGTTTAAGCACAGCTCCAACAAACATATTATTTACGACAGGATCCTTTCAAGATGAAGGCCCTGTCAGTTGTCATCTCTCACTTTCTCTTCTCTCTCCTTCAAACTGGTACCGTTTCTACTAACCCATAAAATTCAGAATTTTTCACCTAAGTTTTCCCTTAAGTATGTTTAACGTCAGAAAAGTTTTTTTTTTTTTCATATTGTAAGACAATGTCACATACTGTATATATTCTGTATCTGATGGCTGCAGTGCTTCACTGGATCTACATCACACTTGTACTGTGGGAAATATTCAAACCCAGGACCCATGTTTTGTATGGCCCCAGCATTGCATCAAATGGAAAATATCTCGATTCTGTGCATCATTTTACTCACATTTCCATGTAATTCAGCAGGCCGTATTTGTAATTGTTTGAAACCATGGAATCCCAACTGCAATTTAGAATCGGCCTGAAGTTTCACAGGTATGAATACAGCAGCCGCATCTGTCGGACACATGTGGGCTGATATGTTTTATGGGGTTAATTTGCCTGATACTTTTCCAAACTGTGCGGACAGCTTTACCATTTTAAAAAGCCAAACTTTGCTTTTCATTTTCCCCACAAATTAATGCATACTGCTCTCAGGGGAAAAATAATAATAATAAAATAAATAATAATAATAATAAGTAACTACAAAATGACGCATCTTCCCATGGAAAGCCCTAGGGTAAGTGGTTTGCCACATGATGGCACTAATGGTGTAAAGACAAGCTGAGTCAGGGGGTTTGGTTGCCTGCTTTCAAAGCCACTGGTATTGACCAAAAGTAATTACCAGCTGGCTGCTCAGCTTTTTCTTGGCCAGTTTTGATCTGTTGTATCATTTATTGATGCTCAAGTAAGCTCATAAACAAACAAAGCCAACTAAGGTTATACTTTGGGACATACGGTTTTTCAGTTGGAGACAGAGCCTAAAATTTGTTGCACTAAAATCAAATGCTTGCCATTATTGTACTACATTTAGTTGTTTCAATAAGTCCAGCAGGCTCACTGCAATGTGGTGATCACTATTAAATTTGAGAAAAAAGTAATGTACACTCTGATGGATAATTGAAATTTTTCAAAATCAACTTTGCTTGACTCTGAAGAGTTCTCTGCCTGAAGAGATTATAAAACTTGCTTTAAAACAAAGTCTCCTGGGGCAGTGGTCTTCGAACTCGGTCCTTAGGGACCCTTTTGAATGCTGGTTCGCCTTCCAACCACAGCAAATCCAGTACAACAGCAAGCTGTTGATTTATTTGTTTGTTTGTTTGTCTGTTTATTTACTTCTTTATTAATTTTTTTAACTAGGATCTTATACTGTTGGATTACTTGTAGTCTTAAATCACTTTTTTTGGACATAACTGCAGTGGTGTGAAAAAGTATTCCCGATTCCTTCTATTTTTGCATATGTGTCAAATTTTTGTTTCAGATCATAAAACTTGTTTCTATATTGGAGAAGAATAACCTAAATAAACACCAAATGCAATTTTTAAATTGTGGTTTCATTTATTAGAGGAAAAAAGCTATCTAAACCTATCCCTTTGTTTAAAAAAATTGCCCATAGTTATGAAATCAAAAAATTAAGTACATTTCATTGAAAACTGAACACAGTTTCACAGAAGACACCCAGGCTTGTTTACTACCACCCTTGTTGAATGTTAATATCATTAAATAGAGCCTACCCTGCAATGTTAAGTAGGCAAAAAGCAGCACATGATGCTGTGATCCAAAGAAATTCAAGAACTGATAAGAAGCAAAGTCGCTGACATTTATTAGTCTGGAAATGGTTACAAAGCTATTTCTAAGGATCTTGGACACCATTAAACCACAGTGAGAGCCATTATGAATAATTTGAAGAAGAAAAAAAACAGGAGAACAGTGGTGAACATTCTTAGGAGTAGTTTGCCCACCAAAATTCCCCAAAGAGCACATCAAAGCCTCATCCAGGAGGTCACAAAAGAATCTAGACTAACATCTAAGAACTCCTGGCTTCACCTGACCCAGTTAAGGTCAGTGTTAATGACTCCACAATAAGAAAGAGACTGGGGAAAAATGGCATCCATGGGCACCCGTGACAGAGTCGCACGGCGAAAACCACTGCTGACCAAAAAGAACACAAACGCTTATTTCATATTTGCCATACTACAACTTGATAATGCAACCCCTTTTGGGATAACAGATGACTGATGAGTCAAAAGTGGAACTTTTTGAGGACATGGGCCCTCTTCTATCTGGAATAAAGATAACAGAGAATTCCACAATAAGACCATTATACCAAAGTCAAACACGGTGATGATAGTGTGATAGTCTGGGGCTGGTTTGCTGCTTCGGCAATCAGGCGACTTGCCATAATTGATAGAGCTGTGGATTCTGCTCTCAACCAGAGAATATTGAAGGAGAATTTCAGGCCATCAGTTTTTGACCAAAAGCTCAAGTACACACAGTAAAAAATGGAGTGTCAATATTGCAGTGTAAACCTATTTTCCTCTGGATAGAGTAGTTATAGCACTATGCAGAGTGAAATCGTCTAAATGGAAGTGTCAAAAGTGAGAGTTAATTCCCACTTCCACACAAGGACAAAATCTACTCTGCAGGGTGATGATTCCCTATAGTGTTAAATATTTTTACACTCCTCGTTGTTAATTTTGACACAAAATAGAGTAAAATTAACTCTAAAAATCTTACACTGGCTATAGAGTAAATTTTACACTGATTTTGAGTGGGACCAAATGTTATCTGACAGAGAGTTAAATTCAACTCCTAAAGAGTAAAATTGACACTATGATTTTTACTGTGCAGTTGGGTCATGAACGAGGACAAAGATCCAGAGCACGTAAGCAAGTCCATCTCCAAATGGTTCAAAATGAAGGTACGTGAGTACGTGCAAGTCTTGACTTAAATCCGATGGGGATGCTGTGGCATGATCTTAAACAGATGATCCACGATTGAAAACCCTCCAATGTTGCTGAATTTAAATGATTACGGAAAGAAAAGAGGGCCAAATTTCCTGCATGGTGATGTACATGACTTAATGCCATTCATCACAAGCGTTTGATTGCAGTTGATTCCTCCAAGAATGGCACAACCAGTTATTAGGTTCAGGGGAGCAATAATTTTTTCACATGGATAATACAGGTTTTGAATATTTTCACCAACAATAAACGTATTGATCATTTAAAAGCTGTATTTTGTGTCTGCATGGCCTGTCTTCGTCTCATGTTAAAATTTGTTTGATGATCTGAAAAATTCAAATGAGACAAATGAGCAAAAATTGAAGAAATCGGGAAGGGACATATGACTATTCACAGCACTGTATGTATGGCATGAAAATCATATCTTCTGTGTGCACGTAGTAGCATTAATTAGAATGAATTTCAAACAGTAAATTGCAATATGCATATACTTGCATGAAGAGAGATAAATTATTCTCGATGAAATTAACCGATGAAATTAAAGACTGACGTCAATCAGAGCGCTACTAATTGGCATGGCCACCGATGCTAACCATCTGGTAGATGATAGATAATTGAATGACAGTGCAAATGTCCCTTCCGCATTGTGCTGAAATAGGAAAAAAAATAGTAACTGATTGCGTATTTAACAATTAAGTTGACCTCGGTGCCTGTTAAAGTTGTTAAACTGGCCAATTAACGTCACACATTCATTACCTCTTTTTATGTAATTATGCACATGAATCTTTGCTGCCTTGAAAAACAATGTTGGTATAATCTGGATCAACGAAGGTAAATAATCCCTGCGAATATCAAAGACATCTTCCGAAAATGAATGATGTGTTCAAAGTTCTGAGTTTGAGTGGAACAAAAACCAGCATGCACAGGGGTCCCCCAAGACCAAGCCTGTGAATCAGCGTTCCAAACAAATACTGTTAGCTGAATGTAATAAAAAGGGGAGTATGGTTTAGAGAGGAACTGCTCATTGTGCAAACCTACTCATCAGTGAAACTGGCAAAGGTAGTGTTATAGCTCACACATGTACGGCTGCCATTGGAACAGCTCCTAATTAATTATGGGCTTGGATTGCAAACTGTCTGCTTGATAATATATAACTGCTTTCATATCCATTCATTCTGTTTTAGCCTTGTCTTTGTTCTGAATTTACGGTCCGCGAAGAGATTGGCATCTCAGATAATTGAAGACGAGATTGTTGTTTTCTTATTTCTTATTCTTATTTTCCTTTTTTTTTTTTTTTGTATGTGCAGGACTGTCATTGTGTGTCTCATTAATGTTTCCCATTGATTTACACTGAAATTCTGCATTTGAGCTACCTAAAGGGAGCCAATGAATCGAATGGACAATGTTGAATATTCCCTTGAGATTCATCTGTCATTTAAAATGTTGTGTAAGGATCAGTCATATGTGGTTCATATTAATTCTGAATTCTTATCTTTGATGGCATTTCTCTTTTTTCTGTCTGATCTCGATGTGATGGAGTCATAACATGCTCAGCTAAGAACTATACAGATAACTCTTTTCCAGGAGTCTTTGTAATATGTTACTATCTCCTGAACTCCATCTTTTCTTGAAATAAATACAGTGAAATGTTCCACATAGATTCAGCAGAGGCTTTTGTGCAAAGGTCAAGGCTTCAAGCAGTCAATCATAAACAGCCTTTATAAACACAAGATCCTGGGAGCCAAGCATATCAGACAGCCGCAAAGTGTATTTTGAGCTCAAATGTAACATGGTGATATATTTGCATTTGTCACTATGATAGCATCATGTGTTTGCTTAATATGGTGTTTTTCAGGCAGGGTATATTCCCTTTTCGGGGACTGTGAAGTACACTGAACTGGACATGAGCAAACAAAATGAGTTATTAAGTACATTCAAACTGGTGGAGGTGCAGGTTTCCTGGAGAATGACCCAGTGGTATGAACCTAATAATAAAATGCACCCAGCATAATGCAGGATAAGTAATCTGTCTTTATTAAGGCAGCACAAGGCATGCCAATACAGCACACGTTCTGTCTTACTGAGACATCATTTAATAAATGACATGCTTGTTTCCACAGCTTGGCCATTTGTCTCACAACGGACAAAAGCAGAAAAAGATGTGCTCTAACAGAGCACGCTCACACATCACACTGTACTTGCCCTTAAGCCCCCACCCCTTTAAGGCTGAGCCCCCCCCACCCTGGCATCAGTGTGTGGCAGCCGAGGTTAGTCCTTTCACTCAGTCCCAGGGGCTTAATTTATGTATTCAATCTCTCGGCTGCAACGCACTGCACACGGGAGCCGCTGACAGCCTACGCGCCGCCGGATCGCTGTCTGCCACTCCGCCCACGTCCCGATGATTTCTTCCACTGAGATGGAGCTCATGCGCCCGGCTAACCCGCCGAGCGTCTCGTGGCTCCTCGGATGCGGCGGTCGGTCTGAAACACGGTGCCGTAGCGCGGAGACGGTGCCCGCTGCTGGCCCGCTGGGCTGCTGAAATAATGTCTTTTGTTCCCAGGGTGAAGGGAGAGAAAAAGAGCAGTCAGCACTAATGCTGAGAACACACTGCGGAGAACTGCGCGCGTGTAGGTGTGTGTGTGAGTGTGCGTGTGTGTATGCGTTAGTGTGATTGTGTGTGTATGCATGTGTGTGTTCGTGTATCTGTTTGTGTGTGGGTGTGTGCTTGTGTGTGTGTGTGTGTGTGTGTGTGTGTGTGTGTGATATAAGAGGAATCCAGAGCGACAGAGCATGGCCCCGGTCAGTGGTCACAAGCACGTCATAAAGATCATGTGTCTCACAAGTCTTCGTTTCTTGTCTTGTCAGCACTAACGCGCTGCTCCAGCTGGCTTTGTTTTTGTGAACTGACTGCTGGCCTATTTGAGTGTGAGTACGCGTGAATGTGTGTGTGTGTGTGTGTCCTAATGAATAAAGGCATGTCAGCCTTTCCCCTGTTCCTCCAAGCTTGGACACACCTTTAAAAGCAGGATTTAGTCATCGCCAGCAAGCTTGAAGGTCACAACATAAAAATCCACTAAGCCTCCCATCAGCCTCCATTTCCCTGCTCCAGCACATTAGAATCTTTTTAAATCATCCCTTCCCTGGTATTTGGGTTTGGGCCAAATGACGACCTAGATCGCAAACAGGACTGCTTCTAGCCCCAAACAGTCAAAACCTGCATAATTTCTTTGAAACATTCATGTAGATCAGGTGATTTCAGTCACCCACTCAGACCATAGAGAATTGCAGCATTCAGAATCATTAATAGGGTACATTATTGTGTCATTACCTGTGTACTCATTCAGGTCTGAAAGCTCAGAGCCTCTGATGCACATGAAAGCCGTGGCCTTTATTTCTTGCAATAGCATCCCTGCCCAGAGGGTTAAATATGGCTCCCAACATCTTTCCTCTGTTCCTTCAGCAATCTGGTTCTTTTGCACCAATTCCCTCCCAAGCCCTTGTGAGCGTATGCGAGCGTGTGTGAGCAATGCCTGCCGTAAACCTGGGCGAGGGACGAAAACGCAGCGTGATCACTTTTATATGAACCAACAGAATATGTTTACAGCTGAGAGATGAGGGTTCACTAACAACACCTGCTCACTGTTAACAAATAAATTATATTTTTATTGTTAAGAGCACAGTTGGAAATTCACTTGTGGCATGACTGGTAATCTGCTAAAGCCATCTGCTTTAGACACACAATAAAAATGGTCGCAGGCTAGTTTGAAGATGCAATTTCAAAATGCATAATGATAACGTTAATGAAGTCTATAAATCAGGTGTCGGCATTGTTATTCTTTATTTTACAACATAATTGTGTTGCAACCTAAATATAAAGTGAATAAATAAATGTAACACAGTTGAATTTACATAACTGTGAGGTATATGGTCAGCATTAAAAAATGAATGGTGAAGAAGTTATTTTCTTTGTTGATGGTTCAGGCAGTTCTTTGGTTTGTTGTAGCAAGGTGGCCATTTTGAACAGATTCCTTCTCCCATCTCACACTTCTGTGTCAGTGATGTAAATGTAGCTTCTTTTTGCAACCAGTTACTGCTAGTGATAGTTACATCCGCACAAGAAGCGATCTTGAAACCTGTCTGAATTAGCTGCTACTTGTGAGTTTGCATAAGCTGAGGAAATATATGGCCATGCGCATCATCGCTAGTACTTTAGCTTACCACTATAGTTCCTTTATTTTACAGATCTTTTTACGCACAGTCCCGCTCAATACTTTGACTTGACATGCAATGTTTTGCTATATAGACAAGAACTACATTCTTGGTGCAAAATCGGTCGATTTAAAATGACTTGGCTTCAACCAGAAAAGATGTACAAAGCAAAGAAATTTGCACAATTACACAAACAGCGCTCTCCGCTATTATCGCCACCCTTGATATGTATAAGCCTGAAGGTCTGGAAAGATGCACCCCTACCGCAATTATAAAGAAAACTCAACTTGAAGTATGTTACCTTTAAATATTTACTCTTTTATGATCATAATAATGATTCAAATACATGAAATACTCATCCATGACCGACCATTTCCCTGGGCAATAAATATGACATTATAGACTGGCCAATTTCTCTTTGTTATCCAGCACCATGTTTAAGACCAAATGTTAAAGCAATGATGTGTGACAAATAGTTTTTGGGCTTCACTACGGCGGAAATAGCTATCATAAAATAGCTAAAAAGTTGGAAATACTCATTTTGACTGCCAGGGCAATAATGATTAAGTTGAAGACATATGGCAAAGTTAAAAGCCTGCCTATTTTCTGAATGCAGGCCCTACAAAAAGTATGGCTGAAGTGGCACAGGAAACTGCAAGGATCACAGTTGGAGAACTTTTATGTCAATTATGTCTTGGGGGTAAGGAAGTCTCTAAAACTACAATCATCTACACAACTACAATATGTTTTGAAGGACTGCCTGATACATGCCAAGATCCCACAATGGTTTGCGTGATGGCACGGGATATTTCATTGGGAAGGGTTACTATGGTCAGATGAGGCTGAAATAGAGCACTTTAGCAGTAGAGACAGGAGGAGGATTTGGCATAAAAATCAAAATAGCCATTTTGTAAAGAACCGCATGTCTACTATGATGTTTGGTAGTTGACCTATGATGCTATTGGCCTATTTTTCCCCGAAAAGCCACAGACAACTTGTGAGGGCTTTTGGTTTCGTGAATTCCCTCTCCGGAAATATTAAGTAGAAATCTGACTGCTTTCTCCAGAAAACTTCAACTGGGCTGTGGTGGGATGTTCAAAGGACAATGATCCAGAGCATGCATCAAAATCAGCACAAAAAAAGTACAGTAACCACAGAATCAAGCTTTAATCAAGCTTTTGCCGAGGCCTTCCCAGTCCTCTGTCCTAAGTCTAATTAAAAAAAACCTGTGGGGGCTGCCGGGTGGCTCACACGGTTAAGGCACTGCTCTGCAGTGCAGAGGTGATCACCACGTCGCGAGCTCGAGCCCCGGCGTACCCACCGGTAGTGTTTGGCAGCTTTTTCAGAGTAGCGCACAATTGGCTATCGCGCTACAGGGTTTCAAATTGGGAGGGGACTGCCGGATTTGGGTATTTAATATATCAGCTTTGTTCGTTGCTCCAGGGCCTCCTGTTGGCCAGACGGGCGCTCGTCAGGAAGACTCCGGGTTGGTTCATGTCCGGGTATCCTCCGCCCTAGTTCTGAACTTGGAAAGATTCAACCAATGAGTGTATAAGAATCAGTGGCAGACAGGCACGTGCTTCGGAGGAGAGCCGTGAACTGTCTCACTATCCTGAGTTGGCAGCAAGGGGTCGCATTCGAGCAAGATTTGTATATAGTTCCCCAATTGGGCATTCCAGATTTGGGTGGGATTGGAGATGCCAAATTAAAAAAAAAAAAAAAAACCTGTGGGACAAGCGGAGGAGGTGAATCATTAAGTGCGAACCTGGAAATTTGAAGGATCTGGAGAGATTTCTTGCCCTGTCCTTTCTAACCTCATAATACACTATTGGAGCTTTTGTCTGGACAAAGGGATACTACTACACAAAGTATTAAATGAAGGGGACCCAATAATTATAGTGCTTGTTTTCGTGTAAAATGACTTGTTTCTCTTTTTTTGTTAAATAATTGAATTTAAGTTAGTCAATAATATGTATTTTAGTTTTGCTGATATTTTGAATTATATATCAAGAGGATAAGCAATAAAACCATTATTCTTTCATAACTTTATCAAGGGCAAAAGCGGAGCCATGAGTACCACTGTAACTGCACTATACATGTAGAAGTTCCTCGAATCATCGTTCAAACAGGGCACATAAAAAAAAGAAATAAAATCCAATAAATCAATTATAAAAGCTGGTTCAAGCAGGCTTAATGTTTACCATTTTGTAGTTATAGAATAATAAATAAATACTACCAGATGAAAGCCATCAACGAATTCCCTCCCAGAAAAAAATCAACAGTAATACAATTTAAGGGATTTTTTAAAATGTATGTATATCAGCATGACTCTATACGGTCTGATATTCACGCTGTAAAACCCCACCAAACAATACCAATGACAGAAATAGCAGGGGGCGAAGGCTCAACATGTTTTTTGGGCTGGTGTTACAAGCGCGATCCTTTGGCAGGTGCAAATCACAATAAAATGGATAAATTTTCTCCGTTCGCAGAACAAGGCACAAAAGCACAACGGTGACAATCTGACACCATAATAAATTGGTAATACCAAATTCAGTTATACTCTCGTTAAATATCTGACTCCAAATTAGAATTAGAATTCATAATTTAGGGAAAACATGCATGGATCTCGAAGTGACTACACCTCAAACTCTTAGGAGACAACTGCCATCACTTAACATATGGTCCGGGGTATTAGCATTATTACTGAATCCTAGGTTCATTGGTGATATCAGAGGATGGAAGTCAACCATCACACCAACCGCATCTTTTGGCATGAATACTGCGAACCCAGATCTATGCATGCCCATGGGTTCCTTCAGCGAATTTTAACACACAACTGACTTTTCGTCCATGGGTTTCCTTAAGGTTAAAATCTCAGAACCGGCAATACATAAACCCTTTACGTAAGTAGATCATGATTGTCTCCAACTCAATAAAACATTTTCCCATATCAGGCCGCTGGCCAGTCAGTCTTCGGTTGGGATTAAACCACTAGGTATCCGCTGCAATGTGGGTAGAGAGAATAAAAGGATTAGGAGTCACAGAGACCATGCAAGTTCAAAGGATTAACAAGAATTTATTCACCAGGTAGGCAAGAGCTTAAATCAACAGACCAAACATCAGTTATCTGGCATAGCTCCGGAGTTCCTTGAGGCCCAGTTCCCGAGCTATCAGCCATTTGCCACTTACAGCCTCTGGGCTCCCCCACTCATCAGCGTTTGCAGAGCTCCAACCCCCTTTCCAGATCTTACATTGCATCCAATTTAACTCTGTCACTCATTCAAATAGTGAAATACATGCCCAGTAAGATTTCATTACATTTTCATTTTCAATACAAACTGATATCATGAAAACATGGCCAGTGCAGTTGCCAAATTTAATGACAAAAAAAAAAAAATTTATTTTAGTGGGGCAGGATCTACATTATGTAGTCCACATATTTACAGTAAGTAGTGGTCGCCGTCACGTAATGTCCCCCGCGTTGATTCTTTTCCCAGTGATCCAGTCATCCTCGTCAGTTTCGTTTTCACTTCGTAAATTATTTCTCGTTACTCAATCACCGTACTATTCGTTACCCCTCCTTTTCTATTCCTTTGCCACACACAGCACACTTGTTCCAAATCTGCTAATTGTTGTCTTGCGTTCCTGGTCTCCGTCTTCCATTAGTGGCATTGCCTGTATTGTCTTGTGTCCTCAGCCGTTGAAGTATAATCTACTAAAAAAAACTCTAATGGCTATTAATCAGGGAAAATCCTCCCAGAGTCTGCAGTCTTGCAGTTCCTGTTCCATCTTTACTCCTGCTACTCCTGCAAGGTCTGCGCTTGCCACTGTATCCAAGTCCATTGAGCTTGCCATCCTATCACTGACCTTAGACCAGCCTCTTTGACTTTGTTTGTCATTGATTCCTTTGATTCCTTATTGCCTCCGCTTGACCACAAACCATCCAGCACTAAAAGCTCTATGTGTTCTAGTTCAGTTTTGTTAAGAAAGGCCAACTTTGATGTAATCTGTGTTCTGCAGTTGACTTTGCTCTGAAATTCATGACAAGTCATAGTTATTACATGAAGATGCTTCAGTAGGTTGAAAATACATTTTACTTCTGCGCTTCTGAAATGATTCTTGTGTCTTTGACAGTCATCAGACACACATTCTGTAACTATTCAACCACTGCCCTTCCTCTATTTTATATCTCACATTAGAATGACTCAATCACCACAAAGAAATCTCAAGAGGAATAAATTGTTTTTTTTCCCGATGCTTAAACATGGGTTCATTGATGGATCTGAAATTCTCTGCGCTTTTAACATTCGTGTGGGGGTAAAGGTATACAGTCTTTCCTGAAAGAGAACAGAATCTCTTGATTTCTGATACACAGTGGGTGCCATTCATATAGAACAACTGTCAAGAGTTCCCTGAAAGTCGACCTGATCAGAGAGTAGGGGAGAGATGTAGGACGGAACCAAAATTATGAGGCATTTGCAAAGTCTAAATAACCTTGCTGTCTGAGTGGTATGCCCCTTGGGAAATTGCAGTTTGGTGGTCTGACGGGAAAAAAAAAAAAAAGAAAGAGGTGCCTCAGTTTCCATGGCGATGGAAGACAAGGGCGCTAGTTCGGTACCTGGGGGAAAAAGAAAAAAAAGTTCACTCTATTTGCACATTGTTACATTGACAGTTGCATTCAGTGGTCGTGTAGAAAATGTAATTTGAGCTCACTAGGTTCTTTCACTGGTTTTGATTTGGGGTTAAGTGGCTTCAATTGCTAAATTAAGTCATTCATTTCCTTTGTTTCGAAGTAGACGATTCTCATCAAAGAATATTTGGGGTGTTTAATTAACATGGAAGAAGACAACTCCTTGTTCTACAAGCCTCAGCAATGTCACCTGTCATGGCTAATTGGCCATTTGTATCATACAGGGTGGTGGTTTGGAATGTAATTATAATGAGATCAATACACACAGAGGACAGCGCCGTTAAGTGTCAGGAAATGCACAGATGCTGATGAGATCTCATTTTTGGCAAAACACCCAGAAAATGGTCAACTCATATTAAAATTTAACAACGTAATTTACCTTTTTCAAGACTGTGTTTCATAAGGACATCTGTTTTATGTGACAAAATGAAAAAAGACTAAATAAATCAAAATAATCTTCCTTTAACTTGATACAGTGACACTTTATTTTACAAGCCATCAGTTACCTACTATTTTAAATATGAGCTACTTATAAATCATTCACCTCGTTAGAATTATTACAATCATAAAAACCCCATACTGACTATTTGTTTAACTTTATTTCATTATTACACTCGATTGCCCTCAGAAACACTAAGATGCCGTCTCTGTAAATAATATGCTGGATGTTGATGTGTTGATGTTTGGAGGTTGTTCCTGTTAATAATGAATCACTCCCTCGAAGGTTTGGAAGGACCGATGTTTATCTGTGTGGGAGCAGACGCATTTATTTAACTGAATAAATGTTGTCAAGATGATGATGTTTTTCAGCTCATGACCTATATCGCTTTATAGGCTGTGCCAAGTCTGGTTTGTTGGTTCTTTTCACATTATAACAATGAGCCGCCAATTAAATATATACACATATATATTTATGTTTCACAATATACACATATTCAAATTAATGTGCGCGGAAATGCACAGACACACTCATGCACACGTGTACATGTAAAATACTGGATACTCAGAAATGCAATGCACATGCAGGCAAAAGAACCTACTTTAAGATGGATCGAAAGCAGGGTAAAACTTTACTTGAAGGTATCGTCATAAGAGTGACATAACACAGTCATGAACGTGTCATAGACATTATGTCAATGTCATAAACGTTGTCATTAAGTGTCACTCGGTTTTCGAGATGACAAGTTGACATTGTTTGGGTTTTCTTGATTATGACAACTTCGTCATAAGAGTGACATGACACTGTCATAACTGTTACATGGCACATGTAACAGTTATGACAGTGTCATGTCACTCTTATGACGGTACCTTCAAGTAAAGTGTAACCGAAAGCAGTACAGATGGTGAAGGAAAACTGGGAGGACAGGAGCTGTAACAGACCAACTAGAGACCATCTCGCATTAAAGCATACACAGTCAGTCATCAGTCATTTAACCTCACTGCGCAGTGAGCAGAGTGCAATCATTTCCATACTTTGTGCTGGCAGCACTTCAGCTGACACCCATGTGTTCATCCATTTGGCTCACTGTTGGATGTTTAGTCTCCAACTCAGTTGGTCTCAAACCTGACGAGGGGCCCTGCATTGGCAGTATCTGACTGACTGGCAGGCACATTTTTTTTTTGAGGAAATAACTTGGACAACCCTGGGCAACTGAAACCCACTTTCCACAGGTATATTTCATACAGAGTATTTCTATGTTTGGAATATAGTACACTGAGGAGAGATAAAATATAGGCTTCAGTGAGCACATTGTCTGACACATCAGGAAGCTGGAGCACAGCCTCTCCTGGGAGTTGCTGAGCCAACCAGGTGAGGGGAAAATCACAGTGAGTCACATTCGATGAGTCAGAATTTTTTTTTTTTTTTTTTGGTCATATTTTGCATCATATGATGGAGAATACAAGCTGCGCCGTTCTGTAAGATAGGAAATACGTGGACGTGATCTTTACCCAGATTTAATAGGATGTGCTGAGTTAATGTCTTGTCGGGGAAAAAAAAAAAAAAGAGAATAGATTGATATAACATAATCGATATGGGTTAAGGCAGACACTGAGATGCATTTTGAGAGAGCTAAAGTCAAATGGTGATGTAGCTTTCACCTTCATCGTAAACGATTTTAGGTATACAAAAATGTGCAATATGCAACTATTCAATCATTTACAATAATTATATATCATTAAAATTCTGCAAACAACTGAAACCAGCGGGCAGCAGCTCCTGTGACTAAGACAGGGAACCCATGGTCTAACAATTACAGTGAACAAAAACAAAAGAACAAATGGAACAAGCAAGTAAACAATGGTGAGGAACAAACATGAAGGACTCATTTCTTTGAGAATACCTTATATGACTTTGTCTAGCAGATATCAATTATGTATGACAGCTGAGTTACCATGGAAACCGTTCACCAAGGACATAATTTACATATGGAAAACGGAAGCTTAAACAAAGACAGTTGCCCAAGTACCATACAATTTATTTAAAACAGATCTAAGCTTGCAACTAAGTATGAGGACAAATTAACAATTTCATGGTCAAATTTCTTAAGTTCATTGATTCAAATAATGACAAAGTGACAAAACCAAACACATTGAGAAGCAAAATCGAAATCACAAGTTGAAAGGAACGGGCTTTGACTCCAAATGCAGTTCAGCATCGGCAGGGCGTTTATTAGGGTTAACACAGCTCATGGTCAAATACAGAAGCAGATCGATAGCCAGGCAAACAGGGTAATGTAGAATAGTCAGAATCAGAATCAGGGGACAAGCAGAAATATTCGGTAACCAGAAAATCAATCCGCACAAAGGCAGTAACAAGAGGGGCTGAGCTAAGGGAATGGAAGTGGAAGGAAAAGGGAATTGGATGGGATAAGGGAATAACACAGGAGAATCTAAACAGATGGGTACAAAATGGGAATAAGGGAGAACGAAGTACTGAGCAATCAACCAGTCAATCAAACAACGTAATACAAACAATCAATAAAAAAACTTATGGGAGAATTCACTTGAAACAAGCAATCAGCAATCGAAACCAAGAAAGCGCAGAAAGGAGACTTAACCAAAGCGAGCTATGGGAAGAAACAAGTCGACAAGAAGCTGAGGAAAAGTGGGCCTTTTAAACACACAAACTAATAAAGTGGAATCCCAGCTAAACACAGAACAGCTGTAGAGAGAGGTGGAGCTAGAAAAGCAAGGACGGTGATAGGAGAGAGAGAGGAAAAGGGTGGAGTTCTAACTCTAATCTAACTAAACACCCATGCCTCACTAAACTACTCTCCGGTGTGGATAGCCAATGAGAACAGCAAGAGAGAAGGAAGAGGAAATACCTAACCGAAATTGCTTGTTGCCATTTTGTTCACTTGCCTTTGACCTTGCCTTTTTGTTAATAGTCGAGATCTATAACACTGGAACGTGTTCTGTCACTTACTGTTAGCACTTTTACTTAACTCGTAGGAGGTCTGCACTTTTGTACTGTTCTTATGCACTTTTGTACGTCGCTCTGGATAAGAGCGTCTGCTAAGTACCTGTAATGTAATGTAATGTAATGAAATACAGGGAAGAGAGTGTGATGAAAAAGACAAGACACCATGAGACAGAAACGAGAGGAAGACACTGAAGACTAAAGACATCGCAATCTTACAGAAACATACATACTCTAAAAGAATAAATATGATAAATAAATAAATAGCAACTAAAAGTACTAAAACATACTAAAAACAAACATACAACTCAGCGATTTCTCACAGAGCCCCCCCCTCTATGAACGCCACCTGGCGGTCTTAACTGAGGCTTAAATGTCCTTTTATGAAAGTCCTTGATCAAGTCTTTGTCCAGAATGTGGCGTGCAGGGACCCACGAACGTTCCTCCGAGTCGTATCCTTCCCAGTCCACTCAGTATTGCAAGCCCCTTCCACGGCGACGAACGTCCAGCAGCTTGCTCACAGTGTATGTTTCTCCTCCATCGATGAGCCTAGGGGGAGGAGGATTGGTCGGGGTAGGGGTGTGGCGGGAAACTTGTACAGGTTTAATGCATGACACATGGAATACTGGGTGGATACGGCTCATGGAGGCTGGTAACTTAAGCTTAACAGAGACTGGATTTATGATTTTTTCAATAATAAAGGGATAATGTAACGGGGGGCTAATTTGCGACTTTCAGTTCTCAAAGCAATGTCCTTGGATGATAGCCAAACCTTTTGTCCTACTTTGTACTGTGGTGTAGCAGAGCAATGACGGTTGGCCTGGCGACTCATCTCATCTCCAGCCTTTAGGAGAGCAGAGCGGGTCTCCTTCCACGTCCTTCGGCACCTCTGAAGAAATTCCTGAATGTTGGGAACATTAACCTCGATCTCCTGTGAGGGGAACAGAGGTGGTTGGTAACCGAGACAAGCTTGGAAGGGTGACACACCTGAGGCAGCCGTGAGAAGGCTGTTTATGGAGTACTCGACCCAGAGCAGTTGTTCACTCCAGTCCCCCTGCGTCTCAGGAAGTGAGGCACCGAAGGACGCCTTCCATCTGTTGATTGACCCTTTCCGTCTGTCCATTGCTCCGGGGGTGAAATCCAGAGGTTAAACTGACCTTTATCCCCAGGGCCTGACAAAAGGCTCTCCAGACTTGAGAAATGAATTGGGAACCACGGTCAGAAACAATGTCAGATGGGATGCCATGTATTCTGATTACGTGTTGGGTCAGAAGGTCCGCAGTCTCTCTGGCAGAGGGCAGCTTGGGCAGTGGAACGAGATGTACAGCTTTAGAGAAGCGGTCAACGATAGTCAGGATGACTGTGTTACCTCTGGATGGCGGAAGGCCCGTCACAAAGTCCAACGCGATGTTGACCCATGGTCTGGAAGGTACCAGGAGTGGCTGCAGGAGACTTGTTCTGGGCGCAGACCAGACAAGCAGTTGTCAGATTCTTTACATCTCTCCGGACCGTGAGCCACCAAAATCTGAGAGTCAGCATGGCCAAGGTCTGGTTGGCACCAGGGTGGCAGGCGAGATGGGAAGAATGGGCCCACTGGAGGACTTCGGCCCGGAGACCTTCTGGAACAAATAAACAGTTCTGAGGACAGTTAGTAGGTGACCCCCCAGAAGGTTGTGACCTTCTAACCCGGTTCTCCAGTTCCCATTCTAATGACCCCACCACAACTCGACCAGGCAGGATGGTCTGTGGCTCCTTGGGAGGAGCGGCTGGTGAGAACTTGCGTGAGAGAGCATCAGGTTTCTTGTTCTGGGAGCCTGGGCGATAAGCTAAGGTGAAGATAAATCTATCGAAGAACGGAGACCAACGTGATTGGCGAGAATTTAACCTTTTAGCTGTGCGGAGGTATTCCAAATTCTTATGGTCAGTCCAGACCTGGAATGGAACCTTAGCCCCTTCTAGCCAGTGACGCTACTCCTCTAATGCCAATTTTACCGCCAGTAACTCCCGATTGCCGATATCATAATTGCTCTCAGCCGGGCTTAATCTGCGGGAGAAGAAGGCACAAGGGTGTATCTTATTATCGTTACCGTTGCGTTGCGACAGAACTGCCCCCACACCGGTGTTGGAGGCGTCCACCTCGACAATGAACTGCTTCTCAGGATCTGGCTGTTGGAGAACAGGAGCAGAGGTGAATCTTTGCTTTAGTTCCTGAAAAGCCTTCTCCGCCGATGGGGTCCACACAAAAGGAACTTTGGGGGAAGTCAGAGCAGTTAGTGGGGCAGCAACTGTACTATAATTACAAATAAACCGGCGGTAAAGATTGGCAAACCCCAAGAAACACTGTAGTTCTTTGCGTGTTGTGGGAGTAGTCCAATCACTGACCGCCTTCATCTTTTCTTGATCCATTAGAATGCCTCCTGGAGTGACCACAAATCCGAGGAATGGGACTGTGTCCAAGTGGAACTCACACTTCTCAGCCTTGGCGTAGAGTTGGTTCTCCAGGAGGCGCTGCAGAACGGCACGAACATGAGGAAGATGTTCTTCCTTGGAACGATAGAATATTAGGATATCGTCCAGGTACACAAACACAAACTGATTAATCATGTCATGCAAAATGTCATTAACGAGGTTCTGGAAGACCGCGAGAGCGTTAGCCAGGCCAAATGGCATAACCAGGTACTCATAGTACCCACTAGCGGTGTTGAAGGCTGTCTTCCATTCATCCCCTTCCTTAATCCTGACGCGGTGGTAGGCATTGCGCAAGTAGAGTTTAGTGAAAATCGTGGCTCCCTGCAACAACTCAAAGGCCGACTTCATTAATGGAAGGGGGTATCGGGTGTGAGTGGGGATGTTATCTGGGTTGCCTGACTCAGCGGCTGCCCACAAAGGCCCAATGCTTGAAATGGCGTGGGTAGACTCTGGGGCTGGAGCTGGAGCTGGTCGCACAAGCTGGCGTTGATCAGGTTGATGTCAGAACCTGAATCAAACAACACATCAGTAGTGACTGAACGTTTGCCGACCAGCAGCGTAACAGGAACCAGCTTACGTGGATTGTTGTTGTCCTGGGTCAGCTTTCCAACTCTCCCACTCACTCCTTCCTTCTTCAGTAGGGGGCAGTACTGGATACGATGGCCCTTCTGATCACAGTACAGACATACCCCCGTGCACAGTCTCCTAGCCCGCTCTCGTGGTGATAACCGGCAACGGTCGACCTGCATGGGTTCTCCCGACTCCCAGGGCTCGCCAGTCTCCTGGAAAGGAGTCACCCCGAGGAGATCGAAAGTTACCACGCTGGTCTGACCATTGGGGCTCTGAATGGCTCCGACGGTCCCTCTTACGTTGTTGAATCCGGGAATCAATCTGGATGGCCACTCTTATGAGCCGTTGCAGGTCCGATGGGAGTTCCCGAGACGCCAACTCATCTGCCAATCCTCCATAGAACACATCAAATTGGGCGTCCTCGCTCCAGTGAGTAGAGGCAGCCAAGGAACGGAATTAAATCGGAGACACTGCAGCCGGCTTGCCGTAAGCTCAAAAGTGCACTTCCTGCCTCTCGCCCCTGGTAGGACTGGTCAAACACCTCCCTCATCTCCGCCATGAATTTTTCAACGGTGCGGGTGCAGGGGTGGCCAGCGTCCCACAAAGAGGTTCCCCAATCCCTTGCTCTACTGCTCAGGAGAGTGATGATGTAGGCCACTCTGGAACGTGAGGTAGGGAAGGTTAGGGGCTGTAGCTCGAATATGATGGAACATGGGGACAGGAATGCCTTGCAGGTGGTAGGTTCTCCATCATACTCCCGCGGGGGAGTAAGACGTGGCTCCCGACTGCAGGACTGGGAAAGATGGGACCCAGAGTGAGACGCTGTTTAGCGGCTCACATCTCCTGCAGATCACAATGCTGTTGCTGAATGACGACCTCTTGTTGTTGAGCGAGGCGTTGCAGTTCAGTAGTAACCACTGGAGTCTGTACTGGTCGACTCGTACCAAAAGGAACGGGCTTTGACTCCAAATGCAGTTCAGCATTGGCAGGGCGTTTATTAGGGTTAACACAGCTCATGGTCAAATACAGAAGCAGATCGATAGCCAGGCAAACAGGGTAATGCAAAATCGTCAGAATCAGAATCAGGGGACAAGCAGAAATATTCGGGAACCAGAAAATCAATCCGCACAAAGACAGTAACAATAACAACTACAAGAGCACTCAGAGAGCGGAGAACCTCCGCCGCCAGGGGGCAGCAAAGCCAAAAGCACGGCAATTGGAACTCTGGCGCATTGGAGAGACTTGAAATCTTGAACTTTGGAGTATATCTCAGCAGTACTTTGGTCTAGATATGCCAAAATTTAATCACCTCTTCCTTGACTCAATACCCACCTACCCTGAAAATTTCAGAAAAATCCGATCATTAGTTTTTGAGTTATCTTGTACACAAACAAACAAACTAACAAACAAACGGCACCGAAAACATAAACCTCCTCGGCGGAGGTTAATAACAAGTCTTACCCACCCACATCTAAAGACAAAGTGTCATAAGTCATTGAGTTTTTAGTCACAGTGCATATTGCAAAGACTTCTGAAAACATAAAACATTTGATTTTTGCAGCTGAAACTAGGAAAAAAAAGACCTAATATTGACAGCTTGGACCGAGTTTTATGGCCACTTTATGACCAAGATGACAGGAGTGCACCGCAGCTCTTACAAAATTCTCAGGATCCCCCCCCGTGTTGGAAATTTGCCAGTAACAGTGAAATAGCATGAAGAATCGATAGGTGTAAGGCCAACATTAGTAAAGTATTGGGCCTCCATAGCCAGCCAGATCAACTTCAACACACCTGGGCTTAGAGTTACATGCGTGAACTTTACAAGAGGAATGGTATACCTTTCTTCTAAGAGATACAATGCATCATTTTGTGTTTTGATGATGCTGACCCAGAGTATAATCTAACATATTGTTTTAACACACACAAACACACACACAAACATACACACACACACACACAATCCGAAATAATTAAAATAGAACTGTTGCAGTGGCTTTGCTTTTACTGCAGTGCAATTAGAAAAGGGTTAGGCTGTGGCTCCAGCTTCATGACCCTTAATATCACCAAATAAAATTCCAAGACTGCAGATTCTCAGATCGCACTATAAGCCCGTGTCAGCAGTTCTGTTGCTATGATGCAAAGGAGCTGAAGGAGCTTTCTCTTACATTGTTCCCTGCCTCCATACTGCACTTTTTCCACGGCCCAAAAACAACCACAGAGCACATGTGAGCGAAAAAAAGTGTTGTTTGATCAGGAAACACAAAACAGCTGAATATCATAACTGGGGGAAAAAAGTGCCGTGTAAAGTAAATTAATGGAGCACATTATTAAGCCTGCAGTGACAGATCATGCAATAGACTGCAGTTATGTTGTGTATGGATCATTTCTAGAATTGTGTTGATGCTGCTGCTCTTGTAATAAAATTGATTCAATGTGGAATACATATTGAAACATTAAAGGCATCACTGAGGTCTGTTGTTTGTCATATTTAGAACAACATTTTAGGCTAGTGCACTGAAACTTAATGACTTTCGTGGATCTGCAGTGACTGCAACATCAGCATTACAATCTTAATTTTGGAAATTTCTGGTCATCCAATCATATAAATACTGCTTTATGGCTTACTGGTATAGCAGAGAGTCTGTGAGACAAACAGTAGTGTTCTGACCACCGATGAAGTGGGAGGTAATGCGATTTAGTTTGGTTCGCCCTCCATGAAATTTAAGTAGTTCTCTTTTATCTTTTGAATGTTCTTTCATCAGCAGCCATGTGATGATGGATTTCACCCAAATATGAAGTTGTGCAATGTTTTAAAGAACTTCAGAGATAGAACTTCTTTAACCTCTTTAGCTTCCTTGTTACCTCATTATTACCTCCGCCAAACGAAGTTGGCAGGAGTTTATGTTATCGCAGGTGTTTGTTTGCCTGTTTGTTTTTTTGTTTGTTTGTTTGCAAGATAACTCAAAAATTAATGCAAGGATTTTCATGAAATTTTTAGAGAAGTTGGGTATTAGGACAAGGGACAGGTGATTACATTTTGGCATATCTAGACCAAAGTACAGCTGAGATATACACCAAAGTTCAAGATTTCCAGTCTTTCCAATGGGCCGGAGTTCCATTTGCCGTGCTTTTGGGTTTTGCTGCCACCTGGCGGAGGTCTGCACTCTCTGCTTTTCTAGTTGCGCTTGCTACCAGATTACACAATAGGCTGAACATGAGATTATGTCTAGAAAAAAAAAATCTTGTTCCAGGGAAATAAATCTTGTTTTACATTTTACTGGCGGTAAAGAAATACATTAACAACTTACATTTGACGTGGAACAACAGTTAAGACTGGCACAACAGGTATAATTTAACCATGTATGGGTGTAGGACACGACACATGAAAAAGTACCCATTGGTTTCACTTGCTTCACTGATTTTGCCACTATTTGAGCTGCACATTTGTTCTTGTGATGTCATTGTGAAAACTGCAGAAATTATTTTGGCATTTTTCTTCCCTAGCTTGCATTTCTCTCATAGTTTATATATATATATATATATATATATATATATATATATATATATATATATATATATAGTTTTCGCTGAATCAGGGGTCATCAAAGGCTTATTATTTCTAGTTGGAGTGCTGAAATTAATAAGCTAATCTAAGAAAGCTGATGGTCGTGGAAATGTGAAATAATAGGAGAGATATTTGTCTCTGAAGTAAAATCCCACTTTTCCATAATGTTTGCCTATTTATGTATAAACATAGGCTATATCATCACATATTGTTTCATTACAAAACATTAGCGACTGACATTGTTAGTTTGCAATGAGAACATTCAACCTCAACCGGTAACACTTTACTTGACGCCCATCTCTATAATGCATTATAACCATACTTATTATGAGTTATAATTCAGTTATAGCACTGTACAACTATAGTTATAAACACTCATAAATGATCATAATCCTTTATAACAGTAATTATAACACAGTATAAAGCATTTTATCGTGACTTATAAGGTCAGGTATTATTGTACATTATAATTGTTAATAACTCGCTGACAATGCTCACATCGATAATGCATTATAAATATAGTTATAATTGGCTTATAAACATGTGTAACTATCATTATTATAAACACTCATAAATTATCATTAGGCTTTATGACAAAAAGCATAACACTTCATAGAGCATTTTATAATGGCTTATTAGGTCAAGTATTATAATACTTCATGATTGCTAGTCCTTTGCTTGCTGTTTTTTGTAGCAAGGATCAAAGTGCATGATAATTATCATTGCTGTAATCCATTAAAACTCTTTATAATGCATCATAATCACTGGTGTAATGCATTATAATGTGATAGTAACTTACTCTAAGTGGTCACTGAGTGCTTCAAGTAAAGTGATGAAATTGCTCCGGTATAGGCTGATTTAATACATTACAAGCTGGTCATATGTCAGTATAAGTAGTTTGCTTTAAGAAAAGTGAAAAAATACACATCAATTAATCTATACAAGAACAACACAAAACATTGGAAAACTTATTTTTATTAACAAATGTGACTCCTTCAAAAAACTTAAGTTTCAATAATGACATTCACTGTGGAGTGGCATAGGTTGATAAACAAAAGTGACTGCTTCAAAAAATAATAATAAAAAAAAACTCTTACATCTCAACACTCATCTATGTTGTACTTTCTTATGCCATGAATTAGGCGGCCAAGAATGCCTTCTCTGTGGTTTCTGCCCAACTAGTACTCCCACTCGATCACTCTCAGGTGTCTCGCAACAAAAAACAGTAAGCAAGGGACCAGCAATCATGAGGTATTATAATACTTGACCTTATAAGCCATTATTAAATGCTCTATGATGTGTTATGCTTATTGTTATAAAGCCTAATGATAATTTATGAGTGTTTATAATGATGGTTATACAAGTTTTTAAGCCAATTATAACACATTATAACTATATTTCTAATGCTTTATCAATGTGGGCAATGTCAGCGAGTTACTAACAATTATGAAGTATTATAATACCTGACCTTATAAGTCATGATAAAATTATTTATAGTGTGTTATGATTATTGTTACAAAACATTATGATCATTTATGAGTGTTATTACTGCATTATAACTCATTATAAATATGGTTATAATGCGTTTTAAAAATGGGCGTCAAGTAAAGTGTTACCCTATGACCTACAACAAACCACATAACCTATCATTTTCTGTCGGGAGTCGGGATCCTGGATCCACGGAGAGATGAAGCCAAAAACCGCGCGAGCGTACTGTAGAGATTTTAATTCCCTAATTCTTTCCAATTTTATGTCATCCTTAACTTTTTGAACTACTTGCCCCAGCGGTCTTTCACAGATTGGAGAGGCCCTCACCATCTTTATTTCTAAAAGACTGCCTCTCTGTGATGCACCTTTTATATCCAACCATGTTACTGACCCAGTGTGAATTAATGTAATCAGCTGTGGGATGTTCCACCAGGGGTACTTGTAGTGTCATACAACTTTTTTTAGGCTTTTGTTGCTCCTGTTGCAACTTCTTCAAAATGTGTTGCTGGTATTTAACTCAAAATGAGCAGATATTTGTCAAAAAACAGTTTAAACATCTGATATGTTGTCTTTGTACTATTTACACCTGAATATAGGGTTAAAATGATTTGCAAATAAGCACAGTTTTTTTTTTTTTTTTGCACATTCCAACTTCTCTGGAAACAGGGTTATTTCATCATCATCACCGTCATCTTGAACACAATTCATGTTTTGCTAAATTTCTGATAATTATTGCTAAAATACTGAGATTTCTCTCCTTTAAGCATGCTTTGCATTCCATGTCCTCCGCATTTTCTTAGCTTCAACCGCCTACACATTGCAGAGTTACAACAATTCATAACCTCCATCCACCTTACTTTTGTTATCTGGGCCAATCCTTTGCTTTGATAAATTAAGTGGGAATTCATGACTCTCTTCATGGTATGTCTGCACTCAAGACGGGTGCCATTTTGTTCACAAGCTGCATCAATGCAAAAGCTAAGCGGTGATTGGTCTAGACTGATCATATGTAGTAATTCTCCTACAATTGTATTTTGACATTAGGTTTTTTTTTGTCGTTTTTTTTCTTGGAAATCTATCTCATAGTCATGCAGTTTTTACAAGTTGATCTACTGAAATATGCTTTTATATAAATATCAACATTTTGTCCCAAGATCATTTGGACCAATCTTGCTGCAGTGGGATGAACAAATAGAATTTTCATCCAAACGTCTTGCACTACTGAGTTCAATATGCTTTTGGTTCACTATGGGCAATGTTCATATTTTGAACCATCTGGTAATTCACTTACCTGCATGATAAATAGAATTCACTTTAGCTGCCAAGCAGCTAGGGCTTGAAAGTTTGGAACATACACATAGATTTTAGGATATATGAATGTCACATAGAGTATTGCATATAGCCACACAACCAAAAAACATCTGCACTCTCCTATGAGTAATTGGCACAATTGAAGATGGTCAAAAAAGTGCTATTTTTCCCCTTCCTCTTTTTTGTTTTTTGTTTTATTTAGTTTTTTTGTATAGTCAGATGAGACACTCTCCAATATGTCCACTTTTGATGTATCTACCAGGTAGAGGATCATTGTCGTCTGAAATGTTGGAAAAGTCGTGCCAAAATCACCAGAGCTGTAATGCTATGAATGATACAAAAAAGCTGCTGTGAAGAATAACTGTTGATTAAAAAAACCACACCTAAACACAGACAGCATGGGAACAGGCCTTTAGTCTTTTAGGCATCAGGTCAGGCAGGTCTCATCTGCCATTCTGGCAATCAGAAAATCAGCTTCACCAGCGGAACCCACATGCAAGCGTTCACTCAGGGCTCATTCGCATGGCTCATCCCTCTCAGCTTTCTTTATTTTGTTTCTACATTTTTCAAGGGCTCTTAGCAGTCACTTATTTTTTTTTCTCCATTCTTTTCTTCCCTGTCCCAAAAATTGATTGGGGTCCCCTATCATTAAGAAAACTCCAATCAGCTGCAATGTAGAAAAACGAAACATAAGCTTCTCTAAGGTAACCTTAGGTAAGGGCAGCAAGAACATCTTTTGAGTAAGTTTTTTTTTTTTCCATCTTGAATTTGTTACATATGAATAATTCCCCTCTGAATCTTCCTCTTTCCATCTGCCAGTCATATGGCATGCCTGTAATGGTTTGTAAGTTATATAACTTTAAAATGGCACTTGCAAAGAGTAAAGACTTCTTATTTCACGCATTCACATTTCCTCAGCGGCCTGTGTCTTCTTCCTTTTCTTTCTTGTCTCCCAGATGGGTGGTGATTAGAGCAAGAAAAGTTGGGTGGAAAAAGCAGGGAAGCTGTGAAAGTAAGAGACTGGAGTGACCCCTTTGCCCTATTCATTAGGGTGGAGCCGTTACGCCTTTGGAAGCCTCCTATTTTTTATTTTTTATTCTAAACTCAATTAACGGATTGGAATCTCCTTAATGACAGTGGACCCCAATCGATAAGCGGGTCAGGTGCATGGAAGGTAACAACAAACTCGTGAAAAATAAGCAATTGGAATCAGCCCACAGTCTCCTTACTATTGAACCTATAAAGCAGATTATAGCAATTAATGATCAATAAAATTTGAAGAGTTTGTTTCCAAAACACAATAAGTGCCAAAATTATAAAAATTGAGAGAATACCATGGAGCAATAGCCCTGTGCTTTATGCGCATTGCGGAAAAATCTGTTTTTCGAAATTCATACTATCAGATGTATTTTTTTCAAGGTCAAAGTTTGTGATTTTCTAGAAAATGCAATGGGCACCAAAAAAAAGCTGATTTATAGGTATTTTTACTGTAATTCTTCCCGAAAATGGGCAATTAAAGATTTTATTTATCCACCTGCCAAAATTAATCCTGTTTTCATGATCAACAATTTACTTATTTATTTCTTCCGTTATCAAAAGCGGGCTTATCAAAGGGTTTTGCATGTTCGTCTTACCTGCCTAATTTCCTGAGGAGAAGATTTATTTTAACTCTGCATTTAAGCTGATAAAACACAAGAAGAAGATAAGCCTTAAAATAGTACCGTCGTGCTCAGGTGAAAGCTTTTTTTTTTTTTTTTAATTCTTATTCACAAAATATTCTTGACCGGTGCAGTGAACCAGACTTGGGAGGAGAAAGAAAGAAAAAAAAAATCATTGATTATGATTTCACCCCTTGAATGCCCTGGTTTACCTTTTCATTACTCCAAAGAGATTTACGGACTGTGGAAAGCCCAGAGAGGAGACATCTTGACTTCCTGTGTGCACAAATCGGTGGCTGTGAAACATACAGTTTGTATCTTACCACCGCTGGTTTTCCACTCAAAGGCCAGCATATTCATACTCTCTGTATCAGTGTCAGTTTATAAGCTGCTGCTCGAACAGCAGGCCGACCAACCAACATCAGTTTATGAGCTGCCACACTGCACACGTTCCCGTCCAATCAAATTATGTCTGCATGAGATGCATCTGCATCTGATCATTCCAAATGGGTAACCAATGCAGTTTTTATGGTGCACTATACATCACTCGCTCTTGAATGTAAACCTGGAATTTGATGCAAGGCATGGATTAAGAAGTACTTAATACTGTGCTGAAGAAGCCTGAAAAGAAAGCTGACATTTTAATTACAGTGTTTCGCGCAACTTCCCTGAATCAGGTTTAGTCAAAGATATGGGGCTGCAATCTCATAACATGGGGTGGATAGCAGTGGCATGCACAGACATTTTGGGGGGCAGGTGCACAGTGGGGGGGGGATTGCTGCTTCTTATTTGGGGGGGTGGGGGAGAGTACTTCTTATTGTGCACATTCCGTGTTTTCCAGTACTTAAAATTTTATTGTTTTTTTTTTTGCATGCACGCACATGAGAATGCAAAAGAGAAAATTGCGTTGGTGCGATTCTGTTCTTGGCCTTCGAATTCGACCATTCCAGCTCCTGAGCTTATCCAATGTGGATTTGCTCATATCGTGAGACTATAAGACCATGAAAATGAAGACAAAGGTCTGGTCTTGCATCATCTGGGATAAGTATGAATGTTAACGCTGACTTACTGGTGAATTTCAAGTCAGTGTTTGCAGAATGGTGATCTCTGCAGATTAATTTTGGCAGATCCACATTTTGAAGATGCTCTTCTATATATCTGTAGAAAGGTAAATTTGTTTATTCTAATTTCAGTGTTTTTATGAGCTGTCACAACTCATCAGTATACTTGTTCGAAACTGATAATAAACCACTTTGCACATCATGTTGAATACTTTGAGAATTATGATGGTCTTATTATTCTTAGACCTGTCTCAGTTTCTGGCAAAATTTCATGTCGGCCCTGTTTTTGTAAAGCTCAAATTTAATACACACATTTTCCCAAGACAGATTCTGAATACACTTGTAGAACAGAGATAAAAATAACATTTATGTTTAATTTTAAAATCAATTTTGGTTCAGGGAAGTGACAATGTAGGTTTTTTTTTTTCATTTTTGCCGGGCTTGAAACAAATCATTCAACGTGATTTATCCACTTAGATGAACCAGGAAATTACAATCCTCTCAATAAATTTCAACGCTTAATGGAGCCTTGCATAGTTCTTTTAGCCAATGAAAGAGCATTGCTTCAGTTCCATCAGCTAATGCTCTGGTAAGTGATATCACAGGACACTCCCATTATGAGACGTCTATTTAAATAACTTCCCTCCAAAGACTTTTCTCCTTCCCCCTGCATGCAAGCTGCTTAATGATGCCATGGAAACCAGGCTCACATCAAAGGATAAGCTGATTCAGCCAGTTTTGGGCTCGTACCCCCTCCCAACAATCTGAAGCAAAGCCTATTTTTTTTAATTGCTCTGAGCATTATCTTGTCCTATTCTCCTAGGGTATGAGGTGAGATAAGGGAGTTTTAGGCATCACCAGATCTGCTTGGAGGCCCGTCGGGGCCGCCCCAATTTGATTTCGGAAATATTAAATGCTTAATATTTACAATCAGATGTCAAGAAGTGTGGGGGGGGGGGATCCCCGGGGACTGCAGATGACGCAGTCTGTGGGTTGTCTCGTGGGACAGACCGATTGCCAATTTGGAGTCAAGCTGACTCCAACATTTCCAGTTCTAAGAGTTGGGATCCTTCATTGGAATTTGCTATTGCGTGGAGTGCTGTAATGTCCAAGCTGTTAAGTAAGTGTGTTTTACTTACATCAGAGGACCATAAAACTATGAAATGCACAATTATATGCCATTATATGAGAGAAACCTCTCATATAAACAACTGTGAAATTTTCAAAAATCTGTTGATGTGGGCCAGCTTTAGACCAGCTTTTTTATACACCTGTTTGATGCTGACTAATATAAAACCCCTCGTCCACTACAACACCTCCTGAACATGTTTACTACACAATCCCATATGGCAGCCTTGCGGTACTGTGGATAGCTCCGTTGCCTCACAGCAAGACGTTCCCGGGTTTGAATCAAGCAGAGCCCTCCTGTGTGATATTTGCACGCTCTTGCCGTGTCTGCACAGGTTTCCTCTCGATTTTCTGGTTTCCTCCCGCAGTCAAGACAAGTCATCAGTTTATATTGTCTAATTCCAAAATTACAAATTTTCAGGGCTGCTGTATTTGTTCTGTGTACATGCAGTAGTGGGTTTGATGGCTGCCCTCCCAACCGAAGCCACAAATACTTGCATGAATGGTGGGAGAGCTTGCAAAATGGAGCCAAGCAGCCAAAGAAAACAGTATTACCTCTTAGCCTATAAAATCTAACTTTGACGGAAGTGACTGAAGTGGCTTTAATGGGAAAATGATGACCAAATGACTTGAAGAGGATGAGGTTGTTTTTGCAGCTTTACTTTATACTTCATGCTGTATCTTTATCGAACCCTGTGGGGTGATTTGTCCTCTATACTTGAGCAATCCTTGATGCTGTGACATTTTGTGATGATAATGTGTGACGGCAGGACATTTCAAAGCATCGCAACAAATCCACTATTCCAGATTACTTTTTGAAACATTTTGTTATCTCTAAATGTTGATTTTTTCGTCAGACATGGAACATCTTGATTTCTCGCGAGCAAATTTGTTTCATACATGTCATGTTGAAAGTGAATCACAAGAACAACAGACTTTGTCAAAAGAAATATAACATTAAAGCTATATTTTGCTAATTTACTGAACAGGACACAACCCATAATTTTCCTCTGAATATCAAGCTGCAACCCATAACTTGACTTCTTGATTCATCTCTATCAGACAAATGTATACAATCACATGTGCTTGTGTACACACACACACACACACACACGTACACCAATCCTTTCTGTCAGGTCAGAGCTGACCGACACAACATGGACTCCACAAAACTTATGAAGATGCCCTGTGGTATTTAGCACCAAGACGCTAGCAGTGGTTCTTTTACTCTCTGTAGGTTGTGAGGTGGAACCTCCATGGATCAGACTTGTTCTTCCAGCACATCCGACAGATGCTTGACTGGATTGAGACCTGTGTAATTCTGAGGCCAAGTCAGCTTCTTGAAATCTTTCTCATCTCCCTCAAACCTTCCAGAGCAATTTTTAGAGTGTGACAGGGCCCATTGTCCTGCTGAAAGATGCCGCTGCTATTATGCACTGCTGTTGCATGAGGGGGTGTATTTGGTCTGCGACAATCTTGCGTTGGTGGTACGTGCAACAGTAGTACTCACATGAACGCCAGGACCCTAGCTTTCCAAGCAGAACATTTCCCAGAGCATTACACTGCTTCTCCTTGTTTGCCTTCCTCCCATAGGGCATCTAGGTGCCATCTCTTCCACTGGTAAACGCTGCACACACACACACACACACACATCTGGCCATCCACACGATGTGAAGGGAAACATGATGCACCAGACCAAACTGCCATCTTCCACTGCCAAGTGGTCCAGTTCAGAAGCTCACATGACCATTGTAGGAGCTTTTAGCAGTGGACATGGGTCAACATGCAAACTATGACTGGTTTGTGGCTCTGTAGCCCCATACATGGCAAGCTGTAATGCCATGAGTGCTTTGATACATTTATATCATAAGCAGCACAATCTTTTTCATAAATTTGTCTTTTAGTAACTCTTCTGAGGGATCGGATTGTCTTTGCGTCTCACAAGCATAAATGAGCTTTGCGCCCCCATGATCCTGTTGCTAGTTCACTGTTTTGCCTTCTTTGGACCACTTGTGGTTGGTTCTAGCCATTAATATTAGGAAAACCTGGCAAGACCTGGAGATACTCTAACTAAGTCATCTTTCCATCACAATTTGACTCCAAACAAAGTCGCTCAGAACATTGAGTTTGCCCATTTTTCCTGCTTACAAAACATCAGCTTCAAGAACTGACTGTTTACTTGCTGCCTAAAATATTCCACCCACTGACAGGTGTTATGATCCAGACAAGGAACCAAATGCAGACTCAGGGTAAAATGCACAAGGGAGCCTTTATTACCAGGGAAATGGTAATAGAGAAGGGAAAGGCTGTAGCCCAGAATAGAAGAGAGGGGGAGCTAAGTTGGTAAAAAAAAATTTTAAAAAAGGGTAGGGGCGTATCCAGCCAGTGATTGTCCTGGGGCGGAAGTCTGGCGGAGAATACCACTTACAGAAAAGTCACTGCCTGCCAACAGGACCGATGTTTAGCAAGTATACAGTCCCAATCCGAGAGACCAATGAAGGCTTGAGAGGTGTTCTTTATAAACTGACTCATACGCACTGCTGGAATAATGACACACAAGGGTTGAGACAGACAGAAGCCACTGTCAGGAAACAATCAATGTCATTCACCCCATCTGTCAGTGATTTTAATGTTTTTGCTGATCTGTTCATACTCACTTCTTCACGGCATTACGCATAGAATATTGGGATTTTAATCTGTGCCGACTTGAAAGTGAACCCCCACATTAAGGATGCCACGCTCCCATTCCATCCTCTCCCAGAAGTGCTATGTTGGATGAAATTTTTTGGACTATGCCGGTCATTAGAGCATCCTGATGTCACTGTCAGCTTGATACAATGTGTGCTCTGGGACTTGGCACATTAATCTGCTAAAAGGAGGTGGATTGTAGCCATAAGGGAATGTGGCATTGAAATTACTCTCAGTGGGTGATGTGGACCTTTGTGTATGCCAGAGTAACATTCCATGCACCATTACGCCACCATTACAGCCTGCAATGTTGACAAACGCAGGATGGATCCATTTATTTTTATTGTCAATTCCAAATACTGACCCAACCATCTGTATGTTACTACATAAATCAAGATTTTTCAGGCCAGAAATAATTTTGTTCCATTCTAAAATGTCCAGTATTTGAGGTTGTGTACCTGTTTTTGCCTTATCTTCTTATGCGTGCCTGATTGCCGTGGAACCTAGCTGAAGCCAATCTGTTTTAAGGTTTGACATTCAGAGATACCACTCTATACAGCATGGTTGTAAATAGCTGCTGTTTTAACACTGAAGCCTTTCTCTATGCTTAAATGAGTCCACCCTTTCTCCGATATCACCAAAGAATTATCCCTCGCTGGATTTTAGTTTTTAATCCCACCATTCTTTATATACTGTGTGTGTGTGTGTGTGTGTGTGTGTGTGTGTGTTTATGCACACGCGCTTGGAGCTCTTGTTCAGGGGGCTGCTAATTTATCATTTCAAATTCAAAGTTTCTGTTTTTTTATTTTTTGTTTTTGTTTTTTTCTACCAAATTAGACCAGCAAAACCAGACATGGTGGCTTATTTCCGTCAGCTGCTAAACTGATTTAGGAAAGTCTGACAAATAATTAGCATGAATCTCACAGTAATGAATATCCACTTTACTGTTGCCATCATCTTAAAAAAAGTGTTGAGAGAGACTTTGCACGCTGATAACTACTTATAAGGAATCACATCTGACCTTTTGTCAATTTGCTCCTCCGTAGTTAAGTAAAATTGGTTTCAGTAACGTATGATCGAGATTGTACAAAAGGTACAATTTTTCTGGTTTAATTTATTTAGTTTTTACACCGGGATGTTTGTATTATCAGTCACGCAACCTCAGAATTACACGACGTGATTTAAAGTTTCATTCATTCATAAAATTTCAATGAGTTGAAATTGTCACTTTTATATCTTGACGTTAGTCATCGAATGAGAGAACACTATCATTTCAAAGTCTGTCTGGCTTTAAATTTGTTGGTAGGTACTTTATGCTCTTAACCATACCCAGTAGAATGAACTAAACAAATTAGCACAAGTTACATTCTTTGTTTTTGAACAGAGCCAGACTAGTTTGAAAATATTTCAGCACTCAACGCATATAATGAAAAGGTGAATGTAGGGTGCTGAGAGAACAGTGAATTTGGGATCTGTGCATTCGACTAAATTATCAGTATCAGCACCCTACTAAAAACACAGAAATATCCAAACATCCACCCTGAAACACCCCAGCAACCAACTCGAAACACAGTGGAAAAAACCCTGTGCAACCTGGCAACCATTGAAAAACACCTTGAAACCATGCAGAAACACGCAAGCAATGAACGTGTGCACCCTAGCAACCACCCAGAAGCACCTTAGCAACCACACACAAATCCAAAGCAACTGACCTGTTCACCTAGGGCACTACCAAGACATACCTCTGTCACTATCAGGCAGGGGAGAATCATAGGGAACTACGAACCATATCACACATTTGTAATCAATGGATGTCAGAGATGCGTAAAAATGGGGACCAATGTTTTGGCTTTGATGACTCATCTGGAAAGTCACAAACACTGAATCAATTTCTAAATGGAGATTGTGCGGTCATCAGTCCTTGATCTGACGCTCAAGCAGAATTACTGTAGGTGATGTGGCTATTACAAAATTATGCTTTGTCCTTCATTGCTTCTAAATTGAAAAACACAGCAAACTGGTCATTTTCTCTGTGAGTGCCGGCATTGGCTGTGAACATCATCTCAAGGGCTTGTCCCGGAACTGTCTGTGACTCCTCCCACTGACACACTGCTCCCCAGCTGTCAGTTACCGAGGACAAGGAGCACAGGAGCATGTTGGGAGCAGGATATCCTGCCTTTCTGTGATGAACTCAGAGAATGGCTCATTGATCAGGCTCCGGCCAAGTCCTACCGTGGGGTCTTCGCACGTGGGAACAAGATACAGGAAGACACAAAGCAGCAACTGTTATCCCAGTTTGGAATCTTCGCACACAAAATAGCTTATCATCCAGCATTATAAGGCCCCCCAATGCACAGACAGTTTCAACCCTGAAGTCTGCCAAAACTAATTGCCTTTTTTCCCCCTTTTTCTTTTACAATTTTCAATGCCATATTAGTTTTCTCCGCAGGGTATACTGAGAATTTTGAGAGCATGCCCCTTTAGTGTTGCTGAATGCATTTACCATTTAAAATTTCTGATGCACTGATTGCCTTCATTATTATTTTTTTATTTCCCAGTTTCAAATATTATCAATATTTTCAAATTTAAAAAAAAATTTTTTTTGCTGTAATTATTCTTCCTTTGGTAAAGCTTACCCTTTTAATTTAATTTGTCCTGGTTTGATTTTGCAACACACAAGGAGTCTTTGTGGACAGAGAAAATAGTTTATAATCAGCCTTAAATTGAGATATGTCTTTGTAGTCCTGATCAAAAGTGGCAGCCATTAGTATTCTCAGTAATGCACAGAAACACATTGAAACTCTATCTTTTTATGATGTCAGTGCAGTTAACAGGGAACAATGGCGATTATATCATCTGCAAGGCACTGCCATGGAAACAGCTTTTCAATAAAAGATAATATGTAAATCCTTGCAGCTGCAGTGAAAAGCTAAGATTAGCTCTGTGGCTTGGTGTTCAATTTCAGTACAATGGTCAGTTCTTTCATGCTTTATAATCTAAATCATTGAAGAAAAAATTACATGCATATGGGAAAAGCCTTTATTATACGAGAGAGGGCATATTTCCATGTAGGTCACGTACAGTGTCACATGGGATTATGAGGTCATCTATACAAAATTCTATGGACATTTGTTAGTGTGGTTAAACATATGCAGTCCCTCGATTATCAGCATCATATAAGGCTGTCATGTGCAGTCAGATTGGCGAAGTGGACAGTGCATGCCTTTTGATTACATTTTCCTTTGTTAATTTAATGTGTCTTAATTTATTTTCATCATTTTCTGTGTGCCCAGAATCCCCTAATGTTCTAAAATTTACTGAAGATGCATATTGTGTGATGCATTAAAGCAGCGAGGGCATTCACATGAGATTTGAAATCACTTTGATTGAGTTATAATTCAAACCTTCTTGGAAGTGCGCATACATGGATGAGGCTCAGACCTTGTCCCATTGCTACCCACAATTGCCATACTGTATATGCATGATACAAATGACCTCATAATTAAGCAATATCACACGAGAGAGAGAGTGGTGTTGTTTTTGCGAATACCATCATGGCTATGATGCGGTTTTAGGCATGGGTTCTACAACAGTTCTAAAAATGCCACTTATTAGTTGAGGGCAATAAGCCACAACAGATTATGATTTCTTGAATCATTTAATAAGTTATGTGGCTTCTGCCTGCGCAAATTGTTTCAAAAATGGATCGGGACTTGACTGTTGCTAACAATGTAGTGCTAAGTTTGTGATTATTAGTTAGTGTAATTCGTGGTTATTAAAACCTTTGTGAGCGGAGTGATTTTTCTGTTATATGTCCCAGTGATCTAGTGCTCTATCATCAGCACTCATGGAATTCCTCTCAAATCAAATTACTCGGTCGGAACTAACCGTTGTATAAATATTTGTATAATATGTGTGCCAGAATTTCACCACAGAAGCGTACTCTTTGGCTATATATTCAATATGCTTTCTGTAGCTACATGTTTCTGTAGACCAACTTTTATAATAGTCTGGCAAAACAACACAATTTTTAATGGCAACAAAATCATAGCAGGGATGGTTTTCAAAATGCTTTTGTAATTAATGCCCCTTCCAGAATGATCATTTGATTTATCACTTGACTCACTCCATTGTAATTCAGTAGATATTTCCTGTTACTAACTTCGGAGAAGGAGATTCTCAGAAAAAAAGTCGAAAGGCATTTTAAGAAGTCATTTTTAAGCCGCAGTTGGCACACACAGAAACACAGGAACTGAATAGGGCTCAGGATGAAGAGTGGTCAGGGGTCAGTCTGTGTCAGGTGACGACCAAACCGGATTCAAGGAGATTTCGTAAGCCAAGGACAACTCCAAGGCTTGGAGGGACCGGCAGTCTCACCACTCAAGTTGACCGCAAAGGGAAACATCCCAAAGAAACTAGACACATGGTTTTCTTATATTTTTCTTAAAACGGAAAGTATAGAGCTCAAGGCAGACCTGGATTAGAACATAATGAAGGGAAGCAATCCAGCAGAGAGGGAACACAGATCAGGAACTGAAATAATATACTACAAACCATCAACAATTGGAATCCGGTGGGGGTGAGAACACGGAAGGGAAGGAGAACATCAGAGCACAGTTGAATAATGAACATGGTGACACTTCACAATAAGGGACACAATATTTGATTTGCTACTAAAGAGAAAATGAGGAACTGCTAGCAAACCATTAGTTAAAGGTCGGTCCTTGCGTAACTTCTGATTAAATTTTACTGATTAGCAAATGAGTAGTTCGTTGAGGAGCAATCTGCTTGAAAATGTGTTCATAAATTATCCAGCTATTTTGATTAATTTTATTTGGAACTCTGACACAGGGCAGATCCAGGACTCAGGTGCAGTCAGTATCCAGTTTACAGGATTTATTCAGGTTGTACAATCCAGGCGGGTAGCAGCCAGTGAGACTGTGGTGCAGAAAGGAGAACCCAAAATCAGAAAAACAGAACTCGATCTAAAGTCAAAAACCAGGAAGTAAGTTCGCCAAAGCCAAATCGCAAGGAGATAACTGAAAACCAAAAAGCTGACTAGAAAATCAAACCCGGGTAATCAATGACACACAAGGGAAAAACTAAATCATAAGCCAAAAATATCCAGAATCAGAAATAACTCATAAAAGAGACACAGGGAAACTGGCTCGCCAAAGTTACAATGGAATGAACTGGTATGGGGGAGGCTAAGGGCCTAACTCCACTGGGTGCAAGAACATGGAGCTGAGGAACATGCGAGCAGGTGTGGCTACAAATGAGGGAACAATCAAATGATAGTGCGGGAGTGAAAAGATGGCACATGAAAGGGAATGAGAAAGGGAATACGATAAATTGCTTAAATCAATAAGGGAATATGGAAAATAATCAATACAAATACAAAATATACTTCAAACAAAATGAGACAGATTCAACCACTGACAAGTTCCCCAAGGACTGCCCATTAATTAATGGTTTACTATCGGTTAGTTCCTCATCTGCTCCTCATTTGTTCCTCAATTAATTCATCATTAGCAACTTTATATCATTTGATTAGGGGTTACTCAAGAACTACCCATTAGCTAATGGTTTACCCGCAGTTCGTTCCTCATCAACAACATTCTCATTCAGACTCACCACGTAATGACGCTACCTGACCAAACGTCGATATTCGACACAAAAGGAGGCTTTTAGCGTCTTAATTTATTACTTCCAGTTAGGGCTCTGGTTAAGGCTAAAGGGTTATGGGGCAGGGTTCGTTTTCAACTGGCGTGAAATAAGGACAGCAAAATCTTTCTTTCGCATCATATATCGATGCTTGGGAAGTAGCGTCACTATATGACGCGTTGGGATGAGACTGGGCTCCCCTCATTTGTTCTTTCATTAATTAATAATAAGCTTCATTTTAAAATTTTCTTGGGGGTCTCTCAAGAACTGCCCGTAAAGTTTTGGTTTACTAACAATTTCCTCTTTCATTCCTCTTTAGTTCCTTGGTAACAACTAAAATGTTGTGTATCTCATTGTAAAGTGTCACCAATTTATTATAGTATCATTTATTTATTATAGTAGACCCTCTTTTAGATAACTAAAATATGTTTTGCTGCTGTCCCCTTCCACAGCATTATATTGCTCTACTTTCATGCCGGCACTGTGCTCTGCTGACAAACTGGGAGCTTGCTGGCCGCTATCAACTGCAGGAAATACATTGACTAGGGATAAGAACCTCACATAACCCCATGTCAAGAAGCCCAAATATTCCTTTAAAATTGCATCGCAAATTTTAGTTTCTGCCTTCAGCCCTTATCTTGACTTCTTGACACATGATTTTGTCTGTCTTTTTCAAAGTTTTATTCTAAATTAGCCTCTCTGTGAAGCACTGAGGATTATGATTACTTTTATTCCACTGGATTAACTGAAATGAATTTTTGATCACATAGTAGCAATACACTTCACAAGAAACAGTTATGAATTGTCAGACAAAAAAGCGCATTGTTGTGACAAAAAAGCACATTAAGCACTCCAGCAGAATGCACTCTGTCTTTCTTACAGTAAAACCATGCTGAGATCTGAGCATGAGGTCTTAATGCTGGGACCTCTAACCCCCAGGACAAAATGAAAGTGCTGACAGACAACATACAGTACACAGTGCTTACATATTTATGAGGCCTTGCATCCCCACCACATCTGGCACCACAGAAGCAAGGTGGGCTTTGGCTGGAGCTACAGCTTTGCCATCCTGCAAACAGGCCTTCGCCTGCCAGAGACTATTTCCGAAACCACCGTTCGTTTCCGTCCCTACAGCAGATGCTGGAAGACTTGCTGATGCTGGTCAGAAGAAATATCCATGTTTCGGCTCACTAGGGCGAAAAAATAAGTGCGTTGAGTCTGCTGGGGCCTCCTGTTGGTAACACATGCATACTGATACTCATCTTACAAAGTTTAAAACATCATTTTATTTGAAAACCCAAGCACGCTCAAGTGCATTTTCAAAAAATGCATTTTGTGCACCCGTCAGCTTGAGTTTCCTTATCTTTGCATCAGTTAAAAAAAATCACTTCAGAGTTTAGGAATTTTATAGGTTTACCAGTCGCCGGTTCATAGTTTGCCCCTCCTTGGATCACTGGTACTGGTGGTAGGTGCTTGCTAGTGCTGACCAGGGGTACCTAAGAAGCACTGGCCCTTATCAAAGTTGCTCAGATCCCATTTGCCCCACATCTATGACATGGTCCAAGAAAATCGACTTTTCACTTACCATCCTGGGTCTGTCAGGAGACCTAGGCATTTGCTAATGTATTCAACATTATTTGCTTCGTCTGTGCTTGGGCTTTATGTTTTGGCACATCAATATATTTGTTGCTCACTCATATAGCAGGTATCTAAAAACAGAGTGCTTTCATCTAATTGACTGAATCTTGCCTCAACTTCCACTTCATCAGTCTGCTGGTAATATTCCTGAGAATAGATGACAAGATCAATTATACAATCATAATCGCTTAGGAGAAAAAAAAAACAAAAACATCTAATTGGCTGTGGAGCCATTAAACTCTTGAGCCCAAAATGAGATGAGAATATCTCAGCAACTAGGTAGTCCATTTGAATAATCTTGGTATAATAATGAAGGTAACACCTTGGGGACTTTTATCATCATGTGAAAATCAGTATATATGTCACTGAGTCAGTGTAAATGAAAATGGTACACAGCATAAATGAAAGACCTCATTTCGACCTGACAAAATTTTGCTTTTCAAATTATTTATTTGCTGTCTGAAACCTGCAAAAATATTACAGCACAGAATCTCATCATTATCTGTGCCGAAGTTCATTCTTAGCAAGCAAATCAGAGCAAAATCAGAGGTTTTTGTTCAGGAATGTCCAGGAGGCATCTCCAAATTGGCTATTCAGGCACCTTTTGGGGCTCCATTGGTGGTTTCTTAGCAGCCAAACTGCAAAACTACTCTAATTTAATTTCACTAATTTGTCACCACAGGAATACATTTATTTTTTAATATTTTATTTTTTTTTTTTTTATAGCACCCAGACCTGAATACATTTTCCCATTCAAAGAAAATACACGCAAAGGAAGTTTGACTCCACTGGAGCAGATTTATTTTCAATAAAACAAGCAAATGACAATGATAAGGTAAATAATGGTAAAAACTTAAAAACAAAAGACATCCCAGCAATTATTTATGCAAGACCTATGTTTCCGCTGATAAAAAAACAAAAAATAGTTAAACTTCAGTAGGGATTGAACTCAAGTCACCCTGGCCAGCACACAGCGCCTTAGCCACTAAGCTACCTCATTAGACAAGCTGCTCATACTCTCATTCCAATTCTGAACAGTGAGTCTGCCATTATGCGTAAGGATTCCCAGTCAGATGTAACTTTAAAGACTTCTTTTAAAACGACTGTTGAATAATCCGCGGACAATTTGAGCAATATTATCAATGAGCAACTGGTTTTGTGACTGTATTGCTGCATTAATTCCAACACACTCAGAGTACATATGCGCACTGGCACATGGACACCCAATTAGATGCACCGGGAATGCAAGGCTCTATCTCAGGCTGGGTTGTGCTATTAAGGTGGATGAGGGCTTGTTGGCAACATCAGAGCTCATAGAATCAAATGGCTATCCCCAAAGTCAAATTTACAGCAACACACGCCAATCACAGAGAAGAAAACATATACATGCAAGGGGAATGATCAGGGCCTGACATAATTGGAGGCAGCGTCATGAAAAAAAAAAAAAAAAGACTGGGAGATGTAGTTTCAATATAACACAGACACATTGGACTAACAATAGCCAATGCAGATTTACCCTCAAACACAGTTTTTATCACAAAATATCAAAGGTAAGAAATAAGTTTTGCTCAGAGCTATAGATTGTGAAGTGTACGCCTGCTGTTCCTCTTAATTTCCTCTTTAATTTGACGCATCATTTGTATGCCTAGCACAAATTCAGTACAAACGCCAGCGATCGAGCACTGATATTATTTTATCCTATGTTTTGCTACATGCTTATTTGCTTGCTTGGTGCTTGAAATGTGTTCGGTTGAGTTAAAATTGGTCGACATGAGCTTTTTGCTAAGTTTCTTCTTTAAATGGATATGCTGCATGACGATGTTGCTATTAGGAAACATACTTACTTTCTCATGTTCATTGACTGCCTCCGGTAGCGGAGCCACTCGGGCTTAAGAGGTTAAGCTTACAGAAATGTGTATTCAAGAGGCTGCTTGGAGTCTGTCAATAATATAATTCTGATTTTATAGTCCTGCTCTTTTTGTATTCTTGTACTATTCCTCAGTCAGAATTAGATTAGACAATTCACCCTTTTTTTTTTGGTCATTTATTTATTTACTTACTAATTACTTTGTTAAAAAGTATTAATTAATTTTGCTTCATGTCTGCTTTTATTTTGGGCAAACATGTGGCAGTTCATGACATCAGTCTTAATGAAACATGCAGTGCACAGAAAAGGAATGAAGGCCACAGAATGTGGTCTTTTGCTGTGATTAGTTTACCGGGAGAGCACTAGAAGCAGACATTGAGACAGCAGCTTTTATTTGTAACAACAAAAAGCTTTAGCTTCTTCATGGGAGAAATAGTTCACACAGTGTAACTTACAGTGCTATCTTTTAATTACAGCGATAATCTACTGCCTAAGCTCATCAGGCCAAAGAAAGAAAAGAAAGGATATTTAATAAAATTTTTCTCTCAATCACAAACCCTGAAAACTGCATTTAATTATGCTTTATTTCTCCTCATACCTTCTGAATTGATATGTCCAATATAATTAAATTAAATTCTCTAATTATTTTCTCCATTTGCTTGCATTCTGCAGATAGAAGTCACCATGATCAATACTGTGCATTTGCGCACGAAACATTTCATTGTTACATGCGTGCTATTTATGACAATGAGCGTGGTATCTTTCGTAATATTTTTGTGTTGTTCAGCATCTTATGTAAAACAGTAATTTTTCAAACACCAATTTGCCACTGATGCCATTCTCAATGCTGTATTTATAGGTGGCCAGCAATAGCCCCTGGTGTTGTTATAGTTAGGTTGTGGTATTATAATCTCTTCAGAGAGGAGTGGATTTAGAAAATTTTACTCCAGATAAAAAAGGGGTGGCAGCAGTTTTCTGTAATGTGACATAGGCCTGCACCTCCCGATTGAAGTAAATCCTGTACTACAAATCACAGTCAGTATCATTGTATCCATATTTATATTGATTCATTATTTCAGCACGCATATGCAGCAGTAAGAATGTGCAATGCCTTTTCATAAACATTTTCTTCATGTGTGATGTATAATATGCCAAACAAAATATGCCCTCCATCAGTCTTTCACTGTATAAAGTGCAGAGCCATCCTTTGATTTGTTGTGTACATTCACAATTAATGCTACCCCCTGAACACTGCAAAAATGACATTGATTGATGGCTGAGGTTTATATCAAAGGAATCATGTCATTTTTGATGTTGCTGTTGTTGTTGGGGTACACACATTGCACAGTTGAGCTCAGAAAAGGTGCATAGAAGACAAAGAGCTTTCACTTAACGGGACCCCCAAAAACAATTGGTGCAACCTCAAAATTTTGTTGTCTCACAACAACACTAGGTAACAGTTTTTCATGAAATGATGATATATAGTTCTAAAACATCTCACCTTGTTTAGTAATGCCTTTAACATTACTTCATATTCGGCAACTTTGTTTAAAATGTAAGCACCAGTGTATAACCTAAATGCAAAGCGATGTTTTAGCGAAAGCATGACTTTTCTTAGGGACTATGATGCTTTTATTATTATTGTTGTTGTTGTTGTTATTACTATGACTATAATTGCTGTTATTTCCCAGTTATAATATTCCGAAGAGAGATTTAGTAACTTTTTAGCAAGAAAAAAAAAACACACACACACACACACACACTCATCACTCTCAAGGTCACACCCAGAGATTGCTCATTTTGATTTCACATCTTGTGGGGGGGGGGGGGGGACAAAGACACGTTAGTGGCAAATACTCGTTTTTTTTAACAGCTTTTTTTTTTTTAAATCATTTCCTGCACAGTTGGGACCAGAATAAAGAGAAAATGACATATATATGATGCATCCCTACAATTATTGGAGTTGTCTGTTCCAGGATGACAATAGCCCAAACCTTCTGGGGCATAAGGGTCTTTGAATGTTTTTATGAGGATGAAAATAATCCTACGCACATACATCGCCACTTTCACTCAGCATAACTTATTCCAGCAGAACTCATACGGGGTATATCGCTGCAACAACAAAAAATGTACCAATGATATTTTCAGATGGGTACATTCAATCTCAGAACTTCGCGTCCTGACTGTGCCAAATACCTGTACTGAAATTTTAAAAATAAATATTTAAAACAAAAAAGCAAATAACATTTTACAAAGGCCATTGCAGGAGGCCCTGGAACTCAATAACTGGGTAGACATGTACCTCTCCTCCCTTGGGGTAGATTCAGAGGTGATGTGTAGCTTCCATATTCAACAAATACTGCGCTCAGAATCTGGAGCCTAGAACCAACCTCCAATCCCCCCAATCCCACAAGAAAAAAAAGGAAAAGCTATTAATGCTAGGATGCTCTGGGGAACTGTTGGTATTAGAAAGGCCCACCTCAATAATCCGCTCAGTCTTAAGGACTGATCATTGATGCTGTGCCACTGAAGGACCCTGTCAGTAGGATGAAAAACCATTGCTGCTCCACACATGCGATGGAAGCCTTCTATTCTGACCATGGCTTAGGTAACTAAATGTTTAGGGTTAAATGAGGTTCCGCGTGAGAATCTGTGAGAGGCCTTTTTTTCTTTCTTCTTTCAATGGCAAGTGAGCTTCCTGGAGCCGGTGGGGACAGCATTGCAAATTGCAGGTGCCTGAAAAGGTGACAGGCCAAACAGAGCCCAGGAGCACCATCAATCGGATCTCTTAATCAGTGACACTGAAGTCTTCAAGTCCCCAGCTATACAGGAGCTCTGGAGTTTGTTAGTCAGCCGTACTCACTTCCTATCACCTGGGGCTTTGCAGCCGGCAGTGAGAGAATACCGTGGTTCTGAAGAAGTCAGTCTATTTTTTGTTGTTGTTTTGCATGAATTTGGTAATGCCGCGCTGTAATTTGCCACATTCAATTGCTGCATTGAGGCAGCAGTATTAGTTATATTATTAAAGCAGCCATCGTATGAGTTGCAGGGGAAGTTATCCAGTAGTTATACATATTAATTGGTAATAATTATAGAAGAGGGCATCGATTATTAAAGATGGGTTGCTTCTTGAACCTCATCTTGTCTGCATTTGATAGAGAGTGTCTTTGTGAAAAGATCGCCGAATGCGTATGTCTTTCAAAAGCCCATCTACATGCATGGTCACCAAAGACAAAAGACAGAAAATGATTCCCACAGAGTAAAGCCTCAGGCAGTAGCATAACAGTAGGGGGTATAGCGAGTGCAAGATCACTAGGGCCCAATGGCAGGAGGATACCCACGACAGAATCAGTCTCTGGGTGACATCAACGTAAGTGTCTTTCTAAGTGTAAACACTCATACCAACCAAGGCCTTCCAATAATAGGGCTTCACGCTATAAGACTGGCTATCTATATCACTGCAATTGCATCATTTCTCAGTCATGGGGCTGGCAAGTTGATGTCATCATGGCACATTATTCATCATTTTAATTGAACATAATGCATGATTACATTAAATAATTTAGATTTATTTCTGGAAAATGCTAAATAAAACAATGAAAATTTTATTCTGGATATCATCATTGAGACAGCAAGTGTTTCTGGGTAATGTCCAACATTCCACCAGCGTTTCCCAAACTGTGTGCCGTGAGAGCTTCCTAGGTATGCCGCGAGAAAACCCACTTACTGTTTTTTTCCTGATAGCCTAATAGTATAAAACCGCTCAACTTACAGGATATAAAAATAACAATTCATGTCATTATCAATTCATTCAATTCAGTTTATTAAAATGCCTATTTAAAATTCCTTCTCGATATTTCGGCATCATGTATTCTACTGTACAATTCCTTCTCGTGGCTAATCACACATCGTCTAACACGAAAAATTAAAGATTCACCGGTAAAACTCAGCTAAAACAGCAGTGTAGGCTAGTTGAAAAGAAACAACGAAAATGGGTAAATTCCTGACCAAAACCATCCGACTAAGACCCCGAACCACTTCACTCTTGCTGCGCTGGCCAGAAAAAGAATATCAAAATGGTGAGCAGACTTACAGCGAGGAATATCTGACTCACGGGTATATATTCCCCGGAGATCCTGCTAACCCAATACCACTGTGTCTTGCTTGCAGTGAAAAGCTGGCGAACGAAGCTATGGTGCCAAATAAATTAAAGAGACATCTTTCAACCAAGCACCCTTCTCTGGAAAAAAAAAGACCGTGAATATTTAATACGGTTGAGAACAAACTAGCTTGCTTCATTAAGAAAGTCGCTAGTGTCAAAAAAAGCATTAAAAGCTACCTATCTGGTCGCAGAACTAGTAGCAAAATCAAAGACGTCTCACAGAATTGCCAAATCTCTTATCATGCCAGCATGCAAAGCTATCGTCGGCAACATGTTGGGTCAAAATGCTGCCAATGAAATATCGAAGGTTCCTCTCTCAAACAATACAATTGGCAGACGAATAGGAGAAATGGCAGCAGATATAGAGGACATTGTAATGGATAAAATAAAAGGGAGTGGGAAATTTGCGCTGCAGGTGGATGAAACAACCGATGTCAGGGGACACGCACAATTACTGGCCAAAGTCAGATATGTCGACAGATGAGGAAGTATTTTGAGTGACATCCGAGTATCTGGAGCAGTGGGGGCTGAACTGGAAAGACTGCATAGAGTCATGTATTTAGCGTACTCACCAGTGACGGTGCTTAGTAGCAGTCTGTAGTTGCGCCAGAGCGCTACAATGCTGCCTAGTAATAAAATAAAATCTGGTTTTCAAAAAGAAATGCGAGAAAGGAGAGAGAAGAGAGGCAAAAGAAAGGGTGTCAATATGTGACCCAGTTTTTCTCCAAGATTGGTGGGTAGCCTAGCCTACAGTCTGTGAGAGGACTGTGAGTTAACCTGTTAGCTTTAAAGAAAAGTTCACCCAAAAATGTAAATTCGCTCATCATTTTCTCATGCCAAGGCTTATCGAAGGGTTCATGAATTTCTTTATTCCTCAGAACACTCTTGGGGTTACAAAGAAGAGCTGCATTGAAAACAAATCCAAATTAATTGAAGTCAATGGAGACCACTTTTTCAACCGTAAAAGACAACACTTAAAAACCACAAAATGCCTCCATACTGCTCTTGCGGCATAATCCAAGTGACCAAAAGCCCCGCCATTCAAATTTGATCGTAAAGACGTCTTTTTGCAATATTTTTTGTCCTTAATGTCCAATGTAGTCGCCTTGTTCATTTTCACGCAAGAAGGTAAAATTCAAGACCTCCAGCTAAGGTGACCAATGAGGGCAGAACATTCTGCAACGGCCCTAAACATCTCCAATTGGAGAAACGCACTGCAGTTTTGAATGTTCACATTTTTACAGTTGGCCAACTTAGCGAGGTCAACTTCTTACGCGAAAATAAATAGGGCTCTTTTAGCTAAGTGGCTAAATTGGATATTAAGGCTAAAATATAGTGAAAAGTCGTCTTGATGACGTCTTGAAAATGAGTCAAATTTGAATGTCAGGGCTTACGGACACTTGGATTATGCCACATGAGCAGTATGGAGACATTTTGTGGTTTTAAAATTATGTTTCTTACGCTTGAAAAAGTGGTCTCCGTTGACTTAATTGATTTGAATTTGTCCTCAATACTATTACAACACTCCAAAAGTGTTTTGAGGAAGAAAGAAATTCATGGACTCTTTAATTAGCCTTGGGGTGAGTAGAGTGAATTTTCATTTTTGGGTGAACTTTTCCTTAATTGTCCATAGTGAAATGAGCTAGCTACGAGGTAGACTCGCAAGTCAATAATTTATGTATCACGCATTCCAGAGGAAAAATATGAATCTGAATAGAACGGTCTTGTTTTTTCCTGCCGTTGAGTTTCTGTTTTACATTATACGTTTTGGTATCCAGTTGGACAGCCAATCAAACACAGATTCGCAACACATCTTAATTGTGACAAATCATTTGTATGAACTGATAGGCGGACAACCTAGCGACTGAATGTACAATGGGTATATCACGGTGGAAGCAGAGGTGGAGATGCTGACAGAGGAGGGAAGGTTATTCAATAAACACAGTCATGACTGTGACAAAGTCATCGAGCAGTTTTAAGGATGAAAGATCATCAATCACTGAGGGGCAGCCAGAATGCGCACAGAAAACCATATTCTAAATCCATGGTTTTATTTAGGGGAATTCTTTGAAGTTGTCAGTTCTGAAAATGATTGTTTTTCAATTGTCGAGGTGCACAGTTTTTTTTGTTTTTGTGTCGCAGTATAACCTTCTGCTAAGAAAGTGGGCTAGCAACATGTCCTATTATACTTAAAGAAAGTCAAGAGCTTGTACATTGATACTTTTGCTGAAAAATAAATCAGACACAGTTCTTTTAGTGGAGTACTTTTTTTATTACAAGAGTATCTGTAATCTGAGTTGAGTCAGGCATATGTGTACTTCTTTCTCCTCTGCTGAGCACTGCTATATTAGCATACAGGTCCCAAGACTCTAGGTCTAATTCTCAATACAGTGCAAACTTTATGTGTACTGAGTTAGGACACACCCTTCCAAATATTTTTGGTATTACTGGTATCAGTTAGATGATTGTCAATGATTGTCAACTTGACCTCAAATATAAGACCTTAAAATTAGTAATTTCCATCACTAATGATTTTCCATTTTGGAATTTTACAATAAAAATTACAATGAGTCTGTGAAAGATGGCCTTTAGCACATTTTTTTAATGTTCTCTCGCATCAAATAGTGAATTGCATACTGTATGCAGACTGTTGCATGGGCAACTCACTCGCGGAAATTATTGCACTGGTAGTACTGAACTATCAGAAGCAAGACGGTTGCAAGCCTTCAGAGTTTGAGTCATGTCAAGCTTTTAATGGGTCAGTTAGCTCGTACAGATGTGGTGACAACAGCTGCCCGGGGGGGCCCAATGTGATTTTTTTTTTTTCCATGGGGCCCAGAATGCCTGGCAGTGCCCCTGTCTACAGACAATAGTGAAAGGAGAAACATACAATGGACCAGCAACAGGGTGTTGGTCTCCCAAGGCTCATCAATATGCAAGGGCAATGAAGGCTCTCTCATCTGAAGGCTATCTCATCTCATCTGCAAGGAGCATACCCTGCAAAAAAATGTGCTATAGGACCTCTATGGAATTTTATAGAACTCTATAGAACATCAATGGAACTCTATAGATCATTTTAGTAGAACAGCATGTTCTATAGGATTTTCTGTGTTCTATAGGAATTTGCTAGAAACATATGGAGCACCTCTATGTAAAAGAAAGTCCTATAAGATTATTGCTGTTCCATAAGACTTTCCTATAAAGCACCCTTGTTGAAAACCTGTTCTATAGGACTTTGATGGTCTTTATGACCTTCTAATAGAACAAAAGCTTAATGGGAAAGACATCATAAATAAGGGAGGAATAAAAATAAATCTTATGAATTCTTGCAATGCTCTGTCGAAGGGTCAATTGACCTTATGTGTACCGGGGTTCTAGAAGTGAAAAACTGGACTAATGGTATGAAAATGTGCAATATGCAGTGATATCCACGATACTGAAGTAGCAAGGAAATTGAGTCCCTTTTAACTTTAAGGTGTGCTTAAGCACATTGTGGGAAATAGACACATACCTGCTCATTGATTCTCTGATCAGACGATTGATTGACTGACCACACAACTTAGCAGTATTTCAGTTACGGTATATGAAGACCTCTGTCCGTTTCCTCGGCAGCAATTCAAAAGTATAAATGTAAGGCATTACAACTTTATTATGCTATAATGGAAAACTTGTGTTCCTCTTTTGCTTACAAAGACAGAATTACCTTAAAAGTTTGACCTTTTCCCTTAATTTAAAAAATTCTATCAAATTATTCCTTTCCATTCGCATGCTTGTGATTGCAGATTATATACAGATTTAGAATTAATTTGAATGCAATTTGAGGTCTGCTGAGACTTATTCCCACCATCTTTATACATCTAAAGGTTATTTCAAGCCATGAATGTACAAGCTTTCAAAAGGCTCACTTGGTTAAAGCACTGCATTGCGAAGCAGAAGTTTCTGGGTTTGAGTTTTGGTTACAGTAGCACACTAGTCATTGTGCTACAGGCAAGTTGGGAAAGGATGGCTGGGAAATGTAATATGAAATGGTAGTTTCGTCTGTGGTTGCCTTTCAAATTTGGGTGGGATTGAAAATGTCAACCTGAAAAAAAAAAAAAAATCCTCCAGAGATTTTCCATAGAACTTTTTTTTTTCAATAGGACATGAGGTACTAAAGTTCTATAGAATTCTATTGAACTGTCCTATAGGATTCCTATAGCACATTTTTTGCTGGGTATGAGCATCAGAGCTGGACCTTGGCTTGGACAAATTGAAGAAGATGGCTCGAACTGCTGAGTCCAATTTTCTTTTACATCATATACATCAGGGAGGCGTGTGTGCACCATTATAGTGGGGAAGAGGATGCATGTGGGAAGCTGCTGAATGGAGTGTGATGCTCTGAGAAATTTTGGAAGGGAAACCCTGGGTCTTAGAAACCAAATGGACGTCAGTTTGACGTAGCTCTTTTGGCAGCACAACTGGGACTTACGTAATATTAAGCAGGTGCTTTTCATGTTGTGACCAATGGGGTTGAGTTTTATGCCATAGGCAACTATAACAGAATCCAGAATGTATTATGCATTTGTAAGACCTTGACCATTGCCATAAGTGTGACTAAGAAACAGCATGTTGATGATTCTTTACAAGCCTTTGGCTAAGTCATGCTTTCATCACCATCACTGTTGTTTGTTCTGTAGAGACTTGATGTATTTTTGTACGCAGTTTTTTTTTTTTTTTTGCTTGCAAATACTGAAAACAAGCATCACACACACACACACGTAGGTATATACATGTACACACACACACAAACACAAATGTAGGCACACACACACACACACAGACACACGCATACACAAACAAAATGACTTTAATTTGTGCTGCTACAAAGCCAAGTTCCCCAAATGCTGCACTAGTTAAGCCAACCCCCTCCTCTTCCCAGTGCTGCCCCTATAATCTAAGGAGGCAACATTAGCCTTTTTACGATTATTTTTCCATGTTGGCCCTCAGTGAATCAGTCATTTCGCAGACTATGGAGATTGAGTATTAAACATCATTAACAGATTACAGGGAGTGGCGGGGGACGCGTTGCAGCAGAGACAAACACTCGACTGACACCTGCTGTGTCTTGTGGCCAAATGACCACGGACGTTCTCCAGTCTGCACTAATTGCGTTTCCGCAGCCCTGGGATGAGGCTCTCTCAGCGGCCTCATCGTGAGCGAGTCCATTTTTCATCAGATTGCTAAATTATCCCCATTCACAGCACAAATATCCGCTCTGACATTCAGAGCACATCTCTCATCTGTTCACAGAGGTGACTGGGCTCCAGATTCCTGGTAAATGTTATGACCATAAAAAACGGAATTGGAGCAGGGGTGGGGGAGGGTGGTTTGGCTAATGGAAAGAATTAATTAGTGATTATTTCAATGCACTTTTACAATAGCCTTGTGCTTGCATGTCTTTACAGCTTTCTGGGCCTTAATTATTTTTGCATTAATTCAGTCTGCTTTGTCTTATAGAGACAGGGTGGGAAATTACTTCTCGTGAAAATGGAGCAGAATGTCATGCAAGATTTTTTCCCCCCTTTTTGTATGAAGAATTATTTGTCACGATTACAAAATTGGGATGTGTTCATTGGAAGCTAAATGTTGCAAGTAGTATTGTAATTATCTAATAGGAATTTGTGTACATCAGGGCTGCAGTGTAGTAAGAGATTTTTCAATTAATTCCCAGATTAAACTGTTGCAGTGTGCTGGTATGCGGTCTTTGCAAATAGGACGGTTGTGCATTCTGCTGACTGAATATAGCGGCAGAACAAGCATTCACACTGAACTTGGAACAACGATATCCGAAAGACACAAAGATTCTGGTGCTTATGGTTAAGCATACCGAACCCTTTCAATTTTGTACAAAATTGAAATGTTAGGGTCAGGATTTTGGTTGATTCTAACTCTAATCGTGCTTTCCGCCCACTCCAGGCATCAAGCATTGGCCAAGCAGGGGTCGAAAAGGCTCAAGCGTTGTGATTCTTCCAGAAAAATATTCCAAATGTCCCTCCTCTGTCCTTAGACTGAGATAAATGCTGTTTCTGAGCCAAATCCCCATCTGCGCCACTGCTGCAAAACAAAGTCATAATATGAGATGGACAAGCCAAGCACCCGTCTGACTCATCGGACACTGAGCCCTCCGCACAGAGGAACGCCCACGTGCTTATGCTTCGCATATCAAAGCTGATCCTTATGTTGAGGTGAGGCAAACCCGAGGCTCAATCAATAAGGAACCAGAGATTAAAACTGCCGTTTTCATTCCCATTTATGAATTCTTTTTTCTTTTTCTAAGTGTTAGAGGCTGTAAGTGCTGACGCAAAGCTTGGTACAGCCTGACATGTATAAATGAGATGATATGACAGCTTTGGGTTATTGGAAAGCTGAGTTTAAAAAGTGTTTGTCAGTGTTTAAAACATTTCTCCCTCCCTAAGGCACTTAGTCCACCTCTTAAAAATAAACCAGGCACTGAAGCAGCTTTTTTTGCCTCCAAACTCTAAAGAAAAAGAGTTGTTTTTGGTTAACTTTACTTAAAAATATATCTTCGGTATAAATAAGATATAAAAATGCGGACAGGTATTTTTCCATCAGCGAAGGTTGAGAAGGTTCAGAACTGAAGTCAGCAGATCATCAGCAGGCTGGCGAACACCTTGCTAATCCTGGGCTGGAAACGAGGAGGATCAAACAGGCGAATAATGGAAGGGAGCGCAAATCCGCAGCGGCCTGTGTCTTCGCCCGAGGCACCGAGCTTCTGAGAGAAGACACTTTTTAAACAGACACAATCACCCAGGGATAGGCAGCTCACCTGCAACATCCTCATGATATAGTTCAAGGGAAAAAAATGCAATTTACTTTATTTAAAAAAAAAAATGAGTGAGCAATGATGCGATTGAATACGTCTGTGAGGATATTTGAAGATATGTTGATACAGTAAGTGTTCAGCAGTGGTGACTGCAAAGCTCATTACTGAGGAGGGAGATACAATTCCCGCAAGCTGATGGTTTGTGTCGACCTTTTTCATTCTTTTGCCTGTATTAGCATATTTTAAAATGATATGAATGACTCATTGGTCAGTAATCTCACCGCTTCTTTCTTCATGCAATGTTTAATTGTTCATTGTATAACCAAAGTAAAATGGTCACATTAAAAATGAAGAAGGTTAATTTTGAGCAATATCCACTGAAAATGTTAATCACTTTGCAGGCAATTAGACAGTTTGTTTCTCGTGTTACTCTTGTTTGCATATAAGTATGGAAATTTGGCAATATTACAGTGCAAAAACAGCTATGTAAGGTCTGTCTGAATTTATACGGTGCCATGAGACAGCAAGACTGATTTGTCATATTCAAAAGTGTCAGATCATATAACTAATCTTAATATAACACAAAGACAATATAAATAATCATTTTATTGCTTGAGTTCTTAAACACCAATATCATCCATTTGAAAAAATTCTACTAATAATAATCATAATATTTGCCTTCCCTATTCTTCATACTGTACTGCCCTTGAAGGCAAGAACTGCTATATAACACAATACGTAATAATTGGGAATGAGACCTAAACATCGCTGTAGAGGAATTTCAGCCTCTCTTTTTGCAAAATTATTTTAAATCAGCCATCTGAGAGGGTTTTTGAGCATGAAGTGCCTGTTAAAGTCATGCCAGCGCATCTCAATTAGATTCCAGTCAGGACTTTGACTGGGCCACTCCTAAGCCTTAATTTTGTTTCTTTTGAGCCATTCAGAGATGGACTTGCTTACGCGTTTAGAATTATTGTCCTGCTGCACAACCCAACAGTGCTTGAGCTTTCAATCATGAACTGATAGCCTGACTCCTAAGGATTTTCTGGTGAAGAACAGACTTCATTGTTCCATAAATTGTGGCAAGTTCCCAAGGTCTTGAAGGAGTAATGCAGCCCAGATCATCACTCGACCAGTCAAAAAGCATTGTATTTTGCTGTTTTAATGGTGTTCTTATTCTGGAATTTTTTTTATTTTATTTATTTATTTTTCTTGCAAATATGTGACAAGCCTTTGTGATCTTTTTGATCAGCAGTGATTTTCACCATGGACGTCTCTTTCTTATAGTGGAATTCTAAACACTGACTTTAACTGAGGCCTGCAGTTAGTCTGTGTTCTTTTGTGACCTCTTGGATGAGGCGTCAGTGCGCTCTTGGAGAAATTCAGGACGGCCGACCATTCTTGGGAAGGTTCACTACTGTTACAAATTTTCTACATTTGTAGATTATGGCTGTCATCATTGCTCACTGGAGTCACAGAGCCTAAGGGATGGCTTTGTAATCCTTTCTACAATGATATGTGTCACCAATTTTTTTTTTTTATTATTTGTCCTTGAATTTCTTAAGATTGCAGCGGCATGCGCTGCCTTTAGCCTACACCACATTACCTGACAGGTTTAGATTCAACAGGGCTGAGTAATCATGTCTGGCTGTGACAAGTGAAATGAAAACCAATTAACCATTATATTCGTGTAATTGCTATATTTTGAAACTTTGACGGAAATGACTTTCTCACATAGAGCCAGGTAGATTTGGATGGCTTTTTTTCCTATAGTAAATGAAATCTTAATTTAAAAACTAAATTTTGTGTTTACTTGAAAGTGAAATTATTTTGATGATCTGAAATATTTAATTGTGACAAATATGCAAACATAGAAGAAATTAGGAAGGGGGCAAATGTTTTTTCACAATACTGTATGTAAGAATGTAATTACATGATTTTGGTTATAAGTGTGCCTGTATGTAAGCTATTATTTGCGTAGATTCCCTTTGGATGAGCAGGTGTATCTCTGCTCATGTAGACACTTTTCTGCTTTGCCTGAGAAACAAAATATGCTAATAGCCAGCACTACCACTCATGCACACCCACTCACATGTGGCCTGGCTCCCTAGAGAACACTCTCGCTGTCACATGCTGCTGGGACACCACAATCTGTCAATCTGCCCCCTTACAGGAGAACAAGATACCCATTTGAAAAGCCAATCACCATAATTACACCACATTATAACTCTTGAAGATGGCCTAACTCCCTTGGAAGAAGGACCTTTTTTTTCTCCCCAATACTGTATTTTAATATATCATTAGTATTTCTCCAAATAATTCAGTTGATGCATCTCTTTTAAATATTAATGAGTATGTGAGAGGGCTTGGAAAATATTTAGCTTGAGAGTCTGACTCATTCTGGAGTAAATTAGATGGCTGGGTCTGTGCTCTGATAAAAGGTTATTGAAGAGGGGAAAGGTCAAGTGAAACTGGCAAAGGTTAATAGCCACATCAACAGAGAGCTTTCCAGAGATTTAACTTTTAGTGCCTTATTTATGTTCTACGGATTTATGCTTTTACTGTCAACACTTCCCCTAGGTTGTGCAGTAATGCCAGAGATCAAAAGTTCTCATAAAAAAAGGAGTGAAATATAAAGCCACAAAACCTGGATACAATTTTAAAAACATCGTAGACAAGCATGTAGCTTCAACTTTATTTCCATTTTTGTTACATTGAAAGTAAAATTATTTCAATCAGGGGAGACTCGAGTGAAATCAAGAAAGATTTTAATTTGCGTTGAGCATAACTAGAATGCAATTCAATTCATTTTTTTTTATATAGCACTTTACATAGAGAAAAATGTAATAGTAGGGGCGGCTGAAGCGTGGTCGGGATGTGCGTATTCGAGTAATTGAGGGGAGCGTAGATGGCAAGAGCAGAGCTAATCTCAGCGAACGGCAGCATGAACGAACTAGATCAGAGAAAAATGACGTTTTTTTAAAAAAAGACAGCAACATAACGATTGGCTAGCGATGCGACTGAGGTGTGCCACGGTTGGATGGAAGAGATCAGCTGCTACACCAGCTGACTGCTCAATTGACAGCCCCAGGCATTGACTGCAGAGGTATACGGGTGAGCATGGGAGTGAATGAAAAGAAAATAAACTGAGTTGACGTGCGCAAGAGAGAGAGTCTTCCTGACTGAACTTACACTAAGCTTCATTTAAACTTTGTGTTCACATTATTATTATTTTTTTATGGTGCAAGCCCACAAAGTGTCATACCCCATGTTTCTGTTCATTGGTTTCACTGCGTTTCTGACTGTACATGTTAGTATTGGTTTTCTTTTGCTGACTGATTTCGATCTTTAAATTACTAGCTCGTTACCTTGACAATTCCGCGTTTGCATTCCTAAAACCTTTCCTGTACCTGTTCTCATTGAAACTCATCGTCTCTATGTACATTAGCTCCCGACATTCTTTGTGTCATTGCTCAGATTGGTTATTTGTGCCTCATGCCTGAACTACTCACTACTTTTTCCCCATGCCTTAGTTCTTCCTCATTCCTCAATTTGTGTTTCCAGACCAGTGCCTTGTTAGTGTCACCCACAGTCTTGTGTCTTTGCTTTGCCCAGTCTCAAGATGCCCGCTCGCCATCTTCTGGCTCACCCAAAGACAAATTCATTGGCATCAACCTTGGACTGGATCTTACCTCTCCGGATCCTAACTGCCGCTGCCCGATCCCGGACTGTTCACTGACAACATCCTGTATTTCCTGCCAAGCTTTGATTGACCCTAAACTGGTCACCTTGTTAAACGAACTATGACTTAGCTATTGTTTTTGTTATTTCTATTATTAAGGTGCAGGCTAATGAAGTAGACTAAGCCCGTATTGTTGTTATATTTGTGTGACTGCTGTTTCTGCAATTATTATTATAATTATTATATTATTATTATTATAATTTTATATTTGTTCATTTCTGAACATACGGGATAATATGCTTATAGGTAAGGGTGCATTGGCTTTGAATTGAAGACGAAGGCAAGAAAATATAATCCATGTCTCATGTCCTGGAGTTTGTGGCTTTACTCTATATTACTGTTGACAAGCTTCAGTGCTTCTCTTAAATTACACGTGATAATGCTTTAGGACACGGCATCATGTGTGAGCCATTATGTGCGGCCGTGCGAACTAATGGAAATCATCATGCATGTCACTGACCTATTTTATTTTTTTTCTCAAAATCCGATGAGCCATCCCACATGGCTCTGAGGAGATCAGAGAAGGTGCTGGGCCAGTGTAATTCAGTGTGGTTTTGCGACAAATTGAGAATTTTCTTAGTTTAATTGGTCTGCTTCAGCATGTCACTGAGCCTGCCTTTCCCCCATATTGTCAGTGCTCTTATGGCACAGGAACTTTACACATCATCTAGAGTTCCCATTGGCAGGCCACTCTCCCATGTGATTCCACTCTGAGCCACTGGCTTGTGGAAGGTATAGATCCTGCATGAGTGACCTGTGCCCACCCACTGTTCTGTGACATCACAGACCCCAGGGGGATGCAGCCGTCATATAACTGAGCAGAAAATCCTTCCTGTGCACTTCATTGTAAACAATAGCACACCAATAACTGCGTTGCTGTGTTTGACCTATTTCTTACATTTTGTCTTTCTGTTCTTAGGTATTGCACAGGAAGGACTGCATGGCTAGTCAGCCATGTCTGACTCAAATCTCCAAAGAGCCAGGGTGATGATCCATTGCTCAAATTATTTATTTATGACTAATATATAAGTCATTTTTTGGGCAGGAGGTTGAACACTTAGCTGACAAAAATAAATAAATAAATAAAATGAAAAACAAAGAAAAAAATTATTAATCTGCCTCAACATTTGAAGTGACCTCAAAGGGAACCATGTCAAATGCATGTATTTTTTTTGTGAAATTGTGGCTTAAGAGTAGTATACTGCTCTTAAATTGAAATGCGCCTAATTTAAAACAAATCAACTGTTTGTGAATATCCTACAATTGCAAATAGGGGTTGGAACAACAACCACCATACACAGATGCACCAGAACCAAGTTGATGAAGAACTGGCATGGATCATTATGAGTGCTACTTTACGACACGTGTTTGTTCAAAACAGAGATTTAACCAGCAGGAACTTACAAGGAATGTCTTTTATGCAAAATGAGAATGTGAACATTCTGTTGGGGCCAAATAGTTGATGCTAAAATTGCAGAGGCACCAGCCAAAAGGAGAGGAAAATTGTGTAAGATGGCAAAGAGACCTGTGTCATCCATTATGATGACAAGGTAAGAAACAGCTGAGAATAACTGTGGCCTCAAGGCAAAGCTCTCCAACAGGGACAGAAGGATACTTAACCCTTTAAGTGCTAAGTTTTTTAAATATAAAATACCAACACACTGCTCATAATATTTCCCACATGGGAAACTTCATTCATAGGATGACTATGCAGTTGAATGATATTGGTTACAATACACACTCTGGGGCCCCTAGTGTCATGGATATGGTTTTTATGTCCATTTTTAATGTTCATGATTTTGTCTTTTCTTTATTATTTTTGGTAATTGTATTTTCAGGTTGTCAGTTCATGCCATTTTCAGTTTCATTGCACTTGTCTCCCCTGTCTCATAATCTAGTTGGTTCAGTCCGTCTCCCCGGTCTGTGTGCTCACCTGCTTTGGGTGATTTCAATGGTTTCTGATGTTTAATATTATTCCTTCAATTCTCTTTTACTTCCTTTGCCTTACTGTTCTGATTACAAACAAAACTAAAATTTGTATTTTGTATCATCGTCTACTAACCAAATTAATTCATGTACAGCCATAATTATTGGCTCCCCTGGTTAAGATGTGTTCTTTACCTTCTAATTAATTCAGTTTTTCTAAATAATATAGGACATCAATGAAAAAAAGAGGAAAATCCAACCTTTAATTCAAGTGCATTTATTCAGTGGGGAAGAAACCCACATTAAGAAATAATTCTTTTACATCAAATCATGTGTGCCACAATTATTAGCACCCCTGATGTTAATACTTTGTACAACCCCCTTTTGCCAATAAAACAGCACCTAATCTTCTCCTATAATGTTTCATAAGATGGGAGAATACAGAAAGAGGGATCTTCCTCAATTCCTCTTTGCACAATCTCTCTAAATCATCCAGCGACCTGGGTCCTCTTCTCTGCACTCTCCTCTTCAGCTCACTCCACAGGTTTTCAATGGGGTTGAGGTCTGGGGACTGAGATGGGAGGAGCTTGATTCTGTGTCTGGTGAACCATTTCTGTGTAGATTTGGCCACATGTTTGGGGTCATTATCTTGTGAAAAACCTAGTGACGACCAATCTTCAGCTTTCGGGCAGAAGCCACCGGATTTTGCTTTAAAATGTCCAGGTATTTCAAAGCGTGCATGATGCCATGCACCCTAACAAGGTACCCAGAGCCTCTGGAAGAGAGACAGGCCCACAGCATCACCAATCCTCCCCCATACTTCTAAGTGGGCATGAGGTGCTTTTCTGCACACTCATCTTTTGTGTCCCGCCAGACTTAGAGTGTTTGTTGCCAAAAAGCTCTATCTTGGTCTCATCTGACCAAAGCACACGGACCCAGTTGAAGTCCCAGTACTGCTTAGCGAACTCCAGACGTTTGCGTTTTTTATTGTGAGTGAGAAAAGGTTTTTTTCTTGCATGCCTCCCAAACAGCTTGTTGGCATGTAGATAGCACCTGATGGTTGTTTTGGAGACTTTGTGACCCCAAGATACATTGCATTTGTTGCAATTCCTTAACAGTGAGCTTTGGAGAACTTTTTATTTGTCTTACCATCCTCCTCACCGTGCATCCTCGTCCAAGCTTGTTTACCACTGTTCCAGTTGTTTTAAACTTCTTAATGATTCCTTTGACAGTAGATATGGGCAGGTGCAGACGAGTGGCTATTTTCTTGTAGCCGACTTGTGAAGGTTGACACACATCTGCCTTACTTGAGTGGTGTGTTCCTTTGTCTTTCCCATGTTGAAGAATGGATAAGATAAATGGCCTCTGTGTCATGTCATATTTATACCCTAGGGAAACAGGAAGTGATGATTTACTAATTAAATGCTCCTAGATACTCTGGTCAACTTTGTAAACAACTGTAGAAATGACAGAAATACTTCAATTACATTTAATTCCTAGGAATTGTTAGGGGTGCCAATAATTGTGGAACAGGTGATTTTATGAAAATATTATTTCTTAGTCTGGGATTTTTTTTATTTCCTGAGAATTCACTTGAGTTGAAGGTTACCATTTTCTACAATTTTCACTGTGAGAGTATGCTTCTGCAATAAAAATTGAATTTATTTTAGGGCTTTTAACACACCTTAACCAGGGGTGCCAATTACTATGGAGGGAGCTGTATATATTAATAACTCACGAATGAGCACTCTAGTTAAATTTTTAAAGTTGCACCGCTTCTAATTAGTACTAATTCACTCTCAGCAATCACCCTGTTCTAGTCTCCGCCTCTTGCTTAGCGTTACCTGTCTCTCTCTGCGTTTCTGCAAGATCTCTCGCACGTGCTTAATTGTATTCCTGCACTCATTGTCTGTGCACTTAGAACTAACCTGACTGGAGCTGTTTTAATATCATAGGCTGCGTGCGTGATTCCCGTCCGTGTCTTGGCTTTCGCTTGTGGTTAGGATTTCCCTCATGTGTTCCTCCCATTGTAATTATTTCTCATCCCATTCATCTGTTTCCTGCATAGCATGTGACTTCCCTTCTGTCTATTTACAGTCAAAGTCAGTACATTGATCAATAGTTCATTGTGCAGAGCTTCTTGTATGCCATTGATTATTGCTTTTCTTTGACTGTTTCGTCCAACCAAGATTCTTGCTATTGCCCTTTTTGTATTGATTTTGTACCACCATGTTTTCTGTGTTTGGATGCCCTGTGTATGACCCTGTATTTTGGATATCGACTATGACTTTTTGCCTGCCGTCTATGTATCGTTGCTCCCCTGTTTTACTGGTTCTGACCCCGGCCAGTCTAGCCGACTTTGTTTTTGGATTTTGTTTTGTGGTTGTTTTGTGGAACTCATTGAAGGCATATGTTTTTTGGATTTATCTCTCTCGCGTGTGGTTCCTGAACGCACCGTCACACCTAGCAACCAATCTCCAACGTACCCGCATAAATACCAAGATCTGATTGGGTCAGTGAATCGCGCGTTCCCCCCCAAAATGTCTTTTGCCTTGACTAGCAGCCGTGGCTGGAAACTTACTCGTGGCAAAAGCCGTGATCAGCAGCTATTAGGATCATTGTTATCGTGGCTATAGCTGCGACTAGCACTTAAAGCAGGGGTGTCAAACTGACCCGTAAATGGGCTAAGAGGCTGCAGGCCTTCAATCCTACCAAGGAGAAGCTCACCTTAAAGCATTGATTTAATCTACAGATCTAGGCCTGCATAACTGATTAGTTGTATCAGGTGCGCTTCTGCATTGTTGGAGTGAAAATCTGCAGCCTCTTGGCCCGTTTATGGGTCAGTTTGACACCCCTTACTTAAAGGGTTAAGATAGGTCTCTGAACTACAGCTTTAAAAATGACAAAAGAATCAATGGAATACTGAAGCAGACTTAATGCAATTAATTTCTCCTGAGCATCAAAAATTTGGTATTTATGGCAGTCTTTATGTTGACTTTACCTTTCTCTGTACATAGCATATTACTACCTGCATTACTTGTAGCCCCACTAAAAGAAAATGCCACAACAGAGTGGTAAGATTCAGTTCTCCAAAAGGCCATAGTTGCAATCACATTCAAAAAGAATTTGCACTCGTACAACTGATCTCTCAGCACATTTTACACTGCAAAATTACAGTCTAAAGTTGTGGAAATTAAACTGATCAAGCGACCTGACAGGTTTCTTGGCAATTAGAGGGAAATAGGATAATAAAGTAAAAAAGGACAGATGCCTCAAATAACTTGATGTACTACTTTTCATTTCAAGTACAAGCTCTCCGCTCTGCCATTTGTGTTTTGTTATTGATTATTCAATACAGTAAGGCACAAACAGCATCGAAGCACCTGAAAACGAAAAAAGGTATCTCTGCATTTGCAGCGGAGTCTGCTAATGCAAGGACATTTTACAAGTCGCTCAGGGCAGATTCAGTGTATGTCCTTTCAGGTAGTGAATGTTGAAGAGCGCATTCACTGTGTAAACTGTAAAATATTTAAAATGCTATGTTGGAACCTTGTTAGATCATATAGAGAGAATAATAACACTGTGAATTAGTGTCCCTCTACACCATGGTCCAGATGTAACATATATTTCTGAGCCATTATTGCAAAAAAAAAAAAGTATTCAGTAAACTACCATATTGAGGGTTTGGAGCGCAATGGTTATATGTCCATTTTAGAGGTTTTGAGAAAAATAGATTTTTAGGTTTGCAAATGTTCAATTAAATCAGGTTCACCATTTACATAATTTTTATGTCAGTCACTCTTTTACTGCATGGTTCAGAAGTATACTGAACATGTAAGTTTTCATAAGTGTGGTACTGCAACATCATGGCCAAAATTACCAAAATAGACTTGTCACCTCCGTGCTCCAACAATTCTAGCACTTGATGTGACATAACAAAATATCGATAGATTGAAGTTGAGTTTATTTGCAATGGAAGACAGATGATTCTGTAATACTATTCATGTTTATTCATCAAAATATCAATGTTTAATTCATATAAGCAGATTTTGTTGGACGTACCACAAAATGAAAATGTGATTTCTTTTTAAAACTGAGGCACATGGACATATAATTATTGTGCTCCAAAAATTAGCTGGTAGAAATGTGTGACAGGAGGTAAAAATCTCAAAGTCACAAAATTTGGACATATCACCCGGGAAGTTGCTAGGAATTCTGGGCTCCCTGAAAGAATATCCATGTGGGCCCCCAACATTTTTTACAATGGCTGTATTCATTTTTCTGTTTCTCTGTGTTCTTGGCTGTGCTAGATGCAATACACCCTTTTTTTTTTTTTTTTACGATTAACCACTCAAGAGTATTATTAGGTAAATTCTGAATTGATGTGGCACATATTCACAAAAGAGGCTACCTGAAACCACATTATACCTATGATCTGGTTCACTATTCCCTTCACTATCTGAAGTAGCCTTGCTGTAGGGAGATGGGCCTGGCTCTGTCAACAGGATGGATAATGGCTTAAGTAGACTTACAAATAAATCCAATCTATTTTGCCATTTATTTATCTAATTAAAATGGCTGAGAGACTGACCAATATGTAAGTAATTGCCATTGGTACAGCAGTTCACTAATAAATCTAAACAGCCAACCAGTGTCCGCCAAACTCACAACCAAAAACATCTTCAGACTGCTGGTGGTGAGGGTCTACTGCTGGGTTAGGTTCAGATGAAGTGACCACAGCTGATTCTGGAGTGGCAGTACAAAAAAGTTTCATTATTCTATTTCATATTGCTTTTGTAAACATTTAAAATAATATTTTATGGAACAACTAATGAAGAACTAACATACCTAGTCTTAGAATAAACCACATTTAGATGGGCACATTCAGTACCATAGCTCTAAGCACACAGCTTCACTTTGATATTGTATGAGGAGGGCAAGCTCTGTAAAATTACCCCTCGCATTAACAAGACCTATGGCAACGGAATGAAGTAGCAGTTTAGTTTTAGCAGGCGCGTCGTTTGAGCTGAAAATTCCAGGGCTAATATCCCTCCCTTTATTGAAAATAATTAGTCCTGGCTAATTCTAGATGGTTGTCCTTTATTAACATGTTTTCCAATTCAAGAGTAATCAAGTGGCAATTGAAGCACGGCTTCTCTCCCCCGTACGATCCCACCGTCACTCGGTGACAGCATTTCATAACTCTTCATTGAATGAAGGTAATTTCGGCGGCAAGTACATACACCTGTTTTTGCAGCATGGTCACTCAGCTCGCTGTAAAAAATAGACAGCTGTCCGATTGGAAAATATAAACGGACGAAACTACGTACTAGCCACCAAAATTACCTTCATTCCCTGAAGAGTTCTGAAATGCCGTCGCTGAATGAGCGTGCATAGACTTAATTTTAATCGAATTATTTTTCTTTACCCAATAGCCCATTATTTTGTCGCTTTTGGATCGCATGGGGGAGAGAAGCTGTGTCTTCAATTGCCACTTGATTATTCTTGAATTGGAAAACGTGTTAATGAAGGAAACCCATCAAGAATTAGCCAGCATTAATTATTTTCAATAAAGGGAGGGATATTAGCCCCGGAATTTTCAGGTCAAACAATGCTTCTGGAGGTATGTGTCCTGCTGCTACCGGATTTTTTGACGGTATATTATAATGGCTGGCGAATGATAACCTTACTGATCTTTTCTGTAGATGATGCCATTAATAACTGAGTCATGTCACTCTTGTCAGCCGATTATTTACTCAGCTGACCGCATGTTACATTAACGTAACGTAACATAGCAAGCTACTTAAGTGTTCTCACCTCTCTTTGAAAAGAATTTTGTAATTTTCTGGGCCCCTGCTCTGCTGGCCTCTCTCTCTCTCTATCCTTTTCTGGTGTCCAAATTTGAGTGTGTGTGGGCTGCGCGCACTAATGACTGCCGTACTTCGCGAACCTCGCAAGCAAAAACGCACAGAATTTTTTTCCTAGAGAAGCACAAAGCATGGACCTAGCCATTTTTTAAGAAGGGGTTTGTTGAAATGAATTTAATCAATATTGCATGCCTTTGTTGCTTGGTGATTAAATTTGGTGCATTAGTATGAATAGCAGTTAGGTCTATGCATAAAAATTTAGTCATGGGCCCTTATAATTGTCATCACCTTTCCCCCCTATACGACAACCCTGCATATCACTATTGTGCTCCAAACCCTCGATATGTTTATTATCCCCCGCCAACACGAAGTGTTGGGGGGATATAGGTTTGACCTCCATCCGTCTGTTCGTGCGTGTGTGCGTCTGTCCGTCTGAGTGAAAGGGGACAACTTTTCTCAGAAACTATTACAGATAAGACAACCAAATTTGGTGTGTAGCTTCAGACCATAAAGGCCTTGATGGACTTCGAAAAAAAGAAGCCCACGATTGGCGGGGGATGTTGTTGACCATGTCGACTTTATGTATTCATTTATGTATTTATTATTACAAACTTGTTTTCTTATTTTTTTAATTTATTTATTTATTTTAAATAAAGGAGCCAGTAGGATTTCCCTTTGGATGTTTCGGTTGTTCTTCCAGCTAAAGAACATCATGGAAGAGGCCAATGGAGGACATGCCTGTGCCTCTAGCATTGAAAAGCCTCATGCACCACAATTGGCACTGCCACGGTCTTGATATGGCAGGGCATTATATCATCTGGATGACGTGATATCATTGTTACGCATGAGGTGAATTCCTCATGTTCATGTCTGTGTGAGCCTTACTCGTAGTTTCATCCAAGAAAAGGCCAGGTGCACTAAATGGCCAGAAAAAAATGTCTGCTGTTACAGCCTCTAGTTTTTCGGGAGAGGCTTTCCACGAGGTGTTAAAACATTTCTGTGGGGATTTGCTTCCGTTTCAGCCAGAGAAGCATTGTGAGGTTGGGGAGTGGTGGAAGGCAAATATGCCCAGTTTGAAGTTGGCTTTTGTTGATCCCTACAGTGAGTGATGGCAGCTGAATGCGAGCCAGCCCAGTTTGTCCACAACAATCTTGTTAAGTCATGCTCGGACCTTGCTCTGTGCATGGGGGCACTGACTGTGGCATCGCTGTACTGGCAGGAGTCAAGCACACAAGGAGTGTGTTAAGGACCAGATTTTGCCTTGCACTCACACAAGTGCTCCCACTCAAAACTCCATCAGCGCACTCATATTGGTCTCGAAACGGTAATCTTTTGCCCTCAGATACTGAGACCTTTTTTTTTTCTTGTTAAATATTACTTATAATCATGGTCATTACCCTTTGTGAGAATACATTCCTGGCGTAAAAGCTTTAAAATGGAAGAATAATACATTTTGTAAAAATTCCCTTTTCGAATTAATTAATGACAATTATTCATGGGAACATGGCAAAGAGCATTTTTGAAGTCTTACCACTGTAAATATCCCATTTAATAACAGCGTTTGGAAGAAAGGATGATATGTGGAAATATACAACTTCTGAAGATGGGACATTAATTCATACGAAAGTCATATGATGAATATCTTACTGAAATTATGATTTCTGTCAAAAAAATAAAACTGGAAAAATGGTAAATCACAATAAATGATGGTACACACAATGCTTTATAATGGTAAATACTAAATTTTGTTGACATACAGCACTGTGCAAAAGTTTTAGGCACCCTATATTTTTTAATCTAAATCTGGCTTCAGATGTTTACTTTTTGTTTTTCCCATTAATGTTGGTGTGGATTAAAAGTAAATATGAAATTCCAAATGCTAATTTAAGACTACTTAAAGAAATAAATGTTGATATTTCATTAAAAACAGTTGATAATACAGTCTTGACGGAGCCCTGATCTCAACATCATCGTGGCTGTCAGCAGTTACTCGGAGGGACAGATACGAAGTGAGACAATCATTCTGCAGAGGGACAGTGGCAAGTTCTCCACTCCACTTGAAGCAAGCAAGAAGCCAATCCTCTTAGAAACTACAGCACGACAGGACATTGTCCCTAATTTTTAGGCAATGCGTAGTCACATCAAATATTGGTTTGGTTTAGTTTTTAACTGTTTACAGCTCTGTATAGAACATTTCTCAGCGTTTAGAAACTTTCAGTTATATTATTTTTGCAAGCATATTTGCCCTGCATAATAGCTTTAAATGTACCTAAGACTTTTGCACAGTAATGTAGATGCATTAAAGCAAAGCATTTCAAAAGCAAACTGTGGTAAACATAATTTCAGGACCTGATATTAAACTTAAAGAAAATTAAATGTGGTAAGTTAAAGTGGACTTCGGTAAATCAGGAGAATTTCCATTTTAGCTTAATGTTAAATGTAATTGTTACCAAATAAAAAAAAATTATCCTTTTGGAAGTAAGGTCATTTTGGCTATTCTAATTATTTTGGAAGAGTATGTGCAGTAGATACCCAGTTTCCCAGCAGGAATCTGGAATAAAACATTCAGGAAAGTATGGTGGCTCCTTTCAGGTGGTCAAATGGAACATGCAGCATGACATGCTACTATTCCCCAATGTGAAATTATTTACCACTGGTTTCTGGAGTGGATTTTAGGACTTCTTGCCAAGAGGAATAAGAATGAGGAAATAAAATATAAATTTATATTCTGAACATGTACTGAACCCTTCCAGAAATGGCTTCATATTTTTAAATTTGATATCTACATAGATAGATTATCCACTGCATTTTAAGGAGGCTGAAGATGGAATCAGTTTATTGAATGTATTAATATTTTGGACCTTGCTATGTCCATATACGGCTCGTTCTCACAAGCTGGGAACAGAGGGGAGGGGGAGTGGTGGGAAAATGAAACATTGCAGAAGTGAGGTTAGATGTTATTTTCAACTTGTTTCCAAATTTATGGGACATAAATTATCATGTGCATAACCAGAACATCAGATCATGATTTGTTTTTGCATGACAGCCCGTCCAAACTGGGTTTTTCCAGTTCTCGAAATGGTCAGTTTTACCATAAGAAAATACATATGCCTTTTATCCCATTTTATCCCATTTATCCTGATTTGTATAGTAGGTGTCATGGTTTGGTAGGTGCGCGTGTGTTTAGGACTTTTCTTTGAGGCTCTCGTTCCGGGACAAGATCAAATTCCTTTTCAATCGAATTCTTTACCCAGCTGGCTGATTGAAGTTGGGCGGCGCCTCCCCGGACTCTACATAAGCCGGAAGTCTGCCACGCCTCCTTTGTTAGAGTGTCTGTTTGTCGTTAAGCACTTTAGCTGAAGATATCTGTAGTAAAGATTTATGTGCCTTTGTATCTTCTCTATCCTTTGTGTCGCACTATTTAAGGTGCCTTGTTTTTCTCAGCTCCCCGAGATGCTTCTCCTTTTTTCTCTCTCGCTTTGGTTCTGTTTTGTTGGATGTTCGGTCGCCCTTTTGGAAGCGCGAGGATTGGCCCTGTCGTATGGTCTGTATTATTCTCTGTATTTGTATTGTGTCCGTGCTGCTCAATTTCCCTCTTGCCGCTGCACTTCGCCTCTCAATTGTACCGGCCATTACAGTAGGACTATAGAACACCTGGAAAAAAACACAAAATAACCTTTGTGAAGCTTTGTTTTGATGGATCTACAGTTCTGCGCAAAAGTCATACAGTAGGTACATTTAAAGCAATTTTGCAGACCAAATATGCTTGCAAAAATAACAAACTTAAAAGTTTCTAAACTCTGAGAAATGTTCAATACAGAGCTGTAAACAGTAAAAAATATTGGCAAATCCACCGCGCCCGCTTGGCCAAACATGGCCAAAATGGAACGCCCCATATTGGCAAAAGTATCGGTCCGATTCGGTTCAAAATCAAACTTGGTCTACATGACCATATATACATACCTTATGACCATATATACATATATGAAACATGAAAAGAATTGGTCGAAAACGGAAGACTCAAGAGCGCAGACAAGCCAGAAATTTCCACACGCGCGCACAACAGATCACCAGTAAAGACCCCTATGCTAAAATAGCATAGACCCCTTGGGCCTTTTGGCCAAGCGGGCTAAAAATTAACCCAAACCAATACTTGATGTGACTTCAGAAATGTGTAAATCACACGTCATGTGCACTGACACATCTATTTTTGCTATGACAAAGACTGGCTTTTGGACCTGATGCTGGAAACAGCTTTAGTGGTCCAGAGAACACAGTGGCTGTTTTTCCCTCCCCCCTTTTCTTTTCCCATTTTGCAATTGTTCATCTAAGTTACTGTCCAATATAGATGACACTGAGCCCAGAGAAGGTAACCAATGCGTTTGAACAGTGTTAGAAAGCTTTTGGTCGGCTTTGCATGGTAAAGCTTTGACATATAACACGCAGTGGCTAATAGTGTTAATTGCCAAAAGATTTACCAAAGTATTTCTGTGCCGCTATTGTAATATTTATTGATTAAAGTCACATTACCATTCTTTAGATAGCGATGCCTGAAAAATCAAAGATGACACACATTCAGAAGTGGTTTTTTGGTCTTGACAGTGATTCAACTAAAATTGTTCGACCTTTTAATTATATGATACAGTAGAGGGAGAAATAAAATTTCGGCAAAAACACCATTGTGAAACAGATTGCTTAGAACATGGTTGCTGACAAATAACCTATTCTGGTTCAGGATGGTCTTCATCTGGCTCAGCATGTATTCCAGAATGTGTCCGATTCCAGAAGCCTGTGCATCTGCTGTAGCGGTGGGTTACTCTTGCTATTGGTTCGTTGTTGGTTAATTTTTTGACTGGTTGAAGGGGGCCTGGCAAAAGGTTGGGAATTAAGACAACAGCACTTACAGTCCTGAGCGTTTTCCCAAATGGGGCTCTTGAAATTTCACAAGAATTATACTGATGCACTAATACATTTTTGGTGGGAAGTTGATCACTCTGATTTTTAGTTGCCATGTCCAGTTTTTAGAATATCTTTTTGCTCCCTCTAAATAAATTGTGGTCTTCAGATAGTGTGCTAAGACAGTTTTGTGAAATTATTGCTTGCAGACATGTCACTATGAAGCTGTACCCGAGCTCAGAATTTGCTCCTCTGCAATCTGTGCGCAGGTCGGAAGTGTCATGTACATTTTTCTGACTCTTCCAGAGATGTAACTGTGAGAGCAGAAGCTGCAGCTGTAGCAGAGCGCTCCTGAATTCCAGCCCATTCTCTCTGAGTTAAAGCTAAATATTCATTTGTTCTGAAGCCATATTAAATATGCTTAAGATATGCATTCATCTGTTGAAGCGCCGCAGTTTTTGTCTGCTGGAGGGTGACTGTGTTCTATTGCCATTATCTTTTTTTATTATCATTTTATTTCAAAACCACTGTGTTGTCCTCAGTACTGACAAAACAAGACTTGGAATAACAAACATGGTGATATTCAAGTAGGACGATAACCCAAACATATCAGGCGAGGGCTTATTGTATAAAGCCTACTAGACAGAAAACCAATGTGATAGCAAATGTGATAGCAGTCTGGAGTGGGGATTAAGCCAGTCTATTGACACAAACTATTTGCAGCTCATTTTTTAGAGGGAAACAATTAAAAAGTCAAGATTAGAGCTTATCTTTTGAGCGTTTGTAATTCTCCTTGACGGGTTGCAGATTTGTTTTCCAGTTTTCTTTGGCAACTTTGCCCTTGAAAAGTATCATCAGTAATGGCACCTTTGTTTCAGCCTTTTTCTTTGCTGTGTCATTTTTTATCAAACAGAATCTATCCGTGTGACCAAAGTTCATTCAAAACTGTTTCAATTCCCTTAGATTTAAGTGTAATATTGCATAAATGTACATTACCAAAACTATATATGGATAAGACTCAAAAAGTTGAATTTCTGTTTAAATTCTGTTGTAATATTTACCAAAGGTTCTAAGGCCCAACGGTGAAATCCAGATTTCTAGATCTAACACCTTGTTTCTAAAAAGGATACATTTTTCCATAATCAAACTCCCAGCTGCTAAAATTAAACTCTGCAATTCTTTATGGACTGAAAATGTGGATTGCACCTCCAGGCTACCATACTTTTTTAATGTAAGTGTGATGAACATGCCTTCATATCCAGGACAACTGGTTGTACACATTGCTCAGGGCATTTTGAATGTTTTGCTTACTTGCAAGGTGACTGCTGTCACATCAGCGCAGATAATTAATTAATTTATTTGAAAAATCAGCTCCAAGTGTCAATAGATTTATGAAAAATAGGGCACCCATAATCTCTAAGTAGTTTTGGCACACTGTGTTTCTCCCTTATACTCATGAGTACTTTGAGGAGGAACAATGCAAAAGCCAAATGGTGTTAAATTGCCATCTGTTAATGCCAGCACTGTTGATGACTGAATTAACTGTAGTTTGACCCCAGTTGGCAAGTTGGCAAGCTTCATTTTCCTCTAGAGGGATAAGCTGAGGCATCAGTAGTGCAACGAGATGGGACCATGGCTAATGCAGACATCATAACATGAGTTTTAGTGCCGCAGATGGTCATAGTCAAGTAGCAGTAGATATCCAAGAAATCACTAGAAATCATCAAGATGAGATAAAAAATGTTCCGGATTTATATGCAACAAACTAACTAGTAATGACCCGTATCATATATGGTATATCAGTAGGGAGAATAAATCTATCTCGACTGTCATCATGCATGTAGTTGGAATCATGCATGTTCCATCATAAAAATATGTGATAAATATATTCGTTAAAATGCACTATATATTTGCAGGGAGTTTCTGAGAATGTAACTGCAAGGTGTTCTGTTTGGGCCCACAAAATGGCTGCAGTAACAGCAAATCTTTTTAATGAATCTTTGTTCGCAACAGTTATTATCGGCCTATCACAACTGCGGCCTCAGATTCACGGCCAATTAGTGGCAATCTTTCTGAATGTATCAGTGTTGCAGCTCATTTCATGAGTGATTGCAGAACAGTGAGACTTAGTGAGAATTCCCGTGGTTAAGCTTTATAAACTCACTGACATTCAGTCGGCATGTTGCCCTTTCATCTGTGGAAAAGGGAAATTCAGAATCCAAAATATTCTGCTGAGAATGTCAACTGCTGAGGCAGAACCTTGAACTTTTTAAGTTTTGTGATGAGGGAAATAAAATGTAATTTGGGCAGAGGAGCACTGTGACACGCAACAGAATTGCAGTAAGCTCTAAGTAGGGGTGAGAGACAGACCTGCGGAAAGAAAAAAAAATCTATTCAACTTTTTTTCTTTTTTTACATGGGAACAACAATATTTATTTCATTTTTAGCTGACATTAATTTCTATTCACATCTTGGATGCACAGAAGAATTTATAGACATAATTTGATGGTTTCAATGGTAACGTGACTCTGAATGTCTTCAAACTTAACCACTCGGAAACACCAAGATATATGTGTACGATTCATAAAATATGCACGCGAGATGCTGCATTCCTCCAAGATCAAGCTTTCGTTATTCATTGACTAGATAACTTGGTGAGGCTGTAGGCTATGATTCAACTATATGTCCATGTCCATGGAAAACTAAAAGTCCAAAAGTACATTCGCAGTCTATTTGCCAAAAAAAAAAAAAAAACTGATATTTCGAAATGCCCCACAAAATTAGTGATGCAAGAACTTGTCTCCTCTCCTGGTCAGGCATCCGCAGCACTCTGCAGGCAGGTAGACCATAGGTTGCTCTGGAGAAGATCTTCAAGAACTTGCTTGATGCCTAAATGAACAATCTCAACTCGAAAATTGTTGGGACAGTATGAAGAATGCACATGAAAGCAGAGAGTAGTGATTTCTAAATTTACTTCGACTTGCATTTCATCACACGCAGACGGGCTCAAGATAATTAATCATTGGTTTGTCAGGTCCACTCCATAATTTTTTGTATCATTATATATAAATCCAAACCCGACATTGAGGCTGCAAAAAAAAAAAACTAAGTATCTGTTATTTCTGAGCATTCAGACAAAGATTAACAACCATCATTGATAGATAGTTGATATAAATCCTGAGCTCATGGAGCTTCACCTGTGGATGTAGCAATTTATTGTAGTTCTTGGATGTGACTACATCCACAAATGAAGCTCTACCTCCAACTAGTCATTGCTGGTTAAAGCTATACATTGCAGGCACAGCATTTCTGCGCCATCAAAATTGTTGGCTAAGGAAAAAAAAAAGAACTCATTTATTTCTTGGTATAAGCACTCTTTGGGGAGTGATTATTTTTTTTCTTTAATCACTTGCCTTTTTTGATTGAAATGCTAGTTAAAAGTGCGCAAAAAGGAAGCCGTATTTTAAAGGTGCCGAGAAGCGTAGTTGACTTCCTGGGCTCAGAGACATCTACAATAGACTTTCATGTGGTGAAAATATGTACGGTAGACAGAATAATCAATATTTTAGTTTGTTTTTTGGAATAAATGGATGCTGTGTGCTCAAACCAAAGAAGAAAAGGACCGTCCAGATCATTTCCAGCGACCTAAATCCAAAAGCCCTCCTCTGACGCTGTCCAGGACTGCCTTTCCTGACCCCATTTATGGAGGGTGGCTAACCTCAATCAGCCCTGAGATCCCCTTTACTGAAGAAACAACTCCATCACTCCGTCCACTGCAATGGATGAACACTGAACAATAAAACTTGAATACGACACAGGCAGAATTCTATATACAAGTATAATGAGTCTAATATAGAGCACGTTTTTATTATGAACTCCAAATATGCTTGAAAGACTGTTTAAAACATTGTGGTGAAAAGTGAGGTCAGTGTGAAATGTCAGAGGAATGTGGATGTGCGACTTGATCGGAAGGAGAGGGAAGACTAAGGGGTACAGATAAATTGTAGATGAGGAATTCATGAAGAAAGGACTCAGAGGAGGGCTGTGGGATGTGGCTTATTGATTTGCCAACATAAGTGTCTCGATCATTGAGGAACAACCTGGGGCCTCCAGAGGTCATTCACTTGATAGTTAAAATTGTATGACGAAGAGCTGTCATACAAGGTGATAAAAAACTACCATTAAATTCCATTGGCCCCAGCATCTGCAAGGTGGAGAGATATGGAAAAAAAGTAATCTTCCTCTGTAGAATGTGGAGTTGTGGGGGGAGGGGTCTCTGGCTGGTGGAGTCACATGACCACTTTTGAACCAGCCTTCCGGAGGCAAATTTATTAAACTGTGAGGTGGGAGAAGTGTGGTTGGAAGGACATATCAGCAGAGGTTGGGAAAGCAATCAGGGAGAAACTGCTTAACAGATCTCCTGGCACCCATAGTCTCTTCCCTTTGGGAACTGTCATGGTTGTAATCTCACTTAGTCATGCCTGTATAGTTTCACTGCCTCACGTTTCAATATCTGGTAGTTAGGTCCATAAATATTAGTCCTGAACTGGCTCGCATATTTAAGTTTTTGCCAATAATGCATTAAACCATTGTTATCTCAATTTGCCCCTGCGTCACCTCATTTAACCCAACTTTAGCAACAGCAGAACAAGCCATACAGTCATTGGTGCACTGCTCCGGACACTGTGGTACCTGTGCTTTGGTCTCCGAGTCGGACCCTCTCCACACACACACACACACACACACACACACCCACATAAAGGTTCCAAAGCACGTGAAATGACCTCTGAGTGGGAAGAAGAGAACCAATTTCTAAGACCTCTGAGTGCCGGCTAAATATTTTAGCAAGTAAAATTACCTCTGAGTACTAGGGAAACAACTTGCAGACTAACCTCTAAGTTACTGGTGTAGAAAATAAATCAGTTGGGCTACTGAGTGCAGCAACAGTATTTGCATGGTCAGAGGTCTTCAACTTGCAGCAGCAGAGATTTAAGACCCTTCACCGCTGATACAGGTCTGGTGTGGGCCACCAGATCCATGCATACCCTATGCAGGCCATGCTCCATGACTTCTGAGAGCTTGCAAGCTGCACTAAGCCCTGAACCTGTCTGATATTTGCTCTGGTGGATTGACACCAGGGAGTCTCAGAGATTGAGGTCGACAGCAGTGGCCGGTAGTGGTCTAGCTCCCTGAACGCCGAGTCTGATGTAATCTTCAGGGGAGCGCTGGGTTAAGAGGCAAATGCAAATCTCCTACCAACTGACAGTGCAACGACAAGCTGCAACAAGACTGCAGACTGTCTGGTCATCAGACTTTTGACTTCTGCATGCTGTAAACAAGTCCTCTGATCTGTGGCTACTGTACCTGCAACAAGTGTTGGACTTCTGAGTTTCTCTGTAGCTGAAAACAAGTCACTACACCTCTGACACTGTTGTACAGAGAGAGAAGAGAGCGAATCCGAGGCTAATTCATACTGCTCAGCACAAGAGATGTGTCATATAGTACCAGAGATGGAAGATCTCAATCCGTACAACTGATCCATGTCCTGTCATCTCCGATATAACAAAGTAAACTTCCTCACAAAGCTGCAAGAATCTGAACTGAAGTAACTGCTCATTTTGGAAACCCAAAACAATGTCTGCAGTGAAACCTCATGAAAACCTCAGTCTTGATTTTAATTTAACACATTGTCCAATTTTTTATCCCTCTCTCTCTGATTTGGGGTTGTAAATTGGAACTGATAAACTGATACTGTGAAATTAAACTGATGTAAAATGGAGTGTGAAATCGCAGGAGGACATGATATTGTGCCATGTACAGCATTTAGGCCTGTATTGGAGTCACTCCTTGGCAGCTTGGCAGTTTCTCTTTTTTTTCCTTTGTAATTCATGCATAAAGGACATATTTACACACAGTGCCTGATAGCCAGATGCTGCTGCCGAAAACAATGACCCCATTATCTGTATCAACTGTGGAAAACAATAAAGCTCCACTAGAGAGAATTACGGCTTGGAAAGTGGAAACATGCAAGTCATTGATTTCACGTTATGTTTATAATGTATAGACATTCAGGAACATACATATCGTTAATTTGCGAGCCTGCACGTACACGCACACACACAATCACATGCATGCACGCACATGCACTCTCTCATACTCTCACGGATTCACAAGCACACATACATGCACGCAGTGAAGACTTTTGACCTATCTGTTGCACCAAAGTCATCTGACGAAAAGCTGATGACAGTGTCGGTCAGTGATTGGCAACTTTAAACTAATTCCTGTTGTTGTCTCTCATCGATCGGCGGTGCTTTCCTGTTGCGCAAATATTCCTTTGTGTCCTGCTGCATGAATATTGAGATCAACAAGCCTGCTTCATGCTCAATTAGTGACCTCTGCACAAGAACCAAAAGAGTTTGCGGATGTACAAAACAAATAAACAAACAAACAAGTAAACAAACAAACAAATTGGAATGTTCACCGAATTAATTTGAAATAAAAGCAAAACAGAATTTTAAAACCTAATATTAGAGCGGTGGAGTTAGAAGTGTTTTATGAAAATGAAGGCTGATTTAGTCCAGCATTAATAAAAAAGGTGGATGTTTGCCAGAAAACAGGATTAATAATATACATGGATGTTTGCCAGAAAATAAACTGTAACCAGACTGAAAATATTTCTCTTTGCTCTACTGGTGCTGTGCAAATCTGCGAAAGCACACATGCACCCAGACACACCGCCTGGCCAAAAAAAAAAAAAGTTGCACACTGAAATGTATTGTTGTAACGTCTTTAGCTTTGATCACCACACAGATTCATTGCCCTACTGTTTTCATGATCTTATTTTTGACTGAGATCTTTGATTGATGATGGGAGAGTCAAACCAATCCGTAAAACCAACTCCAGCACATCCCAAAGACTGTCCATTGGGTTTAGGTCAGGACTCTGTGGGGGCCAATCATCTGTGAAAATAATGTTACGTTTGCTGAACCACTCTTTCACAATTTGTGCCTTAAGAATCTCGGCTTTTTCAACTGTGAATATGCCTTTGCCATCTGCGATTTAAAAGTCCATCGTTGGGCCGACCTGGCCATTCAGTGCATTCAGGTAATCTGCTGACTATATTTTATTGCTGCGTATCATTGCTGTGAGTTCTACGGCTCATTTTCACTGTGAGACTTCTCCAAACATATTAGTAATCACCAATCATGATCATTGATGATTTTTTTCCCACCTCACTTCTTGTTGACGGCAAACCAATATTCTTTCACTTTTTAAAAAATGCATAGGACAGTTCTTAACCAAATTCCAGCAATTTCAGCAGTCTAAGTTGTTCTCTTAGCTTGATGCAGGCCAATAAGTTACCCTCTCTGAAGCACAGAGTTTGTTTATGTGACGATAGAAAAAAATCTATTTATTATGTTAGTCCAACAGAAACCTGACTTTAAAAATAGATGTAAATGTTTGTCCAACTGGAATCATACAAAACCGAATTTCTCAATGTTGGACTAATGCACTCAGATAATGCAGCTACGAGACAAATAATCCTCCATGTAAACATTTGAATCAATCCAAACTGGATTATGCACTCTGCGCATGCTCCACAGTTTATCACGCAGGGGTATGACCCAGAGGTCAAAAAGCACAGATACAAGAAGAAGCTGGTAACAACAGCAGTGGTATTGGTGCTCAAATAGTCACATCTAGGGGGCTCATAACTTTTTCCCTTAATCTGCATCATTTATCGAATGACCTGTGCGTCATCCGAAAATTTTCCTTCCATTCGCCATTGGATAACTTTTCCAAAACGACTCTCTCCCACCAGTCTTTGGTGATGACCCACATCAAACATGCATGGGAAGTCTGGGGTAGTATGAAGGGCACAGAGTTGAGCATAGTGGAGAGGTTGCATTGTTGGAGCACTCCAGGAGCATACAACATTCCCTCCTGCCTTCGGCTTACACCATAACCACCAGGGATAGTGTGTATCTCAAATTGTACAAAAAACATAGCACACAGCATGCACAAAATATACAGAGTCGTAAAGTTGTCCAGGTTTTCGCCTCTCAACATGCTACCAGTTTGCGGCCTGCTAACTTATTTGTTGATTGTTTGGTCTGTGCCGTAATTGGTCGACAGGAAAAAGGTCCAAGGTCAATAAGCTGAAAGGGGGCATATTGGCATCTATCACTGCAGAGATGGATGTGCTTTGCTCAATAAATCTATTCCCCACCCATGAAAACTGGGACAAGGACAGTAGTCCGATTAAATGGCCTAATCGGGCTATAACTGTAGCTCGACTTAACTGTGCATGCAAACATACTGACAGTAACATCTTTCCCATGACCACAGGATATGTATTCTAACATGGTTGTTTGAGAAATCAGAAGCTACACACTGCATCATTTAGGGTTAAAAGAGTTGTTGCCATTTGAAACATATTAATCACTACATTGATAATCAATCTTAGGCTCCTAAATATTTCCTCATTCAAATCTATATGGGAACTCATTTTTGGCCAGGCAGTACTCAGATGTACAAACACACAAATTAACAGCTTTTTCTTAAATATTGTTTTCACTATTTCGCAAATAGGACATTTTCGCCATCCCATCAAAAGAATGCATAGCTATGTTGATTATACACTCTGTCAGTACTATAAATGTATACCGACTTTTCAATTCAGGCAACAGGGGAGGCTAGCTGCTGACTGAGCTTTTGCCCTTTTGCTGATTCAGACCCTTACGTCAGAGCACATGCTCGATCGTTTGCATGCATCTGCGTGTGCCTGATGTGTGGACTGCAATTACCCTGATGAAGAAAGCATGTAAGGATCAGGGCTTTTTTAGTTTCTTACAACCATTAGTTTCACTGCATGAGTGCACTACTTGAAGGATTCGGAGATTTAAAGGAAACATGCATGCCTCGCCTGGTGAATTTAGTGCCTCGAGCATGAGCAGTTTAGTGCCGCATATTTCACTCTTAAAAGTCCCCATTATATCACCCTTATAGCATTTCATGGTCCATAACTGTTCCCTGTTTTCCTTGACCCTGTTTTATCACTTTGCTTATTTAATATTTTTTCAGGATAACACCAATCACACCATCCAATATTAGTGTCACACAAACTGGACAGCGAATAGATGAGCGAAAATGCAGGAATGCCAGATACCCATAAGCAAGGTTATATATAGGGCTATTCAACAGATTGAAAAGGCTAATAACTGAGGTAATCTGGTGAGATAAAGTGTAAAATGTTCCCAGGAAAAAGATTAACAAGCCACGACTTAAACCCAGAATGGTTTATTAACTGATTTTACGATAAATGATCGGAAAGCCTACCAACTGCGGGCAGGCTGTCCTGTCTGCTTTCGCTGGATCAAATGTACACATTGTCCATTTCCTGTTACTGATTGGCCACTGGATAAACAGTTTGGTAGGACAAATAATTCTAATACAGGGTTCTCCATACTGTAGGGATGCAATACAAAAACATCGGAACAGCCTGTAGGCTATCAAAATGAAAAAAGTGACATGGGCAATTAATAGCAGACATTGTCAATTCTTTCTTCTTCAAATCTTATTGGCTGAGTAAGCTGGAAAGGACAGAGTGTGGCCAGCATGCCGGGCTGTAAAAAATAAGGCGTCAAAATAAAGCACCGTGTAGAATGTCCCCATAATAATGATTACGAATGGTGGAACGCTCATATTTGCGATTTTGACTGATAACAAGTTAAGTTCAACCTCCGTGAAAATCATGCGGTGCAAAAATCCCAACTGCAGCATGAAAAGATCCAGAAGTGCACCGCTGGGTCTATACAGGCATCAGGACCCCCCCCCCCCACCCAGAAAGTGCTCTAACAGCACAAACCTACCACACCTGGGCTGATCAGAGCTCAGGAGTCTGTTCGTCTGGGGATTCCGTGGGAGGAGAAAAATGAACCAAAAAAAAAAGCAATTTCTCTTTTTAAGCAATTTCAGCAATAGCCCTCTACATGAAAATAGGGGAGCAGGTTATCCTGTAACTGTGAGGTCCTCAGCCCAGGGGCTGTTAAGCCCTGGACTTCATGCTCTCTCCAGTTAATCGATGACAACTTGCACCTGTTGCGACTCTTCACTCTATGCTAAGATCAAGCTTCGCACTCAAAGGGTGCTTAGTCTTGCAGCAATCATGCCGATGTTGTATTATTTTTGTTGTATTGTTGTATTTTCCAAATTTGCGAGATGTGTAACTAACAATCTAATGCTCTGTATGTGCAAACAATAGTGACATTAATTAATACTAAAAATCTAACCAGATCTAATCCTGCACTTGAGTCCAGTTCTCATTTTCATGCATCGCCGGGTAGCCTTATGGCATCCGGCAGGCGAAGCCGTTACAGAAATATTAGTGCTAACATATGCAATCAAGTGTAATTTTTAATATTTTTAATTTTGCTGCAGACATAATATCAGATGTGTTTGCTGTGGTTGAAAGCTTCATTACAATCCACAGCTACCGCATGAATGAGTAAACACCTTGCAAGGAGAAGTCAATATTTAATGACGAGACTGAACTCTAGCTTGAAACACCAGCAGTTTGTTGAATCAGCAAATAAATATGGCTGCACTATTTGCAACACTGTCATATATTGAGATGTTCTAATTACGTTGTATAAAAAAGCACCCAATGGAGTAATAATTGCCTTAATAATAATCTATGCTGATTGATGGATACCTTCCTGATGACCAGCACATTAGCATTGATAAAGGCTGTGTTTAAAACCCCACTTTGACGCAATTAGTACACAAAAACTGAACCAGTCCATGCTCTTTGCTGTTTTCTCTAGTGTGCTTGTAATGTGTCTTGGACTGTTTTTCTAACTCTGCGGAGTGTATTCCTCCCGGAGCAGCTCTTTCTGTCGCTCCTCTTGTTCCACCCGGTCTATTTCGTTTGCAATGTCAATGCAGGATTGCCCAAACTTGCCTCAGCATCCGCCTCTTTACACGAAGGAAAATAATTTTTTTTTCATGCTGGCATTGCCAAAAATATGAACAGGCTTTATTTTCCCTATATATAGCACGTGCACTGTGAGTTCCTTGCTTCTAGTAGTAACATAGATCAGTCTGATTCATTCACTGGTAAAAACAGACATTATACAAAGGACAATACCAACTAAGAAATCAAACGTGTAATTAGTGACAACCAGTAGTACAGAGCTAATTAGAAAAAGGTGATTCTGATGTTTGGTCGCTGTTTTACACGGATGAAGATGACACCTAACGCCCCACCCTAACATTGCCATCAACATTATTACAATTAAAATGTGTAAGTCATCAACTAAAAACAGAGAGATAACAAGATGCACTTGTCACAGCACCTCCAAGTTTTGCCATATTCATGTGAATGATAGGCAAAACATTTTTTGACACCTCCACAGTAGCACTATGTTTCTTCCTCTTTTGCCTTGTTGTTTGTGCATGGTGCTGTTTGCTGTAATGATCTTGCAAGCTGCTGCGGACAATATGAATTTATGGAATGAAGTAAGCCACATGAGGCGAAGGCCATTGAAGCATCATTAATACAATATGGAGAATAAGCTGAAGTGCAAAGAAATAAAAGCATTTTTCTGTTATGCCAAACAAAGAATATCAGAAGTGGGCAAAGTAAGACCAAACATCTCAAAGATGTGTTTTTTTTTTTTTTGTTGATGAAAATATGTAGTTATTGTCATGGGAGCTAGCACCATGAACTCAGTTTACTTTATTACCATACATTATGTCATCTGATGACATAATCAACCAACTGATGAGATCAACCACGCTTACTAGTACCCGACAAGAATTAAAGTTATAATGGCAAGAATAAAGAAAAAAAAAAAACTGCAGCGTGTTCCTCATTTTTAAGCAAAGGGCAGTGACACCAAACCAAATTTTGATTTGACTTCATTTGTAACTGTTCACAGGTCTGCAGAGGATATTTTTCAAAACATTTCATTTCATGGCATTTGAAAGCTTCTGTGCCCGATGGAATTGCCAAAATTTGCCGGAAACTTTTGCAGAGTACAGTGTATCATTATGATAAATTAGAAATGCTCTCAGAGCGTGCACACCTCCACCAATGTCACTAAGAATTGGATGGCCGTGGTGGGCATATTTGAATTTGAATCCATTCTAAAATATTGGGCCTATAGCCCACACATCTACGAAATACTATCGAAATTGAATGAGACATATATAGTCTAGAATATCAAACTGATGAAAAAAAAAAACTGACTGACAAAGAAACATGGATGAATACATAACCTCTGAGCTAATAAATAAACTAATATTAGAAATAATTGTACATATGTTGGATGGCTGAGTTACCCGGGGAATAAAAATGTATTAAAATCCATTAGTTTGCATTGCTGTGTTCTATTTGAACTGCATCTAACTATTCAACTGTTCACCAGCACACAACAAATGTAGTGTACTAATTGTGTGCGTGTGTGTGTGTGGGTGGACTTGGCAATGTTGATACCCCTTAAAGAATATTGCACTAGAATGTTCTCTCCCAATCTGGGAGCTCATAAACCTTTAAACACCTTTCACTCCACTGTATTGACCTCATGCATGTGTCCATGCCTGTGTCTACATGTGTGAGTATTTGTGAAACCCACTTGGATGTGGTATACATTCTACTATCAAACACTCAGCAGTGGCAGAAGCGTAACAAATATCCAGCCCAGGGAAATATTTCTCCTGAACACTATCTGAACAGCGCCTTTCAGGCATAAAATGGTATCAATGGCTTCAATAACTTCTGCCTTTCTAAATGATTGAAAATTACATTATCTGTCTGTCTCCTTAATCAGGGAGACGTTGAGAATAACGGAATAATAGCCTTGATAAGATCATCTCCATGGCAAGCACTTCAGTCAAAAGTACCAGTGTTCAAACGTGCATGTATAAAGTCTTCATTTTCTGGAGGAAACCTGGCAGTGTTTGACTCCACAAGTATACGGAACAAAAAGGAAATGCAAAAATATTTAAAATAATTTATATAACTACTAAGGTTCATTTATTTATTTAGGCACATTTGAAGAAAAATCTTTGTAGTGGTTTGAGTAATGTTATTGCTTTGCATATGAAAGCAATAACATGGGGGGGGGGCGTGATTTTTTATTAATTTAGTCTAAAATGGAGACATGAAAGCTGATGAAAATTTTTTAATATGCTGAAAAAAATGGTCTGGTTGCATTTTTATGTCTTTCCAAAATGTAAGCAAATGCGCAAGATTGACAGTGATGAAATATTTTCTGTTTGTTCATTTTTGGTTTCAGACAGAGAGGAGCCAGATAGCTAGCCTAAGATGCGTTTCCCGAACAACGACGGAACTTAGCTTTGAACTAACATGGTACGATGCATTGTTAAACTAATGAACATTACAAGAACGATGGTTTCCCAGGACCTTCATACCTTGTTCGTACCACAGTAGTCTGAACTATGTTGGTTTCAGTGATTGTCGCTCGAACAACAATGTTACCAGGAGCACGCTGGTCTGATTTTCACCGCGGGAAGCTTAAAAACTTGGCATTTGTGCCTAAATACTGCAGTTGTGATCGATATTACAATACTAATTTGTCGTTTTGGCATATTAGTTTGTGAACATATACAAACTAGCTACAATATAATTTACAATTTAAATGAAAAGACACATCAGGCAACGATTCTTGTGGAAGATTTGCCATTCCAGCGAGCACAAAGTTTTTTGATATATGTTTGTAGTAAATATTAACTTAAGGTCACCCACCTTCTTCATGGGTGTAGAAATACACACACAGACAAAAATGGAATATCAAAAGTTAACATTTATTCTCTTTTCCTAAAAATTATTTCATTGACTCAAAGAACAAGAAATGGCATAAGACCACAGGAAAAATACATTCTGAGGACCACAGATGGAGATGCAGTGCAGAGGATGTGAGGGGGAAAATGGAGAGATTGCTAGTTAAACATTACTAAGGACAGTTAAAGCTCTAAGGAGTGCACTACAGAGGACTGGTGGCGGGAGCTCTAGTCTCTCAGCCTCCTCTTACTCCTGAGGAGAGTTTTGTCCATGCTTAGCCCAGAGGTGCTGGCGGGATTGATGCCAGATCAGATAGACACCAAATGCAAGGCAGAGGGGAATAGGGAGTTTATTAAAATAAAGAAAATCAGGCACGAGGGCCAACAAAAAAACTTGGCCCAAAGGGTTGCCAAAAACAAACTAAGGAAAGCTTCACAGAGCCAATAACGAAAAGATCCAAAAACGACCAAAAACAAAAGCCACTGGAAACTCCAGGCAGAATAACCATAAACAGAAAAGAATAATAATAAGGATTCAAAACAGGACTTGGCAAGGACAAGATACGTGATGCTACTATATACAAAAATAACAAGAACTGTGACCGTGAAAAGCACTGACAAGACAAGCACATGAAAAGCTCTCAAAGAGACATGAGACTCTGTCTGCCAGCGAACTTCCACCGCCTCCAGATAAAGGAACAGAAATCAGGACACTTGAGGAGCGACACCTTGAGATGAAACAATGGGCAAAGCAAGATCATTAGACATGGACAGAGATTGGTAGACATGACTTGCTCATTAAGAGAATGAGAGGCTCAGCTTAAGTACCAATGAAGCATGCAGATTGAAGGAAGCATGAATATTAGAACAGAAAAGCACTGCAAGACTTGAAATAGCAAAGCAGGAATAATGACAATAAACTCCCTGTCTAAATTAGTAGTATTAGTAATGTGCCTGTCTAAGAATTACACCCCCCTGTGAATGTTAGTAAATGTTAGTAACTTAAAAACAGTTAATTGCAAATTAAGTCTAGACAGCCCTGAATCCAGCACAGCACAGAAGGAAGGGGGAAATACCAAAGCCAACCAGAGCTCTGAAATGTGCAACAGCGAAGGCACGGGGCGGAATTCAGACAAGCGGTGGAGTGGCTGGGTAGACCTGGCAAAAAACAAAACACGGAAAAGTAAGAACATGAACAATACACATGAATAATGAAATGCTTGATCCTGATACAAGAATCTGTAAAAACTGTGATATGAATAATGACTATGGACTATGGAACCTGGCACATGAAACTGCTAAAACCATAAAAATACTCTCCTGGCCAAAGGCCTTGAACCACGGAACACAACTGGGATTCCTAGAGGTATAGATATCTGTGGTTTGCACGATTCCCTAATATGAGTGTCTTCCCCCCTCTGCCCACTTCCTCTTAGCCCATTTACGCCTTGTCCCTTGCAGTTTGATTCCATGGGCCCCCCAATATTGGGCACCCACACGCAGGACCTCCTATCTCTGCATCCCCTCTGGCATGGCCCTCTGTGTGTCAGGGCTGCTCTTTCCCCTGAGTCTCCAGAATCCCCTCAGACTGGCAGTTCGTCTACGTCCTGCACAGCATGGCCGTCACAGCAAATGTCCAGCTCCCTGAAGATGAGGCGATCTTTGTAAAGGATCCTGAAGATGAACATGCATTCCACAGACCATGTGGAATGACAAATGTCATTATGCAAAAAGACCTCCATCTCCCCCACCCCCTGTCTTTTTATCAACACTTTCCCTTCCACTGTCATTAACAGATATAATGTTTTTTACCATATTCACAGTTGCAAGTGGGCAAACAACATCCCCTCCAATCGATACATAAAAATCCATGAAGGAAAACAGCGAGAGCATATGTTCTTCCTATGACTAGCAACACAAAGTCACAAGCTTTACAGATTTACTCAACAATACTACCATCTTGATACTTAATTCTACCTTGATTCTGTCATGTAGGCTAATTAACCACCTCCAGCTCTACTGACAGCAGGAAAAAAACAAGTTTTGAACTACTAGACTAGACTAGCGAAGTTAATCATTGCCGAACATTAAAGTTTCTTTGCTACGCATGCGAAGGCTACAAGATACACTATTCCAGAGCTATTCCAACCATAGGCCTACACATGAACAGAGAAATACAACAAAAACTGTTTTTCCCGAGTAGCTTCATTTTCAAATCACTGTGTTGATGTTACATATGTTTATACGACAAGATCATTGAACATTTTCAGCTACTGACCTTAAGTTTACCTTTCATGGACTGTATTTTCTGAAGCAATCACCCGGAACTAAGCTTTTAATTACAGCTGGGGAGCTTAAAGACAGTGGTTGCGAACGTTCTTTCAAACTAAGGTTTTGGGGAACACCTGCATCATTTAAATATGGTTGGCACTTTGTAAGTTACCTTGATGGTTTTGGGAAACACTGGTGGTGCAACTACATAGTTCAAACTATGTAAGTTGCTAACTTACTCAGCAGCTACGCTTTTGGGAAACGCACCCCTGATTGGATATTGATCCAGAATTCTACACTGTTATAAACTGGAACCTTTTTTTGCCAGTAATTTTAATGCAATTTTACAATCAGTTTATAACAGAGGTTCCGTGCATGTTAACTGTAAACCGCAGTTAAATGCACACAGGACTCTACTGACAGTTAAAATAACAAGGAGACAATGCATTTAACTGCTAATTTAACTGTCAATTTACAAAACAGTGTATGGCTGTAAGGCTGGTAGCGTAGCTGAGTCATTTCTAGAGGTCTTTCTTTCCATCTAATGGGAATAATGAAATCAAAATACAACTTTATTGAGGTAATATACTCAATACAACTTTAATTTAGCATTGGCGGATATACTATAAAGAGTGTGTTATTAGATTTTCTTATGCAGTATTTCTCATTTATCATATGCTGTAGCAATACAGCATGAGAAAATATGGTAACACTTTACTTGAAGGTATCGTCATAAGAGTGACATGACACTGCCATAACTGTTACATGACACAGTCATGAATGTGTCATAAACATTATATCAATGTCATAAACGTTTATGACTCAAGACAATGCAAACAATGTCAATTTTCATCACAAAAACCGAATGACACTTAATGACAACAGTCACAAACATTTATGACATTGACACAAAGTTTATGACAGGTTCATGACTGTCATGTAAGTTATGACAGTGTCATATCACTCTTATGACGATACCTTCACGTAAAGTGTTACCGAAAATGCTTCAGGGGATTGCTACGGTTATCTACTTGAGAAAACAGAAGCATGATATCCTTGCTCTTTTGGTTGTGCACTTCCTTTGTGCCATAAATCGAGCCTTCATTTTCCCAGGAGATTACAGAAAGAACTGCACTTTTAAAAAGAGGCTTATAGTGAACCAATCGAAATACTGATGGTGTTATTATTCTACAGCCATTACACTGTTCAATCAACATTTATTTCAAAATGAAAAGTTAAAGCAGCAAAGTTTTCTATGGCCACTCTAAGCTAATGATTAGTTCCGGCTCTGTTTTCAATCATATTTTCAAAATGAAAACTACTTGTACTCAGAAAAACGCTCAAAGAAAGAAGAAAAAGGAATCGACCGTTTAATCATTGTTGCATCGCTTTAAGAAGGAAGCGATGTGTTTAACTGCTGATGGATAATTCTAACAAATTTAAAACTTGTTAATTAAAGAAAATGAAAAAAAGATTAAGACCAATAATTAGTTTAAAGAGATGCTTGGTAGCCTTCTAATTCCAGCCGAGCTGCCGCAACTGGTCTGTATTGGAGATTCTGTTCTGCCACCAGCACTACATTGTTTGTCTGATAATACTGACACCTGGCTTCTCAATGGTGATTCTAAAAGTCTCAATTTCAGAACTGAACATTCAGTGCAGATGCAAAAATTAAGTTTTTTTTTTTTCAATTGCTTTAGCGCAGTTTTAGAAACAGGGCCCAGTTTTTCAAAACACTACACACAATTAGCACAACCATGCACCCAATAAGCAGAACACCTCAGATCCTCAGCAAAATGAAACACTCTTGTAAAAACGATACTCGAATTTATAAAAATCATAAATTGTTTCCATATGAAACAAAGACATTTCGCAGAACTTAATTCTGTTTGAACCAGTTACACACTGCTGTGCTTAACCTAAAAGACGTTTAGCAATTCTACCTCCCAGTGATTAAAGTACTGTAAATGAAGTATACAGAGAAAGAACAAATATATGGTAAATTCGCCAAACACTTTACAAGACCAATGCTGCAGACTGATGAAAATATAATTCATTTCTCTCCATATACCTAAATCAGTCATCATCATGGAGAATCACAACATGCCCCAGTTTTCGTGCGGAAATAGTAGTTTGCATAACACTATTAACTCAGAAAATATCAGACAAACATACAATACTGTAATACTGTATCCAGAACAGGTAACAATTACAATATGTATGTACTACAGGAATCATTAGACACTTTGTATCTCTTTGCCTGGCTGGGTCTGGCCAGAGAATTTCATCAGCATCACAGGCAATATCCTCTTTGAAAAGACAACGTGGGAGGAACTGCCTTGAATGTCAAATCCATCCTTGCGCAGCTGCAGTTTGGTCACTGACCTCCTCCATAGCCTGAATGAGCGGTATCTGAGCCTGGGGCCACAGATCGTAAACTTTCCACTGTCATGCTGAGAAAAAGTCTTCGACTGGGTTCAGAAAAGGAGAGTATAGTGGAAGGAATAGTACTGCAAACTGTGGATGGTGTTGAAACCAGTTCTAGACCAGAGCAGAGCCGTGGAGGGACGCATTCTCCCAGATGACAATGTATTGCATCTGGTCGACTTGTTTTACTGCTGTGAAGATGTTGTGCAATCGGTCCAAAAATGTGAGAATGTGAGGTGTGTTGTAGGGGCCCATGTTGGCATGACGGTGGAGGACCCCATTCTGTGTAACGGCAACGCAAATTGTGATGTTACCCCTACGTTGCCCTGGGACATTGATTATAGCCCTGTGGCCAATGATATTTCTGCCCCTCCTTCTTGCTTTTGTGAGGTTAAACCCTGCCTCATCATTGTTGATGAATTCATGCAGGATTTTCTCAGCATCTAAAATTCTCTGAAATACAATTAAAGACAAGATTGTGTAGTTCAGCGTTGGTCAAGTATACACTAGTCAATTTACATGCATATCTGCAAAGATTTGGCTGAACTCTTAGTCCAGCCTCCCTGTGGTTCACGACATGGTCAACTTGTGTGTCGCGAATTTCATCTGATAAATTTAGTCCTCTTTTTCTTTCAGCACGTTCTCCTGCTTCAGGTCCTCCTCTTCCTCTACCTTCACCTCAGACTCTACCTCTAGCAAGGTCCCTGCCTCTTCTTCCCCCTCTACCTCCTTCACCTCCTCTTCGTTGGATTCCCCCTCACACCCTCACTTCTCTTCTTCTGGTTTTTTCCATTTTTGCTAAAGACAGGTGAACTCACCTGCTGCATTTTTATAGTGCTTAAACCTGATCGGTGTGTCTTCAATTAAGCAATGATGTGTTTCCACACCTGATGGCTGTGTTTAACCAATTGGCTCATTGATGTGGTTATTTGATAGTCAATGCTTTGGAATTGCAAGGAAGTGGCCTCATGATATACCTCTGTGTCTAACGTATGCAAGTGCGTGAAGTGCTTTGCAAATCACGGTGTGTATTGTTTCGCAAAAAGTGTGAGGCTGACATTGTGCTTATAGTTGTATGAATCTGGGCCAATGCTTTGCTCCATGTGTGTACGATTTTGATAATTGTGTTATACTTTTGATTTTAGTGTTTATGCAATTGGTAAAAACTGTAAAATGATGGCATTTTCACGGTCTAATGTGTATATTCCTATGGTGGCCCTGAAGTGCAAACCACAACCGCTAATGACTAAACACAAGGGATAATTAAGAAACACAACCGCAAATAACTAAACACAACAAAAAATTGAAAAACACAACCACAAATAACACAACAGCAAATAACTAAACACAACCGCAGATAATAAAAAAAAATACAACAGCAAATAACTGAACACAACAAAAAAATTACAAAACACAACCGCAAATCACTAAACGCAACTGCAAATTACTAAGCACAACAAAAAGTAAAAAACACAACCCCAAAAAACTAAACACTTTCTGCACAACAAATAAGTCCCTAACCCCCCGCCCCCCTCAGCCCCCCAAATCTGCCCCTGCACATATGACATGAAACTGGATATGATTAGGACTAATCACAAAATTTCAATTAGTTTGCGCATGCTGAAGATGCATATACAAGAGACTGGGCTGCAGAGACGGCGTAACTATTCTTCACCACCTGAGGTGAGGCATGCCAGTGTGACCGAGCTGCAAGGACCTCTCTCCCTTTCTCTCTCTCCACACAAGGGAGCACACTCGTCCAATCAGGGATGACTCATGTCGCCCACCAGTACCTACCTCTTCTGGTAGGTTAATGTCATTGGGCTTTAAATTTGTAGACCAGACGTAGGGGGGAGCGCCGCACCAACGGGGTGTGTCCAGGCGTATGTTGCATTTTCGTGCCCGGCGTAGCCTGGCGCAAGTACTCCTCTGTCCCACCTCTGTCCCTCCTGCCGGCTTAAGAGGCAGCAAGGGAGGAGAAAAGGCTTAAGTGGGTTTAACACAGCCGAATCAACTCTTCATCAATACAATGAGCTCCTCTTCTCACCTTTAAAGTGTTGAAATAAAGAAACCTCTGTCCTATATCTGCATGATGCGTTAATGTTGCATTTTACTTTGCCGCTTCAGGCATGTTTTCTGCACCGCTTACATCTATATAAGGTATTACGTGTTGTGAATTAAGTAATTTATGCTTTGTTTTTGTATGTTTTTAGTTTCATGATTTTTAGAATTATTTGTTTCTTTGTGTTTGATTTACTTCTTGTGTGATTGTTCATGTTTCATGAATGCTTGTCTTTTGTCACTCGCTCCCTTGTGTGTCTAAGAGTAGTGTCTTGTTTCCATTCACAGTCTTTTCCCCTGTTTTTTCTGGTTGGGTACTTCCTGCTTCCTTCTTCCTTGCTTGTTAACTGTCTGCACCTGAGAATAGTTTAGCTGAGGCACTGGTGATTAGAAAAGGTTAGGACTACACATTAGAGCAGAGTAGTTAGGCACGGTGATTAGTTAGTTTGAAGAAGCAGGGCACACCTACTTGCTCAATCTGTCCTATCACTATCCTTTGCTGTTCTAGATTCTGCCTCCTCTGAGCTGTCCTTCATTTCTTGGGCTAAACACTAATTAGTTTGTTCATAAAGACCCCACTTTTCCACTTGTCTTTGTCGATTCGTGACCGTTCCTTGCTCTGCCTGGTCGTTCTGTTTCTGCGCTTTTTCTCTGTGTTTCTGCGATGATTGAGAGTTTTTGTCTTTTGTGATTTTCTGTATTCAAGTAATTGATTGTATTCGTCGAGTGAGTGTGGTGAGTTTGTGAGTCTCCCGTTTCCCCAGCTCCCTTTATACTTCGACCGTTTAATTTATTTCTGTCTCCCTCTCCCTTTCCCCATTCCCTTAGTTTTGTTTCCCTTCGTTCCTGTATTCTGTGCTGACTGACTTCCTGGTTTTTTGACATTTTTCCTGTCCCTGACTACGATTGAGCTTTTCTGTGATTCCTGATTTCTGGCTATTGACCTGTTTCTGTCTGACCATGAGCTACGGTAATGTGAATAAGAGACGCTCTTCCGAGCTTGAACTGCGATTGGAGTCTCCGTACGGTCATTACATTAAGAATATGAGGCAGTCTAGAATTATTACCATGAGCGAATTTGAATGGAATTTCAAAACAAAACTATGTCATATCATTCAAACTTATGAAGTTGGAATTAAATAAGACGGTTGCTCATTTACTTCTTCTGCCTGCATCACTGGGAAGAGAAATGATTGATAGCGTGTTCGTATTATTACACCCTGTTGCTGCTTAAAATTTTGGGATTGACACGCATGGACAACAATGCAAGATACGTTACACATTTATTTTCAATATGTGATCTTAACTCAGTACGAGATCATAGCAATCAGGCTGTATTCCTTTCCCCCACTAAAAACGAAAAAAACGAAGTGACAATTATAGTAGTATTAAGCCGATTGCACACTGGACACAAAAAAAATTTTTTGCACGACAGATTGCTCAATGTGTCCGAAAGTCGGACAGGGTTTTAAATTATCTGTCTCTGACTGACGGATGGTTTCAATATAATTCCATGTCCAACAGTCGATTATTGTTTATAATTTCTTCAAATCTACTGACTCTTTTAGATATTAAACGTGAATGTTTTGATAAGAGTGCTCAGTTCTTCAAGATGAGTACCAAGAATTTCAAACAATATTTCTGTTTAAGCTCTCCTCAATAAACTAAGTCAACATTGGCGCGGGACAATGTGCAATGCCTGTCGAACATTAAATACAAAATACTCCGTGTCTGACAGCCGAAAAAAAGAGGACGATTAGAACAGATTGATAACTGAATAAAGAATAAAAAGAAACATTTTAACAACAAACAGAACATCCCATGAACACTGCGATTTATTTATTTGCGGGCCATCTTTTTTGGATGTTCTGTTTGTTGATGATAAATTTTCATTCTTTATTTCGTCATAAGTCTGTTCTCATATCAATACTTTTTGCTGGCTGCCGGACATGGAGTATTTTGCATTTCAGTCGGACAGTCTTGATCATGCATGCGATATTTAATTCACAATGTCAATGGTCATGGAATTGATTTGGTCACTGACTACAAGCACTATTTTATCTCTGGTGTTGAAATAAAGCGTGAATCTGTTCGATACATCTGACTACTTTTCAAAAGAGAGACCGAATAGAGTGTTGTCTATCTTCAACAGAAGAAAACAGACGAATAAACAGACGTGTGTATTTGCATCTTTGCATTGACTTTGACTGTAATCAGTCGTGCGAAAAATTAGTTTCGAGTCCAGTGTGCAAGCGCCTTTACTGAGCATAGCACACAAGCACTTTATAAATAGAGGCAGTTTGTGGTTGGTTGAGAAAGATGTGAAGTAGTTAGTTTGCATCACAGATTCAGCTGCTTTGATTAAGCCAGGTGGAGTTGCCATTACGCGTGCCAATCGCCTTTAATCTGACATCAGGACAATCGATGTAGATACTATAATTTATGTCCTGATTCAGATAGTTACATAAAATAGTGCTTTCTGTAATTATTTATAGCACTGAAATGTGCATGACATTTTGGAAACCTGCCTGTGAGGTTTCGGTGATGTGTGCACATTGTGCGCTGGTCAGCCAAATTACCACTGCACAGAAATTAAACCAGGTTAGAGCTGGCGAGCTTTCTGGGCAACTTCAGCGGAGACTTTTGCTACGAAATTGTCACTGTGTCTTGATGAATATGTGACACCTCCCCCTACTACGCCGCCACACCCATCTCGGTGCAAGTCCGTCTACCAAATTGCCAATAGTGGCTGCGCATGGTGTTGAACCGCATGAAATTATCACTGCGCAGGCTGCACCTGACAAAATTACCACTGCGTGGGCTGTGCCACACTACGCCACGCTGTGCTGCGCCAAGAAATAAGAGCCCATTGTGTTTCATTATTTGCTGTTGGGTTTTTTATTTGCTGTGGTGTTTAGTTTACACAGGAAAATGCAAAATGTTCAGAGTAAAATCAACTCTTATAGAGTCTATTTGGTCCCACTTTGGCAAGACTGGACTCTAATAGACTCTGCAAGAGTAAATTCCACTCCACAAGAGTCGAATTTACTCAGATAATTTTACTGCGTATTTGCGGTTGCGTTTTTTAATTTGCTGTTGTGTTTAGTTATTTGTGGTTGTGTTTTTTAATTTGCTGTTGTGTTATTTGCGGTTGTGTTTTATAATTTGCTGTTGTGTTTAGTAATTTGCGGTTGTGTTTTTTAATTTGCTGTTACGTCTGGATAGTTGCTGTTGTGGTTTGCACTTCAGGGCCACCGTACATTCCTCATCTGCATGAGCAAGCACTGAGAGAGTATATGAGTATGGGCCTGTAGTCCTGGGGGGACTACAAAAAGCCTACAGGCTTTTTCACAAAGCAAAACCTGGAAACTATTCAAATCTGGAACATGGACTGAAATAAATACAGCTTTCCAGGTTTTACTTTGTGCAAAACCCAGGCTTACTCAGCTAGCCAGCTTTGTGGAATAGCCCGCCTGGTGAATGCCAAGTACTGCTTACAAGGAAAGTTCTGATCTGACTGCTTTCTCATGGACTATATGAACAAAAGCCTGTCTTCACATTGAAGCCAGCTCAGGGAAAGCACCTTCAGTGGTTTGCATGAGATTTGCACTAGTTATCTGATGGATTCTGTTGACTCATAAAAGCTTCTAATTTTTAGCCGTCATCCCATCGTAATGCAAAAGAAAAAACAATGATCAAGTACCAGCTCGTGTTTAATTTCTGTTTCTTCTCTTCAGTGTTGTAGTAGCAGCAATGCTACTATGCCAATGATATCTCCATTGTACCTTATATGCAAGCAGGATAAACATAGCCGAAGCAACACTAATTGAGATGTTTTTGTCATCAGTCAAATTTTATTCACCACTCTGGTAGTTGAGCTGCAATTTGGTGATTGCTGTCTGTTGGCCTCTGTCAGAGGGAGGCAGTAATTATTGAATTGATTAGTCGCATTAGAATGCATACAACAAAGCCAAAACAACTGTTGTCTCTGTTACCTTTTCAGATGCAGCATAATCAGTGCGCTTTACATGCTTGCTGAGCATGCATTACCCAAAAGATAGAGGATAATTATTGCAGAGTGCTCAAAAAGTAGTCATTAGTTAAAATATTCAAGTCAGTGAATTTTATTGCAAATAAACAAAAGCCCTGTTTCTCGGATGGATCTGAAATGCCTTGTTTTATTATTTATTTCTTTATTTTCAGTCAAATATAACCCAATAGTAATGCTCAGGAAGCTGGGCTGGCTACTGATCATGTAGCAGTCAGACAGGACAATAGAGAGAGAAAAAAAGAATAAAGAAATCAATTAATTTGATAAATAAAATTATAAATAGCAAGCTGCCTTTTATTCCAGGAGTACCTCATGTGTTATGAAATAAAATCCCTAAAAAGGGCGGGAAATATCAACTATGCACACCCTGCAGTCCAGCTCCCTAAGATCCAGCATTGTTGATTGTTAGGAGTGAACTTTTCTAGCATTATATTGTACTGATAAAAAAAAAAACAAAAAAAAAAAACTTATTTCAAACCTGATGACTGCCACTGACTTCAAAACAGTTGGTGCAGGGGGACTGTAGGGCTAATAATAATTTGAATATTAGCGATAATAAGGGTATGTGACACAGGTAATGTAGAATAGGAGAGTTACTCATGCAATAGTATAAAAAGAGCATTCAAAAAAAGGCCCAGTCCCCCAATCGCAAAGGCAGGTGTTTGTTCACCAATTTGCCATCAGACGTGTAAGAACAGCATTTGCCCGAAAACAAATCGATAGGGCTTTGTGCATTTCACTCTCTGTTGTGCATAATATAATGAAAGATGTAAAGACTTCAGTCCTATCTTCCTGTGTAAAGTGTCACGGCGGAGAACCACGTCTGACTGTGAGTGATCTTCAATCCCTCAGACATTGCTGTTTTAAGAATAGTTATGTAACTTTCATGGATAACGCAACTTTAGTAAACCTCTGTCAGTCACTGCTTTTTGCCACTGCATCCTTTGCTGTTTAACTGCACAAAGCCAAAGCCATACATCTACAGTCTCTAAGAGCGTCGCCGACTCCTTTGGGCTCAGTGTGATTTGACATGGACTATAGCACATTGGAAGCATGCTTTTGCTTTGACAAGTCAACATTTTAAATGGTTTTCAATAAATAAATAAGTAAAACTGTTCAGAATTTGGCAGTGCGCAGAAACATTCAGCAGTGGAACCATTGCGCAGGCCATGCAGGGACTTGATGATCATGATGTTTTCTTTTAACCAATCCTGTGCCCCTGAGCCTCTGTTCACGCGCATAGGGTGCAAGAGATTGGTAGACGCACACGGATTGAATCGCTGCAACACATTGGAGTGGAGAAAGACAATGAGCCAGACACAGAGTTCTAAATTCGTCAACTTTTTTTCTTTTCTCTCCGTGCGTCCATTGAGTGTGAGTTACTATTATTGTTCATGCGAAAAGTTAGATATTTCTGATATGTTATCTGTTAATTTGTATTATACTATTAAGGCATATTAAGGGAATTGTTCTGAAGCACTCGCCTGTAGTTTGTAATTCAGTTTACCTCGCGGTAATTACCGCTGATTATAGTACTATTCGTTATTGATATTTGCGGTGCTATATTTCTGTATTATGCTATTTACGCTCTACCTCGCGTATAAACGCCTCAATCAGCAGGCAGCGGAGGAAAACTCAGTAACGCTTGCTACTTTGTTACATGGCTGACATCATGTGCCTCAATTACGCCGCTGCAGTCAGCATTAGCTCTTAAAAGGAAAGCGCTGCATTCGGTTTACTGAAGCTGGGAGCAGCTATCGTTTGTGGAAGGCTACTGGCCATGCAGCAATTGCTATTATCGATGTCACTTTCAATGTAGCAGGAAAGCTATGCACTTTACTGTAATTTCATCGTGCAGAATTCCATTTGTGTAGCTAGCTATTTAGTACCTTTGTGACTTATTCATTATCTCTGTTTATTCAGTTCTCATTCTATGTCAGTTGTGATTGTTTTCCTATGCCAAGACCCTTCATTTGTGCAATGCTGTATGTATATTGTATCCATTATTTAATTTTATATTTCCATCCATTTATTTGTAGAAACCACGGATAACTCTACATTGTTCAGAATGCAAGATGAGTGGCATGTGAGTGTTATCAATAAAAAGTTACTTTGGAAAACATCGAATCAGTTCTAACAGGACTTCCTGAGGCGATTGCCACTACCGCAACCAACCCAGTCAATTCAATACAGTCCTACTAGAATCAGGTTCATCTTATCACAGACCCCCAGAATTTAACAAGGTCCTTCGAGCCGGATGTGACAGTTTCCTCAGTCCAAGATGCATTTTTCTGATGGCAGCGTCCGCCCTCGCCGCAACGCTCAGCGGCCCCTTCACCTGGATGATTTCCTTGTGACTTTGCCTCAACGACAGCTGCCAAAATCTCAAACACCACATGTCCACTCCAACCTGGGAGACTACAGGCTCCAGGATGCCGCGCAAGCGCCCCCTGCTTTTCAGACACCTTCGAGCGTCGGCCCAGATGCAGTCCTCACCGCTCTGAGAGAGATGCAGGAGGACAATCTTCAGCTTCGGAGCCAGATGCAGGATGAGACTAGGCAGCTGCGGAGGGAGATGCAGCAATTTCTCGACGCCCTTTCACAGCGTCCATCCGCTGCACCTCAGGCCGCATCAGGCAGTCCTAACGCCCCACCATCAGGACAGCATCACTTGGCAGACAGTAACATATCTTTTGCCCGTCTACCTGCCCCAGGTCTTGTCTCTACACCACTGCAGCCTGAGAGAGTTCAGTCCCTCGCTCAGCCAGAGGGTGAAGCATATAACTGGCCACTCCCTCCTCCTCCACCACCTTGCGAACTATATCCGCAGCCACCTCCAGTGTCATATGTCTTCCCAAGTGCTGCAGTAGCGCAGCAATCACTGCAGCAGCATCCTTCCCGGCATCAGTCCCCTCAGCAGATGACACCACCTCTGTACCCGCCATCACAGCTAGTGGCAGAACTCACTGAGCATTTGCGCAGCATGCATCTCCTGGCAGACCCTGGACAGGCTGCCCCTGCCACACCACATCCAGTGCTCAGTCCAGAGTATGTGAGGCCCTACACACCCGCTCACCCTTCATCTGTACGTCTCCTTCAACCACCACCTCACTCACCTGCAGACCCGAGGACATGGGGTCTAGGACTGAACGGTCAAGCTCCCTCTCCACACCACCTTGGTCGACCTACCTCTCCCCCCAGGCGAGAGGCATCATACCGTGGACCAAAGCCACGGATCCCCCTCTTTACTGAGGACGACCCACGCCAGTTCGCTCGATTGAAGCTGGCATTAGATAACCTCCTGCCGGCTGACGCCACCGAGCGCTTCAAATATCAGATCTTAGTCGATCATCTTAAGCTGGAGGATGCTCTGCTTATAGCAGACTCCTACAGCAATAGTAGGCATCCCTACACCAAAACCATGTCCGCACTTACAGAGTTGTATGGACAGCCTCACAAGCTGGCCCTGCAGCGAATCAATGAAGTTCTAGCCGAGCCACCAGTCAAAGCTGGAGATACCAGGGGGTTCCGCCTGTTTGCTTTAAAGGTGAGGGCCCTAGTGGGAATGTTAGAACAACTTGGAAGAGAGGGGAGGACTGAGATCGAGTGCGGGTCTCATGTGACACGTCTGCTGTCAAAGCTGCCACATGAACTGCGCGCCCAGTTCAAGAGGTTTGTCAACCCACTCAGAGTCCCCATCCCCACGCTACTAGACTTTGCAGAGTGGCTGGAATATGAAGTCCGGGTGCAGGAGGATGATATCATAGTCGGTCGCACCAGATCATCAGTGGAGAACCAGTCAGACAGGCGAAAGAACTTCAGAGCAAAACAGAGTACGGCCCCGCGCTCCACCACGATCCTGCTGGTTGACCCCCCGGCCAAGCAGGCAGAACCACCCAAACCACTACAGAAGGCAGAGAGGCCAAAAAAATACTGTCCATTCTGTGACAATGTGCAGCACTATTTCAATCAATGCACTGCCTTTAAGCAGTTATCCACAGAACAGAAAGTTGATTGGATCAAGGCTGGAACTCGGTGCTGGCGGTGTGGAAGGGACCATCTGGCGGCACAATGTTATCTGAAGGCCCGGTGCCAGAAGTGCAAACGCACACACCTTGAGGTGCTGCATGAGGTGAATAACCCTATCAAGGCAGAGAATGCAGCTGCTCCGGCACCCAGCCAGAACACAGCTGCTCCCGCCCCCGAACAGCCAGCGAATTACTACCTAGATCCAGCGCGAAGGAGTGGGTGTGTGTTGCTAAAGATGGTGAAAGTTCACCTCCATCACTGTGGGAAGACGATGGAGACCTATGCCATCCTGGACGATGGGTCCGAGCGCACCATCATCCTTCACAGTGCTGTACAGCAGCTTGGCCTCCAGGGACAGAGTGAGGACCTTGTCCTCCGAACCATTCGCCAGGACAGCAGAGCAGTGCCTGGGAGGTCAGTTTCCTTCTCAGTGTCATCAGTCACCCACCCACAGAAACGGTTCCGGATACAGCGGGCATTCACCTCAGCAGAACTCGGGCTGTCTCCACATTCTCATCCTGTTGAGGCTCTGCAAAAGACCTATCGCCACCTCAGAGGTCTGCCTCTTCAGTCAATTTCACAAGCTCAGCCGCTGCTTCTCATTGGCTCAGATCACCCCCACCTGCTCACTCCAGTGGAGCCTGTACACTTGGGCCCACCAGGAGGTCCAGTAGCCCTGAAGACTCGACTTGGCTGGACACTTCAGGGCCCAGCTAAATTCCTCATGCATCAGGCCTCCACGGCCCACTGTCTGTTTACCAGCACTCTGTCACCCTCAGCAGAACTGCTCCAACATGTATCCAAGCTCTGGCAGATGGAAATCCTGCCCCACCGAAACGAGAAGCTCGTCACACGGTCAAAGCAGGATACCGTAGCTATCGCTATGCTGGAGGAGAGGACAGTCAGAGTGGAGGTGGATGGTGTCAGCCGCTACGCTACCCCCCTCCTGTGGAAGGAAGCCATCCCATCGCTTAAAGCACCTATGAAAGCAGTTTGGGGCCATTTGCGCGGGACAGAGAAAAAGCTGTCTCAGGATTCAGTTAAAGCAGAGTCATACAGCCATGAGATCAAGAAATTACTGGATGCTGGCTATGTGGAAAGACTCTCTCCTGCTGTAGCTCAGTCCAGTGACCGATCGTGGTACATACCACATCATATGGTCCATCACAATGGAAAAGACCGCATTGTGTTCAACTGTTCATTCAGTTTTCAAGGCGGGAACCTGAATGAACAGCTCCTCCCTGGACCCACATTAGGATCATCTCTGCTGGGCGTGCTTCTCCGCTTCAGACAGCATCTTGTCGCGGTGAGCAGCGACATAAAGGGGATGTTCCATCAGGTTCGTCTCCTACCTGAGGACAAGCCCTTTCTACGCTTCATCTGGCGGGACCTCGACCGCAGCAGAGCACCGGATGTCTACGAATGGCAGGTGTTGCCCTTCGGCACAACATGCAGCCCATGCTGTGCGATATTCGCCCTCCAGAAGCACATTCGAGATCACAGCAGCCCAGAGGAAGACACCCGTCACTCAGGTGAACGCTTCTTTTATGTTGACAATCTCCTGCAAAGCTTCACATCCACATCAGAAGCTAAGCAACTGATCAACAAACTGCAACCGCTCCTCCAATCCGGTGGGTTTGAGCTACGTCAGTGGGCCTCCAACATGCCAGACATCGTCAGCCACTTGCCTGCGGACATCCGATCAGAAAGCTTTGAGCTCTGGCTGTCGCATGATGCCGCTGATCCACAGGAACAAACACTGGGATTGTTATGGCATTGCATGTCGGACACCCTCACGTACCGTCTTCGCCACTCAGAGCATCCTGAGCCCACTATGCGCAGCATCTATCGGGTCCTAGTAAGGCAGTATGACCCCCTTGGACTGCTCATTCCTTACACCACACGGGCAAAGATCCTTGTGCAGCGTCTCTGGGGCAAGAAGAGAGACTGGGATGACCCACTGCTTCCAGCGGACATATTGCATTTGTGGCGCGCCTGGGAGAGTGAACTCCATCAGCTCCCATCCGTCTCTATCCCACGGTGTTACATTCAACAGGGAACAGATGTATCAGCATCCACTCAGACTATACACATCTTCTCCGATGCATCAGAGAGAGCCTACGGATCAGTGGCTTACCTTCGGACAGTGGACCAATCAGGTAACATTCATGTGGCCTTTCTGACTGCCAGGTCCCGGGTAGCTCCAGTTCGACAGCAGTCCATTCCCAGATTGGAACTCTGTGCTGCTCACATCGGCGCTCAGCTGGCTGCGGTCCTGAAGCGGGAGCTCACGCTGACCATCAGCAGTATCACATACTGGACAGACTCCTCCACTGTCCTGAATTGGCTCCATTCGCAGTCCTGCCGTTACAAAGTGTTCGTTGGCACCAGGGTCGCGGACATCCAAGAGCTGACAGAGGGCAGTCCCTGGAGATATGTGAGTTCAGCAGACAACCCCGCTGATGACATCACCAGGGGCCTGACCCTATTACAGCTCCTCAACGAACACCGCTGGAGCATTGGACCAACATTCTTGTGGCAGAATGAATCTTCATGGCCAGACTGTCCAGACTTCACATCATCTGACGAGTCCACTGAACTGCGGAAATCACAATTCTGTGGACACATTTCTGTGATCCCTGACCTCCCACTGCCTGATCCCCAGGGTTTCAGCAGTTACCAAGAACTGCTGGAGGCCAGTGTCAGAGCCTGTCATGGGGCAGCCACACCCACCACTTCGACAGCAGATGACTACAGGCAAGCAGAGATGGCACTCTTCAGGAAGGTGCAGAGAGATTGCTTCCCTAAGGACTTCACCCTTCTCTCAAGAGGTGAGCCTGTCTCTGCAAGCAGCAGAATGCTTACCTTGGCACCGGAGTATGATGCAGAGGCCCAACTTATCCGAGTAGGAGGGCGGCTGCGCAGATCTGAGGCCCTGGAGGAAGAAACACTGCACCCCATTGTACTCGACCCGCATCACCCCATCACCAAGCTCATTATTCAAGATTTCGACAACAAGCTCGCACACCCAGGCCCTGAGAGAGTGTATGCTGAAATACGCAGGCGGTTCTGGATACTGCGGGGGAGAGCTGCCATCAGAAAGCACCAGCACAGCTGTTCCGAGTGCCAGAGATGGCGTGGCAGTCCCATAATCCCCAGAATGGCTGACCTGCCACCCTCCAGCCTTCGACTCCACCAGCCAGCCTTCTATTCCACTGGAGTGGATTGCTTTGGACCCTATCTCATTAAGATCGGTCGGCGCCTTGAGAAGCGATGGGGCATCATCTTCAAGTGCCTGACGACGCATGGAGTGCATCTGGATCTCCTTGCCAATATGGACACTGACGCCTTCCTGATGGCGCTGCGACGTTTCATCGCACGTCGGGGTAAGCCACATGAGCTCCTCTCTGATCAAGGCACCAACTTCAGAGGGGGTAGCTCAGAACTGCAGGAGGCCTTTAAAGCACTCAGCCCAGATCTGCAAGCCGATCTGGCCAGCCAACAGATCCAGTTCAAATTCAATCCGCCAAATGCCCCACACTTCGGTGGCTCCTGGGAACGGGAGATCCGCTCCATTAAATCTGCCCTCCAGACCACCCTGGGCGCTCAGTCCGTCACAGAAGATGTGCTTATGACTGTGTTGATCGAGGTTGAAGGCATCATCAACTCGAAGCCATTGGGTTATGCTTCGGCTGATATCTCAGATCCCGATCCCATCACACCCAACATGCTGCTGATGGGGCGGCGGGATCCATGCATTCCTCAAGTTATCTATTCAGTGACCGAACTACTCAGCCAGCGCAGATGGAGGCAGTGTCAGGCTCTCGCCGACCAGTTCTGGGCCAAATTCATCAGAAATTACCTACCTTCACTCCAAACCCGCTCAAAGTGGCAGCAAGAGAGGGATGACCTCTCCGTCGGCAGCATTGTCATGATTGTCGACCCACAGCTTCCACGTGCCCTGTGGCCTGTGGGAAACGTCTCAGCGGTCATGCCGGGAGCTGATGGCAGAATCCGAACTGTGCAGATCCGGGTCAAGGACCGGACCTATACGCGGCCCGTTGCCCGGCTCGTCAGACTTCCAGCCCTCCCTCAAGACACCTCTGGCTGATATCAGTGAAAACAACTTCACTTTGCGAAGTTGGGGGCGGCTGTTCAGAATTTGGCAGTGCGCAGAAACATTCAGCAGTGGAACCATTGCGCAGGCCATGCAGGGACTTGATGATCATGATGTTTTCTTTTAACCAATCCTGTGCCCCTGAGCCTCTGTTCACGCGCATAGGGTGCAAGAGATTGGTAGACGCACACGGATTGAATCGCTGCAACACATTGGAGTGGAGAAAGACAATGAGCCAGACACAGAGTTCTAAATTCGTCAACTTTTTTTCTTTTCTCTCCGTGCGTCCATTGAGTGTGAGTTACTATTATTGTTCATGCGAAAAGTTAGATATTTCTGATATGTTATCTGTTAATTTGTATTATACTATTAAGGCATATTAAGGGAATTGTTCTGAAGCACTCGCCTGTAGTTTGTAATTCAGTTTACCTCGCGGTAATTACCGCTGATTATAGTACTATTCGTTATTGATATTTGCGGTGCTATATTTCTGTATTATGCTATTTACGCTCTACCTCGCGTATAAACGCCTCAATCAGCAGGCAGCGGAGGAAAACTCAGTAACGCTTGCTACTTTGTTACATGGCTGACATCATGTGCCTCAATTACGCCGCTGCAGTCAGCATTAGCTCTTAAAAGGAAAGCGCTGCATTCGGTTTACTGAAGCTGGGAGCAGCTATCGTTTGTGGAAGGCTACTGGCCATGCAGCAATTGCTATTATCGATGTCACTTTCAATGTAGCAGGAAAGCTATGCACTTTACTGTAATTTCATCGTGCAGAATTCCATTTGTGTAGCTAGCTATTTAGTACCTTTGTGACTTATTCATTATCTCTGTTTATTCAGTTCTCATTCTATGTCAGTTGTGATTGTTTTCCTATGCCAAGACCCTTCATTTGTGCAATGCTGTATGTATATTGTATCCATTATTTAATTTTATATTTCCATCCATTTATTTGTAGAAACCACGGATAACTCTACATTGTTCAGAATGCAAGATGAGTGGCATGTGAGTGTTATCAATAAAAAGTTACTTTGGAAAACATCGAATCAGTTCTAACAGGACTTCCTGAGGCGATTGCCACTACCGCAACCAACCCAGTCAATTCAATACAGTCCTACTAGAATCAGGTTCATCTTATCACAGACCCCCAGAATTTAACAAAAACCGTTGTGTTCTTTAATTCAATAAATAATACCAGCATATGCATCAATTAATACATTATCATGGCTGAGCAGGGATTTATATACAATACGTTATTGTAAGTTTTGCTCATGTAAATGCACAACAGCATACATACTATGCGGTCTTAATGGTAAAATAAAAAAATGTTTATTCATACTTATGTGGATGTGCAGGCTTAAACACAGAGCAAGTGATGGAGGTGAGCCCACTTTGTGAGTGCTGTCAAGGGTAGATGTGTTTGAAAAAGGACTGTGTTTCAGCAGAGCTCAATCAGACCTGTTATCTCAATGTGCCACATGATCAGACACAGCCATTTACAATGGGATGAAACGTGTCCCTTATTTTTTATATTTATTTTGTATACAGTCTTCATCCCAAAGAAGCGTGATTTATTGTCCCAATAAAAGATGACACTGGCAATAATCCAACATTTTAATGGTTGGAAGCTGTTCCATCTTGTTGATGATAACAGAAAAGGGGTGGGGGTGTTCTGCCCTGACAAATCTCATTGGCCATTATACAGCTTCTTTCTTAATTAAAATAGATACAGGCTCGAAATATCTTGCACACTACTAGATATGCACTCATACCAAACCATATAAATAGTTTACGCTGAGATAAATGAAATAAAATTTATATATATATATATATATATATATATATATATATATATATATATATATATATTCCCAGAGCACTGTGCGGATTATGAAAATAAATGGCAAAATGTTATTACAGAAGATTTTTTATTTCAAATGTCAAGCAAATCCTGCATAGCAGAAATATTGCTTGAGCCATCATATCTTAAAGTAACTTGCATAATACACATTAGAGCTTATTGAACTCCCAAACAATTTAGGTGCAGGAGCACTACATCAGTGCTGTCCTGTGTGAAATGATGAAAAATGAACATTTCTGTTCCCCGTAATCTGGCTGGAGGCGGTACGTTTCATTATTTCATTGGGATGATACAAGAAAGTAATAAAGTTAAGACCACCCAGCAGGAACTCAACTACTTTTCATTAACTGTGTGGAAACGCGCGCACCTATTTATTTATTTATTTATTCATTAATCCATGATCTAAGCTGCATGTTCCTGGTCAGGTTGGTGGGATGGCTGGAGTATATCCTAGAATCCAATGAGAGGGATTCTGCAAGAGGGAGGGCAACATGCAGGACCATTTGCTCGACTATGCTTGGTACACACATTCACTGTAAACCCTGATAAGGTGGTGAACTCAAATGTTTGTGCAAACAGACCACCTCAAAAAATAAATATAAAATAGTGTAGGCCTACTTTATTGCATTGTGTGGAAGGAACTGAAAGAAAATTGAAAAAAAAAAAAATATATATATATATATAACTTTACCTTAAGTGCTGTAAACACAAGATCATTAAGTTTGCATACTCAGTTTTGTGTTTTTTTTGGTATTCGGTTTCCACTAAAACATTTGAGTTCACCACACTTGTTAGGGTTTACAGTGTTCACTCTTGCACTCATACCCATGAGAAATTTAATGTCTCCAATCAGCCAATAAATAATGTCTGAAGATTGAGAGAGGAAATGGAGAACCGAGAGGGAACACAAGCAAACACATTCAAAATCCATACAGGACATTCCTAGGTCAGCGCTGTTCCCACAGCCCACGCACTGTGAGACATCAGCGCAACACAATTTTACCCAATTTACTTGTTACTTGATTTTACTTGATTTAACATGTTTCAGACCAGCATGATGTCACAGATTATAAATTTTAAAAGAGTGTTTTATTTATTTAATTTAATCCTTCAATGAATATTGCTCTTATCTACTATCTATCTAAAATTGCAGTGAAAAGGTCAGCTTAGCTCCAGACTGGAGAAACGAAATACATGATAGCAATAAAAGAAAAACAAAAAAAAAATGAAATAACCTGCGACCTGTGCAGTTTCATCGTGTTATGAGGCCTGTGAGTATTTGCACAGTGAACAAATTCAAATGGCCTTTATGTCCACATGCTTCATTCAAATCAAAAGTAAATACCCTCAGGTTAAAGCAGGTTAACACATTTAACATAACCATGAGGGACCCCAACAACAAACTATTATTTAAAGCCGCTGCCACACTGTGGCGACTATTGTGGTGAATCCCCACGAACTTGGGGGGATTATATTTGTCGTCGTCATTCGTCTGTCTGGGGCCCTGTCTGGACCTATACACGAATGTCCTAAGATTGTGGTGCGCATGCTGTAGGTATTTTGAAGATTGCCGTAGGTATGTCGGCGACAGGAGTAAGATTGCAGTGAGAATGAACAAGAATTATTACGCATGTAGTAAGAATCACGTGCAAACTTTGTACGAATCTAGAAGACTGGAGTAGGAATCATGAAGAATCACCACAAATGTATACGATCGCCATACAATTGACCGAGAATGCAGCACGAACGCAGTGGGATTGAGTACGAATGTAGGAAATGTGGACACGCCGAAATGTACAACTTTTTTTATGGGATCATGATGTTACAGTTGCTCAACGGCAACTGAAGTCTCACAATTTGAACGCGTCTATTTTTACACTCCATTTGCGGGTGGTCTTCCCATGGTTCACTCTCATTCGTAGTGGAGTCATGCTCAATCGTACTAATTCACGGTGGTTTGTGGCGTATGCGTATAGGGTACACGGTTAATTGCCTCCATTCATCTCGATTCCTTCTGCATTTGCGTCAGTGCGTACTAGGTTCTCAACGCATTCGTGGTGCATATGAAGTGAATACATAGGGTAGGCGTGCAACATACGATCCAATTCTTCCCTCTTCGTAGGTATACCCACCACATGCGCCAAATTCAAAATCCAACTGTCAAATTGTCATGATTGGTCGTGGTTATTCTTGCTCCCGCACCTCTCCATGACCACCTACAAATGTTCAAGAATATATGCGAATCACCACGACTGGCTCCAAAAATGCAGTAGGAATGTAGTACAATGAAATATAAATCGCGCTTGGACCACGAATGTTTTGAGCATTTCAACACAGTTGTAGTCCCTCTGAGACTGGCTAAGAATGCGGGCGAATGAGGGAGAATCCACCAAAAGGCCAATACGAACCGCCAAGATTTTTAAAGTTTTTCTAGTTCGCGGGTATTCGCCCTCCTAAGTCACCACAGTGTGACAGGGGCTTTAGGAAACTTACGGATAATTTGCATGTTGCGTCAAATCTTCTGAAGAGCAGTACTTAGGGTCATTGGCAGGAGGAAATCTGCGTCTGCTACATTTGTGTCGATCTCCTTCAAAATGGCAGCCATTAGGTACCATTAAGTTATAAGTTAAGTTAAGTTATAAATTCTCATATTCGATAATTCTTCGCTCCTTGATCCTCGCTTGAAACAGAAGTTGTTCCAGACCCGCCAACTTGCAGTCCATCCCTCAGCTCTTATTTCTGCGACAACAAGGAGGTGCTGAGGTGCCACAAGCGAGGATTCCTCAGAGCAGCCTTCTGTAGGAAACCTTGAGCTGAAAGTCCCGAGGGTTATACCCCGTATCGCAGAGACAGAGGTGGCAAACGAGTCGGCAGAGTTCTTCTTGGTATTCGTAATATTATCCCCCGTCGTAGGCCCGATTTGGAACCCAGTATTTGTGAAGTTATAATTTTGAACTAATGCCCAGTAGATCACTGAAAGTATGCATTAGTTTGAGCTACAGACCTCCAGACAGGGATCCTATATCTTTTTATGATATTTTGTTTTTACTAAATGCAGTATTGAGTACAAAATTATATTTGCACTTGGTGATTTTAATCTCCCAGATGTACCCTGGTGGGACGAATTTGCGAAAAGTGGACACACGCTGTGTGACTTGGTGGACAGCTTTTCCCTTACCCAGATCATTGACCAACCTACTCATATTAAGGGAAATGTACTGGATTTAGTTTTCAACAATATTCCCGAACACTGCTCCGAGCCCAATCTAACTCCACACATGCACGAGAAATGTGTACAATTTCAAAAGACGAGACTTTATTGGGCTACGATCTCACATGGGCAAAGTGTCATTTCGCTCTGCTCTTCTCCATCCTGATCTTAATGTAAACTGGCAAAGTTGACTTGATGTCGTGCATTCATCTGTCAGTAAATTTATTCCCATCGCTGTAAGAATGTACAAAACCCAAAACCAGTGAAGTTGGCACGTTTTGTAAATTGTAGATAAAAACAGAATACAATGATTTGTAAATCCTTTTCAACTTATATTCAATTGAATACACTGCAAAGACAAGAGGTTTAATGTTCAAACTGAGAAACTTTTTTTTTTTTTTGCAAATAATCATTAACTTAGAATTTAAAGGCAGCAACACGTTGCAAAAAAGTTGGCACAGGGGCCTTTTTACCACTGTGTTACATCGCCTTTCCTATTAACGACACTCAGTAAACGTTTGGGAACTGAGGAGACCAATTTTTGAAGCTTTTCAGGTGGAACTCTTTCTCATTCTTGCTTGATGTACAGCTTAAGTTGTTCAACAGTCCAGGGTCTCTGTTGTCATATTTTATGCTTCATAATGCGCCACACATTTTCAATGGGAGACAGGTCTGGACTACAGGCGGGCCAGTCTAGTACCCGCACTCTTTTACTACGGAGCCATGCTGTTGTAACACGTGCAGAATGTGGCTTGGCATTGTCTTGCTGAAATAAGCAGGGACATCCATGAAAAAGACATTGCTTGGATGGCAACATATGTTGCTCCAAAACCTGTATGTACCTTTTAGCATTAATGGTGCCTTCACATATGCGTAAGCTGCCCATGCCTTGGGCACTAATACACCGCCATACCATCACAGATGCTGGCTTTTGAACTTTGCGCCTATAACAGTCCGGATGGTTCTTTTCCTCTTTGGTCTGGAAGACACGACGTCCACAGTTTCCAAAAACAATTTGAAATGTGGACTCGTCAGACCACAGAACACTTTTCCACTTTGAATCAGTCCATCTTAGATAAGCTTGGGCCCAGCGAAGCCGGCGGCGTTTCTGGGAGCTGTTGATAAATGGCTTTCGCTTTGCATTGTAGAGTTTTAACTTGCACTTGCAGATGTAGCGACGAACTGTAGTTACTGACTGTGGTTTTCTGAAGTGTTCCTGAGCCCATGTGGTGATGTCCTTTACACACTGATGTCCGTTTTTGATGCAGTACCGCCTGAGGGATTGAAGGTCACGGGCATTCAATGTTGGTTTATGGCCTTGTCGCTTTTGTGCAGTGATTTCTCCAGATTCTCTGAACCTTTTGACGATATTACGGACCGTAGATGATGAAATCCCAAAATTTCTTGCAATAGCTCGTTGAGGAATGTTGTTTTTAAACTGTTCGACAATCAGCTCACGCATTTGTTCACTAAGTGGTGACCCTCGCCCCATCCTTGATTGTGAATGACTGAGCATTTCCGGGAAGCTGCTTTTATACCCAATCATGGCACCCACCTGTTCCCAATTAGCCCGTTCACCAGTGAGATGTTCCAAATAAGTGTTTGATGAGCATTCCTCAACTCTCTCAGTCTTTTTTGCCACTGGTGCCAGCTTTTTTGAAACATGTTGCAGGCATCAAATTCCAAATGAGCTAATATTTGCAAAAAATTACAAAGTTTACCTGTTCATACATTAAGTAACTTGTATTTGCAGTGTATTTAATTGAATCTAGGTTGAAAAGGATTTGCAAATCATTGCATTCTGTTTTTATTTACGATTTGCACAACGTGCCATCGGTTTCGGGTTTGTAAATTCTTTTGCCTGGGTTGACAGTGAAGTGCGCCACCTGAGTAGCAAAGTACAGTCCACATGGAAACAAGCTAAAAAACGCAATACTGCAGCATTGTGGGCGAAATTTCATAAACTAAGGAATAAATTTAAAAATATATGTATTTTCAAGTATCACCAGTATTTTGATTTTCTCAGTGATTCTCTTGCCAAAAACACCAAAGCGTTTCTGGGGATTCATCAAGAGTAAAACAAAAACTAAAAGTGTCCCCAGCCTGAGAAAACTGCATCTGATCCAAAGTGACTGCACATGGGACAAAATGACCACTGCGGGCTGCATCGGACAAAATTAGCACTGTATGGGCTGCGCCACGCTTTGCAACCCTGCACTACGCCTAGAAATTAGAGCCCTAACTCAGTAAAGAGTCCCTTCCATTGAACCTGTATCAACAGAATTGTGTGCTTTTGACTGGAGTCACCCAATTCCCCAATACATTGGTATTTTAAGAAAGCTCTAATTAAAACAGACCCATAAAACAGTAATATGAATTCATTGGGGAAAAAAATGACTGAATCTTGAAAAAATAGAATGATAGAATAAAGCACTTGTGAAATATGACAGGAAGTATACCTTTTGGGTAAAAGGTAGGTTCCACTTTTTTTCCCCTAACACTGAGAATTACACTGGAGAGATACTTACATTGCTGAGATATTATGGAGTCTCAGAAAACTAGATATCATGTCTGAATATGTGTTTCCGGTGTCAATGGATGTAAATATGCATCACAAAACTACTGGGCAAAGTCACTTTGAATCACATTGCAGTCTCTACAACAGTGATCACAGACAGGGAAGCATTTCTGATTACCAGAGTTGACAGCAGAAGAGACTGGGGTAACATGATTGTTGTCAAATGATATTAGATCATCATTTGACTGCAGGATACTAATGTCAACTGCACTGAGAGTCTGTCATAGTTCAGAGTAAAAATTTTTGCTGCAATACTATGTAATAGGGATTTAAAACCCGCACTAAGATTTGTCATTTCTCCATTTTTGCTTATGCACGCCCCACACACACACACACACACACACGTTTGTTTTCATGTTTTGTCATAACATTCCATAGACATTCATTCATTTCATAACCCCTTTCCCGGACTTTAACCCTTAACAGTACATATCTAACCCTAACCTTATCCCAACTCAAACCTTAACCTAACCGTAAGCTTAACCCCCAATCCTGAATTAGCTCATTTATTTTTGTGGGGACCTGAAAATGTCCCCACTAGTACATGTACAAATAAATCTGGAATTTCATGTCTTGTGGGGACATTTGGTCCCCGCAAGGGTTGATAAACATGGTAAACCCACACACACACAGAACAATTACACATGCACCTATGAGCCAAAACATTGTGACAGCTTGCCTAAAATGCAGTTGTTCCTTTCACGTGCAGCCAAAACTGCTCCGTCAAACTGAAGTGGACTGAAATGCCCGGACAAAGTTTTTCACAGCAGAACATTTCCCAGAGGGTCACAGTCCCTCCTCCAGCTTCTCTCCAGAGTGCATCTTTCGCTGATGTACATGATGGGGAAAAAAATGGGACACATTTGACCAGCGACTTTCTTCTTCAGTTCAAAGGTCCAGGTCCGACAGCCGCTTGCCCATTGTAGGCACTAATGGCATTGGACAGGGGTTAGAAGCAAAGCACTGTGTGTTGTGATACAAACAACGTTAAAATGTTATGCCATAGTTGCTGTTCCGTTGGTTTGTGCCAGATTGGATACCCTTTGTTGCCCTCACCTGTCAATAAACCGCGAGTGCTCTACATCCCATAGCCTGTTTGTAGTTTATCCCTCCTTGGACCAGAGTAAGGAGGTCCTTTTCACCGCAGGCTGGGAGCACACAATACACCTTGCTGATTAGGAGATGTTGCTAAGGTCCAGTTCTGATAGGAACACTTTGTCAAAAAGAAAATATTTATTGACAATATTCAGGCATATAATCATACATTAAGTTTGGCGACATGGTTCTGTTATAAGAGATCACTGCCTGTCCGAACGAGGAACCGAAGGCAGGGAGTTGCTAGTAACCCCCCAACAGAACCATGCCTGCAAGTCAGCTGAAATGCAGAAACATTAAGAGGCAGTTGATGCATAGTAGTCACCCGGCGCTAACAATTTCCCTTGAAGCCGATTCAAGAGAAATACACTAAATGAGTGTGCTATGTTTTGTGACACCCGGAGGTTGCAACGATTTCTCTTGATGCCAATACAAGAGAAATATACTATGTGAGAGTATGAGTGACATGACAGCCCAGAGGCTGGAAACGAATTCTCCTCATGCCGATACAAGAGAAATATATGAAATGTATTATGAGTCATGACAGGCCGGCAGCTGGCACAATTTCTCTTGATGCCGATACAAGAGAAATATACTATATGAGAGTACGATGTGTAGTGAAAACCTGGCGGTTGGCACGATTTATCTTGATGCCGATACAAGAGAAATGTACTATATGAGATTACGATGTGTCGCGACAACCTGGCGGTTGGCACGATTTCTCTTGATGCCAATACAAGAGAAATATTCGATTTGAAGTGTATTATGTGTCGCGACAGCCCGGCGGCTGGCACAGTTCTCTTGATGCCAATACAAGAGAGATATACTATGTGAAGTATACTATGTGTAGCGATAGTCCGGCAGCTACCTCATTTTCAAGAGAAATATGCTACAATACAATCTGGTGTGACAGCAAGCTAGTACAAGTGTGATGAAACTAAATGAGCTTTATATTTAAAAAATGAAGGCGTAAGTAGTGATGATTGAGATAGCGTGGAACAGTGTGGTGACACGATACCATGACTATGTGAATGCGAAACGACGTGTAAGCAGGAGTGTGTGGGAGTGTGATTTAATGTGAGGAGTTTGCAACAATGCAACAATCAAAACAGACAAATCTTACATAATTTTGCTCATTAAATTTTGGGCCTCCATAATGTCCTTGAATCCAGGGCAAAGGTAACGAGCGTTTACTGCAGATGACCAACATCCCATGGCCTTCAATGTTGTGATGGAAATAACGGAAGCGGCGGTTGTGGCTGCTCCAATGTGGAAGAGTGGGGTGTGTAAAGTTGAGGGGAGAGGCAGCAGAGCTGGCAAACCAAGCAAAGACATGCGGCGAACCAAGACCGAGAGACAGGTCTCCCAGCTTCTGTGATGAACAGAGGATCATCTGGATTTGCTTGTTTACGCCATGCCAAGTACCGCACCATAGAAGACAGGGGACTGAAGGTGGTGATAGTACTAGAAATTATGATATCGGTTCCTTTATTTTCTGTGTCTGATTTAGAGTGCTTAAGTGAAAAATTAAATGATCAGCTTTCATCGTTACATCAGACATAGTTAAATTGCGCTTAGAATCAAAGTGCCCAGAATAGATGGTGAACTCTCCGCTCCTTAGAAACCCATAGAAAGCTGTGAGGAAAGTTGCTTCAAGCAGTGAATCTGTGAAGGAACCAAAACACCCATCCCTTAGCTGTGACACCAACTTGTGAATTAAAGATAAAGTCAATGGGAGACTTTTATCATTGCCGGGTGGTTTTTCTCTTTCTAAACCATTGAGCCTAGCAAGGTGGGGACTGAAGGATTAATACATCTGAAATGGAACTGAATACCTGCAAGACCCTTGATCAAAGAGGGCTGAATTGTTTTGAGAGACAAAACAATGAACTATGAATGCACACACCATTTGAATATTGACAGGTAAAACTGAAACAGAATAAGCTTGACAAAATGACACAAAATACATCCATGCTGAGTCATACATTTTTAATGTTGACTCTGCTAAACCAGGTCTCATGGGTTTTGAAGCCATTGACAAGTACTTTTGCAAGGAAACTTTCAGTCTAGGATGGTTTGGGGGAAAGGTGGGCATATCCGCAGAGTTGGAGTTGCAGCTGGGCGTTTAGGCGTTTGAATTCCTGGAATTTAAATCGGGAAAGAGAGTCAACCATTTTATTATCGAGGCCAGGCATGCACGGCATTTAAAATGAAGTTGCCCAGAACACAAGTCCATGTCAGACATCTGATAAATCTATTAATGAAGGGAATAGAAGAACGACCTTTATTAATTATATTGACTATTGCTTCGTTGTCACAGAAGACAAACTCTCATTTCCTACACCAATTTTTGCCCCAAATGATGGTCGCGATCACGATGGGGTAAAGCTCCAGCAAGGCGGTGGAATACATATTTGATGGCAGAGATATCAATTCTTCAGGCCACTTCTCAGCAAACCATTTGGGTGTTAAAATGACCCCCAAAACCAACGGAAGGCGCTGCATCAGTGAAAACATTTAGCTGGACTGACGTTTCCACAAAATCATTATAAAAGAAAGAAATGCCGTTCCAGTTATCGCGTAGCTTTAACCAGATATTAAGCTCGGACCTACAGCCAGCATCAAGCAGCATTTTGTCATGTAAAATGGGAACGGTTCTGCAGATGTCTAAAAGCCTAGAAATAAAGGAACGGCCGTGAGGGATGATGCCCATGGCAAAACTGAAATGACCTAAGAGGGACAACACATCACGTTTTGTCAGTGAGTCGGCACTCAAAAAGGCATTGATTGACTATCGAATGCGAGCAAGCTTCTCTTGAGGAAGGGACGCATGTATGAGGTTACTATCTAAAATAATTCCTAAGAATTGAGCTAGCGCATAGAGGAGCAGCTTCCTGATGGCGAGCTTAAGTAGAATAGGATTTTACCGGCCAATCAATCATCAGGCAGCTAGATCAGATGACAGTCATGCGCACTCAGCACCCCAGCAGGCAGAGCTGCTCCTCTGATAGTAGGCTTGACTCCATAGCCTATCAAAACTTCCATCAAGTCTTCATTTTTTCCCTCATACAACACATTGACAACAACAACAAACTGTTCACTTTAACTGTTTAAGGTTACATGCACTTTTGCTACAAAACAATGAACACACATGTACAAGCACAGTCTATGAAGTTTTAAATGAGCGCTGTGCTCACCGGTTGACTAAACACTACACCCGCAAGTCTACAACAGTGGTACATAGCTGGTTATGCTCCAGATAAGAGTAGGAGGAGTTGGATGGATTTATCTGTGTCTGGCTAAGGTGGACATTTGTTCAAAACGTGAAAAAGGAAAGGAGATTATTGTAGTAAGGAAGGGGTGATGTTGCATTTTTGGATTAGAAATCCTAGTACACTTCATCAGTGTGCACATTACATTGAGAGTGTGAACTACTGTATTAAAGTAAGCTTTTTGAATTGAAACTCCTATTTTATTGCAGCTGCTATATCTGACTGCTGCAGATAGTGCCAATAATATACTGTACAGTCACCATGTTTGCACACATATTTAGCCGGATTTTTATTTCAGCTGATGAGTGCAGGTAAAATGGCCGAAGCCTCACCATGTTTTGAGTCGTCCATTCTGTAAGGATTCAAGGTTTCTTAGAGAACTGGCGCTCTTTTATTTACTAGAAATGAGTACACTTTTCAGGAGATAACTGAAGGAGAGAACCTTGTGAATTTCAGAACTGTGCTTCAAACTAGAGATCAGGGTTTTGATCATAGTATTCCCATGTTTTCCAGTTATGGAGGTTCCACATTCTTGAAAACCTGAATGGTAAAGCTTCAGCACTGGAGGGCCCAAGTATTTCCCCTGTTATGGTGTTTTCTTTACCACTGGAGTGCTTAATTTAAGTCTCTGAGAGGCTAAATAGTCCGGACACAAAGTTTCCCTGCTTACTCTGGCTGCTGATTTAAAGGAAATAACATTGCAGACACTGCTGCCCTCCAGGACATGAATGTGAAACTTTTACCTTTAAAATGCTGGGTTGTGGTTTAGAGTTGACTCCACCACTCTTGCCCTGTATACCTGCTGGCTAAGGCCTGCATAACAGTTTACAACATTAGCGAACTGAGCAGGCCTTGCAAAAATTGAGGTCAAGGGTGACCGCATGCACATACAGTATGTATATTTTTGTGATTTTAGAGGATGTAAAATCAGAAATAGATTTGGCTTGTGACTTTCCTCATAAATAAAAAAAAAAAAAACAGGTCACCACTTCAAAATGCCCCAGATCTGTCTGCCAGTTCATGCCCTGCGCCCACCATTGAAATCAGTCAAGGAAAGGCAGCGCTTTGAAGGTTCATTTAATTGGGTAAAATCATGAGAACTTGAAGCATGAAGGCACACATTGTACAGACACTGGTTTCTGTGTGCAGATGAGCAGCGAACTGTACGTACAGAGCTGCAAAGCATTTTCCCTGTTGCTTATATCAGGTATTTTTGGGGTTTTTTTTTTTCATATTCGAATGTTCAGATCATCCAAATAATTTTAAGACTAAGGTAACATGAGTAAACACAAAATACAGCTTTTATATGATCATGCCATTTATTGAAGATAATTAGTTATTCCAAATTTACATCACCAATGATGAAATAATAATAATTTAAAACAAAAGTATTGCCACCCCAAACCTAACACCTGGTCGTGGTCCTGGCCGCAACAATTGCAATCAAATGTTTGCAATAACATGAGTCTTATACACCACTGTGGAGGAATTTCGGCTAACTCTATTCAGCATAATTCGTTAAATTTGGCCATGTTGGAGGATTCTCGAGCATGAACTGCCTGTTTACAGTCATCTTACAGTATATCTCAATTTGATTAAAGTCAGAACTTTCACTGGGTGACTTTTTTTTCCTGAGCCATTCACAGGCAGACTTGTTTGTGTGCTTTGGATCATTGTCCTCATGCATAACTCAACTGCACTTCAGCCTTTGGTCACAAACTAGTGGCTGAACATTCACCTTCAGCATGTTGCGGTAGAGAGCAAAATTTTTTGTTCCGTCAATTTTGACAAGTCACCCAGGTGCTGAAACAACAAAGCTGCTCCAAGCCATCGCACTACCACCGCCGCAATCGACTGCTGGTATGATGTTCTTACTGTGAAATGCCACGTTAGCTTTAAACCAGAAATAACAGGACCCGCATCTTCCAAAAAGCTACACTTTTGACTCATCAGTCCACGTAAAGTGACCCCAAAATTCTCAAATATCAGAATATCACATATCAGAATACATACTCTTTTTTTTCAATTGTGACACAAACATTTCTGTTCTTTTTGTTCAGCAGTGGTTTTGACTTGCTGCTCTCCCGTGCATGCCACATTTGCCCATTCTCATTCTTATTGTGGAATTTAGAACGATGAACTTTACTGAGGAAAGTGAGGCCTGCAGTTTTTTAAGTGCTAGTCTGTTTTATTTATTTATTTTTAATGACCTCCTGGATTAATCTTTGATGGTCTCTGGGAGAAATTTCGGTGGACTGGCTTCTGCGAAGGTTCACTATTGCTCCATGTTTTCTTGATTTGTTGATAATGGCTCTCATCACAGTTCGCTGGAGTCTCAGAGCGTTAGACATGACTTTTGCAACCGTTTCCAGACTGATGGATGTGAACAACTTTGTAACTCATCTGTTCTTCAATTTCTTTAGACTGCGGCATCATTTGTCGCTTCTTGCCTACTTCACATACCAAAACAGATTCAAAAACTGATGTTTACATAGAACAGGGCTGGTAGTGATCATGCCTTGGTGTGTCTACTGAACTTGGAAGCTGCAAAAACAAAATCTTACCAAGCATTTTAAACTTTTAATCATTTAGTTCATTCACATTTATTTCTTAGAAAAAAAAACATTTTACCACTGATATGAACTCATTTTGACTCATTTCTAGAATTGTCCATGAGGTACGTGAAATGATGGCAAATTTTCATTTTCTAAGAAAAGGGGTGATAGAAATAAATGTTTGAGTTTAAATACAAGATTTAAATTCTGGGTAAGATTTTTTTTTTTTTTTTTTCAGAGAACCCAATTATACTGTAAATTAAATTTCTTTAACTGGTTGATTTAGTAACAAAAGGGACAATTGGCTTTTTACTCAGGGCCAGGTGGGACTGGATTACTTCTTTCCTTCAGTTAAAAAAAACTGTATTTCGAGTTTACTCGGGTTATTTTTGTCCTCTATTAAAATTAATGTGATGTTCTGACTGAAACACGTAAAGGTTGAAATGAAATAGAATAGAATAGCAGTAGAAGAAATTAAAGCAATCAGGAAAAGGGGCAAATACTTTTTGACAGCACTTTATCATCACATATCACTGTCATTATTACATTAACCCATTTAGGCCTGAGACCTATTCTAAAAACGCCTATGAAAACTTATGGGCGATTTTGAAAAGAGCCCCTAAAACCTGAGGTGCACCCAGGGGTCAACGTCTAGTAAAAAGCTGATCTCAGCCTCTGTAGTAGATAGAAACAAAATTCAAAAAGTATTTGAGAGCTTACACATGTGGCTTTCATTAGAACTATGTGTTTTATTTGTGCAAATCTTCATCACAATATTTAAAACACTGAACAAACTATAGCAAACTATCCCTTTTAGTCCTGGCTGGGTCTCAATCATTTACCTTTATTGACATCTTTTCCAATTATCGTAATTGGCAACTGAAGACACGGTTTCTCTCCACATGCGATCTAACAGCGATTAAACCGCGGGTTAAATTCAGCACAGTGGTCGAACAGAGAATTGGGTTGCACAAAACGGCCGTTTAAAACAATTATAAATCCTGACCTGTTCTCAGTCATCTTCATGATTAACAAAAGGTTCACTCCGAGAGCGCTCCATACTTAACAGGTGCTGCTTATTCTCCCCGATTAGGTGAGACGACAGTCATTCCTCTGGACGCGTATTTGCTGTTTTTAAATCTACGATATTCAAAATTGCATAGCCTACCTGTTTGATCGCATACGGTGAGAAACCGTGTCTTCAGTTGCCAATTCCGATAACTGGAAAAGACGTCAATAAAGGAAAATGATTGAGATCAAGCCAGGACTAAGAGGGACGTGTCTTTGCCCCCCAAGCCCCCCTGCAGCTCCGCTACTGGGTGGCAGGCATGATAAACTGTCAGTTCAAATAAAATAAAATAAACTTAAAAATATAAATAATAAAGCGCCTTGAAGTGTTACTATAGCATCTGCCCCACTATAAAGTGCCAGTAAAAGAAAAGCTATGAGCCCGGAAATGGTCGGAAAAGTAAAGAAAACTACAAAATGACGTATCCGCCTGAAGGGTAGAAATGCATGACAGCGTCGCTGGTTTTAAAGGTTAAAATGCGCACATGCTGTCCTGGTTTCAATGGGTTAATACTTCTTCACTGTGGAATGAAATTAATGGTTTCTTTCTTTTTTTTTTAATGATCTTCTCCAAAATTTGCATGGAATTGGGCCAAACTGAAAATCTGACTTGGAGTCTGAACTCACAAAGATGCAGTGCGTATATTTAGACGGCACCATGGGAAACCATACGTCTTTGCAATGACTCAAATTCCCTGGACTGTTTTGTAAAGTTGCTAGATCCTCTCCAGACAGAATGTAAGCCGAGGCTGAGCTTAAATGATTTGGGGATTGGGGAAAAATACATTTGCGAGACCCCGTCACGGTATGTGCACGAGGCACACAGTTGTAGGATTGAATGTTGTTGTGGCCCAAATAATCCAGGAAGACTCAAACTCACCCTGCCCTGATTGGTAGGAAATCATCAATACGTGGTGAAAATTGAAAAGAGGAAAAACTGGAATGCTCCATTGCACTAAAACAGTACACAGCACCTGCTTTTATTAAGATTAAATACCCAAATGCAAGAGCACAAACACATATTGGACTATCAAGAGTGTGCGCGTGCGTGCGTGTTTACATGCCCGTGTGCGTGTGTGTGCAACTCCAAATTTGCATTTATCTTGTTTTCCTCAAACCTATTTGTACTAGTGAAAGCACCAATTTGCTATACAGTCTGTCTTGGTACTATTGTATGGGCAGGCACAGACACCACCAAATTATAAGTCCAAAGAAATATATCCTTCATATTTAAAAACATGTGGGCATTTATTGTGAATTTGGACTCAAAGAATTAATTGTTCATGTACAGCTATGAAAGTGTGTGCGTGTGTGTGTGTGTGTGTGTGTGTGTGTGCGTGTGTACATACTTCAATACTTTTGAGCACCATAAGACCACACAACTATGGTAATGTCTGAGAAAAACTGACTTGAGGGAATGAGGGAATTTTTCTGGTCAGCACTATGAAGAGATTAATGCTGGGCCAAGGGTTATGGTTTATGACTAGGGTTACAAAGGGGCTTATTTTCGAAACTTAATCGAGTTTAAATGTTAGGTCTCAGATTTATGTTATAAACTATTCTGTTTAAACTCTAGCCTGTTTTTTTAAGTAAAATTGCTTACCCAAATTGAAAAGGACATATCTCTGCAATCATAAGGTCGATTTGAATAATTTTGGTCTCAAGAGATGAAGGGGACACTTGAGATTTGTTGTAAATACTTTAGTATTTTATAAACCCATTTCTATTGTTGCTCTTTTTTTACTGATATCTTGCAGATGCTCTGGAATAGAGTACAGAGGGGCATATCAATGGAATCTGTGGAGTCTCTGGTTTCATTTGGGCTATTGGTTGTGCACGTGACATAAAACAGCAGAGCAATAGCATTGAAATTGTGCCGAGTGGGTTCACTAGGTGGCGCTGTAGGGATTATGGTGTTTGGTAATTCAATTCCTTGGTGTTGGAATTGTTTTTGGAGCATGGCATATATTTTTTACGTGAGGTCCTTCTCTTCAATTTGATGTGCAGCATGACTATATTGTGACATGGCGAATGCTTCACCTTTTGCTGTTTCTTCTGGTGTGTTCTCAGGGGTTTAAAGGGTTATAGTGAAATGAAGGTTGAAATTAGCATCACTGTGGGGGTTTACGGTTAAGATTAAGGTTCGGGTAAGGGTTGAAGTCTGGGAAGGGTTTAAGATTAGGTTTGATCTAAGGATTTGGGGAGCAAAAGAATGGTGTTTTGATAATGAAATACTTTTTTTTGGAGGTCACAAGTATAGGAATACCGCCATGTGTGTGTGTGTGTGTTTGTGAGTGTGCATTTGTGAGTGTGCGTGAGTGCACGTGCATGCACCTGTGTGTGTGTGAGTGTGCATGAGCATGTGTCTGCGCGCATGCATGCAGGTGTGTGTGTGCCTGCATGCAGCTAACACTATGCTAACTAACTGGCCTCAGTTATGTGTGCTGAGTAATACACTATTACCCTCTGGCAAAGTCAAACAGAATCATATTAACACTCAGATTGCCATAAAGTGTCTTACCTACTGGTAAATCTTCTTTCTCATTGACATTAAAACGTACCCTTGGCCCCAAGGCATCTGCTTATGTCTGCATTGAGATTGGATTTCATCTTCCAACATAAGAGCCAAACTAATGTCATTCAAACCCCAAAATATGGCATTTAGTTGCCAGATGCTTTTGAGCTTGGCTATAAACAAATGCCAGTGCAGTCAGAAATTTAAATAAATAAATAATAAATAAATAAAGCCATAAATAAATTTTCCATGCTGCCAGAATGAATGGTGTGGAAAGGATAGTAGTACATTCCTGTTTCAAAAATGGGATCCTTGAGAATGTAACCACAGTAACTGTGTGTCCTCAACTAGATGCCATCATGGGTTACATCGGTATGAATGGATCTCAGCAAACTGCATGCAGACCTGATCTCATTTAATGCATGTTAATGTGAACAGGACTTAAATTGTGTTCCCCCTGATATTGCTAATCTGGCAGCACCGCATTGTCAGTGCTCAATAAGCAGGAATAGATACATTAATTTGCTGGTTTTCTTGCCACTTCTCTTGCCCTGTCTGTTCCCCGCAGACAGCTGTGTTGATGAATACAAATCAGTGAGGAGCATTCTGTTTTATTACTTGCTGACCTAGATCTGGTATCAGTATTTATCAGTACATTTCCTGAGAATTAGGAAGACTGAAGGGTCACCACAGTTAATTTCACCATCAAGTGCATCTCTCTCTCTCTCTCTCTCTCTCTCTCACTCGTTTGCTCTCGCCCTCTATCTCTCAAAAAACATCTGTTAGAAAAACATACAAGTGGAATCAATATGAATATCAAGCCAAATAATTTAGTATGTAGTATGCATGGCAAGGTCATTGGCAGTGACCACCAATAAAGGGCATTTCGATTTAGAAATATTTCTAGTTGCAATAATGCTGCAAAAGAAAAAAAAAAGCCTATAAAATGAACAAACATAAGCTCACTGTAGCACTCACTCCAGTACAATGCTCAGGGCAATCAAGGATATAGATTTTCCTTCCAAGCTTCCAAATGATAAAGATGCATCAGTGAGAAGAGAGCAATTACGAGGGAGAATAATCAAGCCCTCCGAAACAAGCTTTTCAAACAACACCTCTCCGATGCAGCCCCATTGGTGCAATCTTTCCTTCCTGCTCCCCTGAAATTTCCACACACCCATTGAACTACCACTGCGGGAAATAAAGAAATGCCAAATATTTAGGATAAAGTCCGCTCATCTAAACATTTCATCATTATTCTTATAATATTGATTTATTGATTTTGTTTACCTGCTGTGTTTTGCTGTTGCAGTGATTATTTGAATGATGATGTTATCTCTTAATTTAATCTACTCTGAGTGTGACAGGAAATCAAGTAATTGTTCCATGAATGTTCATGTTCCTGCAACCAGCTTTCAATATTGCAGTCAACTGGCATTTAATTAAATTAAATTTTTTTTTTTTTTGAGAATGTTTTGAGAGCTTGAGAGGGAACTCGGAGCAAGACAGCATGGGTGTGTTGTACCGTAAACGGTGGGGTGAGGGGGCAGTGGTTTAATACGCAAATACCTCTGAGTCAATCACAAAACTGTATTCATAACCGTAGTGAAATGACTTTGGCTAGGACGACTGATTGCAAATTGTGTTTGTTTTTTTCATTTATTTATTTTTCGTGAAAGAGGTTCCCTCCTCTCGCAGGGCATGACCCCCGATTGGCTGCGTTATGTCACGGGGGTCAGTCGATGATGATGAAGTTTTGGCCCCACGGGATTTCCTCACATAGCAGGCAAAGACCTCGAACACTCTATTGCCTTGGTAACAGACAATGAGTGTATGGGCGCCCATGCACAGGCATTAGCGATGTATCTTTATGTAAAATCTGAGAATTTTTTTTCAACATTATTATTATTATTGTTGTTGTTGTTGTTATTATTATTATTAGTGCTGTATAGTAAGTATACATTTTGAAAATAGAAAAGAAAGACAAACAAAATGAGCACTTTGAAACGGAGGATACTGCACATATCTGTACCCCATTCTACCTGAAACTCATTTATGAACTTTTGCTATAACCCCTTCCCACCCTCATCCCGCTCATCCCTAACCAGAGTGGGGGTGACACATTCACAACACAATAATCAATCACATAATCTCTCAGGAGTTGAGACACTCCCATTTCTAAAGCAGGACCACCGTCAACAAGACCAGCGCATTACCTGAAAAAAAAATTGCCAGAGCACTGCTAAAATGGCTGCCACTCCTAACCAATGAAAGTTGATATTTTGGAGGGACCCATTTCTCTCCGGATGACAATGACGTACTGTATATACAGTATTTAGAAAAATTCATACATTGTAGCAAATATTAATATGTATATTGTAAGTAGTCAGCATTGAATACCAAAATATTCTTGTATTTATGTAGTTAATTTGTAATTCATCCTCTATTATAACTTGAACTGGTTGCCAGGTATGCAGGAATTTAATCTGTTTTTATTTATTTATGATAACCTCTCAAGTGAAATTAAGTTCAGGAATTTTTGAAACCAAAGTGAAACATCAGAAGATTCATGAACAATCCACTTTTGAAGAATACATAACCTTGCAGCATACCAACACATTCTGAATATACATTTATACTTTACTGCTATTCACCCTAATCTAGTCCTAAAATATGAAGGCCTGGGTTAAATGCTGACCTACATTCTAGCATACCATCAATTTTCCTTTTAACACCACTTCAAAATTCAGCAATATTTGGGCATTCCCAGAGCACATGAAATATGTAGCATTGCCAGTATTAAATTTTGGGCAGATTATAATTCAATCATGATCATACATATCAAAAATCTGAGAAGGTTAGTGCTCAGCATTGTTAAACACTGCCAGATATAAAATGAAATTAAGTTAAGCAAGTTAGCTAGTTAACACAGAACTCAAGATCAAATATATCGATTAAAAACCTACCGATCGAAGCATAGCCTAGCCAGCTATATCACTAGAATTAATCAAGAAACTTTTGTTTCACCTGAAACTGCGTAGCTAGGTAACTTACAACATCGTGGGAGCTTATTATCAAGCTTCAAAACACACATCTGGTTCCTTCATCAAAGTCATTGAAGGGTTTGATTTATGACACGTAGCAGCAGGAGCTGGATATTAAAAATTGAGACTGAAATGCACTTGATAAAGATAGCATTTCACTATTTGATAGGCTGTATAAACAAAGGCAACAGTTGCCTGCTTTAATTCAATAACCTCAACATTAAATACAAATGGTAACATCCGCTGGAACACTGCTACAGCCAACTACCTAACCGCTTGTCCAAATCCTCTGCTAACTAAATCAAGACTATTGCACTAGCTTTAACGTTATCTATTCAGGGCTCTTTACTCTTGACGGATATGCATTATTCCCAGCATTAGAATGGCTAATACTGACAAAGGGGATTTTCCCTATTCAGCAGTCATTGAACCTGATCTAGCAACATTCTCAATGGAGGAAATTTAAATCAGCTTGCTAGAGTTATGGTTATGGTAAAGTCAGCCAGGCAGTGAGCGATCAGCGCCAGAGTCAGGCTAAGCATTTTCAGACCACTGAATAAATAACTGCACTATCGACTGGTTTTCCTTGTGTGGCAAGATCATTTATTTCCAAAGTGTTTTTAGCAGTCTTGGAGGACTCAAGGTCGGGTTTTACCAGTCTTGGCCTCGGAATGCTGTGACTCTGACTCGTGCCATCTGGCCTTGGCCAATCATACCGAGGCTGAATCGAGGCGGCAAAATTTAGTAACACAAAGACATAAAGATGTTATTATGTATTTTGCTCAAGTCACTGAGATTTGATCAAAAGGTGCAAAACCGTTATTGCGGTAATAATGTCTTAACAGTCTCGCAGCTCCAAATGTCAAAGTACCGCATGTCAACCGTTATTTCTTTTACAATATCTTTAACTTCACAGATAATTTGCATTCTTCAACCACAAAGATCATCAGGAGGAGGGAGGCAAAAAGAAACATAATTGCATTTCTATATCGTGAAATATAGTGCAACGTCGTAGAACTATACATTTTTCAAAAGTTTGAGGATTCAGCATTCTAACTGATTAGGTCGTTTAATGATGCAAAAACGGTATTTAAAATTTCCATAACAGCACGTCACCTGACGTTGCACAATGCATTTGCTTACTTAAATCCTGGTGGTGAGTTTTTTATTTGGCCTGGCTGTGTATTTTTATCAGAAAGCCTCGTGCTGTCCATGATTCCGTGCAGTACATTGGGAAAGACTACACCAGTGACATAGTGTTTTAATTTGTACAAAAATAAATGTCAGTTAAGACCATATTTGCTTCAGCCACACATTGAGATTGTAATTGATTAATGACTGCAACATGTGTTCACATAGGTCTAAAAACACTGGAGAGAACTGAACATGGTGTCCCATGCATTTTGGGTTGGGGGCAGGAACAATGGTCAATATGTTGTGCAAAGACTTTGGTCCAAAAAAAGGTTGATAACCGCTGCTCTAGAGTAACCAGCTTTGGCCATAACATTTGAAAGGAAAAGCATAAAAAAAGCAGTTCCGCACTTCATTCGATATATGGAGTAGATCTCTATAAATATTTGGCATATTGCTGTTTCATCCGCTGTAATACTCCATCAAACGCTCACCACCGTGTATTCCAGACAAGCAGTCAGCTGGAAATAAATAAATTAATGAATAAATATACACTTGCCTGCACGAAAGCTGCAGAGAAATTTCTTTTTTATTTTTATTCATGTTTATTTTTTACCATAAAGTGAGTTTTACGGTAAAGTATAATTTTCCAGGCAGGGCCTCTTTGGAATAAAAAAAAAATCTCTCTTCCTTCCCCCCTCACGCTTTTCTATTCAGTGTGAGAAATATGTGATTTTACGGCAGAAGGATCACAGTGAGGTCACTGGTATACAGCACCAGTTTTCTCATCGCTTGGGTTTCCCCTTGAAATATATCACCACTGCGCTTTTCCCTCAGTGTCTCACTGCAGCGGCTATTTATAGACTAAATGTATTGATCACGTACTGCAGCGCCCTTTTATCACTTTGCTAGGGCCTGCATCTTTGACATGTCACTTTATTGCTGAATGGGGAAGAGGATGCCCCCACCGATCTGCACTGTCGGAATATAACATTGATCGCCCATCCTGGAGCTGGACAGCAAGCTAAAACTCAACCAGGGGAGTTGGCCAACAAAATTCAACCCGGGGAAAGCCTTTGCTCACTCACTGGGTACACTGCTTTCTTGTTCTGTCAACCTCCGATCAGTGGCAGCTTGGCAATATTGCCGTGTATGGCTGTGAAGAGAAAAGAAATTGTGCTTAATCATAAAATTAGTGCCTCTGAAATTGTCCAAATGGTATAACTTGGCATATATGTTCTTTACCATCCAGAGGGAAAAAAGTTATATCAGAGCATTATCTATAAGGAAAATGTTCTCAAATTGGCAAGGTGAGAATAATCCCGTGTGAAGAGAATATCCTAGGGAGTCCATATTGTATTCATTATGCTTATTCATGAGCTGTAGGAGTAACCTTGAAATTGTATTTCATTTCCCTCTTATTGCTCAACAGCGAAGATGTGTTTATGAAATACATTTTCTTTGTTATGGGTTGGTTTTCTTTATGGGAGAAAATGCATTCATCGCATGAAAGACGGAATGTACAGTTTTGTTGAGTCAATATGACAAGATATGAAAGCTTGGTTAAAAGCACATTTTGAATGTCGTCAATAATTGAAACTTCGTCATTTGGTTTTGTCTAGTGTATACAGCATACAAACAGTCTAGACTTCACTTACATATAGTACAATAAACATAAACACACACACACGCATGCACGCACACACACACACACGCGCACACACACACACACACACACACACACACACACACACTTGTAGACAGATGGACACACACACATTTTTTTTTTCTCTCTCTTTTTTTGGGACATTCCAGAGACTTCCATCCATATCCGAACCCCTTTCCCTGACCTAAACCCTCTACAATACATATCTAACCCTAACCCTAGCCCTAACCTTAACCTAACCCTGACCATATCCCAACCCTAAACGTATCCTTATGCCTAACCTTAACCCCTCACCCTAAAATAGCTCAATTTCCTCATGGGGACCTGAAAATGTCCCCATTTGGATAAGGAAATAAATCAGGAATTTCATGTCTTATGGGAACATTTTGTCCCAAGGATAGGTAAGCACGGACCGCACATATACCCACACATGCATGCAAGCGCACACACTGAACACAAATACATGCAGTAGCTCAGGAGAAAAGAACTTGTTTGTGTCAAACAATAACTCTGTTTTGTGTTTTTGTTAAACATACTGTACGCCTATTTGAAATCGACAGCTGCTGAGAATATCAGCGTGTCTGAGTCATGTTTGAGAAACTTGGAAACAAACAGTCTTGGAAATGGGACGAAGCACATTGACCAGGGCCAAAGGTTTTTTTATTCTGGATCTACTTCCAGTCTGTTTAGCTCTGTGGACTCAGCACTAGCCAAATGTCTCAGCATGCTGTACTTGGGCACGGCCACAGTGAAAGAGCTGTTTTGAGAGCAGTCCAGTTGGAATAACAGATGGCTTTTAACATCTCATTAAGAGAATATAAATATACTGTATAGAATACTGCATTTGTTTACCAAGAAAAATATAAAGAAGTGGCTAAATTCACCCAAGCGTAATGTCTCTTTCTTTTTAGATTTGTGTGTTTTAATGACTCTGATTTTTCTTCCCCAAATTGTGTACAATTCACTGGGTTTGCATGCTGTTGCAGTTGCTAGTATCCTGCACCAGAACGTGCTTGCTTGTACAAATGTCTCGTCTATCAGCTATGCAGTGGGTGGAGCACAGTACATGGGGTGGAGAGATGCATTTATTTGAAAGCAGACTAGGAGCCTAAATACTGGAGTTCTGAGCAGTCAGCCTCATCCAGCAGGCCCCTTTGTACCTTTGTTCCCTTGTTTGTTTGCATGCCCCCTAAAACAAACATACAAATCAATGACTAGCCATTGGAGCAGAATTTTATCATTAAAAATCTAAGGGGGAAAAAAGTTTGCAACCAAAATTATCTTTGCTTATCTAATCACTTTTTCCCTGCTTTATTTGATTTTTTTTTTTTTTTTTCCCATCAGAATGGCCTTTGACTCAACTATCAGCGAGTGCAATCTGCCTCACAGATGTGAGCAGGCATAACTAATGGTGAAGTGAGATTTAACAAAACAAACAATTTATCTCCATGACACAATCCTCAAATGTGCCAGAGACAGTGATTGTACAGATGCTGGCTACTGCATTTATGTAACAAGGACGATTAGCATCCGACCTATCGAGATGCATGGGAGGAATTTTGTTAGCTCTAGATTTTTTTTTCCCTTTCACATTAATGATGGCACAAGGTGTCATTTATTTATATATATGTATTTTGGTGTAATTGAATACAGGCTGAGATAGGCCCAGTGCAATTACTCACACACCGCCATATGTGCAATGAATTCATTTCAGCCAACTCAGAAACTGACTTCTTATCCTCTTTTTTCACCCACATTATTTTTAAGAAGTCCTCCTTTTTAAATCTCCTTTCTGACAAGCAATGTATCACTGGACATGGAAAGTGAAAAAAAGGACTGGCTGGAAAGAAAATTAAACTGGATAAAAGGATTTTTTTTACTTTTTTTTTGAGGCCCATGCTAAAGAAAGCAGGAAGGTAAAGGCAGATGTAGTTTGTTACAAGGCAGTTTGGAGGCTAGCGTCGTGTCATTTAGGCTCGCAAAGCTACACGGAAGCACAATCGAAACAAACACTGTGTTAATTACAGCCGTGAGGAGATCAATATGAGAGGTCATGTGAGGTGACATCCACATTGGGGGCGTACATTGATAGAAAGCATTCCCCTGCTGAGGTCCACAATTGATTTCAACATCACTGTCAATGAATAGATCACACTGATTGTCGCATGCGTCAGAAAATAAATGTAGCCACAGCCCCAGGTAGAATTGACATGGTAACTTAGTTTACTAAGATTTTCATGTGACGTCCTTAACGACCTTAAACATCACTTCTAGACGGCACTGACATGACCTCAGCGAGACATGTTCTGATGAGATTAGCCAACCAACAACTCCACTTCACTAACAAATAACAACTAACTAAAAACTACTTTTATTTTTTCTGTCCCTCCCCAAAAACTTCTTAACTTCACTTAAACTTCAGAAGTTGAATGGCAGGTGACCCATAGCCCTGCAGTTCAGATGTTTGACAGAAGCTTAATGGTTCAAGCTCCAGTATGGCTAAAATGAGACCACTGTAGATGACGGGACTCTTAACCCCACATCACACCACACTGGATCCAGAATAGTCCAGCCAGCTACAATTTGCTCTAGATAACGGCCTCAACTGAACAGCAGTTATGAGTTAATTTCACAGAGCTCTATAACTCACTTGGCAACCTGGTGCTCAACTGTGACTAGTACAACGCTCACAATTACTTGAAATTCCTAATTCAAAAAAAGTACAAAACTTTGAACCCTAAAGTGTCATCCATATAAAAAATAAGCAAATACATTAATTCAAATAAATAGTAATACATTTGTTAAAATTAGTTTTCTCTGGCTGCATTGGTTTCCTATTGTCCAGTCTTCTTTATCAAGCTAAAACTACTTTCACCTAACCTTATCTCATTTTTGTGTCCCTCTGACTTTGAAATAAATTCAAAATATATATATATTTTTTTTCATTAAATTATATAGGCATTTTCAGTGATCCTAAAAAATGAGGTCACAAAACTGTCTATGAAGAAAATATAAAAATCCTTATCAATTTACCTTCATATTCAGGAATGAATATGTCTATCAGCAATTTCAAGTTAGATTCTAGACATCATTTAATGAGTGCACAGTTGCTACAGATGAAAATCAACTGACTTGATTAATGCCAATTAATGCAGTCACTTATGAGATGATTAGTTCTGTTGACTCCACAAATATTCTATTTAATGTGTGATACCTATAATTTGTGTTTCATAATCAGTTTCAATTGATCATAATTATGTGTTAAATGCATTTTTATTACATGCCGTGCCAAATTATCGTGTACATTAATCAATTATTGTGCTTAATTATCTTATTTTTAATTGCCACGGCAGTTCTGCCTGCAAAAGTCTTGTTCACTGAAAGGTGATGTGACATTTCACTGGCCCTACAATAACTCAGTGGGCAAACATCCTTGATGATAACCACATTTATCCTGACAAATGTTTCACATGTGAAATTTGCAGTGGATTAAAATCCATGGTTTGTGATATAAGACGCAGCAAACCTTGAATTATGTTTGCCCTCTAAGTCTGGAGTCTGACATGTCTGCACTACAGTTTGGACACTCAAAGCTGGACTTGTACCAGACCGCCAGTACTGAGATTTTCTTTTTTAGACTGGATCATTAATTGATTAATTACTGTCACTAACTGGCCAGATGCCTCTGGGTTTAAATCAATCCTTGATTACATTAAAGAAATTAAAAAGCTTGGATGCTGGATTTGACAATCGTTTTCAGCCGGCCCAATGGCACATTTAGTGTCCTGATCACGTTGCTGGGGCGGCTGAATTGTTCGGCCCAACTGAAGACTTGTCAATTCCTCCTCTTATAGCCACAGATAAGCTTTTCAAGGAAGTATACAACCCAGATAAGAAAATGCAAACTCTGGTGTGTGAAAGTTAATGGGTCAAAGAGTGGTGTGGGCCACTCTTATATCCCTTGTGTGGTGTTAGGATTTTCTGCATCCTCGGGGTGTTAAGGGGTTTCAGCCCATAACTCAGCCCCTGTGACGGCTAGAGACATTCCTTTTTCACCGAAGGGAACTTAAGGGAACTTGTCCTTTAGGTCACTGACCTACCACTAGCTTGCTTCAACCTGAGGGGGCGGAGCCTATTCAAAACGCTTTTATCCAGGCCCCCAGCCCCACTTCTCAGCCTCTGTGTGGGCTAGAGACACATTGTCTTCACTGAAGGGTTGCCTGGGCCTGGTTGAGAGTCTGTCTCTTCATCCTGTTCAAACTCGCTCTCCTGCTCAGAATTTAAAGAGACATGATCGTCATCATACTCATCTTCCTCCTCATGTTCCAAAGGCACTTCTTCAAAAGGCTCTTTCTCCTCCAAAAGCATTTTTGCTACCATCTCTCCTGTAAACCGTGTTTTTGCCATCATGAAGACGTGACAAGGCACTTACTAGAAATACTAATCAGGGCCACACACACCACACACTGCTTATTTACGCCCTGCCCCCCCAATAGGTGTCTGATAATGCGGGAGCAGACAAATTACCATATTCCCCAATAACAATGGAACAATCAGGCGCGTGCAGGCCCTTCTGGACGCTCTGGACTTTTCCCGGTGGCCTGTGTCCTTATTGGCCTGCCTGGCTGCCAATAAATAAAATGCAGCCACTGGCCCGCTGTTTCCTAGCAGACAACACACACTTGTTGCCACAGCAGCAGCGCTGGCAGCACTATATTGACAGAGAACACGCCCCCTCACTGCATAGTGCACACGTAGCCAACATGAACTCTGTGATCAGAGGGTAGGATTGGTCGAAATTACAGCGATCACCGTTTTTCTTTTAGAGGACTCGTGTTGTGACTGGTTAGTTGCTTTATGGCCCGCCTCTTCACAGCCAAAACACTGGAAATGTAGAGAAGCACATGGAGCAGTCTGCGAGAGGAGGGGGGATGAGTGAGAGAGACGCGTCCAGTGTTGCCAACTTAGCGACTTTAATCGTTACTACTCTCGACATGCAGCAGGTGCTTCCATCGGCCTGTCCACCGTCACAGAGCACTCACAGGCGGCCCAGTCATCTCGCCGCCGCCCCTCCTAGCTGGAGTCGGAGCAGGAGATGTTCACCCCTCCGTGTCCAAACTGCAAGGGAATCGCACATGCGAACCCGCCGCTTTTTCTCAGTGTTGGTTTACAGTCACGGCGGGATAAATGTGATTTTTTTTGTCTAAATAAATAACTGTTTTAATAAAGATACTCACCTTGTCCAGACAGTTCCGTGTGTGTTTGCATTTCTCCGTGACACAAGCTAAACCTCCAGCTTAACATGGCTCAGTCTGAACTGTACAGTCAAAAGTACAGCGAGGAGTGGGAATGAAACCCTGAATTCAAAGGCAGGTTGAAGCATTTTAAATGAAAATAAGTTGAAGTTGCTGTCGACCTACATCTTTCAGTTTAATATTCAATATTGGTATTCTTTTTAGCTATTGTAAGCTGGCATGACATCTGAACGATTTGCTGACAAAATAATACAAACATGTATTTGTGTAATTCTGCACATTGTATAAATAATATAGAACAAAAGGACACAGTATGATGTAGAGAAGAGATTAGAGAAGACAAAAGTACTGGTACACAGTAAAAAATGGAGTGTCAATATTCCAGAGTAAACCCATTTTCCTCTGGATAGAGTACTTATAGCACTATGCAGAGTGAAATCGTCTAAATGGAAGTGTCAAAAGTGAGAGTCAATTCCCACTTCCACACAAGGACGAAATCTACTCTGCAGGGTGATGATTCCCTATAGTGTCAAATATTTTTACACACCTCATTGTTAATTTTGACACAAAATAGAGTAAAATTAACTATAAAAATCTTACACTGGCTGTAGAGTAAAATTTACACTGATTTTGAGTGGGACCAAATGTTATCTGACAGAGAGTTAAATTCAACTCTTAAAGAGTAAAATTGACACTATGATTTTTACTGTGTATGGAGGACTGTGTGGAGCTGTTGTTGTGTGGCTGTCAGTCTAATAGTGTTGTTGTAGTTGCTATGAAAACTCTAAATGCTGCCTAAAGTCGTCGTTTTTTGTAGAAAAACCCCCAGAAATTGTTCGCCGCGCGCGCTTTGCGTCCACCGCAACAACAGGCCAAGTGGCCTGTTTGCTTGGTCGTCTCCCGGCCTGAATAGGATCCCCAGCACGCCCCTGGTAACAATTTTACATCTATGTCTGTGAGTGGGCAGTTTCCCGCAGCACAGAGAGTAGTGTGTGTGTGTGTGTATGTGTGTGCGTGCGCGTGTGTGTATGTGTGTATGAACATTACAGGGTGCTGAAAAATGCAGTATATGCTATGTTGAAAGCTTTTTTGTGTGCATGTGCATACAGTAGTCAAAAAATAACCTAGTGTGTGTGCGTGTGTGTGTTTGACGGGGTGGAGGAGATGATGGTCTTCAATGTATAAAAAGAACCCCAAATCTAGTGGAGCAAGCACACATCCATTCAAGGTAGGAAGAAGACAGGACGACTCACTGTATGATGCACTCAGGGCTGTCCCTGTGGGGGGACAGTACTGCGTGGATCATGTCTCTGGCACACACAGGGGCTTGATTGTGGGATTCGTGTTGCGGGTGGGGTGGCAGCGAAGCCCCGCCCCCTTGGGTTAAGGGTGGTTGGTGACTGTAAGGTGCGCTCAGGGCTGTCCCTGTGAACCCCCCAATCTACACATCATGTCTCTGGCACACACGATGGCTTGATTGTGGGATTCCTGTTGCGTAATGGCGTGGTAGCGAAGCCCCGCCCCCTTGGATCAAGGGTGGTTGTGGGACAGTACGGTGCTTTCAGGGCTGTCCCTGTGAACTTCTTTGTGCATGCATCATGTCTCTGGCACACACAGGGGCTGGGTTGTAGGATTTGTGTGGTGTAATGGCGTGGTCGCGAAGCCCCGCCCCCTTGGGTCAAGTTTGGTTGGGGACAATATATCCCCCACTCTACCCCTTGTTCAGGTATTCTAGTCTCTGGTAGAAGGAAGGCAGGTAAAGGCATGCAGCAATGTTTTTGGTCCTATTCCAATGTTCACACTCAAGCAGTAGAGTAGACTACTGCCCTGTTGTTTTACATTGGGGTCCTTTGGACCCAAACACCCTCTGTGTGATGTAAATGTGGAGGGGGGGTGTAGAGTGGGGGCTCCACCCAAAAAGTTATCCTCCATGTTCTTCACATAAAATAAGCCAAGGACACAGGAGTTTCAGGTTGAAAAAAGTATTGCTTGTATGATTTTTATTTTAGTAAAGATTGAAAATGGGTCCAAAAGACCTTAACATCACACAAGGGATATATATATCTATATATACATACTTATTTTTGCAGCATTGGTGAACAATTTGAGACTAATGTGATTATCCTAGTTGTTAGTAATCTTACGGGAATAGACAGTAATTGGAGATTTATTGGAGATCTTGTCAACATTGGTTGCAATTCCACATATCCCATTGCATATTGTTGATTTAATAGATTATGTAATCCAAGAAAAGAAAGTCTGACACTAAACCAAACAAGCTCAACAATACAAAAAAATAGATCCAAGAAAAGAAAATTGGTCATTGCGGCAGGTATCAGTACACTTGGCAATATAGTATTCCCATGAATCTAACGACCATAACCTGACAATATACTGAGTATTAGAATTACTACTTGTACAATAAATAAATGCGGCAAAGGTGGGGATATTTGACAGAGCTGATTTATAGGGTACAGTTAAGAGCAGCAAGACATTTACCCACATTCATAAAGCACCTCCAGGTAGGAATTAAAATCAGCTTTCACATTTACGCTCTAAACCTTTGGATGGCAAAATCTGATCCTAGACCTGTATTACAGTATACTTGACAATAAGAATGCTCCATGAGTATTATTGTGTGGAAACAGAGACAGGATTGAGATTAACATTTGGCAGTGACAACCTTTAGTCAAATGTATCAAACGTATTGATGTATGTTGATTTTATTGTTCATAATATTGTGTTTTTTATGAAGATCTGTTTGTAACCAGGACACCATCTTAAATTAGATCTAAAATTAGGTCTAAATAAATAAATAAATGTTTTGCGCTTCATAAACTGCCACAAGTTTTTTTGGGGCAACAGGTCCGGACTGCAGGCACTACAGTCAGCCATGAATAATTTGAAAACTACTTGATTTTTTTATTTTTTTTATTTGCATTTTACTTATTGTCCCAATTCATGCGAAATTCAGTCAGGAAATAATGAAAGCAACTTTTCCAATACCAGTGCCCGGATGTTTGGGTGAGTCTTACTGTTGCTGCATGTTCAATGTCAATTGAGGCTTTAAAGCACCATTTGCCTAATATGTCTAAACTTCTTCTTTTATAATAATTCTTCAAAAGGTACATAATCTTGCAGTTAACTGCAGAAAGGGAAGGTAGTCAATAACAGCTAACAGCTGAACCCAAATATGTACCATGTCGTAAGGACAATAGCAGTGTGTAAAATTCATGAATAATACTGATCCCGTGTAAAAAAGAATTTAACGGCTAGAAAATGTTCTTTCTCTGAATTCAAAATTGAGGTTCTGGTTCATGCCACGCAGTGCCTGTCGCCTTCTTTTACCTTGTTCCTGACAGATTCAGGCTTAGGTTTTCTCAGGAGAGCCTTTAGAGGAAAATGTCGTACCAGAAAAAAGCTTTCATTGCCTCAGTTTTATAGCCGGAATCCAGTTGCAAGTCCAGTTCCAAATCTTATCTCATGACTTTACGGTGTCAAAGGATAAGACGCTACAAGTGCATGTATCCTGTAAACTGTGAGTGGGCTGTGGTTGCTTGTACTCATGGCTGTACAACACTTTGCACCCAGCCTAGCACAGCCAAAGTCTCCTCCTTTAAAGTATTACTCATGAAACATCTTTTTAGGCGTGTCCATGATACTGCCTGCCATTCAGAGGGCACTCCCCTTCAGACAGAATGTTTGAAAAACAACACAGTAGGCTCTGTCAACTGCATAAGTTTAAAGTCAACTGGGATTTCTCCATCCCCATTGAATGGAATTGCTTCAGTATGTTTTGGCAAAGTGTTGTATGTAATGAGTTGATCATGTCAGCCATACAGTGCTAACAAAAAAAAAAACAAAAAACTCAGAAGCAGGCTGGATAATGAACAGCGACTTTTCTCCCTGTTTTTACTACCCTATTTCAAGCAGATTGCCTCCGATTATTGCGGGAACGTTTTTAATGAATGGTACTGCTCTGTCTTTTTCTCCGTCCCAGGGTACCCAGTGATTGCATTTAAAATCTTTGCCCCGTTTTAACAGAAGTCACAGAACCAATTGAAATCACATTTGCAGCCATGCACAGTTGCCTACAGATCCTCTGAGATCAATTTGAACATGGAACATTTTTCTCTTCTCTGTAAGACAAGGGCTGCAAATCCTGTGTAACTGCTGTCTTTGGGGAGAAAGGACTTCATAAATGTATGTATGATTTAATGTTATTGCAGCAGTTAAATACAGTGTGCCGAAGCCATATTACTGTCATCAGAGTCAATTAGCCTTTTCAACCGTTGTTCTCGCCCCTCTGCTTGAAATAAAAAATAAAATAAAATGAAAGAATGACGCAGCATGTCTTCTTAATGGCACAGTTTAAATTAGAATATTTTCAAGGCCACTGTAAATAGAGAATACGCGTTTGGATGAATCTTATAATGTCCCGCAATGAATATGACCAGCATCGCTTGCAGTTGCAGGCAGTGCTTAAAATTTTAGTCTCCAAGGTTCAAACTGGTACTCTGTGACACACATAGGGGTGCTTTAAGAAAAATTTAATTTTGCAACATTTAAAAATATATTTTGAGGGGTTTTTAAGTATAAGCTTGCATTATTTCCTCCTAAAAAGAGGCAAATCATTAGGACCCATTATTATGTAAGAACTTTGAAGTGAATTTGGCGCAAGGGCAGGAAAATGTGGCCTATCAAATGAAGTCAGTCTTCTTAAAAATTTCAGTCATAATTAACCAGAGGAGTCAGTCAAGTCTAATGTCATCAGTGCATCAGCCTTCCCTGAGGAGACATGGCTTCGAACCTTTTTTGGCCGTGTAGACCTTATCTTCTCTCTGCCCTGTCTTACCTCATCCCCGGTGCCTCTACTGAGCAGAAACAGCCTCCACCCCTCCCAACCCCCACCCCTTTCAAGCCGGAGATGAAGCGAAAGATCTGTTCAGCTCCTGACACCACCCCAGCTCCAGTCTTCTAAATGCCACATGTGATTAAGTGTTCCAGGGGCTAATCACTGAACTGCCTCGTCGCTCACTGTCTCTCTCCTCTCTGTGCTTATAACCCCCTGCCCAACCCCACGAGTATACACACGCGCACACACACACAAACGTACACACACACACAGCAAAACCAGCACGAATACACGCTGGAAGGTCCGCACTGCCCAAGCGATCTAACAGCCAGTGCTGGCCGCCGAGCGTAAATTTGGCCGCCTGTCATCTGGTGCTTCCATCTGTCAGGTAGCGGCAGCGCCGTGGGGAGTCGGGGGGCCAGGATATCTCAGGCAGGGCAGTGCACCACTGGAAAATGGATTCATAATTCAGTATTTTACGTAACAAAACACTGCCCACCCTGCTTCTACACTCGCTCATCTCAATATTTATTTACTTTTATTAATTATTTACAAGTATTTTAATTAAATCACTCACTGAATTATTTTTCTACCTATCATATTAATTTTGTATTAATTGGCTAACTGTCCAGAATATGCCCATACCTCTTGTTCAGTCCATCTGGGGAAAAGCTTTAGAACCACCTTCGTGACCCAGAATAATTGCAGATGAGTAGATTAGATAAGATTGCGTGTTCAATGATGGATGGATGGATGGATGGATGGATATGATGGTTGGATTGATATATGGTAACATGCATATTCATTTATTTCTCTTCTCACTTCAAACAACTCCCTCCTTTATATATACAGTACAAGGGTAACGAAAGACATGACTAGAGTCGCTAGATCTTCATTAGTGAAGCCGTACAAGCGATGGTCATGACCCCGTGGGATTACAAAAGAAGCACGCCACAAGATTCAAAGGAACCTGATTAATAACCTGACCCTCTTTTTTATGCTTTATGAGCCAATTTAGTCAATTAGGTAACTGCTGAATAATATGTTGAATAATGTCAAATTAAGCGGAATTTTACAAACTTTCAGCACATTTCCTGTCTTGAAAGGGTCTGCTTTAAATGAAAAAAAGCAATGCAACACATTTAGATTATGTTAAATTCAACTGGATTGATACATTATGTATTCTTGACATCCATTGACCGAGGTGTTGGAAAGCCTGTTGATCCGCGCTCAGGGTGACCGGAGTGACAAGGCGTGACCTGGGGGGAGGGGCAGTTATAGAACGGGGCAGGTCGCCATTCAATGATTGACACTGATATGCTTTGCTCTAAAGTACAAAGACTACATTAGCCTCATCAGTCAATGAAGTGAAAGGTCTTCTGGAATTTTGAAAACCTTTGTAAAAACAGTGCATTTTTATTGTCATTTAATTTTTACAGCGCAGGACAAAACTACTGGTTTGGACAAAACCAAAGAGCATTGCATACGGCTGTTTCTGACTGAATACTGACTTACTGAGCAGATATTATCAGGAGGCCAAAAAAATTTATCCCATTCATGCAAGAGCAGTCATTTACATTTAAATATGAACTGGCCTATAAATTGAATTTAATAATCTGCTCTATTCAGGACTCATGACGGTGGATATCTTTTGCTGCCAGGTGAACTGTGTGTGAACCTAACAGCATAACACTCGAAACGTCACAGCTGAATATAGCATTTGTGCAATCAGTCTGCGCTGGAATGCATATTCAACAATCAGAATAATATCCTACCATCACCATAGAATTCCCTGCCGTTCATGGTATCCCATTTTCAAGACGCTTTACATCACTCTGGGAGTCACGCGGTTATCTCAAATGCTTCTCCCTGCAGTCGTCATTGATGCATGAAATTTACATTCATATTTTTGCTTATTTTAATCTTCGCGATTACAGTGAGCACGCTCATTGACCTTTTCTCCTTTTCCCGTATTTGCATTTTAAGCTCGTAATGCTATTTATTCGTGTCTAGCATTGCCCAGCAAAATTTACCACAGGGCCAGATGAGCAATGCCAAGCCATTTAATCCACAGCTTTTACTGATATTGGTTTATGCTCTACATAATTATATCCGGCTTAATTCTGCAATTGTATTAATTGTTTGGGATTGCCGCTTGCTGAGTTTTGGAGAATTTGTTAATGTTCATTTTGTGAATAAATTGCATTTGTAAATACCACAGTTTTTTTTTTTTTTTGGGTGGGGGGGGTCTATATTGACCCCACCATAATGTCCCAATATCTCATATACCTCGCTGTTCTGACAGAAATATATTTCTGCAATGAGAGGCATTTCCATGGACTTGGTTCAAGTGTTTGTGCTGTTAGATGCTAGTCGTAAGCCTGCATCTCCCTCTTTTTGCAATATATTTACATATTCTTACATTTAACACAACAACAGTACACCCACAAGAAACATCCTTACTGAAAGAGTGTTTCATTGAGAGTACTTCAGAGCACAAATGGGAACACATGAGAACAACGGACTATGCCATTTCTGCACAAATTGTCATGTGTCTTTGTTTTCTGAAATGCTGTGGATCCATTACCTCATCCTTGAGGATTACTCCTGAAAAGCTTTATATAATGCAAAAAAAAAATACTGCAGAGGCTATTTTAGTAACATAAGATGCAAATGCAGTGCATTCGGTGGGCGTCCACCTACGCAAATAATTTCCGTCATAAAAACCCTCCTTTGAGATGCAGTATACTGTGCTTGCTATGTGTGTATTTGAACTTAACACTCCATCAATTTGGCTTGGTGACCTTTGTGACCTTCTAAGACGATGCTACATCATAAAATTTTACTTTTTAAAATTTATTCAAATTTATTTATTTATTAAAATTTAATAAAATCAATTGGTGCCTTGGGGTGGGTAGGCAACCTTTTCTTTTCCATGAAATGTACCTTTAAGCTAGAGTGGCACTCAGAGAGCACAGACCTCCACTCAGGCCGATATTCCACATTTCTATGATAGGCAAATCTGAAAATGGCAACCGTTGTATTTTTAAAATTGGCTGAGTCTTGTTGCATTGATCTCTACTGCAATCAAGTGGATTTTAAGATGTATGGCAGTCATTTCAATCTTGCAATCCCGCACTGGTGCAAAATACTAAAAAATAAATTCCTGGATCCTGTCGGTGATTCTGATCACCACCATGATCTAATGGATTGTTCCTTGGTCATGGCTCACACTTCCAGAAAATATCATCAAAATTTATTGAGCAATGTGAACGAAATTGTCTGGACAAAAAAAAAAAAGCAGACAAACAAACAAACATCGGTGAATATATAACCTCCAAACTTTATTCGTCGGCGGAGGTGACCAGAAGTGGTCTTTAACAAACACCAACCAAACAACAGTGGTGAAGTGAAATGCTTCTTGGAAAAAAAAAGTGTTGAGAATTCAGCTTATTACCTGTACGGTTGGGCATCTCACCTGGTCACTCATGATTACTGTAATGTTTGGTTTCTGTTTGTTTAACATGACTTCAGGCATGATGGTAATAAATGGCCTACAGTGGCTCATGGCAGTTGTTCTTGACACACTTTGTGATTCAACTTCTGCTCATTTTTACTTTCAAAGAGGTCAAACTCCCAGCAGGACATTGCTCTGTCTTAACAATCTTTCTGAATGATAAATGTTTCAAGTCAGAAACGTTGTGTAAATCCCTCCCAAATCCTTCACACCTTGATTGAAAAAAAAAAAAAAAAACACATTTCTTATCAGAGGGAGATTCAAACATTTCAAAAGTGTGCCCACATGAGCTTGAGGACATCTTTAAAGTCTAATTCTGACGAACAGGGCCAGTTACAGCCAAGTGCTTTTCTTCCTGGAAGCTACATTATTGAAGGCCACTCATGCAAGAGCAATTTTATGATGTCCTCTCGGTTGTCAAAGTTCCCCTGCGATTCATCCACAACTTAGCAGTGATACAGTAAGGGTTCGATGGCCCGCTGGTCACTAGAGCGAGACCATTACAATGTTTCTAACAGACCTTGCAATGAGAAACAGACTAGCTGACACCAATATGATCAATTGCTTTCAGACCTCGAGGGGGAGGCGGTTACAGTTCAGAGCTGCTAAGTCACCCGACCATTCCATTGTCCTTGCTGTAAAAAATATCATGGTCTCACTTTTCTTCAAAGAATGTCCTTTTCAAGGCATAACCCCCCGTATAAACATTGTTTTCTTGTTCACAATACATTGACTGTCAATAAAAAACGCATCATTTCATGTCAGAAACATTTTTATTCACATTCACCAGGTAGTGACATATCATGTGGTTAAATGCTGCATTAGCCATTACACAAGCAATTCAGATCATCGTTAGCCAAAATTGAAAGAAAATGGTCACTGTTATTACAGTTGTGATCCATCAGGCAAAGAAAGATGACTCCTGCAGGCTTAAATACTGAGTGTGTCCACCAGCAGCATTGATGAGGGAGGTGCACCTACACCTCAGATTGGCCACAAGTCGTCGCAGGCTCTGTCCTGCAGTGCCTGGATCAACTGGTTTCTGTTGAGCAGATGTGGACTGTGTATTGCAAGGCGCCATTTCATGATGTCCCACATGTGCTTATTGTGGTTGAGATCTGGGGAATATGCAGGCCAGGGCATCACATTGACATTTTCAGTCACCAGGTACACTGTGGTACAGTGGTGACACACATAGCATGCGGACGTGTGTTATCCTGTTGCAATGTTGTGACAGCAATGACAGTGACTTTGTTCATGAGATAATCGCAGCATAGACAATTTCATTCTCAGGTGAAACTGTTTTTGGGTTCTGGTGGACCTTGTTTGTCACAACCTGGTGAATCCTTACCTTTTGACCAACTATCCGATTCAGAGCAATGGGCTGATAACGTAACTGCAGATTGTACAACGGTTGAAGCGTGAAATGCAATCACCTCAGTGGTCAGGCCATTGTCAATTGACATAGTGGATACATCTGTACTCATAAACTTGCTCATGTTCATTATGGGTATGAATTTTGCAATAGAAGTGATGCATTTTTATGGACTGTCAGTATACATTGCAAAAGAACGTGGCAGAAGATTGAGTGAAAACTGATTGGATGCATCTATATTACTGCCTATGTTATGTGCTATACTACACGGGCTTGCTCTGACAGATTGTATGACATGAAGCAAAAATCAAAGCAAAGTAAAAGTAAAACCCGGAAAGCTGTATTTATTTCAGTCCATGTTCCAGATTTGAATAGTTTCTAGGTTTTACTTTGTGAAAAAGCCAGGCTTACTCAGTTAGCCAGCTTTGTAGAATACTCCCCCCAACCTGCTCGCTGTGCCACTGTTAAACTGAAAATAATTAAACTGTTCACTTGTTAGCCTAACTCAACCACTGTCTCGCCTCGCGATTTTTTATTTCCATTCCAATAGAAATGATTCTAGTGGTATGACGTAATGTCAGAGCCTGGTGGGCTGCATCATGGACAGACTGAATTTGAATCCTTAATTTATTATTCACAAAGTTGTAGTCAAGAGTTCATGAGCGGAGCGGAGCCCATACGCCAAACCTTCCTCTATTTATGAGCAACCTTGAAGTAGATCTCTCTATTGCTGTTTGAGGACGTGCTGGAGCACAAGATTGTTTCAGTGTTTTTGATCATTTCAATGTTATAAGGCTCTTCTAAAATGCAATGAAATTATAATCTGTCAGTGATTCGCAGGCCAAAATATGCGGGTGCGTCTTGGCACTGTGTTGAGAATGGGAATGACCTTATTGGCAGCGCAGGACAGAAAACTGAGATGATGATGATGATTTTTATTATTATTATTATTATTATTAGGCCTATTATTATTATTATTCTTGTATAGACTACCTAGTCCTTGAAAGGAAATTCAGGTTATGATGGCGTGTCTTTGTCAATATCAGGCAGAGTTTATTTTGCCAAGCTGTGAATTCAGAACTTGTAGACTAAAACAGTATGTACGCAAAAAGACCATACATGCAGTCCAATCAGAAGCTTGAATGAAACCAACCCGAAATCACTAGCACCTAACCACCAACGCACATATAAAATGATGAGTTTTTTTTTAAATTATCTTATGATTTCTGTCATGAAAATGCACATGAAAGCTAATTGGCCTCTGGAATTTATCTTGGGGGATAAAGCCCATGTTTTACTTCTTTTTTTTTGCACCCCCACTTTCAAACTCGTTCCGGCACCACTGAAAACATTAAACATTTTATGGAACATGAAAAATATTTAATACGTAAGAACACTACCGCAACACTGTTCATTGACTTCACTTTTTATTATTCAGAGCGAACAACGCGTTTCGCCTCTAGTGTCCTCTCAGGTTCGCTCACCTGACCAGGCTGTGCGTGGACCTCGAGTTGATTTAGAATAAAATTACATAGGCTACTTGCCCACCTTCTCTCTCTTTGGCGCTGGACCTACCCTTTGAATCAGATGTGACATGATCAGGTAGGCCTAACAGGTTTACAACAAAAACGGAAATTCTGCCTTGAGACCGTTGGACTTTTATAATGACAAGTTATCACCATTCTGTGTTCCACGTTTATGGGTATGGGTATGGGTATTATGGGTATGATGGGTATGAAGGTTGAATTATGTCTTATGAAACCCTCATGAATGCCTTATGAACAATTCGTGACAGCTGCTATGAATGTGTTATGAACGCATCCGTCAAGTAAAGTGTTACCGAAGGGGTAATTGCGGATGTATTGTGCGTGACTGTCACTACCTAACATTTATCATTCATTCAACTCTGAATAAAAAACAAAAAAGAAACAAAATTGCTCCAGAATCTTGTTTATCCCCACTTTACCTTTTTATTTTATTTTTTGCCTCCAAATATCAAATATTTCCTTCATCCTGAAAAATAACTCCGACCAGGCCATATTTTATAGGTGAATATGACTGCTACCAAAATATTTTCTCTTGGAATTTAACCTTTGCACAAAAATATGTCATGAAAAATAAGATTCACCCAGCCGATAAAGCTGATGTACAGAAACTTTATGAACTCAGCTTTGTAATAAATTACATTCAGGAAAAAAATTTAAAAAAAAAAAACCTTCCGAAAATATGGTAAAAAATACAACAGCTGAAATGTTATTGTTTCTCAGCCCAAATTACAAAAAAAGATGCCTTCTCAGAATACAGTGGTTGAGATACCTCCTTCTGTCAGATTATAAGCTGCCACAGTGAATTGCATCCAGTGCTTATAGAGAAGCGCAGGCACATACGTCCCGTGGGGCACCCGGGGATTGATGGGTTATTTTTGGGTGGAAAATAGAGCTTCTTACTCTGGCTTCCTGAGCTTGTCACAGGTTGTGATGAAGTTGCTGCTCACTCAGCCATGACCTCGTGTTCAGAGCACAGCCAGTACCCTCACTCCTTCCTCCCCAGGTGACCAGGTCTGCCTGCCACCCAAAGCCTGGTCAGGCTAACATCCTGTCAAAACGGCCTACGTTTACTTGACTTCTGTCAGCCCCGCTTGCCAGACTCAGCGTGCCCTCTCCCCATCTACCTCATCCTCTATTTGCTTCTCCGTTCTCGAGACAGCTGTTTAAAAAGTTTTACATGGTGAAGCTCCAACGCCCTCTCTGCCTCTCTCCCTCTTGCTCTTTGCAATCATTGGTCTTCCCTGTCATTTGCCCCCTCCCGACCTTGTGCTCGCTGCTCTCCTGTTCGTCTCATCCACCTCTGTTTGCCTCCTCCTGACAAGCTTAAGCCTCGACTGCACATCCACAGCTCTACCCTTCCCTTCCACATACGGGCGAAAGTCTGCATCTCTGCCATCCTGAGTAGAAGGTGATTTTTTTTTATTTTTCAATGTATTATTTATTTATTTATTGACATGAGCTTAAGATTTGATGTATGCAGTATGCTCTTTACAAGTCCCACGAAAGTGCGATAAAAATACACTGACGCATCAAGAAAAAGTGTGGATAATTTTATTTTATTTTTTTTGGGAATTATTTTGCTTTTCAGCTCACTCAGTTTCACCCTACTACACTTGACCCTCATCATACAGAGCTACAGATGGACTCATTCTTTTCAGAACAGAATGTGGTGCAAAAATATTCGTTTTCTGAAATATCCATCCTTAGAGGATGGTTAAAGTGGAAAAAAAATGCACAGAAATATTGAAATACATAATTCTAATTAAGGTCTCAGCAAAAGTTCAGTCAAATTTGAAAATTTTTGAATATTTGTACCATTGCTGGAGACTGTTCCCCTGCTTCTGTAGTGAGTCCCCCCACAGTACAGGAAGCAGACAAACTTCGGACAAACCGGTACGACATGCACAGAGGGGTTCGCAACATCTCTGCCAGAGGTCATCCGCCAAGCGTTTTCTTTGTTTTGTTTTTTCATATATTTTGTGGAAAATTCATGGGTATTTATCACTAAGCATAAGCCTTGTTCAACTCACTGTAATTTCTATGGATTACTTCAGGCTATTTCCGTGTTAACTCAATATTGTAAAGAAATAATGAAAAACACATTCAGCTCAATATATTGAATGAAATTAGTTGCTGATCCAACAGAAGGTACACAATGAATGAGTCAAAGGGCCACATGACTTAAGACTGAATGTGTTTTTATTTATTTTCAGAAAAAGATTTCTCGGGAAATTGTCCTCTTTTGTGTGCCAAAATTTATCTTGAAAATTTATGCCCAACATTCTCCAGGCACCCGGATTTGAGCTGGGAATACTTTAGACAAATAAATAACTAAGATAAACAAATGTGTCATTCCATTTAACTGAGGAGCAGAACATGCACGTACATGTCTGATTTAAATGGAAGTAATTTCACTGATGCAATTAAAGCACACCATCCCGTGTGGATGAAGTACATAATGAGGATTCAGCTACACAAAATGTACGCTCCATAAAACTTTATGATGTCAAATTAAACTTGAACATAAGAAAATAAATAACTGGGAGGTAACGTTTAAGAGCTCATTGAACCATATAGGAAATACAGTATGGATATTGCCATATAGGTATTGGGAATAAGTATAAAATGTGTACAGGTATTTGTTTTATTTAAATATCCAACAAACTTTAGTGACCATAGAAGAAACAGCAGCATCCAGTGGCGGGCTGTGGACGGAAATCTGGGCGGGGGGGGAATCCCTTGAAATGAATGAGATTAGTGACCTGATTTCAATCTTTGTTCTTGGTCAACGTGGTAGTTTCCCTTATAATGAGGTGATCAGGCGAGCGAATGATAAATTCTATAAAATGTTTGATTTGCATGCCTTAATAGGCAACTCTTCATGAAAAAAACCCCAGTGGATTTTCCGTGTTAAATTATGTCACATCCTAAGCAAGTCGTCAAACCTGTGCATAATTTTTATTTATTAAAAAAGATTCAAATGCGCTTTTTTTTTGCGTTCAATTGGTACGTTGGATTTCTCGTCTTAACGAAGACAATTAGCTTCACCTGGGAGTGGAGAGTTCAAGTGTCTTTTACCAGGGAAATTGCCTGAAAACCGATCAAGACTAATAAACAGTTTAAAGAAAAGTTTATCGCCCTCCTTGTTCTCTGTCCACCGCCCGCCACTGGCAGCATCGATACAATAATACTAATTCCAATATTTACAAAATAACAAGAACTACAGAACAAGACGTGTCCGGGATCACTGTGAGAAAACCTAATTTTTTTTATCACAGTGACACATAATATGATTAAACGCAACCCAGGGCCAATATGGATTAAGAAACACGTTGCAAACCTGTCTCCTGTACATCTTCTTCATCATAATACAAAATATCTCAGAGATCCCAAAACCATTATCTGTTTGATATTCTGCACACAGGAAGAAGCCAACGACGTTGCATAATATTTGTGAGGTCTCCAGAGTGCTTTAATTCCAGTACACGCATAAATGTCACTGTTCTCCAAAATGAATTCCAAAAGGTTGGGTTACCATAAAATGTGAACAACGAGGAGAAAATTAATATGCCAATCATCTGATCATAGCCTTGTATTTGGCATGTCCGAGAATAACATTTTAGTGAAATGCTATTAGTTCATAATCACATTATAAAGCATTCACACGGTCCATCTGCTGTGTTTACAAACCATTTTCTGGGATGTGATAAGCTCTAGATTTTTTTTTCCATGTTTCCTCTGATCTGTGTGTTTGCCAGCTGCATTAGGTATATTGGTATATTGCTTTAGATAATAGTGGCCCCTACTGTTTGGAGAACTATGAGGTCCTCCACCCGCCCGCATTTTAGTCATGGAGGACACTTGAAAACAAAGAAGAAGAAATGGAGGCGCTCCAACAATTTGTTTGGCAATACACCTACAGAAGCTCAAAAGTCACAAACATGTTACAGTATGTTTGGACGTTGGCAGTAAAAAGGACACAGAAACTTTTTTTCTCTTTAATTTCATTAGTCTGGCATCGAATCCTGTCCAAATCTGGACTTTCCAGTTTGCAGATAAGAATGTTTATACGCGAGATAGCTTGAGGTTTTCTTCTGAAACATGCACCTGCAAAGCTGCCACTTCATTTTGCATAATGGTGCAAACCCTAGCTCATAAAGAGTGAGGATTGGAACAATTGGACGGGAAAAATCATATCTGTCATACTTAAAAGTTTTGGATTATCAAACTGATTTAATATTAGGCAAAAATAACCTGCCTAAACACAAAGTGCGGTTTTTAAATGGTAATTTAATTACAATCAGAAGAGATCAATGAATTGTGTAAAGGCAATCATTTAATGTAGATTACAGAATGAGCAGTTTAATGGCTGTGACGATAGCCTTAACGTCTCTGGCGCTTGGACTCAACAGCGATTTTGTTGCAACTGAGGAGCATCTGGCCTGAGCCGCAGCAGGATAAATCCCTCTGAGGAGCCTAGACGCTGGTGATGGTGGTAACTGCTGAGTGATAGGCTGATGATGAGTCTGATGAACGTGCAAAGGCTGGACAGTGATGGGGGGGTGAAGCTTGTGCACAACAGTGGCCTGCATGTCCTGAGGCAGAAAGAGAATCATATTTAAAAGGACTGCGGCAAGATGATAGGCTAACAACTTTGGTGTGTTGCAGTGGTATTGGATGGATGCGATCAGCTGACAGGACAGCTGATGACTCAATTGACCCCACAACATGATCAGAGCCAGAAGTATGACCGCAAGCGTTAGAGTGAGAGCAAATTGAAAAAACTACTGGCAGAAGCACGCAAAAGGAAAGTCTTCTGGACTGAACTTTCGCTAGAGCCATCAAACCCCTCTTGGCCATTTCTGAAGTGTCATTGCCCTCACAGTGAGTAAATAAACAAATTAAACAAATGTTAAATTACATTTTGGCTCTACTTCATCACAAATGTCAAGGCATGATAATTGCTAGCTAATCACTCAAATAGAAACTGTCTGGCAATTTGAAGTAGACAAAATGCAGCCCATGATGTTGCAGTCTAGCAAAACTCAAAAAAGTTGTTGACATCTATCAGTCTGGAATAAGTTAAGAACGGGTAAGACTCCAGCAAAGCCCAGGAGGAGCCATTCTATGCAAACGGAAAAAACTTGGAACCTTCCCCAGAGTAGCCAGCCCACTAAAATTCCTCCAAGAGTGCATCATTGACTCATTCAGGGGGTCACAACAGAACCCGCACATACATCTACAGAACCTCAGACCTCACTTGCCCAAGGTCAGCGTTCACACAAAAGGCATTGACGGAGGAGCTGTAAGGAGAAAATAGCACCTGACCAAAAACGACACAAATGCTTTTCTTATATTTGTTAAAACAAAAGACAAACAAAAAACATCTTGATGACCCCCTAGACTTTTGGGATAATATTCTAACATTCTGTGGATAGCTGAGTCAAAAGTGTGGAACTTTATTGAATGCATGGGTTCCATAGCATCTGGCATAAAGCTGACGCAGCATTCCACAATAATAACTTCATACCATCAGTCAATCATTGTGGAGGTGTTACAGAGATCAAGGGCTACTTTGGAGCTTCAGCCCCTGCGTGACTTGTAATGATTTATAGAACTATGAATTCAGTACTCTTCCAGTCAATGTCCAGTCAACAGTTTGTGACCTAAAACTCAAGCGAAGTTTTGATATACGGCAGGACAATGATTCAAATAACACAAACAAATCCAACTTTCAATGGCTCAAAATAAATAAATTGAAGGTTATGAAGTGGCCTAGTCAAAGTCCTGACTTGAATCCATTTGAGATGTTGTAGAATAATTTTAACCAGGCAGTTCATGCAAAAAAGTAGTTCCAATGTGGTTGAAATTAAACCATTCTAAGTAAAAGAGTGGGCTAAAATTCACCCATTGTGATGCCAGTTATCGACCACTTGATGTCAATTGTTGCTTCCAAAGGGGGCGAAGCCAGTCATTGGGTATACAGGGCAATTTTCAATTAAATAGTTCATTCATTTGTTCATTCATTTTTTTCCCATGGGTGATATAGGTTTTCGATGACTCCTCACCTTCAATAAATAAAATTATCATTTAAAAGCTGCATTTTGTATCAACTTGTCTTTGTCTTCTGTAAAAAATTAATAAATAAATAAATAGTTGGATGATCTGAAACATGAAATTGGGAAACAAGCAAAAATAGCAAAAATAGAAAAAAAATTGAGAAGGGAGCAAAAACTTTTTCATGCCACAGTAAGTGTAGACAGGGTCAAAAATATTGGTGCCCTTGCATCTCATTAAATAATTGGAATGAAATAGTGCTCTTCTCCATTCCTCTAAAAAAGAGCTGAAATAAAAAGTTTTTTAGTTGTGCATACCTCTATGCCTCCTGATAGCAAAATAAAAAATAAAACCAAAAAAACTGTGAAAAGAGGTTAATTATTGCTTATTCTGCTACAATATTCAAAAATGGCCCGAATTAGTTTTTGATTCCCCTTAGAAATAATAAAATATAATTGAATGTTTGCGATATTTCAAACCATCTATTTCCTTTAATTAGTGACACAAGTATCTTCAATCATACAATCGGTCATTCAGCCGATTTAAATCACCCACTGTGCAGTTTATTGTCATCGCACCAATCTTGAGTGTGGACAAAAGAAAGAGAAGAAGAAAGATGTCTGAGGACATAAGCCTTAGTAAGAACATTATTGCCAATCTTACAAGGCTACCAGACCATCTCCTTAAAGCTGCATGTTCTTATGACCACAGCAGCAAATACAATCAACAGGTTTATGGTCCATAGGTCTGTAGCTAACCCCAGTCTCAGTTGATGAATACTTAAAATACTGAGAACATTCCCAAACAGGTACAGGCTAACCTACAAAGTAAAGGGACAACACTATCTACTTGCACTATATGTCACTGTATGAATGAAAGTGGGTTCCATGGAGGAAGGCCCAGGAAGACCCAAGTTTTGAAATAGGAAAATTTTGAAAACTAGATGGGAGTTTTGCTAAATTACATGTTGACAAGCCCCAAAGCCTTGGGGAGGATATCCCACGGACTGATTAAACGACATCAGAGCTTTTTGGTAAGTACAAACAGATTTATATTTGCAGAAGAAAAAAAAAAATATTTCATGCCAACTGTGAAACATAGGGAGGTCTCAGTTATATCACGGGACTGCTTTGCGCTGGGTGCCTTGAAGCTATACATAGAACTACAACATCAGCAAATTAGCTAGGCATTGTTTTGCTGCATTGCCCAGTGTCAAAAAACTCATTCTTAGCTGCATGGATCTTCCGACCAGGCAATGACCTCAGGAAAATGTACCTATGCTCTTTGCTCAAGAAGAATGAGCCAGACCATGGTTATCCTGATTTACTAAAAGCAGTTGATTGTAATGAGTGCCTCAAAAAGGATGTGCTACAAAATATAAGGTTGTAGGTCCAGGTGATTTTTGTTTAGGCCCATGTTTCATTGTTTAAAATGTTAAATTACAATGAAAATCCAAACCCAAGAGTCAGTTCTGTTAAATACCGAATAAAGAATATTGGATGCCAATTGATTTTGACAGCTTCTGCTCATCTCTGAGAAAAAAAAAGCGTTTTTACTCTTTTGAAGAAGTGTGCCAAGACGCACAATACACACACACACGCACGCGCGCACGGACGCACACACACACACGCACACTTATACTCACACAAGCACACACTTTTTTTTTTTTTTAATTGAGGTTATAGATGACCCTGCCAATCTACCAATCTTGTCATTTGGACAGCTTAGGACAAAATTGCATGACTATTGGAGTGCTATCCAACAGGAAAAGAGTATGCGTTGATTTTACTCCAATGTTTTGTGGCATACAAGGTTAATGTTACTGTTTGGAAAAACTTTAAATACTCAGATTGATTGAATGTTGAAAAGCATGTAATTTAGCTGAAATAATGTTCTTACCTCATCAAATAAAACAATGAAATACTGATGGCATAAAGCAACAGAACATTCTTTAAACATGCTTTTCTGTTGGTTTTGCTAACAGCAATGTACAAGCACCCCATCAACTTAATCAATCATGATTACAAAGAATAAAATAAAATACCCAATTGGATGTAACAAAAGGTTTACTGGTGAATGAAAATCTGAGGAGGGCAAAGACGAGGAGGTGAAACGGAAGCTGGGCAGAAAGATACTCAGAATGGACAACATGGAAAAATGTAAGCGCTGCCCTTGATACTAAACGAACCTGAGCAAAGTATCACGATTCATCACAGTCAAAAACGTTCCTCACGGTTCATCTACTGGTTCTCAGAGTCAGTTTTCCTCACAATCTTCTTTATAAGTCTTCTTTAATGTATTCCCTTTTTCAGCGTAAAAATTCATGTCATTGCAGGATTTTTTTTCCCCTACTGACTGCAACAGTGTCGGTCAACTCATTCTCCAGTCAAAATGCCTTTGTGACCTCTCATAGTCCTCAGTGATCCTCTTCCAGCTATTACACTGAACAAAAATATAAATGCCCCATGTCCAATATTGATGCCACATGGAGTTATCAACTCTGTGAGCATATATGCTGACTTTTACTTGTACAATAGGGATATTTCTCTTGATTTGTGTACCATTTTTAATCCATCTCTCTGTCAGTGAGCATTTGTTCAGTGATGCACAGATTTCTCTCAGTACATGGGTGTGACATTTCCAGACGGTGATCAGACAGAATGAGCAGTACCCAGACACTCCTTATACTGGGGACAATAAAAGGCCACCTCAAAATGTCAAATTTTGTCAAAAGTCATCATGCCTCAGATGTCTCAGGTCATGCGGGAATGTTCCATTGGCATGCTGGATGCAGGGATGTCCACCAGAGCGGTCTGCATGCAGTTCCTTGTAGCAGAGCTCCAGTTCTGGACTGGCCTGCGCATTCGCCGGTCATGTCGCCCATAAAGCTCCTTTGGGATGTTCTGGATCGATGTGTCCGCGACCGTGTTCCAGGTACGGATAATGTGCGCCAGCTCTGTGTGGTCCACCGGAAAGAATGGAATAACATTCCACAGACCACGATAGATAACCTGGTCAACTCCATGCGAAGGAGATGTATTGCTCTAAGAGATGCAAATGGTGGAAATGGTGGAACATTCAATTTCTTCAACCTGACCCCAAATGTGTTCAAAGGATTGTCACTCCTTTGCAGATGCCAATATCAAGATGTAATGGACGGTGATCTGAAGATTAGTCATTAACAAAAATGAATTTGATTCGCTATATTGCATAACTCAACTGTTAATAAAAACTCAAAAATTGGCCCCTCCCCTAGGAGGCCAGGTTAAGCAATGATCATGTCTGTGTGTGTGTGTGTGTGTGTGTGTGTTTCTGTCAGTCTGTCTGTCAGCCCGTGGCTGGGGCCAGGTCTGCTATCTCTGATTGCCTTGTTATGAAATGTGTAGAAAATGGTGGGGGGAAAATGTAGCTTGATCTGTCTACAGGATGTTCTTAAGTCACAAATTATTTGGCTTATTATGAAGTTAGTGCCCTAAAGTTTAATGTCTGCTCTGGTGGTATATTTGTACGCAGGTGCAAACCACTTTCACTTTATTTAACTTAGTTCACTTTATTTAAAATCCATTTTCGTCATCCTTACATTGCTATGAACTAAGTTCTTAAGGGTGAATGAGGATATTTTGCCTTCTAACACTTTTCTTTGGTAAATTACATCACACCTGTCTTTTTCCCAGCTTGTTTTTGGAAAATGGTGACCATACTGCTAAGGCTGGCAAAAACTCTGGTAGGATGTGAGGAAACAGCAACACCCACTCTGTTGCCCAGGACAGTTCAGGAAACTTTACAAAATGGAACCATGTATGTTTGCCAAAATTGTCTGTATAAGCTTCAATATGCTAGAATCACGGTGAGATTTTGCAAAAAGATAGATCACATTGTATTGAAACCAGACACTTTTTTTTTTTGCAGTCTTCTTCGGGTTCCCTGGGAAAGGGAACTTAATGTCAGTGGGGGTGGGTCAATTTTTGACTAAGTGTCTGTCTATACATAAGGCAGAGCTACTGCACGTTGTCCAAAAATCTTAAGCTCGGTGCCGAGTCTTGCCTTCATACCCTCTCCTCCAAGGAAGATTCAAAGACTGTGGCTGCTAATGGATGCCTACAGGCCACCACTAAGATTTTTAAATGGCTTGTAATGACTAATTGGCCATGCACCGGGTGAAATGATGAGGGACCTTTGCCATTGCTATGCCCTCCCAATGGAAGAAGACCACTGACTCACGGAATTACACTGACTGAATGGCAAGGCAGCGTGACATAGCAAGGCTCTAATGATGGACGAAAATTCACGGCATGGAATTTTGAACTCTATCCTGCGCTTCGTTCACATTACAAACCTCGTTTTTCAATTCTGATTTCTTGCTCAGATCAGACAGGCCTGTCTTAATGGTTCACGTTCTTAATTTTAAATTACCTGCATCTATCTTTGATGTGAATTTGTCTGCCCTCCGAGGCGGCAGGCATGCACATATTGATACATTTTCTCATGAGTCATCTGCATCATCAACAACCAAAAAACCTCACGTGTGAAAGCAACTTTAATGCATGGTATTAAGCCTCAAACCAGACGTGCTTGAAGTGTATGTATGGATTGGATTTTGTCCTGGAGGATGGTAAAACAGTTTGTCAGCTGTACCTGATGAGGTTGAGAATGTGGAGAGAAAAAAAATAAAACAGATGGCAAGCTTTTAAGGTTTTTAACAGAGCGCTGCACGTTTACAGGCAAAAAGCCACGTGAAATCAGATCTGACCGTTCTCATTCCTGTCGCATGGCCATGTATCAGATTTGCAGTTGATCTAAGACAGACGAAAGTGGGTCAATTCTGATTTGAAGATTGGATGTATGATCAAATCTCTGTGCCCATACAGCACTGAAAACATCAGATCTGTGTCATATTAACACAGAAAGTCAAATTTGAGTCAGCCTATAATTGACACTTTGGATGCATCCGGTAAGTATTTGCAGAAGTAACAGCATGCAGCGTGATTCTGTGGACACAGCTTGACACTGCGAATTGTGATTTTTGCTGGCAAGTTTAGTGGTGATGTCATCTGCAGAATGCCTTTTTTGTCCATGTGAAGCCCCTAAAGATACCAGCTGAACGTCATTTCAGTGCTTCAGCATAGCTATGCATTTCGACTGAGTGCACTCATTTATGGCCACAGTCAAAAGATTCAGCCTTCATTAAATGGATACTTCCATCAAGATGCAGTAAAGTTTATGTCACAGGGTACATGTGATCCACAAGCCTGCATAGACTATGATCTTAGACCAAAGTACAGGTGTCACAGAAAAATATGCAGATACTATGACACATCATGGAGTCAATTAGGCTACGGTTCTAAGCAGTGTCTTAACAAATTGATAAATTCTAATGGTTCTGGATTCAAAGAATGTCCTATTTGACAAATGTAGCAAATAAAATTGTTTGTGACTACATATTTACAACCGGAGTTGATAATGCTTTTAGGTTATCTGCCAGGGTCATTAACCCAAGGGACTCAAGACTTTAAAGGCCTTTTATTATATTAGTCTGAATTGATAACCAACGCCGAGAAAATCGTGCAATTATCTGACCACTCTCTGTGTTTAGATCAACGTTGTTTTAAAACAAAACCCCAAAAAATGTGACTTGGACTCAGAACTTATATATTCACTGCAGTATATTCAATTCAAGAGAAAAAGAAATTGTGTCAGTCTGGAAAGGTTCTGTACCTGTGGCCTTAAACCATTCAATTTCACGATAGACTCAAAGGGGGATCTGATCTGGAGGCAAACTGCATAAATACGGGCCTTGCTGCCAAACAATCAAAGCAGGGTCACAGATGCAACTCCACATGGAGAAACTGGTATGATTTCTTTTAGGAACTGAATGAAGAAAGGCCTTGCGCGGTCAGCCGAGGTTTCTCTCGATATGGCTCAGGTGGAGAATATAAATGAGGGGAAATGGATCGACTTTGGAATCAAGGTTGAACGCGGAGTCAAAACAGCGATATCAAATGGTGTTTCTCTCCGAGGTGCTCAAAGGTATTGCAGCACTGGGAAAGCTCCGGGGAGGGAAGGCCTGCGGTCATTGACACACCCAGGCAGCTCCAGCTAGCAGCATGCACTATGCACTCGCTCTCAGATATAAAGGTACACTGGTAGTATATGCTAATTTTGTCAACAATAGGACCCTGAAAGTATAATAATGTTCCATGAAAAGTACAAATGAGTAGCTTTAATAAGAAAAAAGAGAAGAAAGTGAATTATGTATGTCATGAATTTTGAACAATTTTATGCACCCATTGGATGCTACCCCAGGCACAAACCTTTGTGCCACTTTTAGCATTTTTTGTAGCTTTGTGGAACCCTATTGCCTCTCATTTAGATTTAGAACTGATTTAAGCGAAAGCCTGCATGTGTCCGGGGAAAGAAGTTCACTAATGGGCAGCCGAACATCTAAAAAAATATGCTTCATGTCAATGAATCATCGAAAATGACAACACTGTCCTTCCCTCGTCTCTCTCGATCTGAGAACATTTCACATCGGCTCTTGTGGGTATGAACGCAGTCTATTTTATATCTTTCACACCATTAACTGTCCACCAAGCGCACACAATCTTTCAATGCGTTCATCTGTGTCAATAGAAAACGGGTCCATTCAATCGAGGCAGCGCAAGATTGCCATGGCAACGCTGGCTCCACATGTGGCATGACAACTGTCGGAGATCAGTTCATATGTCCTTCACACTTGTCAGTGCTCTGGCACCTAAGCGCTTTTCTCAGGCTAGAAGATAAGGAATAATGGTACTGTGTTGATATGACTGTGGATGATTCAGTCCCCCTGCCCCTTGCACTACACCATGGTGGCTGAATAAAGCAGGAGAGCTCTGTATAGACTCATTCTGCTTTAGCAGAAAACACTCTGAAAGAATCCAATCATGTTTCAGGTGCTGACAGTGTCAACATGCTAAGTTGTTCTACATATTACATCAGTCTTCCACATAAAGCCACTAAAACTCCATCATTGTCTCACAATACTCACATTGCAGGGTTTTGATACTATTAGAGCCTGCGGATTGTTCTAACAAAAAAATAAATAAATAAAAGATAATGTGAATTATAGTGTTCTGAAATAGCAGGAGTACGTAGGAAAGTGGGGTACTTTTCGCATGGATAAACCAAATGTTTAAAAAATTTCTAATGATAAATGCTTAAAATTTGTATTTAAATCTGTAAAATCTGACTATAAAATCAAAATGGTGAAATATAGATACATTAAAAAAAAAAAATTCCCGTCCAAAACAATATGGGTTGAGATACAATTTCAGTTTCCAGAGTCCACACATTTTTGGAATCCTTTGCGTCGCACTTGTTTGAATAATTTCAGGTTGGGTGCATGGATGTCCCTATCAACAGTGAACAAAAACAGAAACTCAGTGAAGTGGACTCCAAGCAGTGGACTCCTCTGCATACAAGGACCTGTGCACCAGGCCAGCCTCAGGACATGTTACACTACAAACAGCAGAGTGAGCACACAATGCTCAGACAGAATGTGTGAAAATGTCCATTTTCTCTCCGTAATCTTTTCTCAGTACCTTCTTAGCAAAACAGCTGCTTGACTCAATTCTCCTTTTCCCCAGGCGGACGACTATTCTCCACTCCACTCATACACTCAGCCTGTTTACTTGCCTCCAAATTCTCGAGTGCCAAGTCTTGTTCTGCATTCCAGTCTATTTTTGGAGTAGAGCCCAAGAGGGCACATTGTCTTTTATTCAACTTGACACCATTTCGAAATGGTCAAAGTCACTGTCAGGGAGACTTCGATCAAAAGCCCAGGACCTGTGACAAATTTGAGAAGGTGACAGAGGTGGCTGCATTTCTCTAGTTACCTTTGTACTGCTTTGACCTACTTTGTTTGTAATGGAATCCTCCTGACTCCTGATGAGTTGTCTCTCACTTGCCCGTGTCTTTTTTTGAAGGCTTGTATTCCCATTTCCGCTGAGTATAATTTACATGCTAAATTAAGTTTAAGGATTTATATCACCATTTCATTTTTAAAAAACAAAATACAAAATGGTGTTTCATTTCCTGCTTTAACCCATACCTTGGCCTTATTTTCTTCATGAAACTGAGTGTATGAGTGAATGTGCATGTGTTAGTGCACACTATTAAAACTAAGAGAAAACTAGGACATTGGTGCAGAGAAAAAAAATGACTGTAATATTTCCGAGTGAATACAAAATAATAGATAATATTTCAAAGCACTGTTAGCAAAGTAATGCACATTAGCAGACAACTTTTTTTTCCTTTAACTAATCATTATGTTGGGTGTAATGGCTTTAGAATAATGCCTTCATCATCTTTAATTTGATTCCCTATTCAGCTTGTGCAGCCCCGCCCACTTACACTCCTCCATATATACTGTTTTTGTGACTTAATTTCTGGGTAAACAAAAAGCTGGTTCAGGCAAACACAAACTAATTCTTGTTAGGGGCTGTCTTGCTAAGGAAAATTAGCAAAGAGCAAAATCTTAAGACACCCTCTGCCAGTACATGCTATACTACCCATAATGTTTTTTTTTTCTCTCTCTCTCCAAAGAATCAGTGGTAAATCTAACAATCTAGTGATGAAAAATCTGACACATCAGGGGTCAGGCATAAAAGACATGTCTGTTTTTCAGCGTGCAATTTTTACTTATTTGCTAGTGACAGCGTTCAAGACACAGGAGTTTTTCACATGCGTCTCATGTACCGTGTTCAGACGGGGAGCACTCCAATTTTTCTGATTGCACCCTAAGGTAGAATCTGCTAACCTTGTGACGAGCTGCACTGCTCCTCAATGTCAGTTCCAAAACAGGCGACCAATCACAGGAGGGAATTGGCGAGACTTAAATATTTGTTGGGCCACTTTTGTGGACGGTCACAATATTTGGCAGAGCTGTGACTTGTCTTGTTAAGTCTTGTGTTTTTCAAATGCAGGCACGTCTCCTGTGAGCACGCCTCTCAGCCTGTTCTTATTTATTGCTACAGGACTGCACTGAACTGAGTCGCTAGCCAATAGAGAAGGTCATGGACAAAGTAGCCAGTTGCCTGACGTCCCTGATACTGTGGCGCATGAGGTGAACAAGGGTCACAATGCAATTCTGTCTGCCACCAGGTACAATCTACCAGGTAAATTATGGCTCAATTTACGGCACAAAAGAAGTGTGTCATCCACTGTGCAACCAAAAGAAGAAGCGAACAGACGTTTTGTTTTCTCTGATAGCTATTGGGTGCTACCGCCATTTGGGGAAATGAAGAAAGGATGAACATTCTGGAAGCAGCAGGGGAAATTTTACCCAGCAGGACTGCAAGAACACCATATGCGGAGGAGGGAAACAAAGAGGAGGAGAGTGAGTGATACAATCCTGTTTCTAAAAAGTTAGGAGGCTGCTTAAAATGTAAATAAAACAGAATGCAATGCTTTGCCAATCATTTAAACTCTATATTTATTTGAAAATTGTATGCAAACTGCATATCAAATGTTGAAGCTGAATTTTTTTTTTTGTTGAGAAATATCTGCTCCAAAGCCACTGTCCCCGAGCAAGTGGCATCTCGCAGGCACATAATTCCTGTCAAATGATGGTATAAGCCGCTTTCCATTAAAATGCTAGCCGTGCATGGATCCTTGCCATTTTGCAAAAATATCCAAAATATTGTATTCGGCATGGAATACTATCTGGGTGTTGATGGAATGAACTTTTTTTCTATTTACAAATACCTCTTCATCTTGGGTGGGAGAAATAATTCAAATATGGATCTCGTCAATAGCACCGATGATACCGGGCATACCTGAGATGTGCATGAATTCAAGTTTGATTCTGTGTTGTTGGCGAATATCCATTGGAAACCGGATAAACTGTCGGATGATATGGGGTTCACTGAGTGCAATGATTGTTTGTGAATGACTGTGAAATTCCTAAATTATCTGCGTCGCAAAGTTGCATTTTTCCTGGTGGACAAGTAACAAAGTCATGTCAAACATTTTATTTCGGGGCTTATTGGGTTGTTTCATGGTTGGAGATGTAATTCTCTCCCTCACCAAGTCAACAACAAACAAAATCCATTCACGGTCGATCTGATATCTTTTCAACAACTGCGCATCATTCAGAATTTCCAAGTCATTCCGTCTTTCAACAGCGGCAGCCATTTTTGGATTCTTTGTGAATAGGTTTTAGCGAGTTAGGAGTCCTCTTGACTACCTTTAAGCTCTCCCAGACTTAGGAGCTACTTTTAGGCCTAAAATACTTTGTAAATAACACTTAGTAAAAACAAGAGTTGTCAGAAAGACAACAAAGCTCGCCGGGGCAAGGTTAAAGTTTTTCTGCACGCGGACGCCGGGGGTACGACAATAGCTCTCCGGACATTCGTCCCGGCGAGCTTATAATTAGGAGTCCTAAATTAACGACGGACATGCCCATCTTTTTTTAGGAGTTTCTCCTAAATCCGGCAATTAGGACCTACTTTTAGTGCTAAGATGCTTTGTGAATATGGGCCAGATGTTACAAGTGAGACATTTAACCACTTCATGAAAAAAATATTATCTCATTTTGAATTTGATGTCAGCAACACATCTCAAAAAAAGGACAGGGCCATGTTTACCATTGTGTAGCATACCTTCTTCTTTTAACAACAGTCTGTAAACATCTGTGAAGTGAGGAGACCAACTGCTGGAGTTTTGGAAGAGGGATGTTGTCCCACTCTTGTCTGATTTTGCAGGATTCTAGCAGCTCAACAGTCCTGGGTCCTCTAAACCAGATTTTTTTATTCTATGATGTACCAACTGTTTTCTATTGGTGAAAGGTCTGGACAGCAGGAAGACCATTTCAACACCTGGACTCCTCTACAGCGAAGCCATGCTGTCGTGATGGATGCAGTATGTGGGTTAGCATTGTCTTGCCGAAATATACAAGGCCTTCCCTGAAAGAGACATTGTTATAAAACCTCCATATACTTTTCAGTATTGATAAAGCTTATCCAGATGTGTAAGCTGCCCATGCCATAGGCACTAATGCAATCCCATACCCTCAGAGGTGCAAGCTTTTGAACTGACACTGATAAGCTGGATGGTCCCTCTCCTTAGTAATCCACACAATACAGCGTCCATGGTTTCCCAACATAATTTCAAATTTTGATTCATCTGACAACAGAACAGTTTTCCTTTTGGTCTCAGTCCATTTTAAATAAGCACTGGCCCAGAGAAGATGGCAGCATTTATGAATTGTGTTCACATACGGCTTCTTCTTTGCATGATACAGCTTTAACTTGCATTTGTGGATTGCACGGCTTGTTGTGTTCAAAAATAATGATTTCTGGAAGTGTTCCTGAACCCATGCAGGAAATTCCAGTGCAGAATTATGCCTGTTTTTAATTCAGTGCTGCCTGAGGGCCCGAAGATCAAAAGCATATATAATATTGATCTTCGGTCTTGTCCCATGCGCACAGAGATTTCTCCAGATTATCTGAATTTTTTGATGATATTTTGTGCTGTAGATGGTGGGATATTCAAAATCTTTGCAATTTTACATAGATGAAAATTTTTCTGAAATTGTTCCACAATTTTTAGTTTTTCGCAGATTGGTGAGCCTCTGTCCATCTGTACCTCTGAGAGACTCTGCCTCTCTAAAATGCTCTTTTTGTACCCAGTCATGTTACTGACCTGTTGTCAATTGATCTAATTAGTTGCAAAATGCTCCTCCAGCTGTTTTTTTTTTATTAGTACCTTTTACTCTTCTAGCCTTTTGTTGCCCCTGTTCCAATTTCTTTGAGATGTATTGCTGCCTTCAAATTCAAAATGTGTTAATATTTTTCATAAAATGGTAAAATGTCTCACTTTTAACATCAGATATGTTGTCTGTGTTTTATTATGAATAAAATGTGGGTTTATGATATTTGCAAATCATTGCATTTGGGTTCTATTCATGTTTTACACAATGTCCCACCTTCATTGGAACTGGGGTTTGTATATATGTTGTAACATTGCATTAGATTGTCAAAACAATATCATGAGGAATATTGGCCCAACAGTGTATTAGACTGAAATGAAAATGCATGAATGACTTGAATAACGTACTCAATATCTACTCTGCTGCATTAGCTTACATTCAGGAGAATGTGAAACTTTCAACCTGACTGAAAGTAGTCTCCCTTTGGTAGGAAACTTATGTTCTTTTCTGAACTGAGCCAAAAACAATTTAAGGCCATTTTGAACGCAGCATGGTGTCTGACATAAACCTGAGCCTCACAGTTCTCTGACTTTTATAGAAGAATGAAAACTCAAGCTGAGTCCCCCTGGCGTGTCTTCATTGGGAATGTTCTCCCTCGGCGTTGTCATTTCAGATCTTTTATTTCCTGTGGGGCTGAGAAATGAAACATTTTGACACTTAATGGTACGCAGTGCAGAGGATAAGACAGAAACAAGGCTGAGAAAGGCAAACAGATGGACAATCGGGGGAACAGACCTAACCGAGAACAATGCTGAAGGAATCCACAGGAGGTCTTCTGCAGCCGGCTTGGGTATTTTGTCACTTCCAGCACCACAACAGGCTATATTGGCAGCTTTAACCAGAGCAACAAATTAGGCTACAACCATAACTATGATCCATAAAAATATTATGCTAGACAGTTTACAGCCAATGCATTTCCATTTTATGTTAAACTGACATAAAAAGGGGCAAGTGACATTATCCCATTATTTTACTGCTATGAAATTCTGGAATTATCCTCATTCAGAAAAAAATAATTCTGATTGATCTGGTAAAAACTCAGCAATGAAACAGGTCTGTGTTTCTGTTTGTAGTGAGTAATTATTTAATGGTTGGTGCACATTAGCCAGCTTTACTAATGATCTTTGGCTATTTGTGCTATGATGCCAGCATGAAACCAATCTGCACTGAAAAAAAATACAGTATATAAATCAATAAATAAGTAATGAATGCATTTGCTGTATTTTTTGATGAGCAAAAACACGAACACGAAGTCACGAAAACAGAGCTATGGATTTGCTGTCTTATTGATCTATTTTATTTATTGCATATTTGTAACACTTAATTGCATCAGTACTTTGAACTACATCAAAGCAAACAACCTGTAAAAATTTTTAAAAATAAAAATAAACATTTATCAGTTCATCTAATGCAGGCCGAGTGAGAAACTAAAAGAAAATTATGCAGAGTCGTCTTAAAACTCTCAACAAGCAATGAATTACATATGTGGCATTAAAAGAAAGTCCAGAAGTGGTAGGAATGAATGAAATATCTTGCAAGGGGTTGCAAATCAATTTCCAATGTTCTGAGATGCCCGTCAACCACATTGTTCCATCACGACAAACTTTAGAAAACATTGCAAATATCCCAAATGCGTTGGTGACTCATCCAGTGAGACAGAAAGTAATCCAGAGGAATATCTAAGAATCTGTAAGTCTTGCTTACCGCAGACATAGTTAGCATTTACGATCCTTTTATTAGTGACTTGGCAAAAATAGTATCCATTTGAGATCACAAAGCAACAGCCACTGCTTACTAAAAGGAACATAAAGTTTTGTTTCACACTGTGAAAAAAAAAAAAATTTCACCCCTAAGACTTATTCTGTGGACTAATGCATCCAAATTTGGGTGCTGTTAAACCTTGAATCTAACATTGCAGTCCATAATAAGAACATCACTCCAGCATGCAAACATAGTTGTGGCGGTGTGATGGTGTGGGAATACTTGACTGCTTCAGGGCTTGTGCAATTTACCGTAATTAGCAGAACCTTGAATTCTGGCCCCAACCAGAAAATCCTGAGGAGGAGAATATCTGGTCATTAGTCCATCGCCTGAACTCAATTGCGATTGGGTTATGCAGTCAGTTAACATTCCATAGCACAAGAGCAAGTTCTCTGATAAATGACGCAAAAGAAAGAGAATTTAAGATTTTGGAGTGCCCTACAGGCGCGAGCGTTTTTGGCATATGAAGGTTTCAAATTCAAGCTTCGGTCAGCCTGGACCTCTCTGCGTGGAGTCTGCATGTTATCCCTAAGTTCACATGGGTTTCCTCCAAGTGCTGTGGTTACCCCATCCTAGATACATTAACAATAGCAATGCTTCTGCTCTTGCCCTTGATCAAGGGTCTGGCTTTTTAACTGAAGTTGGTCCCCAGACACTGCACAGTAGCTGCCAAGTGCAGCGGACAAACCACCCCATGGGCCGTAATTATAGCAGTTAGAAGTTATCAGTCCAAGTCCAATTGGTGCAGGAATAGGGTGTTTCCGGTTGTCTCCATCCGGGGGTAAGATTATCGTGTCTGACTGGTCAGCTACCACCTGCTTGAAGCTAATTGCATCATTTTGTCAAGAGGACCACAAGCACTGCACCAGGAAAACAGCAAAGAAATTACGAAAACAGTTATGCTACAAGCAAATTTAACATCCGGACCATGTGCCTTGACCTCTCTTACAGTCTCTTGTTAGTTAGTGAATCCATTAGATGAGACTTCCCGATGATGGCAATCTTAAAAGAGCAGAAGTACACCTCCTGCTGGCAGGGCAAATAATTGAAGTATCTTGCCTAACAAGGTGTTGGCTTTCCAATGAAAAACTGCCTCCTTCCCACAGAGTAGCTGCCAACAGAAGGAGCTGAAATGATTCTGCCACTCTGTGTCTCCTGCTCCAGTGGAACCATAAACATCCCAAGTATCTATGCTATCACTCTCTGCTGTTTTGCAGAGTCCAAAGACCAATTCTACAAGGAGCATGAAGCTGTCATCAAGAGTTCCTTTGTGCCTACATCAGCACTGGCAAGCAAAATGAGAATGGCTAAAGGCTGCTTGAGTATCAACCTCTGTAACATTTTTATCACAAATGTGTTCTCAATCAAACCTCAGCCCAGATCCCGCCATTAGTACCAGCTGGACCTTGTCGTCACAAGAAAGTCTCTGCGTTGCAGTATGTTCATTACTTGCAGCTAACACAGTCCTAACCGTGACCCCGACTATTTGTTGATCTAAATCATAGCTTGACTTCAGCCGAGAATACTCGAGTGCTCCAGGCAGAAAGGACGCCCCCGCATCAGCATCAACAGAATGATAATCCTTGGTTTGTACTCTCAGTCTGCCAACTCCATCATGCGGGCCCTTCTGGACCTCGCAACTGGTTAGTGAAAAGGAGAAGTGGAGTTTTGTACATGAATACTCCAACAAAATTGCCACGTCTAGCTTCAACAAGAGGGAGAGGCAACATCCAAATTAGTTAGATGCTGAAATTACAGAGATGGAGTCTGTAATTGAAGCAAAATGCAAGATCAACCCTTCAGAAGGTCCCCACATCGCACTAAATAGGGTCAGAGGTGATATGAATGGCAGAATCTTTTGCTACTCCAGGAACTACTAGCAGAACCTCCGTCAGAGCATCCATCACTCTGCAATCTGTGGTAACACCTGCAACATTTTTGAGGGAATAAAGATGGCCATTGGACCATCTATCACTAAGACGGCCCTGCTCCAATCAGCAGAAGTTAAAACATATTGGATCTAATTGAGAAAACTATCGGCTATGCACTTCTATCAGCTCTACTTCCACAAACATCTTCAGGGTTAATGCACTCCTGCACATCTATGCCATGCCATTTATGGAGGAGCTGAACATTTTTGTTATGGCAGAGGAGCTCAGCAAAGCCATCTCCATCTTCATCATCCTCATCATCCATCAAACTTCAGGGGGAGACTCCATCTCATCTCGTCTTTAAGGTCAGCAAGATCTAATACCAGCTCTCCCTGTGCTGAGAGAAAGGGACTGTTTCTCAGGGCATGTGCAATGCCAACTCTGTCAGCCTCAACAAAAATGAAGATTTTTCCAAGATTGCGACAACCACAGAGGCATATCTTTCTTGAGCATTGCTGGAAAGATCTTGCCCGTGTGGCCCCCAACAGACTCCATCCACTTGCAGCCCAGGTGAACCTTGAATTATTGTGCAAGTTCAGAACTGGCATTAAGAGCATCTGCCTCCAGTGGGTAGCAAAAGACAGTCAAGGCAGGTCTGAGGACCGGGGAAGAAAAGGGGAAGACAGACAATCGGCATTAAAGTGGGTGCACTGATGACTGAATGTCTCAAGACAGCAAGGTGCAGCATTCACCTGCATGGGTTAGAACAGTTTACTGCCCTTGAGATTGGACTGCTCAGCCACAGCAAGCACCGCAGCTCAGAAACCGACTGACAAACATAGGGCACAGATTCCAGTGTCTCATGAGAAAGACGATGCCACAAAGTCAAGAACAAATGCACGCAACGTACGTACATTTACCCAGTGCTTTACTAAGTTGAGTAAATGAACAGGCAACCGCCAGTGCTACATTTTACTGATTTGTTTAGATTCTCATGCGTGCATTATTCATCGAGTATTAACAATACACTTATGCCATATAATTCTTGTGCAAATTAAACCTTCCAAATATTAACCTTTTTTCAATCCAATATTGTAATATCATGCCTGGGACACAGTCAGCAGTACTATATGTGTTGCTTTTCAAATCAGAAAAAAAATAAAGAAATAAATAAACTCTAGTAATTATCAAAGGAATCAAATTCATGGACCCGTGTAAAAAGCTGCTAATGCACAGCTGACATGCTACTGATGAAAGCAGGTGCAGAAGAGAGCCATTACCCTCAATATGATTATGCACTGACTGATTAAATATTTTACAAGCCTAGCTATACCATTGCAAATTTTTCATGTTTGACGCATAAAAAAGGGTTATTGGACTTTTACAGGTAGAATCCGATATCAGAAAGTGGATCTGGACAGAATGGTTCAGGTCTTCGAACCTAAAATTGGGGGATTTAATATTGGCCATAAATCTTGTGGGTTACCTGTGGCTGTTTCCGGAAGATGGATTACTGAGTTAGCTCAATAATGGCATGGCTAAAATCAAGTAAAATTGAGCACCTTCGCAAATCTAGAACATCAACTCCTGTGAAAACAGAAGTTCTGAGCTTTTAGTCAGAGTTGTTAACCTGCAACCTCAGCCAGGGAATCACTTAAACACTTTTCATGTGGCACATGCTGACGTAACACATTCCTGTACGCCAGTACAATGATGAAAAAGGAGAAAAACAACGAACCTTTTCATGTGAATATTTTATACCGAACATTGGAATAACTTTTGAAAGAAAGGAAGATAAATTTACTGGCAACCTAAGAAATCACAAAACTTGTCAGTTCAAGACTGGGCGCAAACTCAAGGAATCAGGTTGTCGTCATATAGTTACATGACATACATGCTCAGCCTGAGATAATACAACCATCAATTTCAAATTAGGTGAAATAAGCACTGACACTTAGCCTATTTTGTGTGATTGAAGAGGTTTACATTGAACAAAGCCATAGGCTATGACGTGAAAAGGAAAGGTAGCTCGATTAGCTAATTCAGCCGTACAAGTTCAGAGGTTTTAATTATCGTATGTCAAATAAAAAAGTGCTCCTGATTAGTAAAAAGGTAAAATTTGAATAAAAGTGCATTTTTTAAAGCTAGCGAGTAAAAAAAATGCAAGACCTTGTGAGTGTAAGTGCACAACATTAAGTGGCAAATTTAAAAAAATTCTGCCATTTGAGATCATTCCAAATTAAGAAGTCAGTCTGTCTATCTGTCTCTCCTTCAGTTTCACTGCCAACCATTCATCCAATCAACTTCAGTTTGAGCGAGTTCATTGCTGATGTCCCAAGGATACGCAGTGTGGAGTTTTAACTGGTTTGACTCACTGGTTCTTGAGAAATTAAGTTTTATTGCAAAACAGGTTAACATCACTGAGTCTGGATTGAGAAAAATGGCTTTCTGTGGCATAACTATTTCTGTAATACTTTGAATAATGGTCTTTTCTACGATTGTATATGAGCCAAATGGTAAATAAAAATAATATAAGTAAATAAATACAGTAAAAAAAAAATATATATATATATATATATATCAACGCTTTTCGGGGAACTGCATATACTGCTTTTTTCTTCTTAGAGGCCACCATCAAAAACCTCACCTGGAAACAGCAATACTTTGTTTTTAAAAAGCATCTGGAAACTTGATCTTAAATATAGAAAAAAAAGATTATGGAATTTCAATGACGATTAACTCATTAAGTACCTACTTGTAAACGATGTCTAACTATCAGTAAAGTAAATTGGGTTCAGAAACAGCTCATTTGTCTATTCTCAGGGCGGTGCGGATGCAGTCAAATCATGCTTGATTGACACCTACTCATCCGGTCACATCACTCAAATACTTATTAGTTGCTAGTAGCAAAAGCAAGACATCATTAGCTGGCAGAATCAGCTTGTTTTAGATATACCTGTATGAACTTTTACATCAGTGCCTGAAATGGACCAGTATGCACTGGCACTGATTACTGGTATTTTTTCCATATGCATACCCTGACTTCTTCTTGAGTACTGCCACTTCCAAGTGAGTACAGTTGCATGCCCCTAAACACCAACTTAATTGTATCCCTCTAAGCATATAGCTGTCTGAGGCTCAGATAATTTAGTTGTCACCATAGCATAGCAAGCAAGCTAATTATCCTGCTAGGAAGCTAGATTTTAGCTATGGTCCAAAAGCAGCATTTAACAATATTTAAAGCGGGGAGGCAAATCATAGTGCTGTTGTTGCAGGGCTTCATGTTCTCTTTTCAGGTAAACAAATATTTAGCGTTATATCAATTATCAGCATAAGTTAAACTAGATAACTCAGTCGGCATATTGGACATCTGAAATTGACGAAAATTGGTATATATATATATATATATATATCTTCACCAGTGTAAAATTAAATTTAAAACATCTCTGTAATAATTGTGGCTTCCAGAGCCCAGAACATAAAATTTCTGCAGAACTAAACCATAGTATCTCCCGACTATCGTCGTCAGGGAGATACAATAACAAAGACTTCTTACCATAGAGCACATGAAGCAAAACTTACAAGCAGGCCAGAACATCAGACTAGCTAACAAAAAATTTGGACCTCATGTTCCGGCTTCAAGCTTGGATCACCTGAGCATTCTGATATTGGGAGAGGGAGAAATTGTACCAGAAGGAACTGCTCTGTCCACCAAAATGAGCCGCTTGGAAAACCCAAGAGCTCCCCTGTTTCCCCCTTGAGCAAGCAAGTTGACAACTAAAATGCAGTGAGTCAGACATAAAGAGGATGACAAGAGGACAATTTATTAGTCAGGAGGAAATCAGAATTCTAAATTCTGATTGGTTGTATACAGCTGAAGATTGCTGACCTCAGTAACCTCCGTGGAAAGTTCCGCCCAGTTCAATGATGTCACCAGTTCAATGACATCACCAGTCCTGGGGTCCGGTTGATGGAGGCTGCCCACTGAAGTACCCGAGCAGGTAAATTTGCACAGCCGCCCCCAAATTATGGAGTTAATTTGTAATAACACAAATATCCCTGCTTAACAAAGAGCAGCTGCTCACTTCTCTGGCATCTTAGGAAGAGCGATGAGCTTGGCATCAGGATGCAGACATGACGTTCCATTGATATTTACATCAGCTGAGCAAATCTTGCCATCATCGGTGGGGATGATTTTGGTTACTCGCCCAACAGGCCAAAGTGCCCTTGGCAGCTGTGGATCAACAATCATAACCACTTAGCCTGTGGTGAGATCTGGGGTAGCGATGTGCCATTTTTGATGAATCTGAAGGTCTGGGAGGCAGTTCTTGGTAAATTGACCTCAGAAATGGTCTGCCAGCACTTGACTGTGTTTCCAGCGTGGACATCCTAACAGGTCGCGCGTGCCCTACACAGCTTGCGGCAAAGATGCATCCCGCCGCCCCATGAGCAGGAAGTTGGGCATAATGGGATCGGGGTCGGCTATGTCAAATGTAGCGTAGCCAAGGGGCTTTGAGTGAAGAATCCCCTCAACTTCCACTAGCACAGTCATCAGGACCTCTTTAAAGATTGTTTGGTCTTTCAGGATCACTTGTAGGGAAGTCTTTACTGATTTTATCTCCCTTTCCCATGCACCACCAAAGTGTGCTGCATGTGGAGGATTGAATTTGAAATTAATACTTTGCCGAGCCAGCTGTTCCTTCAAATTTGGCTTGAGAGAAGCGAAGGCTTCTTGCAGCTCTCTTTTGGCTCCCCTGAAATTAGTGCCTCGGTCACACAAGATTTCATATGGTTTCCCTCTCCTTCCCACAAAGCGTTGAAGGGCAAGTACAAAGGAATCTGTGTCCATGCTGCACAAAAGATCTAAATGAATACATCTGGTCGTGAGGCATTTGAATATTATGCCCCACCTTTTCTCATGGCGGCGACCTGATTTTATTGTATAAGGACTAAAACAGTTAAGAACGGTGGACTAATATGGTGGCTGTTTGATGCGTAGTCGAGTGACTGGTAAGTCTGCCATCTGGGGAGTGACTGGGTTGCTACGCCACGTACGACACTCTACACAGTCACGCTGATGTTTTTTGACTGCTTGTCGTCCACGAATTATCTAACATGTCCTCCTTATCTCTGCAAAGATATGGTCTGGACCTGCATGGAGTAGACAATTATCGTAGTCCCGTATCAACAGCTTAGTGACAGGGTGGTCAGGGGCTAGAACTATGGGGTGTATGGTATCCTCTATCAAAGTTCCTGCCTTTCGCAGCTCACCTCCAACTTAGATCAGTCCTAAAGCACTGTCATACTCAGGTGAGAGAGAGCAGTAGGCGACTGTTAGAGCTACAGGGTTCGCCTGACGATAGTAAGGCCACCTCCACAGGGAAACTTTCCTGTTGTGCTGTCTTTAATAGGGTGACCTCTGTCTCGATCTGAATAGAGGCAGTCGTGGGTGGGGCCGCCGCCCCTTGTTGGGATTAGTGTGTAGCGTGTACCAGTTCAGGCCAGGAAGTAAACTGGGCTAGGTCAGGAACCGCAGGGCTGGTCACTGTAATGTTGCCAAAGAAGGTGTTGTTGCGCATCTCATCAGTATTTACAGGACTCATTGTGGGGTTTGCTGGCTAGTAGGTAGGGGAATGGTGAAGGAATGTGGGACCACAAGCCCAACGATTAGGCTTAGCTAGATCCACAAGTGATTTCCCTTTAGTAATATCGCCAGCAGGTTCTCTTGAGAAGGGACGTATCGCCAGCTGTCAACACTAACAAATTCCCGAATCTCCGCTATTCTCGTCCCAACAAACACATTGTATTGTTGTGATTCTGACTTGATCCAATGGAGGAGAGTGGTAGAATCAGTCCACATGATTATTTGTCGTATTAGCCGAGTCAGTTTTGTTTGCAGCTAACTGTGCTCCTGCCAGGGCGGCACATAGCTCGAGAATGGGTGTTGAGAGTTGTTTTTTAGGTGCAACACGAGACCTTACCATCACGAGCGACACTTGTACTTTGCCTTCATCATCCTCAACCCTCAAATAGGCTACAGCACCGTAAGCTCTCTCTGAGAAGTCAGAGAAGAGGTGGAGGTCTATGGGGTGCTGGCGGGCATATCTGCAGTGTAACACCCTTGTAGGCTGATGTTTTGCAATTGAGGCAACTCACTTTCCCATGCTTGCCACACTGGAAGATCATCAGTAATTGGCTTGTCCCATCCACTCTCCTTCTTCCATAGCTCCTGAACTGGGATTTTGGCTCTCGTTGTGAAAAGTATAAGGTACCCCAGCGAGTCATACTGGCTTGTCAGTACTCGGTACACATACCTTAAAGTGGGTTCATTTCACAAAATAACTTGAATTTGGTAGCGCAGTGTGTCGGTGCTGCAGCGCCACAGAAGACCAAGTGTAGACTTGCGGATCTGTCTTGTTAGCAGTCAGCCATAACTCACATTCTGTAGATTTGGCATTGGTTGGTAGGTGGGAGACAACTTCGGGCACATTGCTAACCCACTGTCGTATTTCAAAGCCCCCACTGGCAAGAAGAGCTTTCATCTTGTCTACGAGATGTTTGGCCTGATCCTGAGACAGCAGAGATTGGAGACAATTGTCTACATAAAATGCATGCAGGACAGAATTAACCACATCTTCGTTATCCTCACTGTGGTCTTTTACGTGATGCTGAACCGCATAGGTAGCAAAGCAGGGGCTACAGGTGGTCCCAAAGGGCAACACACGCCTTTCATAGACATCAGGGCTGCGTTCTTTTACCCTGTCACGCCACAGAAAACAGCGCAGTGGCTGGTTCTCAGGGAGGAGATGCACCTGATGAAACATACCGCGTATATCTCCGCTGATTGCCACAGGATATTCCCTAAATCTCAGCAGCACGCCAAGCAGTGTTGAACCCAGGATGGGCCCAGGCAGCAGACTGTTATTTAGGAAGGTTTTCTGGTAGTTGAAAGAGCAGTTGAAGACAACTCTGGGTTTACTGTTATGGTATACAATGTGGTGGGGAATGAACCACAACTCCACATTATTGTTGATCATCACAGTATATCCAGACCTTTTCAACTTGTGAATCTCTTCAGAATACACTGTGCATTGCTCATGGTTTCTTGAAAGCCGGCATTCAGTGGCTCTGAGGAGTGCCATCACAGCAGCAGGTGGTGCATGTAGAATGGGTGCATTCCATTTACGCAAGAGTAGAGTAGGATACCGGGACACGGCGTCCACTGTGAATGAATCACCAGAATGAATCACATCCTTGCTGTTTCTGAAGGGCAACGTATCCAGTTGCCAAAGTCTCTTGACGTTTTGATGCAGCTGTTCTGAGGCAGAGAGGAATGAAGAATTAAGGCAGCTGCAATCACCTGCTGAATTTAGTAGAAAGGTGGCTGGTCCCTGTATTGTCCATCCCAGTGATGTGCACTCAGCTACCGGACCCCCAATTAGTCCGGTACACACTGGATGCATAGGGGTTATCAAGTGAGGGTTATCTGATCCAATGGGAAGCATTGGCTTTACTCTATTAAAGGATGGCAGTGGAATGTCCCTCAGGTGTTGGTATATTGATTTCAGGTATTCAGCTGCACATGACTGCTCTGCCAAATTCAGTTCTGTTGCTGTGAAGGCGCTACCCTCTCTTTGTCAGAGCAGGCACTTGAAATGACACGGTAGCTCCTTTCAGCCATACTACTTCTTGTCTTATTGTTCTCAGAGATAAGATCTCTTCCTTCCCCTCAAGTCCAAGCTGATGAACAGCAGCTGGCAATAAGATTGTTCTTTCAGAGCCGTCATCTAGAACGGCATAAGAGTCCATCGTTTTCTTTCCATTCAGAAGTCGAACTGGGACAATTTTCAGTATTAATCTGCCAGAATGGCTAACCTGATCCATGAAAACCATGCTGGAGGAAGTACTTAGAGTTAAAACGTTTTCTGTAAGGGCCATGTTGTGCCGTATAAGTAGTTGTTGCTCCCCACAGGTAGCACACAGTTGCAGTTTTCAGGTGAGTGTCCTCTCCCACATCTCCAGCGTTTTTTCTTCTCCTTTATCCAGCTGGCTCTGGCTTGGTAAGCTTAGCAAAGTCAGCACATGCACTGAGGTAGTGCTCTTGCATTATTGCAATTATTTCAATAATGGCAGTTGGGTTTAAAACGGTCATGCCTTTTGGATTGAGATGGGGTGCTAGGGCTAGGTGATGGATGACACTGCTGAGTTCCCTGTTGGCTGCCAATTAAAATTGTAGCAGTCTTAGCCCTTTGTTGTTTCCCTGCTTTAAGCTCCTTACGATGTGAAGGTTCGGATGGACCTGTTCCTGTTATCCTACGAGACACCTGCAGGGTCTGAACTTTCTTCTCGAGCCATTCGGCTAAATCTGGAAGTGTGTATGTCTTACAGCTGCCACTTTGGATGATTCTTCTGTTAAAGCAGTGCTCTGCAAATGTATCTCTAAAATTGACCGGTAATTTGGTGAGTAAGGTGTCAACAAGGCGTGATTACCACAGGTCGGCTGCTGCGCTGGAGCTGGAGGTGCAGGCTGCTGCACTGGAGCAGGATAAGCAGGCTGTGCTTGAAAGGGGAACTCCAGATTAGCTGATTGAATTGACACAAGTTGAGAGTGATGACAAGAGAAGGCAAATCCTGTGCTCCGACACAAGGGCTTAGATGCTGGGTGGGGCAAAAGAGTTGCAAATGAGGGAGGCTGCTGTACTGTGGCTGGTGCACAGCGTACTAGTGAGAATATGAGGGATGAGCACTTTGTGGACATAAAGTTATTCTCACATTGTCCATTTCCACTTCAAGCTCTCTCATCTGCTGGCTTATAATCTGCCAGCGAGCTCCCCGTCGCCGCAGACAATCATCTGGGCTGTAAACTGGCTGATGAGTGGCAGGACAACCAGAGTGTGTTCCTGGGCTAAGTGGCACAACGTAGGTTAGTACTGGTGCGACTGGCTTCATTGGTGAGGGATAAAGACCTTGGGAAGGGTAACTGAGTTCAAAGTCCTCCAGATGTCTGGGAATACGTTGCAACCTGCTGGGACGGGGACTCAGAGGTGGTTTCCCATCAAAAACTCTCTGTATGTAGCCATAGGGCAGCTTGTATACCTCCGGCTCGAAGGACCACTTTATACAATATATTTGGGGATGCTGGCATTTACAAGTCTGGCCTAAGTCTTCGGTCAGAAAAATTGCAGCAGTCCAGGAGTTCAATCAAGTGTCTTTAACAGGTAGCCAAATAGACAGCCAAATTATAAAGTTGTGCTTATAATTTCATACACTCACAACTTGGTGTCATGGCTGGTGGCTAGTTTTGTCCTCCCAACATCCTCTGTACGTTCCAAGCAGGCTAATGTTCAACGATTTCACCGGTCCTCGATCTGGTTGATGGAGGCTGCCCAATGAAGTGCCTGAGCTGGAAATTTGCACAATAGGTTTATCTAAAAAATTTATATATTCTCTTGTATAAACAAGAAAATCATATAATTGTCTTTCCAGGAGCCTCAGGGTTTAGATTACAGGTAAACACACGTTACCAATCTGGATCTACCGTCTAGTCCAATTTGTTATGCAGTCACAGCTTAGCTGCTCAAATTAGAGCACATTTTGTAGGTAAGGTATAAAATTGCAAAGCTCAAGATAAATATATTAAGGAAGGTATTTAATCTCAATGCACAGATGCACTTTTTATGCCAAAAAATGACACCTAGCTTTTTTATAGCGTTAATTTGAAAGAGATCATTATGGTGCATTTCAATCACATGGTATATTTCATAAGGCCTCTAGTTTAGTTTTGCGTTGAAAATGAGAGCAAAAAAGATTCACCTTGTCATATGGCAAAAATGATTCGCATGAGGGTTGTGACAAAATTATTACTATTGATGCAGGTGGCACATAGCCTAAAAACATCATGAATTCCTGTATAACTGCTACATTTTCAGAAAAAAAATTAGAATGGCTGAATGAATAATTTTTGAATAGTCGATCCAATGGTAAATAAATATTGCCATATAAAATTTCTAAATAAATAGATTTTAAAAGATACATAATTCAGGTTAATTTTCATTTTCTCATGGTCCTCAACTGTATCCTGAACTATAGTTTTTTGTTACTTGAATCCAGTATAGCTTTAAGTTGCAGTTCTGTTCTTATAATGCAGAGGGTTTTTGAAGCTGTAGGGAAACAGTTCAATGTCATCTTGGTGCAGTGTGTGTTCTCAGCAGCTTTCACTGTTGGTGACAATGCAGTCCAAACTCGCAAAAAGTAGTCTTTGTATTGTGTAAGTGCCAGACCTTTCAGCATATTTCAGCATTGCAAGTCTCCCCATGTAACGCAAGTAAGAGAAAGTTCAGAATAAGTGAGTTATTATAGGGGGTAAATTTAGTTAAATCCAGCTCCAAAGAGTTGACTTTCTGGGATGTGATAAATAGTGCACCAGTAGAACTTTGAGTCCAGCGACACTCCCTGCTCATCAGAAATTCTGATTGTGCCCTTACCTCATGCAACAAGGGAGATAACTTTATCTCTGCATTAATTTATTCAATCAGGATTTCAAGCCATAATAAAACATTTAAATGTCCGACTACTTCGGGTATTACCGAATTTCGAAATATATGAAACAATCTCTTGATAACCAGAGGTATCATAGAATTGCCATGCCGTTGATAATGTTGTTGTTGTTGTTGTTTTTTTTTTTTTCCCAATTATGCATTTGAAAACTGATTTGATGGAGCTTTTATTGGCTCAAAGACATGAACAGTATATTTCCAGAGGCATTTGAATTTGTTGCAGAGTTCATAAGACTGGAATGGAGAAATTAAGAATGGTTCATATTCTCTCATTGAAAAAAGTATGATGGATTTCATTTTAAGGAGCACTATTTGCCAAAAGACTCTGAGAGGAAAATGATGTGGGCGACGCCATTTTCTTATTGACTGATCTCTTGTTAAAAAACTATTTCACAAATTATGCCATTCTGGTTTTTAACAGAGGGGCAACTTCACACAATTTCTTTTTAATTATTTTTAAGTTTCTCTCTCTTTTCCAAGGAACTGCCAGGGATATGAGCTTTTTTATTGCTATTCATACAAGGGCTGAAAAGTACACCTACAGCCGCTGAAATTGTGCTGAGATTGTCATTTACACAGGAGTATAAATGTTGAGAGGCATTAGATTTTATTCTTTTCTTCCCCAAAGGTGCTGAAAATCTGCCATCTGGAAAGACTCTTTGATGACAGTCAAGCCGGGCTTATGATGTGCAGCATGTCGTAAGCTTGTGACACCTGAGGGCAAAGGGCAAGAGGTCAGCTTCTCTTTTAGCATCAATAAGCACAGAGCATGTAGGCCAATTCAGAGTCATGATAATGCATCTAAATTGGGGCTGTCAAGTGACTATTTATTATGCAAATTATGGAGTGGAAAGTAGCATTGTGAAAGAAAATAAATTAGAGCATTTATCACAGCTGCATTTCTCTGCATTTCACACTGGTTATGCTGACAGATAATAAACCACAGTTTTCAAACTGATATTGCTGATGTCACCAAAGTATTATTTGAAGATTGTTATGCAACAATTATTTAATCCGTGGATTCTCAGTGCCATTGAAAGAAATCTTGTCCTCTTTTGGGGATATATTGAATGGAAACAGACCTGAGGATGTTCAATTAAAGGTTTTCATTGAATTCACATTAAATTAATGAATCCAGATGTTTCTGCCTTTTATGAATATTTTCCTCTATAGATTTTCAAAGAGAAAATATTAAACTTGTTTCTCAAGCCCAGTCTCGTCTCGACTCGACAAATAGTGATGCCACCTGAATGAGTGTCAATGTACGACGAAAAAAGGTGGCTTTTGGCATCTGTATTTAATGCCAGTTTAAAATGAACCTGACCTTTTGACCCAGAACTCCTGTGATCTGGAAAAACCTAGTTTAATTTATCAGTGGCAAGGATTCTCGCAACTGAACAAAAACCTTTGAATTCTGGACTTCTCCCAACCGAAAAAAAAAAATAGAAACTTGATCTAGACAGTTCAGATAACACTAATAGCAAGTGTTTCAGAATTTTCACCACTCTTAATTACTGAAAAAGAGGGTCAAAATTAGTTTCTCCCAAAAGTGACATATGTACTAGGTTTTTCCAGATCACAGGAGCTAACCCTGAACCCAAACCCAAAACGTGAAATAAGGGGATGTATTCTTGCAACCAAGCCCTGGTTCACCATCAACTGATTCAAGTTTAAAACTGATATTCCCCCTCAGTGTGGTGCAATAATTGAGTTTGACATTCAAAAACTTCTGGTAATTGGTGACCTCACTTCTCAAAATGCAAATCTTTTGACACCAGCAACCATTGTAACTCTAGGAGTAGGTTTTATCTCTGAGGCATGAGTGGACGACATCAAATCAAATTTGAAAGTGCTGGCTAATGCTAATCCTAGGTATTTCAAAATTGTTATTCACATCAGCACGAATGATGTCCATTTCCGGTAATACAAATAACTTCAAAAGTAGTGTGTGCTCAAGCAGAGCAATTGTCAGACACTGCAAAATGCTCCAGTGATGGAATTTCCATCAAACTGTTGTCACTGAATCACTGGCTGTCAGAATGGTGTCCAAAAATAATGTAGCCGACATAGACGTTTGGCAACGTTTTTGGGGGTTGCTTGGACTTCTGAAAAGAGAATGCATACACCCATTCTGTTTTTATTTACATTTTACCCAGGAACCCAACTTTTTTAGAATTGGGGTTGTGTATGATGGCACCTATTGAGCCCCAATTTCACAGGCTCATTTACTTGCATTGAGACACTTCAGATAATACTGCAGCAAGACTTGAGACTCTGTTGCACGCCTGAAAAAAAAAGTTGGTAAAGCACAAAAAGCTTGCAGCATGGTACAATGCCTAAACTTGTTTGTTAAAACAAGTCTCACGAAAATTGGAAAGAAAATGGTGTTCAGTGGGCCTCAAGTTATTTTGTCTCGCCTGGAAAGACAGTCTTCAGAAATAGTGGACAATTTCGTCTGAAGCTTGGTCACCCTGATATTCTCCACCCATTAATGAAAATCAATGCAATCCCAGGTTTCTCTAAAGCACTATTTCAAAGCTGACAAAGCATTGTACTGCTGTAAAATCAGACAGTAATGATATTACAATTTTCCAATGACAAAAGTTCAGCCATTAGAGATCGAATTCACCCCCTGAGTTCTACCCTTGTAAGCTCTGGGGCCCCCCAAATCACGGTAACACTATTCCGAAAAATATTGGCTAGACCTCAAATTCAACTTGAATTTTACTCTCCAAAAGGGCTTTCTTTTCCATTTATTGACTTGCCTTTACTTCTGCTCATTAATGACTAAGTGTTGTCAGGATATGTCCAAAAATTATTCAAAGTTGCAGTAATCAAGCCTTTCCTGAAGAAGTCCAGCTTGGACCCAAACATTCTTGTTAACTATAGTTTAATAGTGTACCTCCCTTTTTTTATCCAAAAAAAAAAAATGTAGAAATCATTGTTTCAAAACAACTTCGCGATTTCTTCTAAAGTGAAAATTTCCATGAAAATGACCAATTAGGATTTAGGTCACATCATAGCATGGGGACAGTCCTAGTTCAAGACATAAATGACTAACTCACTGCTTTTGATGACAGATATACATTCATACTAATGCTTCTTGACTTGAGGGCAGTTTTTGATACCATTGACCACAATAACTTACTTGAGAGACTTGAGAACTTGGTTGGCATCAAAGGAAAGGCACTGAGCTGGTTTCAGATCATATTTATCTGATCATTCACAATTTGTTCATGTAAACAGCAAATCTTCCATCCCTATAAATGTGATATTTGGAGTTCCCCAAGGTCCAGTAGTTGGGTCCTTGCTCTTTTCACTGGATTTACTCCCGTTAGGAAATGTTGGAAGAAAGGACGGCATAAATTTCTACTGTAATGCTGATAACACCCAGCTCTGTATCAGTACCTGTGTAGCCAGAAGAAGTCCATAAAATAGCCAGGCTGAAAACCTATCGCACTCAAATAAAACCAAGATTATGATAATGGGCCTAAATTACCCAGGGGACACACGGTGTAATCATTGAGTTAACTTGGATGTCTCTTCTCAAGTCTCAAGCACTCCTGTTAAAAACTTAGCCATCATCGCTGATGAAGACTTCTCCTTTGAGTTGCATACGAAGAACATCACCATAACTGCTTTCTTTCATTTGCGTTATATTGCTACATTTAGTCAATTTTTGTCTTAACATGATACAGTGAGGTTGATCTATGCTTTTGTTACCTCCAGGCTGGATAACTGCAATGTCCTTCTATCTGGATGCCAAAAAAGTTGTTAAAAGCTAATAATTGGGGAAAAAAATGTGGCTGCTCACATGGTAACCATGGTAACGCCGTCTACATGAGCAAAACAGGCAAGCACACAGCCCCTACAGAAAGCACATTATTTGCCCGTCAACAAGAGTAGGAACTTTTCACTTCTGACTCTGAGAACCTGCCTCTGTGTAATTTTTGGCACTTTATTTCCCTGTTTCTGTTGGAGAATGGAAAACAGGGACTGTTGATGACCGACCACGGTTAGGGCAGCCATGCGTAAATAGGCAAAAACTGGATTTTCTGCTGGGCCCATGCGCACGCATGTGTTGCTCACATAGACTGCGTCAAACGGTACTTGCGCTCACCCTCAATCGTCTCAGACCCCTCATCTCATGATCAGTTTTGGTTGCTGTCCGGAATGTGTCACGTACAGACTGTAAACCGATGTGGCGCTCTTGAGCTGCCATCGTCACTCGTGGCTGCCCTAAGCGAGGTTGGCCAGTGACACAGCGGACTGATTTTTCGAACAGTGACAGTGCAAATGACGAACCACCTCCCGGCAGCTGAGATGTGCCCGTAACATGCCAAAAGCTCTTTTTCTCTCTCCTGTGTCACAAGCCGTTCCATTTTCTTGATGCAGTAGCGTTTTTAGTTTTTTTTTTGCTTTATGTAGGCTATTGACCACACCAAAAAGAACCAGTCAAGTGTCACTGTACACATCACAACAGATCAATGTTTGTTTCTACTGAAGTGCTCGGCGCGTGCACGTGGTGCGCATCAGAATTACAATACCACACGCTTTTCTTGATTTCCTCTTGTGCCTCACTGGAAAAGCAATAAAAATCAATCGATTCTTCAGTTTAAGAACACAGTACATACCTCACCCAAGTGTTTTTAATGACGCTGAGTATATATGAAGAGTTTGTTTCCAAAACGCAATAAGTGCCAAAAATGACAAAAATTGAGATAATACCATAGAGCGATAGCCCTGCACTTCTTACACATGGTCCAAAAATCAGTTTTGAGAAACTCATACTTTTTGGTGTATTTTGTCATGGTCAAAGTTTGTGTTTTTTCTATGAAATTCAATAGGCGCCAACAAAGAAAAAGCTGATTTACTCAAAATGAGTAAAATGGATATATTCCATTTTGGACCTCAGTATGCCTCACTTTACCCTCTACCATCTCTCCTTTGCATCTCCCCATTGTATTCCCATTCCTGAACTCCCCCTATTGATCATATTTTCCTCAAAACCTTATTTTATGGTCTGCCCGACTCTTGCTTAACCCATTTAATCCCAAATTTTTCCCAGACATAAAAATATTCAAATCATGTGTCATTAGTATCCCTTAGAAACAATCAATCATAATTTTTAGAAATTTTCATGGAAAAGTGTGTATAAAAGTGTGTTTTATGATCGGTCACAATTGTGACCGGTGGGATACTGTGTGGTATCAACCATTGGACAGACTAAATATAGGTCTATTTGACCAGTGCAGTGTGTTTGCGTGTGTGTTTCTCTGTGGGTGTGTTTGTTTGCGTGTATGTGTGTGTGTGTGTGTGTGTGTGTGTGTGTGTGTGTGTTTGTTAGTGTGTGGGTATGTGTGTGTGTGCACGTGTGTGCATACGTGCGTGTGTACGCTAGTGTACAACATCCTTATATATAAAGGATAATTATCATCACTTTTAAAAGTTCCAGCATTGCCTCTAAATGCTCTCTCATTGTAGTGTGAATATTTTACATATAAGCCCTATACTATCGGCTAGCAATATGAATACTGGGAGCACCGTTATGAATATTGAGGTTAAGACAAAAAACAACAACAATCATCAATGTATTTCAACATTGCAACTTTAGTGCAACTTACTTTAGTGCAACATTCATTTGAAAACATTCAATTTTAGTGCAAAATTTATTTGAACACATTCATTTTTAGTGCAGTATACATTGAGCACACTGAACATGAAGGTAAACATTTTGGATAGAGGTAGCTGCTGAACATGCTTTCAAGTATAGGCCTACACTGACTGACTGAACAACAAAATAAAACAGGTTGTAGAACGAAGAGCAAAGCAATGCCTTGAATGACTAAAAACTAACATCTTTTCATGGAACATTTAGGACATTTTGATGGTTTTATCAGCTTTTTCCCCTAGACTCCAAAGTACTGTTTGTTTGTAACTGTATGCAACCACTGTGTGTGTGTGTGCGTGTGTGTGTGCGTGTGTGTGTGTGTGTGTGTGTGTGTGTGCGAGCATGCTTGTGAACTCTATGTCCGACTGCATTCTCCTGTCTTTATGTTTTTCTTCTACACTCCATGGTAGAGCTTGAAGCACTCAATGTGCAGTGGTACTTTGCATTTCTCACATGCAGAGGTAGTGCGTTTCTCACAATGGCGACATCTCTGGAACCGGTGCATCGTGTTAATTGGCCAGTGGGAAGCTTTGTCGTATCTTGCCTGATCTTCAATGGTAGCACTCAGTAGAGATCTCTTTCCATGGCTCAGTGGTTTCGTTCCAAACCTTTGCAGAAGAGACTGTGATACTATCCCTGAGAAGGTGAGCAGGTCAATGGTCCCTCCAATAACATCTCTGTAAAAGAGATGGCCATTTGCAGGAGCACTGTTGATAGACCATGCAAAGATGGGCCACCACCACTTCTTTGACCTGATTGAGATATGGTATCGTGAAACCTGTAGGTCATAAAGGTCTACACCACCCATGTGCTCATTGTATCAGCTGATGCATTTTGGTTGTTGGACATTGTCAAAGGCACGTCGATGCCTGTTCCATCTCTTGACAGAGGTCTCAGTGTATTTTTCATCCATGTTTGTTGCCACTGTGACAATATCGTCTTTCCAACGGACCAGCAGCTTCTCTCCTTGGCACAGAACCTCAGAAGTTCCCCTGGGTAACTTCATGAAGGCATTCAGTGGTGTGAATGGGACATCAAACAGGCGGTTCTGCCTCGTGGTTCCAGAGCTCCCATATCCTCTTTTTGTCATCTCATCCATGAGTGAAAGAGTGGTAAAGAGGTTGTCATGGAAGAACTTGGAACCTTGAGGCACCTGAGCTTGCTCTGCCAAACCTATGATAGCGCTGGGTCCCTGACCCAACCCTTTCTCTGGGAGGTGAGTGTGTGATCCACAATATGGCTCCAAGTGGTACATGTATCCACTGGATGAGGCAAGGCTCCATACCTTGTAACCAAAGCGAATTGGTCTGCCTTTGATGAATTGTTTACATCCATGTCGGCCGTAGTATGGGATCATGCTCTCATCCACTGACAGCCATTCCTGAAATGGCATGATTTTGTATGAGTGATTGAGCTCAGAGAAGATGGGTCTAACCTTAAAAAATGGGTCATTAGTGATCTTGGTGTTGTCAACCACATGAACTGAGGCCATTATATCATCAAAGCGGTTTCTCCGCATTGCACCTGAAATGCTCTCATTGTGAACATCATTGTCAACTGACCAGTACATGTGTCTTCTTGGGACAGAGCTGTATCCACTTGCAATTAGGATCCCATAGAATGTGAGGAGCTCATCCATACTTAGATTCAGTTGCTTTCCCTTGGTCTGGGTGGAGTAGAGGTTGGACATTTCAACTCTGATCTCTCTCAGGGTGGGTGGATACATCAGTAAGAAACCATCCAATGAGTTTGGGCAGCTTTGTTTTACACATTCTGCTGCATTTGGTCTGTATACTGTGTATTCTGGAATAACAGCAGTGGAAGGCCTCTTAGATCGTTTAAATACTCTATCTTTATTTTTGGCCACCTGCAGTTTTGCCCTTCTGGCTGACTTGGCTGAACCCTTTGGCGCTAGAGGCCCTTGCGTCTTCTGGTGGGCCCTTCTGGAGGCTAGAGGCCCTTGGGTCTTCTGTATGGACCCTCAGGCACTTAGAGGCCCTTGGGTATTCTAGCTGGCCTTCATTGTTATGGCGGGAGGTGGGGGAACTGGAACAGGGGAAGGGGGAAGGAGGTTGGGGAGGGAAGGGGGTGTGGTGAAGGGGAGGCCATCATTCCAATCATCCTCTGTTTGCATAACTTCGGCATATGGATTCAACAGCATTGCTGGCAAATGGCCTGTTTCCCCCTCATAGTCCATGTCAGACCCATCACTGTCACAATCACTGAGTACAGCATCTTTTTCATTTTGAGGGATGATTGCAATGCTGCATGCCTTGTCTGGGAACTCATCTTGATCCAACGAATCAAGAACTTGACTCAAAGTAAATATAAAAGAAAACAGCAGAAAGTTTGGTAGATAGCTAGCTAGTCTTCCTGGGGTCTGTGTGTGTGTGTGTGTGTGTGTGTGGTGTGTGCGTGTGTGTGCCTACCTATAATTGCGTGTGTGTGCGTGTGTGTTTCTGTGTGTGTTTCTGTGTGTAAAATTAGGTAGGAAGTTAGGTAGCCGCAGAAACTAAGGTAGAAAAGTTAGCCTACATGTATTAGCATGTAGATACAATGGGCTATCCCACCGGTCACTATTGTTGCCGGTGACATCTTTGTGAGTTCTGTGAGCACATTAAACAAAGTTGAGTAATTGCAAATGCATATATCAATACTAGACACCTTAAACATGATGTGTACCAAAAATCTATGTTCTATCTTTATGTTAACATACTTTACTAACCTTTTCTGTGGGAGCTTCCTTGCTGCTATCCTCTTCTCTTGGCGCAAACAGGAAGTAAACAGGTCTGGTCATGTGACAATTTACAGTAAACATGCGACACTGCACATGCTTCATTGAGACCCTTTATTATTTCAATATCTGCTGGAAATTCATTGATAGATCATTCAGTAACATTTTTATAGCCTTAGAAATGAAACTTTTTTTTACGGTCACTATTGTGACCGGTGGGATTAATGTCCCTCATCGTTTTTTTATCCTCGCTTCTTCTCCAGTAAATGTTATCCTTTAAAGTATGTTCTAAGTTTAATCCATAAATATGTCATCCAATTTGGCTTCGATAAAGGTTTCTACTGAATGTGTCTCATCAAAATATTTGTGACAGGCAATAATTAGCTGGGAGTTTTCATTTGGAGAACAATACTTTCATTCAACCTGTATTCTCGTATAAATTAAGCATGTCTTCAACTAATTAGCAGGTTGCTAGATTTGACACCCGAACAGAGGAGGAACCTTTGGTCAAGGTGTTTTTGTAGATATAATTATATTTCATTGTACAGGCATGGTAATTTTAACTGACCGGTAAGACAAATTGATACATTTGCATACTGCATAAGGCCAATTATATAAGAAAATGAACGCATAATAGAAGTAGTTATTTTAGCATACTGTATCTTCTGCATTTTTATGATGAAAAAAAATGTTTTCAAAAGAAGAATAAAACTGTCATATGCTGTTGACTCTGGCACAACATAGATGTGGAATTTAAGAGTGTCACTTTTTTTAGATTAAGGCAGGCACGTAACATTTCCCACTTCAACTTTGCTTGAGAGGGGATTTTCATTTGAATTAAACTCTTCAAGTTTTTTGAAACCTCAGCACAATAGCCTATTTTAGATTGCATTCGAGAATTTTCTTGATACTATTATATTTCTGATTATGTTGTTTAAAGTTATCTAGTTTCTTCGCTCATTATGCAGAAGCTATCCAAAATGATTTGAGACAGTGGTGGAAGTATAGGCAAAGCAATAACATAACCCCCACCAATTAATCAACGCCGATAACATGTAAAATTGTGTGTATGTGTGTGTGTATGTGTGTGTGTGTCTGTGTGTGTGTGTGTGTGTGTGTGTGTGTGTGCGTGTACATGCAAGTGTGACAGCGGGAGTATAGAAACAAATTTACTTGAAATTGCGTTGGTGTTGACTCTTTCATCCTAAATAGTTCAAGTACTGTATTTCTGTCCTAATTTCAAGGCAAAATTCCAGGAAATGTAATTTTAAAGCAAATGCACTCAACTAGTGGCAGAAATATGAGAATAAATTAAATGTCTTCAATGAAAGCTGTTCTTAGCTCAAGGAAGATTCCAGCAGAAGAATTCTTAAGTAATATATAGTGGAACTTGCTTAAAAAAACATTTTTTATTTACGCTATATGCATTCTGTGCACGTACATGCACACGCGCACATACACACGGAAGCATGGGTTTGGTATTTTGAGGCAATATTCAAAACACATTAAATTACAATTGACCAGAGAATCATTGCCCCAGTGTGCTGGCCCAGCAGTAATGATGGATTTTTTTTTTTCTTGCTCCTGCTGCTACTGCAGTAATATTTTCCTTTACTGTATTAATCGACCTATAATCCATCATTCCTAATACTCAACCTAAGCCGCAAACCTGTTAAAAGTTTAATTAAGAGAGCAGACCTGCTGTCCATCCGCTCACTGATCTGGCAGGACTTAGCACACCCTGCGGCTATATATAACTGACACAGCATTTGGAGTTTGGGAAAAAGTAAGAAAGTTACTGTGTTACCGAGCATGACTTACATATGAGACATGGGTCAGCGCTGCTTGGGAAGAATGGGCAACACTATTATTGAACGTAACTGGTGAAAAATGACGGGGCCTGTTAAAACACAGCTGAGCTTTAACACACAAAAGCCAACATCAAAGAAAAAGTACTTATGATAAATAATGAATGTGCTCACTATCTTGCTCAAATTAAAACAGGGCGTCATTTTCAGTCTTTCAGTCCATTCAAAGACTCTACATCATTGCCCATATTTTAGACCAGTCATTATACTGATGATAGTCACTTTACCTGTGTATAGTTATCAAATGCATGTGATATACTGTCGTTTCAATTACGCCAATCTTTCAAGAAACAAATGCCCACAAAGGGCTATTTTAACTCCATAAGCCTCTTCCTTAAGCAAAATTAACATGTGTATATATATATATAATTCTTATATTTTCCTTATATTGCAATGCATTGTCCATGTTCATCGCGAGTCCATGCGTCATCAACCACGGTTCAGTGACATGCTAGTAGACAGAAGGCTAGTAGAGATTTAACATTGCCCACAGTGCACGACTTACACATGAGACACGGGTCAGGTCTGTTTGGGAAGAGTGGGCAACATTATTACCAAACATAACAGTTGAAAATGATGTAAGTGTATTAGTTAATGGCTTGTGATCCCTGCGATGGACTTGCAGACAAACCAGGGTGTGTTTCTACCTTTCGCAAATTGTTTTCCTGGATACTCTATAGCTTCACCTGCCACCCTGACCCGGAATAAACCAATTAAAAAATGTTTTAATCGATGATGCACTTAGCCATGTTACAGTCAAGCACACCCAAAAGAAACCCGATGTAGCAAATGCAGTAATGATCCATCAATATAAAGCCCATGCAGTGACATCAATCCAATACAGAATAATCACCCATTTATCCATATACAAGAAACCTAATCACCATGAAATTACATTACAAGTATTTCTCAGCATTTTTGCAAAAGAACACAGTTTAAAAAATAAAAAAAAAACAAGCAGGAATGAACTGTGAACTTTATACTGATTTGAAAATGCATGTTTTGCTTTCTGACTAAAATAAATAGAACTCGTGTCTCTAGTTTTTTTAACTGCCTTTTGAGTCTTTTATCAGCTCTTCACAATGTGAGGACCTGTGAAAATCAAGGAAGCCATTACAAGGCTGAGAAATACGACAACTGTTGGAGACACTGGCCTCAACTTCGGTTTCCTAAAGCTACAGCATGGAGTATAATTAAACAGAAACAACCACAGGATGGCTCAGCAATTATGGGCCTTACAAAGAGGCCAATGAACATCCCTTCAGTTGATGATTGCAAATATTCTCACCATAATGATTACAAAAACAAAACATCTGCCAGACAAAGGTCCTCTTCAAGTGATGGACTTGAATGTGTCTGTGACATATATTTAGAATAAATGACTTGTTAAAGCAAAAATTTATCTCACGTGGTTGTTAAAATAAAGGTGAATGAACTTTGTTGACATTAATGCAAAAGTTTTGTGCTATAGCTATGAAGCTTGATGGCACATGCACCACTGAGTTTTCTTTAATTCCTCCCTTTGTCTCGTACACTGAATATAGCCAAACTGTGTCGTCCACCGTAGTCACCTATTCCCAAGCCGCAGCATGTGATTCCTCAGAATCTCATGATGACAAGCCTTTTCCTTTCTTCACTGCGCCAGTGTACCATTAACTATACATGGCTGAAGCCATCAAAGGAGGAAGCAGTCAGCACCGTCAGCGCATACAGCAACATTTTGGCCCGATTAGCTCCCAATTACTACATTTTGTTCAATAAGAATACATGCCACACAATTTATTCTGATGGGTGAAAGGTTATGAAATTTTCAATAGAGAAAATATCCATACATATTTAATTTTTTTCTTCTAATTGCATGAAACAAATTGTGCTTTTATTTATGGTCAAAGTTGGGATCTTTTGAAATATTAGGGGGAAAAAATCACTTTTTCATGGCATGAAATCAGTAGGAATTAAAAAATTACCACCAGATAAATGTGCATGTATTTATCTTACAACTTGGACTGAATACATGGACTCTAAGACAAGCTCATAGAACATATGCACCACAGAACATTAAAAAAAAAAAAAATACTGTTAAAAGTACAAATTGATGAACCAACTGAACCCCTATTAGTTCTAGCGAGGCTGGGCCAATTGCTGCCTTGCCAATATGAACTTCCATCCACAGCCAGTAATGGCGAGGCTGGGATTTGAACACCCGGCTTCCAGCTCAGACCAGATGACCATCTTAGCCGTGAGCCACTTGGAAGCCTGCACAAATGAGTTCCCAGCAAAGCTTTTTCAATGGACAGAGTCAAAGAGTGATGAAAAGAACTATAAAATGCAAAATTAAAAATTATATTGACATTTCCTTTTACCTAAAGGTATTTATTTGCGCATCAATACAATCCACAGACACTAAGGAAAGAATAAATCGCTCAACAACACAGTACACATATCTGTTACTTATAGAAGTACTTGGAAGACAATTCATTCCATCTCCAGTGATTTTGAGGTCTGCCTTGTACATTCCTCCCCTACTTTGACTGAATAAAAGAATGAGTGAGTAAAAATAAAAGAGTGCATTCACATTGAGTATCTGAAGAGAGTTGATTACATGGGACTTCAGGTCAGAACAAGCCAATCAGAGACTGCAAAAGCCCCTGCCAAAGATAGGACACATGCATGTGTGGACGGAAGGACGCGGCCTAAACCACTTAACCCCCCGTCCACCCGTCTTGGGGCGAGAGTAAAAAAAGACAACAAGGAAGCGCATCATTACCAGACATTATAAAACAAAAACTTTTGCCTAAAGGCCCAAAATGCTCTACTGCTTAAAAAAGCCCTTACTACTCTGCAGAGGAGGAATACCACAGTATCAAGAAAAAATACGTTTTAAATCCTACGGTGAGAGTGCATTACACAAGATAAATAATGTAATTTTAATTGCACTAAATTGAGCTTAGTTATAATGAAACAATTAATTAAAAACAATGTGATCTACGTCCCATAAGAGCTTACATAGTTAGCTAAATACGTAAATAAATAAATCCAAAAATAAATAGGAGTCTTCTACACAGTTAGAATGATAAATAACAGATCATGGCATGAAATTAAATCCTAACCCCCACATTCATTTCAGTAACATGGCCATGCTAATTGCCTGCAGGGTGTGTTATTGGTTAAGTGGAACGTGGGTACACACATTTACTCCTTTTATTTTCCAAGCTGTGGTGCATTTCTGTAATTCAGTTCATCTGAATCTGAGTATCTGAGAAACTGAATCTAAAATAATGTTGAATAGAATTATTTATATTTTTATCTGTGCCTCAGCTGTATTGGATATCTGAGGATATTTTATTTATTTCTGTTTCAGCCTTTTGTGCCTTTCCAATCTTGTTGTAAACACCCACACAAACAGATACACACACCTACAGTATGCAATTACATTTAAATATGTCATTAAAACTTTGCTTAACCCATTATTACAGCCTATTTTTATTTATTTATCTTTCTGCAATTTTGTATTTTCCATCCTGGTTTAGAGTTTCTATCAGCTTACTTATCCTAGGGGAATTTTGTGTGTGTGTGTGTGTTGTGTGTGTATGTGTATGTAGGTGTGTGCGCGTGTGCGTGTGTGTGTGTGTGTGTTACATTGCATTGAGTGGATACATTATCGGGAACTAATGACATTTTTGACTGTCCCCACAACTATAAAGGCAAATTGTGACTTATTAGTTAAATTTAGGTGTAGGATGTGAATTAGGGATAGGTTAAGGTTAGGGTGGGGGTTTAGGTTGAGCATGTGTTGCTTATTGTTCAGGCGTTCGTTTGCCGAAATCACAGATGCTAACTTGCAAAGTTGGACCCATTGACTGTGAATGGACGAACTATGTAAATATGAACTATGCAACTACGCTTTTGGGAAACGCAACCCAGATTACTGTGTGTGTGTGTGTGTGTGCGTGTGTGTGTGTGCATGTGTCCGTGTTTATGTGCATGCCTGTGTGTCTTTGTGTCTATTTGTCTGTATATGTCTTTGATCGCAGATCACAAGACTTCCATCATCGTGACACACAAAAGCATAGTTTGCGGCTACAGACAGAAGGTTTCATAACAGACCATGAACATAATAAAGGTGTAATTCCCCAGTGGCCAATCAGACTGCTCCTACTCCACCGTCTGCTTCAACTCCACATGCAATTTCCCTCTAATTAGTGAGCTGTCGTCTTGCACAATTTTTTACACCTGCTCTTTTTCTCAACCAGACCTGAAGCGACCCTTTTCTTTCTTTTCCTCTAGTAGAGTGAAAAGATTGAGCACTCAGTCAAGGGAGCTCAGCAGGGCTCCAATAACATTTATGCATTTCAAGTACTGCAGTAAGACTTTAACCCTTAGAACACAAAGAGTTTTTTTTTCAGTTTTTGTATTACTTTTAAACATATGTTTGCACTTGATTGACAGTCATTAACATTTTCCATTCAAGATATGACATGCAACGTTAAAAAAACAAACAAAAAAAAACTCAAAAGCATTTCAACACCAACATGTGAGGGAGCCTCTCTCCAAGTTGGCTATTTAATTGAATAGTGTTAAGAAAACACTAGAGTGAATATAGTCATTGGCTAAACCAACCAGAAAGCGTGAGACAGGAATTGTGTCAGGAATTGTGCAATCAAACGCTGTACATGCGCATATGCGACTTGATAAAATTATATGAAAAACACTGAATTTCATTCACAGTAGAAATATTATGTATGATAAGTGATAAATCTGTTAATTGTATTATCATCAGCATCAAGTTCACTTTCGGGTTTATTTTTGAAAATTAAATTTTGGCCATCTTCACATTTGTGAAGCTCAATAACTTTCTGTGACACATCTTTGCAGTATACCTTTGTCTTGAACATGGCGAAGGGTGAGGAAGTGAAATCATCCCGCGTGTTACGTCATTTATACTCAGGGGACTAGTTTTCCAAATCAGAATGGTGAAGGTAACAAAGTAAAATGTTAATGTGAATATTCCACACTATGGACTCTAATTTCTTGGCGGAGCGCAGGGAGGCGCAGCGTGGTGTAGCCCACACAGTGGTAATTTCATGTGGTGCAACACCGTGCGCAGCCACTTTGGCAATTTGGTGGATGGATGTGCGCTGAGATGGGTGTGGCGGCGTAGTAGAAGAGGTGTCACATATTCATCATAACGCAATGATAATTTTGAGGATAAAGGCTCCGCCAAAAGGGCACAGTGCGCTCGCCAGCTCCAACCTGGTTTACTTTCTGTGCAGTGGTAATTTGGCTGACCACCTGGCTGCACAGCTCTGTCCTTCACACTAGAACTGCGGCTGCTGCTTTTTATGCGGCACTGATGTTAGTAATGCATGGTATTTCATGTCAGTAAAAGATATGAGTCCATCCGTCGATGACTTTTTCTAAATATGTGTTTTCAACGTTATATCAAAGTTCTGAACTTCTGAAATAAAATGTGAGTATTGATGTTAAATTACTTTGACAGCCGTAGCCGCTTTTTTTGCGGCAGTGGCTTTACAAATACCCCTGTCTGCAATGTACGAGAGAGAGAGAGAGAGAGAGAGAGAGAGAGAGAGAATGTGCATATGGGCGCGTGAGTGCATGTGTAGGCTATGGGTGTCCTTCAGCTGCTTTCACACCGGACGCGAAACAAATTTTTGGCATGAATGATTACATTCAAAGTCAATGCACAGACGCGCGTCTTTGCATTGACCTCGAATGTAATCTGTCGTGCGAAAAATTTGTTTCTCGTCTAGTGTGCAAGCGCCTTAATACTACACTGACCAAAACTTCCAACACAACACTCGGGTTCATTGCAACACATGTCATTATCTTACGATAAATTTAACAATACATAACAAATATTAAGATTCAAATCAAAAACACAGTTTTAGAGTCAGGAATGAAGAAGAGATTTTCCTGGTTTCCAATTCATTGCCTCAGTTGAAGGCGCAATTCTGGATCACTGAAGTCAGTATCTTGTATGGTCTCCTCTGGCGTCACACAGCCTGGATTCTGCAATGCATGGAGTCAATCAAATGCCGAATTTCAGCCTGTGTGATGTGGTCCCATTCCTCCTGGAGTGCTTGACGCAACTGTTGGACTGTGGCTGGTTCTGGATAATGCTTTTTCACCCGACGATCCAGAATATCCCATAGATGTTGTATATGGTTTAAATCTGGGGAAAAAGCAGGCCAATCAAGACACTGAACATTATTCTGCCTCAGGTAATCCTGACAGACTCTGGCGACATGTTGTCTCGCATTATCCTGTTGCAGCGTTAGGCGATAGCGATGGACGAGTGGAACTGCGACAGGGGTAAGGATGTCGTCCTGAGGTTTCCATCGATGAAAATGAGGTCTGTCTTGGTATACTGCTTATTCCAGCCCAAACCATCACGCTGGGTCCACCCCAGCGGTCACGCTGCAGGATGGTAGCGTCAGTATAACGTTCCCGTCGCCTACGCCATACACGCAGTCTTCCGTCAGAGACACTCAACTTGAACCTTGATTCATCGGAGAAGAGCACCTTGTTCCACCTGAGAGCATTCCAGCCCAAATATGCCCGTGATCATCGCAGACGGACGCGGCGACGTGCAGGAGTCAACACCAAACCAGGGCGGGGACATCGGTTGTGCAAGTTGGCTTCACGCAGGCGGTTGCGTACGGTTTCATTTCACGGGGGGCACGTGGTCAATCACCTTTGCTTCCTGTTTCATTATACCGGCTCCAGAGACGTGATATGGTTGACACGTGGACGCCCAGGCTCTTTGCAACCCGTCTTTGCGACATTCCACCAGTGAGCATACCAACGGCTCGCTCTTGCTGATTTTGACTTAGGCATGGCATGATCACACGTCATTTACACAGCTTGTATGTAACGTGAGATACTCATGCCATATATCTTTTGAAAGCTAATTCTTGTGATTCAATTGATGCCAACCACTTCAAAATGTAATCATCACAGCAGCTTTAATCAACGCCTGTGTCACAGCTTCATGCTTTGGTCCCATTGTGTTTTTTCAGCTAATAAGTCCCAGCTACACTCATCTGCAGGCATCTGTTTGCAAAAAAAAAAAAAAGAGAGAAAATTCAGGCAAGAATAAAAACCTTCTACTTCAGTGTGTTCCAACTTAAATAACTCAATGACAGTGGCACTTACAGTGATTCTTTTATTTCCAGGGGAAAACAACAGTGTTTTTAAGACCAAAACCATCCATATTCTACAAACGGTTCAAGAGCAACTTTCAATTTACTTTGGGTATGCCTTGGATAGGCATTAGGCAAATTTTACCGAAGTGTTAAAGGGCTAACGACTACACAAAGGTTACAATTAATCTGACTCCATAATACATTTAGAATACAAAATTCAGTTATACTCTTGATAAATATCTGACTCCAAATTAGAATTTGAATTGATAGTTTGGGGACAGCATACATAAATCTCGAGGCAGCTACGCCATCAGACTTGTCTGTGAAAACCATTGTTACTCAGCAAACGCCCCCAGTGTAATAAACGCCGCCGCTGGATCTTAGTTCGGTGATAATTCTAGAAGATAGAAGAAATTATAATGATCGCAGCATCTATGCATAAACAAAGTAGCACTGAGCACAAGCATATCACAAACCCAGGTTTATGTACACCCAAGGGTCTCTTGAAAAGGTCAATCAAATACCGGCTTCTCAGCCCAGGGGTATTCTTAAGATAGAATCTTTAGGACTTGTACTACATAAACCCTTTAGGGGTAGACCGTAATTTGCAATCCAACTTAAAACCCATCACTACCTGCAACATCAGCTAGCTAGTCTGGAATGGTAAGAAATTGCCCCCTAAGTACCGGTCGTAACATGGCTAGAAAGAATGTACAAACGTTAAGAGTTTTCTCACCAAATTCTAAAGTATATTTTGTCGGATAAATTTTGATTCCCTACATCCTACCTTCAACAGGAAAAAATCAGATATTGTGTAATTGGTGTAGGTACAGACGCTGTCTTTTGTATGAACCATGCGAAGAGAGCCGCACCGTGTGCCTGGGGAGAACTCAGATGCCCTCTCTGCCCGGCTACCTAGATCTGTTACTTACGTGTAGACCCAAGCAAATGGACAGAGCTGGGATGCGATTCTCCATAATTAAAAGACTACTCATGCCCTTCCACACGTGGGGAGATCGAAATACGATTCTCCCCAAATGGCTAGAATCTCTTGGTTTTAAGCCAAAACCACACCTTTGATCAGGGGGGGTCGAATTTGGGTTCTCCACCATTTGGGGTAATAAAACCATCTAGCACAGAGAGGAGAGCGAAATCAGACCAATTTTCAGGAGTTTCCCAAAGGGAATGAACCGTAATTTCAAGGGAAATGAAACATGCTCCATTCAACTCCTTGGATTCCCCAGAGAATAACAAGACCAAACATGATAGGAATATGTACTAATATGATGCAGTTGAAAAAAAACCTTATGATGGAGTGTTGTATAGCTTAATTGGATTATAAGTATATAAGTGGTTTCTTCACAGGATATTGAACATATAAACATATTATGACTTTCCCAGAGATTTAGATTATTTTAAACAGATTAATGTAACTGGACTTTGGGGACAGTGATATGACTCTCACGGGAGTTTTGGGGCAGCCAGGGCTTTGCGAGTCCGCCCCCTGCTGAGCAAAGCCAGAAATATTACCCCCCACAGGCAGGCTGCAGGAACATCCTAGGGGAATGTCTTAAAAGTTTTACTGCTGGCTCTGGATCGAGCTTATCAGCCATTTGTTCAAATTCTACAATAACATCCATTCAATTGACTGATATCAGTGAGATCGGATAGAATAATAATCATGTAAAAGAAACCCCAGAAAGATAGTGTTTGAAATCACAGAGAAAATTGGGTTTTGGATTCTCTGCCTACTCGTCCAGATGGAAAAAAAAATATATGTAAGCATGATATGAATATAACTTAAAACTAGATGCCAAGAAGGCGTACTCTCAGGCTAGCCCAGACAAACATCAATCACATGATCTTACCTCACGCGTAGCCTTGTTTTCATGAAGCGAAACCCAAATGCTTCTTTGAAATTTCCAATTCTTGATGTAGACGATAGACAAAATTGGAGACCTAGACTCCAAAAAACAAATAAATAAATAAATATAAAAAAGGTGAGGACACAGACACTCACCTAAGCTACTTAATGACCTCAGGAACTTTCCCCAGGGAACAGGTACATTTCGAGGAACCCTGCGTGTTCCGACTGCAGGAACCAGGGTGAAAATTAAGTTCCTGGCCCATTGATTTTCCGCCAAAATAGTCCCTACTCCGGGGTAGTACTTTTCAATGGCCCAGGAACTTTGGGGGCGTGACCAGTGGTTCTGAACATTTCTAATTGGTACAGTACCCACAGCGTTTTGAGCGTTTTGACTTCACTTTGCAGCAAACACTCGACTCCTCGCCAGGGTAGATTCGATGAATCCATTTGCAATGTGATACTCAATACACGGAATATTTCACGGTACGGAAATTTTCGCGCGTTTTGGGCTTCCCGCACTTGGTGTAAAATTAAAAACATGCAAAAATTGTTGCTCGTGCTTTTTTTTTGCATGCATACATAAAACTCCAAAGTGAAAACATGCTGAGCACAAAAAAATTATCACGCAAAAATTTCTACTTTTAAAATAAAGCACACTCAGCAAATATAGACAAATAAAGCTTGAATATCCTCCATTGATATCTTTCACTTGCAAAAATGATGATGCCTGCCTGTACGTCGCATTATATGGGGTCATCATTATGGCCTTTGTTTTCTTCTTATCGCCACCTACTGGACTAGCAGTTTATTGTGGTAATTTTCATTGCTTTTCCAAACATCATCAGTCTGATTTGCATGATCTACCTAGTTCAGGCTGCGGTCGGTATGGAACTAACAATGGGCAACAGGAGCCTTTTGATTCTTTGAAGAGAACTACCAGGAACTACAAGTTCCTGGTAATTTTGGTCGGAATGCAGCTCTCTACTCAAAATTATCAGACTTTTGAGGTGATGTGTGATAATAAGAACGTTGTGTTCTTTTTCATTGGGGGAGGTTGGGGACAGGACAGCGTGATAATGGGGGAACCTGAAAGCAAATACAGAGAATTGAAAGAGTACACTTTTTTTATCAGGAACATGTCCTGAGAGCCTAATGTAAAGGGCCAGGTGTTTGGGTGCAGAAGGCAGTCTCCATTCTAGTCAAAGCAAATGGATTGTAAACCCGAGGTCATGCAATATACTTATATAAAGGCTGTAATCTCCCAATAATGGTCAGTCATTTTGGACCGGTGATTAAAAGAGGTGAAGTGAAACACCACAGGTCTGGAATGCTCATATTTCAGGGATATAATTTTGTCAAAATGCATCCTGTTATAATGTACCAAGGAAATTATTGCCTTGGACATTGTGACCTGCAGGTCTGAATCTGAACAGGTACTTTTGATTAAAATTTATGCCAATACGTGACATAATTTTGCTCTACAATTGTTTGTTTTTCTTTTGCAGGATAGAGGCAAAAACCTCTGATCACCTTCACATAGAAATTTTTTTTTTCTCAAATATGGAGATTCTCCACGGGATACAGGTTTGAGTGTTACAACTCCCCACAGAAACAGAGCGAATCAATAATTTATCATCCCTCTGCTACTGCGAATTTTTTGAGGTGGTTGAATGCTGTATTCAAGAGAATAATGCATATTGAAAATGAATGCCGTGAGCTCATGCATACAATGAGAGTCTAGAAAACTGGGTAATATTAGAGTTCCTTACACACTAAAATTCATTTTGAAATTGGGAATACTCTTTTTGCTCCAGGACCAAAATAAAACAGCTCTGTGAGAGATGGAAATGTCATTCTATTTCAGCCAACCAACTCGTGCAGATACATTCACTAATAAATCGAATGATAGTTTGGCCTCTTGGCCTTGAGTCGCAAAAATGCAGTGGCTTACTGACCTTGAGGAAAAGGGGACAGGGAATGACAGAATATGTCTTCCACACAGGGGAAATATTCAGAACCTACCGGTGGACACTGGAGGGTAATCACCCACAGCAAAACGTACTGCAGCAAAGCAGCAGGAAAAAAAGCAGAGGCAACGCTGCAGAGCAGCTTTAACAACCTGCCTTACAGTGGGAAAGGGCCCTTGGCAGAAATGCATGACCTCAGAATGAGGTCACATCTTGACTTGACTGCCTAAACTAACTCTGCAATCTTTGCCATAGTGTTGTGGGTCACACTTTAGATGAAGTGTTGCTCATAAAGACTTAATACAGCATGTATAATGCCTTAGCAAATGAGACATAGTGTCTTCATAAATCATAGATAAGCAAATGTCATGCTTTATAAAGGGTGAAATAACACATCCTGATTCAGCGTGTGATACCAGATGTCATATACTGACAATGTCACTTAGCTAGTGGTTAAATACTATTAAGGGTGACATTGTCAGCTAAGTGACATTGTCATTGTCACATCTGCCATCACATGCTGAATAGGGATATGCAATTTCACCCTTTACAAAGCATGACATTTGCATATGTACGATTTGTGAAGACATTATGTCTGATTTATGAAGGCATTATGCATGCTGTATAAAGCCTTTATGAGCAACATTTCATCGAACATTTCATTTTTACTAGTATTATTATTATTATTATTGTTGTTGTTGTTGTTGTCCTTCTGACTTTGTCTAATTTAGATGAGACATGTGCATATTGGGCTCAAATTTGATTACATAAATGCAGCCGGCAAACTGCGCTATTGCAGTTAAAAAATGGGCACGTCTAACTCCATTCAAGTAATTGTATGATCGGCAATAGCGCAGCCATAGCGCTGCTGGAAAAAGGGCTGTAATGAGAGAAATTAACTATGTTGTACAAGGAGGTGTGGTTTGAGTTTGGTTCATATGATTACCTGCTGTCATTCTCTTTAAAAACAGTGTGCTAATGCCTTATCAAACAGGAAATTTTGTCAGATGAAGAACAAGCTCCTCTGAGAATGTAGCAATCTAAATGTGACAATGCATTGTGGTGTTTTGGTGGATAGAGGTTTCAACAATATCCAAAAGGCACTCCTAGTATTAAAACCAAGGTCAGACTGAAGTTAATTATGTGTACTTCCCCTGCACAAAGAAAACATTCACATGTACAAAAATACCCCTCAATATTTGCCTTCCCAGCTAACCCCACCACCATTTTCTAGGCCTTATTTTTAGGGTTCATCATGAAAAAAACAATATGACGGAAACAATATTTGTTTATTAATTAGTCTCATATCTACGATAGAGTAACAGAGTTTGCATATAAAGTGGATTGGGTGCATCAAAATGCAAACACCTCCTTTGTTGCTGTCCAACTCGCTGGGACACAAACACCTTCTTTTGGAACAGGAAACTACTAAACTGGGCAAGGGCAAAAATTATGTTTGCAATGCTCAAAATTTATATAATATTGCTACAAAATGCATTTTTGTTTGTGAAGAGACAATAATAGAGGCAACAATTTTTCACTTCTTTGTGCTGAAAAAGAAAATTCATTATTTGGCTGACTCAACAGTCACTATTCAAGGTGAAACATATTTTTATTTTAAGTACCTGTTTATTGACCCTGGTTTGTTGTTTAATTTTCCCAAGAGCCATGTTAGTGCAGTGGATGACAGCAAATCATAACATAATGGTGCTGGAATTATGCTATTATCACATTTATGCCATGGTGAGCTAAAAGAATTTATAATACCTCACAGGATTCATGTATTCCCTCCAATCCTTTACCGTAGCAGTTTCTTTTAAGATGAGACACTGTAGGTGATTACATACATGAATACAATAGCTTTTTATATCATATTTTTTGAAAAACTGTAGGGTACTATATCATTAAATGTATAGTAATTTGCATAAATTTGGAAGAAAAAAAACCTGAATAATCAATATAGCAAGGCACCAAAGTGTCTTTGATAATTTAAAACTGACGCAGCTGTCATTTCTTGTCCAGTGCCCAGGTTGTTTAAATGGCCCATGGGCAGGTTAGTCTTAAAATGAGATGTGGACAGGCAGATTGTTGGCATAACTCTGTCTTGAAGTGATAGAAAGCAACTATGCAACTGATTGAAAAAAAAGACCTGGTCTTAAGTCAATGGTCAGTAGTTTCTAATTATTTTAAGGGTGCACTATTAAGATAGTAATGTGCACCACCCTGGATACACTACATTATTCTTTATTAAAAACTGTGGAGATTTCAGCAATAAGATGTCCATACTTTCCTGCATTTGAAGCCCTGCTGCTGTTACCTATCACGTCTTGACTAAAACCCTAGTTACACTAGAGGTGGATGTTGTGATTCTGCATTATGCTCATGCCATATGCCTCTGCATATGTCTGACTTTTCTTAGGATTGTGTTTTGTGTTTTGGTAATTTAGATTTCTTGTTTATTATTTTTCATGTTTAGATCATTTAGTTTCCATGCCATGTTTTCATTTCCATGCTTTGCACTTTGTCTCCCCTGTCTTGTCATGAGTGTATCTTTGCTCACGGTCCCTTGTCTTGCGTGCCACTCATTCGGGTGATTTATTGGTTTCTGGGTTTCAATCTTCTTTCATTATCTCGTGTTCTTCCTTCCTCTCTCTTTAACTATCTACTAACCATACTAACAGTTTGTTGTTTTTGATAATTACTAACCCTCATTAACATTGTATATTTTTACTAACTTACCAACATGCACTCGGGATTGTATACCAGCCCATACTAATTGACTAATGATCTCTCAGCAGGCGCTCAATTCTAATCTCTGCCTCCTTGCCTATCCCTAATTATCTCTGCTGCAGTTTTCCATTTATACTTTGTGCTTTCCTTTTCTTTTATCTTGGCACTTTAGTACTCCTTAACTGGAGCTGTTTTGTACTTAGGTTTGTCTTGTGATCCGTGTCTGCGTTTTGGCTACAGCCAAATTCATGTAATTAGTTTATTCCTCATGTGTCTCTCCCTGATCATTGTTACCATTGATTGCACCTGTTCTCCCTGGTCACTGAGGGTGTGTATATAAGATGTCTGTTTGGTTCACTTTCTAGTCAGATCGTTCTCCCTAGTTTTCTCGTGCCACGGTTCTTGCCTTGATTTCTCAGTGTTTATTTTTCTGACTGGACCGTCCTTGATATCGAGCTTTGCCTATTCCCTGTACTTTTGCCGCATTCTTGTTTGTTGACCTCTTTTTTCTGACTACGATTTTTGTGATTGGTGCCCTGTGTACTCTGGATTTTGCTCTTTGGATTCTGATTTTGGATTGCGGACTTTTTACTGTTGCCAGCTCAGTTGGGGGGTTTCCCCCTTCAGAAATAAAGCCTCCTTTTGCATTTTACTGGAGTTTGCTCTTGGTTCATTTCGTAAAAACCTCACAGTGGAATGACCCGGAATGCCATCTGAATGAGAATTCTTTGTATATTCCTGGATATTCAAAGTGCGTTCTAAAAATTCTGAGTGCTTTCCAAATATTCGGGGCCATTCTTGCGGCTGGCCTGTTAGTGTATTCTAACTGCGCTGACTGCATTATAAATATTCTTAAGGAATTCCAACAGAATTCAAAACATTTTCATTGCATACGAGGGAGAATCGAAGCAGCAAGCCACGTCAAATCCTGCCAGAATGTCCTGAATGCGCCACAAATGAGGCAGAATGCTCCTCGAATGCATCTCAATTGCTGCAGGAATCTATTTCAATATGAAAACAATTCAGCTGGAATGCACTTCGAAAGCCTTTGGAATCTTTCGATTGGCGCTAAAATCAGTGGTAGCTGGTAAACTGGCGATTAGGGGAGGCTGAAACCCATCCCTTAAAAATAATGATTGGTCATGACCTGTTTTCCATCATTCATTTAAATTACCATTTCATAAACTCAGAAAACTCTCAGCAGGTGTGCCCAGTTTTCATTAATAATAAATACCTGTTAACTCACTCATTTGGCGTCTGTTTTAGTGGCATATTTACGTTCCCCTGCTCTAGTCAGCCATTACTCAATCAACGCATATGGGACACTCGTGTTACATTCTGAGTATTCAAGCTGAATTCAGTTTGATCTTTGGACATTCCAACCATATTTGGCGGCCATTCCGAGAGCGTTCTGACAGCATTCGAGGTGAATTCGTACAGCAATCGAGGAACCTTCCAACCAGACTTCGGGTGGTGCTCAGGTAGCAATTGAACCGCACTCGTACGGCATTCAAAGTGTATTCTAAATATTCTGACTGCATTCTAACAGCATTCTAAATATTCCTACTGCGTTCAAGCTTCATTCGAGAGCTAATACACCCAGAATGTGCGAGAATCATTTAAGGCGGGTTCCAAGCGCATTCTAAGTATTCGAACGGCATTCTTTCAAAGCTGTAAGAATTTTGGCCAATTCTTCATCCCGCCTGAATGTTGCACAAATTCTTCATTCCGACTGGTTCTGCTTGATTCCTGCTGAGTTTGAATTAGTGTGACGGGGCATAAACAAAATAATTTTGCTGAGAACCTAATTAAAATTTTAGTTTTTCATTCTTGATGTAAAAAAATGGAAATTCACATAATTTCCCATTTAAATCTGCTATTAAATTAAACCAAAAAGCAGAGAAAAAACTTGTTTTTCTGCTATTATCATATCTACATTATTTTCCCTCGATGCATCTCAAAGCACTGTCATTGACGATGCCAGTGATAGATAGATAGGATTCTTTTTACTCCTGAGACAAGATAAAATGCATCATTCTTAAATACAATGCATTTTCAGTTTAGTCCTCCTTTCAGTTTTGTCCATTCTGCCACTGAAAGAAGAAGTCAGCTATAATGTAATGTTAACAATAACACAGATGCCAACACTCAAGCACAATATTAATGAAATGAATAATGGATGAATGTAATAGTATTTTATGATTCTGTAATTATGGCGCATTCATTATTCAGAGCAAGTATACATTAAATCTAGTCAACAGTAATAGCCTGCACAGCCTGTTTTATATTACCTGGTTGATACGTCCTAATAGCCCTTTTCTGTCTCCAGACTTGTCAGCTTTTAAGGCTGACTTCACAAGAGGTCACCAAAATAAATCACATTTTTGGGCTAGAGAGGCATTGCCATCTATGGATAAGTTGCAGTGTGATTGCTAGAGACAAAGTTTGTCACATGAAAAGAGCATGAGAGTTAACAGCCTTGTCAACATCCTATCAGTAAAAGGTTTACTGTACCTGTCACTCTGCAGTTCTGCTTCTGATAAGTCTTCAAGTACAGTGACAGAATCCCCAACACTTTGCTAATCCTCTGTAGGGCAGCATACCCCAGCCTTAACTACTGTACAAACAGCACCGTCCTTTCATTGATGACAAATATTACATTACTCCTGGATAACTTTCTGTTGCAAGGATGAGAACACCTTTTTAGTGTATTTGTTGAGATTTACGAAATGAACCAATAGCGAAAACCAGATAAATGCAAAAAAGAGGCATTATTTCAGAGAGAGCTGGCAACAGTACAAAGTCCGCAATCCAAACACAAATTCCAATGGGCGTAATCCAGAGTCAAAACCAGGGCACCAATCACAAAAATCGTAGTCAGACAAAAAGAGGTCAATAAACAAGAATGCGGTACAAAACGGTAGTCCGGCGGTCCAGTCAGAAAGATAAATCACTATGAAGCGAGGCGGAAAACAAACGTGGCGCAGGAAACTAGGAAGAGCGATCTGACAAAGGAAATGCATGAACAGATATCTTAAATACACATCCGAGGTGAACACATGACCAGGGAGAAGCAGGTGCAATCAATGATACAATAATCAGGAGTGACACATGAGTAGTCTAATTACATGAATCTGGCAAAAGCCAAAACGCAGACATGGATCACAAGACAAACCTATGTGCAAAACAACAGCTCTGGTCAAGGAGTACTAAGGTGTATAGATTAAAGAAAAGGAAAGCATAAAGTATAAGTGGAAATCCACAGAAACTTGCAGCAGAGATAATTAGGGATAGGCAAGGAGGCGGAGATTAGAATTGAGCGACTGCTGAGAGATCGTTGGTCAATTAGTATGTGCAGCTATATAATCTCGAGTGCATGTTAGTAAGTTAGTAAAAATATGCAATGTTAATGTGGGTTAGTAATTAAGCGAAAACAACAAACTGTTTGTAGATAGCAAAAGAGAAAGGAAGGAAGAACACGAGATAATGAAAGAAGTTTGAAACCCAGAAATCAATAAATCACCCGAATGAGTGGCATGCAAGACTAATAATAATAATGCATCAATTTTATATAGCACTTTTCTGCTTACTAGGCACTCAAAGACGCTTTACAAGGATACATTATTCATTCACTCACACATTCATGCTCTGATGGTAGTAAACTACGTTTTTGTAGCCACAGCTGCCCTGGGGCAGACTGACGGAAGCGTGGCTGCCAGTATGCGCCTACGGTCCCTCCGACCACCACCAAACATTCACACACAGCCATACAGTATTCCTATATATTGTAGGACTAGGGACTGTGGGCAAAGACCTACATAGGACAAGACTGGGTGGACGAAGTGCAAAGCATGGCATGGCAAAAATAAACAAGGCAAAGACTATGAATAATAAAAGACATGAAAATAATAAACCAGGAAATCTAAAATTTCCAAAACACAATACACAATACTAAGAATGGTCAAAACACAGGCAGAGGTCACTAGGCACGAAAATCAATAAACATGGCTAGGCCAGGTACAAAACTTAAACAAGGCATGGGCAGAACACAGAATCCCAACAGTATCATTATGTTATATGCATTATTATGTTGTGTGTCATTTGTGTACTTCTTTAAGATTGGCATTTGTTACATTCAAACAACAGGCTGCTCCAAACCACTTGATTTTGGGGGTCTCTATTTAATTTCAGACCATTGTCCGTGCTATTTGGGAAAATGTATCTGGCAGCTCATTCATACAAGCCACTGTTGTCTGGCTTGTCTGTCATCCAAATCCACAATTTAACTAATCACCATCTCGAATATTTTACTTCTTAATGCACAGACAGCAATTGAATGCCTGCTGACTTACTACCATTACTCTTCCTGATAATAGGTAATTGTTAACGTCTCTTTTGTGTTTCTTTTGCGACAATTTTTTGTATTTTCTCCATTCCATTTGAAAATTTTAATATTCCCAATGCAAGCCGCTTGGCTGAAACAAATCACATGATTAAGAAAAAAACTTTAACCTGGGCACTTCAAAGAGACTAACCAAAGTAAGACACTGGAGCACTCTAAGAAGTCTGCATGTTTTATTGCAGGGGTGAATGACTGACGTTTCGACAAAAGTCTTCCTCAGAATCATCAGAACACAGTTTTATATACATGTATGGTCATACACTGTTGAACACCTTTTTCCTCACTTTCAAAACTTGGCTGAAGCATGTTGGACTTTTGTATACTCTATAAATCACATGATTTGGTTTCGGAAATTACACCGTCAAAAATGCACATCAGTCAATTCGATTTTGTGACTTTGCTCTAACCCCCCCCCCTGTTTTCATCGTTAGTTGTATATACAAAAAACCTGACCATATTTATTAAAATCACACACACACAGACATGCACACACACACGCACACACACCAGGCCCAAGTTATGATTTTGTTCAGCAGTACCATTTGATAATGGGCCAGCTGAAGAATTCTGTTATTTTAGCACCAGCAGCTTTTGTACGTTGCAATTCAGTATGCTTGCTAACTTGGAAATCTAACATTAAATTATATGATATAGTTGCCTGATATATTTACTTTATTATAATTAAATATTAATTTTTTATAAAGCAGAATGATGTTGCTAATATTGATCACTATATTTTCAGGTAATATTAAAAGGCTTTTTTTTTGCTCACTTCAGGCTGACAGTGACGAGAAGTTCAGATTTGAGACTTAGTCGAGAGAAAAACTGACGTATTGAGGAGTTTGCATAAGAAAGAAATTGTTCATTTGTATTCAGAACAGTATTTGACATAAATTAGGACTAATTTTGAGGATAAATTGGTTAATGCCAATGTTATCTCATCCAGTGATCGTGGCGGGGTTGCTGTCTGGCCATTTTATGCCCATTGCTGCAGAAAAGTAGAATATTATTGGCAAGGGATTTTGGTTACTCTATGTCTCTGAACATCTCTGCAGCTCTCAGATTCACCCGTCTCCGTCGACTCCTTGACAGAATCCAATTCTAATTTTTTTATACACGGCACCCACCAACTGGTAGAGTTGACCTGTAGCCCACCCAGCTGTTAACTGGCGCAAAAATAATGAAAACAGACTTCATTACAAAACAAATTAATCAAAGGGTTGATTTTCACAGAAAATTATCCAAAGCTATCAGTAATGTGTTGACTGCTACAGTTGCCTCTATTGAGGCTTCCAGGACACAAGCGTTTGCAAGATATATGTGCTTTTTCAGGATAGGCTACTTTTTTTTGTGAGTTTTAGAGTATTCAGTTATTAATGACTTGAAGCCAGCAGTACGCTATTCCTCTGGCATTCATTTGCTGAAGTGCAAAATCATTGTCGATCGGAATTCACCAGATCACAGAGGTTAAAGGTTAAGATGTCACCACAAAGTCCAAGTGTCCTCTATAGTGAACATGAGTTTTTGTGCTACTCCTGTTAGATGCATCACAGCACACACCCATGAGCCTTGATAGGAGTCTGCACTCAGGAGCACAGTAGATGGATTTCAAACAAATCTGTAGTAAAACTTGAAATCAAGAGAAAATCTTATAAATTATTTTGAAATTCAGCCAATCAGGGGCCCTTTGCAGTTTGTGGCCCCTCGGCATTAGCCCAGGGAAGCGTGTGCATTAAATCATCCCTGTTGATGACCTATTGTTAAAACTCCCCCCGTGGACCTACTAGGACAGTTATGCATTTTTGATATTTTTGCAGTTTGTTTCAGTGAACATGGGTTGCTGAAATTAAAGATCTGGAGCAATGGTTTTAAAGCCAAATCATGTTGCTATGGAAACCATTTCCTTTGGATTGATTGGATGACAGTGTTGTGAAACGCTCAATTCATCCCATTAGCTGCGTGTATCTTGCTCTCCTCTTGACAGGCCCACAACGTATTTAAGATCCTGCCAAATGGAATTTCAGACTTTTCATCTGATCTCTGAAATTTAAACTTCAATTCTGTTAAATAAACCTTGAGTATCCAGAATACATGCGTAAATATTATGAACAGCAGTTGATAACCTCCAATATTCATTGGTGTCAATGCTCCTCCCGGCAGAGTGACCAATTGAAAACATCTCGCCGCCCTAGTTGGAATGGTCTCAATAGTACACACAGGTTTCTAGTCTGGACATGAGTAATCCGAAAATGAACCAGACAGGCTTAACATTTCAGCAAAAATGTTTAAGAAAACAAACATTGGTGTGGTGGCGGGTTTAAAAAGATAAAAAAAAAAAAAAACAACATTTCCATAAATTTTCTGTCAGTGTTTACAGATTTTTATCAAGCCTATGTATTTAGTGGCAGAGCTTTTAAGTATTAAACACTGATTTTTTTTTTTTTGAGGCCGTTTCACCAAAAATCCTAATATAAGCAGACTGGTTTCTAGCTTAGTGGCACATGGCATGACTTCAAGTTAAATGCCACATTCTGTAATTGTCTGACTGATTAAAGATTTTGCTGCTTATTTATATAATTTTTTCAAACAAATTGATTCATCTCTCCTCCCAGCTTGAAAGGCCTAATCGAAAAGTCAAATCATCACTGCAGCCTGCCCTACTTATTAACTTCTCTCCGGAGCACGGAGACAACCGTTTGGCACCACCTACAATATATTTTCCCTGGACGGTCCAATGAGCTATTGTTTTCATATTGTATTGCTGGAGTTCATTTTGTGTACATTTGAGCTGGGCTTATTTTATCTAGCAGGGGTTCTCTTCTCATCAATCGGTGAAAAAAATACACCCAAGGGCCTTAGTGTAGAACCAGTCCTGGGTAAATCTGTAAAGTGACACCATGTCCAATGCAGTCACTGTGGTCACTCATTACTTATTCTCCGTCTGCAGCATAAGAATGTTTTGTAATACAGAGCATTTGATCGATGCACTGAAGCCATGTCTTAGAGAAATGAGCCACCAATCAATCATTTTCTTTTTTTTAAAGTTAACAAAATGTGGTAAGTGGTATTTTAACATTGATGAGTCTGGCATCCAATAATACGAGGGAAAGCAAGTCAGTTTTCTTTTCTCTTTTTTTGGTATATACTGTTCAAAGTCACTGTCACGCCTGGTGAAGATCATTCTTGTCTCTAAGTGTCCACCATGGAGGACATATATCATATGATGAAAAAAAAAATGTATCGGTTGTGGTTTATCTCCCTTTACATCAGAAAGTATTCAAAGCTCATTCATTGTGATAGCAGAAACAGGAGTGCACTGTCATTTTAAAAATGCTGAAATTATGCGCATTACCAAACAATGGATAAAAAAAGGACTCGTGCAGCACAAATATCTTGGTTTATCATCTTCAATTTTATGCAAAAAGAACGTTTCGCAAGAAATTCAAAGCCAGGCCCTCGTACACATTAAGCAAGCGAGTTATACGTTCAGTTTTGTGCCATGTGTCAGATCAGTAGCTGAAATAAAGAAAATGTATTACATTAAAGTTGTAGCAGGGGAAGAACAGAAACATAATTTTTGTTTAGTCACTCCTATAAAAAAAGGAATTGAATAAATGAGAATGGATGCTTTGAATATTGACCTTCCTCCGGGAAATAGCAGTCACACTGTTGCCTGTGTAGTTGTGCATTTCATTGTGTTGTTTTGATGTGGGATTATCCTTATCCGACTGAAGGACAAAGCCATCTGCGTCACAGTTCTGCTCTCCCTTCATTAGTAAATTCACTTGCCTGTCACAGGTGTCAGAACAGAAGAATGCAAGAGCAGGATCAGAAGTACAATCAGAAAGAGCTTTATTGGCAGAACAGGTCACACTGTAAAAAAAAAAGTTGTCTGAACTGAAAAAGGTTAGTGTCCAGGCTGCTTTAAAATTTTAAGCTCATTGAACTTGAGATGATAAGTTGAGCTAATATTCAACTAACAATCTTAAATTCAGTCAACTTGAAATTTTAAGGCAGCCTGAACACAAACTTTTTTCAGTTGGGACAACTTTTTTTATTTTTTTACTGTGAGAGAACAGGCAGACTGAACAATCGAGCGCAGGAAGATCGTATTCGGGGTGCAGACCGAGGTCAAGCAGAGGTGAACAGTGTTCAGAGGGAAAGGCTGATCAGAGACATGGTCCAGGTCCGTGGGCAAAACCGTAGAATCAATCCGGAGGAGAGGGAGACACTAGGTTGGAGCATGATGCTGGACAATGAAGACAAGGAGCAGGGCTACAGCCAACTGGAAAACAAAGACGCAGGAACTAAGAACCAAGAAAAACAATGAACACCGAAAAATGTAAAAAGGTCAGCTCAGCATGAATGAAAGTCAACAGTCTGGCTCAGGGGAGATGAAAGGCAGGAACTTAAATACACAGGGACTACAATGACCAATCAGGGGCAGGAGCAGGAGGAAGGAAGAGGGAAAAATCCTTAAGACAATAACTACAGTGGATGCCAATGCATAAATTAAGTTTTACATTTTGATATTGGACAGGTTGCCTGGACAATTCATTCAGAATTCCCACCAGAGTTCTTGAATGTGTTATAGCGTACATTTGGAAATATGTATTGCAAATTGAAGTCTTAGTCAGAAAAGCATAGTGAGTTTAACATCTTATGAAACAATGCAACATTTAGTTTTCATACTGGACTCTTGACCTCAAAGGCAATTTAATCCTTGAGAAACAGGGATTGCTGAGTTATATCAGTTTGTCTTCACTTTGATCATAGATGGAAAGTAGCAATGTGACCTGCACCAACCTATTTCTTTCAGTTGCCTGAGACACTAATACCAATCGTCTTATGCACGTTTTGCACCATCTCATTTGTGAACACAGCTCTTGCAGGGCAGCCCTTGAGGGGAAAATGCTTCATAACTGACACTTGAACCTATTTTACAATCAAGAATCTTTCAAAGGGTTATATGCAAGCCTGCCCACTTGTCAAGTTGAAAGAAAATTTTATGGCAGGTCCCTTTGTTGCACTTACCAATTTGTATTTTTCTTTAATATATCCAATGAAAAATTCAGAAATGTGAACTGAACTGCCCCGGGGATACAATTCAGTACTTTTTTTTTTTTTTAATACTATGATAGAGCAGGGATCTGAATGACTACTTTCACTGTTCTCAGCAGTCTTAATCTGAGTGAATGGATCTCTGGGGCTTTTCAGTTTCTTAATGATCGACTATAACAGGGTGTTTGTATCTCAGTTAAAGGCATTATTTGATCAATTACATTTCACTAATCATTATTCTGAGCAATATACTTAATCATTATCCTAGAGAGAGTATCCCATATGTGTCTCTTCCAGAGGAACAGAAAAAGAAGGGAAAAAAAAACATCAACAAGGAAACCTGTTCATCCAGTGTGAGTACAACTGGAAAATGAGTCTATTTCTTCGTAACAGGCCATCAAGTCCTGATATGTCTTGTGAACAAATCAGTGGGACGCAGGAAATGAAGTTCATTTAAAAAATGATCACGGAAAAATAAACCAGAAACAAACTAGGAAAGGCAATTTAGTCAATATAGTGTTGTTTATAATAGATTAAACTGAACTCATTTTTCATGTTTTTTAGAATAGAATTGCTTGGCCCCATTTATCATGTTAAACAGTGAGGGATGCAGAGGCTATTTATTTCAGCATGGATTCGTTGAAGACTAACCTGATTTCTGCGAAGGGGTCTATGTATGTTGGTGCAGTAACACAAATTATACCACAGGTCTGTTGAATAATCAACTGTGATTTTTGAAAGGGCACTGAAAGGGTGTGCATCATTTTCCTTTAACCACACCAGATGAAGTAGTTCCAGACTTGTTACCTTTTGAGACTTGCTATCAGTTTGCCAGTTTGAATTACAGGGCAAATGTAACTTGCACTTTGTGTAACAAAGTTACAAAAATCAAAAGTGAAGGCTAAAATAGATACAGACAACATGTTTGAGTTTCCCAAGATGAATATTCATATCATTGGCTAGTATGGTGATTATGACGGATTGAAGAATGCACAACGACTTGTACAAGTGGAACTATGATGCTGCGGTGTAACAAACTACTAACTGCAACTCTTCTAGGACAGTGAAATGCAATATAACTCATGACAGCAGTCTTTCACAAAGCAATGGAAGTTTTGGCTGTATTATGGCATAATATTGGCAAAGGCAAATAGTACATATATAAACATTATTTATGGATGAAAACATGCATACAGTGTCTTCAGCTAAGCGCATGTGTGTGGCAACCATGGTATGAGCACAGTTTACAACACCATGCCAGTCATTATACCGGTGTGCTCATATAAAAGTCATTCAATTTCCTCTCCTCAAATTGTTTGTATGTCCATAAACACTGCTGCAAACTGCAATGTTCCACTATGTGGATGACTTGATCTATTTTAAAAATGGTTCCCTAAGTTTGTTCTCTCTGTCTGTTCACCTCAGGTAAATCAGCACAATCCTTTTAATGTTTTTCTACCTGCACGTCAAAGAGTTATTACGCGGACATTTAATCAGCTAAAACATAGTGTTTAATGGCCATGGTTCAGAGAATTTCCGCCTGGTCACTGAAAGGAACACAGAGTCTTGAGCAGGAATAATAAATGTGTCTTTTCTGCAGTATTTACTCTGAAAGCCCTGCGTCCTTAAGAAACCAATAGGACACAACCGTGACAGTGCTTTTAGACACGCGTGCAAAGGTACCAATCGGACCTTGACTGTACGCACTCATTCTGTCTCAAACTTTGAAAGGTCTAATAAACAGTCTTGTCCTGGAATCCACAGTGGAAAATGTGAATATGGAATCAATTGTGTGCAAATCTTTTACTAAAAGGCAGGACTGCTAAAGACAACAGTGTTAATTTAACAAATCAACTCTATTTTATTTCTTGTATCCTATGCAATTTATTCAATTAGTTTTGACAACAACGAAGCTCTTATTCACGTTTTGTCTCGTTCAGAGCATCACAAACTCAAAATTGTGAGCAAAAATATTGCTCTAAGGATTCAAAAAAATATTTTCAGTCTTTAATATATGACCAGCAACAGACTAAAAACAGATTATGTTGCTGTTAATGACAAAATATTACATTTATTTATTTAATAACACCTATACTCATACAAATAATTTCAATGGGAATGACGTAGCAAAAATAAAATAAAATGAAATAAACCAAAATGATTCAAACATTTTTCCTTTGTTGCATGATTGGTAGTTTCTTCATCCACCATGATTCTTATAGAAGGTGTCATGTTCAAAATAAATTCCTGGTTGCACTAGTTGTAGACAAACATAATGCAATCTGAAGACAAAACACTGAAATCAATTTTTCCAGAGTAAACACAATATGTGTAGAAATGGGGACATGCTTCTTCTTGGCAGTTTAGCTGTCCCCCTTGGCCCTGAATATGAAGCAGGTTTGATTTATCTACACTGTAGATAAGAGCACTGTAATAGCATTTATATGTAAGTGAGGCAATTTCCATGTTTTTTTTTTTTTTGCTGGTGCAAGCATGAACTCCACACATTTATAAAGTATAATGTGGTCCATGTTTGTGGTTGTTTCCATGCAATGCTTGTTCAATATTTAGCAGAAGAGTTGCATAATGGCTTACAAAATGGGCTTGCAACCCTGATGCTGTAGATGAGATTCCCAGGTGGAATGCTAACGTAGTTCCCTTGAGCAAGGGCACTTCAAACCTGACCTGCCTCAGTAAACACAGCTGCATAATGCATACTGCATGTAAGAAAACATACAAGTGGTTTGCGATAAGAGTGTCTGCTGAAGGGGTAAAGTGTAAGTATTTCAGTATAAAGCACTTTTAATCTAAAGAGTTGTGTTAAGAAAGGGGCATTTGAATATCATTCATTGCTGTGTAAATGTACCCCTGTGTTCCAAACTATATAATCCACACTTGGAAACACAGTAATATACAAATCTCAGAGCAACTCTGTTTTTCAAAGTATAATTTTAAAGAGGGTATTGAAATTACCTACATCTCCTGAAGATGCTGAATGTTTTTAATGAATCACAATTGTAACCTTTATTTTAATATGAAAACTTTTTTTATTATTCATTTCTCCAAGGAAACCTTTTTACATTTTTTGAGAGAAAATTAAAAAAAAAAAAAAATTTCAGTACTTGCTGTATTAGCACAAACACCCCATCCACTCGTCCACATGCTGGAGTTCAATAACTATATAAACAGATCAATACTCATAGCTGCAGGGAATGCTTAGCCTAACAAATTACCCTATTATAACGATGAGGGAAACACAGATGTAAACATGGTCCCCTTAAAACCAAAGCATTTTTCCATGTCTGCATCTTGGGGTGAGTACATTCCTTATCCACGTGTATCTCTTAGTTGACATTGCCGGAGGTGTATGGATAAGCTGAGAGACGAGTGTGATACAAGTGAGTGCAGAAAGCCAATTTAAGCATAACCAGACACCTATGTCTCCAGGGGTCATTTTTAGCACATTTTCTGGTACATACGGCAGACTAAGTATCAGCAGGAAGCAATTCATATACACCATTTACACCTCCAAAAATATTCTGAGGCCTTTATAAAAGCACAGCTTGGGAAAGGAAAAAATGGCCTTCCAAAAAAGCAGGAAAACTGTGACTTACTTCATTAATTCTTACTATAAATTTGCTCTCTGGTTCCCTCATAGTTGCCATGTTTTAGATCATCCTCTGTGACGTCCAGCTGAGTATATTCAATGTACAGTACACTCATCTGTCTTTTCCTCAACGGCTTTTATGTTATTCAACAATAAACTCTGATTTATTATTTGCTTTTTTTATGCACCATATATAGCAGTTACAAAATATCTTATCCACCATTAAACATGTCATACTTTCATGGCAAATATTGACAGCTTGAGATTTTGGGCAGATAGGAGATGGGCATGTAATATGTTGTAGTACTTAATGAAATGACCAAAGAAAAGTTACTGTCCAGCCGAGGGCAAACTGGTTGTAATGTTGTGTAGATGAACACATTACAGTGATCATAACTTGTTTGTTGTTTATATCATAAACTCTTACTGCCTGCCGGTCAAACCAAATGTTTTGTGGGTGACGAAACAAAGTGGGGATCATATGCAAATAACATTCTGTTTCTGGCACATGCAAGCGACATTCTGGCAGAAGCCAAGCCCAGGGGCCAAAGACTATGTTCAATCATCGAAGCACACAAACAGAGGGACTCACATGTTCGCTCATATTAGTGAGTGAACTTTACTGAAAGCCATGAATGAAGAACACACCAAAAACAAAAACACATAGTTGATGTAAATGAATATGCTGGAGAAGAATCTTCAAAATGCTATAACCCCTTAAAGTGCTGATCACTGCTGTTGTCACGCAAGGCTCAAAATATATGCGACAGAATTTTAAATTTCAGCCTTCAAAAGGTTGACAATTTTGTGAATATATAGTTGTCAATGACCTGAAGAGGTGTTCACAGGTACCTGTGAGTCCCTCTGAAGATCGTTTGTCAACTGAATAATGACTGATTAAGTTTTGGGATGATAGGGTGAGCAAAAATTAAGCATTTTAAACATAAAAGTAAATACTGAGGGCAGTAATGAAAATAGGTGGATGGAAACTTTTAGAACTCCCTGGGCAACTGAACAAGCCAGAAATAACAAAGAAAAATTTTTCAAATGAGTATCCACAGTTAGTGCGCATGTTTGATGAATTTAATTTTGAGCTAAACAGCCAGTGTAAAAGGCCTGTCAGTCAAAATTATTCCATTGTGTGCACTGCAGACTTCAACATTATCACTGTGTGTGGCTCTGGCTTAAATATCATCACACTGTTCCGTTTTACACTCTATATTTCCACTGCGTATTAGGGGATATAATACAGCTAATGTCGCATTGCAGGCTTACAAATGACAAATGCGCAGGCTACAGTATTATCACTGCGAGTAGTGTCTTCAAGATCTCATGAGCAATTCTGTGATTCTATAAAGATGTCATCCATTTTATCAACTACCCTACTGTTTTCGAAACACAGATGCATGCACACACATGCACACACACATACACGCACACACACACACATTTTGGGTTTTCATGTCTTGTGAGAACATTCCATAGACTTGCATTCATTCCCTCACCCCTTTCCCTGACCTTAACCCTCAACAGTACATACCTAACCCTAACCCTAGCCTTTTCCTAGCCCTAACCTTAACCCCTAACCCTAACCTTTACACCTAGCCCTAAAACAGCTGAATTTCCTCATGGGCACCTGAAAATGTCTCCATACGTATAAATAAATCTGGAATTCCATGTCTTATGGGGACATTTTGTGGGGTAGGTAAACATAGACCACACACACACACACACACACACACACACACACACACGCACACACACGCACATGCACGCGCACACACACACACACACACACACACACACACACACACACACACACAGTGTAACGCACCTTAACTTGCTCCAGCATATGGGCTGTTTGAATTAATAAAGGGCAAGCACAGATGGTCATGTGAGAAACTAATATCAATACCACAGGTGCTGAATAATGCTGACAAATTACTAACATCTGGGCATAGTGGATCATAATAGTGTGATGGCATGTAATTTCATTCAAAACACCATGATATATTCCCGTGGACCACATTGGATTGATGAAACATGTTTTGTATGCTGATTAAGATGTTTTTAAGGGCTGAAATCATATTTGGCCTTGCATTATGGAAAATATATTACGTTTAGCCAACATAGCTAGCTTCTATATTTTTTGCGGGGAAGACCCAGCCATCCAAAAAAGTAAAATATCTCGGTAATTGATCCACTAATGACAATTTCAGATTGCAGAAGCTCAAATATATTTTCTTTACTAATGCACAACATTGCACCATTAACTACACTAAACAATTATATGCAGCATACTGCAACACTTGCCCATTTAAAAATGTTGTGGAGTTCAAAGGTGATAATTATAAATCAGCCAATTGAAATAAATGCATTAGCACTTATACATATATTATACTTACAGATATACTGTATATTCCCCCCAAAGGAAAAAAAAAAAAAAACACAGGTAACGTGTAATGAACAGAATCACGCATAATCTTGTGTGACCCTCACCATTTGTCTCATGCAACTACAGTCCAGCATGGGACTGTTTTCTTAATCCCGTTGGATCTTCGACCATTACTGCCCGCTTCTGCAATGTGTGTAATCCAATCCCGCCCACACCTGCAATAATTCTAACCGTTCCCGCACGCAAAATAGAGTTCCATTGATTTGGACTCTCTTCCCTTCCCGCAGGGAATAAACATTATTTTATTGTATAGTACTAAAGAAGGAGAGACGCAATGTGCATACCTTTTAAAGGTTGTCTTCTGAACACTGAACTGAACTGAACACATATCGTAAGCAGTGTTTCGTAGTTGCATGGAAAATGTTTTTCTGTCGAGCAGTGGTTGTTTAAGCCACAGCAGATCAAATTTAATTTATTCGGATCACTCCATCTGGAGGCAAATTCCATCACTACGTAACTCGCTGTATAAATATTACATATTCACTATTTCAGAAATGATTATTGATGGATACAAAAAAAACAAATATACATTTTTTTTAAGTACCCATTTTTTTCTGGGATTCATCCATGTTTTCTTATTTCTCTCAAGTAAGAACAAATTTTACAAGTGGTCGAGAGCACTCTTACCATGATAAAAGAAGAGCATTCTGTACATTCACATGCTCTTTCATAGTTGTCAAAAGGAATAGTTTCCAAAAATTGATATTCAGTGTTGTCATTAACGCGCTACGAATTAACGCGTTACTTTAATCTGATTACTTTCTTTCAAGGAACGAGCAATCTAACGCGTTCATTTTTCCAAACCAGTAATCTGATTAAAGTTAGTTTCCTAAGTGACAGTGCGTTACTATTTTGTTATTGCCTCATAATATATGTAGAAGTCAGTGGCGTGCCGTCAGATGTCGGGAAGGCCTTCAGTAACATCGCCCTTTCCTGTATAATTATAATTATATCATAGGAACATTTAAACTGAACAAAAATATAAACGCAACAGTTTAGTCATTTCAATATTAGGCATAATTTTTTCTGAGGTTGACTTAGTTGGGTTTATTTATGTGATCAAGGCTGTATGCCACTGGTCTGTGTGCATTTCAGTCACCTTCTCCATATCATTGTCAAGTTCATGCCCTTTGTCAAAACTGGCCTGTCAGACAGGTGGGGCCTGATCCAGAGCTCTTGAAATCAGCTCGAGTCAGCCCAGGCACATCCTGTACTCTGGTCAATAAAAGGCCACCCCAAAAGTCCCAGTTCTGCCATTGTTCAAAATGCCATAAATGCCATCAGGGAGCGTGTCATTGACATGCTCAATGCAGGAATGTTTCTCAGGGACGTTGAAAGGGCACATAATGTCCATGTATCAACAATAAGTGGCATACAACACCTTTTTGAGGAATGAGGCAAGACAGCAGACCTCCCGTATGCATGACGACCATGCGTGACAACCCCCACCCAAGACCGCCATCTCTGGACTCTTTATCTCTGTGATCGTCTGAGACCAGTGACTCCAACTGCAGATACGACAGCTGGTCCACACCATCACCCCATTTTTGCTGACACCATGAAAAATAATCTCCAGAAAGTCAGCTTTATGAAAAAATTGGTTCGACTGTGTGATGGCCATTTGCACAATGGAGAACTGTTTTCTTTATAGACAAGTCACGGTTCCAACTTCAGAGAGCGGATAGATGGAGGATTGTTATGCTGACATCATTGTGGTGCGCAAGGTGGCACATGGTGGTGGAGTGCTGGTTTAGGTGGGAATATTCCAAGGACATTGCACCCAACTGCAGTTGATGAACAGCAACTTGAATGCAGTGTGATTTCACAATGAGATGCTGCTGCCTATCGTCCCACCATTCATCCATCAAAACAATGACCATGCCAGAACCAAGTCACCCATGTATGCACAGAATTCCTTGAGCCTGAAAACATTTCTGTGCTTGAATGCCTGGCTTATTCCTCAGATTTGTACCCCTTCCAGCATCTTTGGAATGTCCACAAGCAACAAGTTCATCATTGGTTCCCATTTTTAGCCAATATAGCCGCTAACTCCGCACAGCTCTTGAAGAGAAGTGGGAACATCTCCATCAAGTCACCATCGACTATTTGTTACAGTCCACGCAGCAGAGATGTGTAGCAATGCAGCAGGTCAAATGCTGACATACCCAATATTGATTTGTGAAATTTGGACAATAGGACCCATCCCCTTTATCATCACGCCATCGCGAGATTCTTGTTTGTCTTTTAAAATCATTGATCAAAATGAATTAGTCATACAATGGTCATTCATTGACTGTTGACAGATTGTAAGTACAATGAGCTTCTGAACATGGTCATGTTTCTCACTGTTAGGTATCGATCAGGAACCAAATGAGAGAACACAGGATTGCAAAACAAACGGCTTTTATTGAGCGAGGGGGGTAACCCCCGCAGGGCAGAAGGCAAAAGTACAGAGTTTGCAATCCAAAAGTCAAAATCCAGAGAGGCAGAACTGGAATTGTAACCAGGGCAGCAATCACAAAAATCGTAGCCAGGCAAAACAGATTCGGTACACAGGCAATGGTTTGTGGGAGAAACAAACTCATAGAACAAAATGGCAGTCTGAATCGTAACCAGGGCAGCAATCCACAAAAGCCGTAGTCGGACAAAAAGGGTTCAAACAGACAGAGGTAAACAGTAATCCAATAAGAGTAAGCCAAAAAAACAGTAGTCGGGCAATCCTGTCAGAATCAGAGACGCAAAGAGTACAAGGCGAGAAATAGCAGCACAGGTAAACAAGAGAAATGATCTGACAGGGAATGAATGTGAAAAGACACCTAATATACACTTATGGGGAGATCACATGGTAAGACACATGGGTGCAGGTAGTCAGGCTGATTACGGAGGAGCAGCACATGAGGGAGAACCTAATCACATGAAATTTGGTAGAAGCCAAAACGTGGACAGGGATCACGAGACCAACCTATACAAACATAAACAGCTCCAGTTACGAAGTTTCTAACGTGCATAGATAATTAGAGAAGGGACAGCGTGATTAGATGTGGAGTTTTCCACAGAAATGTTGCACAGGAGATCAGGGAAAGAAAAGAGGCGGAGAATAGAACAGGGCGAGTGCTGAGAGCTTGTTAATCAATTAGTAAGTGAAACTATACAATCCCTTAGTGCTGGTTAATATAACAAAAATAACAAACTGTTAGTATGGTAAGTAGATAGTAAAGTAAGGTGAATTAAGCAAACTAGATCGGAAGGAAGACTGAAATCCAGAATCCAATATATCACCCGAAGAGTGAGACACAGGACTGGGGCTGTGAACCATGATGAGACTAGAGACCAGACGGGGGAGACAAAGTGCAATGCAAAATGGGAAACAAGAACCGGAATGTGACTATGGTAAAAAGTAAACTGTAGAAAAGTACAATAAACACAATACATAATTAAACTAAGGCAAACAGTACACAATATATCATTCTAAGAATAATCAGACAGTGCAAAAATCCAAAACCAAAAGAGCAGTAAAGATAAACAGGGAAGCAGAATCATAACACTCACAATTAGAAGTGTTGCGTTTATATTTTTGTTCAGTGTAATTTGTGTTTAAAAACTTACTGTCGGTCAATTGACCCAATAAAGACCATAAAACTCCGGAGGATAACTTTTATTTTGTTTAAGTTGATTTAACAGTATTTCAAATGCGCTGCTGCTTAATCCTCCTAATTAGAACCTTTTTTTCGGTGGCATCTCTCCAATCATTGTGCCAAAGTTGGCCATTTGCAACAGGACAAGAATTCCCTTATTTGGTGTTTAGTGGGCATTACCTCAGCAAAATCCAAGCAATTGGCCACTCGTCTGCCATTTACCATCAAATGGGATTCATCATTCGGCACACGAGTAAGTGCAGATTTGGATGACAAGAACATTTGGAGCATCTGAGGTTAACATCTCTCATTTTTTCTCTTAACGAGAAAAAAATATAAGAATTTTCAGAGAAATTGAAAGGAAGTTGTGGAAATTTTGTTGGGACCTGGAACACACTGTCTTCAGCACTAGAATCCCAAACATGCTTAATGGGTAGCAAACGTGGCGACATGCAGGCCATGGATGAGCTGAAACATTTCCATCTTCCAGGAATTGTGACATGGTAAAACAAGGTGATGGCAGTGGATGAACAGCATGACAATCCGTCTCAAGATCTCATCACGGTCTCCCATAGATGTGAATGAGACCTTTTGGAATCCCATTGTTGAGAATGGGAGTCTATTGGTCTCACACAGGAGACAGTGAGAGTTTTTGGACTCCCACAGGTGAGAATGAAAGTTTTTGGTCTCTCACAGGTGGGAGTGGGATTTTTTGGTTTCGCACACATGTGAGTGGGAGTTTTTGGTCACCCACAGATGGGAGTGAGAGTTTTTGGTCTCCCACAGATGTGAGTGAGAGTTTTTGGTCTCCCACACATGTGAGTGGGAATTTTTGGTCTCCCACACATGAGTGAGAGTTTTTGGTCTCCGAAAGATGGGAGTGAGAGTTTTTAGTCTCTCACAGGCAGGAGTTGGAGTTTTTTGCTGACCAAAGAGTGGGAATTTTTTTGTCTCTCGCTTGTGAGAATGAAAGTTTTTGGTCTCTCACAGGTGAGAATGAGAGTTTTTGGTCTCTCACAGGTGGGAGTGGGATTTTTTGGTTTCCCACACATGTGAGTGGGAGTTTTTGGTCACCCACAGATGGGAGTGAGAGTTTTTGGTCTCCCATACATGTGAGTGGGAGTTTTTGGTCTCCCACACGTGAGTGAGAGTTTTTAGTCTCTCACAGGCAGGAGTTGGAGTTTTTTGCTTCCCAAAGAGTAGGATTTTTTTTGTCTCTCGCTTGTCAGAATGTTAGTTTTTGGTCTCCCACAACTGACAGTGAGAGTGTGTCATCTTCCATTGAAGGCAGTGAGTTTTTGGTGTCCTACAGTTGGGAGTGGGAGTTCTTGGACTCCCACTGGTGGCAGTGGGAGTTATCAGTCTCCCATATTCTGCTACCTTGGCATCAAAACACACACACACACACACACAAAAGAAATGTTTAGCTCGTCATAGTTTGGCCTTAAACTAGAGGCAAAATGTGTTTTAATTACTCACTGGCCCCATAATTAATTTCATTCCGCACTGCACATATGATACCTTCTTAATCTCACAGGCAATGACGGACAGTGCATCTTGCTGGTCATATTTTATTTCTTGGCAGTAAAATCTGTTGCCAGTATTTACCATTTAATTCCTTCGTGTGTGAGAGCTATAATAAACTCATTCTAATCTCTTCAGCAACTATTGGCGCTGGTACTCCAACTGCAGTGCAGCAGTGGGTGCCACTGATGCTTCACAAAAATCTTGTGTATGAATCTGGAGTGGGAGCTTTTGCATGCTGGCCCTGTGTTTGTGTGGGCCTCTTCCCATTGTCAAAGACATGCATACCAAGTGTGTGATATAATGGATGGATGAATGGATGGATGGATGCTGGGTGGCACCACCAGATCAAGCATCATTATTAAACAGAAACACTTAGGCCAATGTGTTCTAGCACTGCACTGCTGGTAAACCTTCGTAAGAACTCTAAAATGTATTGATGAATTCTCAACTCAGATCTCATCTGGGATTAATTGAAAGCCCTCAGATGGATGCTGAGGTGGAAGTTGCATGCTAACTAGCAGCAGAGACAGATGCAGCAGGCAATTTTACTCAAAGCAGCAAACAGTGACACAGCAGCAGGTTTTTTTTTTTTGTTTTCTTTGCAAGTATGGAGCAGGAGAGCAGCTTACACCATACAGCATGCTAAAAAGAGGGGTGCATGAGATTGTCTATAAAATTACAGTACGTTTTCATGATAGGTCTTAGGGATCAATTTCAGCAATTTTCCCAGAGTCAATCTCCCAGCCAAGACTGTCCACGTTTAAAATTGAAGTGACTCATACTGTATCTGCAATCATTAGGAATGGATTTCTGCCTCGAAATGTGTCATATGTAAGCAATAACGTCACACTCATAAGGTGCTTTTGATGCTGTCCTTTGCCTCCTTAAATTTAGCTTCAAGAAGCTTACTTTTTCTTTGAGTCTACAACCAAGTTCTAAAACAACTCCACTTGGCCACTTTTTTTTAGAAATTGTGAGGAGAGAAAAAGAAGTTTCATTGAGATATTAGCTTGGCTTGGACAGAAGCATTTCCCCATACTGCAATCAATTCCTGTACTTTGCTATTTTTATGGTCAAATAGTCCACAAAATGTCCAATTGGACAGAGAGCCCAGTAGTGCGACTGCTTGCTATCCGGAAAAAAGAAAGAAAAAAGCAAAAAGTGTATGGCAACGTTGACAGTAACTCGCTAGCACTGTGAACCTCAAGTAACACTGTGTTTACATAGTAGGTCGACTCAAGTTGACCCAAAATTGAGATGTGGCGGAGCAATAGAAAGAATTTAATGAAAATATCATCATTTCTTTTTATGGCAAATAAATTCCTTAAAAAGCCACATAAAAGTCATTATAAAAGTCATTGCAGTAAAGATGCAGCTGTGAAGAAGGTGGTGGTCCTGTTAAATACCCCATGCACAGCGGCACATCTCAGATTTCCTGTCTCGTTTGCAAACAAGCTGCGGTCAACGTTGCCATGTTTTCAAAATAGTTAGTGGTTGGACTAATGACCTCTTGGTCCTATGGGGATTTTTTTTTTTTTGGACTATTGGACTTTAAGAACAATAGGCCATCTGTGGTTACAACAGACTGCTCCAATGCTGTATGGCGAATGATCTGTGCCATTGCAGTGATGTATGGCATTGAATACATAAGTATGGCCAGAATCCTCCTGCCTCGCAAGGTAATGGAAAACCATAGATGTGAGGGAAAAAGCACATCAATTCTGATATGACCGTTCTCACAGAGGTCATATGGCCAGTGACCTGACGTATCAGATTTATTACCACATATGAAAGTGGCCCAGATCTGTTTAGAAAAAATTGATATCTATATCCACATCACTATGGAAGAAGCATATCAGTGTCACATGAAAGAAAAAAAAAATATATGTATAAAATTGAATTTGGGCCACATTTGTATGTATTGCAATCTTAGCTTCAGAAAGAGATCACGTCTTAAGTTGTCAGTGCGAAAAAATTACACATTTTATAAGAACTATTGCTGATAATAGTTAAAAAAAAAAAAAAACTTCACTTACCATATTATCTCGGTGCCAATTCCTTGCCTTTGCATGTCACTCATTTGATTTAATGACTGTTTCTCAAAGTCTAGTCTGCATCCTTCTACAGCTGCATTTTTAGGGCTCGCCACTTAAGTCCATATGCCAAAATTTACATGACGTCATTTCATCTCCGTTAAACAGCGGTGGGTTTCCGGAAAGCTTCTTAACCCAAAGAACCTCTATAAATGACTCTTACGATCATTTTAAAAATAGAGTGGGTTTCCCAAACACGTTTGTAACCAAAGCGTCTTTTTAGCTCGCTCTTAACGAACGAGAGATCCAGACCACTCGTTCACAGCAAAGAACGGCTGTAAGATCCCTCTCACAGCCGTCTGTCCATGCAGAGCACACAATACTTATGCGCTTTCAAATACAGTGCTTATTTCATGGGTAAATATTTGTATTTGTACTGATTTGGAATGACAGTGTATTAAATTAATTTTCACACGATAATATCAAATTGATAATTTGATAATATTTAATCCAATCAATTTACAATAATTAGAAAATGATCGTGAAATTGCTTTTAATTTATGACAAAAATGGCAGCACCTGAATTATCTTATAAGAAATAAGGCCAAAACACCACCACCCCTGCATTCAGTTACGGCCTTTTCCCTTCCATGATGGATTGTCAGACACCACATTGCCACAAGCCAATTTACAAGAGCAATCAGGCTCTGATTTAATAACAATGAAATGAGCAATGTTGTAATATTTCTGTTTGCTCAGGCCTAATTAAAAAAATACACTATGAATCAATTTAGTTTTTGTATGATGATAACACAGTGTCTTTAAAACATTGAATTTTAGTGTTGATTGATTAAACGAGTGACGTATTCCTCACAGCAATGATTTATCGAATACTAAGTAGCGAGGACACGCTTGGTAAACAAGCTCTTTACGAACTTCTTCTTAAGACTCAGTCGAACGATTGGGTTTGGGAAACTCACATAACGAGAGGACATCCGTTGCTTAAGAATCTCTTTAAATCACTTATTAATCTGGAGATCCAACGTTATTGGGAAACCCGCTGCAGCTTTGCTTTAACCCTTGTGTGGTGTTAGGATTTTCTGCATCCTCGGGGTGTTAAGGGGTCGGGGTTTCAGCCCATAACTCAGCCCCTGTGCCGGCTAGAGACATTCCATTTTCACCGGAGGGAACTTGAGGATATCCTTTAGGTCACTGACCTACCACTAGCTTGCTCCAACCTGAGGGGGCGGAGCCTATTCAAAATGCTTTTATCCACGCCACCAGCCCCACTTCTCAGCCTCTGTGTAGGCTAGAGACACACTGTTTTCACTGGAGGGTTACTGGTGGGTTGCTGTGACGTCACTGACCCTTCCTATGATGACTGACCTTAGGGGGCGGAGTTTTGCCATCATGCACGGCACGAATCCCACAACTCAGCCCTTGTGAGGGCTAGAGACACACTGTCTTCACTGGAGGGTTACTGGTGGAAGGCTGTGATGTCAATGACCTTTCCTATGATGACTCTGACTTTTGGGGGCGGAGTTTCGTCATCATCCACGCCACAAATCCCACAACTTAGCCCTTGTTAGGGTTAGAGATACACTGTTTTCATCAGGGTGTTGCTTGTGGGTGGTTTCTGACCAGTGCCCAATCTCTGGCACACATGATGGCTTGATTGTGGGATTCCTGTTGCGTAATGGCGTGGTAGCGAAGCCCCGCCCCCTTGGATCAAGGGTGGTTGTGGGACAGTACGGTGCTTTCAGGGCTGTCCCTGTGAACCCCCTGGTGCATGCATCATGTCTCTGGCACACACAGGGGCTGGGTTGTAGGATTCGTGTTGTGTAATGGCGTGGTAGCGAAGCCCCGCCCCCTTGGGTCAAGTTTGGTTGGGGACAGTATATCCCCCACTCCACCCCCTGTTCAGGTATTCTAGTCTCTGGTAGAAGGAAGGCAGGTAAAGGCATGCAGCAATGTTTTTGGTCCTATTCCAATGTTCACACTCAAGCTGTAGAGTAGACTACTGCCCTATTGTTTTACATTGGGGTCCTTTGGACCCAAACACCCTCTGTGTGATGTAAATGTGGAGGGAGGGTGTAGAGTGGGGGCTCCTCAGAAAAAAGTTATCCTCCATGTTCTTCACATAAAATAAGCCAAGGACACCAAGTTTCAGTATAAAAAAGTATTACTTGTATGATTTTAATTTTATTAAAGATTGACAATGGGTCCAAAAGCCCCTAACATCACACAAGGGTTAAGCGAGTTATTACTGGTTTCTCTAGTCCTAACCTTAAATCTAACCCCTAACCCTAAATCTAGCCCCAAACCTAATTATAACCCTAAATTTTATCTTGTCCCTAACCTTACATATCAGCTTGGAAGATGGAAATTGGTGACAACCTCGAAAAAATGCAGTCTTCGAAAGTCTAAGATTTGAGAAATGTGTGAGGTGAGGTTGAGTGAAGGCCCGTGGAAAAATTTTATATAAAATAGTTTTAATCTTCCATTGAACACTGGAGACTGCCTGTACAGCTTCTAATTAACTGCGTTGAAAAGATCTGTTTTTCAAAGTGATGTTTTGGCACACGACCAGTGTGCAGTGAAAGACATTTAAAGCATGTTGATTAGCAGATGATTATTCATAGAAGGTGATTTATGCACATTAAAGTGATGCTCACACCTGATAGAGTAATTAATATGCTGATGACATTGAGCATTGGCTGTTCAAAGAAAACCAAAAATTCTTACAGACACTGCAATTCTCCTGCACTCTCGGTCATTAGCAATCCACAAGAGACAAGTGTGCATTGGCAGGTAGTGTTGGCCTACAGACTATATATTTTATTATTAATTTTTAATCTGAGCTTTAAAACTTTTCTCATCTGAGAAATTTAAAATTTGTGACGAGTGGGGGCACTATCAAAATCAATTATGCCTGCATTCTACCACCTTTACAGCGTCTAGTAAAGCTAGTCTCAGGCTTATTTAATTGTTAGAATGGTCGTTTCAGGGTGCAATCGATTTGAAGAGAGCAACTCAGAAAGTGGGGATTTCTGGCTTCACACAGGGACAAAAGAAAGCAAAAGAATGACCCTTAAGTGGGTGTCACAGCCGCTCCAATTTCTCAACCAGCCACGCCCATTCCTCACTCTTTCCCAATTCAACAGTCACAGTCACCTGAATACCAATTACTCTCGCCAGCATTTCATTGTCCCAAGCCCTTTTAATATTTGCCACTTCCCTCACTTCATTATCTGGTTTCATTTAAGGAAAGACTAACAGACTCTGTGCTTTTTGCAACTCCTCAGTTTTCAAACCTCCTGATTGTCTGCACTGTGGTGGCGATTCTCTTGATTATCCCATGGATTCCTGTACTTCTGTTTGCACTGACATTTTTCGAAGTTTGCTCTACTCTGATTACCCCAGTGCCTCCGTTATCTTTACCCTCCTAAGTTTTATTCTACTGGATGAATTGAATGTGTGTTTGTGGCCAGCCTGTTCGGCTAATAAACTGGGAACCATGTTTATTAGCTGGGAACCTCTTGCGAGTCTGATTCCTGTATCAATGGTACTCCAAGATGGGAATATTCAGACAATTTGGAATTCCATTTTTCCCGGTTGATGTAATGTTCATCAATGCACATTGTGTACGACAGAAAAGATGTTGCTTGGGGAAGTGTGAAGACACTTGGAAAAACTTGTTTTTTATGATTAGGCTTCACTGTGTGCAGATGTAGTTGATCAAACCCAGAATGAGTTGTTCAGAAAGGCAGCTAGTTTGAGCCATGGAACCTTCTGAGTGACGTGGAGGGTATTTCAAGAAACCGTGGTTGCCACACTTCCTTGGTCAGCTCAGTCATTCTGAGATTTGGTGTTTTGAGAAAGGGGTTGTTTACAAAGCTTAGTCGCAAGCTTGGTCGTTGCTTAGTAGTTCCTGTTGTCGTCATTTTGATGTTAATTTCAAAATTAGACTAAAGTTATTATACCAACAGTCTTTTATAGAGGAATGACTCAACTCGGCATGAACAGAACCAGTGTCAATGTTCGCAAAAATGTTTGCTTTATTTTATGTGTTTTGGCAGAGATGGGAAAACAGAACTGAGTTAGGCACAGCTGCAAACACAAATAGGCAAAGTGTTCAAATAGGCAAATAGGCAAAATTTGATGATGCTGTTTTAATAGAGTAGGTTAAATTAGGAAAATAAGATACATATTTCAAATAAGCATGATACACTTGAATGCGTCATCTATGACGATTTGGCATCCAATTAAAAGTAGGTAGTTCCAACGATTGACGTGCTGAGTTGTGACCGAGCAACGACCCTTTCTAGGAACAGATGAGTGGGTCGTAGCATGAGCCAAAGTTAGGTCTTAGGACCACCGTTAAAATCAACAATGCTCACTTTCTAGAAACGCACCCCTGCGTAGTGAGACAGCAGTTGTTGTTGCCTTGACGACATAGCCACCCAGTGACATGAGTTCATGTTTCTTCAAGGAGGATCAAAATGACCACTTTTAAGTGAAGAAAATAAAGTTATCACGCAGATCCAAGTTTTGATTTACACTTTAAATTAAATCCAACATTACATTCCAGCTGAAATGTCAGGCGTTTTTTTTTTTTTTTAATTGAAGTAAAATGTGTTGAGGCGAAATCACAAAGTTCTCCAACACTATTCACAGACGTTAAAGCATCTTATCTTCAGGAAAATTTTCAAGTTAAAGTATCAGCACATTATGAGTTATGAGCAAAACTGTCCCATATTAAACCCTCGCAGTAGGTAAGGTGGAGGTCAATACAAATTAGTTGAACTCTCTGAATATCTAATTCAGGTAAATTGGAAATTAGTTCAAATAGCAGGCACATAAAGATCAATAAAATGTTAAAGATTTAACTACAAAGCAACAAATAAGGTTTCAAGAGTGACGTGTAGCACATGTCCATAACAAACATTAAAGTAATCGGTCAAAATTTGCAGCCTGTAGAGTGTGGACAAAGAAGTGTCTATGGATGCGGATGCGGTGGCGGAGACGACACACATGAATCCTTAGTAGCCGCCCGACTTCGTCTGGGGGCTACAATAATCATGACAGAGTAGTAAAAAATGTTGCCTGTTGCTCATGATGCAGTAGTATGGTAGCGATTCATCAAATTAAAAAGCAAAACCAAAGAGAACAACTTAATCACACTTCCAACATAAATATCATGCATTCATGCCATGCATTCATTATTCTTCAATATAACATAAAAATAGCAATGACAGATGATAAAACTTCAACATTAACAAGACAAGAGCGCCTTTTTCAACAATGCGAAGACTGGCATATCTTTTATGCTTTTATCTTCTCATATGAGGCATCCATGCACACACACACACACACACACGCAAAAAATATATATATATATACACACACACACATGCACACACACGGAAACACATGCAAACACACAGCACTCCACATCTTTTGTGTGTGAGGAAGTTTAAGCCATGAAAAAGCTCACAAAGAAATATGGAGATTGCGCACTTGACAGAAAAAACACATCACAAGAACAGAACAGATACCATTCCTCAGTCATGGACTCCTGGAAGCATGGCTGAATAGAAAAGGCAGGTATGTATTTCAGAGGCTGCAAAGAGATTGATTGAAATCACTGAGGTGTTACCGTGATCGCATCTCACTCCAGTATTAACTCTGGCTTTGTTCCTCCGGTGATTTGTTGATTAAAGCATCAGGGCTGTTTACCAAAAAAAAGAAGCCTTTTGGCTGTGCCAGACATTTTGGTCATGTCACCACTCCAAAGGCTTATACAGCTGTTTCAGGGCTTTGACAGAGAGGGAGAGCAAAACGCCTATTTGATTACAAGGGTCAGTAACTTCCCTGGAACTGTTGAGATCAGTTCCAGAGCTCAAAACACCCAACTCAAGGCAGAACGAAACACACTGGCTCACGCAAAAAACTGAGGTCTCATTTAATACTTTTGATTAAACTGCATCTTTATTTGACTTTGTCTCTCTCTCTCTTTGCAGGACTATTTAGGAAATATCATTTTATTAAAATCGCTGGGGAATTCCCGCTAGTAGTGGCAAGTGAATGTCATTGCAATAGATACAATGGTGAAGTGCTAACTCTACATTGATGAATGTACCACTGGTCTTTAATTCTTTTAAGAAATGTGCAATAATTACATATTTAGAGCATTGATAGCTGGCATATTATGCTCGTCTACCAGCAACCAGCCAGAGATGCGCAATGAAACCAGTAGACTCCTTCAAACCCAACACTTTTCTTCTTAGTAAAGCAACAAACATTTTAATATTAAAAACACTCTGCCCTGTTTAAAGACTATACAATAGGGTACACATTTACACAGATGTCATTTGTTGAAAACTCAATTGAATTTAGTGAGAGTATTGCTTATAGGCAGCTTTATCCTTGCCAGTGAGATATAGATATATTATAAGGTCAGGGACGATCTATATGTCTATATTTTTTGACAAACACTGCACTTACTACTGTGCAGCAGTGTTACCTTAATTGCCCTCTGAACAGTAGAAAAGGGGTAAAAAGAGCATTTTTGCAGCCTGTTGTTTCATTTATCTTGAATTAAAGTACGATTCACCAAACTGTCGGTCTTGACCTCTTTTCTTCAAAAATTTATGTGAGTATTAAATGCCTGTTGCTTTCCAGTATTTGCGTACTCTAGTTATGTGTATACAGTTTTAGAAATTGCGTATCCGGCAGCGGGTGCATTACATACCTGCCCTTGCCATTCATTTTGGAGACATCTCCATCTCTCTACAGATGACAGCAGCAGCAGCCAGGAATGCCTTTAACTACAGTTCATTTGCTACCGAAAAAGCTACATGGCTACAGAGACTGGGTCCCTTCCATATAGAGAGGTGCATTTGGTAAAATTCTGTTCTCTTTGTCCCTTGCAGTGGATGCCTAGCAACACCATCTTCTGTTCATCAAAGGCCAGGAGAGGGTCTTCACACTTTAAAGGAAGTGCCTGATGTGCAAGTTCCGTTTTTGGGAGGGGGGGATACGGAATAACGGAATACATTCAGGCTGCCGCACTACTTTCAAAGGAGCCCGTAAGAGCCTGGCTCATCAATTGATTTCCACCAAGGGCTCTAAATCAGTGGTTCCCAAATTCTGTCCCGGGGACTCACTGTGTCTGCTGGTTTCTGTTCCAACCACCACTGCTATGCCAGAATTTCAATGAGTTGCTCTATTTTCTTAATTGTGCTACCCATGAATATAAGGATTATTTACCCATTCAAGCCTCATTGTGCCAAAAATAGCAATGCATGCCCTGAAGACCTCCATACTCAAATTGTTTTATATTGCAAATTGCTTTTAATTGCATAAAATCAGGGGAACATTGTGTCTCTTGAAAGTGATTCATTAAATGGCTTCTAATTGTTGAAATGGTGCGCACCTGGTCAACTAAACTAACCCGTTATTCGGTCATTAAAAATTCGAAGACAAAGAAATACGTCATGAGTAAAACCAGTTTGGTCTTATTTTTGTGTTTGGTTTTTGAAATAAAACTTAGTCACTCTCCACAGTCTTGAATTTGATCAGTTAAAACATATGGCCACCTGGGCTTGGCTTGCTTACATGGAATAAAATAAACACAATATGAATTATGGTCAGACAAAAATAATAGAATTCATAGACATTTGTGGTCGATGTCAGAGCTTGTTCACTCTGGATTGGAAATGTGGTTCTAACAAAACAAAACAAACAAAAAAAAAAACCCAGCATGCACATGGGGATCCCATTTGGGGAACCACTGGTCTAAATATACAACCATGTACCACTGTCTTGCCATATAAAAGAAGGACATCAGAGACACAAAATTTGGCATCATTTGAGGAGACTGAACAAATATGTTGGGCAACATTGACAGGTGACAGATTAATGGAAAAATCAATATTATCAGTCATAGTGAGGTGTTGGGTCTCCAGAAGCTGCTAGATAAGCATAAACACAGAATGGCATAGAGTTTACAGTGTTAAACTTCCCTGGCTGGCTGGCTGGCTGGCTGGTGTACCCTCACGAAAAAGATATTCCCTGATTTTGTGTTCTGATGATAATGGCAGAGAGCGTTGTTTGAAAATCTCTCTTTTGACTTCAATTGGTTTGAGATCTGGTGACCGTGAAGGTTATGGCATATCCTGAGGATCATTTGGATACTCATGAAACTATTCAGTGACTCCCTGTGACCTGTCAGGCTTACGGTATAATGGTGATCACGCAGAATAACTCTGATCTGCAGTGATCCATTTACCTCAGTGGGGATGAGAGGACCCAAACCATGTCAGGGAAATGAGCAGGAGAATCTGCATTTGTAATATTTGCCCATGCATTTATTGAAGTTTTTTTTCCTTTAATTTGTCGGCAATCTATAAGTTTGAACATTCAGGGCTCTAATTTCGTAGACCAGGCGCAGGCGCGGCGCATGGGGGGTGCGCCGCGCCAACGGGGTGTGTCCAGGCGTATGTGGCAATTTCGTGCCCGGCGTAGCCTGGCGCAAGTACTCCTCTGTCCCGCCTCTGCCCCTCCTTCCAGCGCAAGTTGGCAAAGAAGGCGACACAGCCGAGTCAAATCTTGCTCACTGGCAAGAGAAACGATGGATAGCGCGTTCCTGTTATTACAAACTGTTGCTGTTTTAAATTTTGGGATTACCAAGCATGGACAACAATGCAAGATACGTGGCACATTTATTTTTAATATGTGATCTTAACTCAGTACGAGATCATAGCAATCAGGCTGTATTCCTTTCCCCCACTGAAGACGATAAAACCTAAGTGACAATAATAGTAGCCTAGTATTAAGCCGCTTGCACACTGGACAGATTGCGTCTTGTGTCCGAAAGTCTGACAGGGTTTTAATAAATCTCCGTGTCCGACAGTCTGATATTGTTTTTAATTTCTTCAAATCTGCTGACTCTTTTAGATATTAAACGTGAATGTTTTGATAAGAGGGCTAAGTTCTTCAAGATGAGTACCGAGAATTTCAATCAATGTTTCTGTTGAAGCTCTGCTCAATAAAGTGAGTCGACACTGGCGCAGGACAATGTACAATGCCTCCGTATCTGACAGCCAAAAAAAAGAGGACGATTAGAACAGATTGATAACGAAATAAAGAATAAAAAGAAACATTTTAACAACAAAACATCCAATGAACACTGCGATTTATTTATTGGCGGGTCATCTTTGTTGGATATCCTGTTTGTAGATTTTTATTCTTTATTTCGTTATAAATCTGTTCTCATATCAATACTTTTACTTTTTGCTGGCTGGTGGACATGGAGTAATTTGCATTTCGTGTCGGACAGTCTTGATCGTGCATGTGATAATTTCTTCACACTGTCAATGGTCATGGAATTGATTTGATCGCGCACTATTTTATCTCTGCTGTGGAAATAAAGCGTGAATCTGTTCGGTCCATCTGACTAATTTTCAAAAGAAAGACCGAATAAAGACTGCCATCTATCTTCAACGGAAGAAAACAGACGAATAGGCTAAAAAGACCAAGAAAAGTCGATAGCTAATTATATGCATTTTGTGAAGGTCAAACACAAACATAGCCAAGTTTGCATGTCTAATAATTCCTGCAATACTAGGAAAAATTAGAACTGTTATGTCTTTCGGACACGGAGCTATATTAAAACCCTGTCCAACGATCGCGTCTTTGCATTGACTTTGTCTGTAATCAGTCGTGCGAAAAATTTGTTTCGCATCCAGTGTGCAAGCGGCTTTTATGAGCATAGAACGCAAGCATTCGATATACAGTATATATAGTTTGTGGTTGGCTGAGAAAGATGTGAAGTCGTTAGTTTGCGTCACAGATTCAGCTGCATCGATTAAGCCAGGTCAAGTTTCCATTACGCGTGACAACCGCCTTTAATCAGACATCAGGACAATCGATATAGATACTATAATTTATGTCCTTATTCAGATAGTTACATTAAACAGTGCTTCCTGTAATTATTTCTTGCATTGAAATGTGCCCGACATTCTGTAAACCTGCCTGTGAGATTTCGGTGACGTGTGCGCACTCTGCGCCGGTCAGCCAAATTACCACTGCATGGAAATTAAACCAGGTTGGAGCTGGCGAGTGTTCTGCGCAACTCCAGCGGAGATCTTTTCTACGAAATTGTCACTGCGTCTTGATGAATATGTGACACCTCCCCCTACTACGCCGCCACACCCATCTCGGCGCACCTTCATCTACCGAAGGCTGCAAACCTCACGAAATTACCATTATGCGGGCTGCGCCGTACGAAATTACCACTGCGCGGGCTGCGCCTGGCTACGCCACCTGCGCTCTGCCAGGAAATTAGAGCCCTCAATCTGTAAGACTAAGTTTTGGGAAAAATGGTTTACATTTATTGGGGATTTTAACTCTCTAAAACTGTACCATGAAAACTAAAAAACTAAAAATGTATGAATTGCCATCACATTTATTTATTGCAGAATAAATTGCAATGGCATTATGGCCCAATCATCATCTGTGTAGTCATTTGGTCTGTGGTGTTGTGTAATAAATTCTATTTATTTATTTATTTGAAGGCTAAACGCTGGCCTGTAGGAATAATTTCCCTAACTCAAAATAATAAAGTTGAATATCAATGGCCACAAGCCTGCAAGAGTGATTCACTTTCATGAATATAAAATGAAGCAATATTAGTCAAGTTTATGAACTCTGGTTGTTTCAATCCATTTTTACTGGTTTATAAGAATACTAAGGGTGTAAGATTGTCAGTGGCAGTGAAAATACCATGAGAAACTGGATCAAAGGTTTATTCATGAGTAAACATTTTTCATTGTCTTTTTTTCTAGCTGACAGAGCCTAATCACTCATAACATACCCATTGATTTTGAAAATCCTGGATAATCTTTTACAACAAGGAGCAAGTGAAAAAGGGTAATGTGTAAGAAAAAATATCAAACACAGTGGTCATGCTATCATTATGACGGCACTATGGCTGGAAAAAGACAAAGATAAGCAAACATGAATTTATTTCAGTTATACCAAAGGTGGAAAAACACTGCCCTTAAAGATTAACCATAGACTTTTTGAAAGCAAGAATAAGCGCAAGGGTTATCTATCTGGAAATGGCTTAGACCTCTCCCAACGATCGCTCCCCCCGTTCAGGATGGGCTCTTTCGATGAATGTTACACAGTTTTTCACTAAAAAGTTTACTCGTCTGGAGAGACAAAGCGACTCTGACATGGTTGAGATTGCTGCCTAGGAGTTCCTTTCAGAAATTAGCTCAAATAGATTTCACAAGCCTGTCCACAAACAGATCAATCAATTAAAAATTCATTCTCTTTTGTCCTGGAAGCATATCCTAAAAAGCAAATTTGAGAAAAATAGACACATTACTCGATCTGACAGAATGAATCTTGTGGGCAGTGAATGAAACATTTATTCTTCCTTGTGTGCTTGGGTATTCCCTGCATATACCATAGCCAACTGGCATTCAAAATGTCTAAAGCTTGCTCGCTTGCTACAGGTTGCAGTTATACTTGGAATGAAATCTAGCACAATCAGCGGGTCGCCAGATTTGAGTTTGTCCAAAGCAGACCTGTTGGAGCAAGTTAAATAAACCAGACAAGGTATGAACAATTACCACTGTTCTGTTCGACATGCAAGATTACAAGCAGTTCAATTTGCCTCAGAAAAATAACTTGCAAATAAATAAACAGATGAATGAAAAATTAATTACAGTTGACTGAAATATTGTAGAAATACTTAATTCTTGGCTTTGATGGCCAACCAGACAATAATATTTGAAAATGGACTTGTTAGTGTATTTTTGACTGTGACTGAGAATAACATAACTACATATTTTAACCTTTCAATTAATTGTGTTGGTGCAAAATATGAATCAAAAATGGGTTTTACAGATTAATTGCCCATTCAGTTCCAACTTGGGTACCCTTTTTTCATTTAGTAGATCTAATTTCTCAAAATTGACATGGGAGTTTCCAAAGCAACATGCAGTAACAGTTCATAAGAGGACAAATGCTCTGTGCCCATGATTAGGGGGGTAAAAAGCTTGAACAAAATATGGCCCTCTTTTCCCTGGTTACTCTTTCTTAAATTGTCAGAGCAGAGCACAATTTACTAAAAGTACAACCCCTCAAGATTTATAGTGCTGGTAAATTGTGCCTCACTCTGAGCATAATCTGATGTTAATAGTGAAGCTAACATTGGGCTGTAATATAAGAAGGGTGAAGCAAGATTCATTAATATATCACCTTAGTTAGCCAGGTGGTTGTAGCTTACATCAGCTGGTTACAGTAGTCAATTACTTTAACATCAGCTAATGTTTGAAATTTGCTACCATCACTGACACGGGCAAAACACCCCTGCACTGTCCTGACTCAGCTTTTCTCCCATTGAGCAGACATAAAAATCACTTGGGAATGTAGTTAGCCAGTTAACAGTCTCCCCTGTGTCTTCAAGCATGGTTTTGTTTTCTTGTAACAATGTTAGTAAAACAACATTGTCTGAGATCAACATTATCCAAATGTGTGCACTTATTGACTTTAAAATTATAAACAGCAGTCGGCTATAAGATGCAGACAGATCCCCTTTCTATCAGTCACCAGGGGAAAGAAAAGAAATTTCAACATAAGAGAGATGAATGATAATTTGCCTTCAAAAGTTTAGTACTCTGAGACAAATTTAAAAAATAAAATAAAACAACAACAACAACAATGATAATAATTGGAATTGAAGCAAACAAAAAACTGGAAGGATGCAAATGTATGTCACATGGTGTTAAAGAGGATGGTAAGAGAGGCAATAAAGGATAGCAAAGCTCAAAATGGATTGCAGGGATTGGTTGCATCTTGGTGTCATCAAGTTTAATAAATAAATAATAAATAACACATTCAAGAGAAGCACCTCTGACATGCTGTAATATTATGGTGGGTCACTGAGGTTTTTGGGCATGTTTTGCGGCCATGCTCTCATGGGCTTGAGTGAATATCAACGGCATGGTGAATTCTACCAAGTACAGGGAAATTCAAGAGTAAAATCTGGCTGTCTCGGCCAGGGGTGGGAGACTGGGTAAATGCTGGATTTTCTAGCAGGATAATTCACTCAGAAATGATTGAGTGAAAACAATATCTGTGTTCAGCGATGGCCATCTCAGTCCCTGGATTTAAGTCCAGATATGTTTCATAACTGTATCACATTTATAGGAAAAGCTTTACACGTATTATCTTCGCCAGATGTGTTTGCACAATATTTTAACTCAGAACTGGCAATAATATTGATAACTGTTGGACAAGATGAGAGGAAAAAAAAACCCTTGATGCCTGAGAATAATCGCACTGAGCACAATGAATGTTTTGGACGCAACATATGGATTATTGACTGTGCAGATTATTATATGCAGGCTTTTTTTCTCCATTATAACCTGGACGCCAAAAGTGTTGGGTCTGTTAGTCATTCATTGGGAAGCTGAAAAGAATTTACTTCAGTGATAATTATTCCTGCCATAATTGACGGCAATGCATCACCAAGATGCTGCATGTTCAGTATTTGGCAAGTGTGTTTCACTTCCCTATTTATACTACAGGAAGTGGTTATGGGTGGCAAAGCTCCTGTGTCTTAATTGGATCAGAATGTAATGGCGTACCTGCATTAATTATGCCAGGAGCGCTGCTTCTGACTAGAAGACACGTGACTCACACACACGCAAACAGCTTTGATCCATAAATTTAGGTTCAGTGTGCCCAAGGGTATGAATGAGATTTGCACATCAGGGCATGAATACCATTGAACATGAGGGATGGGCTAAGAGCCTGGAGCGATGCATAATTTTCAAACGGAGCCAACTTTTTAAAACACCCAAACAGCCTTTGGTTAACAGGCTGAGGGACTCTCATGCTCAAGTATATTCTTTACTGTATTCTTGATGCCCTCTGTATTGTCAAGTCAAAAACAAGTGTACATTCAAATTCACTAACAGTAAAAAAATAAACAGATAAGTGTACGTTTATCACCTTAAGCAAATCTAACATATTAAAAAATAGAAAGAGAAAAGCACTCATGTGGAAAATAAATTATCAGTACAATAAAGTGCAAGATAGCTTTATGAGTATCAAGAAATTGTGAAATACTCAGATTTTTTTTTATAGCTGTTTTATTACGTAATGAATATTTACTGGTGGTGCATTATTGTCAAAAACTATTTTTTTGATGTGATGAGATGATAACTGATCTAAGAGCTGGAGTTAATAACATTCTTTTTTTAATGCACCATAAAACATGCGTACACATTTGCTACTTCAAAAATTTTACAAGAAGCCAGCTATGTATGTGGAATAATAGTGATGGGCCAAGTGAGGACATGGACCAGGATGCTGATCTGCTGTTCCCACAGTGTTCATTGTTTTAGCCAGTGTTATCTGTAATGAACCAGCCAGGATAGTCTGCTGGCCAACTCACTGCAAAATGCTTCTCTCATAGCAGGATTGTAGAGCAAAGCCACGGTAACGCACCTGAGGGCAGCTCTTACTGAGCAGTCAGTGCAGGTCGACTTCAGGCATGCAATCAATCAAAATAGAGCCGTGGCATCCAATAAGACTAGGGAAAATGTTGTGGACTTAAAAGACACTCCACTGGGCCGTGGTACAGCCAATCAGATAATGACTTTTGAAGAAGCTGACTGGTGCTGGCAGTCTGAATTCCACACCTGCCCAGTGGACACAGCCAAAAACAGTGTGTAGAATGAGCTAAGCAACAACCCATGGGAGATTTTTGGTGGTAGCAGTGGCTTAGCTAGGAATCCCCTAAATGGTTAGAAATTGCGGTATCACCTGCAACACCACCCCAAAGCTTTAAACCCCCGTCTGCCTCCTAAAATGGTAGACCAGCCCCCGACTGGATGTGCATGTGGATTGGAGGTTCTACTCTAGTCACCCAGTCAAGCCACTGAAAATGCCATTAAAAGTGGTAATCCGTAAGATTTGAATTGGTTTGTTGATCTTGACATCTTTGACAGTAAGCTGTAATTGCAGAAGTGCTTCTAGACCTCATTTCCCAAAACTCTTATCGAGACCCAGCAGTGTCTCCTGTATGACGTCGGTAAATTGATGGCCAGTTACAGTTCCACGGCACGCCTCCTCATCTCTCATGCAGACGGGAAAGATGCTCTTTGACATGGCAATTGAACTCAATAAAAGTAAAAATTATGTGATGTTTGTCATCCATTAACATCATCTCACTCCAGTAACATGTTAGGCTATTATGATAAATCAATTTACTTCAAGGGCTACCAACTCTCACGCATTTGCCATTAGAATTAGTGCTTCATTCACATTCCCGTGCTGTTGTCAGTAATTATTCAATCACCGAAATGCGTGTGTTTCACGATTGTTCAAATTGTTTAAATTAAATTAGGCTATTTGAAACATGTTTATGCAATTCCACGGCTTCCAACCCCTGAGTGCAGAAAAGCGTGAGAATAACGGAATCATAATTGTTCTCATATTACTAGTGACGAAATCCGCCTTAACACATGTGAAACTGATAAACTTCAATGCACAAGAACTTCAATTCCACCTGAGAATCTCAACAAATGGATAGAATAATTTCTGACAACAGCACGGGAACGTGAATATGTTATTTAAACTCAATCCGAGTATGTGAAAGCCCTGTATAAATAATGAAAACGGTAGTTGGTTAACTTAGCTTTTTACCCATTTGCTTCCTGAAATTATGTTATAATTTTAGTTTCAGTAGTAGCCTCAACAGAGACTCAACTAACGTTCGTTTCTACTGTGCACAGTATAGCTACACAGTATGGTATTTGCCGTTGCTAATGGGTAGTCGTCAGAAGGAATCTAGTAGCGGTACTATCCGCTTCTTAGAAGGCTGCATTTTTAATGGTCCTCCCTTTCTTCCATTTGTAAAATTGACATATAGTGTAAGGGACAAGTTAGATTTAGGGTTAGGGGACAGAGCCAAGGTTCAGGTAAGGGAAAGTACCGGACCCCTTCTGACGTCTAGTCATCGCTTGCCATTGCTTTTCCCAGGGTTCCTCACTTCCTTCAAGCCAGCTTGCGGCTCCTTCTACCTTCTGGACAGACCAAACACTGCTTACTGATGTAAAAAGCGCCACTAGATGTGCGACTGCATTTGAATATTGTTATGGTTCTGCCTCAAGTGTGTTGTCTTTGTGCTTGTGCTTTACTTTCGTTTTATTTTTCGGCTTTCATTCCCGCCGTCTGATGTTCGATTCTCGAACTCCAGTGATGTCGTGTGACAGTCTTCAGCATGCCTGCGTCTCGTTGTCTAATCACGTTTCTTCATTCGGAATGGGCTGCGGTATTTCATTCATTACTTTCACCTGTGCTTGATTCTGGATCTCGCTAAACTCTGAGTGAATGCATTCTCTGATTATTTAATTACTGACCAGCGCTTATTTGAGGGTGATTGTAAATATTTCCTCACGTTGTATTAACCTTTATTAACTCATTAGCGAGTGCGAGTGTGTCTAGCTTTTGTAATTCCTGCCTAAGCTTTTCCTGAATTAAAGCTATGCTTTACTTTTCTTATCTTGTGGTGCTTTTATACTTGTCACATTTAACCGTCTAGTATGATTGATTGTCTCAGCTTCTTGTCTCGAGTCATTATTGTTTACCCGATCCTTGTTAATTTGTTTATTAATCCCATGTGTTTCTGTTCCTCTCAAGATTGCATTCCAAGTCCCCGCCTCCTCTCGTGGCTATATCTGTGGCAAAGTGAGAAGCGACATCAGACGGAACATTATATCGGCTTTGCTCTGCAATGTGAAATCGCCGGTCCTGTGCCTTCCCAAGTATTTCCTTTCTATGATTCCCGAGCCTTGTGTTTTACTGCGCACACGTCTTGTCTGCCCTTTGTCTAAGTCTCCCAGTGTGTCAGTCAATCTAGTTAGGTCCAGTTTTTGTTTTTCTAGTTTAGCCACTCTTTGAATGAGTAATTCTGTTTCCACCTGCCTTGGTCAGTGTACCTTAGTTTTCCCATTCGTTCAGTGCATGTGCACGGTGTTTTGTTTCTGGCCTGTTTGCCCATTTTCTCCTCGTGTTTTATGTTTTAATTAACACTTTGGATCCTGCATCTGGTGTCCACCTGACCTCTCCTTAACAAATATAGCGCGGGAATGTCGCTACAGACACACTGATCGCTATACCTGGCAAAGAATAAAATACGTGCTTTCATCAGTGGATTATAGGCCCAATCACCGTTCTTTTATCCCCCCTCTCTGATAGAAACTGACTTAACAGACAGTAACGAGACGGAAATCTTACGGATTACCATTTTAAAGGAAGGGAAACTTCTCTGAGTTGGTTGGGAAGCTATTTTATACTTTCTCTATCACAGAGTTCAGCAAAAAGTGCCATTCTTCCTCGCTGGGGATGCAACACAGGATTTTTCACGAGGCATGTGGAACTCAGTGGGGTACTGGGGGCAGGAATGGTGCTTCCTCTTTTATGGGCAATGGAAGCAATAAATTCACCAGCGTAAGGAGAATGCTCTGTCCTAGCTTGACACATTGATGCGCCACTGTGGAGAACATGGATGTGCCTTGTTTACAAATGCTAGAATTATTTTAAGTGCATCCCCTCATCATCGATCGTAAAAGACCCAGTGGTCCAATTGCAATGAATTTACTGTGCCAGTTTATTTAGTGATGGTATGTGACATTCACTCATACGTATTATTTGTGACAGCCTTAGCTCTACAAATTATTTGTTCTAACCGGTTGCCAAAGGCCAATGGATGCAACAGCGGGATGGTAATGTCCTGTTTTGTGAAATGGCTGCATTAAGCTCTGCTTCTCTAGCGCACTCTGTGAGCTGATTTGTTGCTCATCAATCTTGAAACAACTATATAGTGTGGCAAAGTTATGTGATGTATGCATTTAAGATGGTGCCGCTGAGTCTAAATATGAAGGGAATAATAGAGCGATGCGAATGCGCTGGATACATATTAATTCTGTTCATCTGTTTATTTTAGCTATCTATTATCTAGCCAGCTCTTTTGTGGTTAGTGACAGACTTTAGGGGAAGTGGGATCTGTGTTGGAAATACACTGTGGACTGGATGTCAACCCACTATAGGGTATTATAGACATGGTTTTACATTCGTTTTATCGGCTTTCATTAACTGCAAATCCCAATCAATCTACAGAGCCGCTGTGCTGAACAACTTTGCAGAATTGCTCAGGAGCCAACGAAAGGTGAAGGTTTTAACAAGCATTATTGGCTGATATTCTTTTATGGATGTAAATTTCCACCTTTTCCGACACCGTGTCTGGAAGACTAAGAGAGCTAGAGACGAGAGTTCTGTCAATCAAATGTCTTTTTTTCCCCTTTCTTTCTGTTGTACCATCAGAACACAGACATGACCCCTGCCTACAAACACACAAACAGATCTGCATTAGAAACATGTACTGCATGTCAAATGGAAGCATAAGGGAGCACAAGGCGAATACTGCCAAAGGTTTCCCAGAGGAGAATCAAGGGAAATAAATGTGAGAGTTTGGGTCAGTCATCGATTACATTCCATGGAAGCATGTCAACCACTATCCTACAGGGAGGGGCCGTTAAATCACATCCACTTTAGTGCAGATGAATTATGGGGAGATAAATGTCAAAACAAGCTGAAATCAGAGTCATCAGGGAAGGCAAAATTCTCAGAGCTGCCAAATCTGGGTGCAGAAGTTTTTATTTGGTTTAAACTGACATGGTGAGAACGTTTTATGCATTTCAAAAAATATTTTGACTTTATGTGAAAAAGGATTGCCGTACTCTTGCAATAGGTTCCCCATTTTCCTTCCCTTGTTGGCAGCTGTGTTGAATGTTGGCCTTGAGCACAAAGTGTGCAAATTTGGAGGTTTGTTATTGTAATGTAAATCGTTCAAATTAGTCAATTGCTCAAAGATGTAGTACCATGGTCCAGATTATCTTCCAGTATAAAACATCCACAGTTGTACTCCAGGTGGATACAATGAGAAATCAGGCTATTAAGAAGGAGTAAATATGCCTTGTAGTCTAAAATATCAATCTCCAAGCACATTCCACTAGGAGGACCAAAAGAATTGAATGCAGAGACTGACTTTGAGTATAAATCAGGGATCGTAGTATTGATAGGGGGCTTGTTTTGACTGGAAGCTGGGATATTCACACTTCCAACCCTACAACTGCACAAAGGGCATTTTTTTTTCTTTGAAATGTGCAATCTTTTTGTCTTCAGATCGTAAATATAAAAAAAAAATCTCATTCATCACATTAGGAATCAAAATGAAGCCAACAGCAAGTATTCCTGAAAATATATCGATGAAATAAATTTCAAGAAAAGTGGGTTTTTGTAGCATTCGAGGACTTAAAGTAATACATTTCCAGTAAGGCCACCAAAAAGTTGGGATTGGGACAGTTATTATTAAATAAAAATGAATGAATACTTATGTGTTTTGAAGCAGCTTGTAGCGCCTTGTGCCACGGGAAAGATACAGGGGCACCAGGAGAGTGAGAGACGTCGCGGACACAAGTACGGGATACATGGATTTTAATAATTTAACAAAGTGCTGACAACAGCAATATAAACCACCAAAGGTACTAAACTAGAGACAATACTAAGTGCTTTTTTACTGGGTGATACAGTAGTTAAGTTGCAATGTAGATGTTACAATATAAAACTACCTGCCTGAGAGTGAGGGCGAGAGGTTTAAGTGGACGAGAACAAAAGGATGTGATCATTAATTAACAAGAATCAGGTGCTAAAACTTCACAAGAGGCAGGAGGATAACTGCATGAGGCAGGTCGCTGGAGGGGACAGCAGGGAGGCGACAAAGCTGATGACACCAGGGGTGCGTTCAAAGTCACACCGGTGCACATCGTTTTGTTACGGTTTATCCAATCAGCTGCAACATGTATATAAACCGCGCCATCTTAAAAAGGCAGTGGCACAATGAATCAAATGAGTGAAGTATATAAATGAATCTCTTGCAGTTTGGTATTCACCACGGTTGATGACATCAAACGACATGTTTATGGTAAATAGAAGTTTAAGAAGTTTAAAAATTTAAACACAAATTTGAACCCATTTCATCAGGCTCTGAAAATTCTTCCAAGAGAACGCACAGTATGGCCCTCTCGGCTGCCATAGTTGCAAAGCTTGCGTGACACAACGGGGTGTTCAGCGCACTACTGTTGCCATTTAAATATACGTTTTGCTACTTGTTGCCGACTTTGAATGCACCCCAGGTGATTGTAATCATTATTTGTTGAGAAGGCAGCATCCAAAAAGGCCTAGTCAATCTGGATCAAAGGACGACTGTGAATTGTCTATTTGCCAATAAATGTGTAAGTAAATCATTGGATGTTTCGAGAAAAATGTTTCAGAAAGAAAGATACCAAGTGATTTGGATATTTCATCCTCTATGGAGCATAAAATAATTGACAGAATTATAGAATTTGGACAAATTTCTGTGCAGAAAGGGCAAAGGCATGAGAGCCTTCACTGTAAAAAAAAAGTAGTCTCAACTGAAAAATGTTAGTGTCCAGGCTGCCTTAAAAATCTCAAAAAGCTCATTGAACTTGAGATGACAAGTTGAGGTAATATTCAACGTATAATCTTAAATTCAGTTAACTTGAAATTTTAAGGCAGCCTGGACACTAACTTTTTTCAGTTGAGACAACTTTTTTTTTTTTTTTTTTTACTGAGTACCCTTGTCAAACTGATGGTGCTAGTCCAAGAACTGCTATTTTTCTATCAGTGTTTTAACCACATGGACTCAAGATTACTTTTGATAAAAAAATTTTTCTGATACCACAATCAGTTGTTACATCCACCAATGGCAGTTAACATGTTTTTGTGCAAAAAAAGATGCTTTAATCAACAGTGTCCAGGGGCACCATTAAATTCTTTTGGCTTGGAGGCATCTGCCTTAAACCATCGCAGATTCAAAACAAATACTTTGGACAGATGCGTCCAAAAACCCATGCCGTGTCACAGTATGTGTTGTGTTGCATTCAACACAGTTTTCAGTGGTTTAAAAATGCAAACACCTTCTTGGGCACATCAAAACCCACAGAGCACTGGCCTAAACAGTGTCAGTTTTAAGCTGATGAATATGTGCCATTTTAGAAGCTACGGGAATGCAGAATCTTAAACAGACTTAAGTTTTATAATATATCATTATTAATGTGGATAAGAAAATGAACAGTAATGGCAGCTAAAAAGAAATTGGCCAGTCATACTACCATCCTGCTTCCTGTTTCGCAATTGAGCAAAGCGGCCCTCAGGGTGCAAATAAGGGAAAGTAAATAGGAACCAGTTTGGGGTAATTATGCATTATAACATGAGGTTACTGAGGGGCTTTCGGACCTCTGAAAAAAAAGTTTAATACACAATGAGCAGGTTTGAAAAGATTTAGTTAACCCAGATGTATTACCTTCAATTTCGTACGTTAGGGAAACTTACAAGGTTTTTCTATTTCTAAGATCAATGAGCAGAATATACCTGAATATGCAGTAATTATCCATTTTTGACCATGCAGGAGGGCAGTATCAAATTTTATGGACGCAAAGAAACCGATTTGACTCAGGCCTTGGGTCCATAAAATCTGATATTCCCCCAACCTATGGTCAATAATTACTTTATTACATAAACACAAATAGAAGTATCAAATTTATAATTTATAATTATATGATTTGTGGACACCAAGGTGTATTGTTTGAAATCTCCTTTAGTCAATCCCTATGTAGTGCACTAACTCATATACACGATGTAGGGAATAGGGAGTGAGTGAATGAGTGGATGATTTCGAACACAGTTCGTGTTTGGGTGAAGATTACGTGACCCTTTATTCATCAATGAAAAGGCATGGATAATTTGTAAATGTCATGATATATTTTTTTAATGACATCCATCTCTGAAACATAATGCGACGTCACAGAAAAACAAGCAAACAAAAAGAACACTGTGACACTGTAAGCCTTATGAAAAACATTCATGTTATGATCTCTAAAGAAGGCTAGAAATCTCTGATTAAATTAATTGTCCAATTTCAACAAACACACACACCCACGCACGCGCACCCACACACACACACGCGCGCGCGCACACACACACACACACACACACAATCTTTCTGAGGTTCCAAGTGAGTTAATTGGCAATGTTAAACATCTTCACTGCGAGTTCAAGCTGGGTTCATTAGCCTTAGTTTGATTGTGGACTGTATCATTAGCCTACTATGATTTGGACTCTGCAGTGAAGAGACACAATCGGCTTCTTCATGGCTTGAGTCGGGAGGATTCAAGTAAGCCAGCTCCTCTGGTGCCATATTGAAAATCCACTACAGAGCTCTGTCTCTATAATTGCTGATCAGTTTGCGTTCAGCACGGCACTGATACAGTACTTAAGTGAAGCAATTGCATGTTGTCAGCGCCGCATTAAGATTTTAAGGGGCCTGGGGCTAACTCTACTTGAGGGGCCCCAATTAGAGCCGTGATACTGCACTGACAGATCATGAAAGAAAAAAAAAATAACATCATTTGATACTGATGTAACCTCACAGTACAATAAAACCAGTGAGACTAACAATGACAAAATGGGCTGCAGTATGAAGCAAAGGACCATGGTGAACTGGCTGATACATTAGAAAAATTAACATAGAGTTTCAAAATAATGTCTCCAAGGTGAAATCTTCGGACTCTAACTTTATACGGCAGGGCAATTCAACATTATCCTGCCAGGGTCGGTGTGGGTGCAGGCTTTCATTCCAACCCAACACTTACACACCTGACACCACAAATCAACCCTAAGAGTCTTGGCTAAAGAGATTGATTAGTAGTACCAGGTGTGTAAGTGCTTGGTTAGAATGAAAGCCTGCATCCTCACTGGCCCTTGTTGAATAGCCCTGTTATACAGTGTCTAATTAGTTTTGGGTTTAATGCTTTCTGTTGTCCTGGCCTCTTTTTAAGCCAATGCATCTATGTAGAATAGAGTAAAGCTACACATTTATTGCTGTTGTTTGGCTTTCAGGTATAAAGAAATAAGAACGAGAATATATGTAGGCGTATGTTCATTTGCAATACAGCATTGCAGCATCAAAGTAATGAAGATTCAGAAATGGTCTGTCTTCTTGTAAAACTGGCCACTGGTGGCCTTTTCATTGCTCATTATGTAGAATCGTGATGAAGTATCAATTGAAAAGTAAAAACCAAAGTTAGCATTCTGGAAAACTAGAGCATCAAACTGGCAATTATTTGGAGGAAATAGTTTTAAAATCAAACAAAGATATAGCTAATACTTGCACTTTGTTAGTCATGTCTTATCACAGTTCTTTATTTTTTGTCTGCTTTTCAAGCTGATGTCTCCATTTCTGTCCCCTGCTTTCATATTCTCTGCGCATATTTTTGCTCACTTTAAGGGCGGCATGGTGGCATAGTGGTCAGCACTGCTGCCTCACAGCAAGAAGGTTGTGGGTTTGAATCCAGCCTGGGGTGTTTCGTGTGTGTTCGTGTGGGCTCCCTCAGGGTACTTTGGTTTCCCCCACCCACAAAAACATGCATCATAGGAACACTCCTAGCAGTACCCCTGACCAAGGAACTGGCTTTAGAACTGGAGTTGGTCCCTGCAGCGCTGCTTTGTGGCTGCCCACTGCTCCTAACAAATGAATTGGTCAAATGCACAGGACAAATTACCCCACAGGGTTTAATAAAGTGTATCTTATCTTATTAATGTTAGTTGATTGAGGTTATTGTCAATCAATTCAGTCAATATCATAGCAGGGGGCCCCCTGATGGCTGCAGCCCATGAAGCCCATTAGGATGACACGGCCTGAAATAATGTCACAGAATACCACAGTTTAGAGTGAATGTAGTGTTCAATGTGAACCTAAACACATCGCATAAAGGTCTGCAGACATGTCCAGCCTGACCTATACGTATTCAGACAGTGACCCAGTCTTCATAGTTTTAGCATGGTACGCCACCATGATGGATTTTAAGTACAGCACACATCTAGCAAAATGCCTTGATCACAATCAGCCATGCAAACTACTTTACGCAAATATGTGCTGTTTGATGAGCTACATGAGTTCAGAATCTTCAAAAGATCAATCAGCATTTCCCGTGATTGATGTGGATAGAGGAACACCTCTCTCTCCACATTGTAACCCAATGTACAGTACAATATGCCATATAACAATAAATTGCCATCAGGTAATTCAATGCTCTGTTGCTAATCAGGTGAAGTAAACTGCAACTGATGGGGCGCCTTGGTCGCACATTGGTCTAAGTGCGCGCACCATAAAGGCTGTGTCCTTCCCACAGCTGTGATGGGTACTGGCAGTGGACGCCAAGAGCCGCGGCCAGAAATAAAAGGCAACACTCACAGTGTGCTGAGAGACTAAAAACAGATAGAAATAACGAGGCTCACGCTACCAACTGACCTGACACCGTCTGTGGTAGAAAACAGGCGAGCTCGAGGAAAACTAAAGAAAAGGGAAATAAACCAAAGATTCCCTTACTCACTAACACTGATCCTGTATGCAGCTAAGTCCCTGACAATAATCTCTCAAGAGACCTTACCAGCTAAAGCGCCAAAGAAACACTGACACTCTAGCAACGGGAGCGAGGCGAAATAGGAGCTTAAATAGATTCCGGGCCACGCCCCCAATCAATGCCAGCTGGCCCAGGAATCCGATAGGGAGCAAAACCAAATCGTCCCGGACGAGAGCAACAAAGAAAGCTCTCAATACCTCCAAACCATGACAACAGCGACCCGGTTCGATTCCGGCTCGGGTCATTTGCTGCATGTCTTCCCCATTCTTCTCCCCAAAACCTTCCTGTACTCTCTGTACTCTATCTGATAAAGGAGAAAATCCCATTTAAAAAAAAAAAAAACTGCGACTGATGTAGTGTAATTAAGCACTGGAAAGTGAGGTTACAGCAGACATTTTATGCCACGTCAAAAATCGAAGGCATAACTGGCTTACTTTGCTCAATTTATTCATCTTTTTCTTTGGTATTAAGCAACTGGGTTTTTTCATACCTTACTGCCACCTAATCATTTTATTTTCCTGCAACAGATCCATAACTGCAATGAATTATGGGTGTTATACTCCTCTGGAGTGACCATTGCTGTTAACTCGCATCCTCAGCCCTTCAAAGGTTGACCTCGCAAAGTTCACTCAAGTTTTTCAGACAAATGGAACAGCACTCATAATGGCAGCACGGATTTCCCTGAGGGAAAATGCCAAGGAGAAGTCAATATGGGCATGGTGAACGACTAATGAAATGCAGCCTCGGATAAAAGGCTGATTGGACAGTCAAAATTGCCTGTAGGTTAATGCTGTGGGCTTGTTCAGCTCATGTAGTTGACTTCAGATGGCTTAGTTTTTTTGTGGGTTTTGGTTAAATGGCAGTGCATGATGGGAAATGGCTGTAAGCCAAATTGTCCAGCTGCCTCGGACGTCTGGTCACATCATGATCATGTGATGATCGCAGGCGCCTCTGAATTCTCTTAGGATCAAGTTGAATTCTCAGTCGAGCTCAACTCCACAGAGGCATCTGCGGCAGTGTAACTGACCGTTCACCCTCATTGGTCAGCTGCTGAACCCTGAAAGCCTTATTTAGAAAAATAGCATCTCAGTCTTCCAAAGATGTCTGACATTGATAGCGTGTTCCAAGTTAAACATACAAATTTATAAATCTCTATTCCATGCAGTATTTGCAGAACTGCCCTGTTTAGCTGGAAGCACTTTATAAATTACAACAATGTAGACAAATGCTGCCTAACTCATGCATCCATACAGCCAGTCGGTGCAGTGAGTACACCTTGTTGGATTCCAACAACAGATTGATAAACTGCCATGGGTTTGTTCCTGCCTCTAAAAATAGGCTGCAGCCACATGTGACCCATAGGAAGCAGGTTAGATAAAGGATGGATAGATTAATGATGATAATTAGTAACCATAGCAGTAGAAGCGCAAGTTGCTGTGGTAGTAAAAGCAGTTAGAGTGCTGGTTTGGCACTCGATGTACTAACCTTTTTGTAACCCTCTGGGATACTTTTGGAAGTCTGTATCATGTGTGGAGCTTATTTAAAAAAAAAAAAAGTCTAGAAGGTTTCACAAATTCTATTCAAGCCCCTGGGATGCTCCACAGCAGTCAGGCTGTGCTATTTTGGGTTGTCTGAATGTGTGCGAATGAGTGTGTTTCTGTAAGCTAAAATGGTTGGAAAAAGACAAGGCTGCCTGGCCCCATTCATCCCTCTCGCCAATTTCGAGCAACTCTCTCTGTGGTTGGCTTGCTTGGCCTAGCTTGCACATAATGTCAAACATGCAGAGCAAAACACATCCATTAACTGCCCGGGCCTAACAGTGAGATCTACTGCAGGACACTGCGATTCACTCACACGATCTCTCTCTCTCGCAATCTTCTTTGGGCCCATGTACTGACTACATTCACTAGTTATCGCAGCTCATGGTGGCACGACAAACCCAGCATTGTCATTTGACAGGGAGAAGAGCAGGTTCAAATCTCAGCTGATTGCCTTTCCATGTGGTGTTTGCATGTTTAATCCCTGTGTGAGTGGGTATCCTCAGGCAAACAGGGACATGGAGCAGGGTAATTGCAGACTCTAAATTGCCTATGGGAAGGAAATAGTGAGTGGGCCCAGTGATGGATTGTCAAACTGTTCTTGCTAAATTTCTGCCTTTCATTCTCATTTCATTCTCCACAACTGAATTTCCAGGAGTGATCAGCCAGAAGTCATAAATACCGGTCCTCTCCTTTTTTTTAATGCTATTACTCAGAGTTCAATTTCTGGGACTGAAGCATGAATAAGAGATGCAACCAAGCATGTGTTTTATTGTATTACACCCTGCTGTCTTCCTCCTCGTGGTTTGTCTCTGTGTGTGTTTGTGTGCTAGGGCTCGAGTGAGTGAGAGAGATTATTCAAACGCATGTTTGTGTTTCCATGCATAACCTTATGCTCGTGTACGCTCATGCAGGGCTTTTAATTGGGCCTAAAGGGATGTCATGATGCCACAGTGCTTTGTGTTATTCTCATAAACTGAATTAAGATTTATGTGGCATGCACATACATACATGGCCTATAGATAATTACATCAAATGCGGTACATATACTGAAGCACATTCCATTAATGCATGCCAGTCAAAGTGATAGCTTTGTGCAAAAACCCTGAAAACAAAGCTATATAGTATATGTGTACTCTGCAGCTGTACAATGCAATTATAAATGAACCATATTTGCTTGACATGGAGGAAACAACCCGCAAATCAAAATCTGACTGCCTTAACTTCATATTTTTATATAGCATTGGGCTCCGTCCGACCGTCCGTCTGTCCGTAAGTACGTCCATCCGTATGTCCATCAGATAAAATTGAGGCGGCGGGGGATATTGCCATGTCAGTGGCATTCATTTGTTTGTACTAAAATCCAACATACTAAAATCGCAAATTGTCTCAAGGTCCAAATACTTTGGCCGGGGGGGGGAGGTTTGGTGGTGGGATTTTTACTGCTCTAAATGAGCAAAGAATTCATTTAATTATTTTTAACTTCGATTTGTTTATGGTGCATTTCACACAAGCTGGCTGGTAATTTCCTTTTCGAGTTTCTTTTTGCTCATTCTAACTGCTTTTCCTCAGTTTTGTGTGCAGTTTATCCGTTCTCAGTAAAGTGAGTTTGATGGCAATTAGGCTCACCTGTGTTCAGCAGTGAGGGGACTTAGGCTGCATTCGAAAAGCCTTTTTTGCTTAGGAAAGTTCTAAACTCCAGGAATATGCCCTGGAAGTATTTATGTTGCAGCCATTTCTAAATTTTCTAAATTTTGAGGAAAGGTGCTTCAATACTCCCTAGCTTCTCACTGCTAGCGTGGAGCACACTTAACCATCCTTCACTAGAAGGAAGAAGATAATGCCATCCCATGAGCGACGACCATCCATCTGATCAATCACGAAAACAAACTTGAGGGGCAAGACAGGCAAGGGCACGTCACCTAGTAAGTGCATTTGGATTCTCTTAGCAGTGTGGTTGTCTTTTCCTAAGCTGCTATGAGTCTATTTATACCCCTGTCCTTAACTTTATGACCTTATCCATGGAGGCTAAAGAAAAGTGGTTCAGAATCATACAACTGTACAAAATGTTTTGACTATTTGAACACTGCCAAACTTTCAGTTGACAATTGAGAGTAGATGTGATGCATTTTGCCCAATCAGAGCTCTTTAATGCCCTTCCCATTGGGAGGATTTAAAGAGGCAGGAATTTTCATGCCCAAGGATTTTTTTTTATCCAGCCATCAGTTGTGATAGTGCTCATATTTGAGACCAATAGGAACTGTTCTAAATGCTGATAATTTTAGAGAGCACCCAGAGGTTTCCTTTGTAGTTTAGAGAGTTGACTGGGGTGTAGTATGGCCTAGCATTGAATAAATTGCTGTAGGCTTAATTCCTAAGATACCTGCTTGAAGACCGGCAGTACGACCTGACTTCAAGGCTTTTTTGTATGCCAAAAATAATTTTTTAGCCCTGGAGGCGTTATTTAGTTCATTTTGTTAATTTATACACTTGAACCTCTGGGTAAAAGACTGAGAAAGGGTGGGAAAGTGAATATTTCAGATTTGAGAAGTGTTTCTCTGTTTTTGAAGGGGCTTCTGGGGCTCGTTTATCAGAAGAGACAAATTATTTTCATTTTCATTTGTTATTGTTTTGGGACTGATTTTTGTTATTCCTGCTCAGCTGATTTGATTTAATACTGCCACAAGCATTTCAGCCTGAATTCACACAACCCCAATGAACAAAACCCTGGCTAATTTAACAGATTACATACAAACTTGTATAAATGAAATTGAATGTACATATATATATTACTGACCACAAAAAGAAAGACAATTTTCAATTTCTTGATTTTATCAAGTGTAACTGTTATTAATCAACACTTCATTGGTATCAAATGAAAGAGGGAATCTTAGACAATAGACATAACAGAAAATCAGGGCCATGTTGGCTTTTATTTAATATGGTGAAGTTCGACATTTTTGGTTATTTGCTTTCAATGTGACTGTGGCGTATTGCATAAATGCACTGTCACATTGTATGCAAAGAATATGAAATTTCAACTCCTCACACAACTGTCATGGCCCTCGTGTGAAACCCTTGCAGCTTGAGCATCTTTTAGTCGTTGTCTCCCCTGTGATTGGTTTACGTTGCACGTGTAATACATCTGTATACATCCCTGACCTTGAGTTCAGTAGATGCTAGACTGCCGGTTTTGCTGTACGGCTGTTAGCATCCTCTCAGTTACTTCCGAGTCTAGCATCTTTGGAAATTAAGTTTCTTATCTTTGTACATAGTGATGTTTTCTTTGGGAATTAAATCATGATCTTTGATTATCAAAATATACGGAAGATTTCGTCCTTGTTTAGTTTGCAGGAATAAACTCCCAAACCTTTCTCATGGTCTTCCTGATTGGTGATCGCATTCCTGTTAATCGATTCTATTTGTTCCTCTGCCCAGTTCATTAGGAACAAGCTCCTAAGCCTTTTACCGTCATCAGAATAGGGCCCGTATTCTTGCTGGCTTCTCAATCATGCCATTAACAAGTTCGGCTCTGGTGAAGTTTGCACTCCACCTTGCAGTCATTCTGGAGAGCCCTGGCTAGAGACTAGTGGCGCCTGCGCTGCCTTCCCTATAAAATCGTAACTGAACTATGCTATTCTCTTTAGGGCTTTGTCCCACTGTTACCATATTGCAATCAATTAACCCTACTATAAGATTGCCCCCTACCTCCACATTTAATTCCCCATAATTCCCCATCAGGATCCAAGAAGTAACAAACCAGAAATGATATCCGAGATCCCACCCTAAGTACAGACATTCCTTAGTAGCTTCTGTCATTTAAGCTATTTTATACTACTACATAGTGTATACATGCTGCCAAACCAGATTTGTTTGTTAAGCTTCAATGGCTTTAAAACTATCTCCTTTTCTGTAAAAAAGAAAAAAAGAAAAAAAAGAACTACGCCTCAGTTTACAATACTGGATGGACAATAAGCAGTTGTACAACACTGGTAGGGAATTTATGCTAACTATTTGCTAGCCGACATAGCAACCACATTAGGTTAGTTAAAAGGCTATGAAGCTTAACATACGTAGTTACGGATATTTAAGGTAGGTAGACACTCCCAAAATAGGCTTCTTTTTTTTTTTTTTTTTTTAAATTGTGTTTGACATTTTTGTAAAATAACCCTCAGTAAGTTCATATTGTGTGTACTAGATAGGACGATAAAACATATGGACATGTTTTTTTTTTTTTGTCAATTTCTCAAAAATGTTGCTTTTGACCTGCCAAGCATTGCTTCAAACATCACTTCTCCTCTTTCTCTCATGCTATCATTGTGAGACTTGGAATATAAGTTCACCAGATGCATGTATGTGGACTGATCAGGCATTTTGAAGAAATCATTTATGTAACTCTAGATTTTGTGGTAATTAGGTACCCAATAAAGTAAAAAAAAAAAAAACACTAAAATGCCAATATTTTTCACAGAAATATTATTTCTGAAAACCCTCTGATCAGAACATGCACATAAATAGAGTAAGTTTTAGAGATATCCTGCCTGAGGTACTTGATCAAGTTCCACATTGCGGTAGCCATCTCGGGATCTAATTAGCATAATTTATGTAAATGAGCCATCACTTTAATTCTGTATTTAGTAGTTGTTCATATGATGTTGGAACTAAATTGTTATGAATGAAAGAGAAATAAATGCATTTGGGAGTGTCTACCTACGTTAAATATGTAAGTATCGCACCTCCCATGCTTGTAAGCTCAACTATCCTGCATTTTGCATCAAGTGGTCAGTTATGCAGCCACAAATGCAGCTTGTCGGTACTGCAGTGATTTCATACATGTCTTTGATCATGAGCAATGATCACTTCAAACTCTTTTACCATGTCAGCACCTGGAGGAGGTATACCTTTTGAATTGTCTGAGGAGAAATGTTTGCTGGGAAAACTACCGTCTGCCATCTGCCTTATTCCGGAGGGCCCTCTAGGTCAAGGGCACCTGAGCTAAGACGACCCCCCCCCCAAAAAAAAACCCAATAGTGAAACAGTGGTGCACATAACCCACATAGCAACTGATGAAAAGGTTAGGTATAAAAGACCTATCAAATTGCATTTGATATCAAGAAGGGGAAAATGCTATAAAATTGGGCATGATGCTATTACTCACCACACAGTTTTGACAGAGAAAGCAGTAAGATGATGCATTAAGTCTGGATTTGCTAAATAATTTGACAGGGATTAATAAATGAGTCATTAACATTCAAAACCATGGAAGAGAGAAAATAAATGTTGTGTCATGTGCGTACCAACAGTATCAGCAAAGAGAAGGGTTTCCTGGTTCGAACAGTTTTTGAAGGTGAATGGAGAGAAGAAAAAAAGATTTCCTCCTTTCATTACCGCGGCTTTGTCAAAAACTTTGACTTTTCATTATGCAACACTAAATTATTAAGCTGCTATGAACTTCCCCAGTGACGTAAGAGAGTTAAATAATGAATGATACTTCCACCAGGGATCTATGCATAGTCTTTGCAGTTTTGAAGTTGTTTTAGTCATGTACAAACTGAAACTTGGGGAGAGTAGTACTTAAGCCTAGCTCTGAATTACAGTATCTTACAGTTCCAGTATGGTGATCTTGTTCACCGCAGGTATTTGTCTTTGAAAATATCAAATAAGTACCTTCGAAAGGGGAAAGGGTCAAAGATTAAAATGAAAATGTTGGCCATCAGACCTTAATTGGTGACAGTCTGAATAAAGGGGGAGATGTGTCCTTGGTTCAAATAAAAAGCAGAGTGGAGGGGGAAAAAAAATGTGTGTGTGTGTGTGTGCGCGTGTCGTAAGATGGGAAATCCAGCTGAGACTGTGTCTGTGGAAGACTGGAGGGGGGTTTATGACGGCCCAGGACAATCAGCAGAACTCAACGTGAGGCAACGTGAGGGGGGAAACTATCACAGTCCCCCCCCCGAACCTCATCCGCGGCCCTGACCATGTCTTTTATGAAACTGGACCTTAAACTCATCTGTTTACATTTTCTGACACTATGGTCATGTCAAACCCTTCTCAAATATTCCACATACTAATATGCAATACTTATGAGCTCATTAACAAAATTGGCTTACAGCATAATCCAGTTTAAGAGCTTTTCATAACAACTGCATTGTATTAGTACATATTCATATCATGTTTGGTCTTGTTATTCTCAGGGGAATCCAAGGAGTAGAGTGGAGTATGTTTCATTCCCATTGAAATTATGGCTCATTCCCTTTTGGAAACTCATGAAAATCAGAATCCTCAGAATGGGTAATCTGGTCAGAATCCTCTCGGGTAATCATCCTGTTCTTCTCGCTCTGCTTAATTGTTTTATTTTTGTACATCCTCCAAATGGTGGAAACCCAAAAACCAGATTTGAACCCCCCTTCCATGTAATTTATGGCCATGCCACGTGGATAAAAAACCTGATTTGGCTTAAAGCAAAGAGAAACAATCCATTCTGGGGAGATCGTTACCGACTTCCCACACGTGCATCTCTATGCCGTGTGTAGCCAATTTATATAGTCAGGGAAGATTGTATCCGATCTGTCCCCGCGTACGCAAGTGCGTGTGTAGCCTTTTTAATTAAGGAAGATCGTTAAGGACCTCCCATACGTTGGTCCGTGCGTTATCTCTAGCTTAGTGGAGTTGGTAATCGACTTCCCGCACTCCTGCCCGTGTGTAGCTTTTTCTCTGTCTCTGAGTTTATTGTAATTGTAACTTGCGTTGTGGTGCCTTAAGTTTCTGCCTACCTGGTGAATAAATTGTTGTTATTCCTTTAAACTTGTGTGGTCTCTGTGAATCCTAATCCTTCTATTCGTTCTAGCCACATTACGACCGGTACTTAGGGGGCGATTCCTTATCATTCCAGACTAGCTAGCTGATGTTTATAGGTGATGATGGGTTTTAAGTTGGATTGTAAATTACGGTCTACTCATATAAAGGGTTTATGTAGTACCGGTTCTGGGGATTTGGTTTTAAGGGCACCCATGGGCTTATAAGCCGGTGCCTGCCCAATCCACTGTAAAGAACCCTGGGGTGTACATGAATCTGTTTACGCCAAGATGCTACTATCATGGTGATTTCTTCCATCCTCTAAAGCTATCACCGACCTAAGTTCCAGCGATTATGCTTTAACCCGGGGGCATGTATTGAGTGACGCAGGCCTTCACCTATGGGTCCGAGGTAGGTCCACGCATGGTTTCCCTAAATTATAAATTCTAATTTGAATTTGGAGTCAGATATTTAACGAGAGTATTCTAGTATTCTAAATTCACTATGGAGTCAGATTAATTGTAACCCTTGTGCTTTTGTGCCCCGTTCTTTGAACGGAGAAAATTGATCCATTTTATTGTGATGCACCAGCCAAAGCATCGCGTTTGTTAAGACCCGCCCAAGGAACACGTTGAGCCTTCGCCCCCTGCAATTTCCGTCGTTGCTATTGCTGTGTGGGGTTTTACAGTGTGCATGTGCGGGTGCATGTGTGTGTACAGTCTATATACACACTCACCGGCCACTTCATCAGGCATACCTCTTCAATGGCTCTTTAACGCAGATATCTAATCAGCCAATTACATGGCTGCAACTCAATGCATTTAGGCATGTAGACATGGTCAACACGATGTACTGAAGTTCAAACGGAGCATCAGAATGAAGAAGAGAGCTGATTTATAGAGACTTTGAACATGACATGGTCGTCGGTGCCAAATATTTCAGCAACTGCTGATCTACGAGGACTTTCACGCACAACCATCTCTAGGGTTTACAGAGAATGGTCCAAAAATGAAAAAATATCCAGTGAGTGGCAGTTCTCTGGGCAAAAATGCCTTGTTGATGCCAAAGATCAGAGGAAAATGGCCAGACTGGTTTGAAGTGGTTAGAAAGGCAACAGTAACTCAAATAACCGGTTGTTATGACGGAGGTACACAGAAGAGTATCTCTCATCTCACAACACGTCATACCTTGAAGCAGATGGGCTACAGCAACAGAGGACCACAGCGGGTGTCACTCCTGTCAGCAAAGAACAGGAAACTGAGGCTACACTTCTCATGGGGTCACCAAAATTTGACAATAGAAGACTGGAAAAACGTCTGACTCCTGTGCTGCTTAGATTTAAGAGGAAAGTCGTCCATCACCTCACCTCTTCCTCAGGGATAACAAAGTTTAGTTTATCGTTTGTTGGAGATTTAGCGTCTGGGGACAATGCACACAAGGTGTGAAGACTTGGCGAGGGAACCAGACGGGAGAACAAGAGAGGAAGAGGTAGGGATGTACTGCTAATATTTGAGGGAGATTGAATTAATTGTAGATGGATTTTTGGGTGAATAGGTGTTTGCTCAAAATAGTGCAAAGATATTGACACCTATTTGAAAATAAAATGCACGGCGAACTAAAGTCACTCAGACAGAGGACAGAAAAAAAAAGATTGAATGATTTTAATTTATTGTCCTAATTTGTTATTAGTTGTTGGTGTACACTATCTGAATTGGAGGAACAATGTATTTACAGAGCGCTTTCTAATAGATACTCAAAGCACCGGCAGTCACATGAGGGTAATCATATCTCACCACCACCAATGTGTAGCGCCCGCCTAGGTGATGTGACAGCAGCCATTGTGTGCCAAAACACTCACTGCACATCAGCTGAAGTGAAGAGGGAGAGGACAAATTACATAGCCAATTTAGTCTGGGATGATTAGGTGGCAGGTTGAAAGAGCCAGGGTGGGAACTTAGCCAGAACACCGGGGAACCCCCTACTGTTGTCAAAGAGAGTCATGGAAACTTAAAAGACACAGTGATTCAGAACCTCGCCCGAAGGATAGCAGTTTCTTCAGCACAGTGTATTAGGGGGTTGGGGATTATTTTACCAGAGGGAAGACTGCCACCTAACTGGCCCATTGACACCACTTCCAACTGAAACTCTTTTTCCCAGTAGGTCTCCCATACAAGCACTACCCTAGCCCACACTTGCTTAGCTTCAGCCACACAGCTGGAACAGATCAAGCAGTATTATGACTGCTGGCGGTATCTTCTGCAATATCCAACCTCTTTGGAAAGTTTGGCCAACTTTACACTGGGTGCAGTGGAGGGGCAATGCAGACAATGTTATTTATTTGAAGATTGAAGTCAAGTTTTTCATATTGTCCTTAATTTCTACATGCATGCACAACCAAAAATTACATATTAATAATGCAATAGAATAGAATATAACAGAACCATCAACCTTTTTTGATTTCCATGTGGGGCCCACAGTACCAGATGCTCCTCTGTTATCTTACAGGTGGGTGATTCTGACATTCGGACAGGCTAATTATCGGTTCGCTGAAAGAGTAACCTGCCATGTAATCAGTGACTGTCTTGTGCTTTCGAAAGGTTTGACAGTGGATGACACATAGATTTAGGAAATTTATTTCCTCAGCGTGCCTATAAAATAGGGAGCAAAAGAAAACTATAATAATGACTTTGATAAACCAGAATTCTTATGCACATCCTTGGAGCATATTTTTTTTTATTATTCATTTGGATTGAAATTTTATTATTTAGAAAACTGTAATATTTTTTCAACGTTATTTTCACTATATTTTATAATTCAGTTTGAATGTATAAGTATATGAGACGAAATAAGATCGCTCATTACATAACTGATCTAAACGCTTGCATATCCAAGTCAATATTGCATTAATTGGAGTGGAAGGCACATCGTGTACACATGAATAGGTATGGAGTGCAAAGCTCAGTGTGTTGAATGCATATTTCACAGTATATTTATTTATTAACTTAATTAAATAGTCATTTGTTCCTCTTGTACTGTAGCAGCTAATCACTGAGCACAACTAGAGTCTCCTTCCCAAATGAAGCAAACCCAGGCCGCGGGCCTGGCACTGCAATGCACTTTTTAATTAAGAAACAGAGGAGGAATGTACTGATAAAAACAGTAGAATAATGCGCTCAACATGCATGCCTGTTAAATCCTATTAATATACATGAAGAAACAATCAAATCATGCATTATCGAGAGGGAAGTTTGCTCAAAAGTTTCCCCACTCTATCCTTCAAAGTTCACTCTGAAAAAAAAAAATCGATTTTCATGTTTATTGCGATCTACTATTCTTCCCCTTTTCCCGGTTGGTTTGTAAAAGTGAGGCGCTGCTGTGTTTCCGCACTGCTTCTTAGTTTAAAGGTCTGAAGTGCCTTAAACATTGCCAGTCTCTACACATTTCGCTCATCTTGTAGAATCACGATGGTGTAATTTCTGGTCTGACTGAATTGATTGAGTCCTGACCTTCATTTTCTCTCCGTTCACCTGCATACATAATGTAATGTACAGATTCGCAGACCGTGACGACAAAAATATGAAATGCATTTAAAATGTGGCACATTTGCAAAAAAACAGTGCCGGATTAATAATAAAACTTCTGCTGTTTCATAAAGTATTAAACTCACCATCCCTCAAAGATCAATGGAGTGCTGCAGATATTACACCCACACAGGGAATAGTCTCCCGGATGCCAAAATGAAGTTGGAATTATTTATAAACACTCATATTTTGGTTGTCAGTCACGAACATGGTGTTATTGGCTCAGCATTGGAGAAACTGTTTTGATTATATACCCGGCCTCAATTGTAAACTGAAAACAATCAAATAATTCTTAAAACATGCCCGGGCCCTCGTCCACCCATTCACCCATCCATCTAAATTTCTAGCGACAAACTGCAAGTAGCTTTACCTTCAACTGGATCCAAATGGCTTCAAGCATGACAAGTCATTTTGATTATTATGCATGAGATCATTGATTTTGTTTCACTTCTGCCCTGAAGATTATTATTACAGATCAATCTCAGCAGCTATGACAGTTGAATATTTTATTTAAAGACAGTCTGCCTTGATCCAGCTTCTGGGGTGTTAAAGCTTGAGCTGAACAATATACTAATTCAGTCAATCAACTCTCACTTTGTGTCATCAGGGCAATCTGTGCAAAATAACAATTAAATAAAGTAAATTAACATTTCCTCTAATCTTTGAGTTTAAGTGCAAGTGTGCTCACCAGACACCTTGATTACTGTTGAACTTCTGCAGGGCATCATAGGTGGGTGGACAAAGAGTCATGTTCAAATCATTTGGATAAGATCATGTGTCCTGTGAACAAACAGTCATGAAAAATGGTGATTGGAAAATGAGCACCAAAGCCCATGTGTCATCAGGCCAGTCTAATCTAAACCTACAGGCTATAATCTCAGACTCGGTGGCATTATTTTGGCCAATAGTTGAGGCAAGGTCCAACCAATGTTTGGCTAACTTGCCAAAATGGGAGAACGGTGTGCGAAATGATGGCCAGCTGGATATGTAACTTGAACTGAGCCCAGGACAAGCTATACTTCCTTTCAGTAATGGATGAATGATGAGCTCTCTGATAAACCAGGTTATGAGGCCTTTCTTATATAACAAGGACAGATACTGTGTCTCTGAAAGCACTTATGGCCGCTGGATGACTTTTCAAACTTTTCAAGGGTGTAATTGGCTGGGTGAATCCAACTGTAACCTCCGGCTGACCTGCTTTCGATCCAATAAACAATCAGGTATTTATTTTACTGCATTTGTGATGACTTGTGATAGTGAAAAGATTGAGGACAAAGTCAATTCTGTTCACACAGTTTTCCTAAGGCATGTTGGAGTGAGCATTTCAATGTTTCCATTTCACTGTCTGAAAAAAAAAAGTCTTCAAGTGGGGAACCTAAAAAATCCTTCCTGTGGAGCAGAACATTCTTGTGTATTTGGTTTGCACTGTTCATTGATTGGCAGGTTCATCGTAGCTCTACGCATTATCTAGTTCATGACGCCTTACTCTGGCATCAGCTCTTTCATCTATATTTTTGTTTGTTAATAGTGCCTCATATTTAGCACAGAGTTCTGACTTTGAAATGGATGACATTTTCAGAATATTCTCTTTGATGCTGGGAAATATGGAGTTTCACACTGTTGTGGGTCTTCAGAGAAAAAGAAAGGTGCACTGTGAGCCAAAAGATGAATATTTTGTCCCATCATTCCTTGAATGCTTATTGTTTGCAGCCATTTTATGATCATACTATATTCACATTCGCTTTCATATGATAGGAAAGAGAGTTCCACAATATTGAATCCAGCTTCCTCTGAGACCTACTACCGTTCTGCAAGAGTTATGGCATAGTAGTAGTAGTTTTTAACTGACGGTTTCCGAGTCAGACACTGCCCCTATATGCCTGGTCGCATAATCAGAATAAGAGAGACTGCATATGTTGCTGTACATAGCATGGTAGAATAATGCTATCCACTGAACAACGTCTGGAATAAAATTACAAAAACCATAAGCTGGTTATTTACTAGTAACTGCAAGCCCCCAAAGGCATCCTACTAACATCCACATTCTCAACATCGCATCATTGTATATATTGCCAATTCTGAAGCTCAACAGCTTTTAGGTGTTATTGGATCCTGAGTCATACGGCAAAGAACCAAATTTTAGCAATAAGAGGCTTGAGCCAGGGAATAATTAATTTCCCACATGTCATTGTATTAAATATTCACACTTCCAGAGCTCAACAACTTTTATAGCTTACTGGTTCCTGGGTCATGCTGTGCAATGCTTTATTTCAGCAATGGAAAGTTAGCATAGATGTATTTTTTTCTTTTTTTTTTTTTTTTTACCTTGCCATTCATCATAATAAATATCTGTGAATATTTAACATAGTATTTCTCAGTTACATAAACACTCCATCGCCCCGCCCCAATGCTAGTGGTCTGGTCCATCTTTAGCGCCGCAACTCAGGACTGATCACGTGAGCTACCACACACACTAGCTCTTTCTGACTTTTCCTGTAATGGTGGCAGGAGGCGAGTGCACTTTCAGTAAACTTAATAAAAAAATGTCACACCATGTCACAAGGGTGACTAAATGGTTTATCGATGATCTCGATAGGACATGAACTGACCAAGACAATTGATTTTGATGATATTATACATGACTTTGCGACTAGAAAAGTGTGGCGCCTTCCATTTGTAAAATGCATGCATACATGCCAACTCTTTACCGCTTTTGGGGCGTTTTTTTTCAGAATGAAATACTCCAGAGGCGGTGTTAGACCCGAAATTTTTGGGGTTAATATCCCTCCCTTTATTGACGACAATTTGTCCTGGCTAATTCTGGATGGTTTTCCTTCATTGCCACGTTTTCCAATTTAAGAACAATCAAGTGGCAATTGAAGACACGGCTTCTCTCCCCCATGCGGTCTAAAAGCGACAAAATAATGGGCTACATTCAGTACAGAAAAATACTTTAATTATAATTATGCCTATGCACTGGCACTCGGCGACAGCATTTCAGAACGCTTCAGCGAATTAAGGTAAGTTCAGCGACAAGCATGTACACCTGTTTTTGCAGCACGGTCACGCAACTTGCTATAAAAAATAGACAGCTCTCTGCAGCAGCGGCGTTAGACCTGGGCTAATACCCCTCCCTTTATTAACAATTAGTTCTGGCTAATTCTTGGTGGTTTTCCTTGATTAACACGTTTTCCATTTCAGTTAGGTCTTTGCACCGGCATTTCAGAACTCTTCAGCGAATGAAGGTAATTTTGTTGACTAGTACTTGGTTTCGTCCGTTTACATTTGTCAGTCAGACAGCCAGTGGTGGGTGGTGGACAGAGAACAAGGAGGGCGATAAACATGTCTTTCAACTGCTTATTAGTCTTGATCTGTTTTCAGTCAATTTCCCTAATCAAATGCACTTGAACTCTCCCCTCTCAGGTGTAACTCATTGTCTTCGTTAAGACGAGAAATCAAACACACCAGCTGAACGCAAAAAAAGAGCGCATTTCAATATTTTTCAGTGAAACAATCATTGCGCACAGGTTTGACGACTTGCTTAGGATGTGACAAAATTTAACGCGGAAAATGCACAGTGGTTTTTTTTTCCTTAAGAGTTGCAAAGGCATGTGAATTAAACATTTTATCAAATTTATTATTTACTCGCCTGAACATTTCATTATAAGGGCAACTAACATGTTGACCAAGAACAATGATTGAAATCGGGTCACTAATCTCATCCGTTTCAAGGTATGTTTTCCGCCCCCCTGGTTTTCTGTCCACCACCGGCCACCGCATTTATTTGTGAATTCATCCATCTGATTGAGAAAAGTAGCCTACATTATTTATTTTACATGCGGTCCTATAAATATGATATGATTTATCTAAACAACGCTAAACGCTAAGTGTCACAAAGTGTCCAGTCAGAGTGTTTTTTCATTATTCTATTTTCATTCTGTTATTGTAGCCTATTAACTCTAAAGCCTACTTGGGGGGTCGTTGCGAGACCATTTCATCCCCGGGCATTGGCTAGCCTGATGGCGGCGCTGTATCCAGTCATTCCTTCAGCAGGATTTTGAGCAGACATTTATTTATGCAGACAGGTCATGGCCGAGGCGACCACTGTTACACCCAAAAAATGTAATAATGGGCAATAAATGTAATAATCCTACAAACGTAATGCCAGCTATGTACCGCAAACACAGTGCTCAATTTCCCGCAAATATGACCGAAATGACATTTTAGGGGATTTGTCACGTTTCATTTGTTTTACATTTGTGTTTTAATGAAACTAAGCAAAAAAGTTCAGACAGGAAGACTATCTTCTTGTGCAGGCTCCCAAAGTCGAGAACTGATTTACTGCTATTATTTTAACTCAAGCAGGTCCTCCCTCCCTCAGCCAATCACAACTTGACACAATTACCATTAGCCGCTCATATGCTGTCAAAGTTTAAAAGAGCTCTCTCTCTCTCTCTCTGCTGTTATTCAGCCTCAACAAGCTTTACAATTTGGCTCCTACCCTTCATTCTTCATGAAGTTGGCCTGGCCCATCTCCAGCCATTTCCTCGGGCCATATGATATCACGCAGGGAAATATCCATCAACATTGATATCGTATTGAGCGACACCAGTGTCTTGACTCCTGTCCCTATACACTCAGGGTATATTGCCGGGGATTATCTAACATGTTTAGACATTTTCTGGCAGGGTCTAAGCACCATAGACTATAGTCTGTGTTTGCAAATAAATACAGAGGTGTTGTCTTTGGTTTTAAGAATTGGAAGCATTGCAATTTTTTTTTTTGTTTGTTTGTTTTGTTTTTCAGAAATTGAATTGGGGGTATTTGGATTTTTTTTTTTATGCTCCATAAACTTGCTACAGCTGTTCCCATTTTGTCTATGGAGACTCAGGTATGTAGGAATGCATATTATGGCACCTGGCAACACTTTACATATATAATTTTCCCATAAAAGGAAACATAAAATTGCATCATGAATTTACTGTGAATAACTGTCAATGGTAATAGGTTTCTGCACTATAGATGGGACTTTGCGAGATACATTCAGCCATTAGCAAGGCTCCAGTGGCAGTCAGAGGGAGCCTTACCATGGAGCTCAACGCTTTCTTAAAATGTTATTGTTTTCGAGAGAACACATAAGAAAGTGTATATAACATTTAAAAAAAACATCATTAAAGTGTTCCCCCTTGGTGCATGATTTTTATACACTTTGACACTGAAAAAAGTAGTCAAGTTAGACCCAGCCTTTACTATGTGGCTGGCCAGACTGGTGTCTGCAAAGATGATTTCAGATATGGCTAATTCAAAAATAATTGCCCAAAAATTAAATATTAACATTAAGATTTTCCCTATCCCAGATGGTAGCAGGTTTCCCCAAAATGACTTGACAACCACAAACAACACTCAGTTTCTCATCAATAGAATTTTCTCCATCTCAATATCGGCTTAGATGAACTGCATCAATATCCTCTCTTCTTCCCACTCCTCTTCTTGATTTTAAATAACGTTTGTTAAAGTTGTGGAGCTCATTTTGCACTTATCGCGTTTGACAGTTTACAGAGAAATGTCTTGAATTTTCCCACTTGATGACTTTAACCTAACAATATATTTACATGAGAGGGGAACAAAGATTGCAGATAGCAACCACTGTCAAGGTCAGTGAAATGTTTGTGAAAACCAGCAATATTAAAGTGAATAGTAAGTGCCTATGCTGTGATAGATGAAAAAGCAATGACATTGCACTCGGACAATATAGAAAATTAGCTGTCTGTGGACATTTAGTAAAACTGCATAAGGAGAAAAATATGCTTGTCCAAGAACACATGAAAAGCATATGAAACTAGGTGGGTCTGTTTGGGAATAAAATTTTTAAAAAATCATTGACGTATAAGAGTAAAAGTATTCATGTCAATGTGTGTGGTTTGACTTGCTTCATTATATACTGAGCAACGAAAGAAACGCGAATTAGCAAATTAGTTCATGCACTTGTATGGCCACCCAGTTGAAGTAACCACAAAACAAAGAAATTGAAGAAATTAGCATAAAAATACATGTGCTAATAATAAATAAGATTGCTATAATAATTACAGACATACTTACTTTCCAGTCAGTCTTGTATTATATTGTGTTTTTATTGGTGCTCAGTATATTAATATGTTAATGCTTAAGATTATGGCTTAATTGAATACGTGCTTGGCCTTGGACTTTACCAGTACCGGTGCTAATTTTGAGAGCCTGGTAAATTTGATTGAATAGAATGTCATTGCAAAGGCATCACAAGTATAAAATTAAATTTAGGTCTCAGCTAAAGAAGTATTTCACTTAGCATTTGATCACAATTTTGGCTGAAAGGCATTGAAGACTTTAGCTGTAAAAAAGAAAAGAAAAGAAAAAGAAAATTGTTATCATCTGTTGAAAAATGAACGGCTTCAGCCTGAAGGGTGGCGAGTGGCCAACTTTAAATTTGAAAACCTGACGAAGCAGAAAACAAATTGCGTGTCTAAGAAAGACAATGAGATGATAAAAACCTCATGCATAAAATATATTTAAAGATAACTGTATTTATTGTATTTCATCATATTGTACATTTATTGGAAAAGAAAAAAGCCTGGTTGGGAACTATAATGTTACCAAACAGATGCTGCAAGTGGAAAAGCACAAGCTATTCTTAAAAAATAGCATTGTTCCTTCAGACAATTAGAAACTCACAGACTGCGCTGAACCCAACTGCATATCCCTCTTGAAGAGCTTTCTTCATCCACACTCCTTTTGTAAGGGAATACAGAGAGGTACCTCATTATTTCTCAGGGAGACTCTTTGTACCTCAGAGGAAATGGAAACAGATATAGAAAGCAAAGCAAGAGGTAGCCATTTCTCATCATACGGGTGTATAGGCAACGGAATCCAATTTCTTAACACTCCATTCTGCCTCTTTTTTTTGTATTACATCAGAGAATGGAGTGTGGTTATGGAAACTGAAGAGGTAAAGCTATAAGAAGGTTATGAGACATGAGATTCAATATAATGAAGCGAAATGAAACTATGCTTTGTGTGCTTCAAAACATTTTATTTTATAATTTAATTCAGTTAAATATGAAAATCTTTGTAATCACTATAATGAAACATAATTAAGCTGTTCACAATGGAAATCATAATATAAAATGAATGATTAAATTTACTCCCGTTAGCAAATAACGACTGTAATGTATTTGCTTTATTCTATTTGGTTTTTAACCAACCCCCACACCTATTTCATTTCAATTTGCAATGCCCAATTGCATTCACAAGTTGAGCTCATTGCTAAATCACCCAACAATTCTGGGGTTGTGAAGTGTGAGCAGAGCTCTCCGAGGTGTGATAAATTTCTCCTGCTCTTTTTGGAGCTTTTCCCGATGTAATCGTAATTTCAAGGCACAGACGCATGTCGCAGGCAGTCCATGCAACAGAATCATTAAATTGGCTATCGCTCTTATCTGCCTGCCTCAACAGTTTCTTATCATACTTTCACTTTTATGCAGAACACCTAGCACTTCTTGGCTCCATGCGAGCTGGCCTTAGGATTCACAACCTGAGACTTCAATGAGTATCAGAGCAGTAGGACTTTCAGATTGTTGGCAGAATCAATTGTGTTTAAAAACAAATGTATGCAACCTTAATTATTTACTTTGTCTGTAAATTTGTCTCCATTTTCACGTGCACCAACCCTTCATTTGGAGAGGCAATAGGCAGTTTTTATTCCATTTTTTTTCTTGCCCGACACCATGATAGAAAGAGGGGCGAGGGAGAGAGCAATGATGCTCGTCCATCCGTCTATCCATTCGTCTGTTCATCCAAGAGGATAAGTGGAGACACGTTTTCTCAGAAACTAAATCACCAATTCTGGGTGTGCATTCTACCTTCTACTCATGACAGTGACTGCGGTTGAAAATGGGATTCCATAGTGGTGGGGTATATTGATGACAATGCCTTTTTGTTTGAATCCGACACATATTAGTGCGGGAGATATTCCAATGGAGCTAGTGTGTCAGTCTGTCCATTCTTCCATTCATCTGTCCATCGGACTGGATAAGTGGGGATGACTTTCTTCAGATATTGCTTTTTAAATTAATGAAATCTTGCATTTGTATTTTACTGGTCATGACCTTGATTGGGTTCAAAAATAAATAATTCCATGGTGGTGGGGCATATTTATTTTTTAAATAAATCCCTGCACTTAATAAATTAAGCTCTTCAAATTAACAAGTACACCATACATATACTCAGCGCCATTAAAAACAAAGGTGGTTTGTACTGGTATTTGCGGCAAATTGAAGAATCGATTGATTTTTATTGCTTTTCCAGTGAGGCACAAGAGGAAATAAAGAAAAGCGCATGGTATTGTAATCCTGATGCGCACCACGTGCACGCGCCAAGCACTTCAGTAGTAACAAACATTGAGCTGTTTGTGATGTGTACAGTGACATATGACTTGTTTGTTTTGGTGTGGTCAAGAGCCTACATAAGACCAACAACAAAAAAAATGCAATTGCATCAAGAAAATGGAACGGCTTGACACACAGGAGAGAGAAAAAGAGCGTTTGGTATGTTACGCGCAGATCTCAGCCGCCGAGAGGTGGTGTGCCATTTGCACTGTCACCGTTCAATAATCAGTCGACCGTCTATCCAGGGATGGAACACAGGCACTGTCACTGACCGACCCCGCTTCGGGCAGCCATGAGTGACGATAACAGGTCAAGAGCGCCACATCTGTTTACAGCCTGTACGTGACAGATTCCGGACAGCAACCAAAACTGATCATGAGATGGGGGGGTCTGAGACAATTGAGGGTGAGTGCAAGTACCGTTTGATGCAATCTACGTGAACAAAACATGCGTGCACGTGACCCCTACAGAAAAGCCATCGGTATGCGTTATAAATGAAAACTGGCCACATGTGATAATGTTGAGAGCTTTCAGAGTTTTTTTATGGTAATTTAAATGAATGATTGAAAACAGGTCATGACCAATCATTCTTTTTAATGGATTTTTTGAGCCTCCCCTGTTGCCATTTCACGAGCCGCCAAAATAAAAACTTCACACTCGTTTGGAGGTCGATAAGTTGAACATATAAGAAAAGAGGTTTTAAATAATGATTTTATTTAATTCTGTACTTGTTAAAGATGGTGTATCAGAAAAATAATGTCCATAATGTAACCAGTTCCACCGCAAATGCTACGGAAATGTCCAAGGGTAAAAACGGTAAGTTACAACTTCAATAAGAGCAGTGCGCAGGTGATTATGTATGGTTTGGGCAGTCACACAACCTCTAGACAATTCATTCCTGGTGGACGTTGCAGTGACAAATTAATTATGAAAATGACAATAAGACAATTTGTCAGTCTTCTGCTTTTGACGTCACACGTGGGCTACCAGAATGAGATCGGTCAGCTGTGGTGCCAGTTTGTTAGAGACCTGTCCGAAGATCATGGATAGTCCGTCGACTGCATCCCATAACTCTTGCAAAGTCAGTGACGGACGTTTCCGTATTCAGCATGCCAATGGCACGTTCAAGCTGAATGTTTGACAACCATGGCTTTGAAAATCAACGAATGATTAACTGTAAAAACTTGTTTTTCCGAGATGTCACTCTAACGTGCTAACGTGAGGTCAGTTGCACATATCTCATATGGTCACATGACGAGGAACCCAAGAAAACATGGTTTTGGCTTAAAGTACGCTCACACATGCTACGTACCTGTGCACGTCGGAGTTGATGTGTGTCATGATGTCTTTGACAACGCATTTACCCCTAGTGATAATAAAAAATCTTTTATTAAAAGTTTCAAGAAAATATATAAAAAATTATGGGTGTGAAGTTTCTTTTTTGACTCAGTATATATATATATATATATACTTTCTGTCGGCTTACCGACAGAAATTCAGAGGTCTGAAGAAATCTGACAATCAGACTTAAGTGGAATTTGCTAACGAGAAGCAGGTTTGCTTTGAGCGCTGGTGTACTTCTATGGAGGTGAAGGATGATTTCAACTCACTAAAAGGGATGGTGTTAGTTGAAGAATTAAAGAACTGTGTTAAGGATGATATTAAGACCTACCTTAATGAGAAGCAAGCACTGAATTTGCAATCAGCTGCAAAATTTGCAGATGAATATGTTCTCACACAAAAGTCTAAATTTCAGTCGAGCAGTAACAATAGATGGTTCCAATTTCAGAAAAAATGTAACGGTGATACCCAAGATTCCTCACCCAAAGACAAAGACAAATCTGGTGATGGTGCTCAGAAATCCAGTAACAGGCCTGATCTCAAAGTGTGAAAGCTGACAGTGACAAAAGTGGTCTAGTTTGCAGTTATTGCAAGAAATCTGGTCATGTTACAACTAACTGTTGGTTCCTTAAAGCTAAGAAGGAAAAAGAAAAGGATACCACACCAAATGCCTTTGTGAAGACAAGGTTAGAAACCCCAGTAGTAGATGACCAATCTGCTAAATTACCTGCTCCTTGTGGGGCTAAAAAGCCCGATACTGCTGACTTTGTGAGGGAGGAATTTCTTCCATTTGTGTCAGAGGGATTTGTGGCTCTGAATGAGCATTCTACTCCTGTCCCCATATATATCCTAAGGGATACTGGAGCTTCTCAGTCACTTTTGTTAATGGACTCCTCGGAGTTACGTGATGAGACCGCTTCTGGGGATTTCATACTTGTACAAGGTATTGAAGGGAGGACTGTATCTGTACCCCTGCGCTCTGTATTCTTGAAGTCAGATTTAGTTACAGGACAGGTAAAGGTGGGACTTATGTCAAGTCTACCTATCAAGGGTGTTTCTCTGGTGCTAGGCTATGACCTTGCTGTGAGCAATGTAGTCCCCACTGTACATCTTACTTCACAGCCAAGCACTGAAGATGGCAATGAAGACCCATCTCTGTATCCTTCCTGTGCAGTGACTAGTGCTTTGGCCTAGAAGGCTAAAGAAGAAGATGATGTGGTGCCGTCCAGCACATTGAATAGTCGGGACTCAGGGTGTGGGTCATGACTCTGTTCGGCCTACTATGGTTTCTCCATTTGAGGACTTATCAGATACTTATATCAGTTCTTTGTTCAGCCAGCCAGATGGATCTAGTGATTCTGATGTGTCTGGAGACTTGTCTCTGTCCAAAAAGCGGTTGATTCAGGAGCAAACTAATGATTCTGTAATTTGTGAACTAAAGAGGAGAGCCCTTCCTGATAAAGAAATAGACGCAGTTCCAGGTGGGTATTATCTCAAGGATGGTGTGTTGATGCGGAAGTGGCGCCCTCCTGATATTCCTGCCAATGCAGATTGGGCAGTGGTTAGGCAAATTGTTGTTCCAAAGGTTTACAGGAATGAGATCTTAACAATGGCTCATAGTTTACCTTTAGGAGGTCATCTTGGTGTTGACAAGACTGTTGATAAGATCATGAAATACTTCTTCTGGCCTGGGCATCGGGAAGATGTTTTCAACTTCTGCAAAACCTGTCACACTTGTCAGGTAGTATGAAAACACCAGTTAGACCCACCTGTAGCTCCATTGCAGCCTATCTCAGCATTTGGGGAGCCATTCTCCAAGGTCATTGTTGATTGTGTTGGTCCATTGCCCAAGACTAGATCTGGAAATCAGTACTTGTTGACAATCATGTGTGCATCTACCAGATTCCCTGAAGCCATACCTCTACGCAACATCAAGGCAACTGCAATCTCGAAGGCTTTGATAAAGTTCTTCACGTTGTTTGGACTTCCCAGGGAAATTCAGTCAGACCAAGTTGGCAATTTCACTTCCGGATTGTTTCAGCAGGTTGTGTATGAACTAGGTGCGAAGCAGATTCTTTATAGTGCCTATCATCCAGAGAGTCAGGGTGCCTTAGAGCGGTTTCATTCCACTCTCAAGACAATGATGAGGACTTATTGTTATGACCATGAGAAAGACTGGGATGAAGGTGTTCATTTGCTGTTGTTTGCAGCGAGAGAAGCAGTGCAGGAGTCTACTGGATTCAGTCCGTTTGAGCTAGTGTTTGGCCATGAAGTGAAAAGACCTTTGCTATTATTGAGTGAACAATGGTGAAAGAAAGATTTGCATATCAGTCTGTAAGACTAAAGATCGGAAAGATTGCGTGCAGCTTGTGACCTAGCCAAAGAGAACTTGAAATCAAGTCAGGGAAAAATGAAAACTTGGTATGATCATAAGGCTAGAAGCCGTGAGTTTAAACCAGGAGACAAGGTTCTTGTGTTGTTTCCTTGCAGTCCAATCCATTGCAGGCTAGATTTCATGGTTTGTATGAAATTCTGACAAAACATCTAACATCAATGATCTCAATTACATTGAGAAGACTCGAGATAGGAGAAAGCCGAAACAGTTGAGTCACATTACATGCTGAAGCCTTATCATGAGAGAAGTGCTAGGGCTGCAGCTGTCACTTCAGATTCTCTTATGGTCGAAACGTGTGAAGATGAGGGGGAGTGTCAAAATGATGAACCTAGAATTAAAGCAGAAGTTTTTTCATGTAAATTGTCAAATTCTGAAGTGTTGCAAAATCTTGATGTAAAACTCCAGCACTTAGAACCCTCACAGAGAGATCAGTTTGAGAGGTTGATCAAGAAATATAAAGACCTATTTCCCGATGTTCCAAAGAGAGTTTCTATAACCTCTCATGATGCAGATGTTGGTGATGCCGAACCAATAAAACAGCATCCGTACCGGATGAATCCTGAAAAGAGAGAGATTGCTGAGAAAGAGGTTGAGTACATGTTAGAACATGATATTATCAGACCCTCCAACTCAGATTGGAGTTCACCCTGTGTGCTAGTTCCAAAACCTGATGGAAGTACTAGATTCTGTACAGATTATCGCAAAGTCAATGCTGTAACTAGAACTGATGTGTTTCCAATACCTAGAATTGGAGTGACTCCTGGGAAGAACATCTAAAAGATGTAGAGACGTTGTTCAAGCGCCTGACCCAGGCTAACCTGACTGTTAACCTGAACAAGAGTGACTTTGGTTGTGCTACTGTCACCTATCTTGGCTACGTCATAGGCCAGGGTAAGGTGGCACCCATAAATGCTAAAGTCTAAGCCATCATGGACTTTCCAGTTCCTGACAACAAAAAAGCTTTGCGCCGCTTCCTTGGAATGATCGGGTACTACCGCAAGTTCTGCAAGAACTTTGCTGAGATTGCTCTCAGTCTAACTAACCAAATGAAGAAAGGCGTGAAGTTCACTTGGGATGACGCATGCCAGAGAGCCTTCGATCGCCTGAAGTCTCTGCTGTGTCACTTCCCCGTGCTCAAATCTCCTGACTTCAACAAACCGTTCTCCATCGCGGTCGACGCTAGCGACCAAGCTTGTGGATATATATATATATATATATATATATATATATACACACACACACACACACACACACACACACACACTTACACAAGTGTCCACTTTACCATTTTTGTATTGAAAAAAAAAATTTTGCCTTTATGAGTCAAAATTTTTCCCTTTTGGAATGGAGGTGTAATGCGAATAGAGTAGTATTGACCTTTCTTGTGTTAAGCCCAGACTGGAGTTAGGTTTGGGCATGTCTTGGGCATGTCTGGGACAAGTCCCAGAGAATAAAAAAAAAAGAGGTCTAAATGTGGGAGGGGTCTGCAAAAGAGCATATAAAGAGGAAAATTGAGGGAGTGGAGTGGTAGGAGAAATTGCAAGGAGTAGGATACATGTGACCAGACCAAGGACTGTATAAAAGATGGACGACACGTCTCCATTCACCCCCATTCAACAAAAATGGAGCCAAAATATTCTCGATATGGCCGCTGCCATGTTGCACATCTGGAGCCTGAGTCGGCGCAGTAGTGATCGGGGGGTAGAGCCGCGCTGTCGAATCCCACCCACACACCATCCGACCAGCCCCCTAAACTTTTCACCTGGTCTGGCAGCTGCGCTATTAACGTAAGTGCCCGTAATGGCCAGCCTAGCTGTCAGACGGAGACGGTGCAGGAAAGTGAAAGGACCCAGCGACTGCCGGCAGCATAAATGTTCGCGGACTCGTTCAAAAAGTTAATGGCCTCATTGGCAAAACATTCCCCACCCCACAGTCATCTGTTACGAAATTAGTTGAAGTACCTAACTGGCTATCTATGATATCTTAGAACTGAATCTTGTTTGACTAACTAGGTATGCAGCTAATTACATTAAGTAATGTAAGCCAATGTTCTCCATCGTCACTTACCCAACGTTGCGAGTGGCGAGCATATTAACGCCGGCTTTCATTGTATTTTCTAATTGACGTTCCACCGGGAAAGTTCCATTTCGTATGCGCATATACTAGCTGAGTAATGGGTCGAACTTTTAATTAACACGTTAGAATGCTAAATCGAGTTTTGAATTAAAATACACTGTCCTTCGAACCAAAGTTAGCTTGCTGTGTTTAAGTAGTCGCATATCTTACCGCTAGCTAATGTTGTATTTGTTAAAAATGTTTGCAGTTGAAGATAACCATCCTGACCAGGCTTGGAGGACCGGCAATTCATTCTCTGTGATAGTTAACTTAGCAATGCAACCCCCCTCCACGTTCTTTTTTGTGGACTCGATGTATTTGAATGCATAGTAATTGTTCCATTATTGTTATCCTAATTTTTAGACGACGAAATGGAGTCAGCATCCTCCACAGTGGCCAAGAGTATGTATAAATCTCATGGGAATATGTAAAAAAACCGACGCTTGCGGTTATTAACGCACAAGACTTTTCACGGGAGAATGCCTTAAAAACTGATTTATAACATTAAATCACATCCATTTCATGCATTAAAAGCACAATACCACCAGATAAAATATGGAGAAATAGAATAGAAATATTAAATGTGCTAAATTCCATAAAAAGCCAGCAGAAGTGTATCATTTAAAGGTGACATTTGCACTTCACAACCAACAAGGCCAAAAGTTTATATCATAGGGGACAACTACATCTGCCGTGGGGAAAACCGCGCATGGAGACCATTGAGACCAACCTTGGTTTGGATGCCCAAGTCCAGTGGTTTGGCTAGGGTGGCGTAGTTTGGGGAAACCTCCTCCCCTTTATCCACCAGTACCTGAGAGGAAGAGCTGTGCAGGAGGTCCTGCTGGTCCACTGTGGTGGGAATGACTTCGGAAAAATCAAGAGTGTGAAGCTTGTCGCAGGGATCAAGCAGGACTTGGAAGATGTTCATAGGCAGTTCCCTTGGATGAAGATTATCTTCTTTGCCATCACCCAGCGATGCCGGTGCAGGTCTTCCCATCCAAAGAGGATTGAAAAAGCCCGGCGATATATCAACTGTGTGATGGCTACCTTTGTTTCGCATATTGGTGGAGAGATTTTATATCATCATCAGATAAAGCAAAGATCCTGGCCAATTTTTGCATGACAGAGTTCATTTCACCCCTATGGGAAATGATATTTTTAAATAACATTGCCCTGCATCTGAAAGACCAAATCCAGAAGGGTGATGCTGGATTTGGATTTTCAACATCAGTTATGGGCACAAAAAAAGTCATAGTTTGCTTGCTATATGTGATGTTTGATGTACTTTTTATTCATTTATTTTATACTAGCCATCATACCTATTGTTTTCCCAGCTCTTCCTCTCAATCCACCTTCCTTTCTCCAAACCATTTGCTTTCCCCAGCCTTTCCACCTGATGGGGCCTCCTTCAGGTTTCCCCACGGCGAATGTAGCCAGTAGGTTGTTGATGGACCACAGACAACTACATGCAGTGTGGTTTTTGTTTAAATACATTTTTTTTATTTAACACTCATTTGCATGCCTGATTTACTGCAGCAGAGGACATGTATGTGATAGAATTCCAGAGTGAAGTCTTTGCTCAATGTAAATGTAAAGACCTTTATTGTACATAACAGGTTTAATTTACCACCATAACAGGAAATGTGCATTCAATTACATAACATTTCCCATGTGCTCCCAGTCCAAGGACAGATGACTCGAGTCTTTGTTGGAATACTGAAGGCTCAGTAGTGAAGATGAACAGCTTCTGAATGCATTATTTAAAAAAAAAAGACAGTTTATGCCAATTTTTGAAGACGATGACATATAAGGAAGGTGACACAGACGGAACAAGCATACATAGGAGAATCCAGTTAGAAGTCCATTATTACTCTGTCAACATGGACTTACCTACTTCCTTGTAAATTATGGTCAAACAGAACCATTGCAGGTTTCTGTGACAATGCATAGTTGAGCAGTTTTGACAAGCATTTTATCAGGTTTTCATTTACAAATTACTTCAGAAGTATCTTCCAGCAATACAACAAAATAATTGCTTGTGGCATGCTCCAAGTCTTCACTGGGTAATGCTGAGGTCTGAATTTGAGGGCGGCTTCTGTAATCACCTGATAAAAAAAAAAACATTGAATTATTTGTGAAGCTTTTGTCTGAAACCTAAAGTGCAGTCTGCCCTACCATGACAGCAGTAAAGTAGAATTCCAACCCATACATCTGGCAATTTTTCTTATGGCAGGTTTTACATACATAAAAAAATAGAATGGAGTGATATGCAGCTTTAAATACTTAGAAACTAAATTCTTCCTGCTACCAATTTACATTCCTTTTTATGTGGGGTAACATGGTACAGCAAGTCTGATACAGAAATACTCCACCAGTCAAAAAACAGCTGCACACTCAAATATTTAAATGAAACCACGGTAGCTTGAATTACAGCACAAATTTTTTGTGTTATTCTCTTGACAACTGTATGCAAGGTCAGAACATTTACTTTCAATCGGAATTGCATTAACTATGGCTGAGACCTCGTATTGACAACCAGATAGTTGAATGAATTTGAGAAATACATGCACCTATTCGGACTTGAAACGTGTCTAAAACATAGTTTGTATATGAAGAGACATTACATTTCAAAAGAACTCACTCTGTTTTTCGAGAAATTATAAAGCTGATCATGGAAAATATTATCTTGTCATTGTGGAACGCCCAAACTCAGCTCTGACTGTCGAAATTAAAATACTGAAAGCACTACTTTAACAAATGTGTTTCATTGGCTGAATTAACTGATCATAAATTGCCGTGTGCAAGGTCAGTTAACGTTAACTGAAGTCAGCTAGCTCGCTAGTTAACGTGACTCCATAGCAAACGCAGCAATAATTAATGTATAATTTAATAGCGCAACATCCATTACGCGACAAACAATTTCGAAATGTTATTATTCCCAGTTTACACCACTCCCTCATTTACAGTTTGTGCCCCTTCTCTTTCCAGGCCAAACTCGAAATGTCAGCTTTTCTCGATACTTCGTCCAATCAATCTTTTAAGAGTTATCCCGTTAACTAGCCAATTCCACTGAAGTAGATGCATTGATTCCATCCGTAATTTCATCCGAAACCTGCCGAATTCACATTGAAAGTATGAATGAATTGAATCCGCTTTCGGCATGTCTCATTTTTGTCATACTGTCGTTGGCAAAATAATCTGTAACGTTACCATTGATCCAATTAGTTTTCCTTGCAGTTTTAGCCGCTGTCCGTAGGATTACAAAATAAGGTTGGACTTTAGTTGTATTGACGTTACCCACTGAAAAACGAGAAGTTGGCTTGCTGATGCTTACGAAAACACTCGATCCTAGGGCTCGTCTGTTGAAAGGTAAATTAGCTCGCTACAGCCTTTACCCTTTATTAGCCTAAGCGACATCAAGCAGAATTCCTACCGGGCCGAGACACTCGCAGTCTCTGTTTGTTCTAAAATTCCGAGATACCGACGGCAGAACTGGAAGCTAAAGGCTGAACCTACTGCGGCACTGGCTCAAAATTTCAAGTTCAAGTACAGAAGAACGACATTATATGACATAGAGCCGTTGACTTCATTCAAAAGCTTACCTTAATAGGTATTCTCTAAAATTAAAAATGTATATTTCGCCAGTTACGAATGGCTACCGATAACCATTTTCTCCATATTCATCGTAAACGTCTGCTCCTCTGCTTACTGTCTTAACGTAGCCAAGGTAGCTAGCTTACTTGGTAATAACTTCACTGACCGTACAACTTCAACAAACAAAAAATAAAATTAACTTACCAAAAAAACTGCAAAGATCCTTTCCATCGGTCCGGACGGTTAACTTGTTAGTGAAATTCACAGCAGAGCAACTCATTTCGTCGTTTTTGGTTGCAGTCTGCCCTGCTTGAAGCACAATCGCTGTTAGCTGTGAAGAATGTCAGATAACGTCAAGCCTCCTGTCGACGTTCCCGCTCCAGCTCTACGCGAAATTATAATTCACAAAACGAAGTACGCAGGGGGCTGGCGCTATCGGGACTTAGTCCACGCGCACTGCGGTTGTCAATCACTGTGTTTATTATGACTACACGCCCCTTTTGCATAATATCAAATAAAAGGTTTACAGAAAACTGATCAGAAAAATTGACGCTAGAATATATATCAGTATGGTAAGAACTTCCTAAAAATGAAGAAACCATCTTCAGAAATAAATTATTTTTCATGTACACAATTTTTCCTGTCTCGCATTTCTCCCCTTCACTAACATGGTGGGGGCGGGCCTATAATTTGTACTGCAGCCTGCCAGTAGTTGGCGATCGAGACGCTTTTGCTTCACTTTTCAGGAGACGTTCGGCCGTCCATCTTTTATACAGTCCTTGGACCAGACCTGTCATTCTGTTCAAGACCTGTGAAGTTTCTTGCGGATATTTGCCTGTGTTGGAGCATTTTCCTTACCCAGGACATCACCAAGCAACCCAACAAAAGTGACTGTAAATTATTTTTCTCTTGTATATATCAATCTTGGTCAGTAGGGTAGATAGTAGATTAGTTAAAGGTGTTTGTTTAATTAAATGTGTTTAAGTTTAAAAATTTTGACTGCCATCCCTTGCTATCATATATGAAATAACAAATTGGGGCCATAACTATATATATATATATGTGTGTGTGTGTGTGTGTGTGTGTGTGTGTGTGTTTGGGGACCTGTGCAATCCTGTACAAGTAGGATTTAAAGTCTTATACCTTTAATAATAAACATTGCCTGAACATATTTGCCATTATGTGTTCATCTCGTCTAATCTCTGCGGAAGAAACTATTTGAAAGGATTGCCATGATTACAAAGACAAAAAATGTTCAAGATAATGTAGTTTCAATGGCAATTTGTGAGCGTCCCACTTTAGCGAAATGTATTTTGACAAGATTTTGCAATCTACAAGTGAAAATGCATATTGCCTTTGTAAAATGAGCCCCAGGGCAGCGAAGCCAAAGTACTCCCCTCTAAAATGTGTAATGGTGCTTTGCACACCACAGTAAATTTTCTGAGCTAACGTATGAGTCAGAGGAAGGAAGATTTGTTCAAGTGCAGCTTGAGCAATCTGACCGTGGGCATTCCATTGGCCACGCTGAATTGGACTCCAAATCCAAATATATGTATTATTAGGTTGTCTCACAAAGGCTTTAATTAATCGAATTGTGCATAACAAAACTGATCCTTTTATTCACCTAGGAGACAAAAAAATTTATGAACATATGGCCAGGACATTTCAAATAGTTTAAAATGACATTGTGTTTGTTTTACCAAACATATGGGTACAAAGCCTCATTTTCAGAACTCATCACTGCAGTCGGCCGAGAACGGAATGTGCATGCCACCTCATCCTTAAGATATTGCACTAATGTGCTAATTTTTTTTTTTTAGAAGTGAAGCCATTTCCATTATATAAAGCACAGCAGAAGATTATATAAAACTGGTTCTGAGTTACTAGGCTTTACACTGGGAAAATTCTGGTTTTAAAAGGGGCCAAGAATAGATGTCAAGTATTTAATGTAACCACAGATGATGATGATAATAATAATAGTTGAAGAAAAATATCAGGACCTTAAGAGAGAGACTGTAAGGTACAGTTCAGGAACCACACGTGAGAGACAGTAATCCAAAAAACGTATGCCTTTAATGGAGTCTGAGTCAAAGCCAAAAAACACAGGAATTGCCAAGCCACAATACGAAATCCAAAAACAGTGTCGACTAGACAGGCAGGGGTCAGAACCAGTAATACAGATGAGCAGAGGTACAAAAACGAAAGGAAAAAAGTCGTAGTCGATGAACAAAACCAAGGGTCATACACAGGGCATGATGAAGTGAAAATGCGCGCACTCTATGAAAAAGTAACAATATCTCTTGCTGGGTGCACGGTCAGGGAAGACGTATAGCAAAAAAAAATTAATCCAGCACTCACGGATCAAAGTAAATAAATTTTATTTCGGCACGGGCAGCAATACGCAAACGTTTCAGCCTACTGGCTTTCTTCGGCGTGTTCACGCTGAAGAAAGCCAGTAGGCTGAAACGTTCGTGTATTGCTGCCCGTGCTGGAATAAAATTTATTTACTTTGATCCGTGAGTGCTGGATTAATTTTTTTTTGTCATACACAGGGCATCCAAACACTGAAATCGTGGCCATGCAAAAATGTCGCGAAATCCAGAAAGACAAAAATGCAAAAAGGGCAATGTCAAGAATCAAAGTCGGACTATCCAGTAGAAGAGGAACAATATTCAATGTTATATGAGGCGCTCTGCACAAAGAAGTATTGATCAACGTTCTGAAAAAAGCTGTGAATGAAAAGACTGCTGAAATACACACAGGGAAGGTCACACGCTATACAGGAATCAGGTGTCGAGAATCAGGCTAATTACAATGGGAGAATCACATGAGGGAAGCCTGAACCACAAAAATTGGCAAAAGACAAAACACGAACAGGAATAGCACAAACAGCCTATGACATTTAAACAGCTCCGGTCCTGGAGTTCTATGTGCACAGATAACGAGCGCAGGAGAGTGTTTAAGCATGTGCGAGAGATTCTTGCTGAAGCTCAGGGGAGGACAGAAACAGGCTAAGAGGCGGAGTATAGAACAGGGCGATTGCGGAGAGGGAATTAGTCTAAATTAGTAGCAGTGCAACTTAACATATAAACTGGAGAGCTCGTTAGTAAGTTAGTAATCTTATATACATGGATTTGTTGTGTTAGTTGGGTATGATACAAAATACAAAAGTTAGTCTTGTTAGTAATCAGAACAGGAAGGCGAAGGAAGAAAACGAGACTGGAAGGAATATTTTGAACATCGGAACTCATTTAAATCACCCGAAGTCAGTGGGCACGCAGACAGGGAAGACGGACTGAACCAACTAGATCACAAGACAGGGGAGACCTGAGTATTACAATAACAAAAAAGAATAAGTAAAAGACAATAAACATGAACACAGAACCAGAACATGACCAAAAACCATAACCATGACAGAGGTAGCAAGATAAAGGAAGTGACAGTCATTCCAATTATAATGGTTGCCCTGGGCTGCCTATCTGGTGATTTAATAAAATGGCAAGATAAGTTAGGAATCAGACTGGCAACATATATTTTTTGTACATAACAGAAAACAACCGTATTATGAACAGCTAGAATTTCAAGAGAGCTGCTTGAAACCTGATCGAGTGGAATTGTGAACCGAAAATGCTTGGCCATTTGCTATGACCCGGTTTTTCGGGAGTACATCAGCCTGTTAATGGAGAGTTAAGGTCACTTTATTTGAAGTGTTGCTCATAAAGGCTTTATACAGCATTTATAATATCTTCATAAATGAGACATAATGTCTTCATAAATCATACATAAGCAAATTTCATACTTTGTAAAGGGTGGAATAAAATATCCTTGTTTAGCATGTGATGCCAGATGTAACAATGACAGCGTTACTCAGCTAATAATGTCGCCCTTTATCGCATTTAGCGACTTCCTAATTGATACTGTCAGTTATATCCCAGCTGGCGTCACATGCTGATGAAGGATGTGTTATTTCAACCATCAAAAAGTATGACATTTGCTTATGTATAATTTATGAAGACATTATGTCTCATTTATGAAACCATTATAAATCCTGTATAACAGGCAACTCTGTTCATTGGTTATTTTCTTTGGCTGATATAGGGTGTTGTTGCATTCCACTGCCAGGTGGTAACAATACCCAATAGCACGCCTATAGGAAATCCAACCCATTGGAAAGATCTCTGCCGGCATAGCTGGATTTTAACTTTAGCCGATGTCTGAGCTGTACTTTGACATAGATATGCCAATTTTTAATCACTTGTTCCTCTTGTTCTACTCTAATATCCTGTAAAGTTCGGTTCAAATCTAATTGACTGTTTTTGAGATATCCTGCTAACTGACATACAAATCAACCAACGCGAGCAAAAACATACACCTTCCTTGGCGGAGGTGAATAAATATGTGCTATTCGATTTTAAAGGAACAGTCTACCGTACTTTCGTAATGAAATATGTTCTTCTATGAAATGAGACGAGATGATACGTACCTCTCCGAGCTTGGAGCAACCTCCCAGTCAGCCAGACGCGCTGCCACTCCTGTTAGCATTTGTAGCTAGACTCAGTGTGGGCAACGGTATTTTTCGAGGCTGTAGTTAGATGCGACCAAAGTCTTCCACGTTTTTCTTGTTTACATAGGTTCATATGACCAGTAACATGAGTTCGGGTTCAGGTACGCAAATCCAAACGTGGCTTTTTCTATGCTGTGGGAAGTGCGTACTATAATGACAGGCATAGTAACACCTTCTGCGCGCTTTGACAGCGCATTGATACCTTCACTTCTATTTTCCCCTCCCCCCTCTCCCCATCCCCCACCCTCCCCTCTCTGCTGCCGGTTCAAATAGATATGGCTCTGGCTCCGCCACAAGCCAGTCGTCGGCATCTATGTCCTCCATTTGAAAATGTTCCATAGTAGCACACTTGAGTATTTTCTTTTTTAATTTTCTGCCAGCTCTGGCTTCCTGACTGTGTACCAAGTAGTGCAGTGCAGTCACGTTGGTTGTATTAAGGGAAGTAGGGGGGGTCGTGGGAGAGAAAAGAAATCAGAAGTGAAGGTATCAATGCGCTGTCGAAGCGCGCAGAAGGTGTTACTACTCCTTTTATGATAGTACGCACTCACATGCGCAAAAAAAATCATAAACTCACATCTTACTGCTGAGAGTAGTGTTGTGTCAGTCGCAAATGTACTGCACACTGAGAGGGGAGTCTGTCAGGGCGGGGGAATGATTCTCGTTCAAAGAACGAACTGCCAGCAGTAGAGCTCAGTGTCACTCACTCGCACACAGAGAACTGTCGCTGAGAACGTGATTCACATTCACGTACTGTGCATTCACATTCATAACCGTAGCCTACTGCTAAAATTAGCACCCTGTCAACTTGCTAACACCCGTGTAGCACGTTAAGTGAATGTACTGCGCACAGAGCTGAGGACTCAGTTCATCGTGTCATAAGTTTAATGCGTGTATACCAGTGTTTCCCAGACTGTTTGCGGCGGCACACTGGGGACCCTGAACCACCTCACTCTTGCTGCGCTGGCCAAAAAAAAAAAAATCAAAGTGGTGAGCAGAATTTACAGTGAGGAATATCTGACTTACGGGTTTATATTCACCGGAGATCCCGCTACCCCAATACCACTGTGTCTTGCTTGCAGTGAAAAGCTGGCGAACGAAGCTATGGTGCCAAATAAATAAAAAAGACACCTCCAACCAAACAGCCTTCTCTCTCTCTCTCAAAAAAAAGACCATGAATATTTAATGCGGTTGAGAAGCCAGACAAACAAACAAGCTACAAAACCCAAAACCAGTGAAGTTGGCACGTTATGTAAATTGTTGATAAAAACAGAATACAATGATTTGCAAATGCGCTGAGATTGGGGTGGCGGCGTAATAGGGGGAGGTGTCACATATTCATCAAGAAGCAGTGACATTTTCGTAGAAAAAGTCACCGCTGGAGTTGAGCTGAAAACTCGCCAGCTCCAACCTGGTTTAATTTCCGTGCAGTGGTAATTTGGCTGACCGGCGCAGAGTGCGCACACGTCACCGAAATCTCACAGGCAGGTTTACAGAATGTCAGGCGCATTTCAATGCAAGAAATAATTACAGGAAGCACTATTTAATGTAAATATCTGAATAAGGACATAAATTATAGTATCTATATCGATTGTCCTGATGTCAGATTAAAGGCGGTTGCCACGCGTAATGGAAACTTCACCTGGCTTAATCAACGCAGCTGAATCTGTGATGCAAACTAATGACTTCACATCTTTCTCAGCCAACCACAAACTGTATATATATATATATGTATATCGAATGCTTGCGTTCTATGCTCATTAAAGCCGCTTACACATTGGACGCGAAACTAATTTTTCGAACGACTGATTACAGACAAAGTCAATGCAAAGACGCGATAGTCGGACAGGGTTTTAATATAGCTCCGTGTCCGAAAGTCATAAAAGTTTTTATTTTTCCGAGCATTCCTGGAATTATTAGACGTGCAAACTTTGTTATGTTTGTGTTCGACCTTCACAAAATGCAAATTGATAGCTATCGACTTTTCTTTGTCATTTTACCCTATTCGTCTGTTTTCGTTGAAGATAGACGGCAGTCTTTATTCAGTCTTTCTTTTGAAAATTAGTCATATGGACCGAAGAGATTCACGCTTTATTTCCACAGCAGAGATAAAATAGTGCGTGAGCAAATCAATTCCATGACCATTGACAGTGTGAAGAAATTATCGCATGCACGATCAAGACTGTCCGACACAAAATGCAAAATATTCCATGTCCACCAGTCAGCAAAAAGTAAAAGTATTGATATGAGAACAGATTTATAAGGAAATAAAGAATAAAAACCAACAAACAGGATATCCAACAAAGATGACCCGTCAATAAATAAATCGCAGTGTTCATTGGATGTTCTGTTGTTAAAATGTTTCTTTTTATTCTTTATTTTGTTATCAATCTGTTCTAATCGTCCTCTTTTTTTTGGCTGTCAGACACGGAGGCATTGTACATTGTCTCACGCCAGTGTCGACTCACTTAAAGCAGCTTAAACAGAAACATTGATTGAAATTCTCGGTACTCATCTTGAAGAACTGAGCCCTCTAATCAAAAATTCACGTTTAATATCTAAAAGAGTCAGCAGATTTGAAGAAATTAAAAACAATAATAGACTGCCGGACACAGAGATTTATTAAAACCCTGTCACACTTTCGGACACAAGACGCAATCTGTCGAGCGAAAAATTCGTTTCGCGTCCAGTGTGCAAGCGGCTTAATACTAGGCTACTATTATTGTCACTTAGGTTTTATCGTCTTCAGTGGGAGAAAGGAATACAGCCTGATTGCTATGATCTCGTACTGAGTTAAGATCACATGTTGAAAATAAATGTGCCACGTATCTTGAATTGTTGTCCATGCATGTTAATCCCAAAATTTAAAGCAGCAACAGTTTGTAACTAATGGGAACACGCTATCCATCGTTTCTCTTGCCAGTGAGCAAGATTTGACTCGGCTGTGTTATACCCAAACACACCCTCTTTGGACAGAGGAGTACTTGCGCTAGGCTACGCCGGGCACGAAATTGCCACATACGCCTGGACACACCCCTTTGGCGCAGCGCACCCCCCAAGCGCCGCGCCTGCGCCGAGCCTGCGCCTGGTCTACGAAATTAAAGCCCAAGATGTTTAATGTTCAAACTGAGAAACCTTTTCTTTTTTTGCAAATAATCATTAACTTTTTACCACTGTGTTACATCGCCTTTCCTTTTAACGACACTCGGTAAACGTTTGGGAACTGAGGAGACCAATTTTTGAAGCTTTTCAGGTGGAACTCTTTCCCATTCTTGCTTGATGTACAGCTTAAGTTGTTCAACAGTCCGGGGTCTCTGTTGTCGTATTTTACGCTTCATGATGCGTAAAATAAATTTTCAATGGGAGACAAGTCTGGACTACAGGCAGGCCAGTCTAGTACCCGCACTCTTTTAATACGGAGCCATGCTGTTGTAACACGTGCAGAATGTGGCTTGGCATTGTCTTGCTGAAATAGGCAGGGGCGTCCATGAAAATGACGTTGCTTGGATGGCAACATATGTTGCTCCAAAACCTGTATGTACCTTTCAGAATTAATGGTGCCTTCACATATGTGTAAGTTGCCCATGCCTTGGGGACTAATACACCCCCATACCATCACAGATGCTGGCTTTTGAACTTTGCGCCAATAAAAGTCCGGATGGTTCATTTCCTCTTTGGTCCGGAGGACACGCCGTCCACAGTTTCCAAAATCAATTTGAAATGTGGACTCGTCAGACAACAGAACACTTTTCCACTTTGCATCAGTCCATCTTAGATGAGCTTGGGCCCAGTGAAGCTGGCGGCGTTTCTGGCTGCTGTTGATGAATGGCTTTCGCTTTGCATTGTAGAGTTTTAACTTGCACTTGCAGATGTAGCGACGAACTGTAGTTACTGACAGTGGTTTTCTGAAGTGTTCCTGAGCCCATGTGGTGATGTCCTTTACACACTGATGTCGGTTTTTGATGCTGTACCGCCTGAGGGATCGAAGGTCACGGGCATTCAATGTTGGTTTTCGGCCTTGTCGCTTACGTGCGGCGATTTCCCCAGATTCTCTGACCCTTTTGACGATATTACGGACCATATATGATGAAATCCCTAAATTTCTTGCAATAGCTTGTTGAGGAATGTTGTTTTTAAACTGTTCGACAATCAGCTCACACATTTGTTCACTAAGTGGTGACCCTCGCCTCATCCTTGTTTGTGAATGACTGAGCATTTCAGGGAAGCTGCTTTTATACCCAATCATGGCACCCACCTGTTCCCAATTAGCCCGCTCACCTGTGGGATGTTCCAAATAAGTGTTTGATCAGCATTCCTCAACTCTCTCAGTGTTTTTTGCCACTTGTGCCAGCTGTTTTGAAACATGTTGCAGGCATCAAATTCCAAATGAACTAATATTTCCAAAAAATTACGAAGTTTACCTGTCAGAACATTAAGTAACTTGTCTTTGCAGTGTATTCAATTGAATATAGGTTGAAAAGGATTTGCAAATCATTGTATTCTGTTTTTATTTACGATTTACACAACGTGCCAACTTCACTGGTTTTGGGTTTTGTAGTTTCATGACAAAAACCACGACAGTGTCAGAAAGAGTATTAGAAGCTAGCTATCTGGTCGCAGAACTAGTAGCAAAATCAAAGACGTCTCACACAATTGCCGATTCTCTTATCCTACTAGCATGCAAAGCTATCGTCGGGACTATGTTGGGTCAAAATACTGCAAATGAAATATTGAAGGTTCCTCTCTCAAACAATACAATTGGCAGACGAATAGGAGAAATGTCGGCAGATATAGAGGACGTTGTAATGGGGAAAATAAAAGGGAGTGAGAAATTTGTGCTGCAGGTGGATGGAACGACCGATTTCAGTGGACATGCACAATTACTGGCCAATGTCAGATATGTCGATGGGGAGACAATGAAAGATAATTACTTTTTTTTTATCAAATTTTGCTGGAGAAAACTACAGGCGAGGAAGTCTTTCTAGTGACATCTGAGTATCTAGAGAAGTGGGGGGGCTAAACTGCAAAGACTGCGTAGAGCAATTTATTTTATGATTGCATAAAAGCCTGAAACCTGGTTGGAAAGCTTGAGTGGTTGTCTTGTCACTCGGTCGTGCTGCAGGGTAGGTAGCGTGAGTAGAACACTATAATATCATCGCGGCGTGCTGTGGGACTTTTTCATAGTATCAGTCAGCCGTGAGACAAAAAATTTTGAGAAACACTGATGTATACCACTCAAAGTAGCGTTGCGTCTACCACCCATGACTGTGTACTATGGTCCATGAACACACTGTCCCTCAGTACTTGCGGTGAACGTGTTAAAAGGAGTGAATGTGAACCTCAGGGCTGAATCATGACCTGAATGATGGATCGTTTGGGTGTTTACCAGTTCAAGGAGTTGGAGAACTATGCACTATACAGTCAGGACTCCTGCGAAGCACTGAATGATCCGGTGAGCGAATTTTTTTGAACATATCTTTTAAATGAATGGATTCTAGTCATTCAGTTTTTATAGGAGGGGCGGGGCGAACAGTGGTGGTTCCGGATAAAGGCTGCGTCCAAAATGTCATTGCCCTCCATCGCAGCCAACGAAAAAATTTGATTGTAATAGCCAGACTTCAACCCACAGAGGGCAGCCACTATTACATTTTTATAACAAAATACGCCAAATTGAATACTTGGCGTAACAGTTGAACCAGAATCAATCAACAACACTACTTCATACCCATATACATTTGTTTTCAGGAGAAAAAAAGTGTTTTTGGGGTATAGACACACCTCTAGAGAAAGCAGTTACTGTGTGGCCATGTTTAAACCAAAACTCAACTTTATAAATACCAGCTTTAGTTAATATGCAACTACATTATTAATGAGAATGAATATATTTGTTCGTCTCAAAATTCCTGTCATGGGATATCAATAGTATTTTGATATCCCCACAATCACTGGCATCCAAGGCACTCTCACTAAGCACTCTCATAAAGTGTTTGTGAAATTAAAATCACCAGTTTCAATATTAAATATTAAAACAATAATTAATAGAGCAAAATGCACAGAGTGGTAGGCTCAAACCTTTAGTATTCAAATTGAATGACCAGGTTTAAAGAAATAGAATTTAGTGCACAAACAAGCACTTACCTCAACAAAATTACCAAGAAATGTAGAAAGGGAAAGGTAGGAAATGGAGCTAGAATGTTCTGTTTGCGTGCGCGTGTTGGTAACTTCACTGGCACACATGGAAGGAGAGAACAAAGGATATGATAAAAAAAATGACATGGCCAAGTCACAGCAAGACAGTGTGTAATAGTGATGCGCGGGTTGGCCCGGAACCCGTGGGTCCCGCAGGTTTACCCGCAGGTCGGGCGGGGTGGGTCAATATTTTAATAACATTTAGCGGATGCGGGCGGGTTGGGCCAAATAGTGGCGACATCTAATTCCCACGAATTTGAGAATAAAAAGTATAATGGGCAATCGGCCACTTCAGGGTTCTAGACATACAACCTAGATAATATGCTCTTGTCAAAGGATGTAACGCTACCTTAAGCAGGATAGAATGCGAATCGTACCTCTTCTTCTTCCAACTCTCGATGTACACACACTGACTGGTGTGCAGCTTAATCTTCCACGGTTAGACTAAGGATCTAAAGGTTGAATGATAGGTCATCTTATAAATCGTTCTGCAGTCAGCACCGAAATATTATATCGTAGTAGTAATTTTATTGACCTGTGGGTCCAAACAACACATGGACAAAATATTTTTTTCGCCACTTTACAGTGAAAAGCATATCACGATTCTTATTCAAAAATAAAATCAACTTGTTGAGGTGCTTCCGTTTATCAGCTACGTGTTCTCTTACAGCAGAGCGTGTGCTGCCATCGGTAGAAAAGACACTTCTTAGATATACATTTCTATAACACCATTCTATACTCATATCACCCAAAAAAATAGGTAACTAATCATTACTGGAGCATGTATAGTCATAAACTTAGTCTTGCTCTCATTAATTACCATACCATGAGACAAAGAATAATCGTGTAAAACTCCATGGTGGCCAAAGCAGTCCTCTGCGTCCCAGCAACTAGCGCAACAAGCGAGCAAACTTTAAGTTCAGCTGGCCGTGTCCAGGAAGCGCGCCGTAATCGCTTAAACCCTGGCACTGGTGACATGATTTTGTTTTTGCATAGTTTGGGAAAAAATACGCCTAGGCCTACATTATAAGCTGTGTTGAAAAAATAGCCTAAAAGCCCCCCAAAACAATCTTGAAATAAATATACAAGGAAAATAAAATTTCCTCGTAGACAGGATATCGCAACACTGTATGGGAGAGTTGGCCAGTGCGCCACTGTCATGTTAATTTTGTTCCAATAAAACAGCCTGTTTGCAATATTTTGCCTGATGCCATTTCGTTTGGTTGCAAAGATCAGAAATCATGGTAAGGTTCAATTAATAGACAGCGCCTAAACTTTGTATTAAGAATTCCAGCCAAAAGCCAAATGCATGTTGTGCTCCACTCAAATCCATAGCGTAACAGAGGAATCGTTTTTTTCAATTGCAAATCATGTCACACAGATCCACTGTATTCTTTTTCTCTTGCCTCCTTTTTGTGTCGGGTCGGGTTGGGTTCGGGTTGAAAATCAGTGCGAGTTTTAGCGGGGCGGGCGGGGCGGGTCAGCTGTCATGTCGGGTCGGGTTGGTGCGGGTGTTAAAAAACCTTGACCCGCGCATCACTGGTGTGTAATAAACAATACCAAAATTATGTCAAGCTAATTCCAATTATTCCAGAATAAAATCATGAGAGCTTTGCTCGAGTTGAGGCACTTTCTGTCATCTTGATCGTTTGGAGTAAAGTGGTCATAAAATTCAGTCTTTTTCTTCTCTTGACATTAAAATAAAAATGCTTAATATTATCTCAGCCCATAGGTGCGCTCTGCAAGATCCCCAGTCTTTGCCAAATCAATCTGTGAATAATAACTCAATGACTTTTTGATATATTTTCTCTTGAAATGAGAGAGTGTCTGACCTTCGTCTTGAAAGACTTTAATTCTTTCTAAAGTATTCAAGGGCATGGTAGGCATAAGCAATATGATGTTACTCTGAACACAACACAAAACACAGTCAATTGTAATGAAAATGAATATTTCATGACAAGAGGTTTATACATACACGTTATCTTAACCATATCATGCCCCTTGTATCATATATGATACACCAAATTTGAAGGACCATGTCCACCTGGTAAGATGCAACACAACCACGACTGCTCACTGTATCATATCTGATACACAGTGCTGTCACCTGGAAGGAAGAAGTGAGATTACAGGAGTCTCTCCCCTCGTCACTCACTTCAAGGTAGTTGCTCCCATGTGAATGGGAATTCATGAATTTCCTTGGACTTTGGCAGTGAAGTTAGGCATTCCAAGGTAAATATTACACAAAAACTGATTCTTATACATGTTAAGGGATAGCTATAGATAGTAGAGAGCATATGAATAAGTTGAAATTTCAAGTGTTGAGTTCTGGAGGAGGGTGCTGATTTTTTGCTGTATCAGATATCAGATATCAGATAACAGGAGTGGCAGGGAGTCTGGCTGACTGGGAGGTCGCTCAAAGCTCGGAGAGGTACGTATCATCTCGTCTCATTTCATAGAAGAACATATTTCATTATGAAAGTACGGTGGACTGTTCCTTTAAGATGGATGTTTGGGTCAGTCTTACTGCGGCTGCTCAGGCAATATCAATGGGGGCTTTGGACAGCAGTTTTTTTTTTTTTGTCTTTGCGCTTCAGTCTTTCTGCTCATTCTGTGGAAGTTGGATTGAACAAGTAGGGCAAAAACGGATTTTTGGCCAAAGAGTCACCATCGATACACTTCATCGCAGAAATTAGGGTGCTATGCTCAAATGATACCAGTTGCTATTAGTGACCATCTCTGGTAGCACCCACCGTGGAAACCTGGCATGATTTGGCCTCTAGTGGATAAAACAACCAAATAACTGTTTACAGGTTGCACACACTTTCAGCTTTAGTGCTGCTTCCGCGCGGGATTTGAGAGGCTAGGGACAAAAACCCGGGACTTCACTTGTGCCTTCAGACTGGAGAAGGGGCCAACTCTTACAGCACGTCCTGCAGGTGACATAATTTACTGTCACTCAGGGGGAAAAACAAAACCAAAAAAAAAGAAAGTATTAAATGCATTGTAGGCTTAATAGTTGAGTAATAAAATACGATTAGAACATTATTCATGGTATTTCACACGGAATACATTGGATCTGCATGACCTCCAGTATCTGAAATGAGGCGAATACACTGCCCCTCCAACAGTACCCAGCGGGCCCAGACTACAGGTGGTAACTGGGGTGGTGCAGGGTGAACACTTTGTGGAACCAGAAGCAGGAAAAACACAGCACAAACACTATAAGTGCACCGGGACGCAGTGAAGGCGGGTTCATGTAAAGTGCTCCACAGCGATGTGATTGTGATTGAAAGTACTCAATGTGAAATTGTTGAAACTGGCGGATGGAGGAAACACATGCAGCCAGCAATGCAGAAACTCAGCTCCCAGCAGGAGTGTGCTTATACTAATATGCCAGTTTTGCGCAGCAGAAACTGTTGATTTTATTCATTTATTACATGTGGCAGAATCTAAAACATGCACTATCTTTCTGTTAGTTGCTAGAGGAGATACTAGAATGAAGTGTAGTGTCTGCATTTTGTATTCAGATTTGTATTCAGACGTGGTCGTAAACATTTCTGAAACTGTTACCTTCCTTAGAATTCATAACAATGTAAGCAAATTAATTTACATTGCATTCTTTAAGACAATGCTTTTATGCCCTATGATTAAATAATAATAATCATAGCAATATAATTGTTTATATGATTGTAATATTTACAACTGGCTTCCACTGACTTCATAAAATAACATCTGTAGATCCCTTATTTTTTTATTTATTTTACTCAACTGAGAACTTTAATGCTGAAGCAATAATTACTTTTTACACTTGAAACCAATTAGTTGCTACAACAGTAACACATTAAACAATGTTTATAATCCAAGAAAGTAACTGTGAAAAAAATATAAATATGAAGAACGCCTTTAATACATTTTTTTTTTTTTTTTAAACCTAAATCTTCTCAAAAGAGCACTGGCAGCTCATAGTGTTTCTGCAGGCTCCATATTCTTTGTCTTCCAGTGGGGTTGTGTGGCTCATGTTGTGAAAGAGAATGCTGTGGTATGCAAACCAAGCTGAGATTAAGCTAAACTTCATCAGGCCTGTATGGCACCGTCATCTGCCACCATTATATTCCAGAAACGATTCACTTAACTGGTGCCTTATTAAACTAAGAAGTGCATGGAGGAACTGTGAACCATTAAAACTGATACTTCCAGTTTAGGTTAGTGTAATTACTGCTTTTATAGAAATACTGTTTGAACACATACCCCCAGCTGTTAGTCCAAGGAATTAGCACTTTATTTCCCAGACCTTTCTGTTGAGGGCTTGCCCAAATGTGTGTGATTTTTTTTTCTTTAATTCACTGCAAAAACATAAATGAAAAGTCAATGTGGATGATAGTGTCACATTTACAGCAAAAATGAAAAAGTCTTTAATTATTTTATCAAAATTATTGTCCAGTGAAATCAAGTGAGACCATTTGGCTCTTTTCAAGATGTGCCATGTTAACTGAAGACAAACTGGTATTTCCTAGTTGAAAGAAGGGAGGAAAAAAGGAAGATTTTTTAAATGTCCCTAAGAGAGAGAATCACTTGTTATGATGGGACCTGTTGCAGTGTGAAGTATTTCCGAGTCATTTGGCTCGTTCAGGTCTCTAAAGTGCCCTCAGGAGGTACCAGCGGTCATGGAGTGTCTCAGAGGGGGAGCTCTTCCTGCTGGAGGAACGGTGGTCGAGCCGCGGAGCCGGCGAGCCGCAGAACGGGCTTTAACGACCGATCTCTGGAATCATTTCCTGCTCAGTAATCGCTCTCCAGTGAGCCAGCAGTCACTCGTGGGTCCTGCCAGGAGGCTTACCCACCACCCTCCGACAGTCGCTGCTCAGGAGGTGGGAAAAATCGGCTGTAGTTAGAATCGCTCAGCCGTTTCGGATGCACCGTGCAAATGCGCACGGACTGGCATAAAACCTGCTGGTTAAACCAGTGGTCATTCTAAAGTATCAAACAATTCTCTATGTCTTATGAAATCAATGAAATATACCCGGCAAAAAAGTTAGCGACCACTTTTTTTCTTCATTATTTTCCCTTGTTCTGAGCTTCCCATGATGCGGTCATGTTGCGGTGAAAGAACGTGGTGATCACACAAGATATTGAAATGACTTTTGACATTGTTTTACATTTTGATTTAATAGTCTAGACTTGGCTTTATACTTCACTTTGGTCTTCCCAGTGGATACGCTGTTTTGGGGTAATGAAGTCGTCTGATCAATTTTTTTCGTTCATGTTGTGTCTCATATTAACACCAATGAAGTAAATAACACTTTTATTGTTTTTACATTTGACATACTTGGGTCAAAATTTTGTGTGTGTGTTTGTATATATGCATGTGTGTGTGTGTGTGTGTTTATATACTGTATATACAATGAATATCCAGGTACATGGAAATCCAAAGCCCTAAAGTTTCATTGTAATTAATACAATAAAATAAAATTAAATAAAAAAATAATTAATGCATTAAAAAGTTATTAAAAAAACATACAATGCATTCAGTATTTCACATGAGGCTATGTAAATTCCTCCATTTAAGAATCAACATCTCAGCATAGCAGTTTAGATAATTACATCACAGCGTTGTTTTGCCGTTTATGCAACGTTCTTGAGAGAAGCCGTGCCTTTCTCATTTCTTCACATTTCCATTTGCAGAAGAAATTCAATTTCCTTTTGTGACTTTCCATATGAATGAAAAAACAAACGCATGCATATGGTAATGCAGGCTTTGACATGCAGCTGGCATAAAGCGCTGCAAAAAAAGAATGAAGCAGGGAATGTTCTGTTCGCTTGACTGCTATCAAAAGACTTAAGACCTTGCGATAGTCTGTGGTGTCATGCACTTTGTGATATTCACTGAGATAATTCCTTCCCTGGAGGAACTTCCAAACTGCACAGCCAAAAAGCGCACTTTCTTTTTCTGTGTCGCATATCAGCTGTACATTTGCAAGGTTCACTATAAATGATACCTGGGAGTTAGTGTTTTTATTAGTATCCCCAGGGCTGCCCAGCATTCAGCTGAAATCCAACTGCCAGTCAATCACAGACTTTGTTGCAATCGTCCATCCTTTCATCTGCAGTCAGTGGAGAGCTGGATTCACCATGACAACGGAGCCAGCAACACATACTAAGTGTTTATCTGCTTGTGCCATGGCCTTGGCATCAAAGTGAGAGCTTCTCTTTTAATTAAGGCAGAGTGAGGGCCGTGAACTTCAGAGAGCAAAATTCATTGCTTCAACACTATTAGTGACCCTCGTGTGACTACAGAGATCTTGCTTCTCTGTCTCATATTTGACCTACAAAGAAACATCAGAACACAATTTATTCATTTTTTAAATACAGTTTATTTTACTTTATGAAACACATCAAAGATTCTTCCAGAGGGAAATTTCATGGTGTCTTCAACAGAATCTGTTAAAATCTTAAACTGAGGCGCTGCTGGATGGCTATTGCATTTAAGGCACTTTTCAAGTGCATGGGTGAACTCCATAGTTTGGATTTAAATCCAGACCAGTATTGACCGGAAATGACTGCCCCTCAAGATATACAGTGCTTCTATCACGGTGTGGAAAGGCAACATTGTCTCTTCCCGACTCCTCATATGGTGGCATTACCTGACCAAACATCCATTTACGATGACAAAAGACAATAGCGGTGTCCTTATTTGATTCTTATACTTATTGTTCGGGTTAATGTTACAGGTAAGGAGGTAGGGTTCTTTTCAACATGCATCAAATAGGACAGGAAAAGTTTCCTGTTTCTTCTTATAGTGGCACTACCTGACCAAACATCCATTTAGGATGAAAAAAGACAATAGCGGTGTCCTTATTTGATTCTTATGCTTATTGTTCAGGTTAATGTTACAGGTATGGAGGTAGGGTTCTTTTCAACACGCATCAAATAGGAAAGCAAAAGTTTCCTGTTTCTTCCTATATCGACATTTGGTCAGGTAGCGTCTCTATATCACTTGTCGGGATGAGACAAGCCTTGGAGGGGATAAGGTTTCAGCTGGAATAATGATGTTTAATTGTTCACAAGCAAAGTTGTGCTGGTTACTTGTGCGGGGCAAGTGCAGTTCACCTCTCAACACTGAATTCTTACCACAGTCTACATCATTTGAGCCCAGCTCTCATGTGAGGTGTGGTGGTGACACTGCATAATCCCAAAGGGGTAATCCAGGGACAGAATTTATGTGCAGACAAACCCTCAGTACAATGCATTTACTGAAACTCGTAGTCAGACAGTCCAGATCGGTCGCACTCTGGAGCAATGCAGTGCAGTGGAGATGATCCAAATCAGAATCTACAAACAGTCCAAGAATTGATAATTAGGATGTTGTTACGCCAAAGCCAAAACAAGCAGAATTGGCAAGCCAGGAAACAATCAGTGGTAATACACAGGAGGGCAATCATGCATGGAAAGCTTGACTAAAATTGTAAATTGTGAAGACAAAACAAACCATAATCAGGAAATCTAGGAATCAAAGAATGCTCGTGAGTAGACGCAGGAAATGCTAACTAACAAACTTGCAAAGAACTGAACACTGAATGGCGTGATATGAAGAGAAGGAAAGTGAGTAATCACTTGAGTTCCAGGTGCAGTGAGCAGAGATGTGGAGAGAGGTGTGGCTACAAACATGAGAACAAGGTAACTAATCAACGATGAAAATGGGGATTTGTAAGTGAGAGTGAAAATTGAATACACCGAGCATGTGACAGGTTCTGGAAATTACTGAACTTCTATGACGAGTTGTTGAAATAAACAACGAAACATGGATATTACAACAACATGAAAAATAGGCAACAATCAGAACTAAACAGTCCCAAACACCGAGACCTAGCTTGCACAGGGACGTCAAGATGGAAATAGCCTCTGCTTAGTGGATCCATTAAGTCCCAAGAGATTTCAAGAAGCCAGTTCTTGGAAGCTGCCACTTCGGAGTATGGAGCCTTTTCGGCACCAAAGCGCATGCACTCACTTCCTGAATGGAGGGCATGAACAGAAAACAAACAAACAAACAAAAGGTCTCTCTCCTTTCTTTTCAAGGAAGCATGGTCCGTAGGTTGTAGTTCAGTATGAAGATATTTTAGAATTCAAGAATTAAAAATATATTCTCCAAAATATCACACTTTTGTCAGAAAAAATGGTTATTGTTCTGAATTCAATGCAATGCGGTGAATTTAGCTTTTGGGTATACTGAATAAGCTATCCAACCTGAAAGCACTGGACTTTTTCTCATGGGGTGAGGCCAATCACTCGTCCCGAGGTATTCTCTTTCCTGAATCACCGACTTGTGATGAGTGTTGCGTCGTGGGCATGATTGAGCATTCCACATTCTGGAGAAAATGTCATTAAAATGAAAGCCTTAAATGGCCTTATTTTGATCAACATCTTTTTTTGTTGTCTGGAAATAAAGTGTTTTCATTCCGTTTGATTCTATGGGTCTATTCTGTGACTCTCATCACTATTCCATTTCTCCAGCGTTCAGACTGTATTAACAGTCCATAAATCATGGACTCAACGTTTCCCTTAAGAAAACCTTTAAGCCTGAGCAGTCCCAAACCACTCCCCCCAATCAACCAAAAAATAAATTAAAAATCCTGCTTTATCCAGCGTATGATCGCTGCAATTAATCTCCTGAAAGTTACGCTTTGATGCACACAATCCCACCAGCAGGCTAATGGTGCAGCCGAGGATATGTTCAGGGGAATGAGTGATTCTCATGCCGATCTTGCACTCTTAAATTCAGCCCGGGCCTTCAAAAAAGCAGACAAAAACTGCAGCGTTTTTTAATCAGAAAGCGGTCTGGTTTCTATCTCCATATGAATTCATCTTTGACACCCAGCCCGCCAGCAGTAAGATATTTGCAATGTTGGCACATTTTCCTGCCATGAATTCGGACAGCTACTAATGATCACTGTCAATACTGGATTTATGCCCTTTTCAGAGTGGATTTTTCTCTCTTATATCATGAAATGTGGCAATACACAAAATTAAACCAGCTCCTTCCAGCTTTTTATTTCTTTTTTTCTTCTCTCTTTACAGTTGATATTGGAAGTACCAGCAGCATATTCAGTTCACTTGGGAGAATATAACAGCTGAATCCACTGAAAGTTTACTAATCTTTATTCACAATATGCCCAGTCATAAAGCTTGAGGCAGACATTTTGGCTCTTGTGTTGCTGAGGCAGTGGTCAGTCAGTGGAATGACCTCCAGCTGTCAACTGCCACGTAGAGCATAAAATGTCGATATTATAAAATAAATATTTAAATATGACTCTGCACCCTGATTTGACTTTTTCAAGACCATAGTTATGCAAAAATCTAAAGTATTATGATTACTTAATTGCATTTGGAAAATTTGATTAGAATTTCTTCTTATTTTGGTCTCCTCTTTGGTTCCCCTCGCCAGTCACCATCGTTATTACATACTGGCACCCAAGGGTGAGCCATTCTCAGTCTCTTCCAGGAGCTGCCTCGTTTGAAACCATTTGCATAATGGGTGTATTGAGATAATGATTGCAATATTGAAACTTAAGTTCCTCACAGTTGAAATTCATAAGGCAGTGCTATTGTTTCAGCACAGCCTGAAACAGAATGTATCCCGACACCTCATATGGTCTGAAATCATTTGTAGGAGGCCACTGCTCTGGGAGAGCTGCGCAGTGACTTCTCACTAAAAGACAAATGGCGTCAGACAAAACAAGATAAGTGCTAAGGAAGCTCATAATTATGTTTCATTTCATAATTCCCGTCATTCCAGTCAGGTAATAATGATGTGAAAATTAGTTTCAACGTATATCACATTACGTAGTCCTCCGTAGAGTTTACTTATCACAGTTCAAAAAATATGATGATAAAGAAAAGAAATAAATTAAAATTGGGTGTATATTAGGCTCGCTTTATTAGGACTGGGCCATTGCTTATGGGGCGAGAGGTGCCAGTGATACTAGGAGCCCTCGAATGAAGCATTGGTAGAACATAGTTTTGGGCTGCCCCTTTTAAAAGAAAGGGGCTTACAGATCCTCCTCACGACCTTGCCAGAGGAAATTATCAGTATGTGCGCTTTATAATATGGTAATGTGTTTGTGACAGTTTGAAGAGACAGCAGCGAGGCAGAAAAGGACACAGACACATTTGATGCGTCATGTTTTCGTTACGAACCCAGTGACATTTAGAACTACACTCCCACCTCCTCACTGGTCGGGTTCAACGCAGGCAAACTGATGGAATCTATTCTGTTGACGCATCTCAGATTGACACTCGGCCTTTTCCAGACATCCTATTTTGGTTTCAGGAGTTATAACATTGGACTGTTCACAGATCTGTACTTGCCCATCTGCCATTAGTAATCTACTCTGTAATTCACAGCTGTATAGAACTTCAATGCTAGATGTCACAACATACATTGACCTAATTATTCCTCGATTACACTAATCCAGTTGGCTTGTTTGAATGCATGGCTTGTAAAAATGCCTTAGGAACCTAAGGGTTATTGATAAACTATTATTGGGCACATGTGAAGGGCATGACCTTGTCTGACATTATTTGTGCAACAACATTTTTCAGGTCATTGCAAGGAAAGAATTGCTCTAGCACTACACTACTACAGTTAAAGCACTGTGTAATCATGTTAAATATGCACATGCTTCTCAGTCCATCAGCAATGCCGTGCAGTCAATAGGCTCTTACAAGTTCATGATGAAATCCCATCAATTATAAACCAGCTGCTTGCTCTTACAATAGCTCTCGCATTAAATGTTAAATGGGTTAGAATTTCCTTATAGAGGGTGAACCCAAATCAATTTCCAAGTTGGTCAAAAACCAAGGGGACAAGGATGGATAAACTAAGGTTGGAATGAGTCTGTTCAGTCAGGAGAGTAGGTTTTATGTGGAGGCGGACTTCAAGTGCCCAATTAACCAATTTGGGTTTTGTTTCAGCCGATGAGACATTTTTTTGTGTCACTATAAATAATGCCTCAAAACTGAGTAGCAAATAGTTTGGGCAGTGGCAGTCTTCAGCATCGAGGGGCCCATCTCAAAATTTAATGTGGGGCTTTAAAAGACAAAAGAAAGAAAAAAGTGAAGATTCAAGTTCGTTTGCATTAATTATGGAAAATTTTTAGAATTCAATTTAAATACTTGAATGGATTAAGTGCTTTGGAACGAGGAAAAGACTTGCCCTTTTCAGCAATATTCCTGGTATTCAGTACATACAAAGTCACATCTGTGATATCAGAGCAAAAGCACAAACTTGTATTATGTTCAAAATGAATGATAATTTGCATGCGGATTGAGCGGAAATAGTGAAATTTGTAAAATGTCATGTCATTGCAATGGAATCAATGGTAATATATGGAGGAAGCATAATGTACAACAGTGAATGATTTTATTGGCCTGTATTGCTAACAGAGTATTTGAGGATGAGTTTGCAATATTTGTCTGTTTGGGGAATATGTTAAATGAGACGACAAGATTTTCATAGTTTTCTATAGCTGAATGACTCAATGTTGCTCTTCTGTTTAGTTTGGATACCAAATGAATGGGTAGTTAATAAGATTGCAAAATAATAATATCCACTTGCATTTCACGCAAAAGTTTGTACCCTGCATCTATGGTTGGTGCCATGGTCAGAAGTCAAAACACTGCATTATTTCTAATTTGCATCAAAGCAAAAATCTCTCCATTTTCAGCTGTTTTGGGAGATGAGGTGGGGGGGGGGGGGGGGGTAGTTCATACACATATTTTATGTCTGTATGTCTGTCTGTCTCTGTATATCTGTCCAGGGCTGCAAGACACACCATTCTCTGATCACCTCCCAACTTTACCAAAACACTGATCTGGGGTCAGGCATAATAATGTCGCACCAAAACTCTCAAATTTTCTGTAATTTAGGTCTTCATAATTTTTCAAAAATTTAAATGGGGAAACCAAGCTGTTTTAACAAATTTTGGCATCCTGGGAAAATGCTTTTTTGGGAATTTGCAGAAGGCACAGCTGGCTTGAAAAATGTTGGCTGTGGTAATTAGGAGTACCTCCCAATGCTATGAGCTGTAGATGTTTAAAATTTATGTCTTGTTATTTGGCTGCTTATGTATTTATATATACACTTATACGCATAATGGAGTTTTTCTGTATTCTCAAATCCAGGAAGTGTGAACTTGGGACAAGACTGTGAGGTGCACTGTTCTTCCTGCTATCAAATTCAAATCTATGACGGGATCTATCTTGCATCTGCTGCCATAATCCATCATTCACTAAGATTTTTACAGGTAAATAAATTCAGACTTGTTAGAAGGGAAAAAAAATTCCAGGTAAAGTGTGGTTGAATTCAGCATTCCATTCTCTTGAGACAAGTTTCTTGAAATTCAACAAGTCACTGAAAGAACAAGAGGGAAAAAAAAATGTGATTCCACCACTGAGTGTAGTACTTGGCCGGAGTGGATTCAGTAAATATCAGCAATATAAATGGATTGCATTGGATGGTATCTGAATAATGCAAACTGTGTAAGTGACTGCATAAGAGCATTTCATAAATGCCTAAAATATAAATGTTATCTGGATTTCATGGATTGTACTTCTCAGAGGGTTCTCTGAGGAGAGATCATTCTGGAAATATTTTAAGATAGATTAGATTACAGAATAAATACATGCACTTTATAATGGTGAGTGCCTTGGTGCAAATGCTTGTATGAGTGTGTGTGCATCTTGAGTAAGCACAAATTTATGCATAATGAAATGCGACTTAATAAACAACAGCAGTGCAAGACTGTGCTTGAGGTGGTTTATTCAAAAAAATTTAGATGCGGGTGCCATGTTTGACAATAGGGACTGCTGCAATGTTCTACGGGGGTGGGGCAGGATGCATTAGATACAATTGGGCATTTATTTCTTTTTGTTTTGAAACAACCATAAACATTTTCTTCTTATTTCTGCTCTTCTCTTTGGTAAGAGAAAATTTTACGAGTAGTCGAGAGCACTCTTACCGAGATAGGAGAAAACAGGAAGCTATTATCTCTGTCCACAAAATGCTAGTCAAATCACAAATTGCTTGTCTAATCACAAGTTTTAAAACCAATACATTAAAAATGCATCATATAATCACATTTTGATTGTTTTATGTTTTTGAGAAATTCTAATAATTTAATTACTTAATTAGTGGGCTAAAGATTTGGCCAGCAGATCCTAATTTGGCAGATCCTAATGAGGACTAAGCTATACAAACCCTGAGATACTTGCGTACGTTCTGCTTTTGAATGGCTTTCTTATTGCTGTTGGACACTTTGGCCATCCAGGCCTTGGGCAGAGAGCACGTTTTTAGAGATCGCGCGCATCTCTTTGCTGAGACATATGAATGGCTACTCGTACCAAATGCGAAAGCAACCATTCTTGAGCACAGATTATTACCATGATGTGTTATGGCTCTCTTGTACTAACAAATGCAGTGGCGAATAGAAATCTCCATTCAAATGAAGAAATTCAATCCTCGTCGAAATGTAGGCGGACGAAAACATACAATCACAACTGTATACTACACGTTAAATCTCAGAGATTTATCGAATTATTTGTGAGTAGTTACATTCATTGGTTATCACAGAATAACCAATGTGCCGTGACAAACTAAAGAAAATGTGGCCGCGATATTTCAAAGGGCGGGACGCGGTATGGGAGTCAGGCAGCTCAAATTATGAGATTTTCAAGTTATGAGAAATTTTCGTGGTATGAGGCAGTTGACAGCATAATCGGCCAAAAGCGCAAGGGTGAAAGAATTCTGTATGCAACATCCACCAATATCGAACGTAATTAGTACATTTCTGGCTTACCTTGATGTTTAGGAATCCAGAGAAAGATTTGGATGTGTTAAAACATCAAGCATTCAGTCAAGAAAATTTCAAGTTTAATTTTTCGTGCTGCTTTATGTGGTAATCCATGTTACAGATGACACACCAGGTTGCTAGGGCATGCGCAACATATGAATTCACAATATTAATATTCAATATTAATATTATAAACCCTCTTCTCAATGATAAAACCCCTCAAAATATATTGGCACCTCCTTGTAGTTCCCCATTTAAAACCAGCGAGGTGCATACTGCACCGCGCTGCATCTGAATTTTCACATGTATGCAAGTGTACTTGGGTACGGTACGATGTTACTAGTGTGAAAGCTCACCAGCGGGGGGAGAGGGGAGGGGAGGGGAGGGGGGACAATCGCACTGTGGTTTGGTACGGAACAATGGTGCCAAGTGTGAAAGTGCCCAAGATTGCCACGAGCAGTCAGCTCTTTGCACACGGCACGTGGCCTTACATAGTGTTTTGTCGGTGTCATATATGCTAATTAACAACAACCGCGACGCTTTTTCAATTGACGATCAAGTGGGATTCAACATTCAGCACTCCTAGGTAAGAGCAGATTGTTGGTAAGCAGGATGGTAAGAGTGTGAGGTGCATCCAGAGTTTATTTCTCTCATTTTTTCTCTTAGCGAAAAGATAAGAGAAAATATAAAAGAAATTTAAGCGAATATTGCTGCATGAGGCCCAATGTTACCGACATATTCCATCTCTGCCAGCTTCAGAGCTACACTAAAGCGACATCACACCTATTTACAGATGAATATTCAAACCCAGGGCGCTTTGTTTCTATGACCACAGCATTCCATTGCATGGAAAATATCTTGTACAGTACAGCATTTTATACCCATTTCCCTGTCATTCAGCAGGACATATTCAATATCATTGGAAACCTTAGGATCAACACAAGAATTATAATAGGCGTGAGGTCCCGCAGATTCGAATATAGCAGCTGCATTCGACGGACCCATATATGAGTCCATACGTTTTATGGAGTTTAAAAAAAAAAAAAACTCAATCAAGCACAACCATTAAAAAGAGCCCCTGTATTATAGAGCTGTATACAGTGTTTTATCTCAAGTTGCTTGTTTGAAGATTGGCTTGTATCATTAAGGGGTGATCTGGGGTTAAATGAAAAATGACACCAGGAAACAACTCAGAATTAATCTAAAGAGGTATATGTAATAATCACCAAAAAAAGATACAAGTTGACATTTTTCTGTTTATGCAGTTGCCATGGCAACTGGGCAAGCTCATTAAATATGCAGAAAACTTCTGGCAACAATTCCTCTTTAACTCTATGGTAGAATTCAGTTTTTCTTTCATCCTTTAAATTTGATTATCCAAATGCAGTTGCCAAGCCATTCTTTGCCCAATATATCAGTTTTGTGATTTTGTGGCATTTTACTCAAATTTTGAAATTATTTTGCAAATATTCAAAAAAAGTAAGCGATGGGCAAAATTTCTCTATGTCATTGCATCTGTGATGAAGTGAAGTACCCGCAGCCAAAATTTCATTGATTTTCAATGATAAATAAAAAAGTTATGGCTGCCACAAACATGAGAAACATGGAAAAAGTCAGTCTACCAGAGCTGTAAACTGAAAAAATTTGACTGAATGAGTTTAATTTTCAAATTATTACAGCAAACAAAAACTTACTGGGAAAATTCACTTATATAACAGGCTATACAATAAACTCGAGCTGTGAGCACAGTTCCGGGATCTTTCACTGGAAATAATCCTGAGATGCTTTTTTTATTTTCATACATTAACAGTTTTATCATGCCTAGTCGGAATTCCACAGATGTGCATGAAGTACATTCTACAAAAAAACCTTGAAGAATGTAATATACTGTAATTAAGCCAGATAGGGGAAGTGTTCCACAGTTCAGTACAGCTGCTGTGCTACATTTACATGATATACTTCACTGCTTGTTTACAAATTTGATGCTTTTGTCCATAAATAATACCCATGACCACCTAACTATTGCGCCATCTGGGAATAATAGTTTTAACCATATGGGGGAACTTCTGTTCCATGGCTTCGGTTTAATTCTATCCTGACATTCTGAGTGGTTACACTGCATAAAGAAACAAGACTGAAGTTCAGATCTTCAGTTACTTACAACAGAACCAATATAGAGCCTTTACATTGATTTTCGTAACACTGAGACTGGAGTAATTCTCATCGCCACACCAGGAGACTTTTTCCACAAATAAGGGCAAGGTCACTGCAGCAAAGACAACAAAATGAGAGTAAGAATTATGTTACTTTGGTAAATCCAAAGCGACTTATCATAGATTAGACTAAGCCAGGACCAGTGGGAGTCATGTAGATTAAAGGCTGAAGTTTACTTGCATTTAATTCATGCATTTGTGAGCCCATGACAGCTGCCTGGCGTATTCAGCGTCCGTTTGGAGCCTTGGTTTTGCACATGAGTAGAAAGGGTAGCATAGGGGCAAATGTGATGGGATCAGAGGTTTACTTGTAAATCCAGAAAATCTATAAGGTCTGGTCAATCAGTTCTCTGGTGTACCCTCTCATAGAATTCTCCTATAACATGCAGAGTACATGAGCAAGTATGTGAACTACTCCATCCATGATGCCTTTGGTTGTCTATGTTCATGCGTGTTTAAAATGCTAGTTTCTCACAGACATAAGGGCCTTGCTTAACCAACCTTGCACCTTCACACCAAGTACATCAACCACTGCTGGCTGCACAGCCAGTATACAGTATAGTCAAAAACACTTATGGCATAACTTCAGATCAATGTAATTCCATAGAATCTACTATTATTATAGTAGATAATTATATAGGACTTAAATGTTCCTCTTCATAAGTAAGTGTCAGCGCTGTATATTTCCCGAAAAACCTGACAAACTTTTGAAACACAAGATAGCTGGACATTGAAGAGGCACACTTGATTTTTCTGGGCTGATTTTCCTGTGCGCACCAAGGTCTGACCATGTGTGCACTGATAGATTACTTTGTCTATTACAGTGTTCGACCAGCAACAGGGGCAAATTGGTGATTCTCTGGGTTGAGTTTTTGATTAGATGGCACCGATGGGAGTGTCATAATGTGACCACCTGACCACGTAAACTGAAGCGCGTCCTATTTTCTGATTCCACCAGTTGATGCCGAAAAATGAGCACCGAAATGGAAGGCAGCTATGCTAATTTAGCAAAATATAATAATGACATAGTAATGCTTCATAAATCATCAATATAAATCTTGAAATATTGCCTACGTACATACGTTTGGCATTGATCATGATTTTGTTTCTCACAACTGTCTCTCACTTACTGCAGGTGTATGTTAGGTCATGGTAGCAGAATATAAATTTGTTAGCAAAAGTTATCCATTTAATTGATTTTATCTGATTCTACCCACTCGATTTGGAACATTCATTTTTTGGAATGTGGAATGAGTTCATATGCTTCAATGAATACTTATTGCCAGACAACAGGCATGAATTTAGTGTTAATAGAGAAGTCTTTGCGCGTACATTGTAGCGCATCTGTATTCCAAGATTCCTTCTGCATTGCATTCAAAATAACAGCTGCCCAGGCTTAACATGCCACCAGGTTATTTCAGAATCCACTTGCAGGTTTTACTTAAATGCAATTAATTACATTAAAATGTGTGGTTTTTTAAATATAAATCTATTTAAATCTATTTATTAATTGTGGTAAATTGCATAGTTTTCAATATAAAGAGTAAGAGAGCTAAGAACTGGACTGCATGTATGATGGACTGAAGAGAAGATTTGCAGCATTACTGGTAACGTGTGAAATTTCCTGCACCTCTCTCCATTAATGATTGTGGATGCAGTAGCATGTATTATACAGAATGAAACTTACCATAAATTTACCTCCATGATAAATGGATGACCTAATACTATGGCCAGATTTCACAGCCAGTGCTGTCTTTGCAGCGCACCATAATCCACAATGCTACGCTACTGATGTTATTTAGCGTGTATATGTGACTGTGTTGTCTCCTATATGGTTATTGTCACATACTGGCCAGCAAACTGTTATAATGCCATTAAGAATTGAATGTAGTGCCCAGCATATACTAGCACATTATGAAGTAAATGTGTGACTTCAATTGTGGCTATTATTTTTTTTCCCTTGGCGAACATCCTGATTTCATTTATTCATTTATTTTAGTAAACAACATAAATGCACAGAGTAACTTTCTCTAATTAGCAATTAAATCAATAATATGCTTTATTAATGCAATAAAGACAAGCACCTAAATAAAATAAACAATAAAATTAATTGTGCGTGCACCAGAGCCCTGCCATAGGGTGACAGTATTAATATCAAAGATGACCCAACCTCTTTTGATGGATCACAGCTCTTTTTATCACTTTCACTTGTGGCTATTGTTTAACGCCTGTGTGTACCGTATTTAAATTTATCCAGAGGAAGCACTCCAATTAATGGATAACAGGAGAAGCACTATACGTAGTCCTTGAATTTATTTCAAATAATAGGAAAAATCTGGCTCTCAAACCAAAAATCTCTACAAGATGTGATATAACTGACAATGTCACTTAGCTGGTGGTGAAATACTATAAAGGGTGACACTGTGAGCTAAGTGACATTGTCATTGTCACATCTGGCATCACATGCTGGATAAGGATGTGTTATTTCACCCTTCACAAAGCATGACATTTATGATTTATGACGACATTATGTCTCATTTATGAAGGCATTATACATGCTGTATAAAACCTTTATGAGCAACACTTCATCTAAAGTGTGACCAACCCTTCGCTTTTAAACTCATGCTGAATATGTAGCAGCAATTTCTTTCAGAAATCAATGCATGTATTGCCTAAAATGAAGCCGAAAGGAAACAACCTCCAAACTCAAGCTTCAATTGAATCATTCCTATTTCATTAATTCATATTTAAAAACTGCATAAAACTCACTCCTCCAGGGCAACATTTTTGGCACTAAAAATATCTAATTGTACTTGACCAATTAAGCTAAGTGATTTCATCAGTTCATGAGCAAGTGAGCAAGTAGGTGGAGGAATATGCAAACAAGAAAGTGTGAATGAGTTCAACTAAGGAAAAAAAAATCTGTCAAGATTTTGCTGCACTGCGTTTGACCACTCGTGATCTCATACCACTGGGCTCCTACCTTTCATTGGCTTGGATTCCTTGGTTCTACTGTCTCCTAGCAACTTGCCAGGCACCTTTGAATCACTAGGTGTTATCTGTGTGATTCACTGCTCTCTCTACTATTCCATGGTGTACTCTGAGGGCTGCAAAATAAATAAAAAAAAGAAAAAAATCTGCTGTCGTTGGTAGTTATAGCAACTGTCATTCAAGTTTGTTCTGTGTGTATATTGTCCTGGAGTGAACCTGGCTGCATATGATGCAGTGATGAACACCCCCTTGTTTTTAATTTTTTAAAGTACTTTTTTTTCTCTGCAGTCTGCAGCCACATGGTAAGCCCTCAGATGTCACTGAACAGGGGCGGAAATTCCAGGGATGAGAAAGTAAGTCTTGCAGTTCAAAGTCTGAGACCCCTTTGAAAACCTAGAGTCGATACGCATTAGCCTGTTTTATTGCTTATGTGCTCAAAGAGTAAATTGAACACATTCTTTCATCTGAAGATGGAGTGCCTTTTTTGTTTTTGTTTTTCCTATGGTTGTTTGCCTCCCCTTATTTCCAGCGAGACTTCCTAGATCTTTTTTTTTCTTGTAATTTTACCTGCTCCTCACTGCACCAGTTGGATTAGCCATTAGAGCCATGCAGCATTTCCTGTCTTCCCTTTTAATTTAAAATATATTTATTTTACCTCACAGGGAAACTGGTTTGCAGCCTGGATTGCTAAAATTAACCGGCAAATGAAGACAAATATGAGGAATGACATTTTCAGCATGAAGATATCAGTGCTGCTATTCATTGGAGGACTATAAAAGTATAATGTCACTCGTGGACAAGTATTATTTTGTTGATCACTGAAGAAAACACACGGCAATATCAAATCAGTATGCTGCAAACACTCAGAGCACCTAAACGCCAATGGACAACCCCTTGGCAAACCTCAGCCGATTCGTTCCTCATCAAACCTCGGATGTGTGACTGCGGAAGCCATCAGTCAGAAAATTTTTTTTTTCTGAATAAACATGGCGGTGTCCAGTGGCAGCAGCACTGGGTTCGATGTCAAATTGGTGAAAACATTGTCTTACCTCTTGTGTCAAGATACAAAGAAGCGTCGCCACACACTGATTTTACGAAGGTCAGTTTTGCCTCCATTTTTAGGTGGCGATGTAGTGCGTGGATTTAGACAACTGCGGAAATGGGTCTTCCGGCAAAGAAATGTCAGGCGGAGCAGCATATCAACTCTCTGTCACGCATATGAGGCTTGATGAAGAGTAGTGGAATCTGCTGAGAAGTTTCGAGTTTGACGACAACAAACAGAAAGACGTAACGGACAGAGTGATTTAAATCTGCGGAAATACAGCACCAGCGTGGATAAAGGTACCGCTAAAGTTAACGTGAAGCTGGCTTAGCCTTTTCGTCCACCTTTCTCTGATCGGCCTGGCAGGTGGTGTAGGATTACAACAGGTGTCAGTGTAGTCCCGGCAGGCAAAACTTGGGGAGACTGTCGATAGGGGGGAGCGGTTTTTGGGTATGACTGGTGTGTACCAGATGTTATTTCAGGCCTTGAATTTTGGCAAGAATAAACTACCGTAACTGTTTCAGATACAACTTATTTCAATCAAGGTTTTTGTCATTAAAGTTTTAAAATATCAAATTCTATAAGAGGTCCATATGGATGGCAACTTATGCATTTATTGTCATAAAATACTTATTAATACACTGATGATTTCTCGTTGGATACTCAAAATTTTAAATCTTGCTTGTGTCACTGTAAATGTTGATAATTTGCCGTGGCGAAATATTTCTCTTTATAATGTAAGACATTGGCTTGCACACATTTCGCAAAGTAATAACTATACCAATAAATCTGAATATAAATGTTTTACACAGTATACCTAAGGCGGATAAGTGATCATTTCTCACAAATGTGAAAATATAATCAGTCCCGCTATGAGAACAGTTTTTAATCCGCACTACCCCATGACACTTGCAACTGAGAAGGGCTTTATCGCGTTAATTTGTCGGTAACAGCCAAAGTTTATTCCTGAGATTAGCACTCAAATTATCAGTAAAAGGTGACAAAAGTTAGTAGACTTTACGTTAAACTGTTTGATCCGACTGAACAAGTCACTGCTTTCTTGACTGAAAGTTGTTCAGCTTATACACAGCGAGGACTAAAGCCTCCGGATTTCCAAAGGTCGAAACATTTCTTGTGGACTTTGGAAAAAGTGATACTGTTATTGTAAGTTACAACTACAAAAATATTTGGCATTTTATTTCTATTTTCAGAAGTTCAGGTTTTGTTTATAATTTAAATAATATTAAAGTGGTGGCAAAACATGTTGTTTTGCTTTCTCCGATAACAGCGCTTTAGAACTAAAGGTTTCATTTCTTAATTCTTATCGGCAAATATTATGGCAAAAATACATAAATTTGCAGACATTAACTTTCCTGGAAATAAATATATCGCCAACTGCGCAAAAGAAAATCTGTAGAAAAAATTACTTCTGGCGTTTACACTATTCTACAAAATATAATGGATGTCATGTTGTCCGTCAAAAAAATTTAAACGCTGAACTTATTTGGACTTCTTTGCGATGGGGATTTACTCTAAGATATCTGTGAAACGGCCGGCCAACATGTCTTCACTCAAAAAAATGAAACCCCATGAAATGAACTCAGTTTTGTGGAAGCAGTTGACATAAGTACATTCCACTCACTGCATTTAATTGTGGCCAAAAATTATAGAAGTCAAATAAAGGTTTTGCAAAGCTATTGCGTGGAACCAGCTGACGTAACATTATTAAGTAAATCTAACATGTCATCAGGTTTCATTTTTTTGAGTGATATCATTCACTCTATGTCTTGGTTCAGTGAGTAGGTCACGTCCACCTGACTTTTGGCTGACACACAGCCAACGGCGCGTTGGTGAAAGTGGAACCTTTATCCACGCTGGTCCTGTAAGCAATCTACAGGCAACCGTAAAATACAACCTACTATTGATCATGTAAATGGCAGCTGGGGCAAACAAAACTTTGTATTTCTTGTATGTCATAAAAGCCACCCTCATCTTAATCCCAATTCCGAAACAGTTGGGACAAAGTGTAAATTGTGAATAAAATCAAAAAGCAATGACTTTCAAATCACTACAGCCAGAATTTTATTCACAATAGAACAGAGATAACATAGCAAATGTTGAAACTGAAAAATTGTGCAATTTTATCCACAAAATGAACTCATTTCAAAAAGTTGGGACAGGGTCCAGTTTACCATGGTATAGCATCCCCTCTTCTTTTAAACACAGAGTGGAGGCGTCTGGGCATTGAGGAGACAAGTTTCTTGAGTTCAGTCTTTGGAATTTAATTCCACCCTTGTTTAATACGGGCTTCCAGCTGCTGGAGAGTTTTGGGTCTCTTTTGACGGACTTTTCGTTGAAATATGTGCCAAATGTTCTCAATCGGTGAAAAATCAGGACTGCAGGTAGGCCGGTTCAGCACACGGATTCTTCTACTACAAAGCCATGCCGGTGTAATAGCTGCAGGATGTGGTTTTACATTGTCCTGCTGAAATACACAAGGCCTTCCCTGGAAAAGATGTCGTATGGAGGGGAGCATATAAAAGCCTTTATATAACTTTCAGCTTCATGGTGCTTTTTAAAACATGGAAGAGTCCCACACCATATGGACTAATGCATCCTTACAAGGGCGTTGGTTTAATGTAATAATTGGTAGGGACACGTATGTGATGCTAGCGCAGAAAGCGTGCGAGCAGGAAAATTTTTCATAAATCTGAGCACAGATACTGCCTTTACTGCGTACAGATTATCCGAATGAGTGTTTCTTTGTTTTTTTTAATAATGCTGCGCAAGGTACCACCATAATTATCATATAAAGATGGCGCATACATAAACTTGCCACAACTGAACTGACAGCTGCAAACCATCATAGCGCACTCATGAAACCTTCTAGTACCCAAAGAATCTAGTAACCTGGACATTGATACCAACTGAGTGGATTTATAACTACGTTAGCAAGCCAGCTCGCAATCTCCTCTATTAAGCATCTTAATGTGCGCTAACGCTATTGCAGCCGTGATAAACACATAAAAATGGACCATCGACTATGAATTGGACAAGGAGCAAACTGAGCGTTAATCGGACTGGATCATGTTGGATTTATGTGTTTCTTTCATTTCCCCCACAGAGCCAAAGTTGGTTCGGACATTTTGTCTTTCGAACGTTATATTTGCTGAACATCATGAGACCAATTTGAATGCTTTCCCTATAATTCCACAGAACAAGTCATAATTATGACCTCACCTGAAGCCCTGATACACCTGTATCCTTGCAGCTTGCTCTGTTTCTCTTGCTTGCGCTGCTGTGGTTCCTGCAAATAATTACTTAATAATGGATTCTTTGCGGGATTTCTCCACTGAAATTCACCTCATAATTTGACGTATCCACCTGGCTTATATTTACTACTGCTAGCAACCCCATTACTAACCAACATATGACAGAAACCAGGTTTAGTTTGCTCGTTGAAACAACGGACATGTTCAATTAACATTAGTTTAATTAACATTATTTTCCGGTAAAAACTAAGGTAGTCAGCAAGTTTTAAGAGTGCACCCAGAGCTGTTGACAATGGCGACACCTGCAAGCGAAACAGCACACAGGGAACTAAACCAATCAAAAAACAGATTGGTCTCAAAGACGCATTTGGGAAGCGGTGCTGAAGTGGGAAAGGATGTAACCCTTTGTGTGCTGCATGAGGTGCATTTTTTTTCCTTCAGCCTTAATATTGGTGTGGACATTTCAGCCATTGTTTGAGATTGGTATGGACATGTCCATACACTGAATACACAATTCTACGCCATTGCAGCCCTATACCATCAGAGATGCTGGCTTTTGAACTGAACGCTGATAACAGGGGGGTGGTCTTTCTCCTCTTTAGCCTGGAGGACACGATGCCTAAGATTTCCAAGAATGTCAAATTTAGACTCGTCTGACCACAGGACACTTTGCCACTTTGCTACAGCCTATTTTTAATGAGCCTTGGCCCACAGAACACCGCGGCGTTTCTGGATCATGCCCAACAATGGCCTCCTTTTTGGATGCTATCATTTTTGGTGGCATCAGTGGATGGCACGGCGGACTGTGTTTGCAGACAGTGGTTTCTTTAAGTATTCCTGGGCCCATTTAGTAATTTCAATGACAGAATCATGCCGTTGAGAAATGCAGTGGCGTCTGAGAGCCTGAAGATCACTGGCATCCAGTAAAGGTCTTCGGCCTTGTCCCTTACGCACAGAGATTTTTTCCAATTTCTCTGAATCTTTTGATGGTGTTATGCACTGTTGATGATAAGACCTTCAAAGCCTTTGCAATTTGACATTGTTTTTAAAGTATTCCAAAATTTTTTACGCAAGCCTTCGCAGGTTGGACAGCCTCTGGCCATCTTCATTTCTGAGAGACCCAGCCTCTCGAAGACCTCCCTTTTATAGCCAAAAATGTTAAACACCTGATTCCAGTTAACTTAATTACTTGGGAAATTTTCTTTCAGCTAATTCTCTTTTATATGAATTGCTTTTTCAGTCCTTTTTTGCCTGTGACCCAACTTTTTTGAGAACTGTTGCAGCCAGAAAATTTAAAATAAGCTCATTTTGTGGATAAAAATGTAAAATGTCTCTGTTTCAACATTTGAGATGTTGCATTGTAAATAACATATTGGCTCATGTCATCTGAGAGTCATAGCATTTCGATTTTATTCACAATTTATACTTAGTCCCAACTATTTCAGAATGTGAAACGTTTCAAACTGAGTCTAAAGATGGTCTTGGCTCTCCAGAAGGGAAGTAGCATTTCAAACCTGCCTATTATAAAGCTGAGCTTGACTCCTCCCTGAAATCTAAATCTCTAGTGTGATGAGGCTTCCAAGCTTGTTTTCATTAGCCTGTCAAATTCCCATACCAAGCAACAATGCAAAACATCGAAACCAATTAAATAAAACTTCTATCAAAGATAGTTATCATCTCAGTTAATACTTTAAGAGAACACATTTTCTTCAAGAAAAAAAGATATTGTTAGACCATCGATTGTTGTGAAAGCAGCATGAGATTCAAAACACAGTTTGCTGTCAACAGCAATAGCGAAGTGCTATTTATAGCTATACACCAACTCAATGCCAGCACCTCTGATGGTGGTTAGTACATAACTAGAAGCATTTCTGAACATGGTTATCCTCTCTTTTAGTTTTTGGCACATTGGGAGGGAGGACTCAAACAAGAATACGAAGTCATCAACCAGTGGCTGTTTTTGTTGCTCCTCCCCTTCAAAAATTGATATAATCACAGAATCATCCTCAAATTTGATTATGTGTCTATTTGCATGGTTAGTGTAACAGTCATCAAAGTACAATATGTAGAGAATATATTGGAGAACCAGTTGAAGAGGGCAGCTGAACCTATCAACTCAGTATCCAGTCAACTAGATTAAAATTCAGTTTAGAAAGGTGTATTAGCTTTTCCAGTAATAGATGTGGCTGATTAGCATGAAATGCCAGGGATATCTCTATGAATAACAGCAGAGTACGAGCCTTTCCACCCCTCTAGCTGCTAATACAGAAAATGTATTAATGTGACAGTAATGTCCTCCACACCTCTGCCAGAACTGTATGCACATTACTATGGATTTCTACACCTGCTATAAAGCCTCATTTTTAATACGCTGCTTTGGTGTTTTCATAATTAAAGATGTCAACGCTACTGGCCTGAAGTCATTTAATGTTACAGGGGTTTTAGTCCTTGCAACTGGGACAACTGTGGAATTTTTTACATAAGTTACGGGCCCCTTGTTGCTGCAACAATAGCAATACAATGAAACAAAGATGGTTCACAGCTTTTCAACACAAGGTTTGAGAACCAGACTGCAGATATGACCTGACCCAGAACTCTTACAGCACTCGTTGAGTCTAAGCAGTGTTTTTCTACACTTCCAATATCAACAGCCAAAGCAGGAGGAGCCAAAGGTGTTGTGCTTTAATACATTCAGCGAATCAGTAAGGTCAAGATTATGATTTTCAAATCTTAACTAATGTGTGCTACTCATCAGACAACTGATCATCTTAATTTAAGCCAGCCGGGGAAATTTTACTATTGCCTTCATCATTTGACCCAGTCATAGATTTCATACCGCTCCAAGCTTTCCTGAAATTGTTATTGGCCCATTCTGATTCAATTTTCTCTGTACCTGAGTTTTATCCTTTTTATTTTCTGGCCCCTTCTGCTTCTCTTCTTCTTTTGTTTACTTATCTTCTGTAACCTTACTCCCCATTAACCCTTAGAGTGCTATAGGCAACCATAGTTGCTCAATGATGTTAGATATGAAAATCAGATGATGCTGAAAACCGATAATGTGACAACTTGTTTAAAAGAGCTCTGAAAGGGAAGCTCTTTTAAACAAGTTGCCACATAACAGGTTTTCAGCCGCTAAGGATGATTACATTTTTATTTTCAAGAAAATGTATTCACTGCTTTAAAGGTTAAAAGCATTTTCCCTTTTAAGAAGATGACCCAATCGGACCTCTAAGAGCTGAAGAGGCCCATGGCTTGTTGTATACGAAAATCTTGACAACCTGACCAAGAATAATGTTATGTCAACAAAAAGAGATGTAGATACACACAATGTCGATTAACTCATCAATTTCGTCCGATGATTCTGTTAACGGCAACAAATCTGCTCAGTCAGAATACACCTGCAGGGCAAGAAGTATCTTCATTTGAGACCATCCTCTGCCTCTTACACATCTTATCATTTCTCAACAGTCTTCCAATTGGTTAGAAGGTGAATAGTCTTATGATCGAAGGATCCATGTGCTGGGCCTGGCTCAGACGTATATCGTCACTGTCGGGGGCAAAACTCCTATGTCTAAAACTGTTACTTTTCAGGAAATTAAAACAAAAAGTGTGTAATAACTGGACATGACGTCATCAAACTTGGGATACTGTCTTTACATACAGCCAGATATTTGAATGTGTCAATATTTTATGAATATTAAATTAAAATTAATGCATTAATATTAAATTAAAATGAATAAATTAAAGCAGAAGTGACCATCTCGGCGCAGGTTCGCTCCCCGCCTTGTACCAACCAGCAGTGGTCGGCAACTCTTCTCAGAAGTAGTGCGCAATCGGCCAATGTGCTACAGAGATGGAAATCGGGAATGGTCTTCTGGAAAGAGTAATGTAGATTAGTGTTCCCCTCGGCACCTCCTGTTGACCAGACAGGTACTCATAAGCAAGATTCTGAGCTCACCTATGTTTGGGTGTCCTCCGCCCTCATTCTGAGCTTCCAAAAACTCAACAAGTGATTGTATAAGATGGAGGAGATCCACGAGCTAGGTACACTCTCCTGAGTTGGCAACAGGGGACTGCAAAGGCATAAAAGCCTAAGAAATTACATAGTGTTCCTCAATTACGTATTCCAGATTCGGGTGCGATTGGAGATGCCAGATTGATAATTAAAAAAAAAATTTAAAATAAAAAAACAATTACTTCAGATTGGTGTACTCTGATTACTGAACGCTTTCACCTGCTAATGACTCACCGTCTGTGTAGAAGTTTGTTTCCTGAAGAAGGCTGGATGCTCAAGTGTGTTTAAATAACATTTTTGATTATGTTCCCACTGTAGAACTTGCCATGGAATAAGTATGCCTTTTCTTTTTTTTTTTTTGATGAAGTTTCAGTCTGTTAGCTAGCAAGAGACAGGCCTTGAATAATGTCACTCTGGTAATTTCTTATTACGTCGCTAGCTAGCTCAGCACTTCAAAATGTTGTTGAAATCGATCAATCAGGTACACTACATACCTTTTAACTGAATTTGCAATCACCTAAGCCTTATATGAAAACACTTTGAGCTGTTTACCAACAGTATTGTATCCGCTCTTCTTGTTGACGTTCTTTGAAATATGGCGGAGGGGTGGGGGTGGAGTTAGGAGGTTTGGTTGACAGTTTCAGGATCCAATAGAGTAAGGGGGTTAAGTCACTGGCGGTTTTAAATAGTTTACATTACTTAAATATTTGTAAAATCACAGTCAGACATAAAGGTACTGATTTATGGAAAAAAATTTTAATCACGATTTTTGCCCGACAGCGACAATATTCTCCCTTTATGGAAGTACAACAGAGATCCAGGGTTACAACATGGTGGGCAAAACAATAAAATAAAATTAAAAAAAAAAAAAAAAATATATATATATATATATATATAAACACACACACACACACACACACACACACACAGACACACAACCACTCAAAAGTTTGGGATCACTTGGAAATTTTCTTGTTTTCCGTGGAAACACACATGAAATTGGTCTGAATAGGAAATATAGCAAATGAACAGAACATGCTGACACTGTCTGAGTTACAAATAATGATTTTAATGGAAAATTATGCATATGTACTTCAAACTTTGCCTTCATCAAAAAAAAACCACCTTTACTGTTGATACTGAAAATGGTGTTTGACGGGAACTATTTAGCGCACCTGCTAGTTGACAACCTGTGAGGTGTCTTTGTCTTAAACGACACACTCTCTGATATTTTTCTTCTTGCACAGTTGTGCATTGGGGCCTCCCACTCCTTTTTCGGTCCTTGTTAGTGCCAGTTTGTGCTGCTCTACGACGGGAGTAGTTGACAGCATGGTAAGAAATTTTAAGTTTTCAATTTCTCGCATTGAATAGCCTCCTTTTTTAAAGCACAACAACAGACTGACGGGTCTTTATAGGAAGTTCTTTCTTTCTGGCCATTTTGAGCCTGTAAACAAACAAACAACTGCTGATGCTTCAGGTACTAAACCAACCTCAAGAATGCCATGCTCCCTTTTGCGCTCCCTTATTAGTTCAACGGTTATCAGCTTTGCAACAGATTTGCAGAAGGGTTTACTAATAATCAATTAGTCTTATAAAATGCTTAACTTGGATTAGCAGCCACACCAGGAGATTGATGCAGAGGACTGACAGTAGCTGATAGTAGGCCTCTATGCAAAAATGTAGTTCATTCTTTGAAATTCATCAGATTAATTTTAATCATTAGTGAAATGCATAAAAATGTTTGTGAAATGCAAGAAAGTAAATTTTTCTTTGCAGAATTATGCAAGTGATCCCAAACTTTTGAGTGGTAGTGTGTATCTATATATATATATACTGTATATATTTCTTTTTAATACATAGGAGTTGAAGTGGCCTGGAACGGTCCGGAACTGCGTTCTGCCTCCTTAGTTTGAATTTAAATATTTATTTGAGAGATTCACAGTGGCCCCCAACTGCTTACAAAATGCCTGCCAGAATCTGGTCGTAAACTGAGGGCCTCGGTCAGACATGACATCCTGCGGATGCTCATGCAACCGGAACACATTGTTGACCACGAGATGCGCTGTCTCCCGCGCCGAAGGCAGCTTGGATAGCGCGACAAAATGAGCCGCTTTAGAAAAACGGTCAACCACTACCAAAATGACCGTGTTTACTGTCAGATACAGGCAGCCCCATAACAAAATCTAACGCAATATGCGACTAAGGGTGCCTGGGTGCGAGCAAAGGTCACAGCAAACCAGCGGGGGGGAGATGGGAAGTCTTATTCCTGGAACAGACACCACAGGCAGCAACAAACTCCCGAATGTCCCTCATCATATCAGGCCACCAAAAACGTTGGGCTAGGAACTACTTGGTCCGGTGGGTCCCCAGGTGCCCCGCCAAGCGGGAAGAGTGTCCCCACTGGAGGACCTTTGGCCTAAAACTATGCGGGACAAACAAACAGCCAGGAGGCTCCTCCCCAGGACTGGGATCAGACTTCAACGCCTCCTGAACCACCGCCTCAACCTCCCACTGAATGGGTGCCACGATCTGCGCCGAAGGAATAACAGGCTCCGGGGTAGGATCGCAATCAGTGCGATCATACATTCGTGACAGAGTGTCAGGCTTAATATTTTTAGAGCCCGGGCGATAGGTGAGCATGAAATCAAAGCGGTTCAAAAAATAATGACCATCGCGCCTGCCGAGAATTATGCCACTTGGTTTGCTGAATTTATTGGAGATTTTTTGGTCAATCCATACCACAAAAGGGTGCTCAGCTCATTCCAACCAGTGGTGCCACTCTTCGAGACCAGCTTGACCGCTAATAACTCCCAGTCACTAATACTATAATTGCGTTCTGCGGCGAACAAAGACCGGGAGGAGTACGCGCATGGGTGAAGCTTATTATTCCAACGAGGGCGCTGGGACAGAATAGCACCCACGTCCACCTTCAAAGCATCTACCTCCACAACAAATGGGAGAGCTAAAACGATTTTTTAATTCCCGAAAGGCAGCATCAACTGCAGGAGACCAAAAAACGCTGAGGAGGTGTTCTTTTTAGTGAGCGCAATAATGGGGGCAGCAACGGCGCTAAAATTACAAATAAACCTCCTATAGAAATTCACATAGCCCAGAAAGCGTTGGACCTCCTTAACACTCTGCGGTGCAGGCGAATTCCTGACCGCAGCCACCTTGTCCGAGTCCATCCGCACCGACCCCTTGGAAACAATAAAGCCCAAGAAAAAGTCAGTTTGGGCGTGGAAAACACATTTTTCGGCTTTGACAAAAAGTTTGGCATTGAGCAGGGCTTCAGTATACGTCTGAAGTGTCGTTTGTGCTCCGACAGTGTTGAAGAAAAAATTGAAATGTTGTCAAGATAAACAAAGACGAATTTCTCCAACATCTCTCGAAGCACGTCATTGACGATGGCTGAAACAAGCCCGAACGGTAAGACCCGCTATTCGTAGTATGCATCATGAGTGTTAAAAGCCGTTTTCCATTCATCCCCTTCCCAAATGCGAATCAAATTTTACGCATGACAAACATCTAGCTTCATAAAAATGACTCCTCCTGCAGACGTTCCAACGCGGAATTCATTAACGGAAGGGGGAATCGGTTTTAAATGGTGATTTTATTCAAACCCCTGTAATCAATACAGGTTCTCAGACCGCCATCCTTTTTCCCCACAAAAAAGAATCCCGCTCCTGCAGGGGACGTGGACGGCTGAATAAAGTCATTGGTGAGAACCACCTGAATATACTCTCGGATAGCCTTATGCTCAGGTCCTGACAGCGAATATTGAGAATCCCTAGGCGGAGTTGTCCTAGGATAAAGATTAATTTCGCAGTGGTACGGACGATGCGGGGGTAACGTAGAGGCCTGTTGTTTACTAAACACCTCAGCAAGATCTGTGTAATCCCTGGGAACATTCGGAGGCAAGTAAAAGTTCAGGGTGGCCCCAAATTCCTTACCCTGCTCAGAATCAAATGACTCTGTGACTGATTCCGATTCACCAAAACCCTCTAAAAGGTAATCGTCTTCTGGCCGTCGCCAGAGGATCCCATTCCAACCCCTCCTCTGCCCCTTTTTCTAGTCTCGGAGGGTATCGTGAGAGCCTCCTCACACTCGCTCCAGGCATCAGCGTGCCCCGTGGCTTGATGTCTGGAAAAACAAGTTTCATTATCTCTACAATAAGAGCTGCGATTGGTGCCCCAGCGGACGAAAGGGTTGTTCTGTTCCCCCCAGCTGATGCAAGGTCTGTGTTCCCATAACCAAGAATGCCCTTCAACTACAAGAAAAGCAGGGGAACTGATAATAAAAAACCAAACCTCCTCCGAGTGACCACCAAATGAAATGAACATATTTGGTGGTTCAGACACTTCGGTTATCATTCCCAATCCAAGCAGGCGACCGTCCAAAGTTCTGACCAAGCGTGACTGTGGTAGCATAACAGTGGGAACAGAGTGCTTCCTAGCCCACCCAATATCCATCAAACAATCTACTGCGCCCGAATCTACGAACGCTTTAATACTAAGTCTCTTGTACCCCAAAGTCAGTTCGACAAGGATTAATGTTAGGAAGGGAAATTGCCCCTCTATTGCCCCCCACGTAGCTGGAGGGGTTTATCATTTTCCCTGACGCTTAGGACAACGTGGACGGGTATGCCCCGGCTTATTACAATAAAAAGCAGATTATTCTTCTGCTAGTAGGTTTATTAGTCCGACTGTCAAACGAATTGTCAATTTGCATGGGCTCAACCGGGGTACAACTTTCAGTGAGTGGAATAGCAGCCGTACACTCGCCACTAGCAACTTTAGCCTCATTGTCAGCTAGCGGCAGGCTGTTTAATCTCTCCCTGTTGTGTTTGTGAATGCGGTTATCAATTCGCACATCCGTACGAACTAACAAGTCTAAAGTCGAACAGGGTTCTAAAGTAGCCAGCACTTCTTTAATTTCCTCCGTAAGGGCATGGCTAAATACGGTCATTAGAGGAGCCTCCAGCCAGCCTGTCTCTGTGGCCAGAGAACGAAACAATTGAAAACTCAGCTGTGCTTTCTTTGCTCTGTTTAAGGTGCATTAAACGCGTAGCTGCGTCTTGACCACAAATTTCTTGATCGAATACTGACACCATCTCCCTAACAAGGGCCTCCACAGAATTTACGACCGGTGAATTAGATCTAATTAGTGGGCCGACCCACCTGAGCACTGTGCCAGCCAACAGGGATAATATAAATGCTACTCGAGAATCCTCATTAACAAATCGTGAAGGCTGAGCTCTAAATAATATTTCACACTGGGCGATAAAACCTTTACACTTTCCGGCCTCACTACTATATCTCTGGGGCAGTTGTAACTTAGGTTCTCGGGGAGGATGTATGGATGGTGCGTCTGCAACTTTTTGTGAAGCGTTTATCGTTGGAGATTTAATACTCTCAGTCAAGCTTAACAGAATGCTCTCCTGATTCTGAAGAGCGGTCTCTTGTAGGTGGAGTCTCTCAAAAAGTTCAGATCTCTGACTGCCAAAACCAGAAAGTGCTTTAGCAAACCCAGTCAACATTTCTTGTTGGCTGGCGATAGCCCTCTTAATTTTTGCCACCACTGGCATCTCCATGATGGCTAGAGCGTACTGTGATAGGTGCTGAAAGAGGACGCCAAGCACAGCGGCCAAATATAAAAGGCAAATCTCACAGCGTGTAGAGAGACTAAAAACAGATAGAAATAACGACACTCGCACGACCAACAGACCAGACGCCGTACATGGTAGAAAACAGGCAAGCTCAAGGAAAACAAAAGAAAAGGGAAATAAATCAAAGATTCCCTTACTCACTAACACTGATCCTGAATGCAGTGAAGTCCCTGATAATAATCTCTCAAGAGACCTTACCAGCTAAAGCGCCAAAGAAGCATTGACACTCTAGCAAGAAACGCAAGGCGAAACTGGAGCTTAAATAGAGTCCGGGCAACGCCCCCAATTACCGTCAGCTGGCCCAGGAATCCGATAGGGAGCAGAACAATTTCATCCCAGATGAGAGCAACAAACAGAGCTCTCAAAGCTCCCAAACCATGACACAAAGTCAAAGCAAAGACCCAAATATATTAGTATTCTCGTCTTTGCGTTGACTTTGAATGTAATCCGTCATGCAAAACTTTGTTTCGCGTCCGGTGTGATAACGCCTTAACAGTAGCACTGCGGACTACAGATCATTTTTTCTTGCTGCTTTCAGTTACAGTTTGCAAAAGCACCAAGATGCTCAACAAATCAGAGTGCAACGTCAGTCTCTGCTAGCTCCGCTAGGACAGAGGCTTCTATATTTCAACACATTGAAGGTGAGGAGAGGAGCTCATTTGATTGGTGAAGATTTGACTCGGCTGTGTTAAACCCATGCACGCCTTCTTTGCCACTTGCACTGGAAGGAGGGACAGAGGCGGGACAGAGGAGTACTTGCGCCAGGCTACGTTGGGCACGAAATCGCAACATAGGCCTGGACACACCCCATGGGCGTGGCGCACCCCCTACTCGCCGCGCCGGCGCCTGCTCTGCAAATTTAGAGCCCATTGTGTAATTTTCCCCATCTGTGCCTTGACACCCAATTTTTGGGTTCCCCCTCTTGAAAAATCCCACTTGAACCACTGTGTGGTGTGTGTGTGTATATATATATATATATATATATATATATATATATATATATATATATATATTTTGTATACATATAAATATATATATTTTTTTTTATTCATTTATTTATTTATTTTTTAGCTCCCGAGGTTCAAATCTCCTAGTATAGAATTGGGGGCATTAGGGAAGGTAGACTGACGTGTCTGTGCTACTTTGAAGATTGTGTCTGCTGCGACTTTTATGTTGCCCTTAGGATGAATGCAAGCCATCGTAGCTAACCCCTGAGGGAATTCCCTTGGGTGTAGAGCCTCACTGACAGGGCCAAGAGCTCTATATCTGACAAGCACAACTGCTCCGGTCCTGTAAAAAAAATGTTTGGCACCATCTGCAATTTATGTGCAATTGATGTCCAATTCTGGACTTTCCACATCCACTTGAAATTAGTATAGATTCATTTTTGAAATTTCACTCCATGACGAGCATAAGCTGTCCTTCCCCAAAGTCACACTTTTCTTCATCAAAGTCTTACTTCAGGGCAGGTTTTCCGATACCTCTCTCCTTAATAACTTAAGATTGGAGAAACCCCTAAACAGTGGAGCATGCCTTTTTCAAAGTCCAAAGATGAGTGCTCAAGGGGGGGCCACCATCAGGGCAGTACTTATAAATTTAATTTGAACCTCGGTCACCGGACCATGGGACCAAAACCAAACCATCAGAAAAACATCACACTCAGTCTGCCTATTGGATTTTCCGCTTCATCATCGACTGCCAGACTGCAGGCTAGCGAACGCCGCCAGTTCAGGAAGTCAGTGAACAGACTGTGGAGTATGCGAGAGCCAATCCATTTGCGAGCGCTTTAAAAGGGCTGAGTTATAGGGAACTCTATTTTAAAACACAATAGTGGCCTGTGCACTTTTCTGCTGGAGAGGACCAGAGCCAGGGCTAATGAGGCAGAGGCCAGGAGCAAATCTACACCTCTCACTCCAGCTCAATCACACCTGCATTCACCTGCCATAGGTCTGCCCTCTTCCCACAGGCTCTCCTACCTCTACTTTTATCTGAAACTGTTCACAGCTCATTAGCCGAGGCACTCAGTCAATGCTTACATTTAAACTACAGCCAGCAATATTGATTATGCAACAGTGACAGTGAGCTCATTTTAAGAGGTTCGCGCTACTGTTCCGTGAGAAGTGTAAGCCCAGGGAAAAGCTTTTCATATTTATTATTATATTAAAATATTAAATCACAAATCTTCGTTTTAAAAGGTATTGAGTAGAACTAAGCACAGTAGGATTAATGGGAGTCAAAACAAGATTCCGAAAGCCTCAAATGGCATTATTACAGGTGTATTCAAGCAGTTTACAAAATAAAATTATTTATGCAAGGGAAACAAGGGGTATTGGCTTCATTTCAAAACTTTTAGAGTTCTACCAAAAGGTAGCAGACAACTGATACTGTTTTTCACCAGAAATTTAGTCTGACACCCCAGCACTGGACAATTTCTCTTTCACACCCCTGGACTAGACAATGATTTCATACCGTCCTGCAGGAACTGAATCATGTAAACAAATCTGAACATCTCAGAACATCTAGATCAGCTAGTTTAGCCATTATTCTTACTGGTACACCATGCATGATTTTTGCGAGAATATATTATGGCCTTGCCTGATGTCTGCACAACAGTACCCACAATGCAGTGGTTTAACAATAGGTTTTTGGCAATTCACTAAATCAATTTTGATGAAATAATATGCTTCGGTCATTCATAATTGCTGAAAATTGAGTAGTTCAGGTCATGTTCCATCAGCATCAGCAGTTTAATCATCACAGCCACTAATAGCAGTGATACATGCGCACATAGTAACCTGGCGAGGGGACGGGAGCAAAAATTATATGAGTGTCACATGACTTAAATTGCATTGGACACTCACCCACGAACTCTCACACTCATGCAGATACATGCATGCTGATCCCACATTTACATACGCAGGTAGGAGATTGTCATATCCACGTAATATAACCATGATTGTCATATCCAAGTAAAAAGAGGAAATTATTAATCACATGCATTCCTCTATAAATTTACCATTTCGGCAAAACTGTGGAAGTAAATGAAATGGTGCTGTCTCATAATTGAATCAAAAGGCTTGATATAGCTTGAAAAGGTGTTGAAGCACTGTTAAGCACAATAATGGTAACAGAGCTGTCAGTGTGTGGTAATTAAACCTGATGTCTATTGTGATCCTGTCTCGACTGTCAGAATTACACCCAGAACCTACTCATATCATGCTAGACTTTTAAAATACTATTTACTCTTTAAATACTTTACATTCTATGCAAAGGACCCAATTGGAACCACCTGTCATACAAGAATTCCCAGCGGTTGGGAGAGCGTTTATTTTTTCAGCTTGAGAGAGATTGATGCTCTTAGTATAAGATGTTTTTTTTTTTTTTGCAAAGTGTTTCCACTGAGAATCGCAAAAGGCAAATCAACTGTGGTTTAGAATGGATTGAACAAGAAAATGCTTGTCGTAGATGATAGTACTTTCTAAAATAATGGTTGTGCTACTAATGTACTGTGCAGTAAGAAGAGCTATTTGGGGACATGTGCCACGCAGTAAATACAACTTCAAGAAAAAAACAATTACAGGATGCTTTATTGCTACTGACAATTAAGAAGTAATTCTTTGGGTGCTTATTTCTCTCTCAGTCAACTTAGAGTCCATTTTATTCAAACTGGCTAACAGGACTAAAGGACATAATCAGACATGTTGAAATAATGTGTTGTTATGCACTGAAAAGAAATAACTATAATATGCTCTCATGGGTAATGTAATCAGGTTGAAAAGATCTGGCCTAGAAACTAGTTTGTGGCTGAGATCCTTTGTTTTAGGGCTTAAATGTTCAACCATCTGTTTATTTATTGTATTTCTGCTCTGCAAAATATCCCATTATAATCCATTAAAGATGCTCCCCAGCTAATGAAGAAACAGGAAATTAAATCACTGATTGTGAAGGAGATGGAAAATGCAGTCACAGTAGCTGCAGAAGTAATGAGTAATATCTTTTGCAGTGCTGCAAATTAGCAGATCTAATCAAACGTCCTTGTTTTTGCATAAATCAAGTAGACAAATCCAAAAGTGCTGTCACAAAATTCCAAACAACATTTTGTTTAGCAGAGAACTAAAATTGGTCATATCCATTTTACTTTTTAATTAATTGTTAAAGGACCCATACTATATAAAATTCCCTTTTTCACTTCAGTGTTTGACATACTACTTTTTCGCACCTCCCTTTTTTTGCAAATCCAATAGTATAACAACTACAGAATAAAACTGATCTTTAATTATTTAATTAAGTAATTAATTAATTAATTAACTTGATAATAATGTAAAAAAGGCATTATTTTCCTTAGAATTTAATTTATTCAACTGAATAAAAATGTAACGCAGAGGCAAATGTACAGTGGCCCAGAAGGGTCACGACACCTGCAAACTCAGAAAACATCTGCAAATTCAGAAAACACTTTCATCAATTTCACAACACATGAACTGCAAATGCCAAAACACCTGCATATTCAGAAAACATCTGCAAATTCAGAAAACACTTTCATCGATTTCAAAACACATGAACTGCAAATGCCAAAACACCTGCATATTCAGAAAACACATGCAAACTCAGAAAACACATGCAAACTCTTTAATGACAACGGAAATGTTTCACGGGGGGACCATAACCAGTGACGGACCCACATCCGGTTGCCAGTCCCGAACGATCTATGCGAAGACAATTGTTTCCGAAGAGTTACGTGTTCTTTTAATGGACTTAGCAATGTCGGATACCTCAGTAGTTTTGTTTAATTTCAACATATTAAGGTAATGTCCACATAACGAATTGGTCCAATTATATAACTGTTAAGCCCAAAACCCACTGGCCGCGAAGCGGCGCGTCAAACTTTGAACGTTGCCTTGACGCTGCCCACTGAAAGCATCAGCCGCATCAACATTGACAGCTGTCAACGCGACCGAGAAGCCATGAGTGTCAATCTCAAAATATTAGACAAGACAACGTTTAATTTCGAAAAAAAAAAAAAAAACCTACCGATCAAGCTTATTTTAAGTGATGGCAAAGTGCGACGGTCAGGTTACTATGCAATATATATTCAGGCATAATTTTCCTCCTAAATTTAGCCGTCTAGTAAATTAAGATTATGATTCATTTTTCTTAGCAATGAATTTGCTAACTTAGCAGCGTGAAGTTCTCATCAGTGTACCTTGAGTTAGGTACTGTCTAACTGTAGATCGCTTGATAACTTAAATGCCCGCAAAATAACAGATTTCCTTTCAAAACTGCGAATTGGTTAAAAAGCAGGTCGACAACTGCATGTGAGGTTGCTGCTAAATGTGTGACTAACCATGACAAGGCGACAATCACACTCTGGTGAACTGTTTTTCTAAGGCCTAGTTAGCCGCGCCTTTATAATGGCTCAGGGATAGACATGTGAGACGTTGAAGTGAAGATCAGGGCTGATGGCCATTTGTCTGCAGATGTGCACAGTTGCAGACTGCTGCTGTCCATGGTGCTGAAAGACTCCCACACTCGGTTAGTCATCCAGAAGGTCTTCTTGCATAATAAATTTATTTAATTTCTGCTTACCCCTGTATTTGAGTGAACATATATGTTTTTTTAACTATCATGCTGATACGAGGTTAGCGAAATATAATTTACAATCGCAAGTGATTCTAATGCACCCACCAATCAGTGGTCAGGGTTGCAGAGTCATTCATTTGGTCAGATGTAGAAAAACAAACTGAACAGTGCACAAGTCTATTGCAGATCACACACCATTCACTTCCCTTTCTATGGGCAGTTTAAAATCTATTACAAGCTTGACATATGTACAGAACATGCCTTTTGTGGGCACATTGAAACTACATTTCCATTCATCCCACGGAGAAAACCATAAAAGACTGTTCCATTGAAATATAACAACAGCTCCGGCCAATATTTTCCACTACTGAGATCAACTAACAGCACAAAAACATTCAAACTGTAATGAAAGTAGTCAATCAACAGAAAGTTGAAAAGGTAAAAAATCCTTTCTTTCTCTTTGTGACCACTCTATTAAGTGTGCAAGACAGACATAGACCCCACCCCCCTTCCTGGTGTCTCCCCCAAGTGTGCAAATTGAATGAGGACACCCACTTGCCTAAAATCCCATGTAAAAACGCCTGCTCAATGCAGGTTAAGTGAGCTCCGTACCTCCAGTCACGAGCTACAGAAGAGAAGTGAAGCCACTGACAGCTATAAGGTGATCAGCCCAACTTATCCTGTGATCTGGAAAAACCAAGTGAATTTATCAGTGGCATGTATTCTTGCAACTGAGCAAAAACCTTTTGATTCTGGACTTTTCCAAACTGAAAAAAATCAAAAAATAAAAACTTTATTTTGACAGTTCAAATAACTCTGATAGCTAGTGTTTTAAGATTCTCATCACTCTTAATTACTGAAAATGAGGATCAAACTCAGCTTTTCCCAAAAGTGATATTTGTACTAGGTTTTTTCTCAGATCACAGGAGACTTCTGCAAAGTATTTCGAAGAGCCACACATTTTAAAGCCAAACCAACAATGTGGTGACCTGTATGTCCACACAGGCAAGAATCCAACAATCAAGATCCAGCCACGTGAGTGAATCAACTCTGTTTCAGTCAGGTAAACTCATGTATTAGGATTGAACAAATTTGTTGACATGTAGATGAAATGAGATTTGAACTGGGCGGCAGGAACTGCTCTGGAGGTGTGCTCTACCATGGCATAGAACCAAGCCATTTTAGACCTTGCATGTGAGGCATCAGATTGAGCAGGAAAGCTGTTCGTGCGGATTGTGCTTAAATAGACCAACGTAACAGGTTCTTTTCTGTTGCCGCTCTGCGATTTGTGTACTCTCGCTAACGCAGACAACCACATAAGTCATGCAGAATGACCTGAGTTTCCTGCCTGAACTAGTTCCACTTATTAAAACTTTAGAAGGTGGGCAAGTACTTCCCCTCTTAATCACTGTGAGGACAAATGTAACTCTGCACCCTGGGAAACTAGAGAAAATTGCAATAAGAGAAACCTTGGAACCCGTCGAGAGAAGAGACAAAATGCAAATTAATAAAGGCTGAAACCATGGGCACAATTAGCATAGCGATCAAAATGCAGTTTATTTTCATTAATGAATATACAGAACTGAGTTGTTTGGTGTTTATTGTTATATTCTGTGCTGTCATTGTTAAGCTGGCCCCAAGCCATGCAATGCACTGCATTTGAATTTAAATAAGCTGCACTGACTAAACTTTATATGTGATCTATTTTATCTAACAACCAGCAGATACTCAGTATTCAGATCTCACAAACAAATATCTATTTCACTGCAGTGCCCTCTTCTCATTGTGCTCAGTCCAAGCTGAGTGAAACTTTCCTTCCATTCTCCATTTAGTTCCTCCTACGCATATACAGGTAAACCGCAACACTGTTTAACTCCCACACAGCGAAGAAAACACTCAGCTCTCATACTTATCCGTACACACGCTCAACCTCGCTACTTTTGCACTCATGCACGCATGCACAGACCCACACACACACCCACCCACACACACACACACGTGTACATAGTCTGTTGAATGCACTGTTGCAAATCATGCTTTGCCATTCTAGTGCTTCACACTCAATGAACTAACATTTTTTACATTTTTTGCCTTAATTTTGTCATTTGTTTTGAATGAAGCAGGAAGACCTCTAAGATCATTCACATAATTGAGTAATTGATGTTATTAATTCACTTCTAATAGAAAATGTAATGCTGTGATTTGATAATGGTTACACTGATTCACTAATTGAGTTGTGAATCCTAAAAAAGGTAGCTATGCCGCCTCCCCTTCTAACTGGTGCTCCTAGGTGTGATAGTGAAAGGTGAAATTGCCCGATTTGTTTTTAAACTTGGTTCCACTGAGTAAAATAAATTAAAGTCTATGAAAAAAGTGAACTCTATTTTCTGCTACCCAACTGTTCCATATATCGAAGAAGTAATTCCCATACCCTTTGGTCTCTGGAAGGTAACAGTAGCTGGACGACACCCTGATTACCAAAGAAATACCATTAAGACTCAAAATAGAGAGGCCCAGAACCTTATACCTGTGAGGAGACAAAGCTATTCACTGCAATCATTACGGGACTTTGGAAACTGATTCACACACATCTCCAACATCTGAGAATATTGAGCACAACTGGATAAGGTACATTGGGAATGGAAGTCAAATCCTAAAAGTTCAGGACTAAGTCAGATGCCCATGTGAAGCGAATAAAGGAAAACAATGGCTTTTACTGCCAGATCTCAAGCTTAAGCGAGGCGGGATAAACTTTGAGCGAGAGTGGGTATTTCTGACGTACGATCCAGGAAGTCTCAATTTTACTCTTCGCCGTTGAAGTTGTCGGGATGAGGCTTCGTATGAGCTGGCCTCTTCGATCACTTGCTCAACCTGCAGCCACGGCTGTGCCTCCAGTCTGTGCATTACCTGCTCCCACCTGTCTGTGCGATTCCAGCTTTTAGCCACTGCTTTCCTCAGCCCTTTTCCAGTCCAGTCAGAGTCAATTCATCGTATTTTGGCCGCAGTAATAATTTTATTTGTGAATGAATGCAGTCCATTCCTCTTGGCAAGTTGATGCAGAATTCTAAAATTGTTGAAGTCCTCACGAGGATGCTTTCTTCCTATACAGTGGCACCTCTCTCTGTGCATTTTTGTGTCTCCGGCATATATTTGCATATTTTCTCTTTGCTGTTTATAGCGAGGGGATAATGGACATAGCTGTACTTTTTGAAATCTAACATTTTATGAATGTGTTCAATGGAATGCTTTGTTGTTCTCTCTCTCTCTCTCCCTCTCTCACTCCCTCTTTCTCTCTCTCTCTCTCTCTCTCTTTCTTCCTCGTCTTCTTCTCCAGACTAATCTTAAAGTGCAGATGAATCTTTGCCAAAGGGCAAAACAAGTTGCTTCGAACAGAAATTGTAAATTTTCCTTGAACAGTTAAAGAAGAAATCCATCCATCCATTATCTTAACTGTTTCTTTTTTCCCTTCTAATTAGGTTCATGGGGCAGCTGGAGCCTGTCCCAAGTAACTATCATCAAAAGGCAGGGACTCACCCTGAACAGCTTGCCAATCCATCGCTGGATGCACGCACCATTCACTCAAACACTCAGACCCCAGCACTTTATGGTCTCCAGTTAACCTGCCATGCAGGTCTTTGGACTGCAGAAGGAAACCAAAGTACCCAGAGGAAACCCTTTCAAACACTGGTAGAACATGCAAACTCCACACAGAAAGGCTCCAGGCCAGATTCAAACACACAACCTACTGGCTGTGAGGCGACAGCACTGCCACAGAATAACTCAAAAGAGATTTTAGATTTTCAGGCACCTCATTGAACACTGTGTTAGAGATAATTGGAGAACCAAAGAGGATTCCTAAGAGCTCCATGGTATGAAATGAGATCTGAGAGTTTGATTTGAGAGAAACCAAAAATTTAGAAAAAGGAGTCATACCGGTTGAGATGAATTAATGCACCATCCAGAGCTTTCAAAGTTCAAGTTATAGCTCAGAGTGGAATAAATGTGACGAATGTAAGATATCAATTTATGATGCACTTTATACAATTATCTTAACTCTCTTTTCAGATCATTTATATTTACAGATGATTTGGTTTAAGTGTTCATAAGTGGGGCTTTTTTTTTATTTTTTTTGCTGAAAATGCAGTAAGCATGTTAGGCCTCTTAACATGTAAGTCCTTAACTGCAGACTATAAAGAGACCAGAAGAGACACTTGCAAGTTAAAGCAGTGGCTCTCAGAAACCTGATGGACCAGAGGGTGTCGTCAGTTAGCAATGAGAGCCAGCAGTCCGGACTCATGACATTTGCTGCACTCAGCATTGGCACAGGTCAGGTTGGATTCCTGGTGCCCATTTATCTACCAAGCTGTTTCCTATACGCACAAGACACCCACTCGCCCATCATTTGTAATTCTTGGCTAATCTATTGTTCTAGGAAATGTCATTTACTTTGACCTGAAGGGTCATGTGCAACTGATTGAGCAAAAGGCACTGCTAAAACTTGACAAAGCTGGACAAGTGCATTGCATAGCAGCTAATCTCTTTTAAAGGACTGTTTCTGTCACACACAAACCGTCAGGTTCAGGATTCTCAAAGATTGAATTTAACTTCAAAGATTGCTTTTATTTTGATCAGTGTAGACACAATTATTTACAAAATTTATTCAGATGTTTAAATGTTTTCGTTACTGTAAATGAAGTAATCACTTTTTTTATCAAAATAATCAGTCCCCATTATTAGTCTGTTTGGATAGGAACTTTGTGCAGACTCTCATTGTACAGATGACAGCTGAAAGCTGTGTGTTTTTTTAAATAAGGTTATAGAACACATTAGGTTGATTTTAGACTCTTAGTCTATGCACATTTTTAAAGATATTTACCTTTGCCTGAAAAACTTGCCGAAGACATGCATGGCCAACCTTCATATTTGACAGCAGGTATGAGATAGATTTTCTGGTTTCTCCTCCAGTTATGGCCATCAATACACGCATTTTACGGTTTTTTAATGGCCCATATAGTGTTAAGTGGTGTTTTTAACTGTTTGCGTATTCTTCAAAATCCATTAACTGACATGTGAAGGTCACCATCTGTTTCTTTAGAACTGATAGTAATTCTACTTTTTTCATGCTGATGGATGAGAATGAGATTTTGCATGCACTGCATCTTATTTCATATCGTAGAATAATGGGAAGTTATGGAATGATGCAATACAACTCAATTAGCATAAGATTAAATTATGCAAGAATATTACCAGTTCAAAATTCCTAGATATTATTTACAAAAGCTGTCAGAGGTGTTACTAATTTTGCTGCCAGTGATTTTCGAAAAGGAATCAAAGCAAAGAAAAAACATAGTGAAATATGAATTAAAAAAAAAAGAAAAATATGAATACAGGTCAGAATTAATGTACAAATCACTGTTTTTAGTTTTATTCTAATCTGCTCTTCCAGCTTTTTTATGACTTGGAGTTGTAAATGGATCCTTGGTTTCCTATGCATCTGTGTAATTATGTTGCAAACTTTTCTTTCGTTTGAAGATTCCACACTTTTTTAGTTTTTCCATTACCCTTTTGCAAATGTTTTTAAATTTTTAACTGGCATCACATTCAGAATTTGCAGTTATTCACAAAAATTAATAAGCTGATTTTCTTAAATACTGTTTTCAACTGAAAGGTCGTAGAAAATTTCATAATCCCTTAATTCTGTTTTAATGTCTTATTGTTGAGGAATTAAGCCTGCATTTCTCATCTGTCCTACAGGCTCATGACAGTATGAGCCCAGGGAGCAATATTAGAGGATGGAGGTCCTGACGTCCGTCCCTCCCACTGTATCAGAGACTTGAGTCATTGTACAACGTATAAAAAACTGTAATGCAGATACACATAATTTCAGTCATCACTGCTCATTTCAGAGGAAGCCTTTGGCATGCTTTTAGAGTTCCCACAGGAAAAAAGCAAGAAGCAAACAAAGATCCAATTTAGAAAGAAAAAAAGACAAATCTGTACCTCCAAAGCTCCCAGTGTCAAAGAAAATGCTCTCTGGATCATTCAAACACGCCTTGCAGGGTTAACAAGACAACATTCTCTCCTTTTTCAAATGGCTGTGAAGCAAATTGGGTTTTGATTTGGAGAGGCAACCTGTTGGCTTGTTTGCGCTCTTGTTAGTGAGGGTATGATGGGAACTTCAGTTACCTGCGAAATGATTTCATATTCCTTGGAGAGCTGCTTTAAGACAATATTGAACATTTCTCAACTTGTTAGATCTCTAATTTGTCTGATTCACAATGGTCAGCAATTCAAATGGATATGCAGTAATAGGTATAAGAACAGCAGTTTGTGTATCTATGCAATTAAACATTCTGTTATTGGAAAATTGACATGTAACTTGAGCTGTGTGTACTAGCATTGAACAACCAGTTGTGGACCTAATGCCCAATTACTGTCTTAGCAGCAGAGAATCAGGTTCGTTGTTGTTGTGATTCTGCCTGTCTGCCATGCCTCTGCCCTGCCTTGCCCTGTCCATGTCTGCTTTGCCATGCCCATGATCTGTTTACAATGTTCTTATATGGATTTTTGCTATGTCTGACTATTCTTTGTAATGTATATTGGGATTTGGTTACTTTGATTTATTCATGTATTGTCTTAGTTTAGTTTTTCCATGTTTTACTTTTTACCATAGTTTATTCCGGTCCGTGTTTTGCTTTTTACCACGCATTGCACTTTGTCTCCCCCTGTCTGGTCTCTTGTCTTATCATTGCTCACAGCCCCGGTATTGCGTGCCACTCTTCGGGTGATTTAATGGTTTCTGAATTTCAGCCTTCCTTCCAATCTCGTTTACTTTCTCCATCTTGCTTTTCTATTTCACTAACGCATACTAACAGTTTGTTATTTTGCTAGAGTTAGTAACACAGACTAACATTGTATATAATACTAACTTACTAACGAGCACTAAGGGATTGTATAGCTGCACTTACTAATTGATTAACAAGCTCTCAGCACTCGCTGTGTTCTAGTCTCCGCCCCTTGTCTTTTCCTAATCTTCTCTGCTGCATTTTCTGTGGATTCTCCACAATTGCTTGCGCTGTCCTTTCTCTCATTATCTATGCACGCAAGAACTCCTTGACTGGAGCCGTATGTTTGTCTATAGGATTGTCTTGTGATCCCTGACCATATTTTGGCTTTTGGTTCTCCCTCTTGTTCCCTCCATTGTAATTAGTCTCATTTCCAGCACCTGTGTTCTGTGTAGCATGTGATTCCCCTGGAGTGTATATTAGGAGTCTTTTCACAGCACTTTCTTGTCAGATCGTTTCTCTCAGTTTGCTTGTGCCACGTTCATTCCGCCTTGTTCTCTAAGTGATTCTCTTCTGACTGGACCGTCCGACTTTTCGATTTTTGGCTTTGTGATTTTGGATTTATTGTTGCATCTGTGTTTTTTGACCCTTTTCTGCCCAACTATGAGATCTATGATTGCTGCCCTGGTTACGGTTTGGATTACGTCCATTGGATTTTGGCTTGGCTTCTCTGATATACCTGTGCATGTGTACCAAACCCATTTTTGTCTGACCACGAGTACTGTGATTGCTGCCCTGGTTTTTGTCTCTATTTTTGCCCAACTGGATTGTGATTTTTGGAGTGTGGACTTTGTACCTTTGCCTTCTGCCCTGCGGGGGTTTCCCCCCCTTATTAATAAAATCGGATCTACTGCATTACTTGGTTCTCGGGACTGGTTCCTGATCGCACCATCACAGTTGTGAACAGGTATAGAAACACAGTCCTGTGTTAGGTCCTGAATGAAGAAAGAGATTGATTCTCAAATGTATGCTCACTTACTATGTCCCATATGTATGAAGTGGCATAAGACAATGTTGTTTTTCATGAACATGCTTATTGACTATGTCCACAGTGATTGGTTGTTGAGGGCCAATCGGAGTCTGTTGCTTACACCTGCCAATCAAACCCAAAAATCCATCGTAAGGTTCTCTATGAAATAAAGGCGTGCATGTAAATGATATTTCCCATGAAAATGATGATTTTTCCAAAAATAAATGACTTATTTGGAACAACTTTGGGAAAACTGTTTTCCATAATAACATTATTATCATTCATATTTTCATGAAATTAAGCTCCCATGCAACCCAAAAATCAGTCTGTTTAGGCCTGTTAGTCGCCAACATAAACCCCCCAGATGTAGATTATTACCTGTGATTACCATAGCTAACACTGAAGGCAAACCAATAAATTAATGCATAAATAAAGTATAAGAGAAGTGAACCGGATGACAATAAAAGGGAAATTTGGATCAGGGATTGACATTGCAGGCAACAAGAGGTGAAGAGACATATTTCCAAATAAATTCCTCCTTTTAACTGCTCGCACTATCCAGCAATGAGCACCAGAAATAGTGGTATTAGGCCTACTTGCAGTCACAAGTAATGGGAGAGATTGCAGAATACAAGATTTTCTATTCTGAGAATGGTCTAATGACACACTACATTGCACTTGGTGCTATAAACCCTCTCAGCGTGCTTTACAGGGGGACGTGCCTGTCCTTTGAAAAAATTTGGCCGAATTCGGAGTGAGGACCTTGCCATCAGGTAGGCTTGTGGAGACATACAATATGCACAACCTGTTTAAATTTTGGGGCAGTCCCGACAGTGGTTCAGCAGAGCATTAACAAGTGATGGGAAAACAGATAGACGGAGGGACGGATGGATGAAAATATCCTGTTGTCAAGAATTGCTGAGGGGGTAAAAACCAGCATAATCCAAGATGAAAGTACATGTGCCGGACAATTTTCTTCTACTGTACTTATTAAACAAACTGATTTCTCAGGGAGAAGCCCAGCACCAGAGCCTCTTTCACCAATCGTCGGCGCGGAGTATCCTGGTGTACTCTAATACCGGCGTAATGGGGCTGGAGGGGAGAATTGACCCTGCAGTGTTAATCGTTAATGAGTGTGTAAGTGATTCTCATTGAAGATTTTACCAATGCTGTAATTCACTGTTGCAAAATAGGCACACGCATTCAGAAGCCTTTAAATCTATTTACATATGGTGATTTACATCATTATCACTGTCTTTACATTGACGTAATTGAAATATTTCTGCTGTTACATTGACGTAATTGAAATATCTCTGCTGTAGACTGGCAACGCAGCTGGTTTTTCCGAAGCAACCATCAGTTGTCTTTGTGAATTAGTCTTACTTCCAAAAAAAAAAAAAACATGATTTCTAAACTTGGGTGCAAGTCACCCCAGAATTCGGCGAGTTCGGCTAGTTGATTTTAGGCTTTGAGAATGTGGCTCCAGACCTGTCTGCACCATTCAAAAAATTTCTTCATGGCAATGACTATTTTTGCCATCATTTCCAGGGATCAGTTTAACAGCGTAGTCACTAGTGCTTCTTATCTCATCTCATGGTGCTTCTAACCTGCATATTCCAGGTTGTGGGGGGTGGTGCAGGTGAATTGTGCAAGAGGTTGGGCTACACCGTGAAAAGGCTGCCTGCATATCTCAACTGAAGGGAAACACTCAGTTATAGCTGAAGCACTTTAGACTCTCCAGTTAATCTGACCTGACCATTTGGGCTGTGAGAGGAAACTTGAATTCTGGGAGGAAAGACTTGGACATGGGGAAACATGCATACTCGACACAGAATAGATGCAAACCAAAGATGGTTCTGCTTTGTATAGCGACGCGACTGCACATCCCACTTCACGACTAATCCACCCACTGACCAAATCATCGTTCGCAAACTATTCCACGACAGTAGATCATAAATCCACTATAATCAGTAGATTTCACATTTGCAGGTAAGGACCAACTCAAATACTGATGTGGCATTAAGTTATGAGCACTAGTTATTACAAACACCGCAGCTTTGATACTGTTTTTTTTAGAATGATTACAGGGTCTTTTTTCATTGAGTACATTTCATAGAGCCACTTTGAATGTTATTACTTGAATGAATGTGGGTTATTTGTCATTGTAGATATGGGACGGTAGGGCCCTGCTGTGCCTACTAACAGGTTGAGTGGGTCATTTTCATCCATTTATATCATGAAACAGTTAAATTGAGGTTGCATTTTGCAAAAAGCTGGACATCTCTATATAAGGACAGGGTCTGCACAGGGAAGAGGCTGAGGTGGGCTGAAAAAATCACAGAGTACCACTTGAGACTCATGTTTTTTCCCTGTTTCTGACCATAAGTTGAATTTTGCTACTGAAAGTGATGATTGTCTTTTAAACTTGCCAACCGAAACATGGACCAAACCTTAACCACGTGAAGAGTTTGATTACCAAGCCACTTTTAGTAGTAACAGCAGGGAATATCCCATATTTATACCGCTGATAACAGATGAAAATGCCCATTCCATCGATTGATAACATTTGAACAGAGTGGTTCATAGCATCACAGCTTTGCTGAATAGGTGGCCCTTCATTAGACCTTAATTTATTTGATTGAAAAGGAAAACACAAACACCTAGTTGTTAATGTTCTTTGAAACATCATTCCTCTTTTGAAAGCTCTACTTTTTTTTTAATTAAAAAAAAAATGTACAAAAAACGTTAAAAAAAGTTTTTTGAAAATCAGACCAGGAGCCGAACACAGATTGCAGAAAAAACCATATAGGCTGCTTTAATTTCCAAGAAAAAAAAAAAAAAAAAAACAAGAAAAAAAGGACTTCAACACCAGGGAATTTTCAAAGTTTAGTCAAAAGACAGTCAAGAGTAAGGCTGGGGCAGACTTGGTACTGGAGGGGTAGGCTACAGCAGGTTGCAGAGGCTGGTTCGAGGTCATTTACATGGAAGGCAAGCCAAATAACAAGGACCTGCTGACAAACTCCGTAGAACCAGGGTGCAAGGGTGTCCAGATTGCAGGTGACAATCCGAATAATATTGTTTCTTGAGATAAAGAGAGACATTTACACAGAGGACTGCCAAAAACAATCTAGCAATGGAAACACAAACCGGGAACTTAAATACTCATGACAACAATTAATAACAGGAAAATGGCGAGAGCAGGAGAGCAAAAAAGGAAGGGTGTGGCATGAGAGAATTTTTTAAATAATGACAACTAATTTTGGGGAACCAAAGGAGAAACTCACAATAATGGCTGGATTGCAGGGGGGAATAAAGAAAGAATCAAAGTGTAAAACTACGTAAACTAATAAACTTGCTAAAACCAGGTATATGTGGCAAATATATCTTTTACTTCCTTAAACCTGTTTTCAGGAGGAATATTTAGTATTAGGTGTTTGTATACATCCACTTACAATTTGTGGTTAACATACTGTATGCTGTGTTAACAATTGTTGCAAGCTTGGCAGTTGACTAACATACCTCAAGAGTTATGAATTTAATACACGTATCATGTAAACAAACTTGTATCTTTTCTCTGTCAGCAAATTAAAAAGGATTAAGCCAAAAGAAGTTGTTTTCATTAACTGGCAATCTCCCTGAGGAGGTGAACTCGATGATTGTTGAAAGTACAAGAACACCTGCTCTCATCCTGAAGGGCAGCATGAGTATTACTGAGACATGATCCCTGGAGTACTATTAGGGAGTATGAGTAGGCAAAACTGAACTGTTCTGAATCATGCTTGATTTCTTACAGTCACTACCCAACACCACTCAGACTGACAATGTTATGGAAATACCTAATGATAACCTGGGATGTACGTTCAAGCAAAGACAAGGAATTAAGCTTTTCGCTGCTGTGAAGGTGTGATTAGTATTATTTGATTGCGTAAATATTTGTATTCAATAGATATTCAAAGACTGGAAAAATCTTGCTTCGAAATATTACAGACTTGTTTCTGTTTAATAAACTGTTACTAATTCATAAGTGTTCCCTCAGCTATTGATAATTGGCATGGAAGACATCCCACCTCTCCCCCAAGTTCATGGAGTTCCCCTAAAATTCAGAGCGACTCCCACAAATGATTTAAAATATCAGACAGACTAGGCTTTAGCCTCACAAATAGTATCTGTCTTTTTTCCAGAGAGAAAGGAAGAGAGAGAGAGCTAAGTATGTGTAAGTATGTGTTTGTTAGTGCCATCCTGATTTGTCACTTCCTTGTCAATATTCTGAGCACACCAATCAGTGGACTTTGTGGATGGGCTCTACACCTTTAGATGTTTTTATTCATCTTGCAGTTGATACTCAGTCCTCCCTGTGACGGTAGACGTGATTTATGCTGCAATGCCACAGAGCAAAAAAAAAAAAAAAAAAAAGCATTCGACACATTTCTCTGTGAATTATAATGAAGCTTAGCAAAAGTTCAGTCAGGAAGACTCTCTCTCTCTCGCGCACGTCAACTCACGCATGTTCACTCGTAAATCTCAGCAGTCAGTGTCCGGGGCTGTCAATTGAGCTGTCAGCTGGCGTGGCAGCTGATCTCTTCTATCCAACCAGGGCACACCTCAGTCGCATCGTTAGCCAATCGTTCTGCAGCTGTCTTTTTTAAAAATGTCATTCTCTCTATCCTAATTCACCCATGCTGCCGTTCACTGACCCTCCTCCTCCCCAACGTCACTCTACTCATCGGACCTCCCGTACTGCCGCTCCAGCATCACCAGCCTTCAGCCACCACCGCTACCAGTGTCTGGACTCTTTGGGGGATTTCCTGCTGCTGGTCCGGGCAGTGCTCCTGCTCTACGAGTCTTCCTGAAGTGTCCAAGCGCCAAATACTTGTTTGATTCTAAGCATGTTACTCCTTTATGCTCAAAGCATAAAAAATGTTTTCCTGATTTCACTCGAGTCTCTCCTGATTGAATTAAAGCATACCAATGTAAAATACCTGTAAGAGGCAGTGTAATGCATGCATGATGCACAGCATGGAACAATACATGTTTTTTCCAATTGAATCGGTGAATTGAATAAGGGCCGTCATTCAATTCACCGATTCAGTTGTACAAGGTGGTATGAATGACTGCAAAGGTCATGGAGGTGAGACAGAGTGTGCTAATGTTCTCTTATGGTGCCGCTATTTAGCTGGCCAACTGACAATAAAGTTGGATTCATGATGGGCTGAAACATGCCAGTGTTTAGTATCCGTGTTTGTTATTTTTCAAACTGTTTTATGCATTTAGCGTTATTAGGTGCACTGCACACTTGTTTTGTCATGCCTTGTTCAGTTATCGCATGCTTTTCCCAAACTCGCCCTCCCCATTCTGTTAGTCAAATCAGTTAATCCTATATCCGTTTGTTATCACGTCCCTTCCCACGTTACTTCCCTATTTCGCTTAGTTTTCCCATTATATTGGCCCAAATTTCTTTAGTTCTTTGTGGGTGTCCTTGTTGTAAGTAAGCAGTTGGAGCCTTTGTTATTTTTGTGAGCTTTCCTGATTTTTTAATCCATGATTTTTCAGATTTTATTGCCTCGCACGCATTGTGATTTCTCATCTTGACTTCGGCTTACTTTCTGGATATCTGCTTTTGCTCTCCTCCAGTTTTGGCAATCCTGCTGTTTGGTTTTCGATCTGTGTTCTGCGACTTCATTTTGGATTATCCCTTTCGACCTGCATTTCTTTTGTTTGGGATTGAACCGAACTACCTGACCATAAGTGAGCACATCAATAAACTTGTGGAACTGATTCTCTGCTTGCGCTTGATTTTTGAATCTGACTCCTGTCAAAACAAACGCCTGTGATCTAGTAATGCCAAGATTCCCCATCAATATGAAATGAATAGGGCTTATATTTTACAAATGAGGCCCAAACCTTGCAGGCTTAGGCAAATCTAGTTTCAAAAGGTTTGTCACATCCGACGTATATTGCGAAAGTGGAAGGAGATCTGCCTGTATGTCTCGCCTTTGTTTTACTCCACATTCATTCACCCCATCGACTTCACCCTTGCCGGGTGTATTTCTGAGGACCCATGGAAGGGCATTGTGGAGTGTGAAGTTCTTATGCTTAATGGCTTGTGAAAAAGCTGTAAGCAGCAATACCTGAGAGGGAATTCAGTTGAAATTTAGCTTCTTGCTCATACTGTAACCATACATCCTTTTTAGGTGAATTATTTCTAAATACATTAATACGATACAATAGGCTACATGTCTCCACTGAGTGAAAAAGTGAAATGGAAGATTTTAAGCAGAAAGGACTTAACTTCAACAGGGGGGGGGGACTACTAGTAGTTTAATATTACAGAAAAGGTAGGACAGGTTTTGAATTAAAAAAAAACATTTTTCATCATCAGTATGATAAAATCGGTTCTGTACAGAATAGTGTTTCTTTAAGTTCTTTATTCATGGGCTGATGGAGAGGTGGGGGTAACATGTGGGGGGGTGTGGGGCATCAGGGGGTGGGGGATGGGTGCTGCTGAAATTCCTTCTGGAAATCAATTTCTCCAGCGTGAGATGTCTGGCATGCACCCATGCAAGGTGTTTTTGCTCCACCGAGGCGATCTGAAATTGGCCCCCAAGAAGCGAGTTGTCAGTTACACATATTCAAAAATTCAAAAGCTTGTGGTTTGTTTCCTTTTTAAAATCCAGCAGTTATTTAAATCAGTGGAAAGTCATGTGGGGGAAGCCAACACTACAGCCCGATTATAGTTTTCAGAGATATGTAAGTGAGGAGATGACAGCGGATTGACCGACAGCACTGTCGATGGAAAGAAGGTGCCATTTCAGCTACAGCTCAAAAATTTGTTCAAGGGCAATCCAAGACCTGTCTGAGTAGATGTAAGCCTATTAGGATGGGTCGGGGGGGAGGTGGGGGGTGGATTACTGGATCCCAAAACCGGCTAGTTTTCATGGGCTTCCTGCACAAGAAATGTAGAGTCATGACACTGTTTTTCACTGGCTCTATTAGCTGACTCGCACTGTGAAAGAAAAAATAAATAAATGTGCCATTCCTACTGCTTTGGATGTCTTTTCTGCTACTGTGTGAACAAGTGGTGTGGATGTTAGCCCACACAGAGAATGGTGCCAAAAAACCTTCACGCTGCTGCTAACAAAAGCAGGAACACTTTGCATGCTTTGCAGCAGGTGAACACAAAATTTCAGGGACAGGGAGCAGATATCGTAGCCTATTTGGCATGTCTTACCCAATACAAACATATCAGGCTCAACAAGATAAAGTAAAAAATATGATTTTTTTTTTTTTTTTGCTGTTCTTACTCTGTGATAACAAAATGTTTGGCTTCAGTAAAGAACACTGAAAATATCAGTCATCTGTTTTTTTTTTCATGAATTCTGATTTGTACGTATTTTTCTATATGCCTTTTTATTCCTGCAGCACCTAGCAGGCAGGAAATTACAGAAGTCCACTTATCCACAATATGGACAGATAATTACGCCAGATAACTTGATGGGCACATGATAATGCCAGCTCCTGTGACATTTACCATGTCTGTGTGTGTGTTTGAACTGCACTCAGTATTGTTTTATAATGACGCAAGATGGCCGTTCTAAACTGTTGAAATCTGTTTTATTTATTGCAATGAGTGCACCTCCAAGCTTTTACGTTGTATTTCCTTAGTATTTCTGCATAATTGCTTCATTTGTAGGCATAATCTCCAAAAGTCACCAAAACCTTGCAGTGATAGACACTTTCTACAGGAGCGTACTGCTAACCTCCAACTGGAAGAGCCCTGGTCTGGCTGCTCACTTTTCCTACACACCAGTCCCCACTAGTTCCTAAATGGGCTGTGGGAACTTTGTGTCAGAAACTTAACCCACTAAAACCTAGGGCAGTGTTTATCAAACTCCATCCTGGGGCCCCCGTGTGTATGCTGATTTTTACTCCAACCACAACTGCAATTACAGAACTTTAACATATACCGTATTGATCCGAATATAAGACGATATTTTTTTCCTTGAAAAATGCCTGAAAATGACGCCTCGTCTTATATTCGGGGTCTAAGGAGTTACCCATGTAAAACAAATATGTGGTGCCATATGAGCGCTTTTCTCTCTGTCAGTGTTTAGAGCAGTGTGACCCTAGCGTGATCCTGTAAACAAGTCGGCTGGAGTGGGTGTGTTAGCTTACATTTGCATGAGCTACTTAATGACAGAAAGATGGAGCCAAGGCACAAAGATCCACTTGAAAAAAGTGCTTCCAAAATCGGTAAGGTGAATAAAAATCAGAGGAGAAGTTATGATGTGAAATTTAAACTTACGGTTGTAAACGAAGCTGAGAGAACGAACAACGTGAGGGCAGGAAAAAGATGTATGACAGAGTGCAACGTAATTATCGTAATTGGCAACCGAAAAATTAAGCAAACGCGTCCAGATGAATGATTGTTGTCTTACCTAATCGGGGAGAACAAGCAGCACCTGTTAAGTGCGGAGCGCTCTCGGAGTGAACATTTTGTTAATCATGAAAATGACTGCGAACAGGTCAGGACTAATAATTCTTTAAAACAGATGTTACGTCCACCCCAATTCTGTTTTACGGAATTTACCCCATGACTTCATCGCTGTTAGATCGCATGAGAAACTGTGTCTTCAGTTGCCTATTACGATAATTGGAAAACGCGTCAATAAAGAAAAATAATTGAGAACTAGCCAGGACTATCCTAATTGTCATAAAGGGACGTGTCTGTGCCACCCCAATTCCCGGTTCTAGCTTCGCCCCTGCACAAAACCTCCGTTTAAAACAATTATTAGTCCTGACCTGTTCTCACTCATTTTCATAATTAACAGAAGGTTCCCTCCGAGAGCACTCCACAGTTAACAGGTGTTCCTTGTTCTTGTTGTTGTGGGACAACAATCATTCATCTGGACGCATATTTGCTGTATTTAAATCAACGTCATTCAGAATGAATTTGGAAAAAAAACTGTTCATAGTGTTTTTGGATGTTAATGCTCTTACATTTTGCAGACTTTTCTGACAGTGTTTGTCAACCGAATGAGCGCCGTTTATTGCACAAGAAGGCCTAAGCCCGTTTTATTGCACTGTTTTCATGGCATATAACCGTGACGTGCATTCTGCGCTTTTCCTATTTGCAGGGCTATGGATGATTTTATGATTTTCTCCCCCATGATAAACACCAAAGATGTTGAAATGTGCGAGAAAAACAATGAAATGTTTTTTGAAATTTTGTTCAAATAAAAAGTATTTTTCCAAATAAGGGTCTTGAAAAGAGGAGTCGTCTTATATTCAGGGTCGTCTTATATTCGGGTCAATACGGTAGTTTGTTTCCTATAATTGGATGCCTTTGACATTTAGAGGGTATATTTACATTCTTAGCGATACTATGCAAGGCATTGCTTGCAAACTGCAAAGATTTCCTCGTTCATATTCTGCTATCACTGTATAGCGCAATATGGCCCACCATTTGATAAAAACGGCAATTAATAAAAGACTAAGGCAAATAGGTAAGCTTAACTAATTTCATGTTAACTAACTGATTAGTATTTGAATACATGATCATTTTAAATGTTCAAACGAGGCTTCCTCTCCATTGTCAGCTGGGATATACTTCACTGGATAAGCACTGTTAAATGCGCGCAGGACTCCACATACAGGTAAAATAGCCACGAAACAATGCGTTAATTTAACCATTTAATTCAGTCAGTTTATAACTCTCTCTTGTGACCCAAGTGAGGAAGAAACAGTGTAGGTAGTGGATGGATGGATGGATGGATGGATGGATGGATGGATGGATGGATAAAATTCACCATAACGTAGGTTTGCCTCATGTCTGTCTTTGTGGTTGAATTCATTATTTTCCAGACGGTTGAGTTTGGTAGTCAAATTCACAAGCTGTCAACATTTAGGAGCTTATTCATTGACCTAAGTCTTTAATTCAAGAAGTTTTAGATTTCTCTCCGCTTTTCTCTCTCTAGATTTAGAATTTCTCTCCGCAGGCAAATTCAGGCATGTTAGAGTATGCCCATTGTTTGCCACATACATTGTAGCCAATGAACGCACCATGGCCAGAGATTAATTTTGCATTGCATGCATACATACTGCTCACAGAATGTGATTTAAGAATGTCAGAATTCTCACATTATAAGCCTCACTTTAAGAAAGAATAACAGCTTGTCAAAACTGTGCAATTGCCTTAGCGGTTGGAATAAGAACCACCACACGGCATCCCCGGAGACTGAATTTAAGAACCATCACTAGCTCAGAGAGAGAGTTCCCACACTTAGCTGGAGACCTGAATTACTTCAAATAAGATTAACCTTTGTAGCAAACTATACTCAATAATCACTGCTAAAAAACCATTTAAACTTGGTCACAAAAGGTCACAAAAAGTGACATTTATTAAGGCTAATTTTGAAATATTTTCAGCTTTCTTAATATGTGGCATCCTCCTTTCGTTGCAAATCTTTTTCTTTTCCTTTTCATTGTGATGGCATTAGCTCATTATGCTTGCATGTAAAATTTATTTGGAGAAAGCAAATAACATCTCCAAGGTTGACCTTGGCGTTTGCCACTGCTAAAAGATTAAATCTAGCACCATGTTTTACCACCAAAGATATGGACATACTGCCTGGCCCAATCATACTAATTCAGTTTAATTTGTCTGTATATTTGACAGGATCAATACATTAATAACTTTCCCAAAATGAATTTTCATTAGACCCTGGGCCAAACTGAACATGATCACAGACACAGAAAATAATAAATACATTGCTCCTAGAATATCCCTGGCTTGCATTAATCAAATTTATCAGTACATTGGATCTGCAAAGCTATAAATAATGGATATATAATGTAAATACCATCCTCAGGGTTACACACAATCAATCTTCCTCATCTTTTATGGGATGTGGTTGTCAGTCTGTCTGCCATCCTCCAATTTCCATGGCCTCCTTGTGTCTTTCAGTGTCTCCAGTCAGAAAGGAATTGATTGCATTTGAAGTTTTCATTTGGAAAGGACTGATCAAAGGTAGCACTCAACTGTGAGTCACTGGAATGGGAAGTGTTTCGGCACTCAATCATCGACACCTTATATAAGTTGCAGAGTATTTCATTTGCAATCTTAGACGACAATTTGTGAATTATTGCGCTCAGAATAAACACTTACATGTTGATATATTTACAGTATTTTGGCTAATGTAAATACTTGAAGAAACTTCACATGCAGCGTTTGTTTTGGCTGATATTCATATTTCTTTCCAAATGCTTTCCCATAGCGGCAATGACAGCTCTCGCAGGATTGAGTAAATAAACCATGCTCAGGAGTGCTTTGTAAATAGGCAAGTCTAGATTTTGATTTTTTCTTGCCCTTTTTATTTGACGCTGTGTGACATTTATTGTTCTTTTCATATGCAGAGATTTGTCTTTATTTATTTTCCTGACAACAACTTGTGGATTTAAAAAAACAAAAGGGGGGAAAAAAACTACTTTTCCCCTCTCAAATTATTTATGAAATATGTTTTCCTCTGTATTTGTGATGTATGAACCCCACAGAGCTACAAACTGGAAACCTGTGTAATATTAGAAGCGAGAAAACAGGAACTTTAGTGGAAGAAAAATTGTTTAGAAAGCTCCCTGCACACTCCTGTTGCAGCTTTTGAACTGGAGCCAACGGCACGCGCTCAGAGGAGAGACACTGCAGTTTTTCTTTTGGACCGTTCTATCTGAATGAGGTACAGGGCTGCAGTGAAGCCTGCTTGCTCTTTAAACTGCATTTTTCATTGGGCCTTTGTTCATGGTAACATGCAGTTCCCATCTGAGTGTAAACATGAATGCTGCACTGCCGCACCTGTAATTTCCTTTTGTTTTTTGGCGAGCAAGCGGATGATTAGTTGAACAGCCTCCTGCTGTCCACGTTATATGCTGGCATCCCCCTCCACCCCAAATTCATTGGTAGTCCGGTCATAATGCGTAACTCCGCCTCAAAAGCAAACATCCATGAGTCACAGAGTGTGTCGAGTGCTTAACAGCAGGTTGGAGAGAGAAATGGACGCTGTTTTTCATGATTGTCTGAAGACGTGACCTCATTAATTTCGCTCTCTCTCTCTCTCTCTCCCCCTCTCCCCTCTTCCACCGCACATACCTAAGCTTTTTTCCTCTCTATGGCTTTTCTATAGTACCTCTTGCTCCTCTCGCTAACTCCCCCCTCCATCTCTCTCCTCCTTTCATCTTACCCCCAGCTGATTTTTCATTCTTCCCTTATTCCCTCCTCTTTTTCTACTCTCTCCCTTCTGCCCTTGCCTTCTACCACCTACATCCCTCTTTCAGCTCTCCTCTCCCCCAACTCCCCGGGGAAAGGAAGACCGTACAGACGGCCTAAACGCCGCGGCCGCACAGAGCTGTAGCCGTTCCTGCGTGCGCTCGACATGCCGCAGAGGGAGCTGTGTGTGTGATGAGCTGGAGAGATATGCAGCCGGACAGTCTTAGAAGGATGGCTGAGGCAGCAAATCCGCTCTCGCATTGTGTATTGTGGTGGCCCTCCATGCACCTTCCCAGCTGTCTCCGTGTTCATATCTGAACAGGACTTCTCAACAGTAAAGTTGGCTCCCATCGCTTACAGTGGCCATCCAGGAGCCAGAAGCTTTCAACAAAATGGCTGCCTTATATCATGCTCCATGTTACAATACGGTGGCATTTGAAGGCATAACTACATGGCTGTGTGTCTGAAATGGGACAAAACTGACCATAAATCACTGACACATGTTATTTATGAACACACTAGGGCAATATTCCTCAGACAACCCACCCAAGGTGAGCCCCAGGGTCAGCCTCACAACCTCCTCTCCACACTTGCGCCCCCACGGGTCATAACCCAAGAGAAATAGAAAGCTGGAAGGCGATGGCTCTATCAATCATTTTGATTTAAGTTCAATGTGGAAATACCTGCTTTGCCTTATCACTGCCCATTTGAAATTCTATTCACAGACATGTCTTGTTGAAGTATAATTTTATCAGGGCTGGTGAAAAAAAATTCTTATCCAGGATGTGGCCAGTGCTTCGAGAGGCTTTGTGAACCACATTGTGACCTGAAAAGCTCAGATTAAGAAAACGAAGTATATCTTCACCAAATAAAAGCAGACTTTACTGCAGTTGATGCTGCTCAAACCCCTTGCGGTTGAACAAAACACATGCATTTACCGAGAAGTTTGAGATGCAGAAAAAAGCAGCGCTTTGATATCTTCTTCCACAAGCATTGACAGGAAACATTAATACACTGTGAGGCTGAAATTTTCATAGGAAGGAAGTATTTTTGTTCCATATCAAGAAGCATTTGAATCACTCTTGTTTCGTCAACTGTAATGAAACATAGTGGTGCATATTTTTTCTCCCTTTTTTGGGAACAAAAGGTGTTTATCGGGGCATTGCCGCAGAATTGCAACACTAACTGAGGAGTCATGAAAATCATTTCACATATATAATTATGCATAGATTGGGAAAAAGCTACAATATGGCTTTTCTGTGCTTTGAAATTTCATACACAATTTTCCAGTGGTGGATGTGTGTGTGTGTGTGTGTGTGTGCGTGCGCGCGTGCGTGTTTAGTATATACTTAGCACCAACTAAAACGCAATATTAAGGTATGTAGTATATACTGTATTTGCGGCAAGTTGAAGAGTCAGTCGATTTTAATTGCATTTATTGCTATTCCTGCGCGATGTGAACGCGGCGAGCACTACAGTTACAACAAACATTAGGCTGTTTCTGATGGGTACAGTAAGACTTACCTTGTTCTATTGGCTGAAGTCAATTATTGCCTGTGTAAAGCCAACGGAAAAAAATCAAATTAAAATGCCACGGTATCAAGAAAATGGAATGGCTTACGATACAAGAGGCATGTTACAGGCAGGTCTCAGGCGCCGAGAGGAGGCCCATCATCTGCACTGTCACCTGCTGACAATCAGACAGCTGTCTGTCTGAGAATGGAGAACAGGCACTGTCGCTGACCGACCCTGCTTAGGGCAGCCTAAAGTGACTACGAGAGTTTAAGAGCGCCACATCCGATTACACCATGTGCGTGACAGATTCCGGACAGCAACCCAACCTGGTCATGAGACGAGGGGTTCGAGACGTCTGAGGGTGTGAGCACAAGTACATTTCGACGCCGTCTACATTAGCAAAACATGCATGCACACGGCCCCCACATTTTGCCCATCTATGCATGGCTGCCCTAAGGTCAGCGACAGTGCACATTTTCCACTCTCAGACAGAAACAGGAAATAAAGTGCCAAGAAATGATACAGAGGCCAGTGCCCCCAATCATTAGTGAAAAGTTCCCACTCCTGTTGATGAGTAAAAAATGGATTTTCCATAGGAACCGTTGGCATGCACAATGAAAACATTTTAAAAAATTTTATAAAAATTAATTGTGATTTAATTGATGATTATAATAATATAATTTTAATTTAATTTAGAATGATGTAGTGAAATGCACAATAAATGGATGTATGATTTAACTAATAAAATTAGGCTTAAATTTTAATGAAATGTAATAAGACAAAAAAAGAATAAAACTTTTTTTTTAAATCAGGAACCTGAAAGTAATTAAGAACAATAGGCCTAATTATAAATAACAATTTGTAGGCAAATTAGGAATATACACTACTGATGAAGAAAGTAACCTGCCTGTAGATGAAACAGTTTCTTCAGTATATTCACTTACTTTTGAAGCCTGAAGCACCTCTGTTGTGCTGACTGAATATTCAGCTTTTTTTGTGGCATTTGTTTACATGGCTTGCATTTTTTTTTCTTTGGGTCATTTATGGATTAAGATATTTGCAGCGAGATTCCAGTTAATGTGTTTGTTTGGAGCGTCTGCAGTGTGTTGGTCAAAATTTGTTTTTGATTTTCGAATGTGTTGTTGAATTTGCATTTGTATTTGTGTTTGTTTGTGAAGCTGCAGCACGTTGTACCGACTGGAGATGTTTTGGGTTGTTGTATTGCATTTTCCCTTGTCAGCCACCGTGCAAATGTGCTTCTAATCCACGGAAACATAAATTCAGACAAAAAAAAAGAACATCTTAGAACAAATATTTGAATTTAAAAAGTCTAGGGCAGCAAAAACATTTGTAAAGTACACCGTGAAAAGAAAAAAGAAACATATATATTCTTTCAAAATTTTGACTCAAAGTGGGGAATGTTGCCCCAGTTGTCTATCTCCAGCATTGGGGAAAAAAGAAAAAAAAAATCTCATTCTTTCAATGTCCCAACCTATTAACTTCTCTCCTTGAAAGTCTGGTGATGGCAGTGCTGCTTGAGTTGGAACATTGTGAATAATGACTCCACTGGACGAAGGTCACCCCCTTGAACGATTGAGACCATCACAGAGGCAGCCGTGATGGTGGAGAGAAAGACCTCTCTGGGAATATCCCCAATAAATACTCAGCTTTTCCTGACTCATGTCTCAAGCTAAGAACAGCTTTTTTTTTGGTTTTATCCAGATGGGAGATTGTACAGTATATAAAAGTAAGAATTTGTGTTCTTGAGCAGGTAGGGAATATCTACTTTTGGTAGAAAACAGAATGCTTCATTGTTAGGAGCATTCCATGATTCTGTCTGTTTAGACCAAACTTTGAGTAGCTCAAACACGATGGATATACAGTTGTGCAGGATTCCTGTGCAGGACTACCCCAGATATAATGTCAGTCCGGTGTACCTCTTTTACCATGATCTTCCAGCCCTTCCATTCAATTCATAGTATCTTCACCCAGAACGTTGATGTTACACTTGTATTTCCACCCTGATATTATAATTCTTTATCATATTTCTTGTTATGCTTTAGTTTGAAGCAATTTGTTACTTTGCTGCCATGCCTGCATTTTTCCAGGTCACAGATGGAATGTTTTATAGCTATGTACAGTATAAATTATACTTCATTAAATGTACAGTACCAATCACAAGTTTGGGGACACCCACGTTGTTTTTGTACAGGTAGAGATTATTAAAAGAAAAAAATACCTTTAATTTTCAAAAACAACGCATAACAGTAGAAGCTCTCGTGGCTGTACTTGTTCACTTCTCCTTGACCTTTCAGTCCAGTAAGTTGCTAATGAGATTTAAATTCACACAATGGAAAGTGGAAGGACTTTTGTGGCCTTTTTACTATTTTTCCGATTTTATTTTTATTTATTTCTTGAAACTCTGCCGCAAAATATTGGGTACAATACTGTGAAGTATTTTTCCTTCAAGTCAAATTATTTATGCCTTTCCTTAGGTATCTAGAGGTTATTTTCTCACAATTATTTTGATTGTTTATGATTATGTTTTTCTTCTCGTATCCTCTCCCTAACTTTGATAGTACATCTCTACTTACACCATGCTGCTACAGTAACTACTACAGTAATATTTTTAAACTTTTCCTCCTCTGTTCTTCTTTCCCGTACTATGCTACATTCCTCCATTTCTGTTGACATCATTGAGATTTTAACTTCTCAGACTTTCCTTGTTACTCATCTGCAGTCCCCTTACCCTCAGAACTATTTTCCCTGCCATAAATGCCTACGTATGTAGAATTATTTATTCCATGGCTGTACTGTAAGGACATGTCTAAATAACCATCAAGAATTATTTACACTAATGGCCTTTTCACCAACATTTATACATTACAAATATAAGGACAGCTTAGAACTGTCAGCTCACTGCATGGGATTGAATCCGGCCTGGGGCTATTCTGCATGGAATTTGTGTGTGTCCCATGTTTGTTAGAGATAACTGCCGCAGGCCATGTGTGCCTATGTAACTTGAGCCTTTAACTTCCCCAGATTAAAGCTTGTGTGAGTGAATGGTGTGTGTGATCCGTGTGTGTGATCCTCGTGAAGGAAGAACTGATTGGGGTTCCACAGTCCCCTGTGACCCTGACCCGAAATAAGCCCGATATATAACGGATTGACAGATGCCCGGTTTATGAATGGACCCTTGGTGCCTTCTGGGTGATTGAATTTTCATATTTGAACATTGCATGTTGTTCTCACTGGGACACAAAGTGTTTTACAACTATAAGAGGGAAGCTCGCCTCAACCACTACCAATGTGAAGGACCCACTTGTGTGTGGTAGAAGTTTTGCATCAGAACGCTCGCTACACATCTATAGCGCGTGAAGAGAGAGGGGACAGTTTTAGAGGACAGTTTTTATAGCCAATTAAATTAGGAGGTGATTAAGCAGCAGGATAAAAGAGCCAGCACCCCAGGGAACCCCCTTCTCTTTATGATGACCACAGTGAGTCAAGACCTTGGTTTAGCGTCTCATCCAAAAGGGTACGTCTCCAACAGCACCGTGTCCTCATCCCTACTCTGGGGTTATCTAATTGGAGGGATGACTGCCCCCTGCTGACCAACCAACATCAATTCCCACAGCAATGTGTTTTCTCCTGTTGGTCTCCCATCAAACACTAACCAAGCACAGCGATGCTCAGCTTCTGTGATAGGAGGAGGATGAACAGTGTTATGACTGCTGAAATATTTCTGTTGGTGTCCAAGTTTACAAATCATTCACACGTGCCTTTCTTCTAAGTGACTGTAATGTCACATAATGGAAATAAAGCTTAATGTCCAAGAATACAATTGAATATACAAACTCCCATTATAATTCCAGTTCAAAATAATAACTAGCCAACCAATAAATAAGGGTACTTGCTAGCATTGGATGGTCCTTGATTAGTCTTGATACAATTTAAAGTCTTGTGTTCAATTTACTATATTTATTTTACTTAGGCAGTGTTTCTTTTTAATACTTTTACTTTGATACTTTTTTGATACTGAGTTATCCTTCAACCGTAAATTTGTTATTGTCAATCTGCATTGCATTAAGGCCAGAGTGTGATCATTCTGAGACTGTAACAAATCTTTTCTCTCTCTCTCTCTCTCTCTCTTCCTCCTGGTTGACAATGAACAAAACATGATATAAATAAATAAACAAATAAAAAAATTGCATATGCTACTTGGCGCACCATTTAGAAATTGGTCATAGTCACTCGCTAATTTTCTGCCAAACCTTGGCAACAGTGATGGGTGGGGGGTTCCTGTATTCATCCATTCAGCAAAAAGAGAAATGGTTCATCTGTCACTTCTGTGCACCATTTTGGATGGGACTACCATGGACCATTAATCACTCAGGCTTCAGTAGCATTTGGTTAATGAACTGTAGCATGCTTAATCAGGTGTAATGTCCAGATACTTTCAAACCCTGCATGCGCTCAGTAGCCTCCAGGAGAGAGAGAGGAAAATGGGCATTATTTTAAATATGGTGTGCGAAATTGAAATTCAACAGTGAGCGATGTACTGTATCTATCGAAATTCAAAACCACTGAACGATTGTAAAGAAAAGCGAGCACAATTCAGAGTGAAAGCGAGTCTGTATGGCAGATGTTTCCCTTGAAGCACTCACTCTGCTCTTGTATATCAACATTTGAGCAGCTTGCTACATTAGTACTGCTTCAATGAGATGGATTAACATGCTGTCTGCCAGTCTGAGATAAAGCGACATCTTTGTTTAAACCAGACTGGTCTTAAAAGAGGTGATCTGACTTAAATGGACAGTGAAGTGATGAATGTCCAATTTCAATTTCAACAAATTTACAATTCGGTTATTATTATTTTATTTTTTTTTGAAAGCAACTTATGATTGTCATTGATACAACAATTACTTCAGTGACTTTTGGTAAACCAGATTTATCTGGTGCTAATTGATGCGATGACCATATTAGTGCCACCATCTGAGTTCAAGTCACCTGCTCTCTCCCGCTCCCAAGTATAAATGCGTATATAAATATCATGGCGACTGTAAGAAATAGTTTTAATGTTTTACAAATGGATATACACTGATCAGCCACGAGATTAAAACGACTTGTCTAACCCTTTGAGCGCCGAATACATTTTCAAAGAATTAAAAATGTAGTTATCCTGAGCTGTAGAAAACCTATCATCTGGCACCTTATTTGAAAGAGCTCCCGCTGGGGAGCCCTTTTAAACAAGTTGCCAGATGATAGGGTTTTCAACAGCATCTGACTTTGATATCTTGCATCATTGGCGCTGAAGGGGTTAATATAGTAATGGTCCCTCTTGCGCAGCCAAAATAATTCCATCAAACTGACGTCACTTGAACATCAGGTCAACTCCTTCCCACAGTGCATCCTGATGCTATCTCTCCCCAGGTAGGTGGTGCACACATACCCAGCCAAAGCACATAAAGAATAGGAAAACGGGACTCACTGGATTAGGCGACCCTCCTCAACTGCTCTACGGTGTGGTTCAGAGGCTGGCCTGCCCATGAAGGGCGCTTTTAGAGGTAGACTGGGGTTAGATTGGCCTGCAAGTTAAGAAGTGCAATACCTATCAGGGTATGATGCACTGTGTTTTGTGACACATTCCTTTTGTAAATAGTACTGAAGTTTTCAATGACTAGTGTCACAGTCGCCCCTCTGTCGGTTCGTACCAGAAAGGAAAGCCTTCATAGCCCTTGTAAAACATCAATGAGCCTTGGTCACTCAAAACCCTGTCAACGGTTCAGCCCTCTTTGCTCCGCTGCCAGCAGGTACTCACATTTGCTGACAAGGAGGACCACAGAAGTCTGCCACTTCAGAAATTCTGAAACCCACTCATCAGGCCATAAAGGTTTGGCCCTTGTCAAAGTTGTGCCGTTACTATTTCTCCCAAATCCTACGTGTTGAATACAAAGGAACCGACTGTTTGCTTATTGTCTAAGATTTGCCTGCAGACATGAAATGTGCCATTATTATGAGATAATCAACATTATTCGCTGTGTCTGTGTTTGGTTTTAATGTTCTGACACTTCGGTGTATGTAGAGCAGAATCAACATCAGAAGCTGCATATTCATCTTATAACAAACTAGTCGTTCATTATTTAATTTCTTTGTTCCCGGTAAGGGTTGCAGAGATGCTGGAACCTATCCCGTTGGCATAGGCCATTATACCATGGTCTGGGTGAATACCTTTTTCTGATTGGCTGGCAGGTATGCATTAAAACCGTGGAACCGCACTGGTAGTTCGGCTACGGCCGTTTCACCATTCGAAATTCATCCACAAGCCAACTTGTAACCATAGCAACGTTAGAGCTGGTATTTGACTGGGTACAACGGTAACCTAGCTGCTCATTTTTCTCCAGTAAATTTAGCGGCGTCACATAAGCTGCGTCCTGCGGGGCGGTTAACTATAGGTACTCAAGCGATAATGACCGGAAATATTAAAGCAGCGCAGTAATCAGGCTTTATTCATTAAACGATTATAATTGTGTACCGTTACAAAGGAAGCTAATGTGTCCACTTAATGTGTCAGCAACTGCTGACAGTTCGCTAGCTACGTGCTATGCCAGCAGACTTCAGCTCGCTGACTGCGGAAACCGTCATAATTCATTGTAATTGTGGGTAGCAAGTTAGCTACAGTCTGCATAATCGCACATAATGTTGCCTGATGAATAATCTCCATTATAGCTGGAATCCGTTATCAAATCAGCTGGTAAACGGATGTAAGCATGTGCAAAAAAATTCTTTCTCCATGAACGTAAGATGAACTAAGATAGCTGATTCAATTTAACTTGGCCTATAGTAGGCCATTGGGTATGAGAAGGCGCGGCGCCTCTTCAATGATTACCAGCTCGTTCTTTTTTGTGCAAAACTTTCACCAGAATTTCTGAATGCTGCGATTTGATATTGCTGGCAAATGACCATGGTATAAGCCGGATAATCAACTCGTAGGTGAGCATTCCACGGTTTCAATGCACCTCCGCTTCGCGTCGGTTGGTTATTTGCCTCCGCGTCGTGCATTAAAACCGTGGAATGCACACCTTCTCGTAAATTATCCCTTATATAATCAATTGCGGGCATACTGTACATACCATTCACTCATAAATAGCGGACTTTAAACTCATCAATTAACCTCACCTGTTTGCCTTCGGACTGGAAAGGAAACTGAAATAAAAAATCTAATCGAGGAACTTTAGGCCGTGAAGTGCTTTCAAGAAGCACTTCTGAGTGACATAATAGATGGTTTTTTTTTCTTTTGTAAATTTAAATGATTAACAGAATGTTGAAACGATAAATTCGATAGTTGGGCTGGCACTACAGACTGTTGTGGCCCCATCCTATGGTAACTGAGGTTTGCAGATCAACACTTGAATGAACTTTCTGTTTTATCAGTCTCTGAGTTAAAAAATTAAAAAAATAAATACACCACACTTGTATTCTCAAGAGTCACACTAGCAGAAGGTATATCTTGATTTAATTGTATAACATAGCATGGAATATTTTTCAAGCAGTTTGCCAATACATACATGCCAATAAGTTTATACTAGCACAGACACAAACAGTACTTACGCATACATAAAACACGTCTTGAACCTCCTCTCCCTTTTCAAATACAATTTCCCAACACATTACAGTTTCCGATTGCTGGCACTTTAATTGGCATCAGTTCATCCTTTATCATATCAAAAGAATAAGAGATGTCTTCGTATAAAAGAAGAGAAAATAAAGCTTGCTATTCATTCATACTTTAAAGGGGCTGTTTTTTTTTATTCTGTGATCAGCCACGGATCAAGGGTGACCCGCAGGGTTGTGTAATTAATTCAGGCGATTTAAAATCAATTCAATTAGACTGCTCTCTCTCTAGCGATTTGACCAGATTCCGGGCATTGCTTTGCGTGGTTGAGTAGTATTGGACCACATCCAATCAGCACTGGTTGGAGGAGGGGGGTGGGGGGGGGGGGATAAAGGGTGAGGCTCTGAAATGTCGGTATGAATGAAATTTGGTGACGGTTTGGTCTGTGGCAGAGTGTGACCCGCACAGCCCATGCGTTAGATACAAATACTGGGCTGGCAAACATAAATCTGCAGCTGACACCTTCGGTAAAATCTATTACTCAGCTCCCAGGCCCTGGACCTCAGCCAGTTTCCCTGCCTTCCACATTGTACTCGATGTGTACCCGAGACTGTATTCTCATTAATATAATGGAAGCAGTCAAATCTAAGAGACATGGTTCCCATTATAGGATCCCTTTAGGTAAGGCTTTGGGCCACTGTTGATGCACAAAAACAATAAATAACTACGTTGTATTTGATGACCCTATCCATCCCTTTTTTCGGTCTGTTCCATTTCATCAACTTGTTACCACACAAAAAATTTCCATTTTTAATCATTGATAAAGAATGTGCAGTTTGTTGCTGCATTTTTCAAACGAAAATGCATACTGTAAACCAAGATAGTGATACAAACTCAAATGTTTCGTAGAAGTCTCTCATCTGAAAAAATTGTGTCAGCCAACTTCGTTGCATTGTGTTGACGGGATTTATAGAATATAAGGTAAACATTTTTATCTTGTTTTTAACTGCTGTGGCTCACAAAATTTTTTGACGTGACCAGTTTCCACAAAGCAGTTGAGTGCATCACACTTTCTGGGTTTAAAGTGCATATTTTAAATTGATGGAACCATTGATCAGTGCGTTGGAGGCACTATGATTGTCATGGACAAGTACCTTCTGCTCTGCATTTCTTAAATCTTTAAAAATTGTTTGTTGAAACACAGTGCAATATCATGTGTGGAAGAAAACTGGTCAGAATGCATATTCATAAAGATTTTATTCCAGACTTTCAAGAGGCATTATGTGTATAATGTATGTATGTGCTGTACTGACTATAAGCGCGTGACCCAAGAATAATTAGAAATGGTCAAATGTAATTATTGTTCCATAAAAAGTGCACTGCTTGAAAAGATTGAATTATAATATCAGTACAAATATTACGGATAAATATTGAGGGAAAAGCTGAGCAATTCATTTTGAGGAATGATGAAAACCTTTTTCTTCTTTTTGTTTAATTCCATGGAAGGCAAATGACCGAAAGTGTAAAATGCGCAACCATGCATTTTTGAGCCAAACATTTTCAACCTCTGGGACTTGTGCTTAGGCAGCAGTTAAACACCACAAGGTAGCACATTGTAAATAGAAGTTTTCTGGACATATTGACCAGGAGCAGAGGCAGAATTTGGACATGAATCCAGTTCAGCGACTTTATTGAAAATAGTGGTCGGACAGGCAGGGTCAAAAAATGAGTGTTGATCTACAAAAGTATAATCCAGGGTCATAATCACAGCACAGTCCAAACACCAAAACCAGGAAGTAGGCACACCAAAGCCAAATCACAAAAATTGGGAAATCGAAAAGACAAAGTAGAAATCAAACATGGGTAGTCAATTGTACATTGAGAGCAAAGGAAGAATCATAATCAGAAAGACAAACCAGAACTATAGACAAAAGACTCGGAAGATCAAGAACCGCTTGTAAGGAATAAACTGCCTGGCACAATAAGAGTGAACACAAAGGGGTATATAAAGGGAGAACACAAGAGCAAATCAAATGGGATTCAGGTGAACAGGGGAAGAAAAGTGTGCAGAGAGGTGTGGCGACAAATGAGGAAACAATCAATAAAACAATGAACAAAGGGCAGTGCATGTGAGGGAGTGGAGACAGAGAGCAAATGAGGGGGCAAAAGAGTATACTAATGCAAAGGAAAGATACAATTAACTATGAACATGGGAAAAAGAAATAAAAAAAAGCACAATAATAAAAAAAACAGACACTGACACATATTTGCATGACCTAAATATGACCCTTTGGCTCTTTTTGTCCCCTCGGTTTTTTTTTGTTTGTTTGTTTGTTTGTTTTTGTTCAGCATTGTCCTCAATGTAATTTTACTCAGTCAAATAATTTCTTGACTGCTGTTTTCAACAATTGAACTGCGTTGCACAAGGATGTACAGTAATTCGCTTATGCTTTTATATAGGTTAAAGTTGCGAGCACAACCACATGTGATGTAGAAATTCTGTGAGATTAAGGAAATTTTCATCTACAACCCCAATTCCGAAATAGTTGGGATAAAGTGTAAATTTTGAATAAAATCAAAACGCAATGACTATCAAATCACACCAGCCAGCATTTTATTCACAGCAGAACAGAGGTAACATAGCAAATGTTGAAAGTGAGAAATTTTACAATTTTATCCACAAAATGAGCTCATTTCAAATTTGATGGCTGCTACAGGTCTGAAAAAATTTGGGACAGGCGCTTGTTTACCATGGTGTAGCATCCCGTCTTCCTTTTAACACAGAGTGAAGGCGTCTGGGCATTGAGGAGAAAATTTTCATGAGTTTAGCCATTGGAATTTGATCCCACTCTTGTTTAATACAGGCTTCCAGCTGCTGGAGAGTTTTGGGCCTCCTTTGATGGACTTTTCTTTTAATTATGCACCAAATGTTCTCAATCGGTGAAAGACCAGGACTGCAGGCAGGCCAGTTCAGCACACAGACTCTACTACGAAGTCATGCTGTTTTAATAGCTGCAGTATGTGGTTTGCATTGTCCAGTTGAAATACATAAGGCCTTCCCTGGAATAGATGTCCTCTGAAGGAGAGCATATGTTGCTCTAAAACCTTTCTATACCTTTCACATTCATGGTGCTTTTTAAAACATGCAAGTATCCCACACCATATGCACTAATGCAACCCCATACCATCAGAGATGCTGGCTTTTGAACTGATTACTGATAACAGGAGGGTTGGTCTTTAAATAAACCTTGGCCCACAGAACACGGTGGCGCTTCTGGATAATGCTCAACAATGGCTTCCTTTTTGCATGATAGAGTTTTAGGTGGCATCTGTGGATGGCAGTGCGGACTGTGTTTACAGACAGCGGTTTTTTGAAGTATTCCTGGGCCCGTTTAGTAATGTCAATGGCAGAATGATGCTGGTAAGTGATGCAGTGGCATCTGAGGGCCCAAAGATCACATGCATCCAGTAAAGGTTTGCTGCCTTGTCCCTCACGCACAGAAATTTTTCCAGTTTCTCTGAAACCTTTGATGATTTTATGCACTGTCGATGATGAGACCTTCAAAGCCTCTTCAATTTGACGTTGAGGAACATTGTTTTTAAAGTATTTCACAATTTATTTATGCAAGCCTTTGCAGGTTGGAGATCCTCTGGCCATCTTTACTTCTGAGAGACTCAGCCTCTCTAAGACATGCCCATAATGAAATGACTATAAATCTGCAACAACTTGGTCGATTTGAAAAATCTTGGTATCATAATAAAGGTGACACCTTGGGGATTTTTGTCATGGTGTAAAATTCAGTGCATATATTATTGAGTCAGAGTAAATGAAAATGAAACACAAAACTTTTTGCACCGAACAAAATTTTGCCTTTATCTCTCTTGACATTATTTAGTTGCAGTCTCAAACCTCAAAAAAATCACAGCACAGAATCTCATCACTATCTGTGCCAAAGTTAAGTTTATTCTAATCAAGTAAATCAGAGGGAGATTAGAGAGGTTTTACTTTGAGAATAAAATGTCTAGGATGCCTCTCAAAATTTACATTGCAATTTCACATGTGCAATTTCGGATATCTCTGCTACCAAACTGTAAAACTCATTTAATTTCACTTATATGTCACTACAGGCATACCTTCCATCGAATTATAATAATTTTATTTACCATTTTATTATTTCTGCCAGCCCTGTATGCACTTTTCCACTCGAAAAAAAAAAATACATACAAAGGGAATGAAGTTTGACTGCACTGGAGCAGATTTATTTTCAATGAAACAAGCAAATAAACAAAATTACTGATACAAAGATAAGGTTAAAAAATGGTACAAAATAAAAACAATGAACACCCTAGCAATTCTTGAGTGTTAGAGAAAAATCTAGCAAGCCTAATTTTGGTCGAAACTAAGTTTTTGTACACTGAAGAAAAGTAAAAATGCCCATATCAAATTTTTGAGTTTTTATTAACATTAGGGTTATGAAATATCTTAAGTGAATCAAAATTCATTTTTGTTAATGGCTAATCTTCAGATCATCGTCCATTACATCTTGATATTGGCATCTGCAAAGGAGTGACAATCCTTTGAACACGTTGGGGGTCAGGTTGAAGAAATTGAATGTTCAATATCTTGTGCGTCCAACACAACACACAACACATTTCCTTCGCATGGAGTTGATCAGGTTGTTCATCGTGGCCTGTGGAATGTTATTCCATTCTTCCCGGAGGACCACACCGAGCTGGTGCAAATTATCCGGAACTAGAACGCGGTCGCGTAAACGTCGATCCAGAACATTCCAAAGATGCTCTGAAGGCGACATGTCCGGCGAATGCACAGGCCAGTCCAGACCTGGAATGTGCTCTGCTTCAAGGAACTGCATGCAGACCGCTCTGGTGGACATCCCTACATCCAGCATGCCAATGGCACGTTCCTGCATGACCTGAGACATCTGAGGCATGATGACTTTTGAAAAAATTTGACATTTTGGAGCGGCCTTTTATTTTCCCCAGTTTGAGTGTCGGGGTACTGCTCATTTCTGTCTAATCACCGTCTGGAAATGCCACACCCATGTACTGAGTGAAATCACTGCATCACTGATCAAATGCTCACTGACAGAGAGATGGATTAAAAAATGGTACACACATCAAGAGAAATATCCCTACTGTACAAGGAAAAGTCAGCATATGCTCACTTAGAGTTGTTAATGCCATGTGGCATCAATATTTGAGATGGGGCATTTATATTTTTGTTCAGTAAGACAAATTAAAACTAATCATTGATTTCCTATGTTTTCCCATGGAAAAACCGAGCAAGTCATCGGTATTTAATCAGTTGTGAAGTAAAAATCAAGCAAGTTGATCTTCCTTGGTTCTTCCGCATAAAGTTTTCTATTTCTGAATGATAAATCCTGGTCATTGAATTAGTCGATTATGAAGCAGCATACCTAAATTATCTCATCTGTGAGGTGAGTTCCCATGAAGAGCATTGGATGCGCAGGACATTCATGGTCAGAATTCCTAATTCATGCAATTCACGTGCTAATAATGACTGAAAAATGGCTTGAAGAGGGAAGCAGACGGTGGAGTTAACACACCAGTCAAACAGTCAAAAAACAGTCAAATGCCACTGCAGCTGCATAATTGTTAAGTTTTTGTCCATCATTTTGAGATTTGACATTTTATGTTTTCATATGGAAACATTTTAAAGTCATATTGCCAGGGATACAAATTTAAAAAAATCCTCCATTAATATCTCATATTATGTAATGAACCTACCATGTCAGTTTCATTGTCAGACAAGAGCTCCACCCCAGAGGGATACAGTTTTCTGTCTTTTTCTCAGAATCAGCATTTTGTTACTTATAAGGTTTTTCCATGACAGTCAAGAATTGTTTATCCACGAGCTATGACCCTGCTGCTCAAATAAAAATCTTCCCATTGTCTGGATTTGAACCACGGGATTTCTACATTGCAGGATCACACCTTAACCATCACACTGTTATGTTAGACAATACTTGTGAGTTTTTATAGCACTTGTGTTATGGCCCCAATTTGTTATTAGATTTACAACGCAACAGCAACAGCAAGGGATGACAGACACAGTTTAAAAAACCTCAACACATTTAATTAACAAACAAAGACTAAACTACTATTTACAACTACAGACCAAGATTGATTGGAAAACAAAAAAAAAACAGAAATATTTACAGTCCTTGTGGGTTTTCTGGTGATGTGCTGGGTGAGGAAAAGGCTCTTTTACAGGCAAAAATCCACAAAAGAAACTTCACAGGTCTTGAACAGAAATGACAGGTCTGGTCACGTGTATCCTTCTTCTTGCAATTTCTCCTTCTTCCTTACTGTCTCAATTCTTTTCCTTATATACTCTTTTGCAGACCCCACCCACATTTAGACCTCTTTTATTTTCTTTTCGGGGACTTGCCCCAGACATGTCCAGGACATGTCTAAACCTAGCTCCAGTCTGAGCTGAATAAAAAAAAAGGTAAATACTGCCATCCAGTGGCCTATATTCACATTACACTTGTATTTTTTTGTATACTTGCAAGTAACAGCATGGATTCTTTCTAAAGAGTGCTTTCAAAAGGACTGTTGAATATTCAGTGGATAATAATTCCAAAAATACTACAAACAAACCAGTTGAGTATTTATATTGTTGCACGACATGTCAATGGGGCATGGACTGTCAGCTCAAACCACCGGGAACAAAAGGCTCTAGCTCAGGCTAGGTTTGTGTCATTAACGTGATTAAGGGCTCATTGGAAACGTCAGAGCCCGTAGAATCAAATGGCCACCCAAAAAAAATCTTACTGACAGCATCACAAGCTAATCTCAGAGAGGAAAATACATTCAGCGCAAGCAAATTGCTCGGGACCTGACAAGCTTTGAAGCAGTGCCATGGATAAAACATGCATGGACACTGGCACATCTAGTTTTGATATCACAGGGACACATTGGGCTAACAACAGCAAGCATAGATTTACCCTTGAGCACAATTTTTCATCACAAAATATCAAAGATAAGAAAAAAATTTACTCAAGTGTATGAAGTGTATGCCAGCTGTTCTTTGAGTGTGTCAGTTGAAAAAGACATGGCTTGTATCGTTGGATTCTGCAAACTTTCCTCTTTCATTTGATTGTTGGTATGCCTAGCACAAATTCAGTAGTAATGAGCGCTGATATTATTTTATCTTATGTTTTGCTAAATGCTTTTTTACTTGCTTGCTGCTTGAATTGTGTTTAGTTGCGGTAAAAATGGTAAACATGCGCTTTTTGTAGATAAGCCACATGATGATGTTTCAATTGTACTACGTGTAATGATTGGCGTTCGGGTTTAAGAGGTTAAAGCTAGGGATTCATTTACAATTATACTGAAAAGTGTTAGTCAGTTGTGAGTACAGTCTTGATGAAATTATGAAACGAAGACAGCGGCAAGGTGGTCTTTATAACTAAATTCTACTCCCAAGAACAGCTGCAGCACAATGCGAACACTTTCCCAAAAAGTATTTCCTGGCCCTTTCATAATATATTGTTTTCCTATTTAAATTCATTCTCTCATTCATTCATATAAGATTTGCAAAGGATTTCCATAAGTGACATTGAGTACGAGCCAGTACTCTGTTAACAGTTCAACCGCTTCTATTTGATTTAAAACAGTTGTACTGGGGGGGGGGGAAAACCCGCTTCACTGCAAATCATGGTTGAAATTGGTTCAATATCGGCCAGCAGCCACTTAGAAAATACCTCAACATAAAACCTATTGATTTATGTTGAATTGTACAACAAACTGATTTTTCTCACTCCAAACAAATATAGTTTCCAATGGCTGTAACCTTGAATATTTCCCAACACGGTAATTTATTGTGGCTATATTTTTTGACCAATGACGGGGAAGATTTGACAATGAAATGGATGATGTCTTCCATATCAACTAATTCTGGATGCACAAACCCAAGATGAAGAGTTACAATTATTGCGATCCAAGACCTTGGACAGGCCAATGACTTATGTCTGCATTATCTGCTGTTATAAAAGCAAATTAAGCAGTCGTTGGACACAATGGAATGTGCCATATCAGAATTAAACAACACTGTTTGTTTACATGGAATCTACATCCTCCTTGGTGAGTCGCTTGTCACTTTGGTTAAAGGACGGCACCAGTTGGCTCACATTTCATCAATCCATAGTTTTTCTTGTTTCATTCTTACACTGAGGGAAGGCACTATAAGTCTGTACATTTGAAATTAAACAGCAAGGAGGCTGAGTCACTTATAATATAAATTCTAATATTACTAAAAATAATGGAAATTTACCTGAGTGCAATGAAAACGTTTCAGTTCTCTATGTTGTTATCATAGTGATTATTATGGATTTTGCCATTATGCCAGTTGTGTACACGGTACCATCGTTTAACACTCTGTATGTGATCGATTTTCTATGCAGGCTTTACTATGAGAACAGGAAAAAGAATAAAAAAATGTATCAGCTACCATGCTAATTTTAATTTTATCAATTTACCCAACTTTTCAAGGGTGCACTTATGCACTGCATATTATCAAATATTGTGAATGTGAAGTAATTTGTAAGTATTCATTTAACCACAAATTAAATTAATACTGGAAATGTTACAGACATCCACTTGTGTCACCTTTATCTTCTGTAGATGCAGCTGATCATACAAGATACTCAATTTAATTTCATGTCAGTAACTGATTTCAGTTTTCTGTACTTGGATGATGGGTGATGGTATTTACAGGTTGGGGGAAAAAAGCCCATACAGCTGAGCTGGAATAGGTATATAATAACTTATGCTTGTAAATACTATAAGAACAGGTTGAGAATAAGATCACAGCCCAGACCTATAAGAAGCCAGCTGTGAGAATGAATGAAAAATCTGTTTGCTAAATCAAGACTGTATGTAGCGTGACAGGGCTTTCTGGAGAGTGTATTACACTATCACATGAACAGGTAAAGTAAATAAAAGATAAATAAATAAGTAAATAAATCAATCAATAAATAGGAAAAAGGTATGCCGACTGTGGTCGAGACAAGGTGAACATTGTCAGCAGAGATTGACATGACCCAGTATATGGCCTAATAAAAATCTTTGGACTGAGATGTAGAAAGAATGGCTCACATACTGTTGGAGTAATTCATAACAACCATGAGAATTCAATTCAGCGTCCTCTCATCCAATGACTAATCAGTAAAAAAAAAAAAAAGAAAAAAAATCCTCTGGCAGCCACACCTGGACATTCCCATTGTTATGAAATGCTAGGCCAATCATTCTTGAAAATAGGGGACATTTGTGGTTCGTTAAACAGTGCTTTAATTGAAATCAATGAGAGAAGAGACTGGTTTACCTGCTTTCACTGAAGTGATTTCCAAACCTTTATTCCAGAAATCGCAAATAAATAATGACAAAATGTGCTGCCCCTTCCATTAGTTTTTGGAGTAGCCTCCTTAAATGTCACAAGAAAAAGATTTGTTATGTGCCAATTAGTCCCTCAATCCATACGACCACATAGGTCATTTGTTCTTACCCTTCAATTTGACCCAAACAAGCATTTCTGGCACCATACAAGGATTGTTTCCTCAATTACCATAAATAACAGCCACATTGCAACTTAAAAACCTAATTTTTTTGAAAAACAATGTCGCTATGGTTTCAAAGTTAACTTAGGGTGAGGGTTAGGTGAATTTTTGAGTGCAGGGTTAGAGAAAGGCAATTGTGGTTTTTTAAAAAGACAGTCAAGCCTGTCATAGCTAACAATCAAAAAGTTAATCTTTTAGATGTGGAAATCAAACATATGTCCTGTGTGCCCACCGAACAGCCTCGACTTCACCTCTGCAGATAATCACACCATATATTGATGTCATCTTATTCCCTCTTCTCTTGAGCTCATTATTCACAAAGCTGCAAGAGGACACCTGTCACCTAACTTTGTGTTCTGTTCGGGTCAAATTGACCCGTTTCAAGTTTTTACTAAAAGAAAGATTATACATGGATATATGATTATTTTTTTCTTTTATATGTTCTTCAAAGAAAATGAGCCAAAGACAAAGAATTTTAGGTAAAAAAAATAAAAAAATAATATATATTTTTTATATTTTTTTTAAGAATATATAAAAGAAAAAAATAATCATTGACTATACATCATACAATGTCCCCACACATTTATATCCTTCATATGATGTTTGGGTCAGATGGACACTGATATACACACAGACACAGACACAGAGAGAGACAGCACACACACACACACACAGGGTCTCCAAAAATCTAGCAGGTCTTGGTGCCCGGTCATCAAACCTGATGACCATTGAAAATATGTGAAAGCTTCTTATGTTAGCAGCTAAGCTGGGAAGCTCTCTCATTGGGGATAAGAGATAGTTAAGTATGACCTCTGGCTTAAATCATCCCTGCCACTCATCATTCCATCCCTTTGTACACATGGGCAGAGAGAGAGACATACACGCTTACACACCGGCCAATTGTGACAATCCCAACACCGTGAGGCTGTCTGCACCTATTTATTCCCATATTCTTCACCTTCTGTATTGAAGGAACCAACACTATGTTACAACATTTAAAATTTTCTCACACTGTGCCCCTCATGCCTGCACATTGGGGGAGGGGCAAAACAGATAAATAATACATAATAATTTATACAGGAAAGCCAGAGGGAGGAGCCCCTGGAAAAAAAAAACCGAGGACATGGGTGGTGCTGGATATGATACAGGGACTCAGTGGACACAACATCACCTTTGATGATTTCTTTACCTCCTGCAACCTCAGACAGGAACATTTCAAAATAATGCTGAACAATTAGAAAAAAAACAAGACGGAGCTCCCACCTCAGCTTCTAACAGTAAAGAACAGGCCAGTCCTTTCATCCAACTTTCTGTGTATGGCCAATACTGCCCTGGTATCCTACGTACCCAAAAAGGACAAATGAGCGGTGCTCATGAGCACTGTATCTAGGGATGGGAGGATCAGTGACCAGGAGGACCGCGAGCCAGAGGTCATACTTGATTATAACGCTACAAAAGGAGGGGTGGACAACTGTTGGCCTGGTACAGCTGTCAAAGAAGAACATTGAAGTGGCCACTCATGATCTTTTACAGTATTCTGGACGTGTCAGCCTATAATGCGTTTGTAATCTGGATGGCTATCAACCCAGACTGGAACCAAATGAAGCTCCAAAGAAGACAGCTTTTTCAAGAGGAGCTAGGCAAGGCACTGGTGACACCGCACATACAGAGGAGACAATATCAGTTTTATATATATATAAATAATTTAAACAATGTTTCATTTCTTTTTTTTTCATAGAAAAGCATTATTTATGCCACCTTCAGTTACACCAGTCTTAATAATTGTGGAATTTTTAGATAAAAGATAAATTCACGATCATAAAAACGCCTGATACGTCCAATGTTAAATGTGATAAATCAGTGTTTAACCCTTGTATGGTGTTTGGGTCTGTGGGACCCGTTTTCAGTTTTCATCAAACCATGTTTGCTGTTCATATGACTTGTAATTGGGATGAAGTAAACATCTGTTGAGCATTTTAACATAAAACAACACAATCAAACAATTTTGAAAACCCAAAACTCTAGCAGGTCCCAGACCCATTAACACTGGCTGAGTAACAAAAATCCTAACACCATACAAGGGTTAATAGCAAATATTCATTATACATATAATGTATTTTTATAAAGATTCTTATTTCTGCATTGCTTTTAAAATCCCAAAAAATATCTGGAACGTGAGGTTTGTAAAAGTGAACCTAACACAAGGGTTGAATACGAACATAAGTTGTTCTCGCCACTTAGATTTATAACCAATCCAATACTTTTCCTTGGGGAGACGGTCTGAGTGCACATTTGTGCACACCAACCGTGCATGACATTTTCCTAACAGACCAATAAGGTCTCCCCTGTTGCACAACTCCTCCTTAGCATGGCAATACATTTGCATAAAAAGGCGTACTCTGAATTTCATTCGCTAGAAAATTTTTAATGTTTTTATAATTGTGCCCCAGTAGGAGGCAGATTGAGATGCTACGTTAAGGCCTTATTGATGACTTTCATCCTGCAGTCATTCCATTTTCCTTTTTTAAATCTCATTTGTTGCTGTAGTTTTGTAGCTGTCACTCCCTGTATTGGGCTTATTATCCCCCGCCGCACGATTAGCGTACGGACATCCGTACGGACACATAAAATTGACGCGGGGGGGGGGGGGGGGTATTGCCATGTTAGTGGCAAACACTTGTTTGACACTATAATTTGCAGACACCAAGACAAATAACAGATGCTTGAAGGGGACCCAGTATGCCATTTTTTCTTTCAAGTTTGAATATTCTTGGATGTCCAAAAGAGAAGTTTACAAACTATTTTGCAGAAAAAAATGAAAAATTCCATGATATCTGGGCAATTTGATTCCTTTCATTGCTAACCCTCTGAAAAAATGGGCTGTTCTGTGTGGGTGTCCTCTCCATAGAAGGAACTTTGATACTTAGTGCTAATTGGCCAGCAGACAGAGCCACTGTGTCAACAGGTAGCGTTGATGTCATAATCACCCAGCTACAGGGAAGTCTCTAAATACAGATGACTTGGTAAGTAGCTCGCCTATTAACTACACAATTAGTCAGGAAAGGCAATGTCTGCTGGTTATGCAGGCATGGACATTACATTCACTGAAGTGTGGCATGCAGTCCTTGAAATAGTTTTACTGAATTGAAACCACTGCTTCATTGCATTGTCTGAAAATAGGCGTGCAAGGCACAGAGTACCCCTCAGCCCGATGTCGAAGTTTTTGGAGATGCCCGCCCGCCCGCCCAACCGCAGGAAGGATAGCAATACCCCGTCAGCCTTTGGGGCTGAGGGGTAAAAAAGCATTATTGGTCCTCTTTAATATAAATTCCATCGCCAGTCCTGTATTGTACTGATCCTCGTTAGTAGTAAAAAGCAGTCAGACAAAAAGTGGATTGTATACATATACTGTCCCTAGATAGTTAGCTAGTTATGGACTCATGTCAATTGAAGCTGGGATATTGCTCTAAAAAATAAATAAATAAGCTATAGGTGGAGATATTCAGAAAAGGGCAGAACAATTTTCAGGAGCCTGCATTTAACATATTAAGGGGGGCCAAATGTGAATGTCACGCCGAATACCATATTTTATGTTTATTTTATTTTATTTTTCTTCTTTTCAACTTCACAGTCACTGGGTTGGTAAGCAATCAGGATATGAAATATGTGTTCATAAGAACTGAAAAAGTGTTTTTTTCCCTCCCGTATAATGTCCCCTTTAATGTTAAGCTGAACATCAAAATGGAGTACAAAATAAATTTTCAGTAATAATCAATTTATTTATTAATTAGTTTATTCATTTACTTATGAACATATTTACTTATTAAATGATTGATTGACCAACCTTGTTGACCAGTCTCTGTCAGACGCACCTCAATTCTGTTTGTAAGGAGTCGTGAGTTCAGCTTGTGGAGGAGGATAACGATGAGTTAATCAATGTCCCTTTTGCTTAGCTGGCAGAGCCACTTGTATCTTGGTACACTGTAAGCTAGCACAGGTGCATTGGTCATGTCAGTTATTGGGTCAAGAGAATTATTTAGTTATTTTTTTGTTTATTTATTTAGTTAGTTAATCAATTCTTCATCCCCGTTACTCAGATGTGGAATGCTCAAAAGTGTTCAGGGGAGTCGGTTCCAGACAAACATTGCCCACCAGCTGAGTTCTTTTTCAGAGCACCAGCTGAGCGAGGCAGGCAGTGCACTTTATCCACAGCTGATGTGTGAGCTTTCATTCCCTGGGAGATGCTTTGGCCTAACATTCACTGCTCATTAAAGCTGCTGGTCACTGGCTCTGGCAGGTCATAATTCACGAACACCATGGGGCACATCCATACACTGGTCTTCAGTGTCTCTGGAAAGGATGAGCTACCTAGGTATGTAGAAAACCGTGTGTGTGTGTGTGTATGTGTGTGTATTTGTCTGTGAGTGTACTGTGAACATGATTGATGTATTTTTCAGTACGACCATTGTTTTCTGTATTTCATCTAGCAAACAAATTTTCCCCTCAGGGAGATTAATATTGTTTGCTTTCAGATTTTCTATTCTGCTTTATGGACCATCTATATGCAGTTCCAGTTCTAATATATCGATGAATAATGAATGAGTAAATATCAAACAAAATACAAACACCCAGTATTTATCTAAATATGCAGGGAATAGTGAATTATTGCTTTGTTAGATCACTTTAGTGTTCTTTTTTTTTTTTTTGATCTTCTTTTGACCCATTACATGTGCGTGGGGATGGGAAATATTAATTAATATTAATATCTTCAAAGGAAGAAAAAAATGATATTGACTTTATAGATCTTAAAAATCCTATGCATACTTTGGGTACACATGTGACTTAAACCGAAAATTTCTGAATGTATGCCTTTTAGTTTGTCCTGAAAGAAAGAGGTTTGTAAACAGTTGAAATGGAGATGCTGGATCTATCCCACAATACACAACTTTATATTTATAATCAATCTATTTATTTGTGTTTGCTTATTTATTCATTTCCTGTAAAGTGAGCTATTTACATTACATGACATTTATAATAAAATGCATGTGATTAAGCATATAGACCTACATGCAACTCTTCGATTGAGTTGAGGAACATATATTTAGAAAATATAATTTGGTATCATGTGGTTCAATAGGAATGCTATCATTTTGGATGTGTCAGATTGCAGTCATTTAAAAGACTTATTGATAGAGGGAATGGAACGAAGCGATGCCGGTCCTCTTAGCCCACAGTTTGTCTTATTGTGGCAGCTTTGATGTATTGTATCTCTGCAAAGCCCTGCTTTGGAACAGGGCAAGATCTAACCTGTCACTCCCTGAACTTCTCAAAGCAAGCTAAATACAACCATCTGGGAATGTTCCAGAATGTTGTCCAGCTTCATGTCATTCAGACAAAATCTCCCTCTCTCTCTCTCTCTCCCAAAGAAAAGGAAGAGAATAGACTATGGACAAGGTATCAACCGCTAGCCAAGTTTGAGCGAACACGTTTTTTATCCACTTAATCTGCTATCCACGTGGGATCAGTTTATTTCAGAACTTCACATGTAGCTACCTTCCTGCAACATGGCTAAAGCTAAGAAGGTAAATACGCAAAGCCCCAGTGTCTTTTTTAGCAAACATCTGCTCCGGAATCCAGCTGATATGGGATCCACCGACGGAAAGAAAGATATAAGCAGGAAAATCATACATTAATACTCATCTGCTAGACAGATATTTAAAGCCTCCATGGACTTTTCATGCCCAGCAGCAGTAAGATTGACCTAAACAACCAGGTACTGGCTAAGAGTTGTTTGCGAGCAACACATTTTCATAAAATATTCATCTTCATTGTAATTCAATGAAACGGTTATTTTGTGTTGTATTCAGATTAAAATTATATGACTACTGAGATAATAGCACAAGTTATGCCAAAGGGTCATCTGCCTTTATTTTGACTGTGCATGTGATTTCATCAGCATGTCTAACTATGATTAAATATATGATCTTCTGTATAGACTATTTGGTTAAGTGGAATTAACAAGACAGTTCATTCCAGCAACCTTTAACAGACACCATATAGCTATGAAAAGGCTATGTCATTTTTTATCCAAATTTTTTTGATGAAATAAAAAACTTCAATAAATAAATAAATGAAATGTTGTTCCTTCCCAAACACATAATGAGTTTTCAGAGTAGACTTTTGCAAAAGACTTTACACAGACCAGAGGAACTCTGAGCAATCCTGCTCTGGAAAAGTTTGTTACTGATGGGCCTCTTTCTGGGCTGTTTCCTTCTATTTTCTTTCCTAATTGCTAGCATAAGTGGTGCAAGAATCCCCCTAACTGTAATGGCGTATTTTCCTCGTGTGTGTGTGTGTGTGTGTGTGTGTGTGAGAGAGAGAGAGAGAGAGAGAAGTTTTCTGTTCAAAGGAAAATTTCAATTTCTATACAAAATGGTTCAGTCATAGCATAATTCAGCCGTCACAGTGGGCATCCTTGTGGAGGGTTTGACACGAATGAAATTTGGCATGATGATCAGTGACGTAAGTAATGGTGCTCAACCCACCATGGTGTGGGCCCAAAATACTGGCGAGGAATTATGCGGCATCATTATAGCCTTTTTCCCTCACAAGAGCTGTAGGCTGGTTGTTAGTTGAAATGAGAAAGGTTTGCTGTTGGCTGACTATCCTAGCTAGAACGATGACCACCACAAATTAATGTTACAAAGCTAGCTAATGTTAATGTTAGCTTATCCAATCAGGGACCAAAAGATTTTGACTGATGGAAAACTGAATGTTTATATAAAGACAACTTTGCTACACCAAAGCAGCCTTCTTTCTTTGGAATGATGTTATCAGGCCGCTCAAATTAGCCTTTAATCAGCTAAGGTTAATGTGGCGGTATTGAGCTCAACCAAACAAACAAGTCAAGCATCATTTTACACATCAAAAACGCCTCAATGTTCATTATTGCTGAAGTGCTCTGGATTACAATACCACACGCTTTTCTTTATTTCCACTCGTGCCAAACTGGAAAAGCAATTAAAATCGGTTGGTTCTTTAGTTTGCAGCAAATGCAGTGCATACCTCACCAGTGTGTTTTAAATGGTGCTAAATACAGTATGTAAAAAATAGGGAATTTATCTTGCATATATCCTAATAATAATCCAACGAGATACCAATTTGGTGCTGCAGGAATCTTGCCAATGTAGAATTAAGTCTTTGGAAAAGACTTAAAAATAAATAAATAAAGAAATAAAGAATTTCAGAATTTCAGCTAATAAAGGGGTCATAATATTTTCTTTTCCCGTTGAATATTTTCATTTCTGTGGTCTATCTGCGCAAACCAAATTCCTCCAAGCCTCCGCTCTTCCTAGGTTTGTTCAAAGGTGTGCCACACTAGCAGCTAGTTGGACATTATGCAAATATCGTAATATGCCCATGTTACAGAAGAAAAGCCTGGACTACAAACGAGGCATTTCTGGCAGTTCAGGAGCTGTTTTTTTTTTCCTTTGTCTTGGAGCGTAACTCTGTTTGTTGTGGCTTTGTCACTAGCAGACATTTTAAGTGAACAAAAAACTACACAGAAGGACTTTTACAACTAAAACTAAAAACCAACAGAACCATCACTTGTCTTGGCATGGACAGCACTATTCTGTTGAGCTGTTGCTGGGAAATGGCCTGCCACTCCTGGAGTAGGGCTTCTTGGAGCTCCGCCCTCGTCCTGGGCGCTGGAGTGCGTTGCTGAACCCGCCGATCCAACAGGTCCCACACCTGCTCGATATACTTCATATCAGGGCTGAAAAGTGGCCGTTCCATGACTCGCATGCCATTCTGGGCCAGGAGCTGCTGGGTCACGTGCTGAGTGAGGTTGTGCGTTGTCTTGAATGAACGTGACCTTAGAGTGGTCTGTGATGTATGGCACGATGTGTGGTCTGATGACAAGGACATAGTAGCGGGCTGTATTAAGATCTCCATTGATTATGACCAGGTCAGATCTTCAGCTGCACCAAATGGCATCCCAAACCATCACCAAGCCTCCTCCAATGGGATCTGTCTCAGCAATGCAGGGGGCCGGATATCTCTCACCATGTCGTCTGTAGACCGTCTGTCTTCCATCATGTCGATACAGACAAAATCAAGACTCATCACTGAAGACAAAATTCCTCCAGAATTGGTTGGAGACTCGTCTCTGACCATATTCCTCAGTGCAGCGAAGCCTGGTAGCTCTGCGCCATGCATCAAGCTGCATTCCAACACATGCCCTGTGGGCTCTGATCCTTCACTCTGTAAGTCGGTGACTCACTGTTCTTCTGCTGATCTTTGGTCAGAGGATTCTTAGGGTCTCCAGAGCCATCCTGGTGCAGGTTCAAAACCAATCTCTCAGGTGGACGAGGCGGATCTTGATTGTTCTGGGGTCGCGACTCTAGGCTGACCAGGTCGGGGTCAATCATTAGTGCTTCCAGTCTCCTGGTAACGAGCCACAAGGTTAGAGATTGTGGGTTAGCTTACCCCAAATCGCTGGGAGATACGATTTTTGGGATGTTCCAGCCATTCAAACCCAATGGCTTGATCACGTTCCGGTCTGGAAAGGCAAGACATGGCGCACGTAGTGTCTTTGAACAAATGCTCTTGGGTTCTGGCCTTAATGACCTCAATGATTGTTTTAAGGCAATTGACAGCACTGCATTTGTGATCAGTGAAGCCGGATGAGGTTACATCATTAATTCCTCAAATCCTGCTCCACAGACACAAACAAGGTCATGACCTCACGCAATGTTGTGACTCCTTACTCAAAGACAACTGCATATCAATTATGTAATCATCTAACTAAAGTTCCTCAAACCCAACTATACTATTTCTATCTAGTCAGACCTATAAGTTTTTAAAGTCCATCAGTATATATTACACACAATAAGAAAGGGAAAAGCCAAAAAAGAATAAAAATTGGGTCACTATGAATAGTTGGAACATTATTCCTGAGGAAATTCCAGCTGGGCACACTGTGCCATGAAGTACTTTCTAGTGCACATGGAGGTGTGTGTTAAATCAAGTTGCATTACATACAATAGAGGGACTTTGTTCATCATATACTTTTTTAATAATAAATGCAATCAAAGTGCAATGTACAATTCTCACATATCCATGATCAAGATGACGGGAAGCATGAACATTGCATCATGTTTTGGTTTAGGATATAAATAGTCAGGTTTATTCTAATTAGTTGGTCAGCTGCGCGACACAAAGTAGACCATAGGTCTAATATGTAATCATTTATTTGATACAGTTCACCAGCCAACATTCAATCTATTTTATAATTTAAAATGTGAAAAGCATGTACACAATACAATAGAAGGATAAAAACGATCTGCTATAGAATGATAATATGTTTCGAAGTGTAGGTGTTTAAAGGTGGCAACCCTAGCTGCAAGGACGCACTAAAAAAAAAAAAAAAACTTGTTTCGACTCATTCGAAAGTCGCAAAACTAATCTCATTCTCCATCCACTTCTAAGCATACTAATGCTAGCATCTATGTTCCAGAGTTTGGAAGTTAGGAAGCACGAGATAATGTTTGGGATTAAATAGGTGGTGGTTCTTCATCTGTGAATAACTAACTAGCCTACTAAAATAGAAAAGATTGGCATAATTGCAGTAATTCATTTAACATCAGTTCGGGACAAACTGAAATGCTCAGGAATATAATCTCAGTGTAAAAAAGCTAAACTGTGTGACTACTGGATAGAATGTTTTAATCGGTATTACTGAGATACTAACAGCGTTGATGGTCTCTGTTGATCTACTGATCTATTCAAGCAACTCACGCGGGCACAGCAAGTATTGCCAGAGGTGATGCGCAAAACTGTAGGAGAAATTATAATAACTGTTGTTTCCGTATTCAACTTGCAACAGCTGTGGGCGTAAGCGAGTTACATCGAAGTTTGCTGAAAGTAAAGAAACTGCCAAAATCTGATATTTATTATAATCTCGTTGCAATCTGTCTTATAGTTTGAATGTTGGAATAACCTAGCATGACTGGTCTGTAGACCCTAGAGCAGAGGTGGGCAGCAAGGGCCGTATCTGTCCCTGGTTTTCACACCAACGTCTGGTCTTTAATTAGTTGATTGTCTCAATTAGCCAAACCATTTATGAAATCTAACGTTTCATGTGCATTTCTTTAAATTATCATGAAACTACAAAGACTAGTCTTGTCTCCCTTCACAAGACATTTTCCTTTGATCGAATCATTGCGAAAATCTATATTTGTGCATGCAATCAATTAACTCAATTAGTCAGGGTAATTGATGGGTAATAAAAACCTGCATACGCACCGGCCCTCCAGGACCGTGATTGCCCACCCCTGCCCTAGAGGGACCTAAAAAGTATGGTGATCGTGATCAAACACTGTAATTTTTCTGGCATACTGTCAATTATCTTTTCATGAACACGCAAGGATGCGCACTATCTTGTGCTTCAAATCCCAGGGAAAAGAGTCAGTTGTGCAACGCCAAAAAAAAGAATTTTACCCATTGAAATGTATCAAGCTATTAAGTCGTATTTCACATGTCATTTCAAATCCGGCCAGTGGGGACAACTCTTTGTGAACCTTACCTTAGTCAGTTTATATGCAGCAACACAGGCAAGAAAGGAGGATAAGCTGTTTGAGTTCATATGTGCCTTTTTTTTGTTGTTGCTTTTGCTTTTTAAAAAAAATAAAATAAAATAATAATAAATAAATATATATATATATATATATATATATATATATATATATATATATATATATATAAATATATTAAGCAATGATTTATCCGCTTAAATGGGGAATGCACCCCTGCCGGCTATTCGTTTTCTTTCAAGTGTTTTGGCAAATGACTTGGGGCCTTCAGGCTGTTGCTAGAGGGGTGATGGTGGCTTAGACTGGGGGTTGGGAAGTGTGTTTGTGTGTGTGTGTGTGTGTGTGGGGGGGGGGGGGGGGGGGGGGGGGTAAGTTGTCACTTAGGGCCCCAATATGTTCAGAAACAGCCCTGTCCTCAGTGCAAGTACAAGTTAGTGGATTTATGCTTATTGATTCTGCTTAAACTGCTCTCATTGTGGATGCTGACATCCATCCAGACCTTTCTGAGAAAAATACTGGAGTGTTTGTGGATATAGCTCATTGTGGCAGACCCCGGACTCCAGAGATGCCGAGCAAGTGGAGCTGAGGATTAGAAATTCTCAGCCTGATGTCTTGGTGCTCCTTTCTGTCCCAGCCTGCTGACATTTACATTTTGAATGCTGCAGCATTTCTTATTCATTTTGTTCTCTCTTGTCATGCCTCTGACCCTGTATTCTGAGTGCTCTTGTCTCACAGGGAAGATTAACATTCCTGATTTCTGGGCTTCATGGTCTAATGTCTTTGTTGTCTCTCAGAATTTAAAATGCAGAAGAGCTGCTGCTTTTTTTCTGACTAAAATTCAAATTCTCTGTCTGAGAATTCAATTCATTTCAGTCACTAGAATCAGTTATTACATCAGACTGTGTTTTAAAAACATCCTTACAATATATCGCTGGTCAGAAACTCCTCTAAAGATAAATTTCACTTTTAACTCTAATTCTTAAGTGGAGATGCACACAAAAATTGAGCAAAATCATAAAACCATGGCCACAGTTGAAAACGTAACCTAACTTCATTTTGAGTCAATCTGAAGGTAACTGTATGACGAATTTCCGGATTTAGAAGATGTTTGTGACAACGAAAATAGGCATTTTTTTGTAGCATCAGAAAGAAACTGTGCTGTATGTCAGCAATTATTCAATCAGCGCATTTGTAAGAGATTCTCAGGCGGAATTGAAGTCCTTGCGCATGGAGGTTTATCAGTTTCACATGCTTCACATTGGATTTCACCACTAGTGACAAGGAAATCAATTATGACTCCGGACTTCTCATGCTTTTCTTTACTCAGGGGTTGAAAACAAGGGAATTGCATAAAAATGTTTCAAATGGCCTTATATCATTTAAACAAATTGAACGATCGTGAAACGTGCATTGCGTTGATTGAATAGTTTCTGACCAGGCACGGGAACGTGAATATGCCACTAAATCTCACGCGGAATGCGAGAGAGTTAGGAGCCCTGATGGATTTTTTTTTATTTTTTTAATTAAGTTTCAAACAAGCAATAGATTGTCTCAATTGACTGTCACGAGCAAATTTTTGGGGCCAGTAAATATCACTTAAATTCAAGCTTCAGTGGGGCGAAGTCAAGCTTCTTGATTCTTTCACAAAATTTCACCCAAAATCCTGAAACAAAAACGCAGAACCCTGAAAAACTCATTGATACCTTCCGATTAAACTCAAAACAAAGGTGGTTAGTTTTTCTACCGAGGCCACCCCTTGCTCAATTTTTCTGTGCATTCACTCTGAAATGTCCCAAATTCTTTGTGTCGGAGGTTCATGGTCTGCTGTAAATTCTCTGCCAGTGATGGTGGTGTCTGGCCTCCCCACAGGTTGATGTGTAATTACCCTCAGACCAAGGGATTCAGTTTGCTGGGATGACTGTTTCACCTCTCAAAAGCAACTTTTCCAGCCGATAAACCAAGCAAAATTGCTTAAACAAGTTTGCAGGGATTGGCACAGCTGGTGAGTACACATTCCTTGTCCCTAGTGCTGCAGTCAACCCAACACACAATCATCAAAGTGCACTATTTGGTGAAAAAGTATAGACTTATAATGTAGTCGCCCTCAAACGTGCATGGATTTACAAGCTGCATTTCAGGCAAGGTCATAATGTGGTATAACTCAAGCACTTGACACTTCCTCCATTGAACTTGCCCCACAGATATTGTAAAGGTGTTTTTATAATGTTGTTTTGTGCTTTGTTGGAAGGAAAAAAAAATGCTTGGCACTGTGGTTGATTCATGATTACATGTTAAGAGCACATATGCCCACCCAAGATCTGTCCTGGACTTGTGAACCCAGCCTAACAGTAAAGCAATCACATACCAATTCCTCAGGTATATATAATTGTCCTGCATGAACATTTAATGTGTATTAGTACTGATACTGCCCCTCACCCAATACCAAATCTTCTGTTCTAATTCCCAACATTTTTGTCATACAGTACATTGGTAAACAAATCTGAAAGCCCAATGCATTATTATGTTTTTATCGTTTTCATTTAATATTAGCCTAAATGTCAGTGCACCTTCTTTTCAAAAATGTTGCAAACCAAATATAAGACAAAAGCTTGCAATTTGGTGCATGAGTAGAACAGGATAATTAGTCTGCTTTTCTAGTTAATGAAAGCCCAGATCCTTTGCTTTCAAATGATAAGTCAAGCTTTGCAGCCCTAAGATGTATAAATAACATGTACTTCTCTGAGCGATGAGACATCTTCTGACACTTTCCTCTGAAAACGGCTCATTGAACGAAATCGTGGTTTTGTCAGAAAACTACACATATATCTCAGATTTTGAAGGTTTACTTACCAGGCTCACCACCACAGCACTGAAAAGACTGCATTAGAAAAAGTATTTCTAATACTTAAAAGTATGCCATTGAAATAAGTGTTCAGCAGATGTATCATTACAAGCCATACTTCAGTTTACAGCTTCATTCAGATGATCATGCGTCGTGTCCTCCGGTATAATTGGTGCCCGGATATTATCACAAAATGCTTTACAAAAATGTGGTTGCAGTCAAAGGTGCTCTCTGAAAAACTTTCTTTTTCTTTATTTTCATGTACCCATTAATTGCGTATTTGCGTAAATGTCGTAGTTATTTATTTGAAGTTGTTCTGTTTTTGATCACAGCATGCATCAGGAACATTTTACCGATCGTGAAAGACAAGGAAACATTTGTTGTCTTCCTGGATTAAGATGAACTCTGCATTGAAACATCAGTCAGGCTGAAGGGGTTGTCGTATAGTAGTACATAATAATAATAATAATAATAATAATGTGTTATTTATTCTGCACAAAAACATATACAAAATATTATCCATCACACATTACAACATGGAATGTTAAATCTGATGATCAAAATTATAAAATAAATCAAAACCAAAAATCATCAATGGTAGACTATTGTAGTTAATAATAGTACAATTCAATGCATAAAACAGCTGTATTCAGTAAAATATGGATATAAATTAATTTAATAACCTATAAGCAACAATGTTATATAACTGAAACCATCAGCAACAAAATGCAAGCCGAAAAATGTGCCGTTAAGTGGCTCTTTAGGGGTCTCCAGGGTAAAAATTTCAATTATTTTTGAAAATGTCAATATTTATTTTTGTTAAAATAAATGCAGTGAGATGCCAGTGAACACCAAGAATCTATGCTTTGTACTTTGCTTCAATTATTACTTGTGACTTTAAATGCAAACTATCGAAAATCACAATTTTGTCTGCTTTTCAACCTTGTTGCATTCACAAAATCTTTAATTTTCATCTGATTGACTTGAAATTTGGATTGAAGTTGTATCTGTTAGAAATATATGAAATGACATAGATTTTCTAGATAGGTGCATCCCTAGGGGGTAAATTTTTAAAATGAAGCAAGTTGATGATAGTGATTTTCGTTATGGTTACATAACAGAGCTAATTAAGTATTCATAAATGTTCAAAACAAAAAAAAAAAACCATGTCATTTCATAGAACTATTTTAAACCTTTCATTTGTGACTAATTTGAGTAAAATCTGACCATGGGTTATTGAAATATCAGTGGTCATTAGAGTGCTGTTCTCATGGCAACCATGTAAATTTTTATCAAAATACTACATTTTATGAGGTTAAAATCATGTTGAGTATATTTATTTCTCAGTTTATACATTATTAGGGTTATTTCTACGCTTTACCCTGAAGACCCCTTAAGTTCATTAAGGCTGTCCTGCTTGTGCAAATTCTCAGGGAAAGAGTTTCACAGCTCTGGCGCTTGGAATCAGAGGCGGTTCTAGACCCGGGAACACGTCCTTTTATGACAATTAGTCCTGGGTAGTTCTCAATCATTTTCCTTTACTGATGCGTTTTCCAATTATCGTAATTGGCAACTTATGATACGGTTTCTCTCCATATGCGGTCAAACAGCGATGAAATCATGGGCAAAATTCAGTACAGAAAAATAATTTACTTAGGCCAGTGCTTCACGTTGATTGATCAGGTCCGTGTTTTAACGAAATATCGCCTTCCACTCTCGGTATTGCGTAGGTTGATTTAAGAAAAATAGTGGCACTTGGGAGTTAAATAGGCAGTATGCTGTGTAATGTGAATATAGGCCACTGGATGGCAGTATTTACCTTTTTTTTGTTAAGCTCAGACTGGAGCTGGGTTTGGGCATGTTATGGGCATGTCTGAAACAAGTCCCAGAGAAAAGAAAAAAAAAAAGTCGAAAGGTTGGGAGGGGTCTGCAAAAGAGTATATAAAAGGGAGAATTGAGACTGTAAAGGGAAAGGAGAAATTGCAAGAAAAAGGATACATGTGACCAGACCTGTCATTCTGTTCAAGACCTGTGAAGTTTCTTTTGTGGATTTTTGCCCCATAGAGCATTTTCCTCACCCAGGACATCACCAAGCCACCCAACCAAAAAGGGACTGTAAATATTTCTGTTTTTTGTCTTGTTAATCAATCTTGGTCAGTAGCGTAGTTAGTTGTTTAGTTGTCTGTTCATTAAATGTGTTTAAGTTTTTAAGACTGTGTCTGTCATCCCTGGCTGTTGCTGTTGTGTTGTAAATGTAATAACAAATTGGGGCCATAACAGCTGGTCAAGCTATTTGCATGACAGTCGACATGTATGCTAATTTGAATAACGTTGATTTAAATACAGCAAATAAGTGTCCAGATGAATGATTGTCTTCCTACATAATCAGGGAGAACAAGCAGCACCTGTTAAGTGCGGATTACTCTCGGAGTGAACCTTTTGTTAATCATAAAAATGACCGAGAACAGGTCAGGACTAATAACTGCTTAAAACAGATGTTTTGTCACAATTCTCAGTTCAGGTTCTGCCACTGTACTGGATTTAGCCCATGATTTAGTCGCTGTTAGATCACATATGGAGAGAAACGTGTCTTCAGTTGCCAATTACGATAATTGGAAAACGCGTCAGTAAAGGAAAATGATTCAGAACTAGCCAGAACCAATTGTCATAAAGGGACGTGTCTGTGCTCCTCAATTCCCAGGTCTAGAACCGCCACTTCTTGGACCGGAAATGATGTCTCCTAACGTCTCTGTTGTGACTTTCCTTGGCATATTGAGCAAATGTGGGTTGGATGACCTTGAAAGTATTTACCCAAACTGACATTAAATTACTCAGATAAGCTGGCGCAAGGCTTTGTAAGCAGGCAAATCTTAAAATCTACACAGTACTTGACAGGCAGTCGCAATGCAATATAAAAAGTTTGAGAGTAATATGAATAATATCCCAGGTGGATTTATGTGCACATACTTCCAATTCATGTAGGTTTCTGTATACAACAGATCCACTCTACCGCAAGATAGATGACAGGGCAATTACATTTCAGAGGAGCTATTTGGACAAATATTTGATGTGAATGACATCAGGAGTGTTGCCACCAGGCGGTAGAATACAGCAAAGCCCAAAATCAGGCCGAGGTCAGAAAAGCGTATTAATTGGTCATTTTTCTCTCATTTTCTTTGATCCAAACAACAGTGAGTGAAATAACTTTTTCGGCAGCTTGACAGGCGTGCGTGCTGTCGTCTGGAAACGTGATCTTGAAAAACGTTGACACCTGTAACCTTTAAGACAAAATAATACAGCAATGAGGTGCAACAAAGTTGTTGAGTCTATATTATCTGTTTTGCACTGAATGCATCTTCAGTGTTTTTTTTTTTTTTTGGAAACTGCAGTGATCCAGACTCAACATAGACTCATCTTATAACTTATTTACCCCGATCAGGCACTCAGTCAGCAAATATAACCTCAAATACCAGTTCATCCGCACCAAAGCTGCAACACTTGGGCTGCAAGGCAGCATTAAGGGAGCAGAGAAGCAGTTCAGTTCAGCAGCTGTCTAATTCTGACAAGTACAGAAAATTTCTTTGACCCACAGGTCATAAAGAGACATTTCTTGTAAATATGTCTCACATTTTGGTCACTGTATCTACTCTCTGTAGAGATACAGTAAGTATTGATGTTAATATTATGGAGGAACCTGATTTACAACAAGTGTCTGTGGATTGATGGCTTCCTGAGGAATTTCATGATGGATATACAGATCCCTGTCCAGACATGATGTGGAATGAAAATGCACGGGTTCAAGAATGTGCAGACCTTTTTTATTTCTTCTGATTTTGGCCCAATATTTATCTTACAATTGTGCGGCCTTGCTTCCAGCCCTCAGCCCATTGTGCAACCACCTCATCCAATTATCACCTGCACCTGGGGCTCATCAGCTATTAGCAGAGACAGTGTGTATTTAAGATTGAGCTCAGTCTCCTTGTGAAGTATTTGACTACACATGCCTGTGCAGCTTGAAAGAGTCAGTTAGGGGCATTATGTTTTCACCCCTTCCGTCCGTCCGTTCATCCGTCCGTCCTGTCGTAAACTTTTCCTTTGTTGCACTCTAACGTGAACACCGCTCGACAAAGGTTTATGATTTTTATTGGGGCGAATGGTCGTACATAGTGGATGATGCCTATCGATTTTGAGCTCGCTTTGCCAACCAATATGGCTGCCACAGCAGCCATCTTGAAATCCGTTGTCGTGCTCTAACATGTGCACTGCTCGATAAAGGTTTATGATTTTTGATGGGTTGAATGGTCATACATATATGATAATCCCTATCGATTTTCAGCTCGCTCCGCCAACCAATATGGCCGCCATGGCAGCCATCTTGAATTCCTTTCGCGCACTCGCTGGAGGTTTTTGTTTTTTGGTGACCTAAATGGTTTTACATAGCAGATGATGCCTAACACTCGCTAACTGTACATTTTCTTCAACAGTTTCAGTCGGAGGCATATGCCACTGTGATGGTTCTGTCCTGCAGTCCCTCCCCCCACCTGCTGTCTGCACCTCCACCTCAACGAGCCACACCTGCTGTTCATTGAGGTCGGGGGGTGCAGTGAAGAGCATAAATGAGCTGCACTGCCAAACAGGCAGTGCAGCTGCATTCTGCGTCCAGGAGCCCTGTTCTTTTTGCCGCTGCTCATCTCTGTTTTACTTTTTAAATTAAATATGTTTTTATATTTTTACTCAGCCTGTGCGTTTGCGTACATGGTACCAGTGCCCGCCATCTTCATGTCTTCTGCCGGCGGGACCAAACCATGACAGTCACGCCTTGCGTTGCTTTTGTTAATTCTTGTAAGATATATTTTCCGTGTGACATGTGTGGATCCCTCTGTTTTAACTTTTATTTAGTATTGTTTATTTTACTTTCCTTTTTTTTTTAAAGGAACCTCTGTTCCTGTTTGTTTTGAGTTTCTTTTTTGTTGGTTATTAAAGTTCTTCAAGTCCTTCCTTGCACTTGAGTTCAGTCCTTCATATTCTGTCCTCTGTGCACCGAGTTCTGTGCACAGGACAGAACTTTACAATAATGAGGGTCCTCATCTCATATTTGGAAACACATGGGGGAGAGCGGGGGAGCTTTATAATTATTCAGACAGAGATAGTGTAAGCCCCCCGCCTGCTGTCTTGACTGTCTTCCAGCAGACTGGATTTGGAATGAAACAATAAGTAGAAAACAAAATGTAGACTGACTGCTTTAATTTTGGGGTTGGTATGTCCATGTCCTATGAAATTAGACTTTGAAACCATTCGCCCATTTCAGGGAACAAAAAAGCAGGCTTCTTGGTACATTTCCTCGCCAGCTGTGCAGTTTTGCATAATTACTTCATGTACAAGACAGTTAACGAAAGGTCCAGTGTTAGGTGTGGCATTTGTCTTCCCTGGACAATAGCCAAAAGTGATTGTAAATCCTTAAATATTTATTTTTTTGGATCTTCATTTGTTTGATCTTTGGCATTTTCCACAAAGTGAAATCTGCAGGCTCTGTGATGGAGGTTTTCTGCATCCACAGTTCATTCTGTGGCTTCATCACTGCCTGTTTCTATGGAAACAAGCATGGCCATTCTCTCACACCAGCAATTGACATTTTTGTAATAACAGTTTTACATGCATATGGCAATGGAAGAACAAAGAAAACTGAATTGAAAGTAGTTTCGCAAATAATCGAGACCTAGAGCTTCCTCTTGCAGTAGACCACTGTTCACTGTAAGAGAGAATGTGTGTAATTTTATCGGAGCTATCAACATCCAACATTTAGGTTGCCTAGAAACAACACGAGCATGCAAAATATCAACAAAAAAAATTTTCATTTAAGTTAATAAACATGACATAATAGTCAGGATTTGAGGCAAATAATTATTTAGTTCAATCATTTCTTTTTTGATGAACACAAGGAGTCTTCTGCAAAATGCGTCAGTTTTATCAGTTATTATATTTCACAAAAGAGCAAAGAGAATAACATGAGAAAATTTACCATAATTGCATGCACCTGCATTTAAAAATTAAACTAAAATAAATAAATAGATAGATAGATAGATCAGGAATTTACTCTTTATCAACCTTTTAAGGCTACAGCAGCCATTTCAATTTGCTGAGATGGGTACATTTATTGCATTGTTCCTGGGAGTAGTGTTATAATGGAGCTCTGAGAACAAATAATACAAAGGATTCACCTGAAGAACATAAATAAAAATGATTGGTTATGGTTATTTAAGAACCGTGTAATAACCTAGAGTTAACCCAAGGCCACTGTATTAAAGAAAACAATAAAATTTTGAACTGAAAGTGAAATCATGACTGAATTTATCTTTTAAATATTCGAGAAGAAAATGACAGAGAAAAGGGACGTGCGAGGAACTGAATTTATTCTGTGAATCAAATATAAAATGCTGTCATTTATGATGAGTTTTATTCTACTGGCTGGTTGTCATGAGCATATGCTTCATTCTGTGCTCTATTCTGGGTGGTGAGAACAGTGTGTTTTCTTCCTCTGCCGTGCGTAAGAGCTAGCTCTCCATTCAAGTTTTAGGCACCCTGCAGGTTTTTTTCCCTACGCTTTTTTCTCATTAGAGTTCTGTAACCTCGCTAACAGTGCAGCACTCTGTATTTCAACCATTATCTCCTGCCTCAAACTCTCCTTGTCCTTGCAAACTGAACAGCTTATGCCTTCAAAACAACAACACATCGCAAGTGTCAGGCAAAGCTAGCACAACCACCTCAAAATAAAAACAACAGCTCTAGACCGTAAACAGCTTATGTTTGTTTGCCATGCATATTTCTATGGAGACTTTGAATAAAATGTCACACCCGTGAATAATAAAGGGAGAATGTTAGCAGTTTCAGCGGGGGACTCGTTGCTATGTTCTACTGTATAGGAATTAAAAGAAAAACAAGCACCATGAACTTATTCCAATGTGTATTTTAAAACATATGTAACTGGGCCCTGAGATGGATTCAAATAATATCTTGCAGAAAGAGAGGAGGAGTAATACACAGCAAAACATCACAAAATTAGTTAACTTGGCCCTGAAAGTAGCACTAGGCCTGTGAGGTCTTTCACTTGCCATTTTGTAACTGCACTGTAAAAAAACTGACTGAATTTCAGTTCAATTAATGCATTGTCACCTGGTTCATTTCAATGTAAGTGGATCCATGCGCATTTACCTTTGGTTTACACTTAACATACACAGAACCTCTGTTCCGTTGCAAAAGAGGTGCCAGTTAAATTAACTTGCAAAAAAGTAATTGCTGAAAAAAAGAAGGAAATGTTAAGAGAAACGGTCACCCGACCAAATGAGGAGGGAAATGAGGTCTGTAAGGTACGAAAGAGTAGTCGAGAGAATGGGCTGAGGTTGGGAACTGTGTGCATGGCAATTCATTGACGCAGAGATATGTTTACTTTTGTAAAACTTGCAAAACAGTAACAGGAACACGGAAACATCATTGCTTCATACCATTGTCTGAAAACAAATTAAGTATCAAGCGATTATCGGGTGACACCATACAGTTCACTGTAGGCATCTGACTGTTTAAGACTGTAAGTACCCCACTTCTGCTGCCCAATATTTTAGGGAAGGAGATTCATCTAGTCCATGATATTTTGTAAACATATTAATCACGTATAATTGTTCAATGTGGTGAAGATTATATATTACAATTTGACTGTCAACCATGTCATATTCAGGCTTCAAAAGTGTGGAAGTGTAGAATTTCTGATCACGTGACAATATTAATACATTCGTAAATCCCTGAAGATGCGAGCTGCCCTGGTCTTCAGTCTTAATTTGATTAGGCATTGACATGCACTTCATCATAATTATCCTAGTATTTGTAAGTTTTGCTCCGATTGCGAGAAATAGGCCCTTTAAATTGGAGCAGAAAATACAAATTACCATTTAACTGGAATTTCAAGTGATATCTATTTGGAAACGAAAATCCCCATAGTTGACAAAATAGCACGTTGTGTTACCCTGGATGGGTGTTATGACTAGAAACTTACATCGTTTGCAGTTTCATTTATGATTTTGGATATGCAGAGCCCTAAAACTCAGGTTTCCCATCAGGTGAGGGTAAAGTGAAATATACATGAAATTTGAGAGTTTGATATCTCACGATCACTTAGGAGCTGGGTAATGAAATTTGCACATGTTGTTATTGACCTCTAACAGAGTCTTCAAAATTATTTTCATGAAAATCAGGGGGTGTACCAAGGGGACGTTTTGTCGATGTGACACGGAACGACCCAGGCACATTGCACTACAATGCCTTCATAGAAGGCTTAATGGTGTTTTTATACACTGAAAAAAAATATGTGCGCCCCATGTCAAATATTGATGCCACATGGAGTTAACAACTCTAAGTAAGCATATGCTGACTATTACTTGTACAATAGGGATATTTCTCTTGATTTGTGTGCCATTTTTTTATCCATCTCTCTGTCACTGAGCATTTGCACAGTGATGCAGTGATTTCACTCAGTACATTGGTGTGACATTTCCAGACGGTGATCAGACAGAATGAACAGTACCCAGACATTCCTTATACTGGGGACAATAAAAGGCCACCCTAAAATGTCAAATTTTGTCAAAAGTCATCATGCCTTACATGTCTCAGGTCATGCGGGAATGTGCCATTGGCATGCTAGATGCAGGGATGTCCACCAGTGCGGTCGCTGTGCAGCTAAATGTTAACTCTCGGACGATAGGCCGTTTGAGAGTTTGTTTCCGACAGATGGGCAGTACTGCAAATCGACCTCATCCACGTCGGCCACGTCTGACCACACCAGCACAAGATCGCTACATCCGGCTCGTCCACCTGCGGGATCGGCTCAGTTCAGCGACAAGCACAGTGGATGAGACCATTAGTCTGGACAACAGACGCATCACACCACAGACAGTCCGTAACCGCCTGCGAGAAGCCAACTTGCACGCTCGGTGTCCTCACCATCGGGGATCCCAAACATTCGCCTTTTTTGGGGCGATAAAAAATATTTTCCCGGTTTGCCTTTCCTGGCAGTGCGCCTCTGCATGTTTTCACTCAGTCAACATACTCAATGTTAATTCTTGCTTGGCAGCTGGGGGCCCCCTGGAGGGCAAGGCCCATTTCTACTGAAACGGATGAAATATTAGTAAGGCTGCCTATGTATGTAAGTTGCTAACATAGTTATAAACTATGCTTTTGGGAAACCTACTCTTTAGCGACGGTGGAGGGAACCTGAACATATAATAGTGATGGGATCGGCAGTTCTGTTGACTCTACTGAATCCCCAGAATCAGTTCATTAAAATTATTTGTTCAAAAGATTCGTTCACCGAATCGTTCAGTTCTTAACAGGAGCCCTAACGACATAGCGCATTGTTCTCCGACTCCCTGAACTGATAAACAGCCAAACGATCCTTCATTCATGATTCAGCCCTAGCCTGAGGTTCATATTCACAGAGGGACGGTGCATTCGTTCACAGACCATAGTACATGCAGTCATTCGCAGGAGAATAGAATAGATTGCAATCTGTTCCCCTATCCTACCTATTTGTTCGTGCTCGTCGATCGCCTTATCGTGAGTTTCAAGATGAAGGCGACTGGAAACTACCTTAAGGTTAGGTTTACAAAAACAGCCTTTTTTAATAAGCTACCTGTGCATTTTCAAAGTTCTCAGTGCCTCGTTTTAAATCTCAGGGCCCACCGAATTCTAGTGATCAAGTGTGGAGCTACTTTGAGCCTTGTTAATGAGGAAAAAAATAGCGATTTCTTTGCATGGCAACGTTATGCCCGATTCACTACCATTGTAAGCCTGTTGGGAGCTTCGGCTAAAAAGCCATATATTTGCGTGCGTACGGAGGTGGGGTATTCCACAAAGGTTAGTACTCGTTATCATGTTTCAATAAACCCCAAGTCAATTTCACACCGGAATTCTCCTTTAAATAGGCAGGGGTGTCTCCAAAAACATTAAATCTCGAAGGCAGCATATGTTGTTCCAAAATTTAAGTAAATCTTACAGCATTAATGGTACACAAATGTTCTAGTCACCCATACCATAAGCATTAGCCCATCCCCATACCATGACACATGCTGGATTTTAAACTTTAATGTCACTTAATATCCAGGATGTTCTTTTATGGCCTAGAAAACATACATGAAGTAAATTGTGACCAAAATCCATTAAGAAGGTTGACTGGTCTAACAACTGCACATTTCTACCTTCAATTTGTCCATTTTGAGTGAGTCAAAGCCCAGAGAAGAGAACACTATTTCTGGATGTTTTTAACATATGGCCTCCTCTGTACATAGAACACTCTTCACCGACGTTTCTAGATGCAATGAACGGCATTTGTTGCCAGTGGTTTTCCAAAGTAGTCCCAGCCCAAGTTGTCATATCCAGTGCAAAAGCATATTGGTTTTAATGCAGATATAGCTGAAGAATGGAAGATCATTCAGTATTTATTGTTAAGCCCATCATTTATGAAGAGATTTCTTCAGTTCCATGACTCCTGCAATATTGTAAGAGTTCTTTTGTTGTTTTTCTTTTCATGAGACTGTTGAATTATGAAATCACAATTACAGTCACAGGAGTCAATAATTGTAAAAAATAATTAAATAAAAACTAATAAATAATTTTAAAAAACCCACTGTTTTGTGGTGCTTTTTGGATTTGCCATTTCTAGCTATCCAAGCATGATGTAATTGTCTGTTGAGCACTTGTGAACATATATTTTTTAATCATTACAACACTGTCTTTCCTTGGTCCTGCCCCAACATTTTTAAAAGTGTTGCAGGAACAAAACGTAAAAGGAGCATTTACTTCCAAAAATAAAAAGACAAATTCATAAGGTAAATGATGAAGTATTTTGGCCTTGTACTGTTTTCAATTCTAAAAGATGACAAATCACTCCTGTCTTTTATTACAAGCATTTTCCAATCATCCCAAATTTTTCACCTAAGGGGTCTAGAAATAGCATATGAATGCATACTGACTGAAGCCATGGAAAATCTGCTTAGATTGAGCTGCTTATTTTTCTTTGACCATGGAAAATGACAGTAAATATCTCTATTACAAGGTTTTTGACAGTGGTGTGTATACCTGCACATGTCAGTGTAAAACTCTGTTTTATATTTCAGTGGTCAAGTTGCTTTGCAACTTCACATACTTAAGCTTTTTCTTCCACATTCCATTCTACTTTGACCTCTCAGCCTATTAAAGATGAAAATGCTGTTTTTTATCTGAAGACTGGCGATCATCAAAAGAGTGAGCAACAGCAATAAAAGATTCACTCTGGTGCGGCTGTTAAATTTTCATTTGACAAGGCTCGTCCAGATGATCATTATGTCTAGAAAGGAGTTTTTTGTGCAGGTTTTTTTGTGTGTATTAATTAATTTGTTTATGTAATTAATACTACATGCACCATTTTACATTTTTTGTAAACAAAACCATAAATTGCTTAGAATGTGTTATTTTTCTAAATAATAACACATTCTATTTGAAGGATTGATAAAAGCTTACAGTAATTCCCATTTGTTTAAGTCCCATATATTGATAATTGATCATGTAAATTAGCATTGCATGTAATGTTACTCAGTTTTTTAGGTATATAACAAATATAAGTACTCTATTAAATCAATCATTGGAAGTAGACTGTTTTCATTTCAGAATTTAGTGTGGCTCCACACACCGGCTGATGTACCACCTCTCAGAATTATACTGGCTTATGCTTCATTAGCAGGATTTTTTTTTTAACCTTTTGGCTTAATTTTACATCAGTGTTCTGTGTGCTGAGTGTTGGCTGTGGTGAGCGGATAGAACATAGTACACCACCCCAGGACCTGAGGACGTGCTTACTAACCTGGGTAAACTGAGAGGTGAATGCATGGGCAGCCTGGGAGAACAATATTGGGATAAGAGCCATGATACATTGCAATCAATAGGAAACATTAGCAAACAACCAATTGCGAAGGCCATTTAATTTTCATACCAACTGGATATGGCAGTTGGCCAAAACACTCATTTTCACTGCAGTCTGTATCTTTGGACGATACAACTGGTGGTGGAAATAACTAAAGGCAACTGTGCCAATAAGAGTTCCATTGCATTAATGCAGTGAGAAGCAACTGGTTCTCATACATTTTTTTTAGAATAATTTTAAACCGTCACTATCTCGTCAAAAACCAGCCTTGGTTTATTAATTTTATACATTTTTAAACAATGTTTTGGATGTTCTTTCTCTCTTTTGTATTTGTGTCCCGAAATCATGAAATCACTTTGAAGAGAATAGTCACTTTTGAGTTTCATCATGCTGTTCTGCAGGATTGTTATGATGAGGTTTTCTTTTTTTTTTTTTTGCAGATGTGCTATTTTATGAAAATGAGGAAGCAAGAGAATAGCTAACTCTTAATCATGGGCTAATTACCATGACAGTCAGTCTCTTCTGATCCTGCAGCTGAAATGCTAATTGGGAAAATAAAAGTCTCCAGTTAAAAAAAAAATAAAATTGAAATACGCAATTGATTGCAAGTTAATTCAGTTTTGACTGACTGAGGAAAGGAACACCCTTATTACTGCATATAGCTTGACTTGTTGAAGGCTTTTCTCAAGACTATGGAAGCAAGAACTGGAGAAAAATTCATTGCAAAAGGCAGGTCAGCTTCCTGACCAATGAAATGTGTTGCACCCTGTACAGTTTCTGTGCAAATTTCATGTTCAAATGAAAGGCACTGCACTCTATGTTCCAAACATTCCTTTGTATGGCGCTACCATGGCAACAACTGCCTTTTTTTTTCATTTTAGCTAAGTAAACGTATGCTGCCCAAAGGACTCTGATTCTAAGATTTTATATTGTTTGTTCTTGATTTGTTTCTCCAGATTTTTCCTCGCCCTATAAAATGCCTTGGGTTGAAAGTGGGCAGAAAGGCCAAGTAGAAATGAAGCTTGATGCACTGTTTATTGTGAAAGCTCTGGTGAGCACAATATGCCTTAACCACCTTAAGACTGCTGCCAGGGAATTTTGAATTAATTTTAAAAACATGAAGGTCCCCATAGCCACCCATCAAATGTAGGGACACTTGAACTTTCAAAAAAAAAAAAAAAAAAAAATCCTCTGGTTCCTCAGCCCATAATGCTCAGTTTGTGCAAACTATCATTTATTTCTTCTTTTATTTCACAATCATCCAATAGCTGAATTAATTAAATAAATAATGGCTGTGTTGCAGTGCAGAGAAAGGAGAATTATAATAATGACCACAGCAACCTTTGGCTCTTTGATTTTTGGTGGTGGAAGACATAAAAGGTCTCAAGCATTTTCCTGGAGATGATTGATTCTTCCTCAGGAATGCTGGCAATAAATCATAACAGAGAGTTATCTGAATAAATTATGAACATCTTGTTAATGTAATAATCAGTCATGTTCATAACACAAGGAGTGCAATTCCATCAAGAGACTGGGGGCCGCAGGTGCCAAAACTCTGATGAGTTTGACTGTTGTACGGAGGTCTTAGCAGGGTTTTGTTGACAGGGAAGGCATTTTGAAATATCAGCTGGACTTCAGATATATGTCTATTTCATGGAAAGACTGTTGTGAGCAGACGTTGAAAAGGCAAAAAATCTGACAGGCCATTTTGAGAAGATCTAAATTGAGTACAGTGATGCAAAATCCTTGAGGTTCTATTTTCATGTGATCGTGAACGGCAATGCATGCGGCGATAACGGTATGCGCAAGTTAGTCCATTGCAAACAGCATATTTATTACCTAGTGTATATTTTTATTGGTAGTGCCCTGCTCTAAAATAAAAGCATTTGCCTCTCAAGAGGTTGGACAGCACCAAAGGAGGTGTGTAAATGCATAAAGCTGGCATTGAGCAGTTTTTGTGGCATAGACCTCGTTACCATTTTGACTTGCCTAGACTACCTTATAACGCAACGGCTTCATACTGTGGTAGATTCTTGGAGCTGAATTAGAGCCGGTGAAACTGTTCACAAATAAACAAATATAGTTTTGTTATGGCCCCAATTTGTTATTACATTTACGACAGCAAGGGATGACAGAAACTATTTTAAAACTTAAACACATTTAATTAAACAAAGACTTTTAACTAATCTACTATCTACTCTACTGACCAAGATTGATATATGCAAGAAAAAAATATTTACAGTCCCTTTGGTTGGATGATGTTCCGGGTGAGGAAAATGCTCCAACACAGGCAAAAATCCACAAAAAGCTTCCAAGGTTTTGAAAAGAGTGACAGGTCTGGTCAAATGTATCTTTCTCCTTGCAATTTCTCCTACTACTTTACTCCCTTAATTTTCCTCATTATATACTCTTTTGCAGACCCCTACCACCTTTTAGACTTTTTTTTTAATTCTCAGGGACTTTCTGTCTCAGACATGCCCAGGACATGCCCAAACCTAGCTCCTGTCTGGGCTTAACAAAAAAAAAGGTCAATACTTTTCACATTACAGTTTCATTCTCATCTTCGTTATGTACCCTATAAATGAGAAGTCGACTTGCAAAACCTGCTAAGTCAAGTTTTGAAAATAAATGAGTTATCTCCCTTAACCTCTCTTTCAGGCACCTGCGCATGTCCCACTGATATCTCTACTTTCAAAACCTACTAAATCATGTTATAAATTGTAACGGAAAAAGCGAAACTCCACCAAGTCAAGGAGGAAAACTGTCAAATTCTGCTGTCATCAGCCAATTAGGAAATGTGATTCCTTTTTTGTTTGCTAGAGGGAACCAATCACAGTGGAGCTTTTATAGCCTGTTCAGCTTTTGCGTTCCAAAACATTGGATTCTCGTTTGTTGCTTTGGGCAGTTCAGAAAAGTGTGATGATAGTAATATCATAAAAAGGGGATTTGAACCCATGGACTCATATTCATGGTGTCATTGTCTGAGCAGCTATTCAACCACACTGCTGTCTGTAGCATTAAATTGCATGTAGAGTGGGTGCTGAGTCAAAAACTTTTCAAAAATCAGCACCTGTTGAGCAACGGGGCTGATTTCAACACTGTGAAAACCTGATAAATTTCCACACCACTTTTAAAACCTGCAAAGTCAAAACTTTGTATTGCAAAAGCAAAGTCATTTCTGAAAAAAAATAATGAACTGCCTCATGGATTATGTCTCCGAGGAAAACATGCCTCGAGCTGAGGAAAGCGTATCTCAATCCGAGGAAAACAAGTTTTAATCAGTTTTAATTTGTGGAAATTAGTGGTCCCAAACCATACTGCATACACTGTAGTAAAAGCGTATTGAGTAAAAAGAGAATGCATGGGTGAATCATGAAATAAACAGCCATCAAAGTATGAACTTGGCAACTGGACTAAACTAAATGGGGGCGTGTCTCAGGGTCTGAAATGGTTAAAATTGGAAAAGTTTGTGAAAAATGGCACTTGCATACAACAATGCATGTATACTAGTATAAGCTCTCAAAATATGAAGAGATTCTGTGGTGGAATCATAAATATAAAAGCGAAGTGGACGCTGAGTGTGCATACACGCACACAGAGTCCATTTCGCTTTTATATTATATTAGTGTGTTGCGCTTGGGGATCTGCAGATCTATGAATTCTGTGGTGGAATTCTAAAATAAATGCCCAAAGTTGGTACAGTGCAACGTGCGAATCCAGACAATTGAATTGAGGGGGTGGTGGGGGGCTTACAATTCCTGCAAATCAAAAAGTCTGAGAAAACTACTACCTAAACACTATAATACAAGGATCCTAGTATTTGCCCACAGAATTTGAAAAGATTCTGTGGTGGAATCATAAATATAAAAGCAAAGTGGACTCTGAGTGTGCGCGTGCATATATGCGTGTGTCCGGCCAATCAGTGGAAAGCCATGTGGAGCTGATGTTTGCCCTTTAGCATTATCATGTATTTTGGGACAAGGAAGACCATCGCGAAAATGGCAAGTTGATAGGACCAATACTTTTTGAGAAATAAGTGGTTTTTGATAGAATTGACTCAGAATCTGTGAGGTTTTACGAGATGGACCACAAGCGAGGACCAGTAAAATACAAAAAGGAGGCTTTATTTCTGAAGGGGGAAAGGGGGAAACCCCCCCAACAGAGCAGGCAACAGTACAGAGTCCACAATCCAAAATCAGAATCTAATGGGCGAAATCCAGAATCGTAACCAGGGCACCAATCACAAAAATCAAAGTAGGACAAAAAGGGTTCAATAAACACGGCTGCGAAGTACAGGGAGTAGGCAAAAATTGTAAATCCAAGACGGTCCAGTCAGAAAGATAATCACAATGAGAACAGGGCGAATTGAATGTGGCACAAGTAAACGAGAGAACGATCTGACAAGGAAGTGCTGTGAAGAGACATCTGACATACATTTCAGGGAGGTCACATGATAACAGAACACAGGTGCAAGCAGTCAGACTGATTACAAGGGAGCAACACATTAGGGAGAACCTGATCACAAAAAAATTGGCAGAAGCCAAAACGCGAACAGGGATCATGGGACAAACCTATAGACAATGACACAGCTCCGGTCAAGGAGTTCTACCGTGCACAGATACTAAGAGAAAGGAAAGCATAAGGTGTGGAGATTCCACTGAAATGCAGCAGCGAAGATTAGGGAGAGACAAGAGGCGGAGACTAGAATAGGGCGAGTGCTGAGAGCTTGTTAATCAATTAGTTAGTGCAACTATTCAATCCCGAGTGCTTGTTAGTGAGTTAGCCTTACATACAATGTTAGTCTTGGTTAGCAAATTAACAAAAACAACAAACTGTTAGTATGTGTTAGTAATATAGAAAAAGCAAGGAGAAGGAAGTAAACAAGATCGGGATGGAAGATTGAAACCAGAAACCATTAAATCACCCAAAGGAGTGGCGCGCATTACTGCCACTCCTTTTGGTTGCCACAAAGTGCAATGCATGGATAAATCAAAACATGGACCGGAATAACACTGATAAGAAGAACATGGAAATCAAAAATTAAGTCAATGCATGAATGAATAGGCAACCAAAACACAATACACATTTCTAAAGAATAGTCAGACATGGCAAGAATCAAAATATACATATGGCAGTCAGAACAATGGCATGGCAAGGCAGAACCAGAATCACAACAGAATCACGTTGGTACCTCAATGCTAGAGTGAACAATGGCCTGGACATGACTGCATCACGTGACCAAAGTGAACAATGCACCATTATGATGTCATCACGTTGCTATGGTGTTTCCATAACAGCATGACATCACATGGCCGAGCCAATTCATCCGCAAGAGTCATGAATCACGGAAAACATGCATAATCGGTGAAAAAAATACATAAAACAATACATTTCATGATTAATCAGTGACATCTGTCAAATCATTCCACTACAGAATCTCTTCATATTCTGTGAGCTTATACTGGTATACATGTATCATAGTGTTACTTTTCACAAACCTTTTGATTTGCAGGAATTATAAGTCCTCAAACACACCCTGTTCCATTCAATTGTCTGCATTCGGACAGTATCAACTTTGATAGCCATTTATATACAACACCATTTCTGAAATAGTTGGGACAAAGTGTAAATTGTTAATTAAAATCAAAATGCAATGACTTTCAAATCACACCAGCCAGTATTTTATTCATAATAGAACAGAGATAACATAGCAAATGTTGAAACTGAGAAATTTTACAATTTTATCTACAAAATTAGCTCATTTCAAATTTATTGGCTGCTACAGGTCTGAAAAAAGTTGGGACAGGGACCTGTTGACAATGGTGTAGCAGCCCCTCTTCCTTTTAACACAGAATGGAGGCGTCTGGGCATTGAGGAGACAAGTTTCTTGAGTTTAGCTATAGGAATTTGATCCTACTCTTGTTTAATACAGGCTTCCAGCTGCTGGAGAGTTTTGCGTCTCCTTTGACAGACTTTTCGTCTAATTATGCGCCAAATGTTTTCAATCAGTGAAAGATCAGGACTGCAGGCAGACCAGATCAGCACACGGACTACTACGAAGCCATACTGTTGTAATAGCTGCAGTATGTAATTTGCGTTGTCCTGCTGAAATACACAAGGCTTTCCCTGGAAAAGATGTCATCTGGAGGGAAGCATATGTTGCTCTAAAACCTTTATGTACCTTTCTGCATTCATGGTGCTTTTTAAAACATGCAAGTGTCCCATACAACATGCACTAATGCATCCCCATATCAACAGAGATGCTGGCTTTTGACCAACTGAACGCTGATAACAGGAGTGTTCGTCTTTCTCCTCTTTAGCCCGGAGGGCACGACACCCATGATTTCCAACAAGAATGTCAAATTTGGACTTATCTGACCACAGAACACTTTGCCACTTTGCTACAGTCCATTTTAAATGAGCCTTGGCCCACAGAACACGGGGCCATTCTGGATCATGCTCAACAATGGCTTCCTTTTTGCATGATAAGAGTTTTAGGTGGCATCTGTGGATGGCACGGCGGACTGTGCTTACAGACAATGGTTTCTTGAAGTATCCCTGGGTCCATATTGTAATGTCAATAAGAGAATCATACCAGTGAGTGAGGCAATTGCGTCTGAGGGCCTGAAGATCACGGGCATCCAGTAAAGTTTGTCGGCCTTGACCCTTATCCACAGAGATTTCCATCGATGCACCATCAATGATGAGACCTTAAACGCCTTTGCAATTTGACATTTAGGAACATTGTTCTGAAAGAATTCCACAATTTTATTACGCAAACATTCACAGGTTCCAGAGTGTTTGGCCATCTTTACTTCTGAGAGACTCTTCTAAAACATTGTTCTTTCAGCTGATTCTCTTATATAGTAATTGCTTTTTCAGCCATTTTTCGCCTGTGTCCCAACTTTTTTGATTCCTGTTGCTGCCAGAAAATTTTAAATAAGCTCATTTTGTGGATAAAAATGTAAAATGTCTCAGTTTCAACATTTTAAAATGTTGTCTATGTACTATTGTAAATAAATTAGCTTGTGTGATCTGAAAGTCATTGCATTTTGATTTTTTTCACAAGTTACACCTTTTCCCAACTATTTCGGAATTGGGGTTGTAATATTTCCAATATGGAGTCTCTTCATATGCAGATATCCTGTACTGGAATACATGCATTGTTGTATGCAAGTGCCATTTTTCACATTTTTTTTCAATTTTAACCATTACAGGCCCTCAGACACGCCCCCATTTAATTTTGTCCAGTTGCCAAGTACATACTTTGATGGCTGTTTATTTGATGATTCACCTATGTATTCTCTTTTCATTCAATAGGCTTTTACTACAGTGTAGGCAGTATGGTTTGGGGCCAATAATTTCCACAAACATTTAGAATAACTGAAATATTATGGTCCCCACTTGAATTTTCTCCTTTTATGTCCACCTCAAAATACCAATTCTAATGGCAATTCCTACATTAAAGGCAGTAATATCTACCTTTTTTAGCTGACCAGCCCAACAGGCCGATAAGCTATTGTCGTGGTGTGGTGTTCGTATTTCATTCGGTGACCTTCATATTGACCTTCAAAGGTCAAACTTGACCAACAGAAAAATCAATTACTTCTGACACTGAAAAGGTCACAGATGGAGCCTAGTTTTGTGTTACTGACATAAGAAGTCACATATGAACTTTCATTTTGTGACATTCAGCTTGACTGTTGATGACATTTGAAGTTCAAACTTAACATGATACAATTACAATGACTTGTATTGCCAAAACAGTCACAGACAGAGTCTAGGTTTGTATTAGAGACATATAGGAAGTCATAAATGAACTTTCATTTGGTGACCTTCGTATGGACCTTCAAAGGTCAAATGTGACCTAGTGCAAATTCAATGATTTGTATTACTAAAACAGCCACAGATGAAGCCAAGGTTTGTGTGACTGACATCTAGGAAGTCACTTATAAACTTTCATTTGGTGACATTCAACTTGACTGTCAGTGACCGGTGAGGGTCAAACTCGACAGAAAAATAACAATGACTTGTATCGCCAAAATGGTCACAGATTAAGCCAAAGTTTGTATAGAGACATTTAGAAAGTCATATATGAAGTCAATTTGCTGACCACAACTTGACATTCTCTGACCTTTATAGTTCACAATTGACAAAGTGAATACATATTGATGTATTATAATGACTTTTAACACCAAAACTGCTTCAGAGCTTTGTATTGCATCACAGGAGGTCTTGGAAATGTATGTGAACTTTTATTTAGTGACATTGACATTGATTTTCATTGATTCTAATGTGAAACTTCACATGATATTTTCATAACTTGTATCGTCACTGTAAGACTGCTTGCCGGTAAACTACTGGATCCTTGGTCCAATTTTTGTCCCCCGTCGCCCCGCGGAACGGGGGACATAGAAATGCTGTTCGTCCGTGCGTCCCTCCATCCGTGCGGCCGTCTGTCCAGGAACAGTGTACTTGCAATAACTTTTGACAGCTTTGATGAAGGATCACCAAATTCACACCACATATGCCTCTCATGAAGGCCTTGCTCAAGTTCAATGATGATTGACCCTGACCTAGTTTTCAAGGTCACTGAGCAAAAACATGTGAAGAACACTAGACTCGCAATAACTTTTGACAGCTTTGACAGAGGATCACCAAATTCACACCACATATGCCTCTCATGAAGGCCTTGCTCAAGTTCAATGATGATTGACCTTGACCTAGTTTTCAAGGTCACTGAGCAAAAACATGTGAAGAACACTGTACTCGCAATAACTTTGAACAGCTTTGATGGAGGATCACCACATTCACACCACATATGCCTCTCTTGAAGGCCTTGCTCTAGTTCAATGATGATTGACCTTGACCTAGTTTTCAAGGTCACTGAGCAAAAACATTTGAAGAACACAGTACTCGCAATAACTTTTCACATCTTTGATGGAGGATCACCACATTCACACCACATATGCCTCCTTCGAAGGCCTTGCTCTAGTTCAATGATGAGTGACCTTCACCTAGTTTTCAAGGTCACTGAGCAAAAAGATGTGAGGAACACTGTACTTGCAATAACTCTTGACAGCTTTGATGGAGGCTCACTAAATTCATGTGACATTCTTATTGGCTTGTTAGGTTCATCTCAGCCATGGGCACAAAACTATGCCTTGGCGATGCGTCCATCATCCACAAGTCATGAAAATTGCAATCTCTCTCATAACCCATGGTTATATTTAGCTCATATCACAATGATCCATCCCTCATCCATCTCTCTGTTCAACCAATGACCAATGAGCTACAGTGTCATTGTACTTCACATTATTAGTGGTACAGTGCACCACATTATGTTCAGCCATCAAGACAGTTTTTGCCACATGTTTCTGGTCACTTCTGCGACAGGGTACATAAGGGCTTCCATTTTTTATTTCTTTTTTCTTTTCCTTTAAGTACAACACTGGTACAGTGACATGCAGTTGTTTGTAATCTGGAATAACAGCAGCTCACCATTTTTCTGCACAAAATGTCAACTATAAAGTGAAATAATGAATAAATAAAATTCATATTAAAACTAAATTATGGAAGTTATTTCCAATATTTCTTCTAAACAAATTACATTTTCTTCGTTAAATAAGCCGTGTTTTTTCTTTTAAAAAGCTGATTTTTTACAGCAATTGTATCACGTATCTTTACTACCGCCCTATCTGCTGTATTTGTGCATCAAATTTTTAGCAGTGATAGCTTGACCTCAGTTAGCTAGGTCGCCAAATAGCTTGCTCGCGAGTATTCCATTGTAAACAAACTGTTGCCTTTTCAGCTCGTGAGCCAGTTGGCTATGTAGCTAAATACATTGGCGTGCTAGCTATAACATTATACAGGTCGATATCACTTTAGCTTGCTAGCCAGGTAGCAAACTAGCTCACTAGCTAGTACACAAACTGTAGTCTTATTTTAAAGGCAAAATGATGATGCAAACTGATGCGCATTATGGGACGTAAGTCACGTGAGGGGAACAGAGGTGATATTGCATTAACGCTAAAGAAAAAAACAGGCTTGTTCGAGATGAGCCAGTCTGCGCAGATTCAACCAAAGGCGATCGGCGCACAATGCATGCTGGTTAGTTTTCTGTCCGACTTCAGCCCGCCTTGCTCTGACGTATTACAAAAGTGGACGACGATAAAATCACGACGGCGAGGCGACCGCAGTTTTTAGAGCCAGGTGCTGCAGTTACTCTCCACCGACTGCACCGCCTGGCTCTAACCTGATCTAACAGCTGATTGGTTTAGTGGTTGGCTCAACAATATGACATTTCATGTACTCTCTACCTCTGTTGAATGGGGGAGAGTTTGATTTTATTTGTCAGATTTGAAGCTTTAGTCTGGTTACAGAAAACGTGTGGCTGATGGTAATGTTTAATTAGGATTCATGTCACAGATCATGTAATGAATATAGTCTATTATATAATATTAATTATTGAAGTATTTAGCAGTGTAAATATTTCTGGTAAGTGGTATCTGAAGATTTTTAGGGGGGACACCCCGGGTGAATAGGATGTACGTATTTTTGTGGCTTCCTGTATATTCTCTCAAGGCTGCTGTAAACTGTTCGACTTGATTGCAGCTTGTTACCACCGCCCCCCGCTGCGGCCGCCTGCTCTCGTGTACTTTCGAGGAAAGGTGCAGATCATCTTGACTGAGCCTAATATCGCCAGCGGGTCTGAAGGCAACTTCCGGCTCCGGGTTTGATCAGATTTTATTGGGTAAAAATCTACATATAAAATATACATAAATAATCACCGAGGATAACACTTAAAAGCATAAAACTTATTTCCAATGTGGTCCTCAGAGTTAGAGTCGCGTAAACAAACATGGCGGCGCCCACAAAGATAATTGTGGCTAGCTAGCTAACTACCGATTAAATAGAAGCTTTCTTCTAATCGTAACAAGTTTGCCTCCAATCAAAAAAGATTTTCCTCTGATCGAAACAAGTTCTCTTCGGATTGAGAGAAGTTTTCCTCGGATCGAAACAAGTTTTGGTAGTTGTAGTTAGTAGTACCAAGTTTGGTACTTGGTAGTTGTAGTCTGTCATATGATAAAGAGATACGATCCCACCTGCCTATCCAACACCATTTCCCACAATTCCTTCGCTGGACACAGTCGTATGAATACACGATTAACTAATTCAGTAAGACTATTCGGCATAATGACAATCCAGTTCAAGTTTCTGTGGTGTTATTATACAGTGCATCGAACCTGAAATGCACACGAAACTGCAGATTTGCGTGTACTTGCTTACAGGAAGCCAATGCAAGTAATGCCATTCAATTCTTATGCGGAGTTCAATGTTTGATGAATATGCAATATATTCGCCTTTAAATGCGCATTTTTTTAAACCCTGATCAAAAATAAATAAATAAATGAGCCCTTTATTTTCCGTCTTCTTTCATAATCCGATGAACAAAAGGCTAAAACAATACACAAAATTAAGCTGAAGGGGTCACTCTCGACCTGGGTACCATCGAAACGTACCCAGAAATCTGAGAGCCTATCGTTTGGTACCCAGGCTCTATCGAAACGTACCCGAGCTCCATCGAAATGTACCCAGGTTTTTAGTTCTCGTTTCGGTGCGCGAGACTTAGAATTATTACGACAACGACACGCTTTACGACAGGAAGTTTGTCCTGAATCCGAATCAAAAAGAAAGTGCAATTGTTTCTTGAATGCATTGACAATGTCTAAAGAAGCATGAATCATGGAGGAGGAATATACCGTTTCGGTCAGTAATGATGACTTAGAAAATTTCTTTGCAAATCATCCACTGACAAAACATGGTTTAAACAGAAATCGGCGTGACGTGAAAACAGCTTTTACGGTCAATTCAGTGAATGATGAAAGGAAAGAAACATTCACGTACAAGATAAAGAAGGGTGAAACACAAGTTCGGGCTCAAAGAAATAGACTTTCAGATGTTTATAATTTAACTCAATTGGGCGAAGAAAGAAAACAGGAAATATCGGAAGGTCTATCAAAGGACATCGTAAGTGAAATGGCTCTTTTACTGCCCAGGAAAAGGGGGATGCCGGAGGACTTGAGGAGGTTACGGTCAATGTTCACAAGGTAAACTGATATTTATTAAAATAATTCAACAGATCATATCGTTTCCATATCTTTTCAAGAAATTGTGCGAATCATCAATGTGAGGTAAATAAATACAAGTAATTAAATTAATTGTACCCTAAAATCCCATTGTTTATTGTAAAAATAAGTTTATGAGAAGATGTGCCATATTTTTTCTTGCTTGTAATGAAATTTCACAAATTTTACGACAGTGACCAGCGCAAGATCTCGCGAACCTGGGTATGTTTCGAAGGAGCCTGGGTACGTTTCGATACAGCTTGGGTACCAAAAGATAGGCTCTCAGATTTCTGGGTACGTCTCAGGTCGAGAGTGACCCCTTCAGCCAAAATTATCGAGAGAGCTGAGATTTTTTCTTTTGATTAAACGTATTTCCATCCTTGCTGTCTTGAACCGAAGCGTATACATCAAAGAATCTTTTGTCGTCATCGCCTATCAGTATTACAGGCTTCCTATAGGCTTTGATTTAATTGAATTGATTTAAGTAATGAGAAACAAATTCTACACCTTATCTAACCACCATCTTTAGCAGCATTTACTACATAACATTCTACTTAAGGATGAAATATCGAGAAATTTCAGTTATTGCTTTCCATGCAATCCCATATTTTAACCTTCCTCTTTGGCGCAACGCTATATGTGTTAATCATTGAGGTCTATGCAGCTTCTTTGTTGCCTATTCACGCAGTACATTAAATCAATTTACTGTCTGATTCTTAATCAGAAGCTGGTTAACAGTAATGTAATGTCACTGGCTGTAGACAGTGTTATTTTTACATAAGCTGACTTCACACACAGACCATAGTCAGCAAAACCCTTAGATGTTTCTTCGGCATAACAAGCCGATCAGACCCTGACGTGAAAAAAAAAGATCACTGTTTTCTGAGCTACGGGAATTCAGGAGCGTCAAAAGACATTGGTGTTTTATGTCACCATTAATGTGGAAAGATTAATGCTTGATTACTATTACAATGAACAATAAGTAAGTTGCGGGAAAAAAGACAGAAATTCTGCTGATTGATCCTGCAATTGAATTAATAAATGCGTAGTTGCTAATGACGGCCTTTAATTTTTGGCGAAAACCATAGCCCAGGTTACCCGAAAGTTATACAAACTCAATTTCCCGTGAACGGGTGTCACTCATGCAAAATTCTACAGGTGTTAATAAGCAATTGCTCATGGTAGGCCTGCTTATTCCCCATTCTTAAAAGCTTTACATGTTCAGTATAAACCCGTCCAGCCATCGTATCAATACACGGACACTGGTAAACCTGCCACATGCTATGGAACTTTGGCCGGTCTGTTGCCATATCAACAGCAGTGGTGAATGTGTGTGGTGATTGTTATGACCAGTCTGGTCTCTGTCATGCATGTGTTAACTGAACAATTAAGTGTGATCTCACAAAAAATTTGAAAGTCAATTTCAAAACCAATGTCTCAGCACTAAAGTCAACAATGAATTCATTATATGTTTTGGAGTATGCTGTAGTCTGTCAAAGTACTTCGTATTTCCAAGCCATATTGTGACAGTCCTGTCGCTTTAATACAGCTTTGAAATGCAATTTTATATATTTAACTTTAGAGTTCAAAATTCTTGGATTATGTTTTGCACTTTTTTTTTTTCTAAAACCCACGGATAATTGCTCTCAACAAATAGTTGTAATAGTAATGTTTTAACACTAAGATGGAGTTATTTTATGATATAAAATTTGTTACAAGTGTAGCTGTTTAAGACTTTCAGGTCTTACTCAAAGTAGTGTGCTGCAATTTATTGTTACACTGTCTGTCTCCAAATATTTGTTTACTACCAGCAATGAAAGGCTGCATTGGTACAGAAATGTCCATCCATAATAACTTGAAATTTACATGCAACCCATGAGAAGCGAGACTTGACTAGTCCATATGTTAAAAGAGGGAGGTTATTTTCATAAAGTATACTCAAAACCGCAGTCCAATAATTAGAGATGGCAATTTCAAAACTATGAAACAGCTCTGAACTTTTGAAACATCATTTTGAAATGTTTTGGAACATTTAAACAAGTAGCGCACTGCATACAGGCCGACCCATTTATTGCTGCGCGTATATTTCTATATAAAGAAATATGTATAATCGCAAAAAAACTTTAATATTAATACCATAATCTATGACAAGCATTTAGCCTACAAATGTACACAATGTTGGCAAGTTCATTACTGTATTCAAAATTACTGAAATTCACAGACATTCACATTATGCACCCATAGAAACTGACTTATTTTAGTGTCAGATTGACATTTTATTTCTTTCATGGTCTAATTAACCAATAAATTGGCGTCAAAAATTTGAAAGTTGTTCGTGTTCGCCAAATTGGGTAGTTTTCATAATTTAACATGTGTACATGTGGAGTATTCTGAACATTACATGAGACGAGATGGTAACGCAGTTTGGTCATTCATTATCATCCGGACCGGCCATGGCCATTGCCATAGTCCAGGGCCATTCAACCTTTTCTTGAAAGGGCCAGTGTTGATGCAGGCTTTCATTCCATCCTAGTACTTACACACCTGTCACCACGAATCAACCCCAAGAGTCTTTGCTAAAGAGCTTGGTTTGTAGAATCAAATGTGTAAGAGCTTGTTTAGAATGAAAGCCTGCGGCCACACTGGCCTTTTCTAGATAAAATGTTGAATAGCCCTGCAGTTCACATTAAGCCAAGCCAAGTTACTGAAAGGTCGGAGATTGAACCAGCAAGCGACAACTGTGGTAAACAGGTTCCATTTTATCATATCATAGCTTGGGTAAACATTTGACGTTTCCAGATAACACCACCAAAAGAGGGGCGGGTAAGGTACAGTAACCGCACCATAAGCTGAAACCTTCTTTTTGGTTGACCATGACGTGAATGATTGTTTACTCAAACTTCATTTTGCGTAACCTAACAATGGGTTATGCGTTTCAGTATTCACGCCAACGGCAAATTGTTCACGGAAAGATTTGAAAAATTTAGGACTGTAATTAGGAAGCGTAAATAATACCAGGCTTGGAGAAGTAAAGCACTTTAAGGCCAGGTGAGAGCTGGGCAATAATCCCTCCTATGTTCAGTCCCAAGTGGAGCAGGTTGATTAAGACATCAGATATGGATCAGATGTAATGAATGAGCCAACACTGAACAAAAATAAAGCGAGTAGAGAAGTGACAGCAAGCCATATGCACATATTCCAGTGAGGGATTTTTTTTTCCTCAAGTCCAAAAAGCCATATTTATCATATTTTGCAAATACTGTCAGTCGGAGTGACCAGTGAAAATACATTATTACCATAAATTGAGCATACAGTTGGTTATTTATGAAAGCAATCAATGATTGTTATTTTACTGTGGAGTCGTACAACAGAGCTCAGTTCAGAATCCCAACTCTTGAATAGCAATCCCATAACCCTGATAATTATTCCATATCACTTCCACCCTCATCGGCTTTAATACCCACGAGCACAGTCAACCACGACCACAACAGCTATGGAGCCCACGTACCCAGAATACCAAATATAGTTCATTATGATGACTTTACCCATGAAAATGAAGACCTTTGACATTGGGAGAGCCAAGTGAAGCCATTGAAGTAAAACAGAAAAAAAATTGAGCCAATTACTACACCACTGTTTTAATTATTTATTTTTATTTTTTTCCGGACGAGGGATACTAAAGCAAAGTTTCCTAATGTTTGACTAATTAATGCCAGTTAAACTAGCTTTGCCATCTCTGTGAATGGTAATTATCTATTTTTCTGACTCAGTGCCTGTATGTCACCACTGGGTATAAATTAGGCTGAGTCTTCCTTAATTGTGTCTCACACCACTGGATAAAATGAACCCAGAAAATAAAGGGAGTAACAAAAAAAAAAATGCACAAACAAAGTGTGCGCACTCACACACTAACACATACCCAAGTACATACACGCACACACAAAAAGACGCAGATATACAGTAGGCGCATACCGCATTTTGATCATTGGCTTAAAGAATTGAAGAATCATATGGTTTTTTTTCTTGTTCTGGAGGAACTGGAGGACATAGATGAAGAACAAATGACATATTAAGGGAGCTGTATATATTTCAAAATAAAAATAAACAATTCTTCACAGCAAAAAGAAGAGTCCTCTGATTAGCTGATTTTCAGTTTTCAACCCTAGTTATTTTCAATTGAAGTTTAAAATGACATAATAATTATTCTACAACCCCTGCTTGCGGGAGGTTGGGACGCTAAGCTCTGAAAGTCCTGATTTCTAAATTTCCCTTGACTAGTATTTCATTGAGGGTAATATGCAGATAAGGGGTTCCAGTTTCTTGCTTTTGCGAATGGAAATCCGTGCAACTGTAATGTTAGGCACAATTTTGTTTTTTGCAAACAGCATATTTATCACCAGTTTGGTAGTGACCGGCTCTAAAATAAATGTTTTTGCGTCTTAAGGGGTTGGACGGCCCAAAAGGAGGCATGTCAATACACAAAGCTGGCACTTTTTGCTAGACCTCATTTGGGTTTCGACTCACCTAAACCACCTTTAGCACTTGCGTTTGCTGACTGCGTTTAGGTTGTCGAACCCGAGAGCTTTAATGTTTTGCCTTTTAACTTCATTTTATTTGTAAATATTCATCTATTCGTACCATACAGGCCAGCAAAACATTCCAAAAGAAGTTGAGATGGGGCAATTTAGGATTAGCTATGAGGTAAAATAAAACATAAAAATATTTACAGTTGGAAAAGCTGGTGTTAGCAGGTGATTGTGAGCATGATTTAGTGCAAAAGCAGCATTCAGGATAAAAAACTGGCCCTTTTTTCCCTATTTTGAAAGCTTTCATTCATTACAGCCAAATTCAGAATCAGAATCAGATGACTTTATTTGTCCTGAAAAAGGCAATTCAGTTTTTCCAGTCTACTGGGGAAGGTAGACTGAAGCAGGTCGCACACTGAGAAGCACCCAGGAAACTTTTCCTTCGAAAATTAAGGTCACAGATACAAAACAAAGAACAAACATATATAACATGTATTGATGACATCAGAAATAATATACATCAGGTTTATAACGCGAGACGCTGGAAATGCGTAGGAATTTTTTTTCAAGTAATTTGGGGGGGGGGTTAAATTGATAAAATGAGTGTGGAGGCAGCCTGTTGCAGAGGGAGGGGGCGGGGGGGCGGGGAGTGCACCAGAGTCAGTAAAAGGTCCAAGTTCTTATCAACGGCAAGGTGTTCTGTCCTTGAAGCCAGAGAAGGGATGAGGGAGTGTTGTTGATCAGGACTGTGAGAGACTGATACAGAGACAGGGGGGACGCGGAGTGGGTGGGTGGGGGGGGTGGGTACTGATTCTATTCAATTTTGGGTGGAACAAGCAATTTCGATTGATCCGTATCCAAGTAATAATTCTTGTTTTTTGTGTACTTCAGGGCTGCAAGTTCTCCTGTCGCCTCTTCCAGTCTTTTGCTCAAATTTACAGTCAAACGCAATAGCTTCCCACACTGACTCAAAACTACGTCCATTTTCCTCTGAGTTTCTGCAGATGTTCCCAGGGTCTCATTGAGCAGCTTTTCATTCAGTGATGCCCATCGATGTGAATCCATCACCCATTCACTCGTTACTCCACTGAAGCGTTCCATAATTTCAGTGCTAGGCAGCGCGTTGGGCGTTTTCCTTGCTCCCCGCTCGCACACTTTGCGGTAGATCAGAGCAACTCCCATGCCAATTAGGAGAAATCCCATCACCATAAATCCAAATAGATAAACATCCTCCACGTCTTCAAGGGATAGCGCTGCCAGACACAGAACTTCATCTCGACCACGCGTCCCTGCCGTAGCCAGCAGCAAAAGTCCCGTCATGGCGGCGCGGTTCACCAGGTGCTCCGTTTCTCAAAGAAAAGATTCTGTCAATTGCATCCAGGGACCAGCAAATTAATTCCATTTTTACTCGAAGAGTCTCAGAAGCAGACGGTGGGTCCAAAAAAAAGAAAAAGAAAGAGGGGGGTAACGAGACGATACAGGACAAAGAGAGGAAAAGAAGGCATGAGCAGAAAAAAGTACGACTGCTCCCCCCGAGAGGCAGAAGGGGAAATTGAAGGCAAACAACTGATACAGGACAGTCTCATATCACAGATACACCCAAATTCAACACAATTGGAATAAAATGTTTTTAACATGATTTCTAGTTATATGATGAGTCTGCGCTCCTGGACTGCTGAGCCCCCTCATCACTGCTTGCAGCTATATTTTTGAATATTATTGGTGTAAATTTCGCATTAACAGTTCATAACTGGTGACATAAATTTTACGATTAATGTGTGGAGTTATAAATTTGACAAAATCTGTGCACGTAGAGAGGGGAATGGCCCTCATAGAGATGCACATATACAGGCCCTAAAATTTTGCACCATGCCCCTACACCTCAGTCCCAGGCTGAGGCCGTTTGACAAGTAATTTTGAGTGTCTTAATACATACATGTCCTGGTTAAAACAAACCAATGCTTGGAAAAATAGGCTATGAATGTCCATCTGTGAATCTTGGCCTAATCTTAGCCTCCAGCTGAAGGCTGGCAGTGACATAAATATCCATCCAAAATCATGCAATCTGACTACTTGCTAAGACCACAGACTATGGACATCTGAGTAAAAATAGTAAGGCAATAGCAATGGTTGAGCATAAAGGATGCGTAATGCATGGTAAATGTTGCACTCACCGATCATGTCTGACACAGCAGGTCTTGTATATTGAGAATTTTACTTTGAAAAAGTAAAAAAAAGTACACTAATGACATTCTGTAAAACTCACGAGAGACTACAGAATCACTGTTACTCAAAAATGAATTGCTAAAACAAAAATGCAAATATAACTAACAGCCCGAAGTGGATTATTGGATACACTTCTTAATTCAGCAAATTCAGCTATTGTTTGGTCTTATATTGCATCTTACTTTCATATTTCCGAAGAAAAACAATTTATTAAAATATCTAACCAGTAACAGAAAAAACATTTTCTGTTCAGAAATGAATATAGAGAGGGGAAGGGGAGTAAAGTATAATTATTCAGTTAGACAACTTGAACTTCACCAATACGCACTTGTGTCTCCTTGGCCACTCTTGCCAGAGTTGATGACAGGGTGTGTTCTGAACCATTGTTGAAATCTGTCAAATAGCGTTAATGTTCTCAAATTCTGTAAAATTTAACTAATTTATTCATCTGGCTCTTGTTAACGACCAGTTGTTTCTTGCACAATAATGGATTAGATGCAGTTACCAACCTTAACTGTAACCTCACCATTTTAATAGACTGAAAAGATGTAAAACCATGGAAATGATGCTGTACCCTGTTACTTTTCCCTATGCACAATGGAAAATGAACAGTTTATGTGCAGGAGTGGTTTCCGTCATGGGGGGCAAATCAGGAACAAACTAATATCTGCTGACAACGTTGTACGTATTGTAACTTGCTCTTACTTAAATGGGGCTTAGCTTGCAGAGCTTATTCTGGCAGACAACTCGAGACATGCCCACATTCCCATAGACACTCCCTGTCATATTAGACACTTCACCACCCTCTGGTTGGTGGGCTATTCAAGCTGCTCCCCTGCTTTCAACTGGGGTTGTCAAAACAATCCCTGCTTTCTTTTCCCAAATAATCAGTAGGCTACAGGGTGTATCAAGGTCAGATCCAGGGTGCCAAACTATTCTTGCATCTGATTAGTACAGTTTACGTGAGAGTTGGCTGACAGAACTGCCATTAATTCCGAACTTTAATTATTTTCATAGCACATCTCAGTTAAACACACAGCTTAATAAGTGCTCTAAACAATTGCTTAACACTGCATAATTAATACCACAGGCATGAAAAAAATAAACAAATGGGGCCTGATTTTTCTGCATGCGCTATGTCTGAGGACAGGTCCACCGACTAAACGTTTCGCCTATTCCTGTTTTCCTCCAACTGCAAAGAAAAACTTGAATTTTACTGCCAAGCCAACATAGAGAGACGCTTATCGAGGGTGTAGTTATATTTTGGGGGGTTATTTACTCGTAAATTAGATAAAGACAGAGGAATTGTCATTTGAATGAGGTCACATAAGATGCAGGGAATGGCACTTAGTTTATAACTGGGGGACAAAGCAAATAAACGCTTGCGTCTGCGAGAAATATTTATTTTTTTCATTGTTAAGTTTATCACAGCTCATTATTGGGGGGGGACAAACTGTATTATGTGTGTAAACATGTTTAAATGTACTCTGAAGACCCACTCTTATTGACAAAAAGCGTATGAGATTTCGATTGGGAAAAACTGAGCTGAAATAATCTTAATAAGATGTGAGGCTTCCGAAAACTACCAGATCAGCTTACTTGGCATAGAGTCAATAAAGCATAACATTTTACTGGAGGAGGGATGGAGCACCTTCCATCCAAGGATTTTTCCTAATTTGGTGTTTTGATGATGTTTTGATGAGGGAGAGCACTGTCTAGAATGATGTTCCAAAATCTCTTGAATGGGGTGGCATGGTGGTGCGGTGGTTAGCATTGCTGCCTCACAGCAAGATGACTGAGAGTTTAAATCTGGCCTGGAACATTTCTGTATGGAGTTTGCATTTTCTCCCCCTGTTTGCGTGGATTTCCTCTGGGTACCCTGGTTTCCTCCCACAGTCCAAAGACCTGCATATCAGGCTACCTGGGGAAGAGATTGCAATAAGATTCCCTTTGGGAAGAAGGCATGCCAACAGAGGCAGTGTCATGCTCAGTGCAAAGTTCTGCAGGGTCCTTTGTGTGGGTGTTACTTTGACACATACTACCTGCCTTCATTATACTGCAGATCAAATACCCCCCATGATGGACCAGGTATTCATTAATGCTAGTGACCTACTTCAGCAGGATAATGTGCTTCGTCATACTGGTTCACAAATGATTTTAGAAACATAAGAAAAGAGTTCAAGGTCTTGACTGGGCCTCCAAGGTCCAACAACTCTAAGCTTCTGTGAGAGCTTCTGAGAGATGTGCTACAAAAGCAAATCTGATGCATGAAGGCTCCACCTCACAACCTGCAGCACTTAAAGGATCTGCTGCTAACATCCTGGTGCCCAATTCTTCAGGACGACTTCTCACCCACCTTCAGCAGCCTCGTGGAGTCCATGCCTCGACGAGTCGGAGCTGTTTTGGCCGCATCATGGATTTTAAAAGATGGATGGTAGGTAAGAAATTGCTTAGCTTCTCAAAATGCTCAGTGGCCACTGAATTAATAAAAGACAACCAGCCACAATGACTTGCGAGCTGTTCATTTCAAGCACTGGTGGTAATCATAGCAATACCCATACAAAATACATAAATAAAAGCAAAAAAGATGGTAAACAGCCCCAATTCCCTGCACTCTGTCCCAACTGGACTATGACATAGACTGTAGTTGCTTCATTATTTTTTTTTTCCCCACTATTGAGACTGACACTAGGGACCATCTGGGATTGCACCAGCCGCAAAAGGGATGCAGGCTTTTTTTTTTCAGTGTAGCGGTCCTCAGTGTAACACGTTCAGTGAGTGCGCACTCAGACCACACCCATTTTTGACCCCAGCCTTCCTTTTTAACTCCAGCTGCTCATTACTCTCCTGTTTCATGACTGCATCCTACTTTGCAATTGTATTCAAAACAATTGTCCTCAAACAGACATTCAAACACAGAGACAAATAAACACTGGCAAAAATACTGAAAAAAAAATCTTTCATTGCAGTTGTAAAGTGGTTTGAGACTAGTCTTGTTTTTGTAATGCCCTGATGACACACACATAGGCCAGCTGAAAACAATGCCGGCATCACTATCCCAGCTGGCTGAAAGCTTTGAGAACTACAACAAATAAAGAGTATTTGTGGTCTCATTTTTTTCTGCAGTGTTTTCTGGAGGATTTCACTGCATTATTGTGACGCTGACCCCTGATGCATGATGACAGATTCATTTGTTTATTTTAAGGAGCATGTCTTTGAATGGAAGCCCTTTAGAAACACTTACTGCATATTATACACCAATCAATCACATCATTGAAACCACATGCTGCAAAACCAGCTCTGTCAAACTGATTTACACTTGAATTCCTGGGCCCAGGGTTTTCCAGCAGAGCGGTTGGCAGAGCATCTCTCTATCCACCCCAGCTTGTCTTCACCCAGTGCATCTTGGTGCCATTTCTTCCCCAGGTAAATGGTTCTGAAGTACCGGGCCGATGCACATGGGAATCACTGAACCAGGCAGCCCTCTCCAATTGCTCGAAAGCCCAGTTCTGACAATCATGTGCCCACAGTGGGCAGTTTCCGCGGTGACCTGGTGTGAGAATGGGTTCTTTGACTGGCCTGCAGCTATTTGCAACAGTCTGCTATGCACTGTGTGTAGTGACACAGTCCTCTTGTAAGTTTCCTCAAAACTTTCTGCATTCTCAGCCAATGTGGCCCTTCTGTAGGTTTGGACCAGATGAGATATTGCTTGTTGCCCCTGTATATCATCGAGCCATGGGCGCCAATCACCCTGTTACCGTTTATGATATGTTCCTCCTTGAACCACAGTTAGTTGGTGCTCACCCCTACTGCCTGGAAGCACCCTAGAAGCCTCGTTGCTTTGGAAATACTCTGACCCACATGTGTGGCTAGAATGATACAGCCCTTGTAAAAGTCGCTCTGGTCCTATTTCTCCCACAATGGCGACGAGGAGAACGACTTTTTTTCACTTATCATTGAAGGGCCGTCTGCAGTCCTTAACATGCGCTAGTGTTACGAAATAATCAATGGCATTTGCTTTGCATGTGAGTGCTTTCAATGTTTTCACACATGGGTGAATATCACAGTAGGAGGACAAATTTATCTCACGAGAAAAGGTCAAAGAAAATGTAGGGGTGAATAATTTCTTCCGATTGACGGTGGGTCAAGAGCATTTTGCACTTATAAACATGGGAAATTAACACATTTTGCACCAATTTATCTAGCACGGACAGATTGAAGCCAATTTCAAGGCCGATTTGCATGATTCTAGATTCCCATCCTGCTCGTTTTCTGCCTCATGATTGTTGTTTTTTTCCTCAGCCATTATACAAATGAGAAAGAGTCAGCCCAATAATTTGAACCAATTTGCAAATGATCGAAATCTATAATGTTCTAAATTATAATGTAGACCCGACTCTAAATGGAAGGTTTCTCCTCAATTAAAGCTATTACCTGTCTTCGTCAGCTATTGGTTTCACAAACACATTGCTTTTTTTTTTTGTGGTTTTTTAGACTACTGGTCAACCATCATAATTTTATAATTATTATTATTTTTTTTTAGGTTACATATTAGAGCATTTTGACCTCATACATCACAGATTTTGTATTATTTTCTCTTTTGTTCTCTTGTACACTTCCTATTATATTTTAAGTTCCCAACTGAAGGTGTCACATTTGCCATAACTGTCTGTCCACTGAATCGATACTTCATCTTATCAAGCAAAGATATTGGCATGCATACATACACACGCACACACACAAACCCTCAAGAGAAAGGAATCAAAAACTGTAGAAGACTGAAAGAGTATTTGGGTCGGGTGGAGGGGGGGGGGGGGTCTCGGTGGAATAGACATCTTAAAGCTGAAAACTGGACATTTGCCAGCGCTGAACATTTCATCTTGTTGCAAGGTGTTTTTGAGTGAACAAAATGAAAAGTCTATCATGGGGAGACATCAAAGCTCTATTTGAACTCATATATCAGCTGTCTAAATGTCACAGAAGCAATATGGGACAATTTGTATGGACCGTTTTCAAACTCTCCTCTCCTCTTCTTTCTTTCACACCTAAGAGCCGGTTCAGTTCAGAGTTATCCTAGCACTGAAAGTGGCACTCTGCTCCTCTCTCCCTCATGATAATGAGATGAGAGATAGAGCAGAGACATGAAACGCGATGGCACAGTTGACTGAGATTTCTATCCCTAGAATGGACAGCGGCGACAGTACATGTCATTAGAGATAGGTTAGGTGAGGCAGGATCCTCTCCTTTTAACACGTGATTAGCTTCCTCTCAACCTGCTCCCATTTGCTTTTTTGGTAATCAAACAATCAATTTACTCATTTACTGAGACTAATTGACAGATTGGCTGGCCAATTTATATTTCCACAGCATTACTGTCCATTGCTTCTGAACTTGCAACGATCAAGAGATGGTGATGGTTTGGCTTGGAGTAAGCCAATGCATCACCATTTCAAACAAATATTAAAACCTTTTTCTTTTTTTTAAAGATGGATTTAGTTCTGGATCAATACTTAATATGCTGTTTTCCAATTTGAATTCTCTTTACTGCCATTTTAAAAATTAGGTATTATCATTCATCTATCGGAATGCAATGAACAAAAGGTTACAACAATGCATGGAATTACCCAGGACGTTTTTTTTTTAATGCGCAAACTATTCACATTTCCGTCCTGGAAATCTCACATTAAAGCTGAGTGCTATTGAATCCCTGTCATGTTGACAACTTATCTATAATTATTATAAGCTACGAATTGGATTTGATTGTTTTGTGAATAAACCGCTTGATTGTTAATCAGGCAGCCTGTGTGGGAACAGGTTGCGAGGTGAGGTCACTGCCTACACTGATGGCATGTCTCTCATGGACTTGTTCCTGTAAATTCTTCTAAAGCCTCTGTCTAAAGCCCAAATGGCAAACAAGAATTTCTCCCCTGGACGTAATTATACTGGCAATGGCAGCTTGAAAAATGACACAAAAGACATTATTACCAAGCAGTGGCATCACATCATGATCCTGCTCCTGAATGAGTTGAGATATTAAAAAAAAAACTAGTGATACACCACTCATTTCCTTTCCCATCTGCTACTAAGTAAACCCCAGGGTTATATCACCAATACCAGCATGTTGCAATACATTGTAAAAATAGATGATTGTGTTCAGAAAAGTAAAAAACAAAGTAGGCTGTGCCCATTTAAAAGAAATAGCTACAATTCTCTTCTATAATTATAAAGAATTCCTAAGGAGATGAAAAATGCTAACACAAATATTGACACACAACACTTCAATTACAAACTGATCACAGCTTTGTGCATCCAAAAGACCCCCCCCCCCAAAAAAAATTGCTTGTTAATTGATACTTAATCAATTTTTAATCAGGCTTTCTTGGAAATGCTCAGCCTTTTACAAAAAACTCTACATTCACACTTGGAAAATGTTTGAGTCAACCTTTCTCAAATTTTCCCTCATTTATTGGTTTTTGTTGGGGAACAACAGCATATTTACAGGTTTTCCTTTTAAGTCTGCTCAGTTTTTTTTTTTGCTCGCACCCTCACCTGTCTGAGGAAAAAAAATCAATCTGCTGGTTTAGATGAAGCTAGGATTCCCAAGTATTTCACCTCTTCTTAGGACTGGGAAAGGTCCGATCATGTTTTTGCCGCCAAAGTAGCAGATCCTTAACTCGGAAAATCAATTTTTATTCCTGGTAATGGCGCATTTCACTGAATACATCAGTTGCAGCAGACCGGTTGATGTTGGGGTTACAAAGCATACATTTCAAAATCTGTCTTTATATAGCTGTTTATTGTCGCATTTATTTATTTCATCACATTTTTTATTGTCATATTTATTTATATCGATATGAACGAAATAGCATTCTATGATTTTTAAAACATCTGGAACTCTTTTTGCTTGAATACTACCACACAAACTGAAGCCTAGACAGACATAAATCACCTTCCCACGGTCAGTGACAGGAATAAATGTTGCCAATAGCGACACAAACTCTCTCTTCACCCAGATAATGCCTGCCACTGCCGAAGTACTCTGCGAGTGAAGCCTGTCTCGCCCTTTCTTCTTCTCCTCTTCAGACTGCCACTGCATAACCTCATCATATTCTGTACCATGATTAAATTGCTGATGCTTAACAAGGTTTGCGGTGTTGCCACAGTACCTCACAGTCCTCCCACACACATCACAGACATGGTTGTCGCTGTTCTGAGAACTGAGAAGTTTCGCACAACTGCGTTTGCGGTCAGCCGTCAATGGTGTTTAGTGTCTTTTGCATATGACTGACAGGAAGACGTTCCAAAAAACCAGGCATTATGTTGATTACATCCTGGTGATAAATTTGTCACTTTTGACTGTCCCTATTGATGATAACATGCACATTTACCTGTTTTTGAGGTTAGATATCAAACTTTTACAATGAAATTCACTTCTAGATCAGAAATGACTGATATAAATGTTTCAGATCTAATGTGCACTTTTCTAATTCATACTAACTCTGATAGTTGAGCCACTTCCTGGATGTCAAATCCTCACACCCCTTTGCAGCCCTGGTGAAGACTAATGAAAATTCAGCTGTGAATCTAATTGTAGCCAATTTCCTGATGAGTTTGACAAATGGGGTATATTCCACAACTACAGGCTTATGCCTTCATTATTTTGTTATTGACTGGCAGAATGCAGTTCTAATTCAGCACAGCCAGTGTTCCATTTCCTCAGCCAAATTGCGTCACCACAATAATAATTGTTTAATCATATTAATTATTCGATCATGCCCTTTTTGTACGATCGGAGGACATGCAATCAGCAATGTATCATGAAAGATAAAAGGCTCGGTAGTGTAATGTGAATATAGGCCACTAGATGGCAGTATTTATCTTTTTTTTGTTTAGCTCAGACTGGAGTCATGTATAGACATGTCCTGGACATGTCTGGGGCAAGTCTCAGAAAGTTAAAAAAAAGAGGTCTAAATGTGGGTGGGGTCTGCAAAAGAGTATATAAGGAAAAGAATTGAGACAGTAAAGTAGTAGGAGAAATTGCAAGAAGACGACCAGAGCTGCCATTCTGTTCAAGACCTGTGACGTTTCTTTTGTGGATTTCTTTGCCTGTGTTTGAGCATTTTCATCATCCAGGACATCACCAAGCCACCCCCACGAAAAGGGATTGTAAATATTTACGTTTTGTACATAATTCAATCTTGGTCAGTAGATTAGTTCGTAGTTAGTTTGTCAAAAATTAAATGTGTTTAAGTTTTAAAAACTGTGTGTCATCCCTTGCTGTTGCTGTTGTTTTAAATGTAATAACAAATTGGGGCCATAACAAATTGGGGGCTCAAGGTCCGGGATAGACCATTTTGTGAGTAATTTATTGAAAATCTAACATTCCAAATTGTGAAATTGTTTTTGTGAATTTTCCTAGATATATATTGACAACAGCAATGGATGATTTCTTGGCATCACCAACCGTAGGGGTTTTGAAGTCTTTTAAAAAGACAGAACTGCTAGAAATTTGCAGACAGTTGGAGCTGACAGAGGTAAAACCAGCCATGCGAAAAGCAAGACTGGCTAGAGAGATAGTTGAATATTACATTGATGAAAATGTGTTTGCACCAGGAGATCTGGAACAGTTTCCAGTGGAAAATCCAAATATAGAAATGGAACTTAAATTAAAAATGCTAGAGATTGAAAGGGAGGAAAGAGAAAAAGAAAGGGAGGAAAAAGAGAAAGAAAGGGAAGAAAGAGAAAAAGAAAGGGAGGAAAAAGAAAAACAAAGAGAATTTGAGAGGGAAGAAAAAGAAAAACAAAGGCAGTTTGAGTTAGAAAAATTAGCAAGAGAAGAAAAACAAAGAGAATTTGAGTTAGAAAAATTTGCAAGACAGAGAGATTTTGAATTAGAGAAATTCGATAGAGAAGAAAGACTCCAAATGGAGCTACTAAAAATAAAAATTCAAACTGAAAATAAATTTCGGGCTAGCCAGGAGGTAAAACTGGTGCCTCCATTTTCGGAAAAGGATGTTGACAACTATTTCCAGTGTTTTGAAAAGGTAGCAAAGAGTTGCCAGTGGCCAAAGGAACACTGGCCTCTGATGTTGCAAACTGTCCTCAAGGGTAAAGCTCAACAAGCCTATTCGGCTTTGTCTGCAGATGATTCCTCTGATTATGAGGTTGTCAAAAAGGTTATTATGAGAGCTTATGAGTTGGTTCCAGAGGCTTACCGACAGAAATTCAGAGGTCTGAAGAAATCTGAAAATCAGACTTATGTTGAATTTGCTAATGAAAAGCAGGTTTGCTTTGAGCGCTGGTGTACTTCTATGGAGGTCAAGGATGATTTCAACTCACTAAAAGAGATGGTGTTAGTTGAAGAATTCAAGAACTGTGTTAAAGATGATGTTAAGACCTACCTTAATGAGAAGCAAGCACTGAATTTGCAATCAGCTGCCAAATTTGCAGATGAATATGTTCTCACTCATAAGTCCAAATTTCAGTCTAGCAGTAACAATAAATGGTCCCAATTTCAGAAAAAGGGTTATGGTGATACCCAAGATTCCTCACCCAAAGACAAAGACAAATCTGGTGATGGTGCTCAGAAATCCAGTAACAGGTCTGATCAAAGTGTGAAAGCTGACGGTGACAAAAGTGGTCTAGTTTGCAGTTATTGCAAGAAATCTGGTCATGTTACAACTAACTGTTGGTTCCTTAAAGCTAAGAAAGAAAAAGAAAAGGATACCAAACCAAATGCCTTTGTGAAAACAAGGTTAGAAACCCCTGTAGTAGATAACCAATCTGCTAAATTGCCTGCTTCTTGTGGGGCTAAAAAGCCAAATACAGCTGACTTTGTGAGGGAGGAATTTCTTCCATTTGTGTCAGAGGGATTTGTGGCTCTGAATGAGCATACTACTCCTGTCCCCATATATATCCTAAGGGATACCGGAGCTTCTCAGTCACTTTTGTTGATGGACTCCTTGGAGTTACGTGATGAGACCGCTTCAGGGGATTTCATACTTGTACAAGGTATTGAAGGGAGGACTGTATCTGTACCCCTGCGCTCTATATTCTTGAAGTCAGATTTAGTTACAGGACAGGTAAAGGTGGGACTTATGTCAAGTCTACCTATAAAGGGTGTTTCTCTGTTGCTAGGCAATGACCTGGCTGGGGGCAAAGTAGTTCCCCCTGTACATCTTACTTCACAGCCGAGCACTGAAGATGGGGATGAGGACCCATCTCTGTATCCTTCTTGCGCAGTGACTCGTGCTATGGCCAAGAAGGCTAAAGAAGATGATGATGTGGTGCCGTCCAGTACATTGAATAGTCAGGACTCAGGTGGTTCGCCTCATGACTCTGATTGGCCTACTATGGTTTCTCCGTTTGAGGACTTATCAGATACTTTTATCAGTTCTCTATTCAGCCAGCCGGATGGGTCTGGTGATTCTGATGTGTCTGGAGACTTGTCTCTGTCCAGAAAGCGGTTGATTGAGGAGCAAACTAATGATCCTGAAATTGGTGTACTAAAGAGGAGAGCCCTTCCTGAAAAAGAAATAGATGCAGTTCCAGTTGGGTATTATCTCAAGGATGGTGTGTTGATGCGGAAGTGGCGCCCTCCTGATATCCCTGCCAATGCAGATTGGGCAGTGGTCAGGCAAATTGTTGTTCCGAAGGTCTATAGGAATGAGATCTTAACAATGGCTCATAGTTTACCTTTAGGAGGTCATCTTAGTGTTAACAAGACTGTTGATAAGATCATGAAACACTTCTTTTGGCCTGGGCTTCGGAAAGACGTTTCCAACTTTTGCAAAACCTGTCACACTTGTCAGGTAGTTGGAAAACACCAGTTAGACCCACCTGTAGCTCCATTGCAGCCTATCCCAGCATTTGGGGAGCCATTCTCTAGGGTCATTGTTGATTGCGTTGGTCCATTACCCAAGACTAGATCTGGAAATCAGTACTTGTTGACAATCATGTGTGCATCTACAAGATTCCCTGAAGCCATACCTCTACGTAACATCAAGGCAACTGCAATCTCAAAGGCTTTGATAAAGTTCTTCACGTTGTTTGGCCTTCCCAGGGAAATTCAGTCAGACCAGGGTAGCAATTTCACTTCAGGATTGTTTCAGCAGGTTGTGTATGAACTAGGTGCAAAGCAGATTCTTTCTAGTGCCTATCATCCAGAAAGTCAGGGTGCCTTAGAGCGGTTTCATTCCACTCTCAAGACAATGATGAGGACTTATTGTTATGACCATGAGAAAGACTGGGATGAAGGGGTTCATTTGCTGTTGTTTGCAGCTAGAGAAGCAGTGCAGGAGTCTACTGGATTCAGTCCATTTGAGCTAGTGTTTGGTCATGAAGTGAGAGGACCTTTGCTATTATTGAGTGAACAATGGCAAGAGAAAGAGCCGCATATCAGTCTGTTAGACTATGTTGGCAAGTTCAAGGAAAGATTGCGTGCAGCTTGTGACCTTGCCAAAGAGAACTTGAAATCAAGTCAGGGAAAAATGAAAACTTGGTATGATCATAAGGCTAGAAGCCGTGGGTTTAAACCAGGAGAAAAGGTCCTTGTGTTGTTTCCCTTGCAGTCCAATCCATTGCAGGCTAGATTTCATGGTCCTTATGAAATTCTGACAAAACTCAATGATCTCAATTACATTGTGAAGACTCCAGATAGGAGAAAACCAAAACAATTGTGTCATATTAACATGCTAAAGCCTTATCATGACAGAAATGCTAGGGTTGCAGCTGTCACTTCAGATTCTCCAATGGTCGAAACGTGTGAAGATGAGGGGGAGTTTCAAGGTGATGAACCAAGAATTAAAGCTGAAGTTCTTTCATGTAAATTGTCAAACACTGAAGTGTTGCAAAATCTTGATGTAAAACTCCAGCACTTAGAACCCTCACAGAGAGATCAGTTTGAAAGGTTGATCAAGAAATATGAGGAATTGTTTCCTGATGTTCCAAAGAGAGTTACTATAGCCTCTCATGATGTAGATGTTGGTGATGCCAAACCAATAAAACAGCATCCATACCGGATGAATCCTGAAAAGAGAAAGATTGCTGAGAAAGAGGTTGAGTACATGTTAAAACATGATATTATCAGACCCTCCAACTCCGATTGGAGTTCACCCTGTGTGCTAGTTCCAAAACTTGATGGAAGTACTAGATTCTGTACAGATTATCGCAAAGTCAATGCTGTAACTAGAACTGATGTGTTTCCAATACCTAGGATTGATGATTGTATTGATAGTGTAGGGCAAGCAAAGTTTCTGACCAAGATTGATTTATTGAAGGGTTATTGGTGTGTGCCTTTAACTGAGAGGGCCAAGAGCATCTCTGCTTTTGCCACACCATCTGGATTGTACCAGTATGAAGTCCTACCCTTTGGCATGAAAAATGCCCCAGCCACGTTCCAAAGGATGATACAGTCTACAATCGCCGGATTGCCACACACGGGTGCGTACATCGATGACCTGATCACATGGAGTGACTCCTGGGAAGAACATCTAAAAGATGTAGAGACGTTGTTCCAGCGCCTGACCCAGGCTAACCTGACTGTTAACCTGAACAAGAGTGACTTTGGTTGTGCTACTGTCACCTATCTTGGCTACGTCATAGGCCAGGGTAAGGTGGCACCCATAAATGCTAAAGTCCAAGCCATCATGGACTTTCCAGTTCCTGACAACAAAAAAGCTTTGCGCCGCTTCCTTGGAATGATCGGGTACTACCGCAAGTTCTGCAAGAACTTTGCTGAGATTGCTCTCAGTCTAACTAACCAACTGAAGAAAGGCGTAAAGTTCACCTGGGATGATGCATGCCAGAGAGCCTTCGATCACCTGAAGTCTCTGCTGTGTCACTTCCCCGTGCTCAAATCTCCTGACTTCAACAAACCGTTCTCCATCGCGGTCGATGCTAGCGACCAAGCTTGTGGATCTGTGCTCCTACAGAGAAGTGACTCTGATGACATTGAGCATCCCGTGGCATACTTCTCCAGGAAGTTCAATCGCCACCAAAGGAACTATTCCACAATAGAGAAGGAACTGTTGGCTCTGGTCCTTTCTTTACAACACTTTGAGGTTTATGTTTGTACAGGACAAAAGCCAATGATTGTGTACACTGACCACAATCCGTTAACGTTTTTGAGTAAGATGAAAAACAAGAATCGGAGATTGTTGAATTGGAGTTTGATTTTACAGGAGTTTGACTTGGAAATTAAGCATGTGAAGGGTACAGACAATGTAATTGCTGATTGCTTATCCCGTGTTTGAATGTGTATATATATATCATGTGTTTGAATATTGTATGATATGTATATATAGACAAGTGTTCACTTAACCATTTTGTATTGAAAAGAAAAATTTTGCCTTTGTGAGTCAAAATTTTTCCCTTTTGGAATGGAGGTGTAATGTGAATATAGGCCACTAGATGGCAGTATTTATCTTTTTTTTGTTTAGCTCAGACTGGAGTCATGTATAGACATGTCCTGGACATGTCTGGGGCAAGTCTCAGAAAGTTAAAAAAAAGAGGTCTAAATGTGGGTGGGGTCTGCAAAAGAGTATATAAGGAAAAGAATTGAGACAGTAAAGTAGTAGGAGAAATTGCAAGAAGACGACCAGAGCTGCCATTCTGTTCAAGACCTGTGACGTTTCTTTTGTGGATTTCTTTGCCTGTGTTTGAGCATTTTCATCATCCAGGACATCACCAAGCCACCCCCACGAAAAGGGATTGTAAATATTTACGTTTTGTACATAATTCAATCTTGGTCAGTAGATTAGTTCGTAGTTAGTTTGTCAAAAATTAAATGTGTTTAAGTTTTAAAAACTGTGTGTCATCCCTTGCTGTTGCTGTTGTTTTAAATGTAATAACAAATTGGGGCCATAACAGTAGCATGTCAGTGATTGTGTGATGTAAGAATATTTGCTTTAAAATGCTTTGTATCACTTCAACTACTTCTTTTGACAATTTTATTTTTATACATGCGCTGCTAAATTATGATGGAAATGTGACACTTTGAAATGATTCTAAATACCTGCAGATGGTTCAGAACAATTGGCATTATACTGAAACCGCTTCCTCTATATATTAGATTTATCAAACGTTTGAATAACAACTAATAATGTAAACTTTCAGATTTACAGTCTTCAGTCTTTATGTATATGGTGCAGCCTGTTAATGGCATTAATGTTTCAAACAAGCTATTTTAAATAGTTCTTTGGTATGTTTATGGCCCCATACAAATGTGATATCAATTGTTATGATTGGATATGTGTGATATTTTATTGCAACGATATTCCATTTGCCAATAACAGTTCTCACTCGTTCCTACGGTGGCCCTGAGGGCCAAAACACAACGATATTTCACAAAACACAACCATGTTTCAGAAAACACAACGGCATGTTTCACAAAACAAGATTACATTTCAGAAAACACAACAGCATTTCACAAAATACAACCACATTTCAGAAAACACAACGGCATTTCAGAAAACACAACGAGATTTCAGAAAACACAACATTTCAGAAAAGGCAACAACATTTAAGAAAACACAACAAGATTTCAGAAAACACAACGGCATTTCAGAAAACACAACGAGATTTCAGAAAACACAACATTTCAGAAAAGGCAACAACATTTAAGAAAACACAACAAGATTTCAGTAAACACAACGAGATTTCAGAAAACACAACGAGATTTCAGTAAACACAACGAGATTTCAGTAAACACAACGAGATTTCAGTAAACACAACGAGATTTCAGTAAACACAACGAGATTTCAGTAAACACAATGACATTTCAGAAAACACGACATTTTACAAAACACAACGACATTTCAGAAAACACAACCACATTTCAGATTACGGAAAAGGGCAGGGAAAACACTTTTTGTTTGTGATTGGACAAACCCAAGTCTGGCGACATGTCATTTCCTGTTTGTACTCTCAACACAGCAAGAAGGTCGCGGGTTGGATCCTGGCCTGGGGTCTCATTGTGTGGAGCTTGCATCTCCCCGCATTCATGTGGGCTTTCTCCAGGCACTCTGGCTTCCTCCCACACTCCAAAGACATGCATGTTAGGCTAATTTGAGACATAAATTCTACCATTCATTCCAGCGAATTCAGTGTTATGATTAATTAACACCAGGTGTCCATTCACCGATAATTGCCTTGGCTTACGCTTCGTTACGGGCCATTTCATGGGGCATTAATGTCATTGTCACGAAAGATGAACGCTATTTACTTTAGTTTGAGATAATATCACATTAGGGGTTTCATTTGCGGAAATACAGTGAAACGGCCTAATGCAATGAAATGAAAGGCTTTCTGACTAGCAAGCAAGCTAACGTTAGTTTGCTAGCTAGTTCGCTAGCCTAGCCTACTTAGCGAACAGGTATTTGGTGCACGTAATGCAAAAGATGATCAGCGAATAGCCATTTTTTCGCCAAAAAACTTGGCGCGAGTTGAACCGTGAGTATTTAGCTTGATAGGTGGCATTAATATGAGTCAAATAGCTTATAGCATCGCTTAGGTTACAGGATTGCTTTGAATAAATCGCGGACAGGGGTGTAGAGCGTAATGGGGATAGTCGGGCTGCGCGGCCGTGCCGGTACAGAGGAGATGCAGGGAGTGAGAAGAGGATACCATTTGCTAGGCGGGGGTGTTTCCATTTTCCACCATTTTACCACCTAATGAGTTTTTATTGACACTTGCTGAAATTATTCTTTCCAAGAATTTTTTAAACTATTGTGAAACTTACTATTTGCAGTGTAAAGGTACAGCTATGGGTAGCGCGTTTGCTCCTTCATATGCATGCCTTGTTACAGTTTTTTTCAATTGTTTATACACTAAAATGAAAATTTTCATACATTTAACAAATCCTAACACTCAAGAACCAAAACACCTGTCCTGAGTAGCACAACACTAAGCACAGATTCATCTTCACACTTTTTGCAAAACGTTACACACAGTGATTTTCAAAACTTAAAACACATTTTCACACTTTAGACACAGATAAGGATTGTAAGGTTACTTCATTCTCATTACAAAGCACTGGCTTGCCAATGACCACACTAATGAACCAATTGGCCAAACACACCCATCAGGTGTGGAAACACACATGTGCTTAATTGAAAATACAGCACTCAGGTATATAGGCTAAGGCAGCAGGTGAGTTCACCCACTTTGGAATGGAAGAGAGAATGGAGAGAGCAAGAGCAAGAAGAAGAGGAGTGAGAATGAGAGGAGGAGGTCAGAGAGGAGAAGAGGAGTGAGAATGAGAGGAGGAGGTCAGAGAGGAGAAGAGGAGTGAGAATGAGAGGAGGAGGTCAGAGAGGAGAAGAGGAGTGAGGATGAGAGGAGGAGGTCAGAGAGGAGAAGAGGAGTGAGAATGAGAGGAGGAGGTCAGAGAGGAGAAGAGGAGTGAGGATGAGAGGAGGAAGTCAGAGAGGAGAAGAGGAGTGAGGATGAGAGGAGGAGGTCAGAGAGGAGAAGAGGAGTGAGAATGAGAGGAGGAGGTCAGAGAGGAGAAGAGGAGTGAGGATGAGAGGAGGAGGTCAGAGAGGAGAAGAGGAGTGAGAATGAGAGGAGGAGAGGAGTGAGAATGAGAGGAGGAGGTCAGAGAGGAGAAGAGGAGTGAGGATGAGAGGAGGAGGTCAGAGAGGAGAAGAGGAGTGAGAATGAGAGGAGGAGGTCAGAGAGGAGAAGAGGAGTGAGGATGAGAGGAGGAGGTCAGAGAGGAGAAGAGGAGTGAGAATGAGAGGAGGAGAGGAGTGAGAATGAGAGGAGGAGGTCAGAGAGGAGAAGAGGAGTGAGGATGAGAGGAGGAGGTCAGAGAGGAGAAGAGGAGTGAGAATGAGAGGAGGAGGTCAGAGAGGAGAAGAGGAGTGAGGATGAGAGGAGGAGGTCAGAGAGGAGAAGAGCAGTGAGAATGAGAGGAGGAGGGCAGAGAGGAGAAGAGGAGTGAGGATGAGAGGAGGAGGTCAGAGAGGAAAAGAGGAGTGAGAATGAGGGGAGGAGGTCAGAGAGGATAAGAGGAGTGAGAATGAGAGGAGGAGGTCAGAGAGGAGAAGAGGAGTGAGGATGAGAGGAGGAGGTCAGAGAGGAGAAGAGGAGTGAGAATGAGAGGAGGAGGTCAGAGAGGAGAAGAGGAGTGAGGATGAGAGGAGGAGGTCAGAGAGGAAAAGAGGAGTGAGAATGAGAGGAGGAGGTCAGAGAGGAGAAGAGGAGTGAGGATGAGAGGAGGAGGTCAGAGAGGAGAAGAAAGAGGCAGAGGACAAGTGCGAGCAAGAGAGGAACAGGAAGTAGTACATGTAATAGCACCCGAACGAAGACCAAAATTTACCAAATTTAACACCAGAAATCCGTGCAACACTAGTTGACCATGTCATAAACCATGGACTGAAAATGAGGGAAGCGGGTCTTCGTGTTCAGCCAAATCTTAGCAGATTTACTGTGGCATCTGTAATTCGAACATTTTGACAAGAAAACAGGTAAACTAACCGCACTGTACATTGAAACTGCAGTTTATAGTATTGTCATCACATTTGGTATCCTTTCCTGAAACATTTTACAGTAAACTAAGTGTGTTTTTTTGTCCACATAGGATTGTGGGTCAAGGGCGCCAAGGTGGAAGGGGCCGGTTATTCACTCCGGCACAAGAGACGGCCATTGTCAACATGGTTTTGGCCAACAATTCTATCAGGCTGAGAGAAATACAAACCAATATCATCAATAATCTCACCATTTTCAATAACATTCATGAAGTGTCACTATCAACATTAGGTCGAATCCTCTGGAAAAATTAAGTACATATGAAGCAGTTGTACAGAGTGCCATTTGACAGAAATTCAGCAAGAATGAAGCATCTGCGTAATGTGTATGTGGAGGTATGTATTTTTCACCTTACTATGGTATGGCATTGTGTGTGTGTGTGTGTGTGTGTGTGTGCACTGCACAAAACTTTTTTACATGTAAAATTACTGTGTGAAATACAGTAGACCTATAGTGAACAGTGTCCTATTGTCTTTTTGGGGGTAAGGATCACTGGAGGAGTAGCACCTTTCTGGTGGCCAAACCATCTCGGCGTCCCAGACCGGTCTCCCCAAATCCAGTGGCATGCGATGCGCAATATATGGCCAAATCTTCACCAGCAAGTGGCCACTCCATCTAGCCTCTCACATGCCGAAGACCGTCCGCAGTGGCTCCTCGCGCCGCCCCTGGTTCTCTTCGCTGAACGCGGCGGATCTAGGGGAGCAAACCCCGATAAAAAACCCACCCTGCCGGTGGACCATCATACACTCTCGTTTTTTTGGAGAGTACTGCTAAAGAGATTAGCTCCCCGGTCGTCGAGGTAACCTTGCCACTGGATTCGGAACTCTTCTCCGCAGAGCAGCGTGTGGCTACTGTTTGTGCTCCAGTAGTCCCACGTTAAACTACTTCACGCACACGGCGTCCGTTGAGTCTTTTTGAAAGTCCTATGGCGATCGGCTAGAAGCGACGGGGACAGGATCAGTGAGATCTGGGAGTCCTTAGTTTCAATCCGACACAGTAGGCGGCAGAGATCTGATTCAGTCGCTCCACTCTTGGACTGGAACAGAAGAGTGGCCCGGCAGCTATCTCTGCGACTGAGCAGCCCTATTTAGGATCCACTCTGCTCACCCCATAGGGGAGGGGGCTAGAAAAGGTGCCCCAAAAATAGCCTGTTCCAATCTTCCCTGGCCGGGTTACCGCGCCCAGCAGGATCACCATTATGCGGTCGAACAACCTACAAGATGAAATTTGGTACTTGGAATGTACGCACCCTTTTAGATGACTCAGGAAACTCAGTCCGTCCAGAGAGAAGAACTGCTCTTGTTTCAAGAGAACTACGCCGTTTTGATATTGACATCGCCGCCCTTCAGGAAACAAGAAGATCGGGTTCTGGCCAGCTTAAAGAGACTGGTGGAGGCTACACCTTCTTCTGGCAAGGCAGACCTGAAGGACAGCCGCGGCTTCATGGCGTCGGATTTGCCATAAAAAATGACATCGTCACTCATCTCACTGAGATTCCACAAGGCATGAATGAACGCATTATGATCCTACGTTTAACCCTGTCCACCAACCAGCATGTAACCATTATATGCGCTTATGCACCTACCCTTGACGCTGAGGACGAGGTGAAAGAGGTATTCTACTCAACTCTAGACTCAATCCTGACCAAAACTCATAAAGAGGACAAAATTGTCCTCCTTGGAGACTTCAACGCCAGGGTAGGCAGGAACGGCGAGCTCTGGAGGGGCACAATTGGTAAAGACGGCGTTGGAAATTGCAATTCAAATGGCACACTGCTACTCACCTTATGCGCCGAGCACCAGCTCGTTATTAGCAATACCATGTTTCGTCAGAGAAACAAGTTTAAAACCAGCTGGCAACATCCCCGCTCGAAGCACTGGCACTTAATTGATTATGCCATTGTCCGCGCCCGGGACCTGAGTGAGGTCAGAATAACAAAGGCGATGGTTAGTGCTGATGATTGTTGGACTGATCATCGACTCATTCGAATCGTCCTTTCCTTTCAGCTAATGCGGAAGAGGCGGAACACAGCAAAGCTTGTGCACCGAAGGTTCGACGCCGGGAGACTTAGAGACCCTGATGTATGTGATACCCTGCAAAGGTCGCTCCGTCACACCCTTACTTCTGTAGGCGGTGATGACGCTATTAAATACTGGGATGACCTCAAAAAAGCTATCATAACTAGCTGCGAAGAAACCATTGGTTACAGGAAACGGAAACACCAAGACTGGTTCGATGAAAATGACGTGATGATCACGGAGATGGTCTCCAAGAAGAGGAAGGCGTTCACTGACTGGCAGAGTGACCCCCTGAATAACAACAAAAAGGAAGCATATCAGACCATTCGGGCTGAGGTGCAGCGGCAGATTCGAAGACTGAAAAACGAGTGGTGGGCTAACAAGGCTAGTGAAATCCAAAGCCTCGCAGATAAAGGCGACACCCGCGGCCTGTTTAGTGCAATCAAGGCAACGTATGGCCCAACCTCATGTGGTGCAACAGCAGTTAAAGATCAAGACGGAACCCTCCTGAAGGACAGTGAGAGCATTAACCGCCGCTGGAAGGAGCACTTTCGAGAGCTGCTGAACCGTGATTCTTCAGTTGATGAGTCCGTCTATGATGAGATCAAGCAGCTAACTGTCAATCTTGAGCTTGGTGTAGAACCCAGTCCATCTGAAGCACAAACTGCCATTGCACAGATGAAAAACGGGAAAGCTCCAGGCACCGACGGAATTCCAGCAGAAGTATTTAAGCTTGGAGGGCCTGAACTAGAGCACTGCATCTACAGGCTTATTCTTCTTATCTGGGAAAAGGAGGTCTGAGCGCCGAACCTTCGAGACGCAGATATTGTGAAAATCTTCAAGAAAGGTGACAAGTCCGTGTGCGGTAACTACCGTGGCATCTCACTCCTTGCCATTGCTGGCAAAATAGTCACCCGAGTCATGGCTAATCGTCTCCAACCATACGCCGAAACGTTCCTCCCGGAGACACAGTGTGGTTTCCGTGCGAGTAGAGGAACGATAGATATGATCTTCACTGCGCGGCAGCTTCAAGAAAAGTGCCGCGAACAAAATACACCTCTTTACATGGCCTTTATTGATCTGTCCAAGGCCTTTGATTCTGTCAACCGTGAGGCCCTGTGGAGGATTCTCGGCAAGTTCGGTTGCCCTGAGAAATTTGTCAACATTCTCAAACTCTTCCATGACGGAATGTCTGCAAGAGTTCTTAGCAACTGCTCCAGCAGCGAACCGTTCGAAGTGCGCACCGGTGTAAAGCAGGGCTGTGTGATTGCCCCTACACTCTTCTCCATATTTATATCAGCCGTCCTTCAGCTAATGAAAGACCAGCTTCCCGATGGAGTTGCAATCACCTACCGTTTCGATGGGGGTCTTTTCAATCTGAGAAGATTGAAAGCTAAAACAAAGACCCGCACAACTTCCGTCATCGAACGTCAATATGCCGACGACAACTGTGTCTGTGCAACCTCCGAAGAGAGCCTCCAAGCTATTCTGGATGCCTTTGGGCACGCATACCAGCGGCTGGGTCTGTCTGTCAATGTGAAAAAGACCGAGATACTCTATCAGCCTGCTCCTGGTCTAGTCAACATCCATCCCTCCTTTAAAATTAACGAGACAGTTTTGGGGAACGTAGATTCTTTTCCGTACCTGGGCAGCATTCTATCCGTTAAAGCTAACATCAACGATGAGATCCAGCATCGCCTGCGAGCTGCCAGTTATGCCTTTGGACGAATGCGCGAGAGAGTATTCGAGGAGAGAGGAATACACACCGAGACTAAAGTGAAGATCTACAAGGCGGTGGTCTTATCCTCTCTTTTATATGGATCCGAGTCCTGGACCACATATAGGCGTCATCTAAAGGCCCTTGAAAAATACCATCAACGGTGTTTGCGCCGTATTCTCGGTATAAGCTGGACCGATCACCGAACCAATACAAGTGTTCTAGAGGAAGCCAACTGCTCGAGCGTAGAGGCCTTGGTAGTTCAAAACCAACTTCGCTGGTCTGGGCATGTTCTTAGAATGGACAGCTCGCGCTTACCAAAACAAATCCTCTACGGCGAGCTAAGCTCTGGTGAAAGATCAGTTGGAGGGCAAAGGAAGCGATTTAAAGACAATTTCAAGGCCAACCTAAAAGCCTGCAAGATCAGCCCAGACAACTGGGAAGAATTCGCCCTTGACCGCCCGAAATGGAGGGGGCAGATCCATAAGGGTGTTGCCTCCTTCGAAAATGCCAGACGCGACCGCTGTGAGGAGAAGCGCCAAAGAAGCAAGGCCCGGGAAAGGGCTCCCCCTCCGTCGACCACTCTCTTCATGTGCCCTGTGTGCCAACGGTTATGCGCGTCCCGCATCGGCCTTTTGAGCCACCAGAGGACTCACAAATGATGAAAACGGGCCATCATACTCGCTCGCGAGGGATGCCTGATGATGATGATTGTCTTTTACTGTACTGTGTTTCAGAGAGTCTTGTAAATGGATGCTGACGAAATACAACATGAGTTTTTATATATATATATAGAGATAGATAGATGAAGCAGGATTTAACCTCTCAAAAACGAGAAGACAGGGGAGAAATGTGATTGGGCAAAGGGCAATCACCAATGTCCCAGGGCAGAGAGGGGGTAACATCACCCTCTGTGCTGCCATTACCCAACATGGAGTCCTCCACCGCCATGCTCATCTTGGACCCTATAATACCGATCTGATGCTTGCATTTCTTGACAGATTGCGTGATGTCACGGAATTACACCGAGTGGAGCAGATGCGGTACGTTGTTGTGTGGGTCAACGTATCTTTTCACTGATCTGTTCTGGTCCAAAATTGGTTCCATGACCACCCTCAATTTGTAGTTCTACACCTTCCACCATACTCCCCCTTCCTCAACACAATTGAGGAATTTTTTTCTGCATGGTGGTGGAAGGTATACGACCTTCGGCCCAACGATCGTGTTCCTCTCATTGAGGCCATGGAGCAGGCCTGTGATGCTATTGAAGCAGCCTCTGTGCAGGGATTGATTCGTCATGCGAGGCGTTTCTTCCAAAGGTGCCTTGCCAATGAAAACATAGCCTGTGATGTGGACGAGATTTTATGGCCTGATCCAGCAAGACGGAGAGATGATTAGTTTACTGTAAGTTGTTGTTGTTGTTGTTTCTGTATTATTGCTTTAGTTTTTCTTCAGAGTCACTGTGTGTATGTACTTTTTATTTGTTAACAGATTTTTATTTGTCTGACGCAAGAGCACTACAATTTTGTTTTTTCCCCAGTTTACATGTATTGACATGTAACTGAGCATATGGTACAGGACAAGAAATAAATATTGTCGTTCTGCAGCATCAGTTTTGTGCATTGCTCATTTATAGCACACTATCTCTGGATACCTCAAAGTAATCATGAAGAAAGTCTTGGGTTTGTCAGTATTTTGTAATCTAAATTATATCATAACTATGCTCTCAAACAATGTCTATCCCTTTCTTAAAGAAGGCTTTATACAAATGTGTTTTGAATTTATTGTGGTAATGTGTATAAGATGGAGAGAGGGTACAATCATTGAAAGACTGTGCTAATGACATGACAACAATATAAGGTTTTTATCAATGTGTTTATAATTTTGACTGAAATATTCCATTTTGCTAACAAACTGTTGTGTTTTGCTAATTGAGTGTGTAGTTTGGTTAATTGTGTGAGGTGTTTAGAAAAAAGGAGCCCTGTTTTCAAAATTGTGTGTAAACAATTGAAAAAAACTGTATGGGCCTCTGGGAAGCTACATTTGTAAATGATGCTACTAATCTATTTTATTCAAATTTCTATTTATGGGAAAAGGTATATTGACGATATATTATGCATTTGGAAAGGTACAGTGACTGAATTAAAAAAAAACTTTCTTGAATATTTAAATGCAACCACGTCATATCTCTCATTCACTTTGGATTACAATAGTATTAGTATAAATTTTCTGGATCTCAGAGTGTATAAAGGTGTTAATAACCGGCTGGAAAGTACGATTTTTTGTAAACCTTTAAGCGGAAACACCTTGCTAATGGCTGATAGTAATCATCCTAAACATTTACAGTTTTTTAATTGCTAAATTCCAATTGCTAAAACAATATATGTGCCACCTGGCCAAACACCTCAATGGTTAATTGTTGCCACTTCAATCAGGAAGTAAGCACTATAAAAAGACCACAGGTGAGCACCTTTTTTTTTTTACAACAACAATGGAAGACGTGGCAGAGAGAGGAAGAGGAAGAGCGAAGGTGAGAATGAGAGGTGGAGGAAGAGTGAGAGGTAGGGGTGGAGCTAGTAGAGGAGTTCATGGCCAAAGGAGACAACAACTTTCAAATGAAATCAGAGCAACCTTAGTTGATCATGTCATCAACCATGGGCTGACAATGCAAGAGGCTGGACAGAGAGTGCAGCCCGACTTGTGCCGTTTTACTGTCGCCTCTGTCATCCGGACATTTAGACTGGAGCACAGGTATGTAGCCAAAATTTCTTTCACAATATGTAGTACACCCCATGTCATAGTGTATCAGTTGGGTGACCCCTGTTTACTTCATGAATGGCTGATGTCATACACTAACTGTACAAGTTTCCTGTTCAATTTTACTGTGGGGGAAATCTTTCGGCTGCATTGTCCAAGCCCTATATTTTTGTATTTTTGTTTTCCTAAAGGACTGAGAGACGCAACTATGGTGGAGGAAGGGGCCAAATGTTCACCGGGCTACAGGAAGCTGCCATTGTAAACTTGGTTTTGGAAAATAATGAAATCAGATTACGAGAAATTCAAAGCCACATCATCCAAGACAACACCATATTCAACAACATTCAACGAGTCAGTCTGTCCACATTGGCTCGCATTCTCAAGCGAAACCAAATCCGTATTGTAATGTGAATATAGGCCACTAGATGGCAGTATTTACCTTTTTTTTGTTAAGCTCAGACTGGAGTCATGTTTAGACATGTCCTGAACATGTCTGGGGCAAGTCTCAGAAAAGTAAAAAAAATAGGTCTAAATGTGGGTGGGGTCTGCAAAAGAGTATATAAGGAAAAGAATTGAGACAGTAAAGTAGTAGGAGAAATTGCAAGAAGATGACCAGACCTGCCATTCTGTTCAAGACCTGTGACGTTTCTTTTGTGGATTTCTTTGCCTGTGTTTGAGCATTTTCTTCATCCAGGACATCACCAAGCCCCCCCACCAAAAAGGGACTGTAATTATTTCTGTTTTTTCTTATTTATCAATCTTGGTCTTTAGTTGTAGGTTGTTATTAGTCTTTGTCTTTGTTAAAAATTAAATGTGTTTTAGTTGTTAAAACTGTGTTTGTCATCCCTTGCTGTTGCTGTTGTGTTATAAATGTAATAACAAATTGGGGCCATAACAAATTGGGGGCTCAAGGTCCGGGATAGACCATTGTGTGAGTTATTTATTGAAAATCTAACATTCCAAATTGTGAAATTGTTTTTGTGAATTTTCCTAGATATATATTGACAACAGCAATGGATGATTTCTTGGCATCACCAACCGTAGGGGTTTTGAAGTCTTTTAAAAAGACAGAACTGCTAGAAATTTGCAGACAGTTGGAGCTGACAGAGGTAAAACCAGCCATGCGAAAAGCAAGACTGGCTAGAGAGATAGTTGAATATTACATTGATGAAAATGTGTTTGCACCAGGAGATTTGGAACAGTTTCCAGTGGAAAATCCAAATATAGAAATGGAACTTAAATTAAAAATGCTAGAGATTGAAAGGGAGGAAAGAGAAAAAGAAAGGGAGGAAAAAGAGAAAGAAAGGGAAGAAAGAGAAAAAGAAAGGGAGGAAAAAGAGAAACAAAGAGAATTTGAGAGGGAAGAAAAAGAAAAACAAAGGCAGGTTGAGTTAGAAAAATTAGCAAGAGAAGAAAAACAAAGAGAATTTGAGAGAGAGAAAGAGGAAAGAGCAGAAAGAGAGAGACAGAGACAGAGAGATTTTGAATTAGAGAAGTTGGATAGAGAAGAAAGACTCCAAATGGAGCAACTAAAAATTAAAATAGCAATGAAAAATAAATTTTGTGCTAGTCAGGAGGTAAAACTGGTGCCTCCATTTTCGGAAAAGGATGTTGACAACTATTTCCAATGTTTTGAAAAGGTAGCAAAGAGTTGCCAGTGGCCAAAGGAACACTGGCCTCTGATGTTGCAAACTGTCCTCAAGGGTAAAGCTCAACAAGCCTATTCAGGTTTGTCTGCAGATGATTCCTCTGATTATGAGGTTGTCAAAAAGGTTATTTTGAGAGCTTATGAGTTGGTTCCAGAGGCTTACCGACAGAAATTCAGAGGTCTGAAGAAATCTGAAAATCAGACTTATGTTGAATTTGCTAATGAGAAGCAGGTTTGCTTTGAGCGCTGGTGTACTTCTATGGAGGTCAAGGATGATTTCAACTCACTAAAAGAGATGGTGTTAGTTGAAGAATTCAAGAACTGTGTTAAGGATGATGTTAAGACCTACCTTAATGAGAAGCAAGCACTGAACTTGCAATCAGCTGCCAAATTTGCAGATGAATATGTTCTCACTCATAAGTCCAAATTTCAGTCTAGCAGTAACAATAAATGGTCCCAATTTCAGAAAAAGGGTTACGGTGATACCCAAGATTCCTCACCCAAAGACAAAGACAAATCTGGTGATGGTGCTCAGAAATCCAGTAACAGGTCTGATCAAAGTGTGAAAGCTGACAGTGACAAAAGTGGTCTAGTTTGCAGTTATTGCAAGAAATCTGGTCATGTTACAACTAACTGTTGGTTCCTTAAAGCTAAGAAAGAAAAAGAAAAGGATACCAAACCAAATGCCTTTGTGAAAACAAGGTTAGAAACCCCTGTAGTAGATTACCGATCTGCTAAATTGCCTGCTTCTTGTGGGGCTAAAAAGCCTAATACAGCTGACTTTGTGAGGGAGGAATTTCTTCCATTTGTGTCAGAGGGATTTGTGGCTCTGAATGAGCATACTACTCCTGTCCCCATATATATCCTAAGGGATACCGGAGCTTCTCAGTCACTTTTGTTGATGGACTCCTTGGAGTTACGTGATGAGACCGCTTCAGGGGATTTCATACTTGTACAAGGTATTGAAGGGAGGACTGTATCTGTACCCCTGCGCTCTATATTCTTGAAGTCAGATTTAGTTACAGGACAGGTAAAGGTGGGACTTATGTCAAGTCTACCTATAAAGGGTGTTTCTCTGTTGCTAGGCAATGACCTGGCTGGGGGCAAAGTAGTTCCCCCTGTACATCTTACTTCACAGCCGAGCACTGAAGATGGGGATGAGGACCCATCTCTGTATCCTTCTTGCGCAGTGACTCGTGCTATGGCCAAGAAGGCTAAAGAAGAAGATGATGTGGTGCCGTCCAGTACATTGAATAGTCAGGACTCAGGTGGTTCGCCTCATGACTCTGATTGGCCTACTATGGTTTCTCCGTTTGAGGACTTATCAGATACTTTTATCAGTTCTCTATTCAGCCAGCCGGATGGGTCTGGTGATTCTGATGTGTCTGGAGACTTGTCTCTGTCCAGAAAGCGGTTGATTGAGGAGCAAACTAATGATCCTGAAATTTGTGTACTAAAGAGGAGAGCCCTTCCTGAAAAAGAAATAGATGCAGTTCCAGTTGGGTATTATCTCAAGAATGGTGTGTTGATGCGGAAGTGGCGCCCTCCTGATATCCCTGCCAATGCAGATTGGGCAGTGGTCAGGCAAATTGTTGTTCCGAAGGTCTGTAGGAATGAGATCTTAACAATGGCTCATAGTTTACCTTTAGGAGGTCATCTTGGTGTTAACAAGACTGTTGATAAGATCATGAAACACTTCTTTTGGCCTGGGCTTCGGAAAGACGTTTCCAACTTTTGCAAAACCTGTCACACTTGTCAGGTAGTTGGAAAACACCAGTTAGACTCACCTGTAGCTCCATTGCAGCCTATCCCAGCATTTGGGGAGCCATTCTCTAGGGTCATTGTTGATTGCGTTGGTCCATTACCCAAGACTAGATCTGGAAATCAGTACTTGTTGACAATCATGTGTGCATCTACCAGATTCCCCGAAGCCATACCTCTACGTAACATCAAGGCAACTGCAATCTCGAAGGCTTTGATAAAGTTCTTCACGTTGTTTGGTCTTCCCAGGGAAATTCAGTCAGACCAAGGTAGCAATTTCACTTCAGGATTGTTTCAGCAGGTTGTGTATGAACTAGGTGCAAAACAGATTCTTTCTAGTGCCTATCATCCAGAAAGTCAGGGTGCCTTAGAGCGGTTTCATTCCACTCTCAAGACAATGATGAGGACTTATTGTTATCACCATGAGAAAGACTGGGATGAAGGGGTTCATTTGCTGTTGTTTGCAGCTAGAGAAGCAGTGCAGGAGTCTACTGGATTCAGTCCATTTGAGCTAGTGTTTGGTCATGAAGTGAGAGGACCTTTGCTATTATTGAGTGAACAATGGCAAGAGGAAGAGCCGCAAATCAGTCTGTTAGACTATGTTAGCAAGTTTAAGGAAAGATTGCGTGCAGCTTGTGACCTTGCCAAAGAGAACTTGAAATCAAGTCAGGGAAAAATGAAAACTTGGTATGATCATAAGGCTAGAAGCCGTGAGTTTAAACCAGGAGACAAGGTCCTTGTGTTGTTTCCCTTGCAGTCCAATCCATTGCAGGCTAGATTTCATGGTCCATATGAAATTCTGACAAAACTCAATGATCTCAATTACATTGTGAAGACTCCAGATAGGAGAAAACCAAAAAAATTGTGTCATATTAACATGCTAAAGCCTTATCATGACAGAAATGCTAGGGTTGCAGCTGTCACTTCAGATTCTCCAATGGTCGAAACGTGTGAAGATGAGGGGGAGTTTCAAGATGATGAACCAAGAATTAAAGCTGAAGTTCTTTCATGTAAATTGTCAAACGCTGAAGTGTTGCAAAATCTTGATGTAAAACTCCAGCACTTAGAACCCTCACAGAGAGATCAGTTTGAAAGGTTGATCAAGAAATATGAGGATTTGTTTCCTGATGTTCCAAAGAGAGTTACTATAGCCTCTCATGATGTAGATGTTGGTGATGCCAAACCAATAAAACAGCATCCATACCGGATGAATCCTGAAAAGAGAAAGATTGCTGAGAAAGAGGTTGAGTACATGTTAAAACATGATATTATCAGACCCTCCAACTCCAATTGGAGTTCACCCTGTGTGCTAGTTCCAAAACCTGATGGAAGTACTAGATTCTGTACAGATTATCGCAAAGTCAATGCTGTAACTAGAACGGATGTGTTTCCAATACCTAGGATTGATGATTGTATTGATAGAGTAGGGCAAGCAAAGTTTCTGACCAAGATTGATTTATTGAAGGGTTATTGGTGTGTGCCTTTAACTGAGAGGGCCAAGAGCATCTCTGCTTTTGCCACACCATCTGGATTGTACCAGTATGAAGTCCTACCCTTTGGCATGAAAAATTCCCCAGCCACGTTCCAAAGGATGATACAGTCTACAATCGCCGGATTGCCACACACGGGTGCATACATCGATGACCTGATCACATGGAGTGACTCCTGGGAAGAACATCTAAAAGATGTAGAGACGTTGTTCCAGCGCCTGACCCAGGCTAACCTGACTGTTAACCTGAACAAGAGTGACTTTGGTTGTGCTACTGTCACCTATCTTGGCTACGTCATAGGTCAGGGTAAGGTGGCACCCATAAATGCTAAAGTCCAAGCCATCATGGACTTTCCAGTTCCAGACAACAAAAAAGCTTTGCGCTGCTTCCTTGGAATGATCGGGTACTACCGCAAGTTCTGCAAGAACTTTGCTGAGATTGCTCTCAGTCTAACTAACCAACTGAAGAAAGGCATAAAGTTCACCTGGGATGATGCATGCCAGAGAGCCTTCAATCACCTGAAGTCTCTGCTGTGTCACTTCCCCGTGCTCAAATCTCCTGACTTCAACAAACCGTTCTCCATCGCGGTCGATGCTAGCGACCAAGCTTGTGGATCTGTGCTCCTACAGAGAAGTGACTCTGATGACATTGAGCATCCCGTGGCATACTTCTCCAGGAAGTTCAATCGCCACCAAAGGAACTATTCCACAATAGAGAAGGAACTGTTGGCTCTGGTCCTTTCTTTACAACACTTTGAGGTTTATGTTTGTACAGGACAAAAGCCAATGATTGTGTACACTGACCACAATCCGTTAATGTTTTTGAGTAAGATGAAAAACAAGAATCGGAGATTGTTGAATTGGAGTTTGATTTTACAGGAGTTTGACTTGGAAATTAAGCATGTGAAGGGTACAGACAATGTAATTGCTGATTGCTTATCCCGTGTTTGAATGTGTATATATATATCATGTGTTTGAATATTGTATGATATGTATATGTAGACAAGTGTTCACTTAACCATTTTGTATTGAAAAGAAAAATTTTGCCTTTATGAGTCAAAATTTTTCCCTTTTGGAATGGAGGTGTAATGTGAATATAGGCCACTAGATGGCAGTATTTACCTTTTTTTTGTTAAGCTCAGACTGGAGTCATGTTTAGACATGTCCTGAACATGTCTGGGGCAAGTCTCAGAAAAGTAAAAAAAATAGGTCTAAATGTGGGTGGGGTCTGCAAAAGAGTATATAAGGAAAAGAATTGAGACAGTAAAGTAGTAGGAGAAATTGCAAGAAGATGACCAGACCTGCCATTCTGTTCAAGACCTGTGACGTTTCTTTTGTGGATTTCTTTGCCTGTGTTTGAGCATTTTCTTCATCCAGGACATCACCAAGCCCCCCCACCAAAAAGGGACTGTAATTATTTCTGTTTTTTCTTATTTATCAATCTTGGTCTTTAGTTGTAGGTTGTTATTAGTCTTTGTCTTTGTTAAAAATTAAATGTGTTTTAGTTGTTAAAACTGTGTTTGTCATCCCTTGCTGTTGCTGTTGTGTTATAAATGTAATAACAAATTGGGGCCATAACAGTATGAAACAACTTTATAAGCTGCCTTTTGAGAGAAACTCTCAAAGAAAAAAGGGCTCAGACGAGCATATGTGGATGTAAGTGCAATATTGACTGCAGTACACTACACTCAACACTGTTTCCCAGTGTACTGGATAACACCACATTGACTGATTTTTGTTCTTTGTTTTCAGGGAGTGCTGGAAATGGATGCTCATGCAATCCCACATGAGTTCATCTTCATAGGTGAGGCTGGGTTCAACCTAGCAAGGACCAGAAGATGGGGAAGAAATGTCATTGGCCACAGAGCCATTATAGATGTTCCTGGCCAACGTGGTGGGAACATCACAATGTGCGCTGCCATCTCTAATACGCATGGTGTCCTCCACCATCATGCCATCCTTGGACCATGCAACACAGTCCATATTCTCACATTTCTGGACAGACTCCACATCATCCTCATACCACCAGAGCGTATGAATGATGCAGACCAAAAGACACCGGTACGTTGTAGTATGGGACAACGTGAGCTTTCATCGTGCAGGCCCAGTCCAAAATTGGTTTGCTGACCACCCACCGTTTCTCGTGCAATACCTCCCGCCATACTCACCATTTCTGAACCCCATAGAAGAGTTATTTTCGGCATGGCGGTGGAAGGTATACGGCCAGCAGCCCTTTGTGCGCATTCCTCTTGTGCAGGCTATGGAAGAGGCATGTGATGAAATTGATGTGGGTGCGATTCAGGGATGCATAAGGCACTCAAGGCGCTTCTTCCCTCGATGTCTGGCAAGGAAAGATATTGCCTGTGATGTGGACGAGGCGTTGTGACCAGACCCAGCTGTGCGGCAAGATGCTGCCTATTTATTTTTCTTGCCTTTTTTTCTTATTTTTTCTGCACATTTTTTCTGCAATTTTCTCTTTCCGTTTACTGTTTCTTGTGAGCATATTTTTGTTCACTTCAGTGTAAATGTCTGCTGTGCATATGTTGCACTGACTTGTTTGGTGAAAAAATAAAAGTAAATGTTTCAACAGCATGTGTGTATCTTCAAATATTTCTGTGCATGTCAACAATCTGAAGAATGTTCTACAATTCGAACTATTTTAGTATTATGGCAAAGCATACTAAAGATGAGAGTGCTTTTCATTATGCCAACAGTGTGTAGTTGGTTAGACAAATCTGGTAATATGAATGACGTGTGTGCCATTTGGTACAAAAGTTTGATTTTGATAATGCTATATGTAGTTTTGGTTGCAGTGCTTCATTTTGCAGGATATATGAGGTATTTTGCAGTTTGGGTGTATGTTTTTGTGAATTGTGTTACGTATTTTGATAAAACCAGCCTAGTTTGAAAAATTGTGTTTTAGCAATTGGAAAAAACTGCAATAAGTAATATTCCAATTGAGAAATTTTTGCGAATGCGTAGGAACTGTAGTACTGATGAAGAATTCAAGTCCAAAAGTGGTGAATGAAGTGAACGTTTTAAAATGCGGGGATACCCTATAACGCAAATCTCTAGAACACTCTTAATTAGAAAGCCAATTTGTTTTTCTACTGAGTTTTCACCATTGGCCGCCAAAATCAAGAACATCATTTTAAAAAATTGGAGTATACATAAAAGCGACCTTGCTTTATAGCAAATGAGTTCTAATCTTCCTCTTATTTCATTTAGGCATTCACCAAATCTAAGAGATCGCCTTGTTCACTCTGAGATTCAAAGACCTTTAAGTTCCTCATGGTTACCAAGTCAACCTCATGGTTTCTGTCCATGTGGTCATTGTGTTCAATTCTCAAATTCCTATAAGTAAACTATAGGTAAAATAGTCCACTCATCCGCGTTCAGACAAGAAATACAAAATAAAATCTTTTCTCAAGTGTGATACAACCCATGTGGTTTCTATACTTGGGTGTCCGTGTGGTTTAGTCTCTGTGGGTCAAACTAAACACTCATTGAAAATTTGTATTTCGGAACATAAAACAGTGATTCGTGCTAAAAACCTAGTATTATGCTATTGCACGTCAGTATGTGCAAGCTAATCATGGTTCTGTTGCATCTATGTGGTTTTGGGGAATTGAGAAAATCTACTCATCTTCGAGGGGAGGTGACATTGTCAATCGTTTGCTTTGCGGAGAGGTATTTTGGATTCATACGCTTAATACGGTTGAACCGTTCGGTCTCAATGAGGAATGTAATCTTTCATGTTTTTTGTAAACTATGATTTCAGTGTATAAATATGTTAAGTGTTTTTGTGAATGGCTAATATATGTGTGTGACGTTATAATTGGTTGTTTTATATTCAATGCTTTGTTTGGCCATTGTTTATTGACTCATTATTGGAAATTTTTAAATGAGACACTCATTCTGAATTGTCTGACTCTGATGAAGACTTGGTACCGTCGAAACGCGTCGGTCTTTTCTCTGATTCGTGAAATTAAAGGCTTTTTGGTACCTGAGTGCTCCAGTTTTTTCTCCTTTTCTATTTATACCATGTGTGAAATGTAAATTAATAGATAAAAAATGCACAATGACAGTGAACCAGTACTCTTGGCTGTAAGAGAAAGTGGAATGTTTTTTCTGTTATTGTCTAACTTATTAAAACCATTATTTAACCCTTAAAAGCCCCCTGTAACAAAATTTTCACACGATTTTGGGGGTTGTCAAAACCACTCACCCCACATAAATTTTGCAACCTAATGCCCATAGTGACATATTTAGACCCTCAGTGCTCCCATCTGATGCATAAAAGTGGAACTGACTCTACACTGGCTGCACCAGCTAACCTTTCCAATATGGCCGCCTCCATGGTGGAATCTACATGATAGATCAGCACCCATTCAGCACTGGATAAAGTAGACAAACAGGTAAGCTAATGAAAAATAAGTTATGCCTAATAATTCAGCTAGATGTCAACTGTTTTATCATTCAAGTCATTTTAGCAATAAGGTCCCCAAAATGCCCATTGTGACATATATGTCACAAAGCTAAAATGAAGTCAAAGGTCACCAAAAATTAAAAATTGCTATTGAGTTGGTATTAGCCCCACCCCAGGACATATTAACAGAATGCGTAGATTTTTCTTTCAACTTTTACTATAGTTGGGCATTTAAGGGTTAAAATGGTAACAATGAAAATGGATTCCTCTTAAATAAGACTTTCAGAACAATAACCAAAAAGGTCATATTATATCCTCACACCTTGGCAATGTACTCATTTTATATTATACTTTTGGATGAGCAAAATTTTTCTATATTTGTATGTTGAGTATTTTCTCTAACTTTTGATATCTGTAACATGAGTAATGCACTGTGGATTTGCAGTTGTCAGTAAAGATCTTTCTAAACATTAAATGAGTCTCCAAAGCCGACTGACAGAAAACAAGCTCTAATTGGTCTTTCAATGGTTTACCCTTCTCTTTGTACAAAAATGCAAGCGCTGAAAAAAAAATCTGTTTGAATATTTGTGTGAGTGAAAAGCAAATGAGGAAATCAGATGATGTTCTGAGTGGCAAAGTTTGCATGGGGATGAGGTCAAGGTGGTGGTTTGGACGACAAGATATCTGACTATCCCATGGGAGGCTGGTGAGTCGTACCTGAGGGTATAGAACAAATGACCGAGTATGTATTTTGGGTTTGAGGATTCATTCATTCATTTCATGCCAAAAATGAATAGGTGAAAAGTAGCCATTTACCAAATTGGCAGTCATCTTTCAAATAGTAAATGGTTTCACCTCCTGATCTTTTAAGATATATTACTCAAGAGGGCATCACTAAAAACCCTTTAGTTGTTATCTCTCTGAATTGGATGGGTATTGATCAATTTGTCAGAGTCCTATTGAATTCACAAAACTAAACATATTGTTGGCTCACAATAGTGATTTGAGTGGGGTAAAATTCAAATCTCTGGGTGGACTTATTACAAAAGAATTCCCTTTGCCCTTCTTTGAACAGGTTTCTTTATACAGAATAATAACTTTATGCTTACTCTTTGGGCCTATAATGAAAACTGTAACCAAATAAAAATGTCCATTCTTGGCATATCCATGTGATTACAACCTACTCTGGTATTCAATGTTTTTCACTCGGAAGGCTTTTAGAGGAATTGCTCAATCAAATGGGATTGTGTTGAAAAAAATAAACTATGATTGCATTTACAAGTTCAACGGAAACTCTTTTTCCATGAAACTAGGTGTCACATATTCAAAATTTTACATGAACCCTCTGTTGCTATCAAGGTGGCGCGAGGTAGCATTCAGGAACCAATTGCTAGACCCAGGAGATCCAGAAAAATATTATTTTATTAAAGCTGAGGGTAGAACCCCCGCAAGGCAGAAGGTAACGGTACTGAGTCCACAATAAAAAATCAGAATCCCAGGGGCGTAATACAAATTGTACACAGCAAAGACAATAATCAGGGTCAGGCAAAACAGGTGCGGAGAAATCCAAGGCAAAGCCAAAATCGTAAACAGGGACAGCCAAGTCAGAAGTGTAACGGAAAGAGTACAAGGCATAAAAGATTATAGCACAAGGAAAACATTCTGACAAGAGCTGGTTGTGAAATGACTTAAATGGCTTAAATACACATAGGGGAAGTCATATGCTATGATAGGGAACTGGTGAAATGGATCAGACTAATTAACTAGGGAACAGACATGAGGTACCTAACCACATGAAATTGGCTAAAGCCAAAACATGGACAGGGATCACAAAGACAGCCAAAAACAAACACACGGCTCCGGTTGGGAGGCAGAACAGGGTTAAGCAGGTGCGGAGAATCCGCTGAAGCTCATCAAAGTAAATTGAGTAAAGACAAGGGGCGGAGACTTGAATAGAGCGAGTGCTGAGAGCTCGTTAGTCAATTAGTAATGTGCAGCTATATAATCCCTAGTGCTTGTTAGTAAGTTAGTACTATAAACAATGTTAGTTAGTGTTAGTAATTTAGCTAAAATAATAAACTGTTAGTATTGTTAGTAAAGATAGAACAGCAAGGTGAAGGAACCAAACGAGACTGGAAGGCATGTTTGGAAACCCAGAAACCATGAAATCATCTGAAACTGGGGCCCAAAGATTGGGGAAATAAAACTGTCTCAGAACACAAGACAAGACTGGGGAGACAATGTGCAATGCAGGAGATGGGAATAACAAAAAGCAGAATGATAACTGAACAGTGAATATGGGAAGTGGCAGGCAAGGACATAACAAAGAAAGACAGCCAAAATACAAAATATGGCAAGAAATAACTCAAAAAACATGGCATGGAATCAGGGTAACAACAAAAACATGGTCAGGCAAAAGCAGAATCATAACAGGTGGATCTACGGAGATGACATAAGGTGGCAACCACCCTAAACAAAATGCCTCGATTGACCAACTACCATCCCGATTCTGAATATTGATCAAGTAATAATAAAAAATGTTTTGGTCAATGTTTCAAATGATTAATTATTTACATTAGTTAATAACTTAATTAATTATATTAATAATAATAATAATAATAATCATAAATTTTATTATTATTATTGATTTTCTTTTTTTTTTCTTCCCCTGAGCCTCAAATATAAGCTGTAAAATTGAAGGTGCATACTTAACCAGTCGCAAGAAGAGGAACATTTTTTTCTACAGGATAAAGGTAGTATGAATACACTTTTGAGAAATGCAAGCATGATGACCAGTGTCTTTTACAATATTCCGTGTCATTAGTCCACCTCGGGCGTGGCTCGGCACAACTCGGCTCACTTCAAGAGGTAATGGAAATGTTGGGGGCGCCCCGGTGGTTCTTCGATCTAAGCGTGTGCACCATAAAGGCTGTGGTCTTCCTGCGGCGACCCGGCTCGATTCCGGCTCGGGTCACCTCCCGCATGTCTTCCACCATTCCTCTCCCCAACTTTCCTCTCTCTCTCCACTGTGTGACTATCAAAATAAAGGAGAAAATCCCAAAAAATAAAAGAATTAACATTATGGAAATGCAAGGCAACACAGCACTGGTCCGCGCCCTAAAGCCATAATGCGAGTAGAGAACTGTGAGAGGAGGGAGCCGGGAAAAGACAAGAGAAAGGAGGTAATTGAAGACACAGGCCGTGTTCGAAACTGTGCTCTACGGTCTACATACACTATTCTCACTACACACTCGTCACACGACATGCTACTCACTACGAACGAACCCTTCCTTCTTCCTCTTTTGAGTTTTATGTCGACTGACTCACCAATTTGTCTTTTACCGCCACCTTCTGTGGTAAAAAAAAAATCATGCAGGAAAGAAGCCATTTGAGGAATGAATATTTCCGAATGTTTTCTACTAAACAACACCCCCTTGACAATATGCAGAAGAAACAAGGAAAAAAGAATAATCGTGCATTTGTTTTGAAGGCATTGAAACAGGATATTAACCTATAGCCCCACTTTAGCCAACTTGAAATAGCAGTTTTTGACCCCCTGACCGGCATTTCGCCGTTATGCCTTACCTGGTGAAGATGCAGTCAGCAAGGAGATGATGGAGACAATTGGCCCGCCGTCTGCATTTCATCTGTACGCTTATGAATTCTGAATTTTCCTGAGGTAAGATACCATTTAAATTAACTTTCTACTTTCACTCAGCTTACTTACTCTCAATGGATGATGGGAACAGATGAGAGTGAAATGTTAGCTTGGCTTCAACTAAAGAACAATTGTATCAGAATACTGAATGACCATGAATAAGAAAGTATTATCTAAATTATCATCTAATTTTAATTCTCATGCATAATGTTTTTACCTTCATATTTCTATCTGTTTCAACATATCTTAAATCCAAACAGCTATGCCTCGCCAAATGCTCTACAAATGAAATTAGAGGGGAAAAGTAGCCTACATTCACAATTTATATTAACCCCTTTGCGCAGGTATAGACACCTGCGTCCACAAATACTGAAATGTAATGGATAAATTATTTCTAAAATTGAATTTTCAAATGTTGAACTTCAGTAGAACAGTTTTAGCCAGCTTTTTGCTTTATTTGTATTATGCATAAAGGGAAACATTTATATCAAAATAAAAAAATTAAATAAAAATAAGATGGCAAATGTGAATTTAACCTTCAAAAAACAGTCAACATGCAATTATTTCATAAAAAATATTCCAATGAGAAATGTTCTAAAATACTTCAATCACTTTACAGAAAAGTTCAATAAATAATTAAATTATTTTCATATAATCCATTAATTCATATATATATATATAATATGTATATGAATAATTATATTTCATTTAATTAGTTCATTAGTACTCTAAATAATTGCTTGAAATAGTTAAATAATTTCATATACATTGTTTACAACATTTGAAAAATACACTGAGTAGTCCAATAAATAATTTAAAACATCGTCCTATACAGGCGGGTTCGAGAGGGCCATACTGCAGGGTGAATCCCCATGGTCCCCTGTTGCACCTCTATTTTGAGGGAGGTGAACTGCGGAAGGAATTCTGCCTATCAAGGTCATCACTGGACAGCCTTATCCATCTCCTGGGAGAGAGCGTCCATGGACAGGGAAGTCAATAGAGGTGCTGGTGTTTGTGTACTGGCTGGCCTGTGGAACTTCCTACCTGGTCATATCAGAGGCCTTTGACATTCCCCACACCCCATGCCATGACATGATCCACCTCAATCATGGTGCCGGACAATGAAAGCTTAAAAGAAGTTGCTCAATTCATGTACGATCGTTGCTCCCTGAAAAAAATGGGTTTTTGGTGAAGTTAGTCAACTGGCTGATATTTGAGTTTCACATGTTCCCTTGCAATATTTAGTATATTTCTGCAGAGCAAGAAACTGATGCAACACCTCCCATTATGGTTTAGGTTCTCTCAGGCAATGCAATTTGTGTGTGTATTCCATGGTACTTCGCAGTTTTTTCTCTCACGCTAGGTTGTAATGCAACAGACCAAAACAATGTAAAAGTATATGAAAACCCACAATGCAATAAACCAGTTGGTCACAACTCTAATATCACGTATTGTCTCTTACATTTTCATGATCTCTTGCAAATCAACAACCCTGTCTTTTTCCTTCAACTTAACTTTCTTCCAATTCAGAACAGAATTATACAAAAAGCTTTTATTTTTTGTTAACATTTCGATTTCGCTCAGCATCCCCCTCATCATCTTGTTTCTTAAGTGCAAATGATTTTTCAACTCACTTTATATTTCTGTCTGAGGTTCTCCCATTTCTGTTTCATCCACCCTGGCTCCACCTTGCCCTCCAGGCCATGTTCCATTATGAACTTTCCACAGAAACATAACATCGGTGACATTGACCTAACTGAATAGAAGCATTTACTAACGTTGCAATACTCCAAGAAAATTATTTACATACTGAAATCCTTTGACCGCCACATTGCGCCTCCCTGTGAAGAGCGCCTCATCGCTGGCTCTCCAGGAGATGAGGGGCCTTGTATCTTCATCTATCCGTATAAGAAATGAACAAACGAGCAAGATGTGCATTGTTAGATCCATCTTTTTACACGGATTAGTCATTAGAAGTCCTCACTTACATGCTAGTCACAACTGCGATATTATTAGCCCATTTTGGCTACATTGGCTAAGGGCTTGAATTATGTAAGCTGATGGTGACATTATGTAACCAGGGCGGTAAAATTCTTTACAATACGTTCAATGCACCTTCAGCTGAATATTATTTTACCAAATATAAACCGTATTGCAACATCGGTTAACAACATTTTACTCGCATTTGTATTGACGCCGCTGCTGGCTGGTCCCGGTGTCGCCTCCCACGAATTCTGGAATTTTGCAGTTAAAGTTGCTTCTTATCTGGCGGTGTACATCACGTTGCATCTTGGGCAATTGTGTATGAACAGTGAGCGTACAGTGCACCCACAAAATATTTTCCTATAGTGTTTATCCGGGAACTTCTGGCAGACACAGACTCATTCTCCACACATAAGTGAACACCCTACCCCAGAGATGGGCAACGAGGGCCGTTTCTGTTCTCATATCAACTTCTGGCCTTTAATTAGTTGCTGGTCGAAATTAGTCAAACCATTAATGAAATCTGACATTTCAGAAGCATTTCTTTAAATTCTAATGAATGATCACCAAAGACAGTTCTTGTCTCCCGCTCTGACGCAAGCTTGATTCAGCCGAAACGTTTTAGCGCTTTTTAGTGTTTTCCGGCAATAAAGGTATATCTATATTCCGTTTCAATTCGTTTATTTGGATGTGCGATCATTCTCTACGTTGAGAGTATCACAGTTTTTGTCTCCCTTCATAAAACATTTTTCTTTGATCTAAGCATTGGACAAATTTATATTTGTGTATGCAACCAATGAAGTCAATTAGACAGGGTAATTGATAAATTAAAAACCTGCATCTACACCAGCACTTCAGTACCAGAATTGCCCACCCCTTTGGTATGGTATGCTACCTAGCAACAATAAACAGATAAGTTTCCCCTGTCACGCAAATGGAAAATTGAGTCTTTTTCTTGAAGAACTGAACATATCCACGGTAAAAATATTGTTACATTATGGAAAATGTCAATTTCATCAAAAAGGAGTGATTTGAGAAGTCTGTTCACCCTCTACTATTTTGAAAACAAAACAAGAAAACTTGTGTGTGTCAAGAAAACCTGTGGTTTGGTGTTCCCAACCATTACGATCCTTGTGCCACCCTCCTGCCACCCAGTAAATTAATTTTCCAGTCCCAGCTCCCATTGCTGTTATCTTATTTTTCTTAGTAAAAGCCTCATTACAAGATGACATACCTTGTTCACACACACACGCACACACACACACACACACACACATACACACACACACGAAAGAAGAACAAAAACACACATGCACTGAATTTACACTAAAGTTCATCCGAATGCTGAATGTTTTGCATTTGCTCTCTCAGATCACTTTAGCCCTTAGGACTTCTTTTACCTTTAAATTTGCATTCTGAGTCCTGAGATGGCTCTCTCTTAAGCCTAATTAATCCAATCTGAGGGTATCTGAGAACAGTCCTTTTCAGACTGCAGCCATATCTGCTGTAATAATAATGAGGTGTGCCAGTACAGAACACTTCACAAATCAGCCTCAAGGTCAGGGATATTAAGACTGTGAGGGAACAGTATTCACTTGGAATTTGGCAATTACCTTTAACCCCTTTGCGCAGAAGCCAAATCTGGCTATTTATGGGCTACCCAATTTAATGCTTTACAATACAAGATTTAAGCTTCATAAAGAGGACGAATGTGGCTCAACTCAGGGAAGACACAGTATTTAGAGTCCCATCGGATTTCAGTTTATTTTCATGTTTTTGGCAGAAAAAATGGGCGGCAAGAACAAAAAATCTTCATGAGAATTCACCATTGAAATTGTAAAAATAAATAAATAATACTAAGGATTGAAAAATGGCTGGAGGTTAAAACAATACATTTCTGGGATAATACACTCCTAGATAATACACTCTTGATGAAGTATTCTAGATCTGAACATGTAATACTAAATTAACCACTTTTTATAACCAAATAAGACAGCTATCCAGGTGGCTTCTCAAACTCCCAAAGCCCTGAAAATGGCACACTGTCGATTCATGAAATAATAATATTTTTTAGGAAAGTCAAATTTGTTCTCATGAAATTCAATATGAATGCATGATTTTCTGGCTGAATTTAGCATGAGTTTATCAATATAGGCAGAGCTGGACATCAATGTGACCAGTGGGCTCTCCAGACCAAAAACCTGCCTTTTTTCCAAGATAAATTTCAGAGTCTCATCCATTTTTCTTTAACGCGGCATCAGTGAGCTCACATACTCATTAGAGCCCTGGTCCTCAAATCATCCCCTACGAGGTTCGAGGACTGCTGGTTTTCCACCCTCCTTTTACCTGGGAGTCAGGTCTTAACACAGTCTGGCCAATCAGAGGCACTAACTGTTCATTTACTTGCCTGGGATAACAGAAAACCTGGGCTGGCTTTGGATTCGAGGTCCAGATTTGAGGACCCCTGCATTCGAGGAACTGCATATTTTACGGTCAGAAGTTCACTCTGACGGAAAGGTTGCTGTTTACAATTCCGCTCATCCAAGCAAAACGCAAACTTGTAACAACGTTTTTCACACCCTATTAGGAGCAAGTACAACTTGCAACACAGTAATAGTTCGCATTTTGAACGAGTGAAAGTTGAAAGGTATTGCATTTTGTTAAAAGCAATATAAATTCTTAAACAGACCGCCACTAAGTAAAATGACAGCACATTGCAGTATCTACTGCTCCCAATGTGACAAACTAGCTCTGTGATCATGGTGGTAAACAGAAAATAAGAAATAGCCGGCTAGTTAGCTAGCTGGCTAGAAGTGCATACCAATAAGAAAGTTTTCCTACATCAAAAACACACAAGTTTACTCACAATTGCTCCTCCAGTTGCTCCCCCAGTCTGTTCCATTCAGTATAACTGCCATTTTCTATCTCAGAATCTCATTTTCATCCCCTAAAGGGAAAGTTCACTCAAAAATGAAAATTCACTCATCATATTCTCACCCCAAGGCTAATCGAAGGGTCGGTTAATTTCTTTTGTTCTCAAATAGTTTTTGTGTTTTAAGGGAAAACAGCATTGAAGAGAAATCCAAATGAATGGAATTCAATGGTGGCCACTTTTTCAAGCTTAAAAAAGCAATGTTAAAAAAGATAAAATGTCTCCATACTGCTTGTGTGACATTTTCTAATTGTCTGTAAGCCCTGACATCATGATTTGACTCGAAAAGTTGTCATTTTCACTATGTGTTTCACCTAAATGTCCAATGAAGCCACTTAGCCAGGAGCTATGTTTTTTTTTTCCCCTGGGGAAGAGTGAAGTTTGGTAACCCGGAAGACTCAAAATACAAAGAAAAAGAGGACCTAGAAAACATGAGGTAGCCTCGAACTTGTGTTTACATACAAGCAATGAACTATTGCCGTACGCAACATAGAAAAGTGCTGGAGGTACAGCGATCAGCAAATGCCTTTGTTGCACTGATAACTAGAAATGCACTCAGAGAGCGCAGAACCTCCGCCAGGGGGCAGCAAAGCCAAAAGCACGGCGATTAGAACTCCAGCCCATTGGATAACCTCTATGATACAGTGGTTATGTTGCGCTCCTCATTGACTGACTGTCGCTATACTAACGCCTGTTCGGGAAAGCTCTAAAAGTGCTTTGCGCGGCCTCGTTATGAGTTGGAGGCTTCTTCTTATTTTTGGTTTTATGGTGTTTACAGACCTGTTGGTGTATTACTGCCAACTACTGGATACATTCAACATAAATTTCCCTATTCCTCTTATATCAAATTCCCACCAAAGCCTCGCCAAAGCGAACGGTGCACTGTGTCGAACAATGCGTTTGCACTCTGCATTTGTGTTCAGTGTGACTACAATTTCGATTCGTGTAATCTACGAGCCGAATGTAGATGCAATGCATTGGCTTTCGAAGAGGGAAATGACGTCAACACCAAAGCTGCCTGCTGATTGGTCCAGCCAAAAAATTTCAGGCGAAGCGCCGCGAGGTAGCTTTCCTTTAACACCCTGATGGCGATCGTCAAAGCCTCCTAGCGAACACAGGGTGTTAATCATTAACGTTAGCCCATTGGAAAGACTTGAAATCTTGAACTTTGGCGTATATCTCAGCAGTACTTTGGCCTAGATATGCCAAAATTTAATCACATCTTCCTTGAGTTAATACCCACCTACCCTGAAAATTTTGTAAAATCCGGCCATAAGTTTTTGAGTTATGTTGTACGCAAAAAAACTAACAAACAAACGGCACCGAAAACATATACCTCCTGGCGGAGGTTAATAATTACACTCTCGGGTTTTCATCTGTTACCAAACGGTATAGCTTCTTTGAATTAGGTCTTTCATCTGTTTCCAAACTGTTGCAGCTTCTTTCAATCGTGCTGATTCATAAAACGATGGTTTGAGTGTGTTCTTTTCCTGGATGCTTCAAAAAAGAGAAGCGTGCAAGATGGGTGACTTTCCACAGGCTACTAATACATGAGCAAAACAGACTACAGCTGTGGTTAATGACTCTTCTCCTGGATCTTAATGACTCCGGGTGTGTAGTGAACATTTTTCATCGGAGGATTACCGTTCAAACATCCTGGGAAGGAAAACAAGAAAACTTAGATTGAAGTGTACTGCTTTGACAACCACGTCATTACCAGGGACAGAGGTATGTATTTCATAGACGTCCTATATACGTAGTTACGTTTATGTTTAGAAATTTTTGAAGATCGTGGAAATTACAATATAGACTACTTCAGGAAATTATACATAAGCAGATGGTATGAACTTTCATTTAACTGGGGGTGGGTGGATTCCGAAAATCACAGAAGTACATCATATTCACTTGGAACATTACTGTGCTAAGTGCCCTTATCTTTTATCGAATTCGCACTTGGGGAAGTACCTTCCATTGGACGTGAAAATTGGTCATTGATATTACTTATGATGCAATTTCTTAATCTTCTGTCCCTGAAAAGATTAAATTGGGTAAAAAAAAAAGAAAAAAGAAAGAAAAATTTGGCTTGGTCAAATACCTGTGCTTAGCTGGTGGAAGCATCTGAATAATTGAGTGTATGACTAGAGGATATGAAAATGTCCCACTTGTTTTACAAATGTATAAATGGCTCATAATAATGTGGGTATAAACAGATGATATGATATTAAACACCAGTGGTTGGTATTGTTCGTATTGCTTCATTACTAATTTGTCCATGTGCAATTACTGTTTTTTTTTTTTAGGCAATCCTAGATTCAATTTGGTGTATCCCAAACTGACGAAAGAGTGGGTAGCCAAATAATCCATGTACCAACGACCCAAACGTTACATCAGAATCCGTTGGTGCAAGTTCTGCAGTGACGCCTGGACTCCACCGTCAAGTTCAAGGACAAACTGTCACATTCATTTATTCCCTCACTGCCTTTCGACGCAGCACAGAAGCCAAAGTCTGACAAACAAGAGGCCATAGAAAAGCATACATCTCGATTTAGCAAGTAGTGTGTGTTCTGATTCTTTTCTCAGTTTGTCGCGAGCAAGATGTACAGTAAATGTAAATGTAAATGTTTCAGATCAGCAAATGAATTTTAATGTTAGGCAAAGACAACCCAAGTAAATACGAAATGCCATCAAGTGCTTGCGATAACTGCCAATGAGTTTTTCATATCGCTGTGGAGGATCTGTGGCCCACTTTTCTTTGCAGAATGCTTTAATTCAGCCAAATTGGAGGGTTTTGGAGCATGAAGGTCATGCCACAGCATCACAATCATATTTAAATCCGGACTTTGCTTTGGCCACTCCAAAACCTTCAGTTTGTTTTTTTAAGCCATTCAGAGGTGGATTTGCTAGTCAGTTTTGGGTGATTGTCCTGCTGCATAACCCAAGTGCGCTTGAGCTTGAGGTCACCAACTGATGGTTGGACATTCTTCTTCAGGTTTCTCCGGTAGAGTACCTCAAGGTACTGTCTGCACAAATAGTCTTTTTTAATAAACCTGTGCATTTTCAAAGTTCTCAGCGCCTCGTTTTAAATTTCAGAGCCCTCGGAATTCTACCAATGAAATGTGGAGCTACTTTGAGCCTTGTTTATGATGAAAAAATTGCGATTTCTTTGAATGGTAATGCTATGCCTAGTTCACTGCAAAAGTAAGCCTGTTGGGAGCTTCTGCTAAAAAGCCATATATTTCGAAATGTTGTGTTCGTACGGAGGTGGGGTATTCAACAAAAGTTCATACTCGTTATCATGTTTCAATACACCCCAAGTCAATTTCACACCGGAATTCTCCTTTAAAAACAATAATCGACTGTCGGACACAGAGTTGAATTGAAACCATCCAACTGTCGGACACAGAGATATAATAAAACCCTGTCAGACTTTCGGACACGTAGACACTGCATTCAACGCAATCTGTCGTGCGATAAATTCGTCTCATGTCCAGTGTGCAAGCGGCTTCATACTAGGCTACTATTATTGTCACTTAGTTTTATCGTTTTTAGTGCGGGAACAGAATACAGCCTGATTGCTATGATCTCGTACTTAGTTAGCATCACATATTAAAAATAAATTTGTAACGTATCTTGCATTTTTGTCCATGCATGCTAATACAAGAATTCAAAGCAGCCACAGGGTGTCCATCGTTTCTCTTCCCAATGATGCAGGCAGAAGAAATGAATGAGCAACCTTCGTATTTCATTCCAACTTCATAAGTTTGAATGATCTGACGTAGTTTCGTTTTGAAATTCCATTCAAGTTCGCTAATGGTAATAATTTGCGAACGCCGTAGCTAGCCAGCTACTTCATATTCATAATGCGTAATATAGACGTAAGTGGTGCAGAAAACATGCCTGAAGCAGCAAACTAAAATGCAACATTAACGGATCATGCAGATAAAGGACAGAGGCTTCTATATTCCAACACATTGAAGGTGAGGAGAGGAACTCATTTGATTGGTTAAGATTTGACTCGGCTGTGTTATACCCAAACACGCCTTCTCCCCTTCCTCTTTGCCATTTGCGTCGGCAGGAGGGAACGAGGCGGGACAGAGGAGTACTTGCGCCAGGCTGCACCTGGCACGAAATTGCAACATACGCCTGGACACACCCCGCTGGTGCGGGCTTCATTAGAAACCCCTGCAATATGCAATATGATCTCCCTTGGAGTAAAGATTGGATATGACTTAATATTGATGATGGTTGTTATTTACTGCACAAAGAAACGAACAACTTGTTGATTTTATTTTTTTTTAAATAAAAGTGACTCATATGCAGCTTTCCATGACACTCCTTGTCATTTGTCATAATGAGGCAATTCTTTGTAGTTCACTAGACCTGAACCAGTCCCAGATGTGCTGTATGTTGTAGTACAATGAGACAATATGAAAAAGTATGTATCAAAATAGCACTGAATTAAAATGTCTTTCAATAATTTCAAAAGCTTGTTCTGACTCTTTAAATCCCATGTACAGTAGAGTGAGAGAAGGGTAGTTGTGACAGATGGCTGCAACATCACTGGACAGCTAAACTTCCCTGTTGTCTTTCACCCTTCAAGACCCACTCCAACACCACCTGGTACGTCATTAACTGACACTGACTGTGGAAAAAAGTAAATAATACTTTAATTTGGCCCTGGGCGCTGCTCATGATACGATAGTATTATAATGCAAGTAGTCACCAGACAAATTGTGTTATGTATTAGGCTTACCAGAAAAGGGTACTTACTCTACTGATAGCATGCCATATGGTCCTGTGGGTCTTGGTTGATTCTTGCAGTTAATTTTCGTAATATGGAACACAATCTCTTGAACAACATGGGTTAGTAATGGAGGAAACTCCGGATTTTAAATAATGCAGCGTAGTTCAGCAGCAGTGCTCTCGTCAGTGGTGGCATTATCAAATCCCATTCCATTCAAGAAAGGCTCTCTTCGGTTTGCGATGGTTCCCATTTCGTACAACTACACCACCAGGTTTCCATTGCCCCCTCTCTATAGTCTGCGGCAGCCTGTTGGTCTAGTTTAGCTGCAGCTGCCTCGTCCATCAGTCGGAGTTCGTCGTCCGGATATTCTGGCTCAAGCAAATAAAGCTGGGCAAAGAAACAATGCTCCTCTTCTATATCGAAGTCCTCTGACATTTTCTTTTTTGTTCGAAACTTTTCAAATTAAACTGTAAATGTGATTAGTCACCATGGGCGCAGAGCTCCCTATTGCATGCGGCAATAGTTCACTGCTTGCATGTAAACACAAGTGAAAGGCTACCTCAAGCTTTCAAGGTCCTCTTCTTCTTCGGATTTGGAGTCCTACAGGTAACGGAACTTCACTGTTCCCGAGGAAAAAAACATGGCTCCTGGCTGAGTGGCTACATTGGGCATTTAGGTGAAAAACATAGTGAAAATGACGTATTTTCGAGTAAAATCATAATGATGGAGCTTAAAGACACAGAAAATGTCACACGAGCAGTATGGAGGCATTTTATGGTTTTTAACGCTGCTTTTTTAAGCTTGAAAAAGTGGCTACCATTGTATTTCATTCATTTGGATTTCTCTTCAATGCAGTTTTTCCTTAAAACTCCTAAACTGTTTTGAGGACTAAAGAAATTAACCAACCCTTCGATTAGCCTTGGGGTCAGAATGTGATGAGTGAATTATCATCTTTGGGTGAACTTTCCCTTTGAATATAAACTCAACACTTCAGGCTTGTTTCTGAAGTCTTTTTTTCCATGCATTTGCATCATTCACAGCTGCGCAAAGTTGAGAATAGAACCCAACTTCTATTTACGCTAGTGGTTCAATACGTTTCTGAGGGTCTAATCGATGTCTTTCAATTGCTGAGAAAAGCTAACACAGTCTGGAATTGGATAAAAATCTCGTCAATCAATTACCGGGAGAGTTCCATGTTGGCGTGTACTACAGCTTTGCTGTTACGCAGACACCATTGAAATAACCAGTGAAGTGATTTTATTTCCGTGAGATCTTGTATTAGGCTCCAAAAAAAAAACTGCTGAATTCTTCGACAGACGAATCTACGCATAAATCCACGGTAGGAAATGACACATATTTAATATCTGGTGACCATAATTGATCTGAGAATGACATGGTATCAATACCATGGCAAATTTTTTGCTTCAGACAACTGATTAAACTACTTAATTGGGACACTGTAACTGAAGTGGTCGCTACAGCTGACAACAATTTTTTTTCTGTCGCATGAGATCTTTTTTTTTTTATCTGCTGGATAGACAATCTGGGCAAGTATATTGAACAGGTTGCACATCAGGCTTAGCTGAGGAGTTTAATTCATGCAACTCCTGAAAAACAGGGATGGGAGTGAACTCGTCCATATTCTAAACTGTGTTTGAGCTTGGCTTGCTTGTGAATATTGAAAAAGTGATCTATTGATTGTGAAGTAGGACTGCATGCTTAACTTTGTAGTTTTGTGTCCGCGATCGTCTACATCTGTACAAAGGGGTTCATATGAAAAAAAAGGAAAACAACGTGGAAGTGTTGGATGAATGAGACTATACCAATTGTGAATGTGCAAATGTGCTGTCTGCAGTATATGCACATCATATCTCATAAGGAGGTGTAAGGTTATGGATGCAGAGGATGTCATTACTAACTGCTTTTTGAGTATGAGATGGCTCACTATAATCTTGAGTTGAATCTTGAGCACTGAAGAGGAGTCCTTCAAAGTTCCTGGCTGTGATCTAATTCTCTCCAAATTACCCAGGTGCATCATTAGCAAACTGATGTATGATCATTGGTAGATTATGTAACTTAGGCAAAGGCAGGTCTCACAGGGAGCCAGGGAATTTCCTGGTTTTGCCTGTTACACTTGAACATTTAAAAAAAGAAAAAAAAGCAACTGTTGCGACTAGTTTCCAGTGTAATGACCTTCTTTAACTTACCAAATACAACAGAAACCAGAGAACCTTGAACGAGAGTTATTCACCCCTGCATTGTGTCACTTTTCCGCAATCGACAATCATCACTGGCTCACCAAATAATTATTTTGGTGTTGCTTGGTAATGGCATTGCTATGGCGTGGGCACCCCTAAAAAATGAATAAAAGCTGAACTTTTAAAATGTCAAAATCTAAATTTTCATTTTCTGGGCCTGAACACAAGTATTTTTTTTTCTTTTTATACTTTCTGTACACATATTGGCTTGAAATGTTATAAAATTTAGATGAGACCTATAAATTTGTATCATTTGAAGTTATTCAGTCACAGCTGAGAAAACAGAGCGCATCAAGAGACTATTCCATACTGAGCATTCAGAGGAGCTGCTGTGATAGTCGCACAGTTTTCTTGTATTTGATTGGGGTGTTTACAACTATATTTGGATGAACAGGATATAAGTGCAATAAGCTATAACTTGAATGGCTCTGATCAGCATATAGGCAGATGGCTTATACTGATGTCCTTCATTCATTTTAATGAGCAACATTAAAATGATAGCTAGCTAAATTTCAAATGTTATCTTGTGGTCAGATTGTCAATCGTTGGAATTGCCACATGATATGAAGATTGCATGGGTAATAATATCAAATATTAATGAGACAAATGCTGTCGGCGGATGATGGCAGAGGCGGCAGAGTATGTCCCTAAAATTGTACTTCAGTTGGCCGAAGTCATGATATAGCCTTGTCATATTGCTACAGGAAAGGGTATAGGGCCCAAAAAAACAGGGGAACAACTTTTGTCTCCAAGAATGTTCTAGTGTTTTTGCATTTTTTAAAACATTAAATGTTTGGCCTGGTGGTGGCACTACAGGAAAGGTCATATATCTGCCAATATCATACAGCAGGAACAATCACAAAAAGTTTGGCATAATTCCTATCAAAAATGGTCTAATTTATTACACTTGGAAATGTGAAATTTGGCTAAGTGGTGACACTACAGGAAACATTACAGAGCTACTGCAAATTATAACTTCCTTCTCCATACACCAAGAATGCTGAAAGCAGATTTGGAACAATTCCGATCTTGATTTGATGGATTTTTTTTAAATGAAGAGTTTTACCTGGTGGTGGCGCTGCAGTAAAAGACATAGGGAGACCAAGATGAATAACAGATTCTTCTCTCGGCACCAGAAATCACAAAAAGTGTGATATGATTCACATCAATAATGTTTACATTTTCGAATGCAATAACTCAGAGTTTGACTTGGTGGTGGTGCTGTCGGAAAGGCAGTATGCTCGCCAGGAATGAACCAATAAATGTCCATGTGATTCCCATTTAAAAAAAAAAAAAAGGACTGTTCAGGTTATCATTCTGACACAAAGGAGTGATGGCGACAAAGGAAAATCCATAATTTCCATGAAAACTCTGTCATGGGAATATAATTAGTCTATACCTCCCAGTGTAAAGACTTCTTTTATTCTGTGAGAGTTTTAATTGAAATATTTGCATTTGCAGAGAGTCCCAAAAGGAAATTCAACTGAACTGACTCAAGCACAGACATAAGCTTGCTCAACTGCTACTATAACTGATTGTTTACTAATGTTTCTGCCCTGTGTTTACTCTCATTCAGGCAGCATGTAATTAACCAGAAGGAAGACTGTTTAAAGTTCCAGCCTTATCTAAAAGGGCCTGTTTTCATAGTGCTCAACAACATATTGGCAATTTTGAATATTAACCCTTTGAATCCAACACATGCAAACTGCACTCAAAATTGCACCTTTTTTTTCTTTTTTTCTAAGTTTATCAACTTAGTCATGCTGCAATCCGCAGAGTTTACTCTTAAAAATTTAAGATTCTTATCCTTTCTGATGATACCCAACCTTTCAAGGTCTGTTCTATGTGACTGCATGAAAATCCCCGGAGAAATCTCGAACAAATCTGTTCCTCGTATTTAATCTTGCCACACCATTATTAAATTCTAACCTTTTCATCAATATCAGAAGTAATCCATTTGTTTTTAGCGTTGGTCCCCATTTTTGCAGTAAGCAGGAAATGCTTTGTGGAAAACGCACCACTCAAGCCAAATTTGTCAAAATTTATACAACTACTGTATGTATCTACTAACAGCTACATCCAAGAGGATAACCCACTTTATCCCAAAGCACATGTCATCTCAATTTGATCCACAAACATGGCACTGAGGTCAGTGTACTCCAGTGGCCTCAAGAGTGAGCAGATCTCAATCTAATAAAGCAGCTTTGGGATGTGGTGAAATGGGAGATAAGCACCGTGAATGTACAACCGGCAAATCTGTAGCAACTGCAAGATGCAATCATGTCAACGTCGACCATAATCTCTGAGGAATGCTAGCAGCACCTTATTGAACGCAAGGCCAAAGAATTCAGGCTGTTCTAGGGGCAAAGAGAGATCATGTCTAATATTTGAAATAATAATAATAATTCTCACTCAGGGTGACATATGTAGTTATAGTACCTGATTACATTTCACACCGACCACACATGCCGGCGTATGCTAGTGTTGGATGATTACAGTTAATTTCCTTCTTTCATAGTTTTGGTTGAATGAAAACTTTCCACTGAAAACCAGTTTGTTTTTTTTTTTGTTATTCATATATAGTAACTTAGCCTGCAGCAGAAAGCTCCACTACAATCTGTGAAAATGCAAGTGAGAATGGTAAAAGATTTTCTATAGCAATCATTTACCAGATCTCTGACCCAAATTTTCATATAGTGAATACAGTTCTACTTCTCAAATTAGTTTCTCCAAAAAGTGACATCTTTGGCATTTGTTATTGCATTAAAAAAAGGAAATAAGACCTCAAGCTGAACTTTGTGCGCTGAGAGAGTGAATACGCAAATTGGACTGTTATGAACTGTATCAGGAAATTCCGCAATGTCAAAAGAAAGGTCTCCTCTTCCTTGAAAACTAAAATCCAGCGGCCTCTGACTCAGTGCAGTGTCTAATTAACTGAAATATTCTACTGCTGCGGCAGAAAGTGACTTATACCTTCCGGAATGAAACCAACACTCTTACCAAAAGTAAACATTTTGTTTTCACCTCTGGGGTTTCATTGCACGTCAGTCAAGGATACAGCCCATTTTGTAAATATTAGGAGGCAAAAAAAAAAAAAAATCTTAAGGGCTGCAATCAATTTTTACTGGATATATTAATTTGGATGCGAGTGCACTCCAAGTGGAGACTGTCTGTACTTTAGTGTGTTCGCGCGCGTGTGTGCGTGCATCCATGTCGAAAGACCGAAGTAGGAATTGATGAACTTAAAAACTGCATCATCCTCCTAGTGCCTTTGTCATACAGTGTATTTTTTCATGGATGTGGGCACATTATGACATCACTTCAAAATAGCACCAGCAGAGTAGGCCATTTCTGAGCATTCTTCAGGTAGAAGAACTAAAGGTCATTATTGATTGGCTCAGATAAAAGTGCAGAGCTGGAGTGATTATGACCTCCAGGATGAAAGTTTGCTCCAGGAGAAAGGGAACTAAGTAGAATCCCATTTCCACTCCCCAAAATCAATATTACAAAAGAGATTGATTTGCTTTTATAAATTGAGAGACTCATCTTTTTCTTTTTTTCTCCAGCATTATCAGAGAAAAAAATACAGTTGAAATCAATACTGAGTCTTCATAACCACTGTGTATTATCTATAGTATATTTGAGGTCGATGTTTTCTCTATAATTTATTTGAGGTCGATGTCTGTCTGTCTGTGTGTATGTACATGTTTTTCTCCTACATTTCCCAACCAATTATCTCCAAATTTGGCGTGACTATCCACTTGGACACCAGGAAGGACTTGACGTCGCCCGATTTTTGAAAAACGGTCATGCACGCAAAAAAAAATGGCAATTTCACTCTGGGTAGCGAGTAGCAGCTAGTGCTAAAAGATTTCCAAATGTGGAGTTATGATTGATTAAAGAGGCCAGGCAGAATTTCTTCAGACGGAGGTGAGGATCAGCGCACCCTCTATCACAGTCATACTTTCTGTGCTTTTCTGCAGTCTTCTGAAGAACAATTCAATGCAATTAGATGGTCCTAATGTATTATGGGAACAGAAATGGAACCTTTTCTCAACATTAACTGAAAAAGGCTATGAGGAAGAACAGAGGGCACAGAAACACTGTCAGCACAGTGGGGTCCATGCGGATTTGGAAAGTGACACAATTTAAAAGGGTGCAATTCCTACACTAATCATTCTGTATGAAGATCCTATTAACATGCGGACTGTCAACATCAGTTTGAGGGCATTTACATCAGTCATGAAGGACGTCGTAGAGATTGCAGCCATTTACCATTGTGTCACTCTCAAAATACTCATTGACCTTACATGACAAAAAATTGTATCCCTGCCAGTGGTTTTATGATGACATTTAACATTTTTGCTTTCTCCAAAAAGAAGTTGTGTATCATTCAGGGGGCACTTAAGAAATACTGTATGTTTTTTAAACAAAACAAAGTCTTCATTTTCTGTTCATTTATTTCTCAGCATGCATCTCAAATGGGCAAAAGTATTTGATGATATTTTGTTCAATAAGGAGTAATTTCAGCAACACTGCAGTGTTATATTAGTTTACATTCACTCAGGAATGAAACGGAACACAAGTGTATTTTTCCGCTTTATTTTCCAGTGAAATTGCCAAAAACATGCAGGAGGCATTCCTGTCAACTCACCATAGTACTTTGTATACAAAGAAATTAAATTAGATTGACTTATTTTGCCAAATCAAACATTTAGCTGGTATTATACAATCGACCCATTAGCTTTTGATGGTCTTTACAACAAATAACTAGTCAGAAATTTAAAAAGGATTAAACAAATGCAATCTTCCGACCTGTGTCAGCATTTACTTCCAAGGTTTTGCTGCAGTGAACTGTATGGGAAAATATCTGAAAATAGCTTAATTTTGAAGCAAAGCTTCTCCTCAGCAAAACATCAATTAATGGTAGGGAGCATCGATGAATATTACAGAAATGCTTGTTTCCCACAATCAAAATTTGTTTTTTCTGACAACTGTTCTTTCTGTAGAAAGCAGCCCTGCAAGACATACACTTAATGCAATCAGAGGAAAAAAGCTATCCCACAAAAAGTTTCTACTGAATCTGTTTGATTACTTTTGACCAATTTACAATTTCATGATTTTGTGACAAAGCGGTGCCAAAGTTTTGAACCTAAAAGCTCGACTCCAGACACAAGTTCCGATAAACAGTCTTTTAATAAAAAGTGGCTACTTAAACACTCTTTCAGAGGACAAAGTGAAAAAAAAAATCACTCATGAAGAGGAAAACCTTATAAACAAAAAATCCCTCAAACAAGAAAATTAAATAAACAAGGATAAGGCAAGGCAAAGTGACAACTGAAAACAATCTTGGCAAAAGGGCAAAATGCAAGACAAGAAACAACCTGACGAGACTCTCTTAGTTTGACAACTCAAGACGAACTGGCACAGGACAAGGGGAAATGCCGACTATAAATACCCACACAAGGAAATGGGGAACAGGTGGAAACAATCAGGGCGGGGCAGACAATCAGACCAAGGGAAATATGAGGGAGGGGCTGGTGACCTGAGCAAGAGGAGAGTATAATTTCAAAATAAAACAGGAAGTCAATACTCAACATAACTTTCTTGACATGACATTTTGTGGTTTGTGTTAAGACCATTAAATGCTTCATATTTTCATTTTGGGCTTGATCCAAAAAACATATAAACTGTGCCATGAAAAAGTATTTTCCCCCTTCCTGATTTCTTATTCTTTTGCATATTTGTCACACTTAAATGTTTGAGATCATCAAACAAATTTTAATACCAGACTAAGATAACCCGAGTGAATACAAAATCATTCGTATTCACTCATTTTATACCCCCCAGTACATCATGAATTAACCAAATTTTTTGGGTTCAATTTTACTGGCCACACCCAGACTTGTTTATTGCCAGACCTGCTCATCACTTAACCCTATAATGCCCAGACACAGTCATCATTATACCAAAAATATGACCCAGTGATATTTTTGAAGTTTTGAAGAGTAGTATTCAGATCCACTGTAATTTTTTTGGTAAAGTGACCTTGAAAGGTGAACAAACTTCTTTTAATTCCAGAAGTATCATATCTGATACAGCCAAAAATCAGCACCCCTCCAGAACTCAACACTCAAAATGGTCTCTGCTATCTATAGCTGACCCTTATCGTGTATAAGAAAAAGTTTTTTTTGTGTGTGTGTAATATTTACCTTGGAATACCAAACTTCACTGTGAAAGTCCGAGGAAATTCATGAATTCCCATTCACATGGGAGCTACTACCTTGTAGTGAGTGACTAGGGGAGAGACTCCTGTAATCTCACTTCTTCTTTCCAGGTGGCAGCACTGTGTATCAGATATGATACAGTGAGTAGTAGAGGTTGTGTTGTATATTACCAAATGGGCGTAGTCCTTCAAATTTGGCGTATCATATATGATACAGGGGGCATTAAAGGGTTAAATAGAACCTGTCTGACAAAGTGAAGTAGGCTAAAAGATTTCAAAAAGCAACACATCATACTGAGATCTAAAGAAATTCAAGAACAGATGAGAAACAAAGTCATTGACATCTTATCTGTCTGGAAAGGATTACAAAGCCATTTCTAAGGCTTTTGGACTCCGGAAAATCACGGTGAGAGCCATTATCCACAAATGGAGAAAACTTGGAACAGTGGTGAACCTTCCTAGGAGTGGCTTGCCCACCAGAATTACTCCAAAAGCGCATCAACGACTCATCCAGATGGTCACAAAAGAACCTAGAACAACATCTAAAGAACTGCAGGTCTCATTTGGCTCAGTTAAAATCAGTGTTTATGATTCAAGAATAAGAAAGAGACTAGGCAAAAATGGCATCCATGGGAGAGTTCCAAGGCAAAAACCACTGCTGACCAAAAAGACAATAAAGGCTCGTTTCACATATGCCAAAAAATATCTTGATGATCCCCAAGACCTTTTGGAAAATATTCTGTGGGCTGAGAAAAGTTAGATTTTTTGGAAGGTGTGCGTCCTGTTACATCTGGCATAAAAGTAATACAGCATTTCATAAAAAGAACATCCAACCAACAGTCAAACATGGTGGTGGTAATGTGATGGTCTGGGGTTGCTTTGCTGCTTTAGGACCAGGATAACTTGCTATAATTGATGGAACCATGAATTCTGGTCTCTACCAGAAAATCCTCAAGGATAACGTCCGACCATCAGTTTGTGACCTCAAGCTCAAATGCACTTGGATTATGCAGCAGGAAAATGATCCGAAACACACCAGCAAGTCCACCTCGCAATGGCTTAAAAAAACAAAATGAAGGTTTTGCAGTGGCCTAGTCAAAGTCTGAACTTAAATCCAATTTAGAAAAATAAATAAATCATAATCAGGCCGTTCATGCTCAAAAACTCTCCAATCTGGCTAAATGAAAACAATTCTGCAAAGAAGAGAAGGCAAAAATTCTTTCACAGCAATGTGAAAGACTCATTACCAGTTATTATTGCAAACGCTTGATTGTAGTTTTTGTCACCGAGGGTGGCACAACCAGTTATTAGGTTTAGGGGGCAAGTGCTTTCTTACATAGGGCCAGGTAAGTTTGGGTCGCTTTTTCCCCCAATAAATGAAATCATCACTTATAAACTGCATTTTGTCTTTTCTCAGGTTATCTTTGTCTGATGTTTGATTTGTAATTTGTTTGATGATCTGAAACATCTACAAAAGTCTGACAAATATGCAAAAAAAAAGATATCAGGAAGGAGGCAAATACTTTTTCACAGCACTGTATATCTATGTATAAAATAGTTACTTTTGTTATTGTTGTTGTTGTATTTTGCTTTGACACACGTGTTGCAAAGCATACCCCGTTCCGATTTTTTTCGATCGAGATGTCGGGACCAAGCTTGATCAGTGCAGTGCAGTCTTTGGCTTTTCTGACCATCCAGAGTGAAAACACTTTGTGAATAATTCAGTTGTGCTCATCCAATTTTAGCTAAGCTGTTTCACCAAATGTGCATGATGAGGACTTTCTTAATGTTAAACAGTTTTCAACATGCCTTTCCCAGAAATAAAGGGAATATTTAGCCTGTTGCTTCATAACAGACGGCAGAAACAAAGTATTATGGCAGCTAATGACAGCTTTCAGATTAATCAAGAAGAAGGATCAAACACTGAGTATGTGGTAACTCAGAATTTTCAGTGGAAGAGCTTTGCTCTCACAGATGAGTCACCTGTTATCATTCTTTTCATTTATTTATGTGATTTTTTATTCAGGCTAGCCGCACTGGAAAAAAATGAATGAAATTCCTACGTGACTGCCCACTCTGCAACTCAAATATAGCCATGTATGATACATCTCTGAGTTATTGCTCATGATTATGTTTTATTGTGCTCCAGATATGAATAATTGTGTGCGTCACCCTTGACATACATCGCATATTCTCCAAATGCCATCGAGACAGTTTTGAAGTTGGAATCCTTTGAATGCTGCAAGTAAACACAGCAGATCAGAAACAATTAGAAATCATGCAGTATAGTCATGTATAGTCATGCAGGTCAGTATAAACAAATTACTAACAGTAACCTACCATTAGCTATACAATAAAGATGATGGTGCAGTGGCGCATAGAACCCTGGCGACTGAACGGGGTATCATCTTTCACCTGGATGTCACGCACATGTATGTTCTCGGCTCTAGTTAAATAAGCCTGTCGGTCAATCAATTATAGGGACAATAAGCTATAGGAGACGCCATATTCTGGATAAGCCTTAAAAATGAGGTCTTGACTCGCAGTAGTGATTAAAGATCCCATGATATTCACTGAAGTGTTTGAAGGGTTCCCTGGTGTCCCAGCTAAACTCCCTAGCTGGCTCTCCCAGGCTGCCAATGCTGATTACGTTGATTGCGGTAGCACTCAGTGTATGTGTGTTTTGGTCAGCAATCCTCTGTAAAACAGCGATTTTTGGACCCATGTCCCCACCATTTCAAAACCTATGAAAACCTTATTATTTTGCAATTAAATAAGCGTAGATTACAATGAAATACGAACTACTGCGTAAACATGTTCACTCAGTGGTTTTAGTCACCTACAGTCATTTACGAGGAATGAATTTCATAACATTCTAAACTTTAGAATTTGCAATTTACTTGCTGAATATATCACATCATAGTCATTCACAGTGACATGACAGTCACCTCTCAGAAGAGTATGTTTTAGGCTCTTTGGAAGGTTTGGATCATGAATAATCATGCCCAGTGGCAATAACACATTGTTTGATGCACAGCAAATCCAAGCAGTGTACAGATATTTGAAACACCCGGGGCTGAGCCACAGAGAGGAAGGCGTCTGTCGATTCAGCTGACTTTTTTCTTCTTCTTCTTCTTTTTGAAATTAATTAATTAGCCAATGGTGTCATTAAGTCTCATGTATTGAATTAAATCCAATGCATAGGCCTAGAACATGGCATTTCATGAGAACGTGGCTGAGGCAAAAACAATCAAATAAATACATTGCAACATAGGAAAAAGTACTTAACATACAGTAAATTGAAAATGCCACAATGATGCAATGTTTATTTTCTTATGTGTCTACTGATGACCATGTTTATAGTGTGAGTTAAAGCCCTACCAAATAATTAATTTTTTTTTTTTTTTTTTTGTTTTTTTTTTACAAAGCGTGCACAACTGTTAGTCGTACTGAATTATTGCCCTGGTGATCACACAAGTTTTGTGAGAACCAAAGTCCCTGGAATCAGCACAGATTCGTATACCTGTAAACTTCAATTGTGAGTTCCTTGACTGAGTGGTCTTCTGGTGCATGAGGATGATTGAAAAAAAAAAACGGTTAAATCTCTATGTATGGTGTCTCATGATTTAAAATCAGCCAAGATGTGCTATATAAACAAACCAAAAGGTGCTCATACCCAAACAAATTTTCTGATCCATCCCATTGGATCATTTCCTCAATTACTGTAAATAAGGGGCAGTGTACCTTCCAAAACAAATGGACAAGAAATCATTACTACTTCCTGTAAGATAAGGTTATGGCTTAATTTATTCTAAGGTGAGAGTTCAGGTTTGGGGTAAAACGATGACAGTCATGACTCACAAATGAAAATATTAAAATTTTGCTTCCTGATGTTCAATTCCTGTTTGCAAAGTCAGCTGTTTTGTACTCCCAACCACTGCCCTATATTGACTTTCTCACTTTATATGAATGCCATCTCATTTCCTCTTATGCTCCGGTGTCGCTTAAATGTTAATGTAGCTCCTTTAGGGTGCTTGCACTTACGGTCTATCAGGTCATTTTTCTTGTGAGGACAGGCTCAAATAAACATGCCGTACTTTGCTATGCCTTCGCAGCAGGGAATTCTGAGCATTAGGGGAGAGGAGAGGGTTAAAAGTATTGTCTTGTCCAGTCTGTCATCATTAAAAAAGTCTCCTGATGAGTAGCACTATTTGGGTTAATGAGGGTTTTGGAATTCTGAATTTAAAATGGGTAACAGTGTCATGGGAACTGCTTTATACTTGATGTACAATCTAAATATCAAAGAACTGACCCTGCCCTATCACAAATAATTTGAAAGGACACATGCAGGCACTTATACGCAGAGGCTGTCAGATAGCTTCAAAGTGGGCTTAACTGACAGTATGCGAAGATGAGTCTTGCATATTAAACACTTCCACGCACTTCTTAGAATTTATGATTCCCTCAAATCTTACAATCTTACTTTCCCTTTTAGAGTGGAGCCCCTTTTTGTTGTAGTTCTTGTTTTCAACTTGTTTGGTAGTTTCCAAACGGCTATTATCACTCATTGCTAAAGCAATTGATGCCATTGTTCTTTTCAAATTTCCATTTACCCTTTTTTTTGTGGGGGGGGTATTTTTCCATTTCTGCTTTTTGCTCAGAATGTGCTGCTCTTATTCTATCATACTTCAACCGGAGAACAACATAGCCTGAAGTGAGAGCAGTGAGTTTTAGAATCTATCAGCAATGACCTTGGTTATCAATGATTTTCTCCATCAATGACCACAAACATCTCTATGATTCAAATACATACGCTGCATATGAAGTATGTTGGAATTGATCTTATGAGTACTGGATATTTAATCAGTAATAGTTGTCAATCGTTCATTCTTTTCATCCCTCTAGGCCAGAAATGCAAAGTGAGCTTCATCTGCAAATAGTTCAGATAAATAGATAGGTTCTGGGGCCATTGTATTTTTATCCAACTGTTATGAACTGATAGTTTTGTCTTTGATAGAATCTTATTTATGCCATAGTTCTCAGCTGTATTTCCAAATGATATTTATAGAAACATGGAGTAGGCTTTAAACGCGTCACTGCATCTGCTGATTGCAGTGACTTACCAGTGGGAGCGAGTGTTGCCATACTTTGAGGAAATGGGGAAACCACACAAAGTAAATTTGGCTAGTTTCTCACTCAAGCGTGACTGAGTGACTGTCATATTCTACCAAAGTACCATTGTGTGAAACATTATATCCCACTCTTGTGGCAAAATGAGTGGAGACTTGACAGAAGTAGGACAAGGATGAAGCATGCCTCAACATGAATACATTTGCCTTCATCGTAAGTTTATCTATCAAGACTGATTAGTCAGTTGACACTTCCTTTAGAGGCAAATGCCATCTTACATACTGTTAAAGCACAAGTGTTAAACTCAACCCTTTTATATATTATATATCTCGTAGTTGTGTCTAGTTCTAGTTACAATTTATAAACATATTTTGGTTGAACAATGAGCATTATTTTTCATAGCTCAACTTCACATGGACGTCAGAGAGCAACAAAATACATCACATTGTTTGTTAGTTGACAAAAGAAATAAAGTAATCACGATCATCATCATAATTTTTCAATGACTGCATGCTATTCTATACGTAATCCTCTCCTGAATTCGGTATTCACCACTCACTGTGGGGTTTGTCCTCACCATTTTCCTGAAAGGCTTTGAGTATCAAAGTGGATGTCCAGCTTTAGCCCTTAATTAAATATAATAAACACCATTAAACTAAAAAGAAAACATAGGCTAATATTGCCAAATCAGAACTGAAAACATAATTACAACTTTGCCCGGGGCTTTACTGCTCTGAGGACTGAGGGCAGAAATTCAGTTGGAAAGAGCGAAACGTTTAGGATGGCGTCACCTGGAGCCACTTTGTGCTGAAGAACCCATTATGATCAGTGGAAATGCAAACTTGTCTTGAACGCAATGATTGCCTTGTTTAAAGGGCAAGATCTATGTTGTTGAATGGAAAATAGCGTAACGCCCCCCAGTATTTATGTGGAGCAGTGCGCAGGAACTCGAATCAACATTTCATTTGCACCAGCAAGGAGGCATGTTCCAGGTGAAATATGTAATTTGGCCCACTTTTGAAAGCATTATACAGCCATTCCACCAAACTGAGACTGAGAGGGAGGTAGGAAGAGGTTTAACAAGGTGAAAGCAAAGCACACAACGCATCACAAAATATGTCAAACTCAATCACAGTTTCATAGAGTGATGTTTTACGCGCGTTTTCTTATTCAAGTAATTATATTTATGCTCTGTCATGCATCAGGCAGTTTTGGGGAGATTTATACGCCGTTAATGGTCAATAGTGTGCAGTAAGTATAAAACAGCAGGACTGAGACAATGCTGGATGCTTCCACGTCTGCAGGTAAAATGCTAAATTGCCTTTTCTCTTCATCACTTTTATGAGTCTTATAAACCAGCATTAATAGACCATCCGATGCCCGCTGTGTAATGCATTTGTAAAAGAAGAAAAACTGAGATAATGTCATTCGCGCATAAATACGCCCAAAATGGCTACACATCTCCAGCTGGCGAAACACATCGGAGACATCAATTGTAGTCTGAAAGTCAACGGATAAATTATGTAGAATCAGCTGACGTAGACAGATGCATGCTGTTAAGATGCACATGCTCAGCTATTTATTAAAGGCCATTTTTTACATTTTGTTTTCACGGTTTGGAAATACAACAATGTTTATACATCACCCGTGTCTTCTGCGATAGATTCTCTAATCTCTTTATCACGGGGTGTCTGTATTCCTGTAGTCACTAAAACGTGCCCTTTCATAATGAGCTGTGTGCAGTCAAACCAAAATGAGAATTCACATGGCTCCCTTTCAGATTTTTTTGTTGAACCCGAGCCTCGAATCATTACAGAACAGCATTTGAAACTAGTCATGGCAAAGCAAGTGGTGTTATTTCAGAACACTTCAGTTTGTGCTTCTACAAGGGAAATCGGTGAACTTATTTAAAGACAATTTAAGAGCTATTGATTTTGGCAGCTTTTTGTTGTTGAATCTTCACAAAATATGCTAATCAGACACAAAGACGCTTGCAAAAATGTAGGGTAAGGTGGGGCTGCTGGGAGCTTCGGCTTTAAAATTATATATTTCGAAATGTTGCGTGCATACTGAGGTGGGGTATTCGACAAAAGTTAGAACTCGTTTTCATGTTTCAATACACCCCAAGTCAATTTCACACCGGAATTCTCGTTCAAGTACATGCACTTCGTTACAGCACTCAAGTTGTTTTGTTTTTTTTTTTTAAGTTTTGTACATTACTTATGATTTTTCATTTAAACAGAGACTTTTACTCTACCACAATTAAAAGATAAAATGTATATTTTCACTTTGTTACTCAGACACTGGCAACTTATTTACTTGTTTCAAATTAAAATGTTAACTGAATTCATCAGTTACGGATTTCCCGGATTTGACGCGTACGCGAAGAACAAAGGTGCATCTTTGTGCAGATGTGTCCACCAGTGGCAAGGAGCTGCAAATTTATGCCCTCAGTTACAATATTCTATCACTAGATCTATCACTAGCACATCAAGATCGGTCGCGGAAGTTTTGTGCGCGTTGTAGGCTATTTGCAGAATGAATGCTGACCGGTTATCCATCGCATTTTGTTGTCAGAAGTGGTAGCTCAAGTAGGCGAACAATTAAACGTTGCGATATACAAGTATCTCTATTATGTCTGAATGATACGTGTATATTTCCTTTTACTTTGCAACATCAAGCATTTTACAACACAGCTAACAGCTGTGCTTAGAGTCACGAATATGAATTAGCTGGCCAGCTACGTCATTCATGAATGCTATTTGACATGAGCTTAAAAATTTGATTCAGCTTGATAGCGTTTACCCTTGGAGTAGTCGTTAGATTTTGAACAAGATAATGTTTAGCCATACCTGTACTTTTTTATTTCAGTGGGACTCCCCAGTATAATAAAGGCTAAATTAAATAATTGTTTTGTGTATTTGTATTGTTTTGTCTGTCACAAACAAGAGATGTTGAGGTACCACCTGTGACACCGGATTGGAGCAGGGTTTGTTTTCAGCCAAAATACACCACACGGAGGGCAGAGAGCCCCCACTCTCCCCGTCACAAGTTCCATGTCATTTCATCTAACCATAACCGTGCAAAGCTGTTAAATTGTAAAATTTTATCGCTTCTCAGCGTGAGAAATGTCATGTGTGGCGTGAGAGCGTGTGAACTTATTGAAATGCGTGAGTCTCACGCTCAATGCATGAGACTTGAGAGCCCTGCCATCCTTTGCATGGGCATTGTGGCTGACTGGAGAAGGCGAAACAGATCAGAGTCCTCTGTTCACGATTTTCGGTTCTGTTTGGAGCTTTATAAAAGGTGAGTCCAATGCCAAATTTACTGTTAAGAAAGAGTGGTAAACTTTACTTTTGTAATAAGGAGAGCCATTTAACCAGAACATACAGAAGAAATGATGATGTTGCAAGTCATATGTGTGAAGCACTGCTTTGTTTAGGGCCATGTGGTTGGGGCTATTTCGGCCCCCATGGAAGGGGCTATTCTGGCCACCACATATTCCCTATTTAAAACAGTTGTTAAACATTTCTAAATGTCATAATTGATTGAAATGCATTGATTTTATTAGAAAGAGCATTTTAGTGTTGGAAGTTGACAGAACTCTTTAACCCTTTCAGGGCTGAACCATGCGGACCTACATTCGCATACTACCTCTCAATTTGATTTTAAATTACAGGAAATGATGTAATTAGAACTGACTGCTATATGGAATAGACAATACAAGTTCAGAATATACTTTATGGTTAGATATGGCATCAGAAATGAGTAATTTTTAAACAGGCCAAAACGGCCTATATATTTCTTGCATTTAGTTTATGAAAAGGTCACACTTTATTTGAATTGTTGCTCATAAAGGCTTTATACAGCATGTATAATGCCTTCATAAATGAGACATAATGTCTTCATAAATCATACATAAGCAAACATCATGCTTTATACAGGGTAAAATAACACATTCCTCTTGTGATGCCAGATGTGATATAACTGAAAATGTCACTTAGCTAGTGGCTAATTGCGATAAAGGGTGACATTGTCAGCTAAGTGACATTGTCATTGTCACATCTGGCATCACATGTTGTATAAGGATGTGTTATTTCACCCTTTACAGTGCATGACATTCGCTTATGAATGATTTATGAAGACATTATGTTTCATTTATGAAGGCATTACACATGCTGTGTAAAGCCTTTATGAGCAACACTTCAAATAAAGTGTGACTGATTAAAATTACACACTGTTGGAGACATGTAGAAAACCTGTTAAGATGTTGTCTCTGATAACTCGAACAATAGTTTATAACAACTACTGGCCAAGAAAAGGATTGATTCATGTTTTTACCAGTGAAAGATGGTAAATGTACGTCGTAATAGCCCCACCTTTCCCCAACCTTACCCTCACCCTTACCCTTACCCTATCTCTGACCAATGCGCGTTTACAAAATATTTACGTCATATCCTGTATTACATTTGATGCAACATGTGTGTCTGTTTCATTGAGGCATAGATTAAATTATGCATGGGTCTTTAGTCCAAAACCTCCCAATCATGAATATGTATCTTTTACAACTCATCTCAAAAGTCATAAGATGAAGGGAGCTACGCACTCATGTTTTCACCTTTGACAAAACTACAATGCAAATATGCGATGCGAAAGCCAGTATCATCAGCAATGTAAATGAGTGGATGCGCGCAAAGAGTAGTGAAGCAGGGTTGTATGCAATCTTACCAAAAAGACCCAACCCACTGCAGAAGTCAAGAGGGGGAGGGGGTGGGAGCAAGAGAGCGAGCGAGCGAGCAAGCTTGAGAGAGAGAGAGAGAGAGAGAGAGAGAGAGAGAGAGAGAGAGAGAGAGAGAGATCCCCAAGATGAGAAACAGGCACATTTCATTGGCTCAGTGAATGAGACACAGGTGCTCTCCCTTGTGCCAATGACTCCTGGGTTTGCCCACCAGGTGTCTGCAATTGTGCATCACATGCAGAGCAAGGGACTGTAACAGTGGCAGTCAGACATTTTGTGGTCCTGACTGATGATTACCTATTAAATGTGGCCTCTTCTTTTTTTCACTTTTTTCCCCCATTTTTGACGTCCTTCCTATATGGTTTATTTAACATTCCTTTCTCCACCTGGTAATTTGGATTGTTATTTGGATCATCTGTGCTACGCATCTCGGCCTAACATGAAATGAGTTTTGAAGTGATTCCATTGTCAAAGACAAATTTCCGATCCCAGAAAGAAACCATGAGAGTTTTGCTCGAGTTGGGGGGGCACTCATCTCAATCCTTCGGTACAAGGTGCTCATGAAACTGAGTTCAACAAAAGCTTGGCCGTCATCGACATATTTTTTAAAGATGTTAACCGATGAGAAACATAACATATAATGACATAAAATGGTAAATTTCATAGTTCTTAGTCCTCTGGTGTGTAGAGAGCAGACTCACTTCATGATTTGGACCCTGTGCAACCTGATGTTGGATTCTAAATATTTTTTACATTTTTAATACTTCCAATGTGATATCAATGCAGCCTGACAAGCTTCTGAGCAAATCTTATGATGTCAAATACACTATTAACACATCTCGCACCACATTGATTTTGACATTAAGATAAAATCAAACATTTAGTATTATCAGATGTCTTCAGCTTTGGCTCAAGCAAATAGTGAAGTTCAATGCAAAATCTTTTAGTCTTTGAAAAAGAAAAAATAAAACATTTTGACACATTGACTTTAAATGTGAGAGGGTGTCAGACATTAGTCTTTTGAAAGTATTTTCAAAGTGTTCCTGTGTATGGTGGGCATAATTCATAATAGGTTACTTGAGAGCATTTGTGGCGCTCCACTTTGTCCAGTTAGGGTGTGACAATTACCTTCTCTTGGGTTCTAAAGGGAGAGGAATTTGCACGCCCAGTAATCATTTCAATCCCACTGCCAGTCAGAATTGGCCTCATGTCAAAGGCTTCTATTTTTAGGGGTGCGGTGCTTTTTTGTCTTCTATATGGGTTTTCTTATTTATTTGTTAACCATTTGGAGAGTTTGAATTTCTGGATTTTGAGAGCTAGCCTTTGGAATATGTTGAATATTCCCCTACTGGCTCACCTGCTTGAGGGCGGTTGGTCGGGCCTTATTGTAAGATTTATTTGGCTTGCCAAAATAATGGCCCAATCCTGCAGGTTTTATTTTTTTTCTTTAAACCTCCTGATTCATAAAAGGAAAAAGTCATGTCTGTAACTAGAGGAAGTTTTGATTATAGACTGGGAGAGACATTTCTCGGTGATTTTATACAAGTTATATGAATATTTTCCCTACGTGTTTTAGCACTGATTTTTTTCATTCTTTCTAATCAGAGGTTTGACGCTTCAGTACCACCATAAGTATGTAGGTGTTAAAGTTGACCATGGTTCGTATAATGCCATGCTTATTTGTTGTTTCTTCAGGCTTTATAGCCTAAGCATGGAAAAGATTAGTTGCTTTGAAATGTTTTGAAAAAATGTGCTAACTAGCTACATAATTGGACATTTATTATCTTTTGATGAGTAGTATATTGTAAAAAAAAAATCACATATATGGTATTATCTAATTGCGCCTTTTACATGACCATTTTAACCCCTGTCTGCAGATGTAGACGCTCTCGTCTATACATATGCAAATTTAAACACTTAGTTACAGTACTCAACCACGAGATGGCACCCCCGGATCAGCTATTGAATATTCACAAGCAGGCAGAGCTGAAACGCGATTTAGAGTATGGAGAAGTTCCCTCCAATCCTTGTTTTTCAGGAGTTGCATGAATTAAACTCCTCAGCTAAGCCTCATGTGCAAACTGGTCAATATCCTTGCCCATAGTATTGATCCAGTAGTTTTAAAAAAAATTATCACTTGCGACAGAAAAAAACTTAGTACTCTGTAGCAACCATTTTAGCCTCAGTGAGCCAACAGTATTCCAATAAGTGGTTATATAAATACGTTTTGTGAAGCAAAAAATTCGACATAGTATTGATTCTCTAACATTCTACTGTCAATGACAGACATCACACACAAAATATGCGTAGTTCCCTCCCATGGATTAACGCGTAGATTCCTCCATTGACAAATTCAGCGCTCCCTTCTATCCATCCAAGTACTGGTGTCGATAGCCAGTCACCCAATGATATACTCAGATTCATCTGCGTAACTCTACAGTTATAGTTCACGCCATCGTGAAGCTTCCCCGGTAACGATGTATTTATAGATTCGTTTCTTATCCAATTCCCGAGCGTTTAAACTATCCTCAATAACTGAAATACATTGATCGGACAATAAGAATAGGATACAAAGCTAAGCGTAAAAGTAAGGTCGGTTGTGTTCTTCGAATTTTGGCCACGGTTGCGCAGCTGAAAACGATGCGATATGAAAGAAACAAAGACACTGGAAACAGGTCTGAAGTGTTCAGTTTCATTTACGAGATAAATGTTGTATGGATGTTTGCAGCCCCTTTTCTCCACCATAATCATCACAATAAACTGAAATGCAATGGGAGTCTAAATGCTTCAAGTTTCTAGACTCAATTGAGCCAAAGTTTTTCTGTCTGTGAAGCTGCAATCTTGAATTATAAAGCCTTAAATCAGGTAACACCTAAAAAGCCAGATTTGGCTTCTGCGCAAAGGGGTTAAGGAACTATTGCCTTTTCATTTTATAACATTTTTTGGGTTTCCAGCTACGAAAAGAACTATGCATAATTAAGCAAAATATAAGCAATGACGTCAGCATTTATACAGTAGATCAGGCCTTATCACACCATTTATGGTGTGCAGTTGGTTTTGTGTAATGCCCAACATGGAGTTGTCTATTGCACTTACCATGATTAACACACATATCTAACTCAAAATATATTTTGTGTTTTCGATCTAAAATTGTGTGGATTTACAAGCTTTGTGCTTCAACCTCTATTAATTTTTGTTGCTTCAAAAACAGTTGGAAGTTTTATTGCTATTTGCAAGAGTGAAATTGTTCAGTTCCGTTTCCTTACTAATTCCATCGTATGATATTTCCACTTGGACAGTTGTTGTGCTGCCTCCCATTTGTCATAATCTCCATACACGCCAAAGATTTTAGTAGTTATATCAGTAACACTGCAGACTGCCTATGCCACCAGTTGATCCCACTGAGATCCAACAGCCATTATTATTATTATTATTATTATTATGAAACCAAAGTCTTGTGTAAACATATTCACACATCATGTATCTTTAAAAAGAATGGGACGATAGAAATATCCTGTCACATGTGGATTGACACACATTCCAGTAAAATAAATACATTTTATCTCTATGCTGTTGCTACAAACGTGCCTTCAATATGTGGCATAACTATTACCAGCAATGCTCTAACTTGACTTACAACAAGGCTGCCCATTCTCTTTCAAAATATGCTTAGATTCACTGGCTGGTGATTTTACAACAGCCACATATTTACAGAAATTCTTTTGATTCCATAAGGGCAAAATCCATAGGTGACAGTGCACCCTGTATATTAAGACTTCCACATCCCTTTTTCTGCTTATCCAGAAACATGGAAAATGTGTTCAATACTCGGGGCCCCAAAATGCCTAGATCAAATCAGGAGTACAACTGCTGATTAAATTCAGACCAACCCTGCCAATGGACACCCTCAGTTAACTTGGCAAATGCATTCAATAAGAAATCTATTAAGTCAACCATGACCAGATTATACAGCTATAATAGATGGTCATAAGTGACGAATGAACCCCGGCTCTTGTTAATTAGCCACATAGCAACTATTATAATACCTTTCTTGTTCTTCTGCAATCAATCTCTTTTTGATAATCCCTCTGTTCCCTGAATAGACTTGCTTGATATCCTGCGATGAAGGAATTAACACTTTTAGTTTAAAAGAAGCACCACTGTGAATCTTGTGCCAAATCTGATGGGTATCTAACAATGTCAGTGGGCATTTGTCCCCCTGAAACTATTTTATATTGCGTATCCATCAAAGGTTAACATTTATTTATCAGTACGAAAGCCCCATCTGATTGAATTTCAGACAATTCACTCATCAAGAAACTTCTTATCTTCCATTAGTTAGCAATAAAGGCAATTCCGGATCAGCTACGAATATGCATGCATTTCTGGTAGCTGATGAAGCTGAAGTCCAAGACACAGTTGGCTGCTGTGAATTTCCCATGACCTCAATATAATGAAGCCTACAGCTGTGGATCAACACCGTAGCCTTAAAATGAATGGCAGTAGTTTCCTGTAGGCCTGACTTGAGCCTCCAACCATTGCTATATTTCCCACCTACGGATCACAAGCTGACGCAGAACCAGGGTAGAGCTGCAGAAAAAAATCATCGGATCATGACTAAACAGTGCATGTCATTATGTTTACCAGAATGAATGACTTTCTTTCCAACGAGAGTTATGGAGATATCCATCTTTTTTTCTCTCCTCTTATCTACAGTTCTCTTTGGAGAATTTCGCAAACATATATTTTCTTCTACAATGTTCTGATCCACACTACAGATAACTTTATGACCTCAAAAGACCTTTCATCTCCGTTCTCTCTGAAACCTCTGTTTGTGTCAGGTGATGCTAAGAATAACAAGTGGGCGCCAGCTTGATCCAGATATGCTTGGAGCCCAAACAATAGGAAAATTGTTCAATGAGTTAGAAATCAGAGCCTGTGAAAAACAGCACTTGAAAAATAACAAGCTTACATTTATAGCCTCATGATCGGCATACTCATGCATGAAATGTATGAAGTGGATACCAATTTTCGCAACAATGCATGATGTGGCTGCCGTGTGTCTACGCCAAAGTTGCTTAAATACAGTATTTAAAATGCATGAGGGTAAGATGGGTTTTATGTGTTTAAAGAGGGAAAAAATACATGGGGATGAGATGGGTTTTACATGTTAAAAAGAGGAAAAAAACAGCTATGTGGTATTATCTGATCAACATCATAGCACTGCTTCACTGAAGCACTTGTCTTAAGTGAAAGTCTGTCATGCAGATCATTCACTTCTTACACATCTCTTATATACTCCATCTAATGACCTACTTTTCAGGGGTTCTCTGAAGCAATTAAAATGCACTTAAGAGTACATCAGCATGCCTAAGTTTGAATCGCTCTTGAAGATTTCAGGATTAAAAAGTAATGAAACGATACATTTGAATGCTGCACTCTCAGGCATTTCTGCTGACAAAAGCTGGTAAGTTTCCTCTCTGTGGCACGTTCACGTTCACGTCTGCAGTCTCCACGCTAACTATTCTCAAGGGGCAGCAGTAAAATTTCAGCCCTCTGCAAATTTTAGACCATGTGCAAGCCCAGTGACAAATCTAATATCAAGTGCGATGGATCCGAAATGCAATTTTCCTTGGATGGTAGTGAATTTTGATTTTATTAATGATGTGAAAAAGCAGAAAGCACCATTTAACCCAAAAATAAATTAGATGGATTAATAGTAAAAATATACTTCTCTGTTCTGTATATGATGCAGCCTTTAAAAAAAAAAAAAAAAAGACAGTAATTTCCTATGGATTTAGTTCCCTTGCTAGTTATTGTTTGACTTTCATCACCAAGGAGACTGCTGCGTAATAACCACACCTGCTGTATAATGATGTATGATAATTATCATAATTCAAGACACACACTGCTCACAAACACACACACACATAAACACACATATGTATGTGAGATCTCTCTCTCTCTCTCTCTCTCTCTCTCTCTCTCTCTCTCTCTGTTGTATGACTGAGATGAGTTCTGCTTGCTATTCACTGCTGAATTTGTGTTCGAACTTAGCAGTTGAACTTAAATTGTGAGGCAAGACTGCTCAAGTCAATGCTCCTACAAATCCGCTGTGAGCGCTGGAGCTGGCAATGATTATTTAATCTTATTTGGTTTACTTGTCTTTCTGTGAGGCAAAAGTATTCTATTTTAGAAAAAAGTAATTTGATTTGTAAGGCTGTTGCTTTCATCTTGTCCTTCATTTGGCACTGAGATTATCTCAGGCACAACTGCAGCAGTGTTGACTTCCAGTGATGCGAATGACTCGGCGCTGGTTTTTCTTTATGTATGAGGCCTTCTGTAGGCAGCCCTGTATTGATTACCTGACCCTGATGGACCCATGTGCAGGGGAAAGCCAGGTGCCTGAGTCTGCTCTGGCCTCCAGAGCTGATGGCTCATCTCCTGGAGCTGAAGCCGATATTTGAGGTCAGGCATGTTAGGAGGAAGAGGAATCTGACTTTGGTGTGCTTGACTTGGGATCAAAAGGTCCTCAGTTCGAGTCCTTGCCATGGCTGCTGCGGTGTGTTCTTGGGTAAAAAACACTTAATTCCCACAGTACCTCACTCCACCCAAGAGTATAATTGAATCATTGAGTTTCCAAAAAGCCCAACTTCAAAACTCCAATGAATTAGAGGTCTGCAAATCTTATAGCAAAAAAGTAACCTCTATGATACAGTCGTTATGTTGCGCTCCTCATTGACTGACTGTCGCTATACTAACGCCTGTATGGGAAAGCTCTTAAAGTGCTTCGCGCGGCCTCGTTATGAGTTGGAGGCTTCTTCTTCTTATTTTTGGTTTTATGGTGTTAACAGACCTGTTGGTATATTACCGCCAACTACTGGATTCATTCAACATAAATTTCCCTATTCCTCTTAAATCGAATACCCACCAAAGCCTCGCCAATGTGAAAGGTGCACTATGTCTAACAATGCGTTTGCACTCTGCATGTGTTCAGTGTGATTACACTTTCGATTCAAGAATGTACACGCAATGCATTGGCTTTTGAAGAAGGAAATGACGTCAACACCAAAGCTGCCTGCTGATTGGTCCAGCCAAAAAATTTCAGGCGAAGCGCCGCGAGGTAGCTTTCCTTTAACGCCCTGATGGGAGCGATCGTCAAAGCCACCTAGCGGACACAGGGAGTTAATCATTAACTTTAGCAAAAAGGGGGAACTTTCTTGTAATTTCTGCTAAAACTACCCCAATAGCACTCTCTTGTAAAGAAATAAACTCATGATATATGGGTGATAACATATGGGGGAAAAAAATACTTTTGTAAGTCAAATTTTCCCTTTCTTGAAAAAGTGTGTTCCTTGAAGTTGGGCCCTTTTGAAAACTCAAGGATTCAATCGGGCAACAAGGAAACCTGACTAAGAGCTGGGGGGGAGGGTGACTGCGATGGACTAGCATCCTGTCGCGGGGGGAGCTGCAATACTCTCAGTCACTTCATGCAACAAAAACCAAAGATTAGCACTGGCCTGATGAACTTTGCTTTTTAAAATTTTATTTATATTGTCCCCCACCCAAAAAATGACAGTGAACCTCCAGAGGGGCTTTAGATTTCATGATGGAGGATCCAGAGAAGGTGGACAGATGGTTCCAGGCCGGGCCAGAGAACACTCATCCTTTTTTTAGACTTATTTGAGGATTTAGTGAAAAGAAAGTAATAAGTTTGACATCTGTTCATTGCATGTTGGCTATACTCGTCCTTCGGAAGGAAAGAATTCCATCAAGTTGTGGAAACCAGTCTTGAATCTGTGTTCTTGAATGTCTGTGTTTAGTCACATGTCGGCATGTTAAAGTGACACTGTTGAAATGAAACTCGTAACTTACCAAATTGTGCACACACATGCACTTCTAGGGCATTCCATCCATAAAGTAGAGTGCGGTGTTGCAGTCACATAGGCACAAGCCTCCTACATGTGTAGACTGAAAACAAAAAACCTCATTTCACTTTAATTGGTTATTTTAAGACATTTTATATAATTAAATAGTCTGTTGACTATCAATGACTCAATTTCGCACAAAAAAGAATGCCACAATATGATTTCAAAAATGTCTTCGGATTTGTGGTCAGAGGCTAACTCAGTGAACGATTATTCGAGGCGGGTCAATATTTTAATAACATTTAGCGGGTGCGGGCGGTTTGGGCCAAACAGTGGCGACGTCTAATTCCCACGAAATTGCGAATAAAAAGTATAATAGGGTATCGGCCACTTGAGGGCTCTAGACATACAGCCTAGATAATATGCTCTTGTCAAACGATGTAACGCTACCTTAAGCAGGATAGAATGCCAATTGTACCTCTCCCTCTTCCAACTCTCAATGTACATGCACTCACTGGTGCGCGGCTTAATCCTCCAAGGTTAGACTAAGGATCTAAAGGTTGAATGATAGCTCATCTTATAAATCGTTCTGCAGTCAGCACCGAAATATTATATAGTAGAGGTAATTTTATTGACCTGTGGGTCCAAACAACACATAGACAAAACATTTTTTCGCCACTTTACAGTGAAAGGCATATCCTGGGACTGCTCCCCCAGCCTGCAGTCAGCCATGACCTCCGGAACATCAAAATACAAATCAAGGACTGGCACATTAAGACTGAGGTTTACATTTATTGGTTCCCTTTCAATCTACAAATGAAGGAAACGGTGGCACTTAGTATACTTGTTTTATTCATGGAATGACCTTTTTCTGAACTACACATACATTAAAACCTTTGACTCGGAAAACGAATGCGATGTATCCTTTTTTAATCTACTTAGCTGAGAACGTCCAGCTTTTGCATCTAGGCTTGTGCATGCAATATAGCTAAGTTTGGGAAAATGGCATAATATGTCAGTGACACAATCTACAATAGGTATCAATGTGCAAGTGACATACGTATGTAATGCATTAATTTAAGTACTATTAAAGCATTTGATTTGTGCGATTACCAGGACAGGAATGCACGTCATTGCATTCATGTTCTCTTGTGTCTTGAACGCCCCTGTTGTTGTTGTGTTTGCAGAGATGCTAAGGCTTACGTCTTAGGTGAGAGTCTCTCCTCTTAGTGGCATTCACGTTTCTGTGCCGTAGTCAGCAATTATTCAATCAAAGCTTGCGGAATTTAAGTCATTGAGCATCAAGTTAATCAGTTTCACGTGCATTACGGTGGATTTCCCCACTAGTGACACGGAAATTGAGTATGACTCGGGAATTCTCAGGCTTGTCTTTACTGAGGGATTAAAAGCAACTGAATTGCATAAAACGTTTCAAATGTTCTTATTTCATTAAAACAATCATGAAAGACATGCATTGTGTCCAATCCCTGAGTAAAGAGAAGCATGGGAAGTCCGGAGTCATGATCGCTTTCCATGTTACTTGTGGTGAGGTGCACCTTCACGCAAGTGAAACAGAAACTTCAACGCACAAGGATTTTAATTCCGCACAAGAATCTCATTAAGCGTTCAATGAATAATTGCGGACTACGGTGAATAAGCCTAGAAAATGCATAAGAACTACACCGAATGCGTGAGACTTGGCATCTCTGTGTTAGACATATTGTTTGTAAAGAACACAAATGTGCTTAATCATTATCTGACCCTTACATACAGTAGGCCTGGCACCTGACGAGTTAGGTACCAGTTTCAGAAACTAGTTACTTGTTGGGCCTCAGCGGGTGTGAGCACAGATAAATAGATTCAGCAGCTGAATTGGTCAATGCTAGTTATTGAATTGATTTAATAAGTCTGTCACAGTGAGTTAATGGGATAGCAAGGTCAGGCACAGGACTGTTCTTTCACTGCTATCGATGAGCAGGTGTGTGCCAAACTGGCAAATCACTCCATAACCATGCAAATATAAGATCAAATAAAAGAACTGGCATGCTTCACTACAATATCTTTAGAGTATAATGGGTGCCAACCCAGAAATCACTTAAATATAAAACAAAATCGTCAGCTCTCACAAATTATGATGCAGCACTTTCATCAATTCACGTGCATTAATAAAATTGCTACACACTTCTTTTTTTTTCCAGGCCTGTAGACTTTGATCCAATAATGTAAACATAAGTGAATGTGTCTACATGGAGTAATGAAGGGTGGGGGTGGGGGTTAGTGTCAGTATCAATGTAATATTAAACGCTGGCCGCTTTATGCAGCAGATCCAGCTGTGCTGGCATCATCGGAAATTGATGTTGCTTCTCAAGATGCTGAAGAGGAGATGACTTCTCATTTCTCTATAAACATTTTCCCTCATTTATTTTCTTCTCGGTTAATTTTCTTGCACCTCACCATGCATCCGTGGTGAGAGGGAATAATGCAAAGAAAAGATGCAACTGAGAGAAAATGGCTGCTATTAAAAAAAATGTAAATAAAAATAGGATAATAAAACATAAAAGCTTCTGGGGGCCCATTTCAAAAGCTTAATATGGGACCCTAAAAAACATACAAGACAAAGAAAAAGTGAAGATTCATATTTATTTGCATCAATAATGCCTTATTTTGGAACTTTAGCGAAAATTATTGAATATACACTATGTGTAGCTTAAGCGTTATGGACGGCTCCATATTTGAAAAACCCAATCGATTCCTTTAAGCCAGATCAACTTATTGACACGGAAATCGATTATGACTCGGTTATTCTCTCACTCTCTCCAAAGCACCAAGATGCTCAACAAATCAGAGCAGATTATTTAGGCTTATTCACCGTAGTCCGCAATTATTAATTGAACGCTTAATAAGATTCTCATGCGGTATTAAAGTCCTTGTGCATTGAAGCTTCAGTTTAAGTTGCGTAAAGGCGGACCTCACCACAAGTAACAACAAAAAGGCAAAGGCTGAATTGCTCCGATAGTTATGCGAGCAGTTATGTTGGTTTGTGTTCCTGGCTCAGCAGTAATGTTACTTGTGCATCTCTTTCTTTGACATCTACAGTCGCCAGCTAGTTAGCGGCAGGGCTATTTGAAAATCATTGCGCTGAGCCGCACGTTTTTTATGTGGCTGGCAAGCAAGCTATATTGTGCTGGCAACATCGCAGCGTCCTGTACTATCCAGGGATGCCTTTCCCAAAAGCATAGTCGCTAACTGCATTAGAGTATAAAATTATTAGAGATCTATCTTGATACATCCAGCCATAATTTTGCATTGGAAATCAGAACATTGAGGAAGTAGAATATGTTTCATGTGTGCAGTGTCAGGACAGTGTCTTGAAATCAGAAAAAGATTAATAGATTTGTTATTCATTTAGTTAATTCTGTAACTGTAAATTCTGTTATTCTGTTAATTAATTAGTTTTGATTTACTGTATTAGGAAATGAAAAATACAGGTACTGTAACTGTCATACTTCCCATTATTCTGCAAGTTATTATTTCAGCCAAATCCATCACTGCTTTTCTCTTGTTATGCCCACTTCCTGATTATGTGAATACGAAAATTCAATGTCATAGTCCCAATGGGGCAAAACTAAAGCATATACAGTTATTTGCAATCATTTTTTGTCATTTTTCCCCACTATGCCGCGACACCGAATTTTAGGGTTCCCCCACCTGTCAAATCCCACTTTAACCACTAAATATCATGGAAATGTTGTCCATATTTTTATGAAATCAAAGTTTAGGATGTTAATGCTTGCCTGTCAGTTGGGGGCACCCTGGAGGGCGGGGCCCAAAGGCCACCACTGAATTTTCTTCCCACCCATTGATAGATTGATTGGCTGATTTGATTTTTTTTCCTTTTAGTGTCATGCTTCCAGTAAAGCCAAGTCTATCAGGACTTATATGGCACACTGTTCAGTTTTCATAAACTATGATCAAACATACCAATTTAAGAGAGAATTAAAATAAAAACAATGTTTTGCTGATATTTTCTAATATTTCTAAAATGACAAAAAGCCTGACATAGAGATCGCCTTCTCTTTTCTTCCATAAAAATTAAGATGGCATGCAGATTTTCTGTTAAGGCGAACAAAGGGATCTTCCTATGAATATGGAAATAAGGCTAGCCGTTTATTGCCTTCTCCGCTTAAGCAGCACTTGGCCGCCAAATTATGACACAGATATGTGACACTTCCAATACTTTAGTGAGAGGCCCTTTTGAAATAAAGAATGCACTTGCTCCATATAACTCAAACCTTTACAAATCAGACCCCCCAACTAATGAATTTGTCATGAATGGCCTTCTAGATACATATAATTTTCCCAGTATTGATGATAAAGCTTCAAAGAAGTTAGATGCTTCTCTTTGTCTTCAATTAAAGCAGAGTGATATGGCACCGGATCTGAGCTAGTGCATCTTTTATGAAAGTGTCAACAGAGATCCATGTAAAATAAACAACTGCAGCAGTGTTTTGCCATCTAATGTTTTGGGAATAATTTATTTATTTTTTTGGAACATTCTGTTCACATTTTTGTTGTAGGTTAGCCTGTGTCATTTCAATCGCAGAAGTGCGTGACGGAATAATGGATTTGTTCTTTAACTTTGGAAGGAAAGCATTGACATGGCTGATGTAACTGTAACAAGCAGGCAAGCAAGAAATGTCAGCAACATCTGAGAATACTAATTTGAATGAAGAAAGCATTCTCTGACTGGATAAAGAAAACAGAAATGAAATGACCTGAAACATCAAAATCAATCAAGTAATCATTCCTGCTCTGGCAACACTTAAAAAAAAAAAACACTTTGAAAATGGTCTTCACCGTCTTTGGTGCAACATGCATTATGGCTCTACTGAAGAAACTTAAACTATCACAGCTCTGTGAGAATTACTTCTTTCTGCCCACTATCTTTTAATTACTACATTATTATGACATTGTATTTAATTAATATGATCATACAGTATTATTAGCATGACATTATGTATATCCCACAGTTATCTCATGATGACATGTTTCTTTATCGTAAGATCCTCTTCTCATTCTAATAGAACATTATTATATTGTAATGATGAAAATAGAAGCTTATGAGAATTTTCTTACTACAACGAGACTCTGACTATGGCAAATAAAAGGAAAAAAAAAATGCTGCTGATGATTTTTCTGGCATGGTTGGAGTCCATTCATTCCCCTAACGGTGAAAGACTGACTGCAAATCAATGCAGAATTACTGAGTGTGATCACATTCATCGTATGAGGAAGCATTCCTACCAAGATGGAAGTGGTCTTATTCAGATTGACAATGCCCCTGAATAGGGTCATTGAATGGTTTTATGAGTATGAAAACAATCCAAAGCATTTTGCCATCCTACCTTCATTTGCCAGAACTCAAACTAACTGAACTCATATGAGAGTTTACGGGACACCCTGTTAGACAGCTCTCTCCATCTCTATCATGAAAACATTGTATGAAGGACTATCTTTTGGATGAAAGTTACTCTAATCTCTTAACGTTTACTGGATAGAACTACGATGCAGTAAAGTTATGCATGTTTGGTTGTGTAATGTCGTATGTAAACTTTGAGCAGAAATTTTGTGTTCTTGTGGAAGCGAACTGCAAATCAGTTGTTCAGCTTCTATGGAATGCGGCAAAAGTTTGTGTAAGATGACATCAAATTATGGGTCTTGTGTACAACCTAACTTAGTGGATTAAATTGGCATCCGAAAAGTTTTCGTGCACGTCAACCATGCAACATAACATACCTTTAAGTTACAACATGCAGAACGCAGTAATCTGCTGCCGAAATGTCAGAATAACTTTGAGACACATATCAATATTTAAAAAAACAGACTGATCTCAAGCTTAATAATTTAATGTTACGGACATGTTTTCTAGAATAATAGAAAAAAGTCCACAACAGTGGAATGTGTTGGTTCCCCCATATTCACCTGACCGCAAATCCACTGCCTCATAAGTTTGCGGATCTTTGCTATGAATTGTGGAGCGCTAAGGACTCGACAACTAAACATAGGTATAAATAAATTTACGTGAGCATTCTTCTTGCGAAACTTTACTGCACCATGAATCTAGCCTGTATTTCTCACCTGTCTGTGTACATGCCTGTGCGTGCGTGCATGTGTGCGTCTCTGGCTATACGTGTACGTATATGTGTGTATGTGTTTGGCCAGCAGGCATACCTCACTTAATCTGCTCCACTTGTGTGACTGAAGCTAAGCAGGTATGGGATTAGTCAGTACTTAGATGGGAGCTGTGTTGTTTTTGGCAGCCATTTTTGATTTAGTTTTAGTCTTAGTCTTTTGGATGAAATACTCATTGGTTGTAGAAACGTTTTAGGCATTTCTATCGTTTTAGTTTTGTTTTAGTAGAGAAAAACTAAAAGGGTTTTAGTCCAGTTTTAGTCGAGAAAAACTAAAAGGGTTTTAGTCCAGTTTTAGTCCTTAGTTTTACTCGAAAAAATAATGACTTTGAAAGATTAAATTAGGCCAATGCAGATATAGGAAATTGTAATCAAGGTTGTCAGGTTGTGTTGCAATTCATAAAGCAACAGTTAACTCCCTTAACACTTTTGTACCAGTTTGACAGCACTAGCCTCGACCATCCCATCCATGAAGATGCAAATCTGTCATGCTGTACTTTCTGATCAACTAAGATATTGCCATGTTAGGAGCAAACACTTGTATCAATTGATTTGCAATTGTTTAGCACATTTGAAAAATGATTAGCAAAAATTAGAAAATAGTCAATCAGATTTTAAATGATAAAAGGCTTTTTTATTCTTTCCAAATGACTCATTGCAATTACACGAGAAATACCACTCAACTCTGAACACAAAACAAATTATTTCCAAAAGGTATCAGTTTTAGCCAGAACAATCTTAATTTAATACAGAACACTTCCATTTCCCCGTGAAATTTCTGTAAAGCACTTGTAGCCTGCAAGTACATCTGTCTTATGTATACCTTATGCGTATGATGGTGTTTAACACCTGATCAGAGACAGGAAAGGATCCTTTTCCATGAAAATCTAGTCACAAAAGGCACTCCCCAACTCAGAGTTAAAGCTGAAAAAAGTGAAGGTCGAATGCGGAATTCTCACCGTTAGGGCAAAAACCAAATCTTATCGCCATAATTTAACAATGATTACAAAGACTTCCCTGAACTAGCGTCCACAAGGCAAGAAGCTGGCTAGCTTTATAATCTGAAGAATAATGTAATAGGCATTAGCATGCACAACTAAATAATGCATAACGCATGGAACCTCAGATAAGTTAACGCCTATTACAGCTGGCAAATTTAATAAAGTAGGGGCAAGAAACAAATCATATTGCCGTAAAATGATGAGCACTCACAAAGATTTTCCTTTGTTAACGTTTGTTAGCTTACTAGCATACAGGTTGGCTGTATCCAAAGACCAACGTAATTTGATACACGACGGCTCGCATAAGACTTCAAGCCATCCATGACTTACCAAAAACTTTCTGGCAGAGAGCCTCTCTAATGCATGCATGAACTCCCACAAGTTGATTGGTTGGTATGCAAATAAGGGACATCATTTTCCAGCCAATCAAAGTCGTTAAAGCTTTTCCTGTTGCTATTTGGCTCGGGAATCGGAAGTTTTCAGGCCAGCAAGCCAACCCACGAAAATTTTCGTCTTGTCTTCTCTCGTCATCGAAAACACCAGATACGTGTCGTCATATTTCCGTCATCAAAGAGCAATATTTAGCGCGTCACTGTCTTGTTTTAGTCATGAAAAAAGGTGCGTTAATAATTCCGCCGTCATCATCGTTAACGAAAATAACACTGGATGGGCGACCGCCAGTGGAAACTGAGTTGCTGCTGGATGAGGTGTTGGTGGGCCAGTGGGTTGCGATCTTCTCTCTAATGGAGTAGTCCCCAATACCCCAGTGCAGTGATGGGGACTGCACTTAAGGAGATGCTGTCTTTTGGACACGACATTAATCTGTGGTCCTGACTTGCTGTGGTCATTAAAGATCCTATGACACTCTTCGACAAGAGTAGGGGGTTACCTGGTGTCCTGGTTAAATTCTCGACCTGGCTCTCTCAACCTGCCCCCTACTCATACCCCGATATAATTGGCTCTGAAACTTGTCCTCTCCCTCTCCACCTCAAGCCCCGCGGCTCACTTGAAAAAGAGATTCTGATCACAGTGGGACTTCCCTGGTGAAATAAATTATACAAAAACATAAAATCAAGAAACATTAAATCTACTCACAGGTGAATCAAATACCATAGATAAGCTCATAATGATGGCAGATGTTTGAACCGACAGAAAGGTGTGCCGCCAAAGGAACTCCGTCAAAAAAACTGAGGTCCACCAAAATTCCTGGACCCAGTGTTTCCCAGCAGTGCATCTCACAGAGGATCGCACTCCCTCTGCAATGCATCCAAGTCCCATCTCTTCTCCGGGTGCACATATTCCTGGCAGTGCACCAAATGTAAAAGAAAATGAGACTCACTGGGCCAGGCAAACTTTTATTTCTTGCTCCTAAGTTCAGTTCTGTGCTTGCTGTAGGCCATTCTTGGCAGTAGACTGGGGTTAGATTGGACTATCCAACTGGTCTGCAGGTTCAAAGCACAGCAAAGAGCATTGCACAGTGTGCTGTCACTCAATCCTCTCATAGGCATCAATTAAATTGTCTGTGATTTGTGCCACAGTGGCTCTTCTGCCAGTTTGGGCCGGACAGGATAGCCCTCATTGTCCTTGTGAATCGATTTGCCTTTGGTGCCCAACAACCTTCTGCTGGTTCATAGGTTTTCCCAAAAGCCGTATCACTTCGGAGATGCACTGACCCACTCATCCAGCCAGCACTACACAGCCCCTCTTAAAGTCGTTCAGTTCCCATTTCTCCCAAATGCAACACAGTCACGAAGAGAACTGACAGTTTTACTCACTATCAAGGGTCTCTCACCACACCTTGACATGCACCGTTAATATGGGTTACCGTAAATGTTATCAACTTCAACTTTGAGTGGTTTTAAAGGTGCTAGAATTCAGAATTCTAAAGTACTGTATTCTCTGCTCTGATTCATCTTAACCTGTTTAATCCCACTGGTCACATTTGTGACTGTTTTCTTTTTTTATTTTTTACTTCTTGAAGCTCTAAAAGTGTTTTTGTAGGCTTGTGCAAAAAGCAACTTTGAACTTAACCATCATGAAATCAGAAGAAATACATACAGTGTATATGGTAGGGGGGCCTATAGAGTAAAATACATGCGCTTACATTGCAAAGAAAACAGGTAAAACAGAAAAACGGGATTGAACAGGTAAATGTTGTACTAATCCTGTGCCACTTCAGAGTAAAGATGGGTAATTACTTGAATATCACCACCAAACCAACACTTTTTAATGGAAAAGATATGGATGAATATCTTGAATATGAATGGAAAAGAATGTTATGAAAGTCGAGCAAATGTATAGGGTGAAAGGCTAAATCACACCAATGAAAATAGAATTCTCCGATGAGTCCAATTATTTTAATCATCCAATCAGTCACAAAATGGACAGAAAATATAGTCGAGACATTGAGTGGGTCATAGGTTGTGATCAATCTGAGTAACAGTCTCCTTCAGTCAAACTTAAGCTTCCTGAAAGTATTCTCCATTTTCAGCAATTGCAGCTGGAAAAATCTTTGGCGTTCTAGCTGTCAATTCTTTGAGGTAATCTGTTAAAATTTTAAACTATGCTTTGTGAAGCACCTGCCACTGGCTAGACTGGGTTTGACAAGCAATTTTTTTATACTTAACGATCACACAACAGCTCAATCGGGTTGAGATCCTGTGACTGTCCCGGCCAATTTAGTTCAGGCAGAATGCCAGTAGACTTCTTCTGAAAATAGCTCTTGCATAATTTTTTACAGTGCTTTGGGTCTTTGTCTATATTCGTTGGATGAAATTGGCTTCAGTTATGTGCTGTTAAGAAGAAATGGCAAGTATAGTCATAGCTGTCCTTTTTTAGGATTCCTTTCACCCTGGACAAAGTTTCCCAATTTACTAGTAAGACAGTGCCCCCAGACCATCGCATTTCCTCTGCCATGCTTGACAAACGGTGTCAAGCTCTGCACCAGCATCTTCTCATTTGTTCTGTGCTTCACACAATCTCTTCTCAGCGATCAAAATATCTCAAGATTTGTCTGTACATGACGCTTTTTTTTTTTACCAGTCGTCCTCAATCCACTGTCAGTGTTCTTTTGCCTAATCTAATGTTTTTATTTTATTAGCCTGTGTTTGATATTGCATTTTCTTTGAGACTCCTAGAAGGTGGGCGTACAAGAATCGCTTCCTCTTTGTTCGGGATGAGACTGCTGTTTTGCGTGGACCATTTAATAAAGCTGCCATCGGCAGACCTGTGTGGTGTCTGGTGTCTCAAAGCAGATACTCCTATGTTTTAATCCTCCTTCACAGTCATGCACTGGGGTGTGCTACTTCCTTCTATCTGAGTTCGCACCTGTTTGTGCTTTTCTGTGAGGCTGGTGGTGCAGACCCTTGTTAGGGCTTATGTTTCATGGTAATTGGTTGTATGGCATTGCTTTTATTTCTTAAAACCACCACAGAAATAAAAGTTTTTTAGGAAAGCTCTATTTTTAGCCATTTGAGAGTATAATCATACCTTCAAATGTTGATATCCCAGATGCTCAAGAGGCCCAAAGGCTCCTTAAACAGCATTATGGTTTCTAACTGTGCTCCCATGATTTCATTGGAGTTTTCCCATGCACGAACAACTAGCCTTTTAGCATGATCACTCGAGATCAGCGAACACAATGTGCCATGATGACAAAGGGATAATAGCCATAATAAAGATTTATTTTCAGCAGCCATGTTGATATTCCATTATTGGTTGTAAGTGACTTACATCCAGCCCTTAATGGCACAGCATTAAAAAGCCAACAAGCTTCTGTCATGGACATAACCACGTGGGCTTGTAAATACATCAAAAGATCTGTGTTGGTGTATACTTTTGATTCTGGCATCATCAAATGCAAATTGATGCTCTACTATGCAAAGAGGAAGCCGTATATCAACACCATCCAGAACCACCGCCAACTTCACCTGGCTTAAGCACATCTAAAAAGAATTGACATGGATAGGAAAGAAGAGCTGTTATACTGAGGAATCCATCTTGCAAATTGTTTTCATAAATTATAGATGCCATTTTCTCAGATCCAACCAGAAGAAGGGCCATACCGACTGTTTTTAGTGATATACTCAAAATATAGCATCTGTCAAAGGCCGGGAGTGCATTAGTGCTCTCAGCAGGGGCAACCTGCACATCTGCAAAGGCATAACTGACACTAAAGGATACATTCAAATTTTGGAACAACATATGCTCCCTTCCAGATGTTTCCTTTTTCAAGGATGCCCCCGCTTGTTCCAGCAGGATGATGCTAAGCCACACAGCATGTATTACAACAGTGTAGCACAGCAGACACTGAGAGCTCGTTCTGCCTGCAGCCAGGATCTATTTCCCAATGACGATATGTGGCAGATTATGTAGCACAAAATATTACAAGAGAGACCCAGGATTGTTGACAAAATGAAGTCCTCATCAAGCAAGAATGGGTATGAACTGCTTTTGAAACTCCTGAAATTAGTGTCCTCAGTTCCACCATGACTGCTAAGTATTAGAAAGGAGAGGTGCTGTAGCATAATGTTGAACAGCCATTGGCCTGAGCTTCATTGCAATGCATTTCAGACATCACTGTTTGAAATGGCTATCATTTTCAAATAAACAAATTAATAAATAAGATAGGATTATTTTGTCTTTTCCTACCCTTTTTTTTGTAACTGAACACACATTAAAAGGGATTTCCAAAATTTTGTTGGCTGTTTTTATTTAGATTTTACACATTGTCCCTATTCCCCTGGAATAGTTGTACATTTTGCATGATCTGAAAACATTTCGGCAGAAAAATGTAAAAATTGAGGATTTTATTTTCTCCATGGCACTGGACATTCCATTATTTATTAATCAAATCCACACAAGTATCACGGGAGTATTTTTATGCTAATGTGTTGAGTGGAAGGCATGAGAGCTTCACTACTGTCTAGAGCAAAGAAACGGCATCATAAACAGATGCACTGCTGAACATGTACAGCAGGTGTGTCCTAAGCCATCCAGTGATGTAGACTGAGGGAAAAAGAATCATAAGTTCGCTCAGTGTTTATTTTTATTTTTATTTTCATGGTTCAGCAGCGTTAGCTGGATAATATTTATTTAGGTGTTTTTTGTGCTGGCTTTTTTTTTTTTTTTTTTTGTTGCTTGCTCAGTCGATGACCAATATTTCTTCAACTTCGACGACCAGATGGCAGGCCATGTCTAAAGCTACAGCACCACATTTATATTGATTTTTGACTTGGAGCAACAAAAAAAAAAAGAATTATGATGGACTGTTTAATAGCATGCCTTGAATCACATTATATGACTCAAATTCTGTTTTTGGAGTTTGTCTGCAGACCCTAAACCCATGGATAGTAATCCTGCATTTGCTTTGTGACTCAAATGTTACATTATTCTAACTTCCTGAGTGATCATTACATATTTGACATGATCAAAAATGTTTTACCATTTCCCATTTATGAGAATATGATTTTGCACCATTTAGAGCTAATAATTCCTTGAAAAACACAAAGGACCCTATCTTACACCCCGTGAGAAATGGAACCAAACGCGACACAATTTAAGACCAACGCAGTTGTCATTGTCCTGTCCAGCACCCATGTTATTTTGATATCAAATGCGCTATCTGAGCATCCAAAGATGGGTTTGTCTTACACTGAGGTGTGGTCAGGTGCACTGTTGGCACATTGCTATCTTGAGGCATTGGAAAATGATTGTGCAGTTGACCAACAAATACCTGAGGTGCATCTAAATACTGAAAAAAGCAAGGAACCACCTGCACAAACAGACATGAACCGGAAATAGTTTGTCTGGTAGCCATGACACTGAGTTTCCTAATTGTCCATTTTATGAAAGAAGGAGGCAGTTAACACCTTCTAGCAAGGAAACACAACACCAGCACTGTAAGAAAAATAAAGATTGAATATGGATCACAGTTCTTTCTGCCTGCCATGATTGGAACGTCACTTGCAGAGGTGTGTAAATGAGAGGTCAGGAAGTAAAAGCCCCATGTTTTCATTCCATCCATAAACTCCTGCCAGCTGATTTCACTGGTTAGTTCTACTTACCGACTGAAAAATAGTGCCAACTTACAAGTCTTTTGTGGCTGGAGCAGTATTCTGGGGTGGACTTATAAGTGCTGGAGTCGAGTCCACCCAATCCGAGTCCGAGTCCCTAGGTTTCAAGTCCAAGTCCTTGGTAACCGAGAATGAGTCCGAGTCACAGTATCCGAGTCCAAGTCACAGTGCAAATTTGACATGCACCGTTTTATGTGAACTATGGCCAGAATGTCAATAAAACTACCTTTTACCATTATGACATCATTCATGTTTTATTGCATAACCGTTCTAAAAGACCATCATTGATGCAAACACATCTTTTGGAGCAGAATTTTCCCAAGCTTTTAGGCAGTCCTCATAAGCAGGCTGGTTCCATCTGTGAACTGATTAACCAGATAAATTTTCACAATGATGTAACCTCCAACACGTAAGTGTAATATAATGTCCTTACGATTTCATGTCTGCTATTAGTTACTCAAAACATGAAAAAATATAAGAGAAAAAAGGGAGTGCTGTAACAGGCAAATTCTATTTTGAAAAGACCACTTCTAGTACTACCATCATTATCATTATTATCATCATCATTTTTACCATTATTATAATATTCAGCATCATCATTATCATAATCATCATTATTATCATCATCATCGTCATTATATAAGTGTTACTTTACTTATCAAGCCTTCAAATATGCAAAATGAATAGTAAAAAAAAAAAATAGTGACCTACTTTCTAATCATTGTAAGGTAGCCTATTTTGACAGATGGACCTATTAAATTGTTGTTATTTGTCTTTTTTTTGGTCGCATTTTTTCACAAGAAATCCACTGATTGAAAAACAAATAAAAAGAAAACAGACCCAAGTAGAATGGATGAATTTAAATTATTTTATGTTTGCATTCATCTGTCAATTGAAGTCTGGCGAAAGGTCAACTGGCCGATTTCAGTTGATTACGCGCATTGGAGGGCTATTAATCTGAGTCCCCCAGAAGCTCCCGTGAAAAACAAAGGGCGACTAACTCATGACCCCATGACGATGCTCAAACGATCTTTGGGTTATACAGGTGCAGGCCAGAAAATTAGAATGTCTTTTTAAAGTTATTTTTTTCTCAGTAATTTAGTTGAAAAGTGAAGTTGTCATATATTATGAATTCATTAGACGCAAAGTGAAATATTTCGAGACTTCATTTGTTTTAAATCTGATTATTATAACTTAAACTTACAGCTCATGAAAACCCCAAATTGATTTCAACAATTTAGAATATTGCATAGCACCAATTAAAGACAGTTTTTTTAATATTGCCCTCTGAAAATTATGTTCATGCATGCACTCAAAAATTGGTTGGGGCTCATTTTGCACAAATTACTGCATCAATGTGGCGTAGCATTTGGAGGTGATCAGCCTGTGGCAGTGCTGAGGGTAACAGCCCAGTAATAAAAAAGCAATCAAACTCACGAAAAGGTTAGATGGGTTTTCAGTTTAATTTTTGCCCGCTGGTCGCTGACTTTTCATCAAACCCCACATTTCATTTGTTCAGGCCATTGGAAAATTTTTTGATTTATACGGTGGCATGATTTTTGTACTGTACCATGGCATACTGTCATTTAATCTCCACCAGGTGGGCCATTTTTTTATTTATTTCAGACAGGATGACGATAACTTGTATTGTCTTACATGGCTCGTGCTCATTGTAGCTAGGTCAAATACGCTATCTTGAGCAATTATTCCCTGGTAATTTTTTATTCATGCATGGCAACATTGCCTTTTTGTTACAATAACCACTTCAGCAGCGGAAAACGGCTTTGCTCCATGTAAACTTAGCTACTTACTCCACAGACTGCAGCCAGGCTGTGGAATGGCTAATCTTGAAGAAATGAGTACAATATTGTCGCTAGCCACAATGGTTTGATGGAGAGTTGTAGCCTGCCTACGATGAATTTACCGCGATAATGCTGTTTTCCTATTAGCTGCTATGCGGAATATCCCAGTTGCAGCCTACTGTCACAGTGCTAGCTAATGCCAAGCTAGCGGTAAAAAGTCTTGGAATGTTGAAGCTGCTTCTTAAAAATTCAGTGGCTATCACTCCATCTCTCCATTGATGAAATTCATGTGTTATGGCCCGAATTTGGTATGACATATAAGACAGCAAGGGATGACTGACAAAACTCCAAAACTTAAATAGATTTAATAAAATAAAGCACTGACACTAACTTACCATTTACACTACTGACCAAGATTGATTAAATACAGGAAAAAAAATATTTACAGTCCCTTGAGATGGGGTTGCTTGGTGATGTTCCGGGTGAGGAAAATTCTCCAACACAGGCATAAATCCACAAAAAGCTTCACAGGTCTTGAAAAGAGTGTCAGGTCTCGTCAAATGTTTCATTCTCCTTGCAATTTCTCCTACTACTTTACTCTCTCAATTACTCTCCTTATATACTCTTTTGCAGCCCCCTCCCACATTTTAGACTTTTTGTTTTGTCCTCTGGGACATTCCCCTCTCAGACATGCCCAGGACATGCCCAAACCTAGCTCCGGACTGGGCTTAACAAAAAAATCAATACTGTCATCTAGTGGCAGTAGATGCACTACACATGCATCTTCCCCTACATCTGCTTACTTTGCCATTTTGTAAAAGATACTAGAAAATAAACCTGAGGTTCGCCAGCTATTCTGGTTGGGGGTATTCGAGCTTGTCTACCATGAAGGATAGGAAGCTAAAAGTTTATTCATACAAACAGCCTATAAATTGTGATCGAGTCTCCAATACATCGGACACAGTTAGGTGCTGTTAATAACCTTGGCAAGTGAACATTATAAAGCGGGTATACCTGTTATTAAACAATTCATATTAGATTGTGTGGTTACCTGGGTGCTTGGGCTCCAAAATGAGATACGTTGGATGCAATAGTTGGTCAACCACATGATGATCTCCCGGTCATCATGCATCAACTACTTTTTGATCATTTTTCACGGTAAACTACAAATCAATGGCTTTTCAATAAAGTGCTGTTTCTCGGACAGTCTTGTGCTAGCTTCAAGATTGTGGTAACTGACCAGAATAACCTACATGACCGACACTCCGACAGTCTTGCCTGCATGCGTGGAAGCTTCTATTTATATAATGTACGTAACTGTAACTGCATGAGTGCACAGTTTTACGGTACATGGCTAAGTTTGTGGTAAATTGTGATTGTACATTTTTTAAGGGTATTTTTTCCATTCAAATTGCACCAAAATTAAATTTTTTTTAAAGGACTCGTGCCCGGTCTTGGACCGAGTCCTCGAGTCCACAGAGCCAAGTCCAAGTCTGAGTCCGAGTCCGAGTCTTTGAACTCTAAGTCCGAGTTCGAGTGCCAGTCCTTGGAAATCAGGATTCGAGACCGGTCTTGGGACTGAGATCGGTCTCGAGTCCTCCAGCACTGGGACTTATACTTCTCTGAACATAGATAACACTCCTCTGGTCACTTGTGTTCCACAGCTTTCCCATAAATTGTGAAGGTTATCTTCATAGTCTAGCTTATGACATCTTGGAGGAAAGGACATCCAATTCTCTACCATGTCCCAACGTACCTGAAAAATCACTCTGGAACTTTCCCTTAACCTGCATGTCATCATCTACCAAGGTCAAGGAAAGTGGAGAGGAAAGGAAAAAGGCTGCTTATTTATGGGAATTCTGATGCCTCCATGGTCTAAATTAATTGTCAGTATTTTCCCGCTATTTTGAGGGGCCATTTTCACACAATCACTATGTTTTTTTTTTTTTTCCACACACAGCAATGCCCAGCGGCACACAAACATCCAAGATCTAAACAAAAGAAGATTACAGTGTGAAAAATTGTGTAAAAAAAAATGTTTTAATAGTACAATTCATCGCACGCATTTGCCACTACGAACCGTACCAAAGAATGCTGTGCTTTATGAATAAGTGAATGAATGCATGAATGGAAATTTCATTTATTTTTAATATCCTATATAATAATAATGATAATAATAATAACAGGCTACACAACGGAAGTGCCATGGAGGAGCCCAACCCAAACAGACTTGCAGGTCACTTTAAATCTAATATATATAATTTGGCAATGCACAAGCGAAAAGAATATGAAGTTAAACAAATTATTGCTCAGTACCTCATACCATGAACACTCATGCAGAAAATGATACTCATCTTCAAACCCAACTGCTATCACAGGCTAAAATGTTCCCTTCATGGATGGCTTTGCTCAGCCAGCACCTGGATTGTAAGTGTATTGGAAGAGTACCAGATTGAATTTTTACTGAAATTGGATGCTCCTGTCTTGACGTAATTTTAAAATACATGTGAACCGTGAGGAGAGATCTTCAGCTGGTAGAGGAGCAGTATCGTCTGTGGCTGAGTAAGCGAACTCAATGGTTTGACTGAAAAAAGTCCAAAAAGTCAATGCTCTGTGCATTTACTGGGACATTTTAAATCACATTGGATTTTGCAAATGTGTTTCAAATGGGATCCTGAAATCACTGAAAATGATTTAATTTAACATTCATTTATTTGTTTGTTTTTTTGTTTACTTAGTCTCACTTTGATTAAAAAAAATTTTGAACAATATGAAGAAATATGTTCTATACTAATGTTTTTCGGGATTACAGTCCATACAGTCCATATGGTTTCCATACTTTATGCAATGGCCGGCTCGCACATTTTCACTTCACGTACGAGCTGATCCATTTCTCAGTAGAGAAGTGTTCTTTCCAACTACTGAGAAAAGTTTCCATTATAATACCAATCCTCCTAGGTGATAGCAAACCTGGGTCTTAAAGGGAGACGGAGATGACGCTGCTTCATTTCATGTTATGCCCAAAACACACCCGTGATTAATTAAGAGACAATCCCTTTAAACCATGCGCCTTACTTTGCATTCAGATTACCTGCCGTTATACCAGCAAGAGTGGATTTGGACTCGCTCTAAATGCCTTTGAGCCGCACTTTCCAGACCGTGCGCTTCGATCTTTAAAATATCGCCTAAAAAGGCTCAAGGCTCTAAATTTGCCACATTAAAAATATTTATTCAACAGGGCTTGTACAAAGACTAGCAGAATTAGGCTCTTTTGCCTCTTAATGCTTTAAAACATTTCATCAGCCACACCCCAGGCACTGGCATCACAAAAAACACAAAATTTACCAAGCCTTGCCTTCCCATTTTAATTTATCTTCAAAATGATTTTCCAAAACATTAGGTCATTCAAGGGAGCACTGTTATTGAAAAATGGCTGCAAAGAAGTACCCAACATTTCTGTATCTATTTTCATCCTGAGGTAACCTGGTTTCTTCCCACTGTGCAAAGGAATGCGGGTCGACCAGAGAGTCAGGCAAGGTTCATCCCTCATGATGAAAGTAAACCTAAACTGCTTTATTTATTTTATTTAATTTTTTGCGTGAACAAATACCACCGTGTTCCTCAATAATGGAAGGATGGAAAAAGTATGTTTAGTCAATGAAATATATCTTTATAACATGTGACTGCTCTATCAAATATGCAGCGGTGGATAAACTTTTGCCACCAACAACTAAAAAATCCACACGCGCATATTTAGTTGTACACTGATATTGATGTTTTTATCTGAAAATATGTGCAAAACATTTGTGCCATAAAACCCTGAAAGAGTGCTACTGATTTAGGGGAAAATATTTTATGAACAGGTAAAGGTGCATTATGAGATACAGTACATCTCTGGTTCAGATTTTGTCTTTTGTCATTATTGTCTGACCCCGATGCGATATTTCCAGAAAGGCCAAAACTCACAGACTTATGCATGTCACCTGCTGCTGTATTTCAGTATGTTCACTGGTCAGGAGGCTTTGGTTTTCATTTGAATATAAATGAATTCATCTAAGAAAGTTGTCGTTGTGCACCCTGCGCAGGGGCTCAACAGGGAATACCATCATACATATATGTGTGTGTGTGTGTGTGTGTGTGTGTGTGTGTGTGTGTGTGCGTGCGTGCGTGAGCATGTGTACTTGCATGAGTGTGCACGTGCATGCCTGTGTGTGCCGCTGTGTGTGTGTGTGTGTGTGTGTGTATGTATGTGTGAGTCTGTTTTCCCTATTGCTGAAAAACTACTATCCAGAATGACTCACAGCCTACATCTTTTTAGCATACAGCCCATGTATACAACTGGATATTTACTGAAGCAATTCAGGTTAAGTGCCTTGCTCATGGGTACGAGCTCCTGCTCCACCAGGAAATCAATCTTATAACCTTGGAGCTGCACGCTCTGTTCCCTAAGCATTATGCTTTACTGCTGCTGAAGTAGTTGTTTGTGTAAATGCATGGATGCTTGCATATGTTTTTGATTCACTTTGTCTAAGCCAGCTCACAGAGAAATAATGGACATTATACTAATTTTTGAATTGGGGGGGTCCATGTATATGTACAGTATGTACAGTTTGGTAGGAAGTATTTGGACAATTCACCTTCTTTTGTATTGTTGCCTCTGTGCATCACCGCAATGGGTCTGAAATTAAACAATCAAGATCTGATTCAAGTGCAGACTTTAAGCTTTAATTTAATGCCTTTCTCAAAAATCTTGCTAATGCCGTTTAAGCATTATTGCTATTTTTATTCACAGTCCTCCATTTTCAGAGGTTCAACATGAAATAGATGGACAAACACAAATGTAAATTGTTTACATTTAATTTTACAGGTTTACAGGTTTAATTTTAATACATGGTTGAAAACGCTTTGCTTTCAATGGCTGCCGGTGTCTTGATGCTTTGGACATCACCGAACGCTGAGTTTCCTCCTTTGGGATTCTTTACCAGGCCTTTACTGCAGTTGCCTTTGGTTGCTGCTTGTCTGTGGGTGTTTCTACCCTCAGTTTTGTCTTCAGTAAGTCAAAAGCATGCTCAATTGGGTTGAGGTCAGGTGACTGACTTGGCTATTGAAGAACATTCTATTTATTTGCCATTAGAAGCTATTGGGTTGCTTTTGCAGTATGTTTTGGGTCATTATCCATCTGTAATGTGAAGTGCCATTCTATCAGTTTTGCAGCATTCAGCTGAATTGGAGCAGATAGTAAAGCCCTATACACTTCACACGTCATCATTAAACACTAGTGACCCAGTTCTATTGGCAGCCATACATGCCCATGCCATAACACTGCCTCCACCATGTTTCACTGAGGATGCGGTATGCTTCGGATCATGAGCCATTCCATCATTCTCCATACTCTCCTCCTGCTATCATTCTGGTACAAGTTAATCTTGGTCTCATCTCTCCAAAGAATCTTCTTCCACAGCTGTTTAGGATTCATCACGTTTTCTAGCAAAGTCCAATCTGACCTTCCAGGTCGAGTGTTACCAGTGGTTTGCACATTGTGACAAAGACTCTGAGTTGAATTCACAAAAGGCATTTTACGTGAGTTTAACCAGTTGCCGTTTGAAGTCTTAAACGGTGTTTAAATACGAATTGCATGTAGCTAAATGCATGGATTTTTCTCACTTCATGAGAAGTGTTCAGTGACCATTAGGTATCCAAGTGCAATTTGTCCAGGAAGCTGTTTGTAACTTTTAATAATTTTGATAAATCAATACCGTCAATGGTAATGACTCCAATCCCTTCACGGTAGTCCACACTGCTGCAGAACTTTTTATTGACGTGATTGCGGGAGGCGAAACGCTGGCGATTCTAAACCTTAGCATTGAAGGGTGTAAGATCTATGAGTTGAAAAATGTAAGAAAAAAAAGCTAAAATTTTACAAATCATCAGTGGATGGGCCTCATTGAGCTGGAGAATAGGTGATAAACTTTTTGCATGAGATGATCACTCATTTATGACAGCGGCGTGTAACAGAAAAACTCCTTTCATGAATTCGCCTGTGTTTACATTTATGAAGGCAGACTGATCACAGACTGACAATGGTTCTCCTACCTCCTCAAGTATCCTTGACTAGGCAAGATGCTGTTTAAGGGTTTCTCAACACAGAAAAAAGAATCCTGCAATTATCACATTAGTTGCATTCCATGTTTTCAATGGTCTTCCAGGTCTCTTGGTGTTGCTGTATGCTCCTGTGCATTCCTTATCATGCCCCCGACCTCAAAAGAGTTGGTCGGGGGCATTGTGTTTTCACCCCTTCCGTCCATCCGGGCGTCCTGTCATAAACTTTTCATTTTTCGCACTCATACATGAACACCGCTCAACGGAGGTTTATGATTTTTAGAGGGGTAAATGGTCATACATAGGAGATGATGCCTATCGATTTTCAGCTTGGTCCACCAACCAATATGGCTACCACGGCAGCCATCTTGAAATTCTTTTGTGCCCTCGCCGGAGGTTTTTGGTTTTTGGTGACCTGAATGGTTATACTTAGCAGATGATGCCTAACACTCACTTTCTGTACATGTTCTTTAACTGTTTCAGTCGGGGGGCATATGCCATACCTTGTGTTGCTCTTGTTTTTAAGAATATACAAAACTGTTGGTCTGGCCTCTCCTTAAGTTTTCACTGTCTGATAGTTTTGCTTTGTTTTTTTTTCAGCCTAATAATGGTGTTGTACACAGTCATAAACAACTCTTAGGACCGCATATTGACAGTTCCCATGAACTCTGTACTCTCAAAACAATCTCCAGACCTTTTATCTGCTTTATTTTTTATAAAATAATGAGGGGACAGGCCACATCTGGTCATGAAAATGACTGTCAGTCAGTTGTCCAATTTCCCAGATATTGGAGCACAATGTATAAAAATGTCTGTAATTCCTAAACAATTAATGCAAGATTTTTATGAATCCCCTCAAATTAAAACCACAAGTCAGTGCTTTACATCTTCATGGTTTTGTTTCAAATCCATTGTGGTGGTGTACAGAGCAAAAATTGCGCAAATTGTGTTATTGTCCAAATACTTCCGTTCTATGTATGTACATAGAGAACTGTGCAAAAGTCTTAGGTACATTTAATGCAATTTCGTGGGGCAAGTATGCTTGCAAAAATGATTACATTTAATGTTTTTAGCCAAACTAATATTTGGTGTGACTATGCTTTGCCAAAAAATTTGGGACACTGTCCTACTATCCTGTAGTTTCATAAGATGATTGGCTTTTTGCCTGCTCCAAGCAGAGTGGAGAACTTGCCACCATTCTACAGCCTGACTGTCTCACATGCGTCTGTCCCTTCAAGAAATTACAAACAGCCATCATGATGTTAACATCAATGCTCTGTCAAGACTTTAATATCTGTATCAAGTATTTTTAATGGAATACAAACATTTATTTGTGAAACTTTTCTTTAAATTGGAATTTCAAATTTTACTTTTTATCTTCAGGAACTCTGATACAGAATCAAAAAGTAAACATCGAATACAAATTCAATTAGAATATATATATTTATATATACAGGGTGCTTAAGACATTTGCACAGTACTGTATCTATTTAATGTATAGATAGATTTTGCTATTTTTATCGCTCAGTTCTTCTAAGTAAGTGACTTCAGAGGTGATCAACGATTTATTCAAGACAAATGACCAATGAATCATAGTTCATTTTGAGTAATCCATCTGGAAATATCTTTGATGTGAGACACAGTGCTCATTGGTGACAGTCAGCCCTGTGCTTACACCAAGGGAACAGCTGCCATTCATCCTGAAAAAGACGCACTGTACTCTGGTATCCATCACTTACATATGAATTGCAGTTTGCAGCACTCTTTGATTTTGCATGGCGATTCATAAAGATCTGTACACAAGCCTATCTACCACTGACTCAGTGATGCATTTTCTCATATTACCCAATTGGTCACTGGTAGTTGCCGGTCATCAATGTCACAGCAGCTTCACCCCTTATCAAAAGCAGTCATAGCGACGTTCACTTCCCTGCAAGTAACCAAACCTCTGCCCTGTGTCACAAACAGTACAAATATCAATAGTGCAATTTAAAAATTTACGAGCCAAAGAATTTCTGCAGTGTATGTACACTCTTTTCAGTCCAAGTAGACTACTCGAAAATGGTTTAAGAGAGATTTTTTGGGCACAGGACTCATTCTCTAAATCAAACCTGATTATTTGCCGTGTTCCTGTTTTAGGTGCAATTGCTTGTTGCGGTGGAAGATCTGCTTCAAGTGTTTATGCATTCATCAATCAGCCAATAAAGTATCTTGGACTGAGTTTGTCAGAAATAACTGCCAGTGGAAATTCTTGCATCCGGACCATTATGAATCATCATGCAAATTTGAGGAGTGCTTAAAACTGTGATTCATACGGGCCGGAAACCAGGCTAGTTGCGCAGACCAAAATCAGTGGTTTCTATTCAAATCATGCGAAGGCCATCCTGTCACCCGAGTTGTTACAGCTTTGCTAGGGAGAAATGAGAAAACAAGTGGAGATAAGAATGCAGTGAAAGTATCAAATCTCAGGAGTGTTTGAATGCATATACTTACTGCATGAGAGCATGAATTTCATAACTAGTCTGTGACTGTGCTAAGGTTATGAATATTTTCTAAATTTGCAATGGTGTTCTGTTGTGTAATGGTGTCATACCAAGTAGGCTGCCCTAATCTGGCTTACATCCCAAGTGAACTCTGGATACGCACTCAGGGCATTTACATTATACAACACAGCATTACAGTCACTTAGCGCAGTCTCTTATTCGGAGTGACATACAGCAGTGTTGAACATGGGTATTACTCAGGAACAGTCTGCAGAACACACTAGTCTGGCGGATGCTTAGGGTCTGTTGAGTTTTAAAGGATATAATACTGCTGATATAGGTTGCCAGTGGAGATAAATGGAAAAGGGGGGTGACTCGGTTGCCATTGGGGCAGCTTTAGATCAGATGAGCAGCAGCATTCTATGAGCTGATTATAGACAGTCCAGACAGGAGATGACCAGTGCCTTGAATAATAACTGGGTTGAGTAGGTGGTGAGGAAATTTCACTTAACGATGGCATTTTCTGCTGTACATCTTATTTCAAAATGGCTGTGAAGGCCAGACTGCAGTGCCTACACACAGATGTCCATGCATATTTTCACATGTATAATTTTTGACTTCGAAAAAGATGAGGCTGACTGAATCCTGCATTATTAATAATTTCTGAGTACGCGTTGAGTTTAGCTAGACCTTCTGGGACTGGCTTCTAAATTGTATCCAACCTGTTTAAAATACTTCTCAAATATGTATTCATTTATTCATAGTTAACCATAAATTTTGTGTCATCCCTCTTCAATCCTCCCTGCCGGAATGAGTTTCTAAATATCTCAGCGTACATGCAGGCAGTACTCCTGCACAATTAAATCAGCAATAAGTCTTTTTCCCTCTGCTATGCTTTAGAAAAGATATCAGGTAATACTGTTTTTTTTCTATCGTCTACGGAGAGTGGGAAATGAAACAAAGGTTTAATTTAAGGGCAGAAAGTCAGGCTGGATTTCTTATCTTACTTCAGTTTTGCTAATACAGGAGAAAGTAAGAAAGCTGTGAAGAATAATTCAACTAAAAAAAACCATAATTATACAGAAGTGCAGTGATCGCATTGATTGATTTTGTGTATGTGATCGAACAATTACACGTGCGCATATCTATGGGTCTTTATATTAGTGCATATACGTCAATGAGCTGAAACATTAACCCTTAATGCACAGAATTTTTTAAAAATATACAAATAAATGTAATTATCTTGCGTTTTTGAAAAACGTTTATGTGGCAACTTGTTTAGAACAGCTGCCGTTGGGGAGCTCTTTGAAAGAAGTCGGCACCAGATAGTTTCTTTTAAACAGCTCAGATGATTACATTGAGTGACAATCATTGCATTTAGCGCTGTAAGGGTTAAACACATTCACAAATGAAGCAAATGATGCACAAAACTTTTTGCTCACACACATTTATTTTACATTTCATTTGCATCTATAGGATGGATGGACACTTTTCACAGTGATGCAGGACCAGTGTCTGGTTAAAGAAAAAAAAAAATGGCAGCCTTCCATGAGCTTATTCCAGTATTACGCATGCAGCAGTCATGGCACAGCCTATAGACCAAACACAGCTGTCATACCGAATGAGTGTGTACCAGCTGTCTTGCCACATTTGTCACAGGAATGGCCTTATATGATCTGGCCTCTGCCTGATTCACTTCCCGAGGCCATAATGCTGATAATGTGTGGCACTTGGAGCATAATCAATTTAGATTTTATTCGCAGAGTGATAAAATGGAATGATTTTCTTTTTCCAAAATGTAATAAATGAAGTGAACACATTGATCGTAATATTTGCTTGACTATAAATAATTACCACTGCCCACATTTTGAAGTATTTGAACTCAATTGCATGCATGGATTAATTTTTAATGATAATTTAATATCCAATCCGTCGAACATTTCAAACTTTTGGCAAGTAAAACTGACATGAAAATGCTGGAAGCCACAATTGATTGGGGAAAAAAAGGTCATAAGTTAATAACTGCTGAAAGGCCTGACAATGTCTGCGCTGCATCTGCTGTAATGTCGCTACTGATTTAAATTAACCGAAAGATCTAATCACAGAATGCAACAGCTAAACTGTGCTATTCATAAACCGATGCATCACAGATTTCTCTTGGGCCAGAGTACATGAAGTGATTTCTCCATGAAGAAATCAAAGAATGGGAAATTATTTGAAAGAGTATTTAATCCATATAGAGCCATTCCAGATCACAAGGTCATTGCAGCGTATGAAAGTCAAACAACATAATTAACGGTAAAGACTTAGGATGAAAGACAGAGAAAAAGAGAGCAGGCAAAGTATCAACATAGTTTAGTAAAACACACATAATTAAAATTCCCAGCTGCTCAAAGAGGGATTGCAGAGTGATGAGAGAGAAGGAAATTGAAGGGGAAAAAATAAAAAATAACGCGGCGACGTGTGCCTGGCGGGGTAATAGCCCTGCAGCCATGAGCTGGGTACCTACACCAAATGACTTTCCTACTTTTCATGCTGTGCGAAATGGACAGCACATAAAATGACAGCCATTAGGATGTGGCCTGTCTGCTACCCGAAAAGGGCAAATATAGTTGAATGTTTCAATTACAGTCCAGTAATATCATTCCTAATTCAACTAATAAACTGATAACGGTCTTCAGTCAAAACCCAGACAATTAAAAGCATACGTTTCTGTGATGTCAAAACAAAAGAACTCTTTACATTTTTGGATAAAAGTGGACCCTTGAGCTGTAATAATACATGTAGATCTATGATGAAGTTGAATGGAATTTGCAGGTTGGATCCAGTACAGGCATTCATCGTGGAAACTATCCCCAATGAAGTTCATTACCTTTAGATTTTCCCTTTACTCATTCTTCTGCCGTGTTTTCATGGATGACGACCTTTTACTGCATATCTGCTATGTAAAAATAACCTGTCATTAGTTTAGCCAGACAACACAACACAATACTTGATTAAAGTGCCATTCAAATCAAAAATTCATTGAGACTGATCCCCCCCCCAGGCTTAAGTTACAGAAAAAAATTTCCCAAATGAAGTTTCTTACCTTTACATTTTCCCTGTATTCATTCTTCTGTAATGTTGTCATGGACGCAGACCTTTAACTGCATACCAGCTGTCTAAAAATAATCTGTCATGAGTTTAGCCAGGCAACACAACACAGTACTTGAACACAGGGCCATTCTAATCAAAACAGAGGGAGAATGATTTTTTTTTTTTCCATCTGAAAGCATGAGTTCAAGTTTTTGAGTGTTTCACTGAGTGCTTATGTTAGGGCAATGAAATTACGTCAGTGCGAAAAAGAACCATCCACTGTTCAAATGAACTTTGTCAGGACCTCTCGCATACTGAATTAGAAAAAATATATATAAATAAATACAAATTATTCCGCCTGCATGTTTTTGCCCATTACCAAATAATAAACTAGTGATTTAATTAGTAGTTTACAAACTGTTTTATTTGTGCTGTGTTTTTCTTTTTTTTAGACTTGCTAAGTCAAAGCAGTGAAGACTGAGGTTTTGTTAAGAAGAACCAGCCTTATATGAAACCATTTGCTTTCAAATAGATTAATAGTGGCAGACATAAAGCAATCTAACCTCTGCCTGATGACAGAATATCCCTAGAGTTTGGGCAGGAATCTTACTATTAATCTTCTAGATTCACAGTTTTTTCATTAAATAAAGATGGATGACTAGTGTTCGGAGAGGCTTGGGTGATGCATCTGGTCAAATATTCCGAAATATGCTTGAAGTAATGAAAGTGCATACTGGAGAATTCAGAGAGTACTGTTAGCAAGCTTAGAAAGAACGAAAGCAACATCAAACTAGAATGCGCTCAAAGAGTGCATAGTTTCACCCACAAATTTGTTCCTGTGAACAGAACAAATATGGCTGCAGCCGCCATATTGGAATTAGAATCCATCCTAAATTGTAATGAAATGTTCTTTGGTCCAAGACAAACACTTTCACAAAATGCCATTGAAAACGAGTAAGAAATGTCAGAGATATTATCTGGACAAACAATCTAGACTATCTGTGTTTGTTAATTCCATGGACTACAACTCAAAAGTGTGATATTTGAAATACTAATGTTTCATTTTAGAGGATAGTCATGGTGAAACAATATGAAAGAAACTGAGAGAAAAAAGGTAAGCGGAGAAAAATATTTTCAATATGCTTCTCAGCGGCAGGTTTCTCACCAGCGCAGCGACGCCAGGAAACGAGCCTGTTGACCAGGTGTATCATTCTTTCAAGCGGAATCAAAGACATTCAGTGGTGTGCTAAGAGGTAAAAAATATCTCAGCGATCATAATGGGCTCATTATCCATTTGCAAGAAAGCTTGAGGAATCCTACAGTTTAGCCATGAAAAGATGGGCCCTCTTCGCTGCATTCTCACCGAATGATCAAATTTTCGTTCATACAGTCAATACACAAACTAACACACCATACTCAGATGGAATCTCAGAAATCAGACATCTGAGACAGGAAACATCATCTATAATGTGACATTTTATTTTTGCAGTGAAACATAAAACTGTACTGAAATCACTTTTATTAGAGCTTCTGAAACATACTGTTCATCTCCGCTGGTTGCCTCTACCCTGGAAAAAGGACCTCTGCTGATGCTTATGTTGGACATTACATCTGCATTCTACCATCTACAGTCCTGGCATTAGAAACACAAAGGTGCATTTGAATCATGCAAATTACTCCAAATGCAAACCAAAACTGTTTCCCTTTCAAAATGCCACTAAACACTGCACAATGTTTCATCAACTTGGTGCATTTTTCATTCTCTTTAAAACAAACATTGCCAACTCAACCATCGGTGCTGCAGCTGCCGCTCTTGTGTGAAAAATTTACTCCTAGTGGGGTTTAATGAAAAAAAAGAGAGAATTTAATAAAAGTTTAAACTGCATTTTTGCTAGTTCAGGGCTCCCCAGCGTAACAGTCAGTTGGTATCCATCAACTGCTCTGCACTTAATCGACCAAGCATTTTTTATTACACAGTTGGCTCACCTCACCTGACATCATCGGCCTAAAATGCGGTACAGCTTGCCAAGCTAGTTCAGGCAGACAACTCAAGATAAGCCCTCATTCTAATAGACACTCCCATGCATATCTCCCATTGCAAGGCAGGCCATTTAAGTTGCTCTCTCGCCCTGCCTCAGCAGCAAAAACAAGGCTCTGCTTGCTGCTGCACTGCGTCATTCTCTCTTGCTGCAAGTAGCTTTGTCTGATGCTGCATCACTCTTGCCTGCTGCTGGTAAACATCCCACCTCCAGCTCAGTATCTACTTGTGGATCTGATTTTCTGGCGGGGGGTAATCTAGACTCTCACTGTTTTCTTCTCGTCAAGGTCAGCATGCCATAGGGTGAGTCAGGGTCACAGCTTAGACGCCAAAGTATCATTGTAACAATTTGTTTATACTGCAAATTTCTGTTTACAAGGGACGTGGCTGACAGAAATGGCTTTCATTTTTTGGATGCAAAGAAAAACGAGCAGACTCAATGGTACTTCAGTGTCAGGTTTGCTGATTTATGTGAAAAAGGAGGCAGGATTGAAGCTGGATTAATGGTATTGGGGGTTAGTCTACCCCAAAGTAACAGTTTTTTACGATGTTCAGATTTGACACATAGCAAATATCATATCGTATCTCTCAGGATCATATCTGCTGTCAAATATGGCTTTTATGGCCTCTCTGTAGCATCAGTGCTGTTGGACTCGGAGAGGGTTATAAACAACAGTTATGATGCTGGTGGGAAATTCCTGCATGGTCGGCAAGATGATGTGTCTGCCTATTGTACCAAAATATGCTATGACATTACAGAAGCACTTTAGTGCCCTGACAAGGCAAATGATGCATCAGGAAAAATAAAGATGGCCCGGAAAATGTTTGTGAAGCGGTCTTTTTTTTTTTTTTTTTAGGGGGGGGGGGGGGGGCGGGGGTTCGTGTCTGCCTTTCATGTAGTTCAGTAATTGGAGAAAAAAGCAACAAAAAAAGCAAAAAAAAAAATTTCTATGTGTACGGAACCACTTAGGTGCCGTAAAATTTAACAAAATTTTATAATTGCTGTTTTTTGGGGTACATTTATGGTGGTTAAGATAAAAAAAAACTGTCAGAGGACCAATCTGCCCAATTTGTTATTTGTTGTTACTGCATCACATTGATTATATTATTATTATTATTATATTTGTTGTGGCTGACAAATGGAACCACAAGAAAGGAAGTCATATTAGTGCTACAAGGAAGACAGAGATGGGAAGGAAGGAGTCGTGCGCACAGATAGAGCTGCTGATTGAAGTGTACAGACCAGGACTGTTTATGACATATAAAGTGTCCCAAGCTGCTGAAGTGGAACAGGATAGCCCTAGAGCTAAACTGGGGAGTCATCTAAAGCCACATTTTGGCCTTTACTTAGGGACAAGGAACCTTGAGGACCTATGTACATTTTCACCACAGGACTACAGTGTAAATTAAGTTCCAGGGAGCTAATTGTAACCCCTTTTTGCGGGGTTGTACTGTCCAAAATTTGAGGACCTTTAGGGGTGGGGCATGTAGTGCTGATTGTCTGAATACTTGCAGCATTTTATTTAAACTGCAATTTTCAAAAACTTGCAGTCACAGAACAGCTTGTTTTTGGTTTTTGTTATTTCAGCTTTGACACATTAACATGGAGCTTCAGAAGAATTCATTCCATTGATGGATTGATGACAAAATCCTGGCCTTACTGAGCTTTGATCCCGAGGATATGGCAAAAAAGACTAGTAAAACAGCCATCACTTTTTAATTCGTCAGCGGCCTAATTTGCCGAAATTTGTGTGTCCTTTTAAGTAGGATTTATGATTTTTGTATTTTTTTTAAACCAAGGCCCTTTTCCTTGGTTGTCAATGATGAATAATAAAAAAAATCATTATCAAAAATTGAAGAATGATCCGGTTTTCAGAACAGGCACAACTGCAAGTAACTCAAACTGCTGGCAACAGAGAGAGTGGTGCATGTTTATAAATGTTCAAAATGCAAACATACTGTAACTTCCGTTTTCACTATTTAAGGTTATTTACGGCAAATGTTCAGTCGATAATTTTGATAAACTGATGGGTTCTTCTCGTCTCCATTATTTCATGCAGTTTAATAACATGTAAAGTTAAATGGAATATTAACAAGTTGATACAATCCTTATTTGGCATGTAGGCTCAAACCCTGACACATCCTGCGGCCTAAAGAGCCCGGAGAAGAGAACAAGGAGCATCAGCATATTGTCCGAACTCAGAGCCCGCAGGCGTATGCTGGAGTGGAGGTGGGATCTGCACTCGCTGCAGGCAGGAGTGATGCAGCAGTCACAGGCAGTGTTACTACCAGAAGCAGAGAGAGATGCAGGGCAGCAGCAGGCAAATGTGTGAGTTCACAGCAGAGGTGAGCTGCCATTTAGAGGGGCAGAAAAGTGGCAGGTATGAGTGGATGGTTCTGAGAATCGGGGCATGTCTTTAGTTCTCTCCTTGAACTCGCTCAGCAAGATGCCCCCCATTTTGCATTATTTCATATTGACCACAACAAAACACTACAGCGAGCTTTCCACAGTCATTGTGCTAAAAAATGCCACAAATTATAGATCAGAGAAAATATATTTTTCTCCTTTTCTTTTCCTAAGTTGTTTTCTCTTTTTTCTTTTTTCAAATTAAACTCATTTGGTGATCGATTACGTCTGACCAAAAAGGCTACCTCGGCCCAATAGCTTGAACCCATTCATAATGGTACTGTGCTGAAACAAATAGTTCACTTGGAGCTCATGAAAGACTCAATAAAGTTTTCACCTCAAACTGGTTTATTACATAGTTTAATCTTGCATGAAAAAGAACATGCAGTTCTCATTGCTCTATGCATGTTTTTTAGAGCATTTCTAACCCATTAATGACCATCGTGGAAATTTAGAATTTCCTCTACGGCACTGAAAGTACTTGCTGAGCATAGCACAAATCAATTGGAATTTTTCAAATCGGTCAAAGTATGTGGATACAGCACCCATTTTCCTTATATTACTATTTTTAGTAGTTGGTCAAATATGATAGCGGGGGTTTTTTTTTGTTTTTTTTTTTTTTGTCAGTTTTCATGAAAATAAAACCTTTTCCCAATTGATTCTCACTTTTCTGTGGGTGGAACAAAAATGCCTTAAATCTTACAACCATGTCATCACCTTAAATTAAAAGGCTGTATCTCAGGATCCGTAGAGAGCGGAATCAATTGCTTGGTATTATTGGATTCAGGAGAAGTTGTGCTATAAGTACATTCATAATACTTTAGTGTGTATCTGATACATAACCTGTCAAATGACTGTTGAACTTATTTGTTTTATTTTGAATTTTTAACCACTAAATATGACATAATAAATATGTTCTATCACAATTTTGAAATTGGTTATGTGTAGCCACTTACCCCAAGATGCCACACACTAAAAATCAATTTCCTACCTCATTCAGAACTCAAACTGTGGGGTTTTTCCTTAAGGTATGATTTTTAGTTGTTGGTCATTAATGGGTTAATTAACCTGGCCAATTTGGTTTTCATTCTTACCATTTAAATGTATCTTGCCATTGACCATCAGAGGTTTTACTGCCAGTGTATAATTAGTTATTTTAGATCTATGCCTACTGTATATTCCAAAGATTGTCCCTCTGTGGAAAACACGTTTCATTCACCGTTAAAAGTATTTCTGATCATCTTCATTAGTCATCTTCCACAGTCAAAAACTGTTGTTTTCCATCGCTAAGCTCACCAACAATTTCTTCCCTCTAAATGTCCATCTTAAGTTCTTCTGTTTTCAAGAATTTAGCTGCATCCTTTGATCACTGGTAGACAGAGAAGCTAATTTTTACACTCGGCTCCATAGTTCCATTTGAACTGAAGTTATTTCATATTCATCATTCAATGCTCTGTGTACTGAACCTCAGCTAACTGCATACTCTCTAGGTTTATATGCCATCACATCTAACATTGTACTACATCCGATACAACTCATTACTCTCGATACAATCTATTTGAAGCCGCAAATAAAAATTTCATACCATACATTAACTCCCAGAATCTCTATTTATTCAACAATGCCAATATGAGGAGGAATCAGAATTTCTTTTTTACAATGAAGTAAAACAAGATTCTTTGGTTGAGGCAAGATGCAAGAATAAATTAAAAGCCTACACACTGTGTTGCTGATGGTACCAGTCACCAGCATCCCAGTCTCCTGGTTTCTAATTAATTCATCCAAATGCTAATAAGCACATAAATTGCCTGAAAATAAATCTGTTGTGACATCTGCAGGTCTTCTGAAACTATGATTTACAGGATGGATAAATGCTTTTCCTGAAAATGTGTATTGAGTATTTTGCTACTACTTGCTACAATATCTAATGTGAATATGCATATTACCCCAGATTTACAGTAAATGTATGATGATGGTGATGATTATTATTATTATTATTATTGTTGCTGTTGTTGTTCTTATGTTTTGAGCATGCATAATGGTTGTGTAAATGTAATGGTCGTGCTTCGTGCTCAGTTCTGATGCATGCAAGACAGGAAGTAAAAGACAGGACTCTGGTGCTGGGATGGACTTAGTTGTATTTATTATGCCTACTGCAGAACTGAAGGTACAAACTTTGTAATAAAAAACAAAATAGAAACAAGGTTTCTTAACATTATTAGTAATACAGACTCTGGGCTTAAGCCGCTGTAACAATGTACTACAAATAGGAAAACAAAAAGGAAATGAGGTTCCTTTAAATAAAGTGCTGGTATAAAACAATAAACAGCACTTTATATTGAGATAATTGAGAATAATACACGGGATACTCAGAAAGTACATCTATACAAGACTAGGAATATAGCACAGGCATGTAGTGACAAGACTTTGCAAAGATTAAGTCCGAAGCTTGGTCTTAAAAAACACACTGCTACTGCACAGTGGAAATGCCCAACAGGTGCAGGTGATATTTGAATAATGGGCGAAGTGCAGTGTGAACCTTAGTAGACCGGTGAGCTGGACGGCTGGAGGCGTGGTCTTACGCATAATCCTGTCTTGGTCGGACTGGCCACTAATAAATTCAATAAGGGAGGAAACACATCTTTTCACAAACTATAAAAAAAAACTGGGTGGTAGAGCAGCTCACATAAAATCTTTATGAAGGGTAGTATGCGCTGTTCTACAAGGATGCTGGCATGATGTCCATCACAAAGATAGGATTCATAATGTTGCAGTTTAGCATTCGACTAACACTTCTAACCTGAATTAAAGGCAAGCTCCTCTAAACTCTGAAAGCAATTTTACTAATATAAAAATCCTGCCATGATTATTCTTTGGTTAAATATGTACTTAACCATTTGATCAACCTACACTCTGAGCGCCATAATTCCCTTGAGTTTGCGAGACTATTATCCCTGGTGTTTGTATCCCTGTGGATAAGAGAAAGCTTAAGGTCAGTAATGTAATGATATCGTATTTAGCAGTGCAGATGCTATTTGAAAATATATATCTGTACACCACAGTTACATAACTTGCTTGAAATGAATTTGGAAAAACAGTGTGAAATGAATGGATGGATGGTTTCATATTTGTTAAAAAAAGAAACAAATAATTTAAGCTACATGTACAGCTTATTAGCAATCTCCCAATTTAGGGCAGGGTGTTCATCTAGATTCTGCCATAATTGACTGTTTTTAATTGTTATTTTAATGAATTGGTGCACTCAGTGAGCAAGAGAAGGAAAGACAAGGCAAATTTAAATCAGAGCTGAATTTAACAGATATTTATCCAGGAATCCGTATGAACTGAAAGACATTTATTAATTTAAGTCTTGGCTTAACATCCTAAGGGACCATCATAAATCAAGCGTTTGCCCAAGGGTTTCAAAAGAATTGTGTTTGGATTAGAAAAAAATCAGGAAAGAAGCAAATTACTCTACTTATTATTCTTTGTTAGTCTGATAGGAAGTTGTTTCTGAGCTATTTGATTTTTCCGGCCGGCAAACACAGCAGATTGAAATAATCAGCTTATATGGACAGCATTTGGTCCTTAATTCTGCAGTTTGACATTAAATTTGTGGAGCTAAGCTCCAGAATCTTGTTGTAAGCCAGATTGTCAGCATAAGTCCTGAGCATGGTTTGAATCTCACACTTTTATATAATCTGACTTGCTACAGAGAACAAATAGGGCAATATAGAATAATCAGCCTTTAGTGCATGCTCTCAAAGTAAATCAAGCTATGATGAATAAGGCAATGGCTAAAATAATACAATGGCATTATTTATCAGATTGAGGTAATGGCTGGGCTGGGTGAGGTATTGCTGTTAATGGATCAGCCTGCTTGCATAGCTTTCCCTACCAATAAGCGCCATGACATGAATCCAACCTCTTTTAGATGCTCATGAGCATATAGGCTGATATAGACGATGGGCACTCAAACTAGTAATGTGTGCGTAGACTACTGATTACATTTCATTGAGTAATGAGTGTATATGGAAGATACATACAAACTAAATGAGTCTGACACTGACACAATAAATAAATGATTTGCTCAAGGTAGTGTATTAAACATAATAATTATATCTAGATGTTTATCCAAAGAGTTCAGGGAATCACAGTTCAATTGCCTTGTTTTCAAACTTGCTTGACATCACTTCTGTGCTTTGTATGATTTTTGTGTTGGACCTGTCAATCCTGACATAGCCAACATTATCAAAGCATTTATAACTATTTTTGCCAAATTCCAGGGCATCGAGGTATGACAATAGTCACAGATTTTGATATGTACTGGAATTATGATTCCCATCATTGACAGTTGTGGCAAACAGATATTTGACAGCCCTCGTCAACACTGTCAATGTCATGCACACCATCCATGGTGTACTCACGATGTCACTGACAATAGGCGCTCCATCACAGACTCAGACAAAGAAGCTGATGTAGCCGATGACATGTTGTACAAATACAAACCTTTAATAAATTGAACAATTCCTCAGGTATATCCGCGCTACTATTTTAATCTTGTTACCATGCTGGCTTGTTCTCCCATGGTTAAACACAGCAGCCTACATGTGTGTTCTTGGTGACAGCTGTCATTACTGCCACAACAGCCCTTTGTATCTCAAATGCTGTGGTTGCCAGTGAACTCTCATGATTAATTCGAAAATTAATGGTTTTACATTGATGTTTTTCAAAGGGGATGTTGATCTCTTTACTTGATAACATGCTACTTTTTTCCGGATCTCCAATGCTTTTTATATTTCCAGTATTTTCAATTGAAAAGATTCAGCATTAGTGATGATATGTGTAAAGACAACCATTTCTTTGAAGCAAAACTTCTTAAGCCTCCCAAAATCATACCCCTGCAGGGTCCAAGGTAATTCATAAAGGTTCATGCCCCCCTCAGAGTTATGAAGACACATCTTGTGCAGACAAGGAATACAGGGGGAAAAAAGCAAATAATGGACCTACCCACCCAATGCAGGTCTCTAGTTACCTGTGATGAAACACTATCAGATGAGGTTAATCAGGATATTCAGTTACATGATACTGAGACTTTCAATGCAATTTCAATAAATCAGTTCATACGTTACAAATAAATTCATATCTGTAACGGTTTACTGTCAGCGAATAATTCTGAAATGCTCATCTGAATAACATAAAAGTGGATTGTTTCTGCTGCTCCATGTGTACGTTGCAATATCCTCATTGAGCTACTCCTTGATCAATAGCAATAAATGACCTGTCCTTTCATCGGTTCGACAGCACAGTGATATTTCACAATAAACACTTGCGTAAAATGAGGGAACCTCCATGACCCTGAGTGAACTTAGCAAAATATCCTGAGGGCTCATTGGGGCTAAACTGAAGCCTTCGCCTTCAATTAGCAAAGTCAGCGTGCTGTTGTAAATATTTTACCTGTCATTCTTGGACCGGAGAGGAGTTGAGAAGATGCAGAACGACAGCTGTAGCCATGATTTCCTGAAGAGGGACGAGTGAGTTCCTCCGCACTAGCATGCGCTTTGTGATGTGATACTGGCCAGCTTGTCATACTGTCATGCTCTGTCAGACAAATTAATCAAAAAATGAATGAAAGGCTCAGAATAGGTATCATGGTGCAGGAAGAGGAAATGTTTAAAAGCTTGCCTGCTGCATAATGTAAAAAGCAAATGCAAGTCTTGAGACAGGGGAGCCTGGCCTATCCTGGAAGGAATTGCCTACCAACTGAAAAACTACATCTTTACGGATTGTGGTAATTATTCTTTTTTCAATGTGTGATTTTTCAGCCTAGTGGTAGCTCCTGAACCGATCCCCGGATATAATTCGACAGAGTTAGCGCTAGAGTGCACACACTCTCTGTATCACGGACTGCGGAGACATCTGCTAATTGCTCCACCTTAAGCCCTTGCCACAGCGGCAGGCCTGCCAGAGCATGCGTTTGTCTCTAAGTAGTGTGTGTGGTGGGGGTGGAGAGGGCTGTGGGGAAGTTTGGCACCCTTTACCGAGCAGAAGGCCTGTGAGCTGAGCGAAAGCCCACCCAACCTTGAAAACCTGAAGCCTACCACATGCCAGCCGCTGTCAAGCTATCCACACTCTTCCAAGGCTTTAATTGAGGGAGTTTTGCCCTAGTGAAAACAAGGGTTTCACCTCAGTGGTGTCCAGGGATCTCATGTTAGATTTGACATTCTCCTATTTATTTTGCCTGCTGGACTCCTATAGCTAATGTGACCTCAGACTCAGGCTACTGTAAATATCCTTGAGGTAAGCCCATCATTTCCAGTATCATCCAAAAAGTTTGAGCATCTGTAAAAAGGCTCCTAAGAAAAACCAATAAGTGCAATGTAATATATTAATATATTAATATGAAATATATTTCTTATTTTAATTTATAGGTTTGATGCTAATCTGTGCTAGATTTGTGACAGCACAGCATTGATTTACCATCTCTGTAAAATGTATGTTGGGCTGGTACAATGCACATTCAAAATAATCCCTCAAGCAAGAATCAGAAATCATAGTTTGCAAGGTTTCTATTCAAATCGACAGGACAAAAGGGCATTGAAACCCTGCTTTCTGTAGTTGCATGCATTCGCACTTTGTATTACCAAGACAGATGAAATTACCTATAGCAAATTGTATGCACCTTAAAAAAGTAACTTACAGAACCAAAATGTTGCATGGCAGTGGTTCTCAAACACTTCTCTGTGTAGGCTGGTTTTGGTTATGACCACAGTTACCAGTCAAGGATGTTCACAGGCTTTTGATTTTCCTTAATTAGGTGTTTGTAATATTCAGAGCAATTATTTGGCCCTTTCAGCCACATTTTGACTTAAATAGTCATGCATGTATATATATATATATATATATATATATATATATATATATATATATATATATATATATATATATATATATGCACAAACTGGCACTAACAAGGACAGGAGTGGGAGGCCCCGATGCACAACTGTGCAAGAAGACAAATATCTGAGGATGTGTACTTTAAGAGAAAGATGCCTCACAGGTTGTCAACTAGCAGCTGCGATAAATAGTTCCCATCAAACACCAGTTTCAGTAATAATAGTGAATGTGATTTTTTTGATGAAGGCAGAGTTTGAAGGACATATTCATCATTTTTCATTTAAATCATTATTTCTAACTCAGACAATATCAGGATGTTCTGTTCATTTGCTATATTTCCTATTCAGACTAATTTCATGTGTGTTTCCATGCAAAACAAGAAAATTTCTAAGTGATCCCAAATTTTTGAGCAGTAGTGTGTGTGTGTGTGTGTGTGTATATATATATATATATATATATATATATATATATATATTCCATATTCGAAATTTTTGTAGCGAGAGACTGGAAAATCAGATGTAGACTAGGCGGGAGTCTGGGTTGAAATTGGCCCGCAGGGCAGGAATTTTATTCAAGTTTTTGTTAACACACACTCATACACACAAAAAAGCAGATTAATAGCACACACAGCAATGCCACTCAAAATGTGTGTTTTTTTTTAACAAAAAACAGAAAGGGAGGACGAAGCCTATCCAGGAGGCGGGCAGCGTGGTTTTGCAGCTTGGACTGGAAACTGCTTTTCAGGGTTTGTTTAAAGTGTCGCCAACTTGATGAGGCTCAGCAGGTCTCTGCATCTAATGCCCAGTCTCCCCATCATTGGAATCTTAAAGGATAAACAGCAGGTACATGATTCATCAACAGCTTTATGTGAGCAAACCTCGCCGGCCACCTCACAAATGCCCGTCTCTCTCTTTGGAGCTGTAGTCAGCTCTTATTTCTATGCGGTGCAGCTGTGGTTCCTTGAGCACCTCTGACCCAAGCCTGGCTAGCCTTGTGACTTGCAGCTGGTGGGAACTGTCCAGTGTCCTGCAATACAAGGGAGTGCTGAGTAGGAATCAGCTGTTTGGCCACTGTCCGGGGTGCTGAAATTCTGCTCCACACCGCTGACGAGCAGGAGGAGAATCGACCGTTGTGGGTGTGCTGACTTGGTCGAAGGGTGTAGCTATGCCCCGGTTTGCCACATTTCATATATTGGAAACTGTGTAATTACAAGGGGGGAAATGCAACCAATCAAATTAAAGAATAGTTCCTAATTGGTGAAATTATGACAACAATATTGTGAAAACTAACCATATCAGGCAAGCAAAAGTCAAACCAGTGTTACGTAATATCTCTGATACAAAGTAAAGTAAGCATTTTGAAAGGACTCAAAACATTTGTGCCCAGCAACCTATTTGGAGCTTACTGATTGCCTGTGTCTAAAGTCATCTGATTGAAAATGTTATTCCTTATAACTTGCAATATCGAAAAATAAACATTTAAATTGAAATGCTCCTAATAAATTGAAATTAAATTCTCCTAATAAAGACAAATTAATTTTCTGTTAAAATCCTACGACTGAAATTATGGTTAGCTCAAAAACCAGCATACGTAGGACCACGTTTGGTTTTATGCGGTATTTGTGCACAAAGTGAATTAAAAAAATGGAGTATTGCATTGAACAAATTAAAATTGGACTACATTTCCAATTACAAATTTTACCAACTGCAGCAAAGAAAACTACCATATGAATTGAGGTTTGTGTTTCTACTCCAGTGAATCTGATGTTGCTTCTTCCCATTTCCTTTCAAGAAAATCACTGGCCCCTAGTGAACAAACACAATTGAATAAATATGATTTACGCAGACTCCCAAACCAAATTTAAAATGATAAACTGTTGTATTTTTCTGTTATTTTCAATCAGCAAAAATAATCAGCATGATACAAATATAAGCGATCGCCAGCGTACTTTGCTGATATTATGACTAAAGGTATTGACGTGCGGTTCACAGGTTCAGTCCCAGGGGGCTACTTTGTACAATCGGTTTCATTATTTATTTATTTATCATATATTTTTTTGTTATTCACTTACACTAACCACATCACAACATTTTTGAAGGATGAATTATTCTTAATAGTGTTTTCTATGCTTTTAGGGATGATTTACCCTCTTGTGTCACATGCAAACCCTTTCAGCACATGGAAACAAGATACACAGTTGAGTCACTCTCGACCGATACATGTAACCTCTGAAGCTTGTATTACTCCGTCACCCGAGTAAAACTGTGAGATCAGCATTTGTCCTTGATTTTTAGGTCAAAGCTCATGTCCAAGGTTGCAAACTAATCCACAATATTTACATTCCAATCAGTGCATAATACAAACCTAAGCTGTAAATCCAGTAACATATCCTTTAATGACATGTACCTCGCAAGTTACTGGTTAAGCAATCATCCATCCATCCATCTATCCATCTGTTTTCTTTTGCTTATCCGGGGCCGGGTCTCGGGGGCAGCAAACTGAGAGAAGTGGCCCAGGCATCCCCCTCCCTTGTTGTGTCCTGCAGCTCTTCCTGGGAGACCCTAGACACTCCCAAGCCAGCTGAGGAACCCCAAAATTTTCTGTCTCTCAAAGATTTATGTTTTTGGAATGCTTTGAGATATTTTCTCTAATATTAAAATGTACATCCACCTTTTACAGAAGTGTTCTGTTTAGCTGGCTGCAATGTGTAAATAACAGTGGCAAATGATGTGTGATTGCCATGGTGAATACCATGCAGACATCTGTACAGCCAGTCATTGCAGCAAATGCAAATAAATTCTACCTTTAAAAATGTTCAGAAATGGCCGTTTGCCCTGTTTGTCCCGCCTCCTACTACGAGTTTACACGAGTAAGTAAAACAAATTTGATTGGGTGATATCGAGCGGGAGGGATACTCAATGTTTGGGGTGGGACACAGTGTTTCGACTCGGGCTATATTGGCATCCCACATCTCGCGTCTGAAGGGTAATGGAAAGAAATTTAAAGTTCACGGAGATCAGATAGTTTCCACATGCCATTGTTGCATCCCCAATTTATGGGTCCTGTGTCTTTTTATAGTCAATGTCGGTTTGCATCCCCATATCAATTCTGCTCTATATTTCCCTCACTTGTATGCGGACCCAAAGCAGATGTCTGCCGGACCCATCCGCACAAAGCTCAATTTTTATGGCCGTGCGGACCTCATGTACGTGTACTCAGTGTCTCACAATAGACTGCTCGTTGGGAAATCTTCATATCGACCAGCTTTAAATCTGACACCGTATGCTTGACTATGAAACCTCAAACATTCGAGGACAGTTCGCGCGGAGCATAGACTGTATATAAAAGAGATGCGGAGTCCGCACAGCTCACAGTACGCGCACAGTACGCCTGAGTCTGTGGGGGCCTCACTCTGGGTGACCCGTTAAAAAAAAGACTGTGGGGACGCTGCAGCCCCAAGTCTCAACGACCACAACACCACGGATTATGAATCATGAAATCTAAAGTAATGAGACAATTGTCAGCCGGGAGTAACGTTAGACTGACTACGCTGGTAAAACTAGCAGTAGCTTACCTACAACTTACAATGTGTAAGACACTGGTGTATTAAAGAGCAAATGTCTACGTTAGTGGCATAACTAGCAACTTACCAGTACTTTCAAAGAAGGTGCCTCAACAGTGTATACTGTCAGGACCACTGTATCTGTCAGGATTAGATCCTTCACCAGCCCCGCCGAATGTTGCCTGTAGTTTGAGAAGCAGCACTGTGTCTGGATCTCACTGACAGCCCGCTCTCGTTGAAGTGCCGGAATTCAAGCCAGCCGACTCGTATCCCTGCATCCGAAGTGAGGCTGAACAAAGTAGTTTCGGTGGATGGACACCCAAGCAAACACCTCCTTGGTCCTCCTCCAGCCATGCTAGCTCACGTATGCTAGGCTACATAGCTAGTGCTACTAACACCACTAACACTCACACACACGCTAACTCACAACCTCACCACATACACACTCACCCAAATGTGTCCCTCACTCACTCTCTTGCAACTGCACACTAGATACTAACAGACTACAACCCACAAAACTGCTCACTAAAACTCTAAACCACTTACTCCTGCAAAAAACACTGCTCGCTATCAAAGCTTCCCAGTTCTTCTCAGATGTTTGTATTAAAACAACGGTAGCCATTTGATTGACGTATGGCAGATCCTGATATCATTGGCTGATGAATTGTGAGCCTGCATTATCCAAAAAAAAACGAACCCACTTTCACCGCAGATTTACACGAAAATAGAATTTTGCACAAAGTTAGGGCTACATTGTCTGATAGATGAGTGATTACACTAATTTTAAGACCCATAGTGGGATCAAATACGTGTTTCTTTTTTGAACACCTTTCCCCTCTACCTTGAATCAGGGTTGGGGAAATATTGTCGACCTCTGATTAGTGTAAGTGGGCAACGTAAAAAAAAAAAAAAACTAAGCAAATAACAGGCCAAACCTGAATTGGTTAATGATTTTCAAAATCGTGAAAATTTGGAAGTTTGGAAGACCAAACACAAGTGCCATTGATATAAACAAAAAAGAGCAAAGTGAATTTACAGTACTTTGAGTAAAAAGTGTCAGAATGCAGTCAGTACAATAACTACAGTAATTGGTCTGTTATTATGCAGTGCATATCCCAGTGAAAGCAAAAATCCAATCACTAGCATTTATACACTCTTACACCGAAGTCAAATTATTCAGCTGTTTTATTGCGCTGGTGTGAAAATTGATCTCTTTTATTTCTGGAACAAAACCAACAAACCATGGTGTATTGAAAGTTATCCAGTTATAAATTTATATTTTCCCTTCATTAAAATCTCCATCTCATGTGGTTTCCTTCTTTAGAGATTCATTAAAATATTGTATAAATAGAAATGAAAACAACTGTAGCAACATTTGAGCTATTCCATCATGTAGCAAATGATTGAATCAGCTCTGTGCAGAAATCCACAATTCAATAATAATTAGAGAGCCTGTTTTTGTAAAGCATGCAAAGCCATTATTATATATGCTATTGCATTGAATAATATCATCATGGTGCCTCAATAGAAACTAGGTTAGCAAAATCATTTGAACAATATTGGGGAATTGTGACCCACATATGAGTAAATGGCTTTCTTTAAACAAGGAGGGGAAGAGAAGTTCACACAAATTTAAAAAAAAATAGCACAATGAGAGAAAGAACTGGAGGTTTGAGAGGACCTGAAACTAAACTGGCCTGGCACCCTGCCATGCCCATTCGGGAGTGGTGTACTTGGCTGAAATGAAATACAACAAAATAAAATAAATTAATGAATTGATAAAAGAACTAGTTAATCTCCTAAATCATGTTGTTTGCAAAGTTTAATTGATATTTCAGACCACTAGAGGTTACGGGCTATTCAAAGAGGTGTTTATGGGTGAAGAAATGTCAAAGCTTGTGAAACAACTTTTCCTGAAATTGTTGATATGCACCAAGTTTCAGCTCTTTATCTTAGAAAAGTCTAAAATGGACAACTTCAGTATGTCAATATGACCACCCTGTAACACTAAATTTTGTGAATACAGAGCTGAAATGCAGCCCCAATGCAGCTTATGCACTAAAGATGTTGCGTACAAGTTTTGTCAAATTTGATCAATATTTGTGTCCACGACAGGTTATGAGTCAAATTGTTTACAAAAGAGAGATCATACAAAACAAAGCCTACACCATCTGAATAACTGCAGATTTGCTGGCTGCACTCTCATGCTGTGAATCTCCCATCCCACCAGATTCCCACAGGAAGTCACCACAACAATAAACACAACTTTGAAAACAGACCCAGTTGAACCAAGAGTGATAATCTAAAATATAAGCAGGCAATTACTTACGGCACTGTAGGGAGTTTCAGTTATACTAACGAAGTTAGCAGTTAAACTCAGATCATCTACACTCACTGGTTACTTTATTTGGTGCATTATTTCTCCATAGAACAGCCTGGATGCTTTGTGTTATGGATTCGACCAATGTTCTGGGGGAAGAAAAAAAAAAACATTCCTTTTATTCTGGTCATGAAGATAGCACGTAACAGTTCCGGCAGTTTATCAACTGTAAATCTCCCATTCCTCTGCATTCCAAAGGTGCTTTATTGAATTGAGATCTGGTGGCTGTGGCGGCCATTAGGGTACACTGAAATCATTGTCATGCTCCTAGAACAGCTTGAGATGACATATGCTCTGTGACATGGTGCATTATCCTGCTGGAAGTAGCCGATAGAAGATTGTGGCCATAAAGGGATGCACATGGTCAGCAACAATACTCAGGTAGGCTGTGGCATTTAAATGGTATTCAATTGGTATTAAGGGGCCAATTGTGTGCCAAAAAAAAATGAACCTGACACACCATTACACCACCACCAGCAGCCTGAACCACTGAAATACGACAGGGTAGATCCATACATTTACATTGTTTGCAGCCTATTCCAATCCTACCACATCAGACTTACTAAGAACTGGGATTTATCAGACGAGATGACACTTTTCTAATCCCTGCAGCCACTGTTTATTGATGACTGGAGTGTAACTTGGTATGGCGTTCTGCCATACCATCTCATCTCATTCACAGTTTGACTGTGCAATCAGAGATTCTTATCTACCTTGCAGTGCTCTACCACGTGGTCATTTGAGCTACTGTTGCCTTATAATCAGATTAAACCAGCCTGCTCTCCTTAGATCTGCCTGATGTGAAAGATTTGTGTTCATTCTTCCCATGGAACTGCTGCTCATAATTTTTTTTTTTTTTTTTTTGCAGTATCCTCTGGAAAATCTAAACTAGAGACCAGTCTGGCACCAATAATTAGGTACGTGATAATGACCCAGATAACGTGCTCGAGCAACGAGCTATATTCCTAACGCTGTGGTGTAGGGCGCAAGGAGTGATGACGCTTCCTGCGCTTCTCTTTTTGGATTTCCTGGACTGCACAGGAACTGATGATGTAGAACACAAGATCCGCCATTAACCAGCGCTCGATTTTTTCGAATTGATCTAGCAGAAGTCTTTAAACTTTTTGTCCGAGAATTTGCCTCATCAAACTTTTCGGACCAGCTCAAAAGGTGAGTCGCTATGAGTTTAAAGACCTATCTATGTTTCAGAACATCTAATTTGGAGCATTCATGCAGAAAATCTCGAGAATCTGTGGTTGAGCAACGATTTGGTAGGTCGAGCAAGATTGGATGTCTGTGCCAGAAATCCTAGAAATCCACCGCAAAGTGGGTCACATAACCACTTCAGTATAACCTTATACTCAGCAGACGACCCGGTACCGACCCAAATGGTGTAGCACGACCAATGAAATGAACGGTAAACGAATTACGAATTAAAACGCAACGCATCATGAAATAACATAGCAACAGCGTATATCATTGGAAAGCTGAAAGTCTTGGTAATCTTTATAAACATAGGTTACAGTGAAATAACATGTTTTGTTTGCTAAAACAGTCAAATTACGTCTCTGTGTCACTTTTCAAAACACCCCCCGAAACTCCCCCTTGAATTGCGTGATCCTACCTTTAAACCGGTGTTTACCTCCAAAGCCTGTATCCGACCCTGGAATGCTTGGTCTTGAAATGTCCGTAAGAACCCAGCAAATTCGACTATCCACTGTGTTTTGCATCTACATACAGTAGATGCATTATCCAACTCAAACAAATCAGTTTCGTAATTAAAAAACAAACGCAAACTTTTCTCCGGTAAAAAATAAGACATTTTGAATAGTTCTCCGTTATTTTCAGTGGAATGACATAGCTATGCTGTGTTTGTTAGACTCACGGTTACGTTGACACCATTTAAATGTCTGCAGGACCTATCGTTGTCTAGTTACAAGTCTTGAAAGCAAGTGAGTCTCGCATGCACTGTAAAAAAAACCAAAGTTGTCTCCACTGAAAAAAGTTAGTTTCCAGGCTGGTTTAAAATTTCAAGTTAACTGAATTGTAGAAGGTATATTTAATTTATAATCTTAAATTCAGTTAATTTGAAATTTTAAGTCAGCCTGGAAACTAACTTTTTTCAGTGGAGGCAACTTTGGTTTTTTTACAGTGTGCATGAAATCGCACTAACTTGCTTTGATTGATGGTTTCCCCTAACAACCGGCAATCAGGTCACGTGATCAGATCTGGGCATTCTGATTGGTTGAGGGAGCTCGTTTACAAAGAGAAGGCACCGCACGGTTTTGTTTTGGTTTGAATCTGGTGTTGTTAATGCCATTTTAAAGCCATCTTTTTGAGTTTTTTTGAGGTCCATTATGGGGAAGAAAGCCAAAAGACGCCTGCTTACTGTGAAGAAAAGCATTGCTTGCCAGTATCTTGGGGAAATCTTCAATTAAGTTCTCAAAGAACAAAATGAAATGAAGAATGGCCACATCCTGGAAATATATCTGCACAGTCAGCGATATGTGACTAGGACGGTAGGAGCCGTATGTTTGCGATTCGGGGGAAACTGTGGCGTTACGCAATACCGGGTAGTTTTTCTCCTGGATCTGACACTTGAGAAGTACAGGCTCCTGACGCGTGATTCAGAACTATCCGAATTCCAGCAGATTTGCCAGGAACATTTTTTCTCTGTCCAACAGACGTGTTCTCATTCAGAGGATGTGGTCATGGCACCTGCCATGCCATCTGGTCATGAGCTACCTATATGTTTGCAATCTCTAGAGCCATCCACCTCAGCTGGTCATGATGAACCCATCATCCGATCTCCACAGCCATCCACCTCAGCTGGTCATGATGAACCCAACATCCAATCTCCAGAACCATCCACCCCTGCTGTCTCTTCTGATCCAGTCATTTCAGCCTATCCTATTAGGTCTGTTGTTGCAATGACACCACGGAAAGTCGGGTTGAAAAGATGACTACAGTTTGTCACTAAATCAGCAAGTGAGATGAAAAAGAAGTATAACAAGGAAATAGGCACACTGAAGGTTCAACTTAAGACCCCAGGTGTGTCATAAATCAGGCTCTTCAATGTAAGAACACTGCTATTGAAAATAAGAAGGCAGTCATTACTGGTTTAAAGAACAAGTATAAGAAAAACTCTTTAGTAATGGAACTTGCAGAAGTGAAGCAGCAGTTGGGTAACGAAAGGAAGAAGCACAAGAGGTTCTTGAAAAGTAACAAGGATGCTAGGGCCAAATCAGGGTTTAGGAAGGAATATGATTGGATGAAAGGGCAACTGAAAGAGAAAGTGGATACTTTAAAACAGTTGGAACATGAGAAACTGTCACTTGAAGAGACTGTAGATAATCTTACTTTTTCAGATGAAGCTACAGGGAATATATGTACAGCCAAAAGAGATGGGAAGACATATTCCTCTGCAACAAGGCTTATAGTTTTTGATTGCATAGTGAATCAGGTGCCAACTTGTAACATCCCAAACCTGATTCAACAGTTCGGAAATCGATCAGGGGAGACAGTCGATCATGTGCCACAACGGAGCACTGTCGAGTCAGTGGCTAGGAAGCTTGGCGTCATTGCTGAGCTTCAGACTGCAGAAACTCTCATTGAAAACAAGAATGTCACCCTTGGTTTTGATGCCACTACCCAGGAGGGGACGCACGTCAACAGCGTCCACTTCACTACAACGTTGGAATGTGTTGCTGCAGCTGTGGATGAGTTACCTATGGGGCCGCAGATGATTACGCCAATCATGTCACTCAAACTGTTGACAATATTAGTGAAACTTAAGCTTATTTTCACAAAAAGGACTATCAGGAAATCAATCATTGGTAACGTTTCCAATACACTTACGGATCGCTGTGCTGCAAATGGAGCCACCATACGCTAAATAAACGCTACATGGAAAAATAATCTAAATGAGTTGAACTGTCATCTGCACCCACTTGACTCGATTGCAAGTGCAACTCGATCTGCTCTAAAAAAACTGGAGGAGACACGAGGAGCTTTATGTGGAAAAGACTGTATAGCAGCAAATATTGTGTGGCAAATGAACAGACTCCGCTATAAGGATGGGAAAGGTGATCCCCGAGGGTTTGTCTGTTTCTTGGACAAGGAAAAACTCCACCATGGCATCCTCCCTAGATACCGTGGCAACCACTTGCATGTTCTCTTCCACATTGCTGGAGTTTTAATTGAGCATTTTCAAATCTTCCAGGAACTACTTACCAGTGGTTGTGGTGCATGTGGTGGGCTGAGGAGCAGTATCCTCAAAGATTTTGGCAATAAGACTGCAATAGTAGAGTTACAAGTACTTGGACTCCAAGGAAAATTCCTCACTGCGCCCTGGATGAAGAAATTTTATGTATCTGCACAGAGTAACCAAAATCACGATGAGGGGATTCTCACTGTCCAGAAAGTACTCTCAGCCGCGAACGACTATGCACAGCGACTGTTAGACCTTTTAACTGAGACAGTTGATTTGTTTGGAGATGCCCTCACCATAGACACAACCCTGGAAAAACTTAGAGGAATTCTCTGATGCCACGGACTGGGATTCGTCGAAGTATGAACTCGCTGTTGATTTCTTGCATGATGACGTCAGCCTCTCTTACTAAACTAACTCTTGGAATATCTCTTGTGAAACATGTTGAACTGAATTTAGGGAGGACATGGAGTAATTAAGGTTCTGATGGCTTCTTACTCATTCGACATACATGTAGTGACTGAACATTTTGGAAGTAAGCATGGCTCTACAACGCTCCTTAGCTAAACATGTTACACTGGAATTTCTACCGCTGTGATATACATGTAATTAGAAAAGATTCAATTGATTCTCAGTTAGTTAGAGGTAGGTGAATTCTGAAACGTATTGAAGTTATTATTTTACATTTCCAGGATTCCAGGAGTCATATAATGGTCGCCGTGCTCCATTTTATGAGGAAGCTTTCATTGCTTTGGATTCAATGCATCCTAATTGATTCATGAATCCAGTAAATCTTATCAGTTGCATAAGTGATACCATTTTATGGATCTTTTCATAGCTTCTCTGATGATTCACTTAAAACAAGACACTGACCATTTTCCACTGAACATGTTTTGCCATTCACTGTCATATCACTTTGTCTTAATTGGATTTACTGAATTAATTACATTCAAAATTGTGCTAATATTTTCATTGTGAAAACTGCCATAGTTTCCCCAAACCATGTTTGTATTTCAAATTTAATTTGATTATGTTTAGAAATAAGGAAGTTATGATGATTTGTTTATTGATGCGCGATCAGGAAGACACCAAATGCGAGGTGGAAGGGAAAGGGAATTTATTTGAACAATAGCAAAACTGGCACGAGGGCCAACAAAAATCTTGGCCCAAAGGAATGCAAAAAACAAACTAAAGAGAGCTTCACAGAGCTAGGAACGAAAAGATCAAAAAACAGCAAAACAAAAAGCCACTGGAAACTCCAGGCAGAAATCCAAGAAATAAAAGACTAAAGATATCTATGATAAGAAAACAGAATGCTATATACAAAAAAACTTGGTTATGAAAAAGCAAAGGCTTGAACATGAGCTTGAGCAAGAACTTGGGAACATGAACTTGGAACAAATTTGAGACACTGTCTGCCAGCCAACTTCCACCGCATCCAGATGAAGGGTAAGAAATCAAGACATGAGGGGCAACTCCTGGAGAAGGCGAAACAAGAGGCATGGCAAGATCATTGGACATGGACTAAGATTGGATGACAAGACTTGCTCATTAAGAGAATGAGCGTGCTCAGCTTAAGTACCAATTAAGTATGCAGTTTGAAAGCAGCATGAATGTAAAGAACAGAAAAGCACAGCAAGATCTTGAAATAGTAAAGCAGGAATCATGACAATAAACTCCCTGTCTAAATTAGTAGCATTAGTAATGTGCCTATCTAAGAATTACACCACCCAGTGAGTGTTAGTAAATGTTAGTAACTTAAAAACAGTTAATTTTCAATAAGCTTAGACAGCCCCGAATCCAGCACAGCACAGAAGGAAGGGGGAAACACCAAAGCCAACCAGAGCTCTGAAATGTGCGACAACGAAGGCACGAGGCGGAACGCAGACAAGCGGTGGAGTGGCTTGGCAGACCTGGCAAAAACAAAAACATGGAAAAGAAAAAACATGGACAAGGAATGTGAACTATGAAATGCGTAATCCTAATACAAGAAACTGTTAAAACTGTGACATGAACTGAGGCTGTGAACTATGAACTATGGAACATGAAACTGTTAAAACCATAAATGCTGTCCTGGCCAAAGGCCAGGACCCCAGAACACAACAGTGTATATCCTGTGCTTTAAACGATCACAGTTTTTGTCCAAGTCTAATGCTAAGACAGTAAATGTAAATGGTTGATTATGTGAGGAATAAAAATGCCACAACTTCCTTATTTCTTACCCAATTTTGACAATCTTGGTATCATTTTGGTTTTTGTTTATGGTTCTAATCAATGAACTAACTTAGAATTGATTTTAGAACACTTTGATTTTTTTGTCACATACCTTCAATAATCATTCCACCATCAAACTTACTTAAATCACTCATTTATTCCCTTTCCTGATGTTAGGTCTGAATGTGAAAAGAGTTTACACATTAGGGAAAATGTAAATAAAATCAAAAAGAAGTGATCTGAAAATTCCATTCACCCATTTCTATATGGAAAACGCCATAACACTGCATTATTTGATTCTTTAAGTTGTCAGTTCATTTTTTTTATTTAATATCAGTTTAGTTCAAATGAAATGACTGCAACAGGCTCCAAAAAAGTTGGCGCAGGGGCAGTAAAGGACTAAGAATGATGTAACATGTTGCAATAATAAGGTGATATGAAACAGCTGATGTAAATCAGGTGAGCTAACCATGTAACTTTAGAAAAGGAGCCACTTAAAAAGGCCTTGTCCCTCATGAGCAAAGACAGGTCGATGCTCACCATTTGATAACAGATGCGTAAGCTTATAATGTATTGGTGTGAGAGCAGCAGCATTCCCTAATAAAAATCAGGAGGATTTGTGGCATTTCACCCTCTACAACATAATTAAAAGATCTGAAAATTTAGAAAAAGGTGATTCTAAAATACCTCTACATATCTGTTTCACTTCCCGCATGCATTATATTTGCAAATCGCCTTCTTGCTACCTTGGTCTTTCTTGTATGTCCTGTTCAACTTGTGACTAACACACCATTTGGGAATTTAAAAAAATAACGCTCTTAATAAATAAGATTAAATAAAAATCAGCATCAAAGGGGAGGGTGACAGTTATTTGAGCCCCTGAGGACAAGGGTGGTCTAACTCCATTTTTCATAGTTTTGAGTTAATCTATGCCAAAGTTCAAGCCCTGGATAAAATTCAGGACACATGTAGGGTATGCCATCTGTTGTTAACCTGAGAGTTTATGACCATGTTTTTCAACATTACACAAGTTTTTTTCCGCAAAAGTAATGTGTCAGAGGTTACTAACTAAATTTTCTGAAAAAGGCCCTTTTTATAAGTTGGACCACTCTTGCACTGGATGTCTTAACAAATGTAACTGACTAAAGACAAGTAAATTAACACCTTAATTTTAATAACTCAATATCACTTTAAATTTCTGGCATCCTTGGACTTCAAATCACAAAATAACAAGAGAATACAGATCAAAAGTGAAACACTGTATTGTAAAAACTGCTGAGCACTGAGAAAGTAAGGACATCAGCTAATTTTGTTCCTCACAGCTGTCTTCGCTGTTATTATCTGGATGAAAGTTTGGACATCTTCATCTTCTTTATCAAACCCAGATAAAATGAGTGGTGGACAAGCGGTGCAAGGTTGACATCATTTTTCAAATTCTTGACTTTTGAAGGGTTCAAAGAGTTAGACCACTGTTGCACTCATGCTTTTTGTCTTAATGGAAATGAGGATAACTAAAAATCTCGATATAGTAAGATGCACCAGTGTGACCACTTATCTAGACCACTTATGCCCTGAATGGATGTTACCTTTAACTTACAAAATATGGGTCTAACTCAAAAATGGGAAATTTAGAGATAGACCACTATTACACTAAGTGACTCATTTTGACTGTAAGGGGGAGGGAATTGGATCTCGGGTCACAGGACCTTCAGAACAGTATGACTACACTGCCACATTGCAACATTTACTGTATATTTAGAAATTGATGTCTTTTTTGGAACAATCGTTGAACGTAAATGTTTCTCTGCCTTCAGGCAATAGTGCATTCCATACTCTATCAATGAATGCTAATTTAGACCAAAGTGCATATTCCATAAACCAAACATTGCTGTTGAAATTGAATAAGCAGCATGATATAAAAATCCAGTGAACCAATAAATTGACTATTTTTTCGAGTATTAAACTTTCACGGCTAATGTTCAAATTAGGGGCGGGAATTGAAAACCGGTTCCGACTTAGAACCGGTTCCAATTGATCAATTCCATCGGAATTGTGCACCTCCAATGTTATCGATTCTTCTTAACGATTCTGTCATTTCCCAGCACGACGTCAGGTCGCGTCCAAGTGGCAACCTGCGGGGCTGAGTGAAGCAAATACGGAAGTGCCAAAAACTGCAGTTCCTCAAATGGCCACTTAAGGCTGACAGCAGAAAGGAGTCAATCCTCTTTGACCTTCATGTTAAAAAGCCCAATTTTACAGCAAAAATAAACATATTTAGAGCATGGTTCAAAATACAGTTTTGGTCTCTATGACTAATTTTCCTCTCCGTGAAAACTGTAGGTGGAGTGCATTATTTGTCACTCACCTATTTACATTATATAAAGGCTTACATTTCTGGATAATTAAGGCCGTCTTCTCATCCGGTTATGGCGTGGCTAAGATAGAGCACAGGCCTACATGGCCCCGTGCTGTAGGAACGGCAAGCCCTGCCGCTAACCGCGGGCCTAGCCTGGCTGTCTGTGGGAGGGGGTTACTGCAGCTCGACTAGCCTAGCCGCTAACCCTTGGCCTTTTTTAGTTGTCTGTGAGCTGTTATCCTACCTAGGCTCATTCGGAACTTGATCCATTGTCCAGGTTCCGGACCGGAGATTTTTTATCGAAGTATTAGTATGATAATGTCTTGCTGTGTGGATAGGAGTCTGTGGTCAAATTTCTAAGGTAATGGAATTCTAGTATTATTCCATGTAACATAATATGTCTACACGAAGTAGCGTTAGTTTGTTCTCTTGCCAACTAGCCAGAGAATGAATACAGTAATCCCCCCAATTAGTTTTCGCCCAAGATGTCCAGCTGCGCCAATGGAAGTGTACGCCTGCCATAGTAATTATACTGTCATGAAGTGATATAATAGCGTAACAGAAAATTGTCTGAATTTAGGGTTAACATACTTTTGAACAAAAGCTGTCAGTCAGGGGTAGGAAACCCATCACGGCCTCCCTAACAGGTTGCCAATGTAGCTGGCTAGTCAGCTACAATATTAGAACTGCAAAAGCACGCTACCAAATGACGGGGTCATTTGCTGATGACTCCGTCAGCTGATTAGCTGATTCCCCGGAGTATTTGGAGGGCTTGACCGGAGATTGCCGTGGTTATACATCCAATAGATTCACACAGGAATATCTTATATAACTGCATTTGCCACCAATGGATTCATTCCATATTCAGTTCGATGACTGATGCGGTATCACTGCAAATAGAAAGGCTAGTTAGCTAGCTATGTAGCCAATTTAACATATCTCACGTTATCTTGCAAGCTAGCAAGCTGTCGCTAAATGTGTTTCTACACTAATTCCATCATCCACAAGCTAGCTAACAACATTAACGTAACTAATAAGCCAGACAGCAACTGAAAAGTGTCACTAAATAGCCATGTTTGGCTTTATTTGCTGTCGCTAAGAAAAAAGGCTTTTTTTCCCCAAAGTTACATCAATTTTACAACGCAATAAAAAAAGGTGGCGCATTGCAGTGGTATTGTTAGCTAATATAGAGGTCAGAGATTAACTGGGCAGCTGATATAATAACCATGGAGCCTAGGAGCCAGACACCCAGCTGTGTTTGCACTGATGAGCCCACGTATGCTGCCTACAGAAACTAATTAATTCAGCAATTACCAAAGTCAAAATTTTAGGTGATAATACTTGTGATCAGAATGTGCGAGAGTGAAGTAGGAAAATAAAGGTCCATCAGGTTTGTTGGTAAACTTATGTAATGCAATGTTACAAAGCGTTTGGCAGGCCATATTACCGTTAATGGGACCTGGCTTAGGTGCGTACAGGTCAAGAGCTAAGCCAAGCACCCAGGGAATACTGATATTCAGTGAGCCAACCACTTCAACTTCCCAGTGGTGTGCAGCGCTTTTTGTGCTACTGCCTCATGGATATGAACCACGCTCATTTCACAACAGCTTCACGAATATAAATAGCGGAAGACTGTGTAGAACGACCTTTTTTCCCCTCAAAAAACTACTCAGAAATCATTAGGAGAATTGATAAGGAATTGGATTGATAAGCAGAATCGACAATGGTATTGATATTGATCAAATCTTATCAATTCCTACCCCTAGTTCAAATATTTCTGGACCTGAGAGGATATTTTTACAGGCATACGTGCACGCATGCATGATTGTCTGCAGTTGTGTCTATCAAAGCATTGCATTGATTGTGGTGAACCTAACCCTGGTCTTAGCCCTGGCCCCCAACCATAATTTAATCATGCCTAACCCTTACCTTAACCTCACCTCAATTCAGACTTGACCCTTAACCTTATCCATAACCTCGAAAGTGACGTCTGGCAGCATTAAAACTGGGTTTTGGGCCCCATAACCACTACTCTTTCCGATAAGGTCAGAAAAGGACCACAAATGGTAACGAAAACACGCCTATACACACATGCACTGATACACACGCATGCACACGCGCGCACACACACACACATACATGGTACAATAACTAACAATCTTGTAGAGCAAAATCAGAAAAAAGTGGGTATGTCTGTGAGCAGGGCACAAGAAAGCTTAGCCTACGAGGACACAGTCAGTCACGATGCATTGAACACAAAGATTCCGCTAGAAAATCTGGGAAATGACAAATTGTGTACCTTTGACAACAAGCATGTTAACAATCGAAAACAAATCCTTCAGTAAAACCTCCTAGGCAGCGGAAGAGTACATAATAAAACACAATAAACCATAAAAGAACCAAGTGCATCATTTGACAGCATTTTCTGTCAACAGATGGCACAGATAGTTCTTTATCAAGATTCCTTGAAGCTGAGGGGTTTTTTTTGCTTGTTTTTTGTTTTTTTTCTTCTTCTTATTCAAATCTGTACGTCTGACTTCACAAAGCCCTCTCTCTCTACATGATTCCTGGATTGAGCCCGAGTTGTTTTCCAAACTCATCAGTCACAAATTGAGCAAGAAATCAGTTCAGGTTTGCTGCGATTGCAGGGGATGGGTGTAATGATTGTGATCCAACAATCATGAATGACTACCACAAACTGCCCAAAAGATTATTGCCACTGTCTTACACCCATTTTGGGGATGGATATCCTTCCAAAATTGCACAGAAAATGGACAGTATTTTTCCTCTCCTACCAACAGAATAACAATGCAGAATGACTCTTTAAAGCATGACCATGACCACACAAATTCAACAAATGCTGTGGAAAAAATGACTGTAATTAAGCTAACAGTTACAAAGATTTAACCTTTCATTATCATTTAATTTCCACTCATATTTTTCAGTCTTTTTCATGTATTAGTTGTCTATCACCCCTGCTGACAGCCAGTTCATTATACAGGAGCATAGTCCAGGATTAAACTATGTTCCTAGGCAGGTTAAATCTCTTACACATTGGAAAATCCTACTTGTGAAAATAGGCTCATCAAAAATTGATATTAGAGCACAAATCTGCTCCCACTTTAATGCAATCTGTGCTGTTACCGAACTAACGAACTGAAACCTGGAAAATATTTTTGTCATTCTTTCAAATACTTATACAATAACTGTGTTCGCAATCAACTACCACCCATAGAACCCTGAAAAAACTTCCTAAGCTTTAGCAATTCATGTCAGGAATAATGATTGTTGTTCTGTTTTGTCCTGCTTTTCAACTTTCTAATTAAATGTTACAGTGGGCAGATGAGCATCCATCTTAAGTGTGGTCTGACAAAGGTGTGACACAACCCAAGGGTTTTGGCTTCAGCATAGGAAGGGACGTCATTTAAACACTGTATATTTATTGCAGACTGAAAGCATGTGCATATATAAACACACACACACATAGGAAGAGAGTGAGAGAGACCATTGTTGTCAAATATAAACAGTCCATATATACTGTCAGCCCAATATATCCAAAAACAGCCAATTCTTTAAACTAAATCAAGCACTTCTGCTGATAGCTATAATTATTAAGCTTTTAGAATTCTTTATTCTGACACAGGTAAATGGATTGCTGGAATAACTGGTAGCAGCATATTACTTTTCACTTTCTTTTCACGTCTAAGTGATGCTCATATGCTTACAATGTTTTGGCTGGTGTCTTTTCTGTGGACTGGTGAGTAGCAACTAAAATGATTTTTGTTATACCAATATGCTCGCGAGGACTTGAATCACTTGAATCCAATAAGCAATATTTCAACCATTAATGGCCAGTACTGCCCAAAGTTATTGCCCTTTTCCAAGTCACCTCTCTGGCCAATGACAAAATGTCCCTGTAAACCACTTTTTGGGTAAATGACCACATTAAATAACTTATTAATTAAAAGATGAGACAAAGTGAGCTGCCCAACATTATGTTTGACATTGTGCCAACATCTGCAGGAAAAATGTTACTGATCAGAGCAGATGTACAGTTGCTATCAGCAACCTACACCTTGGCCAAATACAGTTTTTTTTCTCTCTCACAATTCATAACTTGAAAATTCAAGAGAATATTTCCAGTCCACTGTAGGTCAGGATCAATGTCAGAATAGTAGTTGAGATAATTATTTATTTCAGCTTTTATTTCTTTCATCACATTCCCAGCAGATTTAACATTTAACATTAGCTGGCATCACCTTTAAATTGTTTAAGTTAGGTCAAAAGTTTAAGGTAGCCATCCACAAGATTTTGCAACTCGTTTAAAGGTGCAGTCAACTTAGTGTATGAATACTTCTGATCCACTGGAATGGTGATGTGAATTAGAATTGAAATAATGTATCTGTGGTCAAATTTTGGGGAAAAAAAATTGTGCGTGTCATGCACAAATTAAATGTCCTAACCAACTTGTATATTTTGTTAACATGAAACCTGTGGATTGGTTACAAAATGAGTTTTAACTACTTCAATGTAAGTGTATGTAAACTTCTAATGGCTGCAGGTTTTGTCAGGAATTGATTTTTAAAACTTACCCAGGACCGGAGGCCCCAGCTCATGGAGTGTTGGCTAATTGAGTGTTTTGAGGAATATCTGATCTCGCAACTGCAGAAGAACCCTACTGCAGGAGTGAGATTTAGCCAATCAACCTTCAGTAGACTGCAGACGAAGACAAACTGATCAAACTAGCCATTTCTTAAAGACAGAGGTAGTACAACTCCCATACTTAATCCTTGTGCAAAGATTCAATATGGCAAGTTTCTAAGCAGTGTCATAAATATTAGTTTGGGGGCAATTTGACCATCTCTCAACATGTCCCTTCAGTCCCCAGTAAAACCTAAGCCAATGGTGCAGCCTTAAAATAAACTCACTTGTTTATGACTGAAATGAGGAGCAATGCACTGAGCAGTAGGCTATGTGTATTTTCAGATACAGAAAGATAAAAACATGAATTGGCTCCCTGTTGGTGTCGAAATCCCATTATAAAAATGTATGAATGACTTGTAGGGTGGAGGAAAATAAATACAATAAAATAAAAAATAACTGACCAAATAACTGGGTTGAAATCAAATGAAATGATTTGGAAAAAGAGGAGCAGCCTATGAAGTGAGTAACAAGGACATGACCACTTTGAAAAAAAGCGGCATCATGCTCGGAGTATCAGCAGCCAGAAATAATGGAGTGAGATGAGGGGAAATGGTTTGGAAAAGGTGAGCAGCACCGGCACTGGGTCACAAAGACAGGGCAGAGTATTTATAGGGTTGGAGTCAGATACACTTATCAGAATCACTCAGACAAGGGACAGGACTGATAGGTCGGCAAACTCAACATAATGCGCTCATTTAGCTGAAGCAGCCATCCTGGGGTGACTTATATATCGCTTGACAGCCGGACGTACCAAAACATAAATTTTTTTTTTGAAAGACTTCCACCTGGGATTTGATATTCCGTCCCCAATGACTATAAGGTCATTTCTCATAAAAAGACAACTAAATAAGTAAACAAATAAATTTAAAAATCCTGTCAGGTAACTATAATGAGCCAGCCCAGCAGTGAGAGATGCTGAGATCCTTTGAAAACTTTTAGATGGAGGGATCCTTTGAAAAAGTCTTGAGTTTAGTTTTTACGGTGAGCACCGCAGAACTAATCAGGACTGTGGAAGATAAAACTGAGCGGAAACGAACCTGAAGTGAATCATTCTTTGATATTTTAAAGACAGGTAAGATAAAAGGGAAGGAAGTAGATGACCCATTATAAGAGGGAGAGAGAAAAACAGTGTGTGTGTGTGAGAGAGCGACAATGTGTAAGCGCGTTTTGCGTGTGAGAGTTAAATGGGGGGATGGGTTGGTTGGATCATCCAGAGGCGATTACTGTCTGATTATGCGCAGTAAAATCTCAAAAAGTGCGAGTCCACATTTGATATTAAGATCTTCATCAGTGTATATGATATGCTGTAGTTGAGGACATCTTATTCAGAGCATTCAACTGAGAGCAAGTGCATTAAAAAGGCATTTTAATGTTCTTTTTTCTGAGAAATGCCATATAAATTAGCTGGGATAAGGAGGGGGAAGAAAAGGTTGGACAAATTCTGTAAACATCTGAACAGCAGTGTGTAACTGTAGCATTCGCCACACCTGTGGAGAGAACCGCTTTAGCACATCGAGACGGTAGCGTATGGCGGTTGCTGGCACGGTGTGCCCCCTCCTGGCTCAGAAATGCCAGCCAGCATTTCCAGAGGGGGCTCCCTTCAGAGTGTTAACCAAGCTTGGCTGCAATCAGCTACCACCTCATGGGGAAAAAGGCTTTAAGATGGCGAGACTGCAGAAGAGTCATGCTTGGCAAATGTCTTCCCCTGGAAAGGAATAGATAACTCATTTTTACATGCTCTCCCTTTGTGCGGCTGGATATTTTACAGAAGCAATTCAAGTTAAGAACTCTCAGGGGGTTACATTCTGCTCCCTTTCTGATAATGCAAATAAAAATCTTTAGTACTCTACCTTTGGCTACGTTGTATATTCGTTGAAGTTTGAGTGGTTGTGTGGCCGCAGTCCTTTTGATTGTATTTAGGAACTAGAAGGCACTCGGAGAGTGCATCACCTCTGCTGTGTTACAATTAGTTGACAGACGAGTTATCGGTGAACAGGAGTGTTTACGGAGCCTGGACAGAGCCTTCTTCACACGCAGAGAAATCCTTTCAGTTCATCCATGTTGTAGCTTGTTGACGGAGGAAGTTTCAATGAACTTAAACGAGCCTCAACAGTGCTGTCCCAATTCACGTAGAAATGCTCTAGGCTTGTGGTAATGTATTGGATCTTCACTAAAAATGAAATCACATCCTTCTTAGCGCCGTATCCGTCAACATAAAAAATTTTGTTGACTTCAATTCAATACTTGAGATTTCCCGCTGACTGATTAATGAACGAACAGACAGACAAATACCAGTGGAAATATATATATATATATATATATATATATACACACACACACACACACAGTCCTCCTGGCAGAGATATAATTAAGACACTTAAGTGATAAATACAAAAAAGAAAAAAAAAACAAGACAGGCTATGTGTCTTTTCCAGTCACAGTGTGATCATTGGCCTCAGGAGACTTGGATTATATTGCAGGAGCAGCATAACAGTAATTTATGGTCATTTTTCTTTTGGCTGTTTTTTTTTTTTGGACTCAAAATAATTCTAATTAACCAGTCCCCATGGACTTCAGTCACTTTGGACAGGGCCAGTGCGAAAAATGCGCTGACATCCTCCCAGTGTGTTGTATGCAAAAACTTCACCCGCATTTCATTTGGCATGGAGGTGAGTTAATTTTTTTTGTTTTTGATTTCTCCTTTTTTTCACATCCTGAACACAGCTGAACTGTTCAGCCCACTGCAAACTGACCTGCTCCCATCGACACCGGCGGAAGATTCTGTCTCACGCAATGACTAGCCCTCGCTTCTTTACACTCTGCAGTCGCATTACCAATTACACACTGCCTAAGCCATTGGAGGATCACATCGTCAATGTACCACATAGTTTGTAGAGCTTCACGTTTCTGGCTGACGAGAAGTGGTCGCTACAGAGCAATGAAATAATAAAGGAACAAGTCCTGAGAAGCAGTGGGTTACAGTGATTTTATAACGGCGGAGGGGCGTTCTAGGGCACGAAGCGCAGCGAAATGCCTTAGTGCCCCTCTGCCATTAATTGTGAATTGTGCATTAGTTGGCTAGCCAGCTTGTCAACTAGCCAGTGTTCACTACAATGGATGTGGTTACCCTACAAATTGCCCAATAAACACACAACAACAAAAAAAAAATCATCAATTTAATATTGAAACAGCGAGCTAGTTAGCAAAGTAGATAGCAAGCTAAAATGATATTGAACTCTGTAATGCAATAGCTAGCTAGATAGATAGCCAACTGGTTAGCGGGTTAAAAGGCTAAACTTCGCTAACACTGAAATAGCGAGCTAAAAGTCTTGAAACAGACATAACCTAACGAGTCAGTTAAGCACCGAGTAGGTGGTTGCGTGCAGGGATATTTTGTGCAGCGGTCCGCCTCAGAATACAGCGGGTTATAGTGATTTTATACATGGAATGCAGCTCAGCCAATCACATTTAAGGATGGGAAGCACCCGTTTTATAAAGAATTTTAACTGACTTAACCCCTATGATCCCTGGCGAGGCTGCACAATTGTTGCCTTGCCCCTGCGGACAACTAGCTGTTACCGGTAATGGCATAGCTGGGATTTGAACACCTCACCAGGGACGAATGTCAGCTGTGAGCCACTCAGAGGCCAGGATAGGGGGTGAGTTAATAATTACAGAATTTTTTTATTTTTAGGTGAACTGCACCTTTAAGTACCTGTTGATTCTATGAAATGTTCTAAGCTGAAGTGTGAACTTATTTTTTGTTGGTAATGTCAAAACTGTTGAGTGTAATTCCTTCAATTCAGCTGTTTTTGTAACATTTATTTTCCTGTAACGATCAATTATACTGTAATAGTCTTTTGGCCATTTTAAAAGATGAGTCATGGCATGAATGCCTTCTGGCCACCTGTCCTTAAAGCCCCAGGTATTTCATTTTTTTGCATTACAAGTGTGACAGAAATGGCATTTTTACTGTAAAAAAAACGTGCCATTATAAGATAAAGGCAGAGTGTGTTTTTATTCATTCAAAAGGTTCATTACAGGAGAGAGTGCTTCAAACTCATAAGGGCATGTGAGGGCTATTGCAGCCTCCTTCTCAATGGCAGTGGTTCTGCTAAGTAAATCTGAATACATGCAAGCATTATGTGAAATCTACAAGTGGGCATGATGGTGACAATTCATGTCCAAAGGTTGGGTCAAGAGAGTGAGGTGCTATTTATTAGGGAAACTCATCCCAGTGCCTGCGGTAAGGCAAGTGGTGCTTTTTCCAGTTTCTTTTTCATCCAAATCCAAAAGCGTGCATGTGCCCTGCGTGCCCTGATCTGCTCTACAATCTAATTTCTGACCCCCGACCAGTCCCTTCTCCCATGCAAAGGTCGACCTCCATTGCTTCTGTTTTCTTCAGCATCACTTCAGACTGTCTTCCGGTTATCCTCTTCCTTCAAATGTTGAAAACCCCCATCTTATTTCCAGGTACACTGGCTTATCCATGATCTTCATGTGGCTCCTCTGCTCTCTAATTTATGACAAGCGGTGTTGATATTGATTTGAACCTGCCTCTTTTGGCAGGTCGCCACCCTTCATATCCACCTGTGATATTTCAGTCTTCATTCTGCCTGATGCAATTGCATCCTGCACACACACATTTACACTCAACAAAAATATAAACGCAACACATTTAATCACACATTTAGACAGATTTGTGAAACAATGTTTGAGAGAAATGGTAATATTGTGTATCTGGAATGCATTTTAGATCTTTGAGTCCATCTCATGACAAATGGGAGCAAAAACAAAAGTTTTGCGTTTATATTTTTGTTGAGTATAAATATAGGAAAAAAAAAAACACTCGCAGTGGCTGATTCCAGTTGCAATGGTCCTACAGGAAGAGTAATCTACTGACTGTCTCCTTTCGGTGGAGGCCATGACTATGCGTGTCGCCAAAGTACAACGTAGTTCAAGAACTGTAAGGATTTTAGTTTGGGTGCACATTTGCTCAAAAAAGGGAGAATGTTTAGGGGTTAAAGACAAAATATAAAATGCATCCTTTATGAATTGATCATATAAATAAAGGCTGTTTTTAATCTCTGATTTAAAGCAATTTCACCGCATTACCGCCTTTAGCATTGATCTCGGCATGCATTCCTCGTGGTATCATTTTGACTATCTTATGCAATGTCATAACATTAACTTCCAACCAGAGTTCCATTATTTTTTGGCTGAGATCCTGTATTGATGAAAGGCGAGTAAAACCACTGCTTAATGCCAACTACAGCACATCCCAAAGACTTTGAATTGGTAAGGATCAAGAATCTGGGATGTTCAATTCAAGCATGTATACGATTCCTCATGCTCGCTGAAGCACTCTTTCACTATTTGAGCCTGATGAATCTCGGCACTGTCATCCTTGAATATACCCATGCCATTCAGGATTTTTAAAAAATCCATTAATTGGTTAACCTGGTCATTCAGTACATTCATATGGTACACTAGTCTCAACTGAAAAAAGTTAGTGTCCAGGCTGCCTTAAAATTTTAAGCTCATTGAACTTGAGATTATAATTTGAGGTAATATTCAACTTACAATCTTAAATTCAGTCAACTTGAAATTTTAAGGCAGCCTGGACACTAACTTTTTTCAGTTGAGACAACTTTTTTTTTTTTTTTTTACAGTGTATGCTGACTTCATTTTATTGCTGTATAACATTGCAGAGCCTAGATCTGTCCAAGCAACCCCAGATCATGACATCCAGAGGGTTGTACAAAACAGAGAGCACAATGTATGACAGGTGCATCACTTCATGGGCTTCCTTTCGTACCCTAACACCACAGTCGCTATGGAATAGGGTAAATCTGGTTCGTCAGACCACATGAAGTTTTTGCTACAGCCTAATCTTTATGCACCCTGGCAAATAGAGTTTTTTACCCACCTCTCCTCGCTGACAAGTGACTTTTCTGTGGTCATGCAGTTGCTTACTCCAAATCCTGAAAGTTCTTGTCATGCTGCACATGTGGAAATGCTTTTACTTCCACAATTAGACACAGCCATGAGTGAGTGCATCTGTTTTTTTTTTTTCTCGATGCGACTGCAGGCATTTTAGTGATCGTCAATCACGATCATGATCATTTATGATTTTTTCCGACCCATTTCTTTAGTCAAGTTGACGGATCACCACCGTCCTTCCGGGTTTTAATAATGCCTTGGACAGTTTTTAACTGTGTTTAAAAAATGAAAAGCTGCACTCTGCATCAGTCTGCATTAAAAGAATTGTTGCCAACTGAAACATATTAATCACTGCAATAATGATTCAATCACATTCATCATGCCAAGTCTGCTTTCAACACTCCTCGTGCATTGAAGAGGATGTTATTGAATGTGGTGGTGCTGTAATGTTTTCTATATCAGGTACACCAGGTCAAACTTTGGCAGCACTACCAAGTCAAACTTTGAGTGATTAGATTTCCAAATGAAATAACTCAAGCGTGGAAATCAGGGCACATTTCTTATGATTGCTACTGGTGCATAGAGAAGGGCTGTTAATGATGTTGGTTGCCTATGACCTTTGTCACAGCACCAACACCAACAACTTTTAATTTAAAAAAAATTGCAGTAACTCAAATAACTTTAATGGGCATTGTGTGGAATTTGCCTCCAACCTTCATTGTACACAGAGGAGGATGTTACTGATTGAGGTGGCTCTGTAATGTTTCCCGCTGTGCCAAGCGGAAAATACTTTTTCACAGCCCTGTACCTCCTCACTCCAATACTTGATCATGCCATTACTTCATCCGTACTCCCCAAATTGATAACAAACTTAACTTTCATTTATAGATAAGTCATCTGGTAGCAATTAGAAAGGGTACATGGACTTTATGAATAAGACACTCTCCTCATCAATGTTCAACTCCAATTACTAATTTATTACGGCTGTTATTACCAAAATACTAGCATTTGATAACTATTTTTAAGTATATTTTATGAATATCAACAACTTATTACCATAACACTGAAGAACTTATAACTGATCTTCAAAATAAAGTGCTGAAGAGCTCCGGTCACATCACTATCCGACACTTACTTTTCTGCAACACATTATTGTTGTTGTTTATATATATATAAATATATAATCTCTTCCCCCCCCCCCCACACTGTGTTTGGGGGGAAAAATAAATAAATGGGGAATGACCTCCCAACGGCTGCCACAACATGGGTGGCCCTATGCTTACTTTGAAGATAAAACTTTTAAGAATGTTATGCTATCTTTGACTAGAGGACAAAATACCATTTTAATATTTTGCTGGGAGTATGTGTGCCAAATGGCATGAGGGTAAATCAAACACTACGTCAAGAACAGATGTGTGCTTAAAACAGTTCCCATTCATTACGATAAACATCACATTTCCCAGATGAATTTATGGAAACATATTTAAAGCAATCTGTGCTTACTAGCCTGATGTGTCTGAAGTCTTACCCAGGAATTAATTGGATTGAGATTACATTTAAAATGTTTTATGCTGCTATCACAAACATAAAGAAAAAAATGGATAAATGAAGAAATAAAAGAGACATATATGTCCCAATCAAGACAAGTTATCTCGAACATGAGACTGGGGGAGTTTTAAAATGCAAACACATAGCTGCATTTTTAAAATTGGAACAGGGAGAAATTAATCACTGAGATATTTTGATCAAATCAAATCAAACTTTATTTATATGTCACTTTTCGTGCAAAGTTGCAATACAAAGTGCTGAGCGTGGGCATATAAAAAAAACAAGTCAGTCAAATCATGGAAAACACATACTGACCTGACACACACACACATAGCTGCAAGCGGCAATTCCAGGGTTCAAGCCAAGAAAGACCATTAGTAGATGAAAGCCTAAACAGCTTAATTAAAAGCCACTTTAAGAGTATGTTTCAGGTATTTATGTGGACATATCCTGCAAGTTTTGTGGTGATAAGACTAACAATTTCTGATTAATATTCTGATTTGTGTAATACCACACCCCTTTTGCATTTGTTTTGCCACCTAGTGGTCGATTTGAATGAAACTTTCAGGCTGTGTTTCAGGTTCTTATGTGGACATATCCTGTGAGTTTTGTATTGATTGGGAAACAATTTATGATTTATAGTCTGATTCTGTTATACCACGCTGTTTTGTTTTGCATTTATAGCGCCTCTGAAAAGTCAATTTAAATGCAATTTTCAGGGTATGTTTCAGGTACGTATATGAATATATCCTGTGAGTTTCATGGCTACAGGAGAAACATTTCCTGATTTATAGTCCGATTTGTGTCATTCCATGCTCATTTTTTGCATTTATAGTGGCTCCTATATACTGATTTGCATGAAACTGTCAAGGTATGCTCCTGGTACTTATTTGGACATATCCTGCTCGTTCGGTGATGATTGGCCCAATAGTTGTTGACTTTTGTCCATTTATGTGCTAAGCCATGCACATGCTGAAGTTCACTGGTCAATATCTTGGAAACAATATGAGATTTAAACAAGCCTTATGCAACTTTTGATCAGCTTGGTCCAACCAACAGCCTAGGAGTAGACGTCAAAAATGTGTTTTCAAAAAATTATAAATGGCGGAAAATCCAATATGGCAGACCTTAGGGGTCCATATGGAAAAGTTGTAGAGTTTGGACCGAGCAATGTCTCTACCAAGAATCTTGTACATCAGACTTACAGCAAAGGAGTTATGACCTTTAAAGTGAAAAACTGTTTTTCTTGAATATTAGCGCCCCATCAGGCGAATTTGCATGACACTGTCAAGATATGTTCCTGGTACTTATATGGACATACCCTGTGAGTTCTGTGATGATTGACTCAATGGTTGTTGACTTTTATCCATTTTTGTGATAAGCCACACCCCTGCTGAAGTTCATTGGTCAATATCTTGGTAACAGAATTAGATTTCCACAAGCCTTAAACAAATTTTGATAAGCCTGCTCTAATGATGACCAACAGCAAATTATGAAGCAATCGGACCAACAGCCTAGGAGACGTCAAAAATGCCTTTTTCCAAAAATTCAAAATGGTGGAAAATCCAATACAGCAGATCTTAAAGGTTCTTTTAAGAAAGTTGTAAAGTTTGGTCCAAGGAATGTCTGAATCAAGTTTCATGCAAATTGGACGTACAGCCTAGGAGTTATGACCTTTAAAGTGAAAAACAATTTTTCTTGAATTATAGTGCCCCCATCAGGCCAAATGAGTTAAAATTGACTTGGCCAGCATTTGCACACAACTTCCAACCAATCTGCAAAATTTCAGGTCTCTATCATTTACAAAACCCAAAACCAGTGAAGTTGGCACGTTGTGTAAATCGTAAATAAAAACCGAATACAATGATTTGCAAATCCTTTTCAACCTATATTCAATTGAATACAATGCAAAGACAAGTTACTTAATGCTCGAACAGGTAAACTTTGGAATTTTCTGCAAATATTAGCTCATTTGGAATTTGATGCCTGCAACATGTTTCAAAAAAGCTGGCACAAGAGGCAAAAAAGACTGAGAGAGTTGAGGAATGCTCATCAAACACTTATTTGGAACATCCCACAGGTGAACGGGCTAATTGGGAACAGGTGGTTGCCATGACTGGGTATAAAAGCAGCTTCCCTGAAATGCTCAGTCATTCACAAACAAGGATGGGGCGAGGGTCACCACTTAGTGAACAAATGCGTGAGCTGATTGTCGAACAGTTTAAAAACAACAACCAGCTATTGCAAGAAATTTAGGGATTTCATCATCTATGGTCCATAATATCGTCAAAAGGTTCAAAGAATCTGAAGAAATCACTGCACGTAAGCGACAAGGTCGAAAACCAACATTGAATGCCCGTGACCTTCGATCCCTCAGGCGGTGCTGCATCAAAAACCGACATCAGTGTGTGAAGGACATCACCACATGGGCTCAGGAACACTTCAGAAAACCACTGTCAGTAACTACAGTTCGTCGCTACATCTGCAAGTGCAAGTTAAAACTCTCCAATGCAAAGCGAAAGCCATTTATCAACAGCACCCAGAAAGGCCGCCGGCTTCGCTGGGCCCAAGCTCATCTAAGATGGACTGATGCAAAGTGGAAAAGTGTTCTGTGGTCTGACGAGTCCACATTTCAAATTGTTTTTGGAAACTGTAGACGTCTTCTCCTCCAGACCAAAGAGGAAAAGAACCATCCAGACTGTTATAGGCGCAAAGTTCAAAAGCCAGCATCTGTGATGGTATAGGGGTGTATTAGTGCCCAAGGCATGGGCAACTTACACAAATGTGAAGGCACCATTAATGCTGAAAGGTCCATACAGGTTTTGGAGCAACATATGTTGCCATCCAAGCAAGGTCTTTTTCATGGACGCCCCTGCTTATTTCAGCAAGACAATGCCAAGCCACATTCTGCGCGTGTTACAACAGCATGGCTCCGTAGTAAAAGAGTGCAGGTACTAGTCTCGCCTGCCTGTAGTCCAGACCTGTCTCCCCTTGAAAATGTGTGGCACATTATGAAGCGTAAAATACGACAACGGAGACCCCGGACTGTGGAACAACTTAAGCTGTACATCAAGCAAGAATGGGAAAGAGTTCCACCTGAAAAGCTTCAAAAATAGGTCTCCTCAGTTCCCAAACGTTTACTGAGTGTCGTTAAAAGGAAAGGCGATGTAACACAGTGGTAAAAAGGCCCCTGTGCCAACTTTTTTGCAATGTGTTGCTGCCTTTAAATTCCAAGTTATGATTATTTGCAAAAAAAAAATAAAGTTTCTCAGTTTGAACATTAAACATCTTGTCTTTGCAGTGTTTTCAATTGAACATAAGTTGAAAAGGATTTGCAAATCATTGTATTCTGTTTTTATCTACGATTTACATAACGTGCTAACTTCACTGGTTTTGGGTTTTGTACCATCTCACAGGAATTTGTGAAAACTTTTCTGAAGTAGAAATAATAATAATAATAATAATAATAGACTAGCACAGAAACAATAGGGTTTCCACTAATGATAGAACAGAAATAAATAGTAAAGGTTTAATATTCATTAAAAGTAGTGCTTAAAATTAAGGGAATGCAAACTAAAAAGGTAGATCTTAAGATTATGTTTCAAAGTATTTATAGGTTATGGTGCCCTCAGACCCTCCGGCAGGCTGTTCCAGAGGTAAGGACCATAGACACTAAATGCTGCTCCCCCGAATTTTTTGCTTCGCAAGCGAAGAACAACTAAAAGGCCGGGGCCAGAGGACCTGAGTGATCTTGCAGGAACATATGTTACAAGCATGTGTGATACATATTCAGGCGCCAGTCCATTGAGTGATTTAAAAACCAATAAACAGATTTTAAAATCTATTCTAAAACAGACTGGTAACAAATGAAAGGATTTTAAAATGGGTGATATGTGTGCTCTCCTTCTAGTGTTAGGTAACATACGGGCTGCTGCATTCTGGATAAGCTATATCTTATTCGTAGCTTTCTTCGGTAGACCAGAAAGGAGAGCATTGCAGTAATCAAGCCTGCTAGTGATAAAAGCATGCATTAGTCTCTCTGTATCTGTCTGGGAGAGAAAAGGCTGTACCATTGTAATATTTCTAAGATGATAAAAAGCAGTTTGAGAGACATTGCTAATGTGTGGCTCAAAATTTAGGTCAGAGTCAAAAAGCACACCTAGATTTTTTACTAGACTTTAGATGTGCTCAAAGCATCTCTGTGTCTTTCCTTCAATAATCAAAACCTCAGTCTTGTCTTTGTTCAGGTGCAGGAAATTGTGTGACATCCAAAGGTTAATATGTTCAATGCATTGAACTAGTCTGTTAATAGGGCTGGCATCATCAGAAGACAGATAAATATACCGTTGAGTATCGTCAGCATAACTGTGAAAATTGATCTGGTGCTCTCTGATGACTTTTCCTTGTGGCAACATGTAAAGATTAAACAGCATAGGTCCAAGAATAGAGCCTTGAGGGACCTCACATAATATGCTGGTGTGAGCTGAAGAATTGTCACCAAGGGTGACCCCAAAATGTTTATACCCGACAGATACGTCCTAAACCAATCTAAGACTGAACTAGAGAGACCAACATAGTCCTGAAGTCTGTCGATAAGGATATCATGATCAACCGTATCAAAAGCAGCACTTAAGTCTAGAAGTATTAACATTGAAAGCTTTTTCTCATCCATGTAAATTCTTTGGTCATTTACGACTTGAACAAGGGCTTTCTCAGTGCTATGGTGAGCACGAAAGCCAGAAAGATATTTCTCTAATATAGAGGTGGAATTTAGATGGCCATTTATCTGCTCAAATACTATTTTCTCAAGAATTTTGCTCAAAAAAGGAAGTTTAGAGATGAGCCTGAAATTATTTTTAATGTTTTAGGATCCATATCACTTTTCTTGAGGAGGGGTTTAACAGTAGCAGCTTTTAGTGCTTGAGGGGAAAATACCAGTCAATAGGGAGTGATTGGCAATCGCTAGTACCTCATCCTCAAGGCAATCAAAGACGGTTTGAAAAAGTTAGTTGGAATAGCATCAAGGGAGCAGCTGGAGGGCTTAACTACTGTCCTGAGCATATCTTTATCAACAGCAACAAAACAATTCATAACAGGTATAGACAGTGGAAAATGGTGCACAGATTGAGTTTCATGCTATAAGCTTACACTATGGTGTCAAGACAAATTATCAGAGGAGGGGCTTATGCCCTCGTGTTCACTCTGGATTGACAGGAAGCTTATTTACAAAGAGTACACACTCAAAACCAGTTATACTTTATAGAACTGATTTCACTTTGATCACAAACAGCAAGAAAGAAAGCAGAGGAAAATCGGGTAAAAACTACAATATATGCATTATCTTTGGCAGTAATATTGATAGTAAACAGACTAATTGAGTAGACCTGGATTTCTTTGTACAAGAGATGCTATCCCCAGGATAGTTGATCTATACATTCTGCATCTAACACATATACACACCAACAGTGTTCTCTTGTTCGGGTCAGAGTGAAGGGAATGGTCTAGGATGATGGAGCCTGTATCTTATCCACTGGGCCAGATGCATCCTGAACAGTTTGCGAATAGCCGTATGTCCATAAATTAAGTTTCTGGTTCTCTTTATGTGTCCACTATTGAATGTAAATTCTTCAGCCTCAAAGAGTGTCAGCATGTGTGCACAGGACCAGAACATAGCCCTACTGTTTTCATATCCATGTCCTCTCGGGAAGTATTCTCCTTTTGTATTCTCTACTTGGGTCGTACTCACCTGTGTAATCATGTTCATCCGTATAATTGGCTTCTAATGGACTTTGATAGACTTACACAACTAAGACCCATAAACATTCACTTACCCAGCCAGCCGGGTAAGCCAGATTCCTCCTGAGATTTCTTCCCAATGGGATTTTTTTCTTCACCTTTTTTTGAGGATTTTTCTCCTGAATGGGAGTTTTTTTTTTTGACTGCAGAAGCTACTTTAGGGAATTAGGCTGAGCATTTGTCCCACTGCTATTCAGTAAATTTTCTTTATGACAGTTCTTCTCTAAAAAGCAATATGCAAATAAAATGGACTGAGCTCATGATTTTGCTCATTGCACAAACATAGCGGTAGAACACATATTAATTCTTGTCAAAGCCTACCCCTGATGTGCAGTATGTGCTAGTAGCTCTCATTTGAGCATGCTATTCCATTGACATTGCCATCAACGTGCTCCTGAAATTGGATGGAACGGAGGTAATGATGTAGGTTGAATATTGTTTTATAAAAAGGATGCCCTTGAACAGCTCTCAAATAACCTTGAAATATTATTTCAGCAAATGAGGTATCTGAGCTGCATACAGTCAAATGTAACTGTCACCCCTGGTAACTCAAATATCAGTATTATGAATTATCCAGCGTATTTTTACTCCTTTCCCCCCAAAGGGGTAGAGCGAGGGTATGAGAATTGACTTGGCCAATTTGGCCAATAGTTGGGCAATGACCCACAATAAATCCCATTAAATGTTGGAATGAATTGGGTCAAGGTCAGAGTCACTGAACAGCTAAAATATGTGCAAGGGGCTGGGCTGCTTGTGCCTGCCACCACTTGTTTATTATGTTTCCAGTTTTATTTTCATCATCGGGTTTTCTGTTTCTATTTTTATCCTTTTCATGGTGTCTCCACATGTTCTTCTCTTCCTTTTCACTTCTGTATGTAATCCCTCCCCAGTCCTGCGCTCAGGTAATTGTATTATTGTTTGTAACCCCTTTTATCGCTGCACTCTCACCCCCCCAGGATTTGGCCTGTATTTTCTCCAATTTGTCAAGCTCGTCGCGATAATATTTCAGGTGCTGTCCTCTGTGTTTTACAAGCCTTTTGTTCTGAGTTTCATTTTTTGACTTTAGCCTCCTTCAATGCCCGAATTTTGATTTTGGATTTCACTCAGTTCGCAACTGATTATTGTTTAGACCTCTTGCCTGGCTTTGAGGATTTTGACTTCAAATTGTAATTTTCTGCTGCATTCTGCCCATTCGGTTTTTCGAGACTCCGCCTTGGTTTGGATTATGCCACTGCTCATGGTTTCGGTGTACTGTAATCCTGCTCTCTGGAATCTGAATTGTACTGACTGAGCTCTCTTTATCCTTTAATAAACCTTGGGCTCATCGGAACTACTGTCTGCACTTGAGTCCTTCAGTTCTGCCTGACATCAGAGCAAGTGAGATCCAGAGCACAGACTATACGTGATGTCAAAACATTAAAAAAAAACTCTACAAACATGTAGAATTTTATAACCACAAAGAATTTTGAAAAAAAATAATTTGAACAAAAGAACATACTCCTGAAAGGGTCAAAAGGGGCAGATGTTTTAAAATACATCAATAAACTACTAGTGCACTAATTCATCTCAATTACAGTAGTATACATGTTCTTCTAAATTGCATGAGGGCAGCATATTTACACATGATTTGTTTATTATGAACTCAGTTTATGCTCTGTTTGCAAAGTAAATTAATTGATGTACAAGGAATTGCAAATTGCAATTTTAAGGTCTGAGCAAATTAAACAACCAAGCATGAATTCCCTTTATATCAATTCACATGAAAGAAAATTCATCTTAACTCGGGTTTGAAAAGCAAGAACCAGGAAACACCTCGTGCCCTCAGACTGTTACGGTGTTATGATTTAGACCAGAAAGTGCAGCGGCAAAGTGAAATCCAATATTTGGTTTTATTGATAGTAATATGGTATCAGTGGAATGGAATGCAGAAAACGAAAGCACAGTTCAGTTGCGATGTCGTGGGTGAAACCGGGAGGGCATCACCGATCTATGTCCAGTGGCTTTCTGATGTTGACTGCCAGATGGAGTTCACATTTCACCAGAGCTGAACTGTCCCAGGGCAGGAAGGAGTAGCTTTGAAGGAACACAGTTCCAATTCTGATGACAGAGTATAAATATGTCACACACAGCAGAGGTAAGGCAACTATGAGACAAGATAGAGCTGGGGATAAGGAAATGTGGAAGATGCAAACCAATCAAAAAAGACATGCGTCTAATAGACATGGAAGTTGCTGAATGTACGCACTAGCTATTGCCCCTTCTTTTATACTACCCCGATTTCGAAATAGTTGGGACAAAGTGTAAATTGTAAATAAAATCAAAATGCAATGTTTGATGGTGCGTTCTGGAACCACACGCAAGACAGGGAAATCCAAAAATCGTCCGAGTCAAGGCCAAAAAACAGAGGAATTGCCAAGCCACAATACAAAATCCAAAAACAGTGTTGACTAGACAGGCAGGGGTCAGAACCAGTAAGACGGATGAGCAGAGGTACAAAAACAGTAGGCAAAAGGTCATAGTCGATGTACAAAGCCAAGGGTCATACACAGGGCATTCAAACACAGAAATCGTGGTCATACAAACAAAGATCGAAATCCAGAAAGACAAAAACAATACAAAAAGGGCAATGGCATGAATCGAGGTTGGACTATCCAGTAGAAGCAAAACAATATTCTATGGCATACGAGGCGCTCTGCACAAAGAAGTATTGATCAATTCTCTGACAAAAGCTGTGAGTGAAAAAACTGTTTAACTAGACAAGAGGAAAGTCACATGCTATGCAGGGAACATGTTAAAACTAATTACAAAGGAATGAACATGAGGAAGTTCCTAATTACATTAAATAGGCAAAATCCAAAACGCAGACAGGGATCACGAGACAGCCTATAGACAAAACAAACAGATCCGGTTAGAGATTTCTACGTGCACAGGGTGAGTGGCAGAACAGTGATTAGACAGGTGCAGAGAATCTGCTAGAAGCACAGAAAAGTACATTGAGTGAAGGCAAGAGGCGGAGACTAGAACAGGGCGAATGCTGAGAGATTGTTAGTCAATTAGTAGAGTGCAGCTACACAATCCCTAGTGCTTGTTAGTAAGTTAGTACAATGTACAATGTTAGTCTTGGTTAGTAATTTAACAAAAACAACAAACTGTTATTATTAGTTAGTAATCTAGAAAAAGCAAGATGAAGGAAGTAAACAAGGTTGGAAGGAATGTTTGAAATCCAAGAAACCATTAAATCACCAACCATTAAACCATTACAGTGTGGCACGCAATACTGGGGCTGTGAGCAATCACATGACATGAGACCAGACAGGGGGTGACAAAGTGCAATGCATGGGTGGAAGCAAAACATGGGCCGGAATGTGACTGCAGGAATGGAATATGGCAAAATACAAAACATGGAAAAACTAAACTAGACAATACATGAACAAATCTAAGCAACCAAATCACAATACATACTTCAAGACAAGGTCAGACATAGCAAAGATCCAAATCCCAATCAGACAGAACGTAAAGAAACATGGCAAAACAGATCAGGGACATGGCAAAGCAGATCAGAATCATGACAGTGAGAGCAGAATCATAACACAATGACTTTCAGATCACATGAGCCATTGTTATTTATAATAGAACAAAGAAAACATTTCAAATGTTGAAACTGAGACATTTTACATTTTTATCCACAAAATAAGCTCTTTTCAAATGTTCTGGCTGCAACAGATCTCAAAAAAGTTGGTACACAGGCAAAAAATGGCTGAAAAAGCGATTGATATAAAAGAGAATCAGCTGGAGGAACAAATAGCAAATAATTAAGTTAAGTGGCATCAGTAACATGATTGGCTATGAAAGGGATGTCTTACAGAGGCTGAGTCTCTCATAAGTAAAGATGCGTGCGTAGAGAAATTGTGGAATACTTGAAAAACAATGTTCCTCAATGTCAAACTGCAAAGGCTTTGAAGGTCTCCTCATCAGCAGTGCATAACATCATCAAAAGATTCAGAGGAACTGGAAAAATCTGTGTGCGTAAGGGACAAGGCTGAAGACTTTTACTGGATGCCCGTGATCTTCGGACTCTCAGATGCCACTGCATTACTCACCAGTATGAATCTGTCATTGACATTACTAAATGGGCCCAGGAATACTTCAAGAAACCACTGTCTGGAAACACAGTCCGCTGTGTCATCCACAGATGCCACCTAAAACTCTATCATGCAAAAAGGAAGCCATTGTGGAGCATGATCCAGAAGCATCACTATGTTCTGTGGGCCAAAGCTCATTTAACATGGACTGTAGCAAAGTGGCAAAGTGTACCGTGGTCAGACGAAATCCAAATTTGGCACTCTTGTGGGAAATCATGGGCGTCGTGTCCTCCGGGCTAAAGAGGAGAAAGACCACCCCTCCTGTTATCAGTTCAAAAGCAATCATCTCTGATGGTATGGGGAAGTATTATTGCAAATGGTGTGGGACACTTGCAAGTTTTAAAAAGTACCATGAATGCTGAAAGGCATATAAAGATTTTAAAGCAACATATGCTCCCCTCCAAATGACATCTATTACAAGGAAGGCCTTGTGTATTTCAGCAGGACAATGCAAAACCACATACTGCAGCTATTACAACAGCATGGCTTTGTAGTAGAAGAGTCCGTGTGGTGAACTGGCCTGCCTGCAGTCCTGATCTTTCACCGATCGTGAACATTTGGCGCATAATTAAATGAAAAGGAGACCCAGAACTCTCCAGCAGCTGGAAGCCTAAATTAAACAAGGGTGGGATCAAATTCCAATGGCTAAACTTGTCTCCTCAATGCCCAGACGCCTCCACTCTGTGTTAAAAAGAAGAGGGGATGTTAAAAAGAATTTTTAAAAAAGCAAAGAGAGAAAAAACTATTTGCTGCCATGATATTCCTTCACAGTTAGGACCATATTTTAACAAGTAAAATACATTCTAACCGCTTCTTCGTAACGACAGACATATAACTGCTATTCTACCTCAGGACTAATTGGAATTTCAAACAATTCCATAAAGCAAAACACATGGCATGGTAACCCTCTTTGTGATAACTGAGATATTGCTATTGTCTTAGCATTCAGTTTATTATGCTTTAGAAAAGCACTATTTAGTCAAATACAATGTGGCCCCTTGGTGAGCTATACCTGTTACCATTAATCTTCACTTAATAATGATTTTCAACAGCATTACAAAGTGAGATACAAGGTGGCCTGTAGAAATGCAATAAAAATGTGTTATGTTTCCCTCAGTAAAATTATAATTATTTGAAACTAAAAATCATTTGGGGAAATAAGAAACTGTCATACAAATATGATTGTGCAAAGGAATGTAAACAGAGCCAACAATGTAATTCTCTGATGGAAAACAATGTTCGCTGATAAAAAAAATAGGCCCTCAATGAGTAAATGCGTCCACTGCGGATTGGTAGTTCACTGCAGGCTAAGTTTTACTTATGGACTCATGAACTTACAACTCGATAGTATGGCGTCTACTTGTGTATGCGCAGAAGACACAAAAATGAATATAATATCATTTGAATTGAATTGAAAAAAAGGGGCCAGGATATATAGCGCACAAGGTGTTGGTAGAACAAACAATTTAACATTGCTAATACACAGTATATGAGTATATGATATTGCATTGGGTGCAATTACCCTAAACCTTAGTACTAGTGGCTGTGGATTTTTTTCCCCTCCTGATTATGTATCCATGAAACTTTTGAGGGAAGAAATCAAAGAAAATGAAAAACTTTACATTTTTAGACCATATGCTGGGTTCTTCATCTTTAAAGCTGTTCTTTGAGCTTTTTGATGCCGGCTTCACAGATGTCAGCAGTTTCCTCAGCGAGAAACAAGCTGTGGGTAATAGAAGGATCTCGGTAGCCTGTCTGCTACCCTAGCTTGCTTCCTACACCAAATCTTATCCCAGACAATCCATTCATGATAGCTTTGACAGTTACTTTAGTTTCCCATAGCAGAAAAAAAAAGGCTGCTCAGGCCTGCTTTCCCAAGTGCCTCGGAAACGTCCAAGCAATATGAGAGCAGGCAAACAATACTGTTTAAAGGTTCTGTGGCAGCAGCAGTTCCATTAACTCTACAGAGCCCCAGTGCGAAAAATAAATGGAAATACCCAATCGAGTGGAAGGCAGAACCCCAGAGTAAGCAAATGACGAAAAGACTGCGCTGAAGCATATTACTTGATACACTGTCCGCCTTTGGTATTTACTGGAGCTATGGATTATCATTATCAACACTGCCTGTGCAGCTGCACAGTGCACATGTCCATTATTTTCTTGCCCATTGATAATTATTGCACTGAAATTGAAAGTGCCTTAGAATGCCTTAGTGATCTTGGAGGTCCCCAGTGTGGAACACATCTCTGACCATGGGATGGACTGGAGTGTGGAAAGGGGTTGAGAGACAACATTGCCAGTTGGGGTACTCAATCCTGAAGAGCTCCAGTACCAGTAAGGCTGCTCAGCTGTGACCCATCATGTATGGTTTTGCCTTAGGGAACTACATTACACAATGGTCTACCTCACGCTACACCATGGTCTTGGAGGGTCACTGTACCTGTATGGCTACTGAACCTGGAGAGCCACAGTATCTGTTAGACTCCATCACTGGGCCCTGCAGAACTGCATCACTCACAGGTCTACTAACCATACACCTGCAGGTCTCCTCTGCCCAGTTTCTGGAGTGCTGCATTACTATACCTGTAGGTCTCATTTACTTTCTCTCCAGAGGAGCCGCAGTACCAGAAGGTTTTTACTGCACTCGGTACCCAAACCTCTTGAGACTGGTGATTATCTTGATTGAGGGAGATTGACCTCCTTTTCCCAGTTGTGATAGAGACAAACAGATACAGGGGAAGGGGGTTGAAACCTGCCATATCTTCGCCTTCAGAGACTGCAATTGAGTTGCCAGCCTTCAAGTAAAGCCACTTGTTAAATCTTTTGGCATTGTGACATTTGTAGGGAGCCAAGCCTTCCTGGATGACAATGCTGACAAACTCTCAGCCAGCAGATGAGCAGGACCAATGCTGCTTAGACATTCAGGAGTATTACCTGAGCCAATAAACAGGGGGAATGCTACACAAATACGGGATATTCTCCAGCTCTGGGGGGGGGGGTTCATCATGCTGCCCATTCCACCACCCCAAAAAAAAAGTTTAATTATGAATTACAGGCAAAATAATTCTTTCAATGTTTCAATGTCTCACTTAATGCAAGTTAGTGATCCACTGCTGGACTCTTGCTGTGCCGCTGCCCACTATCTGCTGAAGTGCTTCTGTTGACTTCAGGATTATGCTAGCAAGCTGACTCAGATTTTATAATTTTCATCATTACATTATCGTTTAAAAATTATAAGAAAAAATTATGATAATTAAAATAAGAATTAAAATTAGATTTGATTAAAAAAAATAATAAAAAATTATATATATATATACACACACAACCCCAATTCCGAAATAGTTGGGACGAAGTGTAAATTGTGAATGAAATCAAAATGCAATGACTTTCAGATCACATGAGCCAATATGCTATTTACAATAAAACATACATAACATTTCAAATGTTGAAACTGAGACATTTTACGATTTTTATCCAAAAAATGAGTTTATTTAATTTTCTGGCTGCAACAGGTCTCAAAAAAGTTGGGAAAAAAAGTTAACTGGCATCAGGTGTGAAACATGATTGGCTATAAAAGGGATGTCTTAGAGAGGCTGAGTATCTTAGAAGTAAAGATGGCCAGAGGCTCTCTAACCTGCGAAGGCTTGCATTAAAAAAAATAGTGGAATACTTTAATAACAATGTTCCTCAAAGTCAAATTGCGAAGGCTTCGAAGGTCTCGTCATTGACAGTGCATAATATCATTAAAAGATTCAGAGAAACTGGAAAAATCTCTGTGCGTAAGGGAAAAGGCCGAAGACCTTTACTGGATGCCCATCATCGTCGAGCCCTCAGACGCCACGGCATCACTCACCGGCATGATTCTGTCATTGACATTACTAAATGGGCCCAGGAATACTTCAAGAAACCACTGTCTGTAAACACAGTCTGCCATGCCATCCACAGATGCCACCTAAAACTCTATCTTGCAAAAAGGAAGCCATTGTTGAGCATGTGTCATGGTTTTTGGAGGCTGGCGAGCTTTTTTCTTTCTCTCGTCTGGGACGATAGCGTTTTACCCAAAATCGAATTCTTTGGCCAGCTGGCATTAATTGTGGGCGGGGCCCGGACTCTGTTTAAAACCAAATTCCGCCTCACTGTCTTTACTAGACTGTCAGTGTTACATGGCAATTTAGCCGGTAAGGTCTCTAGCTAGAGAATTGTGTGAGGAATTAGTTGCAAAGAGGAAAGTGGTAGTTAGCAAGGGCATCTTACTCTCGTTATTCCTCTCTTTATATGCACCGTCTGCTGCCTTATCTTGTTATCTCAGTAGCCGAGATTTTCCCTTAATTTTGTTTCAGTCCTGCTCACTTTGCTTCCTTTTGTACCCGGACTAAGATCTTTGTCCATTGGAAGCGTGATTCTCTCTCTCTCCCTTTTGGTCGGTTTGTCTCTCTTATTTGGCTGGACTTTCTTTAGTTTCGGCTGCTGCTTTTGTCGTCTTGAAACACCAGCCATCACAGCATGATCCAGAAACGCCTCCATGTTCTGTGGGCCAAGGCTCATTAATAATGGACTGTAGCAAAGTGGCAAAGTATTCTGTTCAGAAGAGTCAAATTTGACATTCTTTTTTTTTTTTTCTTTTAAAAAATTTGGCATCTCCCATCCCACCCGAATCTGGAATGCCCAATTGGCAAACTATGTACAAAGCTTGCTCGTATGCGACCCCCAGCTGCCAACTCAGGATAGTGAAGACAGCTCACGGCTCTCCTCCGAAGCACGTGCTCGTCGGCCACTGCTTCTTATACACTCATTAATTGAATCATCACAAGTTCAGAACGATGGCGGAGGATACCCGGACATGAACAAACTTAGAATCTTCCTGACGAGCGCCCGTCTGGCCAACAGGAGGCGCTTGAGCAACAAACAAAGCTGTTTATTTATGTCCCCTTACCCGGCAGTCTCTTCCCAATTTGAAAAATTTGACATTCTTGTTGGAAATCATGGGCGTTGTGTCCTCCGGGCCAAAGAGGAAAAAGACCACCCCTCCTGTTATTAGCGTTCAGTTCAAAAGCCAGCATGGTATGGGGATGCATTAATGCATATGGTGTGGGACACTTGCATGTTTTAAAAAGCACTATGAATGCTGAAAGGTATATCAAGGTTTTAGAGCTACATATGCTCCCCTCCAGACGACATCTATTCCAGGGAGGGCTTTGTGTATTTCAGCAGGATAATGCAAACCACATACTGCAGCTATTACAACAGCAAGGCTTTGTAGTAGAAGAGTCCAAGTGCTGAACTGGCCTGCCTGCAGTCCTGATCTCTCACCGATTGAGAACATTTGGCGCATGATTAACCGAAAAGTCCCTCCAAGGAATACTCTCCAGCAGCTGGAAGCCTTTATTAAACAAGGGTGGGATCAAATTCCAATGGCTAAACTCAAGAAACTTGTCTCCTCAATGCTCAGACGCCTCCACTCTGTGTTAAAAAGATGGGATGCTACACCATGGTAAACAGGCCAATGTCCCAACTTTTTTGAGACCTGTAGCAGCCATCAAATTTGAAATGAGCTCATTTTGTGGATGAAATTGTCACATTTCTCAGTTTCAAAATTTGCTATGTTATCTCTGTTCTATTGTGAATAAAATAATGGCTGGTGTGATTTGAAAGTCATTCTGTTTTGATTTTATTCACAATTTACACTTTGTCCCAACAATTTTTGAATTTGGGTTGTGTGTGTGTGTGTATATATATATATATATATATATATATATATATATAAAACACCTTCTGAATATAATGCCTAATATTTCTGATAAAGGGTAATATTACCACTCTCCCCGCTCCTGAAATTATAACCACTGCATCGAAACTTCATTTAATAATACAACAGAGGTGGGCAGTACTATTTTTATTCCCCAGTAAATTTTTTACAATCATACTCCTGAAAAGAAAATTTTCAGTCAACCCTTCCTTTTCAAACCATATTTCATTGTTTTTGTAGTTACTAATATAATATTTCATGCCAATTAAGTAACTTTCTGGGCAAGTGGTGTTTTCATTTAACTGATAATAAGTATAAATTATAAAATAAACAAAGGCAAAGTCAATTTTTGATTAAACGGTGATACTCACACTTTGAGTTTTTTTTTTTTCAATCTGCAAAAAAAAGATTTTTTTTTTGTCACAGAATGCAGTCAACTAAAAAAACCCTACCAAAAAACCATGAAGGTCTGGCTTTCAAATTTACTAACAGGGACGACAACTGTCAATTTTGACCAACATACCAATCACCATAGGGTGGAAAGTGTGAAGTTTTTTTTTTTTCAGATAAACACACAAGTTTCTAAAATGTCTGCAGGAAACACACCAGAAACTAGTTTGGGACAGCCAAGACAAGTGGTTGACTATGTGAGAACTTAGCGCTGGGTGTCAACAAGCTGAACTCTAACCCAGCAAAACAGTGACAAGTTTTTCAGAGCCGCAGTCATGGAAATTGTAGCACTATGGCAGGCTGAAGCACAGATGTACCCAGGTGAAAACAAATGATAATCCACCGATTTCAGTATTCAGCAGTGCGATTTGCCCCCAGAACATTACCTCAGATATTTTCCAAGCATTACCTCCCATTTTCTGAAAATAACTATACTTTTTACACACCACTGGGTACCATTACTCTCCACTGTGGAGATAGAGCAGTTAACAGAGAGAGAGAGAGCAAAGGCCTTTACGTTTCACGCAACACCATTGCATACTGAAGATGAAGCCACTTTGCGGCAGTCCTGAGGTTCCCTCCAAGTTATATATTAAAAGTTATCAGGATATTAGGTTTTTTAGACAGGCAGATCCAGGATTGAAAGACCCTGGACTCTGCCAGTCAGTATTTGTCCATATATTTGATTAATTAGCACTGGTTTTACAAGCAGACTTCAGCAAATTGAGATTGTTGGTTGCTAAATGTGCTAATCTATGTCTGTGATGGAAAACAGGGAATGTACACTGGCATCGATTTGTTTAGTCAACATTAAGGACAAAGTGTTGATAGAAATCAAATCCGAAAGACTTCTGGTGAGAATGATCAGGCCCACATTCAATCAGCATTTGTCCTTATCTGGGCTGCTTGGCGGCTCATCCCGTTAAATTACCGTTTCATTGTGTGGATGCCAACTACGGTTAGCAGCTGTGTGGAGTACCCGATATTTTGTTTAGAGTCTTTATCTTAATAACTAAATACCAGACTCAAGCAAAAGACAGACACGGCTGTATTTTCCTGTCCATAAGATCTGCTGTCACACGGCCAGATCTTGGGTGGGGGAGGGGGCGGTGTCCTGGGTTCCGGAAACCCCCCCGCCCCCTGCCCTGAGCATGTACCTTCAAAGTAAGCAAAAAATAAATAAAAATCCTCACAGGAATACCCAGCCGCACGGGGAAAAAAAAAGTTATCCATACGCAATAGTGGATGTAGTCTCACAGCTGAGTCAACTGGGGGCACCTACGCAGGGGAAATCACTGGTGCTACGCCAGTTACTTCCCTTCGCGTCACCACTTCTGACCACGTGCTTTTTCACCAGAAAAACAACATAGCCTATGAGTCGTTTTCAAATTCAAGTTGTGAGTCTGCAAGAACCATGCCAAGGAATAAACCACAACGAAGACACAATGATCCGTTGCTATATTTCTGTGCTAAAGACAGGAGGTCAGTGCACATTTTCTTGCGTGATCTAATAAAAATCATACTCTCTTTGAACTCAAGGTTTGAAATTTTGTTGTTGATTTTTGATGAGGCTTTTACATGTTGGATATTTTCTCAGTTGCATGGGTGAAATCTTGGTGTAGATTTACTGTCAAGCTGAAAGGGCACTTTGTTTAAAAGGCATTCCTGTTGGTTATTTGAGACATTATAACATGATCTACTTTGGTTGAAATTGGATGTAGAATGCCTTGTAATGGCTCAATTTTTGCCTCAGAAATAGCTAAAATGCTGGATTTTTCAGGGGCTATTTTCCCTGAGCCCCCACAGGAGCGCTGCCCCTTCATCTCGTCAGGGGGCCTATGCGGCCTCCTGGACCCCCTGCCAAGAAAGTCCCCCACACAACTCATTTGATCTGGCCCTGTGTCAGGAATGACTGTGTGCCCATGCACGTGGGTTGCCCTTAAAGTTCAATATGATCATTGCATTTGCCAGTACATTGCAAATTGGATGCTGCTCAGAGCACTTGAATTTTTACTCAACAAAACCTGGTTCTCATTGATGCCGCAGTTTTAGTTTTATACTGTAACTGCAATCAGCAGATAAAATGCATGCAGACACTGGCAAAAAAAAGTGCCGTGTTGTCTCAGAGGGAGATTAGAATCACTGCATATCAATGGTCACTGACAATTTTTGCCAGCTAGTCAATTGCCAACAGTCTATTTGAAGAGCTCAGGTAGCACAGGAAGTGCCTTTTTCCAGCTGAAGCCAGTGCAGTGAGGCAGAGAAGTGTACAGTGACCCAATGGGCCGCAAAGTGAAAAGAACCAGTCGCTTAGCTGATTATTATGGGTACCGACGGGAATACTTGTGCTCCACTCAACTGAATTGAAAGCAGGTGATGTGACAGTGAGTGTGCGAGGATAAGGATTGGGCAGTACAAACTTAGAAATGTAAGGGTAAAATTTCACTGTTTAAAAAATATACAGAAAAATTAGAACACATTGAATGGCCTATTTGAATGCCACAGATGCCAGGACATTTGAAACATATCTTTTGCAATAGCATACAGTCAAATAACATTAATTCTAGCGATTGCCAAATTAACTCATGGAACATTTTTTGAAGACAAATGTCTGAAAAAGATGGGACAGTATGGACAGTGCAAGTAAAAAAGAAAGCATGATGTGTGAATCATCTTTGAACTGCATTACACTGGAAACAGCGAATGACAAAATATTCCAACTTTTACCTTGCCAAATGTGTGTTTTTTTTTCTTTCTCAATTTGATTCATTTTTTTAAAAATACACAACATTTTGAATCTAATACTTGCAACGCATTGGAAAAAAAAAAGTTGGGACCGGGCAATATAAGAAACTGTTTGATTGCTGAAGCTGGATTGTGCAGGTGTTTAACAGGCGATGCTATCATGCTTGGATAACAATGGCCCCGCTGTTTACAAGCAAAGAGTGGTGAAGTCTTGTCATTTTGCTAAAAAAATACATGACTGAATAATCCAACAGTTCGAAAACGAACTCTCAATTTGCTCTTGGAAGGATTTTCTCCCATACATGCACAATAGTGTTTAAAAACGTCACAGAATCTGTAGAGATCTCAGGGTGAAGAATGAGGTTTAAAATCAGTACTAAGTTCTACTGGTCTTCAATTCTTCACATGGCACTTATTTGAAAACCAACATGCTTTTGTGATGGAAATAACCATGAAAGCTAGGGCCACCTTGTATAAGCTTTGCAATAAATACCATGCATCCACGAATGAAAGTGAAGATTGTGCTACATGCTGGAGAAACATGTGTTAAAAACATATGGAAATGCAGCTGTCTTCTCTGGGCTTAGTCTCATCTTAAATGGACTAATGGACAGTGGAAACATGCTGGTCTCAGACCAGTCAACCGTTCAAATTGCTTTTGGTAATAATGGAAGCTGTGTTGTCTGGTTGTTGCTGAAGCAATGCACAAAAGCCAGCATCTAACATGCTACGAGGGCATGTTGGTGCCCATAGCATGAGAAACTTGAACATCAGTGTAGGTACCTTTGATGCTGAAGGTCATATGTTCTCTTCTGTTTGACATCTTTTCCTGGCACATCTGTGCAGATTGCACCATCACAATGGCAAATCACGGTCAAAACATGTTACAACAGCATGGCTACATAATCAGAGTGCAAGGGCTTGACTGACCAACCTGCAATCTATATCCGTCTCCTACTGTAAATATGCCATGCTTTGCGCACAATGAGAGCCATGAATGACTGAGCTACAGAAAACATATCACAAGGAAAAGTGGGGGAAATCCCTCAAAACTGGAATAACTGGTGTCTTCAGTTCCCCAAACAATTAATTGGAGGGAAAATAAAAGAAAAGATGATGTAACAGAGAAGAAGACACAGCCCTGTACTAACTTTTCTGGAAAAAAAAATACTACATATTGCAAACTTGATGTCCTTGTCATCAAAATTACCTTCATTTGCTGAAGAGTTCTGAAATGCTGCTCTCACTGAAAAAAAGTTGCTGTCAGTGCATAGATCTAATTATAATAAAATAATTTTTCCGTACTGTATGAAGCTCATTATTCTCTCGCTGTTGGATTGCGTGGGGGAGAATCTGTAATTGCCACTTGATTATTACTATAATTGGAAAACCTGTTAATAAAGGGAAATTATTGAGAACTACCTAGGACTAATTGTTGTCATGAAGGGAAGTATCTTTTCCCCTGAATTTTAAGTTCCTGCGGTGGCCCTGTGCTGGTGAATTTCATTTCTTCTTCACATGTTATGTCCAGTGTAACTTCCTAACAAAATATACTTTGAGAGAAAAATATCACTTTGTGACAATATTAGTGATTTAAAAAATGGCATATATAGCCACTACAATTGAATTGGTAAATTCAATAAGGGCCCAACACCACACATTTTCAACATGAAGTTTGGCCCTTATTGAATTCACCGATTCAATTCTTAATTTTTCGCTGCAATGGTGTAAAAATTTGGATTGCATGGGTCACAGAAGTTTTGGACATTCAGAGAAGGATGTCTCCAGGACTGTTCTACATACAAATTTATCAATGAATATTTCAATCAGAACAGTCTTTGACTGTAAAAACGTTGCCATTGCCTGCCAGTAGTTACACATGCTATACTCCGTCAACCAATGCAAGTGCAAGCTATAGCACTAATTCAGTATACTCCAAATTGAGTGGGTAGAATCAAGCAAAATCCAGTTAATGTAATTTTTGGGTCCACCTTTGTGTTGCATCTGACGTTTTAAAATTCTTCAGCCGTGCTCTTACTATACACTCCTTTGGGTGAAGACGTTTCTGAGAAACAGCACTTAAAGGGACTATGTCAGCCGGGGCGCATGCACGTGACGGAGCAAAAAACTTGAAAACGTGAGGCTAACTACTTCAAATTCAAGTGAGATGTAAGGTGTAAGCGTTTAAACTGTTAATATCACGTTCATCCTTGAGAAGCTTATTGAAATTTTTACCACAAAACTATCTTTATTGATCATAGGGCCTATAAGTAGCATTTGTTTGTCATAATTTCGGCTTTTGTAGCGTTATTATTGCTTTTAAATCAGCCTGCATTAATTGTTATGTCGTCCTATGGTGGCCGTTGAACTGGAAGTGGTAGCAAAAGGATCTTTGACAGTTGCATGTCAGACAAAATGTTGCGAGAAACAGGTTCTGCGAACATTTGACAGTCGTTTTAGAAAAATTTCCCGAAATTTCTGAAGGATTCATGCGATGCAGATTGAAACCACGAATTCACCGGTTTACCTTATCTCACGCTTACAATGTGTTTTCACTCAAAGAAATATGGATGGATAGTACAATTTACTCTTTGTGGGTTTTGGCGAAGATAAATGCGGTTACTCTAGCTATTTTGCGTTTGCAGGCCATCTTCTGTATTTAAAACAGTGACGAAGGTACGCTTTACACGCATACTAATAAGTGTGGGGTTTGTATTTCTGCTCCCTTGATATCGCACTGAAAATGTTTATCGACTGGACTCAACTACGCATGCACCCCGGCTGACGTCGTCCCTTTAAGTTCCACTTTTTAGTCACATTATTATCAATGCCCAATGCATGCCTCCAAGTAATACCTCTAAAATTGCATTGACGATACAGTGAAATTGGATACAATCATGGAGGCCTTCATTACTTATATTAATACCTGTAATTACTTTTTTCAGCGCCTTCCGGTGAAATTTTAAATAAGTTGTTCGTCAGTTTAAATTTAGTGTCACAAGTCGTACTCTGATGGCCTTATGTTCCAGGAAGATGAAAAATATGGGCAACCTTAATAAAATGACATTCCCACCAGTACCATCTAATTTACTTGGAAAACCCCCCTGTCCTGTTGATATTTATCTTGAGGCACAGTTTCATGTTGGGCAGGCAGGAAATTTCCGGTTAGTTCTTGCGCCTGGAGGATAAAAAGGTATAGAGATCACAATCTGCCTGAACACGTATAGTCAGCTGTAGTGCAAAAACAAAAATTGGCCTTGGTATTTTGTCTCTGTGTCTCTGTCAGGTTTGATAGAGTCATCTTTAAGCCCAAGATTGTAAACAAATTTCTAAAACAGCTTGAACTGGACAAGGCTTCAGGTCCCGATCAGATACCTGCCAGAATACTCAAAGAATGCAGTTCTGAACTTGCCAGCCCTTTAAATTGGCTTTTCCAATTATGTTTTACAAAAGGAATGTTTCTGAGTAAAGGGAAATCGGCTAACATTACGCCCATACACAAGCGCGATTCAAATTCTAATTGGTCAAAGTATAGGCCCATTTTGCTTTTAAACATAATAAACAAAATTCTGGAATCGGTGATTAGCATGCAACTACAGGGCCATCCACTGAAGCACAACCCTCTATCTAAAAGACAGTTTGAATTTCGACCTGACCATAGCACCGCAGATCTTCTCACCATCCTATCCCAGGAGTGGAACTACACACTCGACAAAGGAGGAGAGGTTTGTGTCATTGCTCTGGACATAAAAGGAGCATTCAATAAAGAATGGCACAATGGTCTCCTCTCCAAACTTGGTTCAAAGGGAATCTGTGGGACAGTAGTACTCACATGGATTAAGGACTATCTCTCTGATACGTCAATTTCAGTCATACATTCAGGTCAATCTTCAGAAGCTCATCCAATTAATGCATTGGTGCCACAGTGTTCTGTTCTTGGACCCCTTCTATTTTCTATATACATAGATGACCTTGTCAATGTGTGCGAGAATGAACTCTACCTGTATGCAGACAACTCAACACTCTTCGCCCGAATTTGGTCGACAGACAATGTTGCTAACCTCAACAACAGCCTCAACAGGGATCTTACTAGGATCAAATCCTGGACAGACAAAGAGAAAGTGACGTTTGAACCTTAAAAGTGCAAGTCCACGGTATTTTCTAGAAAACATACCCCATCTAAAGTAGATCGCTTCTTCGGAGATAGCTAACTTTAAGTCAATGACGTGATTGAAATTCTGGGTGTGGTAATAGACAAGAAGCTGACATGGGCTACGTATGTTCAGTCAGTCACCTCAAAAGCTGGCCAGAGACTTGGAGCACTGTGGAGAGCATCAAGTAAGATAGATCCCAAAGGCTGAGCAATTGTTTACAAAGCAGAAGTCAGATGTGTCATGGAATATGCACCTTCATGCTGGGTCAATGCCTCCGCCACTACCCTTGCCTTACTGGACAACAAACAGAAAAGAGCACGAAAGATGATAGGCATCAATGAGGCTACTGCTCAATCTGAATTCTCCATACCTAACCTAACTCACAGACGCCATGTTGCATCCTTGTGTGTACTGTACAAGATGCAGTGCAGTAAGCAGTGAGTGAAAGACCTGCCTGACATGCATCTTCCCCCTTTTACAAGACGTTGTGTAACAGGATTAAGTACTTCACTGCCACACCATGCCCTTACTCTATCTGATGCCAAGACGTACACACTTGTCAGAAGCTTCTTGCATACTGCCATCCGGCCATGGTCTAGCCTAACTGATCACTCTGTTGGTACTGTATCACCATCCGGTCTCCGATTATTCAAGTGCTGATTAGACTAATACCTTTTAGCCACAACATAAATAAATAAATAGATAAAATATTATTTATTTATTTATTTATTTCAATATATATTTAGGTACAATGTATTTTCCTTCTATTTTTCTTTTTTCTTTTCTAATGAGATGCAGTGAACCATTGATTGGCCTTGTGGAACTTTTTTTTTTTTTTTTGCTCTGGTTGGTTATTGTTTAAATTTGCAATTATAATATATAAAACTGCATCACTTAGCCCAGTCCAGTTTGAGAGATTCAACTATGGACAGTGCTAAAGTTAGCTTTTATGTACCAGACCAATCAATTGTAAAAGCTAAAAATAATCTCACTTTGGCCACTCAACAACAGGGAAAGCTTGTCTCACAGTGTGCTTATTTCATTCTGGTATAAATGCAGCATAAAAAGCAAAATTAAAAATACCTTTGCAATCTATAAAACAATGTGTGGATGAACAAATAAAGCTATTTGACATGCACACAGACACATTTACAATGCACATATTGCAAGCTATGTTATATCTGAGACAAAAGCCATATTGGACTGGTAGTTGCCGAAAAATAAAAAAATAGCACTCTGCCTGTGGGGATGCGCGGGTTGTATTTTATGTAACTTTGTGCAGCATTATGATGTCATCACATGCACCTCTATGATGTCATCACGTTGCTATGGTGTTTCCATAAGCACCAAGGTGTCTGTCACGCGACCAATGTTTATATAGTAACTAAAACTAAGTAACTATCAAGAGGAATACGCTGCGCTGACATTCCGTGCTCAGAGGAACACGAAGTCGCCTGCAAGATGGAGCATAATAGCGTAGCTCACGTAATGCTGCAGATTACGCTCTACAATCTCTTTTGGCCTGGCATCTGTTTTTAGGGATTCAGGACTCCTGTGGATGAATTGGCTTGGGTTCAAAAGGGGAATCCCCACGAGAGGACAAAGGGGGAATCCCCCTGTATGTCTATATTACAGTATAATAGCGTCGCTCACGTTATGCTGCAGATACGTGCCCGGCGGAGTCTAGCACTGATTGGCCAGACACAGTCGCCTGCAAGACGGAGCCAAATAGTGTCGCTTCCGCTATGCTGCAGATGTGTGCCCGGTGGAATCTAGCACTGATACGCGCCCCGCGGAGTCTAGATCTGATTGACCGTACACAGTCGTCTGCAACACGGAGCCAAACAGCGACGCTCCCGCTATGCTGCAAATACGCGCCCGGTGAAATCTAGCACCGAGTGGCTGGACACACACGCACGCACACAGAGGTCACTCGGCTATTATACTATCGATGTTCTCCGCCCACCTGCGCAGTGACAGACTGATAATGTTCGCAAGTCCGCCAGTCAAATTAGTCTTTAAGACATGGAGAGAGGTGCTTCTACAATGGTATAATCTCCCAGGCAAGAAGAAGTAGAGAAAACATGCTGTTATGCCGTAACAAAAGAACACAAAGCAAAGGGGATGGTTTGTGTATTTTTCCTGGTTTGCCACAGTTTGTGCTAATTCCTAATGCAAATCACACATTTTATCGTCCATCATAAAATTTCAATCAGTTTGGAGGATCTTTTGAACCTAACCAGGATACTGGTGCTCGAGTAATTTTCTTCTCCATACTATCCACGATACCACCCAATAACAATTTCCATTCATGTGCTTCCGCAATGTTTTCTACTACTTCATGAACTTCACACAGGTTTCTCGCTGGTGAGTAAAGTCATCACATTTCTGCGCTTCGGGTACCAATCGAATCATTCATAAAAATGTCTGCAAAACAATTACCTCACGAAAGCACCATTCAAATGCGGCCAAAGGCTAACTTCTTTACTTCTGTTGCATTCCATGTGCGTTGAGGGAATCTGTTTCTTCTGCGGGTGCACCTGGTCTGAAGCTCTAATTGCCTGATTAGTTCCATATTAGTTCATTGATTTCACCTGTGTCCACCCAGCAGCTTCTCAATAAAGTCTTAAAGATTCCAGAAGCAAGTGACACAGTAACAAGATTTATCGATGAACCGAACAGAATGAATTGGTGATGGGCGCAAATATTTGAACATGAATGAATTGTTCGGTTTCGACATTAATTTTGGTCTTGGAATAGAATACTGGGTGACAAAGAAAAAGAGTGGTAAGAGCTGGATGGGAGAAAAGGAAAAGAAAAAAGGGAATGATAGATGATGCTGATGAAGAGGGACTTGAACGAAAGTGATAGGAGCCAGTAGGGAAATCAACAGCATTTTTAGTGACAATCATTATGTCGGGAGATATGTGAAGAAAGAAATTGGAGATGTAAAAGTGGTGAGGGTGTGCAGAGTTGGAATTGTAATTGTAGAATGTAAGACATGGAAACTGAAAGAAAAGGCTCTAAAAATCAAAGAATTTGATCATACAAATGTGGTCCCTTTTTCAAATGAATCGCTGGGCTACTGTGAAGGGCGTTATCAGAGCTGTACCATTTTCTGTGATACCTGATTCTTTTTTGGAGGTGGAGGGAATATATGCAGCTGGGTGCTGGAAAAGTAATACAATAAAAATGGTGATACAAAGCCTGCTCTTCATGTAAAGAGACTTCTATTTAATGCAACCCATTGAAATCTAGTTGCTTTGCTCTCTAAGAAGTTTTGTTGAAAGAGCGAAATTTAGTTAAACTCAAAGTACTTGTACATATGCCACTTTAGAGAAGAAAATGTTTTGGGGGGGAGCCGAACATGGAGTAATGAAATAACTGCAATTATTGCTATTTGATAAATGTAAGTTGGGGAAAGGGGTTTTCATATACTACTCTGTAACAAATGTCTAGCAGCACCTGATATAAATGCACAATAAACGTTCACAACAGTGAAATGTGTAGTTAATTGTCTTGACCACAATTGCTCTACAGGGAACAATATGACATCTTTGAATGCCCAACAGAGTTGTGCTTCAAAATGGGGAGATGAATACCGTCACTCTGAATGGATGGGGATGGGCTAACTAGTTCCTTACAAGAGTGCTCCTACACCTCAGTGGCAAGTATGACGCCCCCTGACCAGGTGAAGCGCATGTCATTTGGTTATGCTGAGATGACGTCATGGTGAAACAGTCTTCACTTGCATTGTTTTTCGTGGCCTACTATGGCGAGGTCGGTCATTGATGGTCCCAGTCTGTGCCTTACGTGCGTGTAAAATGTGGAAGATGCTGTGGTGGGCGTTTGAAATTGCTGCCCAACTTGTTGCAAGCTCATTCCAGCCCTTAACGTGCCAACGGCTTCGTGTCTTACGTTTTTCAGACATTCCTCTATGATGCACCATCAATATTGATTCTGCGCTTTTCAGTGTTTCATGTGCAAGAATGCGTAAATGAACGTGTGACGAGGATTCAGTGTAACTTGGGGTCTTGGTGCGATACATTCTGTTTATGAAGAATACATAGTTTGCCATTTCTGTTTTTTTTTTTTTTTTTTTTAAACAATGCTTAAGTGTGGTGTGTGTGTGTGTGTGTGTGTGTGTGTGTGTGTGAGTTGAATAGAGGAACAGTTCTTGCAAATAATAATCCAGCAGTTGGCAACAATATCCCAATTAGTTTGTCAATCTTCCCCCAACCGCCCCATCCCAAAACCAAAGAAGCGAGTGACACTCCCTCAGGATACAGATTTGCTGAGACCCCCTTTTAAGCACTTTGATTTAAGACTGGGCCAACAGAACCAACAGTTAAACCAGGACTTAAGAAACGCTGAGCTATATTATGGAAGTGAACAGTCCAGGGTCAAAAACTAGCAGACGGAGCAACATAGGTCAAGTGAGGAGGAGTCAAGAGACAGGCAGAATCCGGGCTGCGGCTGGCAGAATCCAGGGGGACCGCCGAAAGATGGTCAGCAGTCCAGTCTGGGGTCAGAGCCAAGAAATCCAGTCAGGAGGAATCGGGGACACACAGTCGGAGTTAGGCTAAGGCAGGAGAGGACACAAGGCAAGGGAGACGACAGAACAGCCTGGGAAGGAATAAAGGACATTCAAAGGAATTGGAGGAACACTGGAAAGTAGCAGAGGTGTATAATCCAGGGTTAAGAAAGTAAAAATCCTACCATGTTTTCACTCCACCCGTAAACTCCTGACAGCCAATTTCACTTCTTAGTTTTACCTCCCAGCTGAAGAATAGTGCCAACTGACAGGTCTTTTGTTGCTGGAACAATATTCTGGGATGGACCTTTACTTTCTGAACCTGGATTATACACCTCCGGAAAGTAGAGAATCGCCAAAGGACAAGTTTAGCAATCTGGCACTGGAGAAGACAAAGACAGGAAGTTAAATGCTTAGAGACAACCGGTAACGATGAGGGACTAAATCAACTAAACAAAATTGAAACTGACGGAAATGGCTGGGAAAACTAAGGGGGACATGGGACGAGACAGCTCCGTGCATTTTCCATTTTAAACTGAGCGTATTTGTTTTGTGTTCTTGGTTTTTAAAATATTTTTTGTTATATTTTCAGATGGCCAGGTTTTTTTGTTTTGAGCACTTCCCATAGGTAATAATTTCAGGCAAGGAAGGATCTTTGTGGAAAGCAAACTCTTCCTTTGTACCACAGGAGTCAGGGACAGATTGTTTTTGTAACCAGTGGTAGGTGTACTGTTTTTCTGTCTGTTTGTGGCTGGTTCATCTCTACCTACTTGCATACTTCAGTTCGGCATTGCATGATCCTATTTAAATTTTTAATAGTATTTTTGTTAGTCTCATTGTCTCTGGTTATTGCAATGCACATAATCTTTTGGATGTGACACTTGGCTTTCTGCTCCACAGCATAAAGTCAGTAACCAAATAACATGTGTACTTAAAGTGCAAATTATCTATCACTTCTCATTTTTAACTCACTCATTCCAACGGACCAAAGGGAGCTCATAGGATCATGTGGTGACGTCAGCATTTGCGTCGGTGTCTGTGTTTACTTTGATCTTCTTCTGCCAAACCACTGAAGGGATCAGTGTGAAATTTGGTGGGGAGGTAAAATGGATGTACAGATTAAACTTGAAGTGTCAAAACTTCACATCGAACATGACCGCCAGTCAGCCATATTTAAAATTGCACTTCATCACGCAGGAGAGCATTTGAAAGCAGCTAGAATGCTGAAACTCTGTACACCCATACTTTTGAGGACATCAAAATAAAAAAGCTTAGCTCTTAATTAGCAATAATATTACTCCCTTGAGCAACACACTTAAAGGGAAAGTTCACCCAAAAATGAAAATTCCCTCATCATATACTCACCTCAATGCTAATTGAAGGGTTGGTTAATTTCTTTTGTCCTCAAAATGGTTTTAGAGTTTTAAGGAAAAACAGCATTGAAGAGAAATCCAAATGAATGGAATTCAATGGTGGCTACATCTACAAGCTTTAAAAAAGGCAACGTTAAAAAACATAACATGCCTCCACACTGCTCGTGTGACATTTTCTAAGTATCTTTAAGCCCTGACATGATGATTTGACTCGAAAAGAAGTCATTTTCACGATGTTTTTCACCTAAATGTCCAATGTAGCCATTTAGCAGGGAGCCATGTTTATTTTACTCAGGAAGAGTGAAGTAATGATCCAGTGCGATGCATTTTTAAACCAGCGTGTCTTCAAATTGGCTTCAATACCACGAGGCAGACATTTTTACTTGAGGATTCTATCTCCCGATTAGCCACAGTTGCTCAGACTAATTGGTAAAAACCGACGACACTCTAATATACTTTTGATAGTTTTCTGGTGCAATGCAAAACAATGACCATGAGGCGTCTTCTGCGCATAAATGACGACGTAAAATGTCAATAGCGGCGAAAATAAATGCCGCTATGTCAAAAGTTTTGGATTTCCAATGCAATATCAATAATATAAATGTAGGCAATAGGGACTCACCTTACATTACCATGTCTAATCATAGGTCATGTATTGGTCTTGGTCACGCAGTCAATAAATTGTTTGATTGTTAATCCAGCCAGCTTAAATAAGAACAGCTTTCGGGCAGCCAAGCAATAAAGGGAGAGCTTGCTGAAGGCCTTTTGAAATACTCCATGGCCCGGATGAAAGGAAAGAGAACAACAGACATCACGTAAGAGAATAACTGACGCAAAAGCACTGTGGCACTGGCGTTTGATTGGGTAATGCGTTCAAAATGCACACTCACCCACTATATAGGGCACTGTGTAGTGAATGTTCTACATTAAAAACAATATTGAGAGTGAGTGAGCGAGTGGACTAGTGTGCGTTCCAAACGCAGCCTTAGATTTCCCAAGAAAAAATGTCTGCCCCCAGGTATTGATGCTGATTTGAAGACTTTCCGGTTTAAAAATGAGTCGCACTGGATCATAACAAAAGTAAAATTTATATAACTATGCATTTTAGACACTTCAAGAATTCTGCTTTCCACTGAAATATACTTTGCTAAGGTGCGGTCTCCTTTTTTAAGCTTGAAAAAGTGGCCACCATTGAATTCCATTCATTTGGATTTCTCTTCAATGCCGTTTTTCCTTAAAACTCCAAAACTGTTTTGAGGACTGTTATGGCCCCAATTTGTTATTACATTTATAACACAACAGCAACAGCAAGGGATGACAAACACAGTTTTAACAACTAAAACACATTTAATTTTTAACAAAGACAAAGACTAATAACAACCTACAACTAAAGACCAAGATTGATAAATAAGAAAAAACAGAAATAATTACAGTCCCTTTTTAGTGGGGTGGCTTGGTGATGTCCTGGATGAAGAAAATGCTCAAACACAGTCAAAGAAATCCACAAAAGAAACGTCACAGGTCTTGAACAGAATGGCAGGTCTGGTCATCTTCTTGCAATTTCTCCTACTACTTTACTGTCTCAATTCTTTTCCTTATATACTCTTTTGCAGACCCCACCCACATTTACACCTCTTTTTTTTTATTTTCTGAGACTTGCCCCAGACATGTCCAGGACATGTCTAAACATGACTCCAGTCTGAGCTAAACAAAAAAAAGATAAATACTGCCATCTAGTGGCCTATATTCACATTACACCTCCATTCCAAAAGGGAAAAATTTTGACTCACAAAGGCAAAATTTTTCTTTTCAATACAAAATGGTTAAGTGAACACTTGTCTATATATACATATCATACAATATTCAAACACATGATATATATATACACATTCAAACACGGGATAAGCAATCAGCAATTACATTGTCTGTACCCTTCACATGCTTAATTTCCAAGTCAAACTCCTGTAAAATCAAACTCCAATTCAACAATCTCCGATTCTTGTTTTTCATCTTACTCAAAAACGTTAACGGATTGTGGTCAGTGTACACAATCATTGGCTTTTGTCCTGTACAAACATAAACCTCAAAGTGTTGTAAAGAAAGGACCAGAGCCAACAGTTCCTTCTCTATTGTGGAATAGTTCCTTTGGTGGCGATTGAACTTCCTGGAGAAGTATGCCACGGGATGCTCAATGTCATCAGAGTCACTTCTCTGTAGGAGCACAGATCCACAAGCTTGTTCGCTAGCATCGACCGCGATGGAGAACGGTTTGTTGAAGTCAGGAGATTTGAGCACGGGGAAGTGACACAGCAGAGACTTCAGGTGATCGAAGGCTCTCTGGCATGCATCATCCCAGGTGAACTTTACGCCTTTCTTCAGTTGGTTAGTTAGACTGAGAGCAATCTCAGCAAAGTTCTTGCAGAACTTGCGGTAGTACCCGATCATTCCAAGGAAGCGGCGCAAAGCTTTTTTGTTGTCAGGAACTGGAAAGTCCATGATGGCTTGGACTTTGGCATTTATGGGTGCCACCTTACCCTAGCCTATGACGTAGCCAAGATAGGTGACAGTAGCACAACCAAAGTCACTCTTGCTCAGGTTAACAGTCAGGTTAGCCTGGGTCAGGCGCTGGAACAACGTCTCTACATCTTTTAAATGTTCTTCCCAGGAGTCACTCCATGTGATCAGGTCATCGATGTACGCACCCGTGTGTGGCAATCCGGCGATTGTAGACTGTATCATCCTTTGGAACGTGGCTGGGGCATTTTTCATGCCAAAGGGTAGGACTTCATACTGGTACAATCCAGATGGTGTGGCAAAAGCAGAGATGCTCTTGGCCCTCTCAGTTAAAGGCACACACCAATAACCCTTCAATAAATCAATCTTGGTCAGAAACTTTGCTTGCCCTACACTATCAATACAATCATCAATCCTAGGTATTGGAAACACATCAGTTCTAGTTACAGCATTGACTTTGCGATAATCTGTACAGAATCTAGTACTTCCATCAGGTTTTGGAACTAGCACACAGGGTGAACTCCAATCTGAGTTGGAGGGTCTGATAATATCATGTTCTAACATGTACTCAACCTCTTTCTCAGCAATCTTTCTCTTTTCAGGATTCATCCGGTACGGATGCTGTTTTATTGGTTTGGCATCACCAACATCTACATCATGAGAGGCTATAGAAACTCTCTTTGGAACATCAGGAAACAAATCCTCATATTTCTTGATCAACCTTTCAAACTGATCTCTCTGTGAGGGTTCTAAGTGCTGGAGTTTTACATCAAGATTTTGCAACACTTCAGTGTTTGACAATTTACATGAAAGAACTTCAGCTTTAATTCTTGGTTCATCATCTTGAAACTCCCCCTCATCTTCACACGTTTCGACCATTGGAGAATCTGAAGTGACAGCTGCAACCCTAGCATTTCTGTCATGATAAGGCTTTAGCATGTTAATATGACACAATTGTTCTGGTTTTCTCCTATCTGGAGTCTTCACAATGTAATTGAGATCATTGAGTTTTGTCAGAATTTCATAAGGACCATGAAATCTTGCCTGCAATGGATTGGACTGCAAGGGAAACAACATAAGGACCTTGTCTCCTGGTTTAAACTCACGGCTTCTAGCCTTATGATTATACCAAGTTTTCATTTTTCCCTGACTTGATTTCAAGTTCTCTTTGGCAAGGTCACAAGCTGCACGCAATCTTTCCTTGAACTTGCTAACATAGTCTAACAGACTGATTTGCGGCTCTTCCTCTTGCCATTGTTCACTCAATAATAGCAAAGGTCCTCTCACTTCATGACCAAACACTAGCTCAAATGGACTGAATCCAGTAGACTCCTGCACTGCTTCTCTAGCTGCAAACAACAGCAAATGAACCCCTTCATCCCAGTCTTTCTCATGGTCATAACAATAAGTCCTCATCATTGTCTTGAGAGTGGAATGAAACCGCTCTAAGGCACCCTGACTTTCTGGATGATAGGCACTAGAAAGAATCTGCTTTGCACCTAGTTCATACACAACCTGCTGAAACAATCCTGAAGTGAAATTGCTACCTTGGTCTGACTGAATTTCCCTGGGAAGACCAAACAACGTGAAGAACTTTATCAAAGCCTTCGAGATTGCAGTTGCCTTGATGTTACGTAGAGGTATGGCTTCGGGGAATCTGGTAGATGCACACATGATTGTCAACAAGTACTGATTTCCAGATCTAGTCTTGGGTAATGGACCAACGCAATCAACAATGACCCTAGAGAATGGCTCCCCAAATGCTGGGATAGGCTGCAATGGAGCTACAGGTGGGTCTAGCTGGTGTTTTCCAACTACCTGACAAGTGTGACAGGTTTTGCAAAAGTTGGAAACGTCTTTCCGAAGCCCAGGCCAAAAGAAGTGTTTCATGATCTTATCAACAGTCTTGTTAACACCAAGATGACTTCCTAAAGGTAAACTATGAGCCATTGTTAAGATCTCATTCCTATAGACCTTCGGAACAACAATTTGCCTGACCACTGCCCAATCTGCATTGGCAGGGATATCAGGAGGGCGCCACTTCCGCATCAACACACCATCCTTGAGATAATACCCAACTGGAACTGCATCTATTTCTTTTTCAGGAAGGGCTCTCCTCTTTAGTACACCAATTTCAGGATCATTAGTTTGCTCCTCAATCAACCGCTTTCTGGACAGAGACAAGTCTCCAGACACATCAGAATCACCAGACCCATCCGGCTGGCTGAATAGAGAACTGATAAAAGTATCTGATAAGTCCTCAAACGGAGAAACCATAGTAGGCCAATCAGAGTCATGAGGCGAACCACCTGAGTCCTGACTATTCAATGTACTGGACGGCACCACAACATCATCTTCTTTAGCCTTCTTGGCCATAGCACGAGTCACTGCGCAAGAAGGATACAGAGATGGGTCCTCATCCCCATTTTCAGTGCTCGGCTGTGAAGTAAGATGTACAGGGGGAACAACTTTGCCCCCAGCCAGGTCATTGCCTAGCAACAGAGAAACACCCTTTATAGGTAGACTTGACAAAAGTCCCACCTTTACCTGTCCTGTAACTAAATCTGACTTCAAGAATATAGAGCGCAGGGGTACAGATACAGTTCTCCCTTCAATACCTTGTACAAGTATGAAATCCCCTGAAGCGGTCTCATCACGTAACTCCAAGGAGTCCATCAACAAAAGTGACTGAGAAGCTCCGGTATCCCTTAGGATATATATGGGGACAGGAGTAGTATGCTCATTCAGAGCCACAAATCCCTCTGACACAAATGGAAGAAATTCCTCCCTCACAAAGTCAGCTGTATTAGGCTTTTTAGCCCCACAAGAAGCAGGCAATTTAGCAGATTGGTTATCTACTACAGGGGTTTCTAACCTTGTTTTCACAAAGGCATTTGGTTTGGTATCCTTTTCTTTTTCTTTCTTAGCTTTAAGGAACCAACAGTTAGTTGTAACATGACCAGATTTCTTGCAATAACTGCAAACTAGACCACTTTTGTCACTGTCAGCTTTCACACTTTGATCAGACCTGTTACTGGATTTCTGAGCACCATCACCAGATTTGTCTTTGTCTTTGGGTGAGGAATCTTGGGTATCACCATAACCCTTTTTCTGAAATTGGGACCATCTATTATTACTGCTAGACTGAAATTTGGACTTATGTGTGAGAACATATTCATCTGCAAATTTGGCAGCTGATTGCAAATTCAGTGCTTGCTTCTCATTAAGGTAGGTCTTAACATCATCCTTAACACAGTTCTTGAATTCTTCAACTAACACCATCTCTTTTAGTGAGTTGAAATCATCCTTGACCTCCATAGAAGTACACCAGCGCTCAAAGCAAACCTTCTTCTCATTAGCAAATTCCACATAAGTCTGATTTTCAGATTTCTTCAGACCTCTGAATTTTTGTCGGTAAGCCTCTGGAACCAACTCATAAGCTCTCAAAATAACCTTTTTGACAACCTCATAATCAGAGGAATCATCTGCAGACAAAGCCGAATAGGCTTGTTGAGCTTTACCCTTGAGGACAGTTTGCAACATCAGAGGCCAGTGTTCCTTTGGCCACTGGCAACTCTTTGCTACCTTTTCAAAACACTGGAAATAGTTGTCAACATCCTTTTCCGAAAATGGAGGCACCAGTTTTACCTCCTGGCTAGCCCGAAATTTATTTTCAGTTTGAATTTTAATTTTTAGTTGCTCCATTTGGAGTCTTTCTTCTCTATCGAGTTTCTCTAATTCAAAATCTCTCTGTCTTGCAAATTTTTCTAACTCAAATTCTCTTTGTTTTTCTTCTCTTGCTAATTTTTCTAACTCAAACTGCCTTTGTTTTTCTTTTTCTTCCCTCTCAAATTCTCTTTGTTTCTTTTTTTCCTCTCTTTCTTTTTCTCTTTCTTCCCTTTCTTTCTCTTTTTCCTCCCTTTCTTTTTCTCTTTCCTCCCTTTCAATCTCTAGCATTTTTAATTTAAGTTCCATTTCTATATTTGGATTTTCCACTGGAAACTGTTCCAGATCTCCTGGTGCAAACACATTTTCATCAATGTAATATTCAACTATCTCTCTAGCCAGTCTTGCTTTTCGCATGGCTGGTTTTACCTCTGTCAGCTCCAACTGTCTGCAAATTTCTAGCAGTTCTGTCTTTTTAAAAGACTTCAAAACCCCTACGGTTGGTGATGCCAAGAAATCATCCATTGCTGTTGTCAATATATATCTAGGAAAATTCACAAAAACAATTTCACAATTTGGAATGTTAGATTTTCAATAAATTACTCACACAATGGTCTCTCCCGGACCTTGAGCCCCCAATTTGTTATGGCCCCAATTTGTTATTACATTTATAACACAACAGCAACAGCAAGGGATGACAAACACAGTTTTAACAACTAAAACACATTTAATTTTTAACAAAGACAAAGACTAATAACAACCTACAACTAAAGACCAAGATTGATAAATAAGAAAAAACAGAAATAATTACAGTCCCTTTTTAGTGGGGTGGCTTGGTGATGTCCTGGATGAAGAAAATGCTCAAACACAGTCAAAGAAATCCACAAAAGAAACGTCACAGGTCTTGAACAGAATGGCAGGTCTGGTCATCTTCTTGCAATTTCTCCTACTACTTTACTGTCTCAATTCTTTTCCTTATATACTCTTTTGCAGACCCCACCCACATTTACACCTCTTTTTTTTTATTTTCTGAGACTTGCCCCAGACATGTCCAGGACATGTCTAAACATGACTCCAGTCTGAGCTAAACAAAAAAAAGATAAATACTGCCATCTAGTGGCCTATATTCACATTACAGGACAAAATAAATTAACCAACCCTTCAATTAGCCTTGAGGTGAGTATCTGATGAGTGAATTTACATTTTTGGGTGAACTTTCCCTTTAAACCCGATAGCCAACTGGTTAACTCCTAAGTATATAATGGAGGGAACAATGATCTTGTGCCTGGGGCTTAATATTTCAGTGGAGCTGCACTATGAAAAGAGCAAGAAGCTTCAAAAAAAAAAAGATGAAACATTGGTCACACTTTAGATGACGTGTTGCGTGTTCAGGTTTTATACAGCATGTACGTTGTATAATGCCCTCATAAATTAGACATAATGTCCTCATAAATCATACAGAAACAAATGTCATGCTTTGTAGAAGGTGAAATAACACATTCTTACTCAGCATGTGATGCCACATGTGACAATGAGAATGTCACTGAGCTGACACTGTCACCCTTTATAGCATTTTGCCACTAGCTAAGTGACATTGTCAGTTATATCACATCTGGCATCACATGCTGAATAAGGATGTGTTATTTCACCCTTTACAAAGCATGAGATTTGCTTATGTATGATTTATGAGGACATTATGTTTCATTTATGAAGGCATTATGGATGCTGTATGGAGCCTTAATGAACAACACTTCATCCAAAGTGTGACATCAATCCATGATGATGTCATGCCCCCAAGGGTACACATCTCCGAAATTCTGAGGAATTCAAAATGAGTACAGATTTTTCATAAAATGTCTCACTTTCAACCTCTGATTGGTTGTCTATGTTCTATTGTGAATAAAATGCGGGTAAATGAGATTTGCAAATCATTCCATTCTGTTTTAATTTACAATTTACACAGCATACCAACTTTTTTGGATTTGGAGTCTTAATTGGGAATTGCGTTTCCCATTGCATTGTGTTCTTCTCATAATCTTTATGGTGTCCTCATTTTCCTAATGTTGGACCCAAGCATAAAAAATACAACCACTTGTGAGCATACATGACATAAGCCTGACGTAAACCAAGTGAGATAAAGTGCCCAATGCACTACTTTTCTTTTTTCAGCTAATGAAAAACAGTTTGGCTGGATTCATCTTGAGCAAATGACAACTTCGTACACAGCCACAGGGGGAAAAACGGTAAAAATAAATAAATAAGTTAGTAAATAAATAAATATGCTTTTCTCCCAAACATTATGGCACTAAATATATGAATACAATGTTTAGTGGAGTGAGGGCATAAATAATTTACAATGCAGCTTGACTAAACAATTAAATATTAAACCAAAAGGCTTTACCTTCATTATGCAAACAAACTCTTTTGCCAGCATTACATTGCAGTAGTCATACTGTTGCTTTGAACTTATTCATGCCGTCCTTTCATCCCTTCGTACCCAAAGTTACATTTATTATGGAAGCTTGACCAAATGCAAATAAAAGTGACTGCAGTTCTCTCTGGCTGAGCACCTTTGTGCATGCCAGACAGATTTCCCTGCCACTGTGCAATAACCAAGGCTTGGGGACAGGCTTTGAGAACATGAAGTGTGACGATGAGGTACGACACTCCTTATAGTAAAAAGAGAGATTTAATAAAAAGAAAATTACTCAGAATGTCATGAGACTTTTCAGCCCCTGACATCATAATCTGATCACTGCTGCCAGTAGTTGGCCCTTTGTTACATTGCTTAAATTTGAGTGCGGCTTTAAATTTTTATCTTTCTTTATTGTGATACGGAGACGTTGTTTTTGGTACGAAAAAAATATTTCAATTCTGTGAGAAGTCAATTTAGATTTATGGGCAGTGTTATTTTATGCATGGCCTGTAGATTCAAAATGAAATGATGCATTAGCACCAAGACCTTCATCAAAGAGTTCATTTTGAGCTCCCCCTCCTGCTGATGAGTGTTTGGCCAGATTAGAACGGCAAACTAGAAGCAACATCTCAGAATTTCTCCTGTGGAAACAGATGTGACTTATCTACGTTAATTACACTTATTGTGCAGAACTAAGGCTACTTTCACTTTCTCCTCCGTAATGATACAGCTCAAGTCAAGCAACGTTTCAGAAAAAAAAAATAACTCATAAATAATGGAGCAGTATTAAATATTAAAACCCGCATTTTATTGCGTTCAAGCCATCATAACTTTACTGTGTTATTGCTTTTATTTAAACTTTCTACTGAAAGCATCTTGGTTCTGAGGGATACGCATTATAATTAGCTGTGCGCTGAGCTTATTATGTGAAGACAATTTCTGCCTCTAAGACATTTATGGGGAGCTTAATTAAGACAGCCAATTATCTGAGAGTAATCCCAGTTAGGTCTCAAAGATTCCAACATCTGGAACATGATCAAACAGATTGCATTCCTCCGCTAGGCCACGTAATCCATAACTAGGCAAACTACTTCCCCTGCATTCTGAAGTCTGGATGCTACCAACATTAAACTTTCCTGAAGGGTTTATCTTTAGTGCAATATTCTTTTGTAGAGGAGACTTTACTTTATTGGAGTGTTCCATTTTTTCAGCCTTTGAAACACTCTGGTGATTGGCTATTGATAAGTGAATGGTTTTATGGAATCCAAGGTTCTTTCAGTATGAAGTTATTACAAATTACAAATGAAGTTTCTATTCAATTTATTAAATTGTTCGAAATACATGCTAACAAAATCGAACGGATCCTGCAGAGTTCGTTCTGGCAGACAACTGGAGATATACCCACACTTCCAATGACACACCCATTCAGATCACACGCTGCTTCACCCTTTGGTAGGTGGGCAATGCAAGCTGCTTTCCTGGTCTGCCTTCATGGCGTACCTTTGCCTTCGACAATGCGGCATCACTCTGCAACATCACACTTGCCTCGACCCCAGCATCCAACTGGCAGCTCTGAATATACCCAATGGGAAGGGGGAGGGGGGGTATCCTGACACTCTCAGCTCTCGTCCCCTCAAGCTTAGCAGGCCAAAGAGTGTGTTAGGGTCAGAGCCTTGATGCCAAGTTATCAATGTATCTATTTGTTACTGCTGTTATTGTCGGTTTATACATGGTTTGGCCAACAGAAATGACAACATGTCAGCTAACCCCTTGTCACTCCAACAGGGAAGTTAAAAACAAACTACATCATTTACACAGCTTGTATGTAACGTGAGATAATCATGCGACATATCTTCGGAAAGTTAAGATTCCTGTGATTCAGTTGATGCCAATCATTTCAAAATACAATCATCACAGCAGCTTTAATCAAAGCCTGTGTCAGACGACAAACAATCAAACAAACAAACAAACAAACAAACGACCAAACAGTTACAAAACTGATGTGACTCACCAATGAAGCCTCCTTGTATTCCTCCAGTCGAACATATCCCCTCAAACACGGTCTTGTTACATCCACAAAGTTCCAGTAAATCCAATCCAGTAAAGTATTTAGTTCAAAACACACTATTATACCGGTAAATATCCGCAAACAGCTGCTGCATCGAAATGAAATGAGCCGGTGGATATCCACAAAGTCTGCTGTATTTGTAGTTGTAGCTCCAGAAAAGTACGGAGGCATTGGATTGGCATTTTATGCAAATTTTACTGGAGTGATAAGGGGCTAATAACTTTTAGTTATTTAGTTTTTGGTGCTTTTTTGTGCTGATTAAGCCTTTCAGCTTCGGGCCATTTTTGCTCATTCTTCTAAAACTTGTGCTTCCAGGCACCTACATGCACCCTTTCACCTTCTATGAGAGAAAGAAACTTTAGATGGCTTAAAATGTTTATTTGCCTTCAGATCTTTGGATTCTCAAACCATGACAGATATCGAGGGGAAAATGTATATTTTTGGAAATCCTCAGACTTCAGAGGCTTTGTTTCTCCGACTAAAAGGCTTCAGGACTCAGGAAGGAAACTTAGCCAAGTCTTAGGTCTGGTGTAACTGTAAATCAGGAAAAACACCCTCAGGCGACACTCCTTCCTTGTACAGTAAATTGTGAAATACCTTCAGCTTGTCTTCAAGTAAGATATTGTATTCAAACTTTTCAAGCAGATACCAAGCATTTTTATGAAATGCTGATTTTATTTCCAAAACCAGAATTTGTTTTTAGAAAGAGGTGTTTTCACTGAGACAAAATAAATATATTAATAATAATAATAATAATAATAATAATAATAATTAAAAAATCCATCCATCCATCCATTCATCCAGTCTCTATACCTGCTTATTCCTCACAAGGGTTGCGGAGGAGCTGGAAGCTATCCCAGCTGACTAGGCAAAAAGCAAGAACCCCCTCTGGACAGCTCGTCCATCCATTGGAAGGCGCACACACCACTCCCACACCATTCGCTCCATAAATTAAAATAAAATATAATGTAAAATAAAAAATAAACAAAATAAAAAGGCGATTTAGAAACTCAATTTATATTGGGAAGCATAGATTTCAATTTTGAAATCTAAGTTACGTTTTTAAAACATGGTTTGCACTTAAAGTTGCCCACAAAAGATGTCTTAACAGCTAGGCCACAATTTTTTTTCTTCTAAATCTCAGTTTATTCATGTCAATAAGTTATCCAACTCCTTCGCAAACAACGCATCGGAAAATAATGGTAAAACTACTGTAATTTATCTGCTAAATTACTACTTCCATTCTGAAAAAGTTGGCACAAATAGTGAGTCCAATCCTATTCTACTTACAATGGCTAACAGTGATGTTACAAGTTGCAATATTAAGTTGATGCAATTTTAAACAGGTGAGCTAATTATATCACAATATGAATGATGCATCCAAAAATGCCTGGTCCCTGAGGAGCAAAGGTGGGTTGAGGCTCACCAATTTAGTTGTAGAAAGCGAAAGAGAGAGAAAGAGTTGTTTTTTTCCTTTATCCAAATTCAAAACAGTCTGGAGTAAAATGAGCTCCGATCATATGACGGCCTACAACTTTACTGTGGGTGTCTAGAAATTAATTAGCCATTTTGATTTGAACAAAGCGCACCCATTGAAGCCTACACGCCGAATCTCTGAGGAATTTCTGCTCATTCGTGACCCATAAAACAAGAGTTTCTTTGGCATGACATAAGGTTTCCCCTGCATGATCAGACGACTGTGCTGAAAAGATTAAAGAGAGTGTGAAATCAACTTTGCAGCGGTTAAGACGCAAACGCACAAGAATCATTTAGTACCAGAAGAAAACATTTGCCATTCGCCAAGGTTTATGAGGTTCATATGATGTCAATCCAAATCAGTTTAAGAATTAAGCATTTTGTCTGATTGATTAAAGAACTGAGTTAAAAATGGTTATTTAAATTTACACAGGGGTGTCCAATCTATCCCACAAAGGGCTGGGGTGGGTGTTGGATTTTGTTACAGCCCTGCGCTAACACACCTGATTCTACTCATCAAGGTCCTGATTAAATCCCCTGATCAGTTAATTAGTGGAATCAGGTGTTGTAGCACTGGGCTAAAACAAAAACTTGCACCCACACTGGCCCTGCGTGGATAAGATTGGACAACCCTGTGTTTACGCATCAAAATACAAATTTACAGTGGCTTTTTTCCTTAAAGTAAGCACTTCTTGATAAAATTATATTCTTTATGTGCCATTTATCATCAATGCTGCTCGACCTTGAAAGTGAGAACATCACATGATGTGCTGCGGTACTGATTATAAAACAATATACTAGAGGATGAACGGGTGTCTCAAAATACTCATTTTTGATATCATTTGCATTTTCCATGATATGCCGTCTTCCTAAAATTGGGGTTGTGTTTGATTTTACCGAATATTACAGACAAAATATTTAAAATATGCCTCTGATGTTTAATTTATAACCTGCAGTCAATTTTATCTTTTTTAAACATTTCAATACTTTTTTTTTTTTTTTGGAAAAGCAGGTTAAATTTAATTTAAATAACTGCATTTGAATGATCATGAACTTTGAAGTACTGAATCATGACTGGTCTAATAAATGTTAATTTCTTCCACTTTTTTGGTGGTATAAATACATGACAGGAGTGGGGAACCTCACATCCAGGGAGATTCAGTATGGATGCCGGCTATCGTTCCATCCAAGCAGTGATGCGTCTGATTCATCTAATCAACCATTAGAGTTTTTGCAAAGGATCTTGATTTGCAGAATCAAGCCTATCACTACTTGATTGGAATAAAAGCCTGCACCCTCACCTGCAATTTCCGGATGAGGTCACCCCACAACCCCCACCCGCAGATATGACAGTAAGAAATCCAGAAAATCTCAGCCAGAGTCCCCCATGCTGATTTGTGTCTCCTCAACAATCTGCCATTGTTCTTCGGTGTTTGCACATCAGACTGCAATTAGAATATTGTGATCTGTCGGTTGAAGTGAAAGGCCAGAAATTCATGCTGATAATAAGCTATGACACCTTCTGAGCTGTGCAAAGCTGAATTTGTAAATCAGAAGGTGCCAGATTGTGAAGTGCATATGAGAGCGGCGAGGTGACGAGGCGGGCACCAGTCCCGGAACTCGTACGCAACCCGGTGCTGAAAAAAAAAGTGCTGTACCAAATGGCTGAAATAAATGCATTTTTGTGCTATTTTCCCTGAAGTATTTCCCTGAGTAATTCTCCAACTTTTGTTTTTCACTGTGATTCAGGAAGATAATGTAATGCCATATGGATGACTCTGACGAATGCTAAAATCCTGATAAGAGACACGGCAAATGAGTGCGCGTTATTAGAGCATTTTGTTTCCCATTTCATTTTTGTAACAGCTTTCTGAACCATATATTGCGAATAAGTTTCCACAATTTTTTTCTTTCTTTTTTTTAATTCATCCTTGTACACTTACTGTATGTTTCTACAGAAGTTTCACAATGTTGTCAGGTTTTTTATTTTGCCAGCTTGATTTATGAGTCAGATTCTCAAAACATTATGCTGGTTAAAGAAAGAAAGAAAAACCTATATCAATACCTAACTACATGACATAGTCTATAAAGTCAGAGCAGCAAACATTTTGGTGCTCCCGAGCTGCAAAATTGCCTGCAATTAATTTGACTCATATTTAATTTTGCTGTTGAGTTATTTTTAATATTAATATATAGAATAACAAATGAGTGTAAATGTCAAATTGTTCTATTCATCCCTGTGTTATTATCGGAATTACAGATGGAGCAATTCAAATAATGTCATAGTCAGTTTGTGTTATTAATAGTACAGTCAAATAACAATGGTCACCCTTTACGTACTCAGAGCACACGTTCTTCGTCCAACTATTCGTGCTAACTTTAACTGAGCCATAAACCCTGGTAATGTCTGAACTGGCTAGATTGACTTGTCTACGGAGAATTGATTCCTTTGTGAAAAACTAATGGAGGCAAGTTGCATCAGATTTTGTGTAGTCCATTCTGTCAACAACACAGTTGTATTATGAGTATATTGAAAAGCAATTTCAAAAACCCTTCCCAAAATCTCAAAATATCCTGGAGAACCCATGGCTCAAACGTGTTAATTTCATCCACCTAAATACATTCTTTTAGGGCATATTTTTGTCATGATTTATGTCAACAAAATAGCACTGGAACCTGGTTAGCTGCCACTGCACTAGGTAGCATTATCAGTGCAGCTACCCTCTTGTGTCGTATTTGTCATGCTGACTCATTTAGAAGCATCATGCGACTCTTCTTTTGAAAAAGGATAGCAAATCTTTTGAAAAATTTTCACTTTGTAGTTTCCCACTTCTGATCCTCTCTGCTTTAATGTGGTCTGATGATAGGTTTTGGCTTTTTTTTTTGTCAGTGTATGTTACGTGATATAGGACTGATTACCCAACAAGCATTTCGCTCAGTGCAATGGCTTGCCCAGTAGTCCAATCTCACAACATTTTGAATATATATCTAAACTAATTAAGAATGTGGAAACTCAACTGTAATTTAAAACGTGTATTTTTAAAAAATTTTTAGTTCATTATATATTTTGTGTTTTTATTCCGTAAGTGGTACAGGATCCTCACAAATCGATAGCAGAACACAGGCAGTCAAAATGGAGAGGTCCCAGATCCTGTTCCTGCTAGATCCGGCTGAAATTAAGCCCTGGAGCTATGGCATTTGCTTCTCATGAAAGAGCCGTATTAGTAAGCAGCCAGAGTAGAGTAAAAGGTGTGGGCAGGGATATTTGACATCATGTCAAACAAAGCATTTGTTCCCAAATCTTTTACATTACCAGCTCTATGTTCAATAATTCTGTGCTTAAAAATTAATTTGAAATATCTGCTTTTTTCTTTCTTTACTGCTCATAAAATGGAATAAAGAATATGTTTGCATCATCCTCTCTAGAACTGCCTTCAAAATGTATTCCAAAGCCACCAAGTTGTAATGGAATGTTTCTTAATCCAGAGACATGTTGCGTAAACTGGGATGGAGAATCACATTAGCAGATTAGCAGACTACTAAACTGTAATACAGCTTATCACTTGTCGAGGTTCCGCATATATTTACTACAGGAGCCAAATCCCGGCACATTGCAGTGCAGCTTTGCCTCATATCATTTTCATTACAAGCCCTTTAAAATGCAAAGCTGTGTCTGTGATACTTTTCTTCTTTCTCTGACAGACCAGCAAAGCTGACCAGGGACCTATTTCATGAAAGTTTTTCACCTCAGTTGACCAAACTCTGATATGGTGATGACATAAAATCCTAGAACTGAAAATACCAGATTATTGGTATATTAGACAAATGGTATTTGTTACAATTGGCTAATCACACTCAAAGAAAGTTTATAAGAAAGCAAATTTAGCCCGGTGCAAGTGAAATACTTTTTGCCTAATTAATTTGGTATATCAGCACAGTGGTCCAGAGGATAAGGCTGTTGCCCCGCAGCAAAAACGTTGTGGGTTTGACGAATGCGTGGGGCCATTTTGTTTGGTGTTTGCATGTTCTTCCTGTCTTCGGTGGGTTTTGTTTGGGTTCTCAAGTTCCTCCCCGCAGCCCAAAGACATGGGAGAACAATTCTAGGTTAATTGCAGACTCTAAATTGCTCATATGTATGAGTGTGTGAGAAGATGGTGTGTGAGCCCTGTGATGGATTGGTGTTCTTCATGCCTTTCGTCCACAATCAGGCTTTAGCTCCAGCGTGACTCTGATGAGTAAACAGCAGTTTAGAATAATGGATGGATGAACAGTACATGCTGATGGGTGAAAGGAGGGGATGAAGAATCAGCAATTTAATGTTTTTGAGATCCTTTAGCTGACATTGTGATGTTTTTGAGAAAGATCTGTACAGCAAAAAGTAATTATATGAGACCTTTTTTGTTATTTTGGTTGTGTTGGCCAAATTCATCACTAGATTTCAGTTCTGTTAAATATGTATGTTCCATGCTAAATAGGAGACTGTGGGCAGAAGGTCCCTCAAACAGTCAGGAACTGAAGATGACTGCAGCACAGGCCTGGTCGAGCATCACTGGGACAATACCCAATGTGTGGTGATGTTTATGCACCACAGACTTGAAGCAGCCATTGCATGCTATTTAAAAAATGATTATTTTGCTTTACTTGTGGTTCAACAGTCCAATATTTTTTATGTGCCCAAAAATTGGAGTTGGGTTGGGGACTGTGCAAATGGTGCTGTCATTTCTGAATGGCTCATCCAATCAGGATAAAGAAAAAGAAAAAAAACATCAAATTAAAGCTGAGAGTGTGCACTTCAAAAATATTGTTGACTTGGTTTCAGAATATGAAAAACTGTTTTCTTCACAGTTAAGGACTTTCTAAAAAAGCAGCTCTAAAGCCGGATATTGCTTGATGCATGCCAAATATTATTGTTAAAACTTTCAGCATGGAGTCCCAGCACTAAGAGATGGAAGCACTCATCCAAATGGGTGTGAACCAATGAGCTGCAGAGAGAGGCTGCTGCTTGTAAATAGCATATCTGAGGGCTGCGTTCACCTGGCATTAGGCCATTTCACTTTCCACATGAACATTGTGATTGCCTCAATCATAGCGTTTATTGTGCTTATTTCTTTATTCATTTTCACATTTGCTTTTCCAAAGTTGCAAGCGTATCTTAGGGAGAGATTTAATTTATTTTTTTAGAATGCTCTTGTCAGAGCCAGTAACACATTGCATAAGTTGCTGAACAATTAAAATAAGGTGTTCTTTGTGGCTGGAGTGCCACCACGGATGTCTGGCCCCATGAAATGATCTCCGATCGAGCCCCACTGCCCTGCAAAATGCCATGTTAAAATAATTTTTGGTGGCTAGGAATCATCCTAAACTTCCCCTACTTGTAAAGACTATTGTTTATTTATTTGTTTGTTCATTTGTTTTTTTGTTTTGGGACACAGGCTCAGGACCACAGGCTCAGGACTCAAGCACAGGTTGGAAGAAAGTTTCCCATTGTTAATGATGATCAGGGTCAGACAGTCCAGGTTAATGACCAGAGGTAGGATAGTGCAATAGAGTCAGTGGGCAGATCCAAAGACGTAACACAGGCAAAAGATGAAGAACCGGCTGGGCAGAATGCAGAATAAGGACGAAGTCAGAATCATTAACCAGTGATAGAGCCGAGTTGTAGCCAAAAGCAAGTAGACAAAAGGGGCGATCCAAAAGTTGTAAACCAAAGTGAAAGGAGGAAGCTAGGAGATAACATGGACACGGGACCAGAAGTGCCTATTGCCCTCTGTTCTTAACACAGTGGAGTAATAAAGGCATAAGGGCCTGTACTTCCTCTACAGCTGCCATCGTCTCCAGTCAGGCATGGCTGGGAACAGTGGGGTAATAAAGTCACCAGGGTCCAGACGTCCTCTGCAGCTGCCTCCTCAATACCACCACTGAGATAAGGGGGCCTGAACCTGCTACAGCACCCTTTTTCCTCACTCAAACTGTTCTGATTTGGGACATTTAATTTGATCAAAAACCACTATTACACCGTTCTAACTGCCCTCATGCCATCACTGAATTACTGTATCATACAGTATCTGGGAAAATAGCGATGTGAATTTCATGAGAAATGGTTCTGTTGGGAAGGAATTTCATGACAACTACATAATAATAATTCTCTATGTCATCATGTTTGGTATAGGCTCCAGCTCGCCCCGTTACCCTAGCGAGGAATAAGCGGGTATAGAAAATGGATGGATAGATCATGTTTGGCATGTATCTCTTCTGCTAAATTCAAGGAGTTGAATGAGATGCATTTCATATCCACTGTACTTTAAAAAGCATAGTTTAAATAACCTGGTGAAAAACTGTCTCTTAAAGTGTCGCTTCTCTTAGTATTGTTTGGGTTTCCTCTCACCGCATTAGGGAGAGGATTAGGCCCCCTGAACCTGGTGGGGAACAGGTGGTGGCGGGACTGCAAAGTTCTGTGGGCACGTTAAAGACGGTGTATAGAGCAGGGGAGTAAACTGAAGGCCCCTGTGTACAATGAAGTTCGAATTGACATACTGCAGTGGTACCGTCAAGTCCGCGTGTTGTCACATGTAGGCATCACGTGGTACGTGGGCGACAGCCCACACCTAAACAGCCCACACCTAAGCAGAGGGACACGAAGAGTGACCTCTGTGAACAGGCGAGGCTGGTGAAAACGGTCAAAGTTTCTATTCCCATAGCTAAGTGGGGTACGGATCAGACTATCGGTTCCCACCTCGGTGGCTGGTAACCACTACGGGAATCGGGGATCGCTATCGACTGGGTCACCGGCCGGCCGGGTTGCGAATGACAGTGAGACCTAAAAGTTGGCCGCTGCGCTCGGCTCAATGTACAGTCAGGCTACCAGAGACCAAAAGCGAATGCATTAGTAGGTGAGTGGTGCTCCTGTGATCGGTGAGCTTTGAAAAGAAGACACCGGGAAGCAGAAGGCAGGTTTCTCAACCTAGGGGGGCCTGGGTGAAGATCTGCGGGAAGGGATCTAGCCTAGAACCGCACCCTGGGAGTTCATAGGATCAAAGTGTAATTGCTTTATTACATCCTCCAAATGGTGGGGTACAAAATTCCGGATTTGGTCAATCGTCCAGGTTAATTTATGGCACTACTGCCTGGACCAAACTCACGATTTGGCATAAAAGGGAAGTATTCAGACTCAACGGGGAAGATCGTATCCGATTTCTCCCCGCGTACGTTAGTGCGTGTGTAGCCTTTTCGCCAGGTATGACTTCACTCTCATCGTCTAAATTGTTTGTAACTTGTACTGGATTTATTCCTGATTTGTTTTATTTACGCTCTTGCCTGCGTGGTGAATAAATAATTGTTATTCCTTTAAACTTGCATGGTCTCAGTGACTCTTAACCCTTTTACATTCTTTCTAGCCACGTTACGACGGAGACTTAGGGGTTTAATCCCAACCAAGGACTGATTGGCCAGCGGCCCGGTATGGGAATTAGTTATATTAAGTTGGAGAGGCTATCACAGTCTACTCATTTAAAGGGTCTATGTAGCACTGGTTCTGGGAATTTAGCCATAAAGGGGCCCATGGAAGAAAAGTCGGCTTCTGTTAAATTCCCTTAAGGAACCCTCTGGGTATTTGCATAGACCTGGGTTCGTAGTCTCTGAGCCAAGATGCCTTTGCTGCGGTGATTCCCTCCATCCCCTGGTATTATCAACGAACCGCAGATTTGGCAATAATGCTAATACCCGGGAGCATATGTTGAGTAACGGAGGTATTAATTTAAGAGTCCGACGTGCAATCACCCCGAGATCCATGCATGTTTTCCCTAAACTATAAATTCTACATTCTAATTGGAATCAGATTTGAAACGAGAGTAAAAACAATAACTGTTACGCTTCTTCTGCAGTGATCACTATGTCTGATCTCCCGCTTCTTTCTGGTGTAATATTCGAATGCTCACATTGGATTGTTCACCGCAGGGCCGCAAATCAGATATACCCATGATTACAGCATGGCACCGTTTGAGAACGGAGAAAGTTTATTCATATTATTCCATTTGCTTCACAACAGCCTGAGTACACGCATGAGTCTTCGCTCCCAGCTCTTCCGTCATTGGTTTAGCTGTGTGAGTTCTGCCGAATAAAGCTGAAACATGGGAATTAATGCAAGGAACAAGTCTCGTGAGTGAAAGGCAGAATTGAGAAAAACTTGTATCAGTGTGAAAGAACAGAGAGTTTAAAAAACTGGGAAATTAACCGGGGAAGACAAGATAGGTGGGAAGGCAAGCAGGAGAGAGCAAAGAGGGGCGTGGCAACAAACAAGAGAATGAGAACTAACGAGAGCAGAGTGGGGAGGGTGAGAACAGAGTGATAGCAGGGGTGGCCAAAGATGTGTGGAGGAAACATGAGAAATGAAGGCATAACATAACTAGAACGGGCACTCGGTAGAGCGCATACCTTCGCCGACGCCACTGAATCCCTCGCCACTGGCGTTGGTTTCATGCCGATCGGATAAAAATTGACCGAGATATGGCCGAAAGTCGGTTTTGACCTTTTCGTGGCCTTGACCTTGACCTTTGACCCGATCACTCCCAAAATCTAATCGATTGATCCTCAGGTCATGCCAAATCAACCCACCAAATTTTATGAAATTCCGTTTGGTATTTTTTGAGTTATTCGATACACATACAGACAGACACACAAACAAATAAATACACGGGGATCAAAACATTACCTTCGTCAGCAAAGTCGCTGGCGAAGGTAACTAGGCTTATGCCGTCAGAGGTGATGGCTTGGGGTATATCCCCGAACACCCCCAATCCCCCAATTCCCCAATCCTTGAATAGACAAACTTAATTTCAGGTCAATCAGACAAATGGTTCTGAAGCTATGGCCAAAATGGTAATTTTCCATCACAAACCGTCACCTGGTGGCAAAATATTGAACCATACAGGTATGATGTCATCATGTGACACGTTGTGAGGTCATGACATTGCTGTTGCACATAGTTTCATGTCATTTGGACAAATGGTTCCAAAGATATGGCAAAAATTGTGAATTTCATGTGACAAAGCTCCACCTTGTGTCAAAATTATTAACCAAACAGGTATAATGTCATTGTGGAACACATCCTCAGGTCATGACCTTTCAGTTGCACTTGATTTGAGGTCAATTGGACAAATATTTCCAGAGATATGATAAAAACAGTGATTTTTCAGTTTTTGGCCCTTGATGGCCAATCTAGAGATTAAAAATTGTCCAAAATCAAATCAGTTCTTCCTCTAACTGATACTTACTTATATGCAAAACATGAAATTTCTAATTGAAATATTACTGAAGTTATCGCGTTAACATGTAGGGCGGCGCGGTGGCGGTCGATTCAAAAACATAATATCCCCAACAGGACCAAAATCACTCAACAACAAAATTATCAAAATAAATGTAGCCAACTGTGACTATTATTATTATTATTATTATTAGAAGTAGTAGTGCAATTCATTGCCACAATGATCGTGGAAAGCTTATTTTGTGGAGAGAAATCCACAATAGAGATTTGTTTGCAAAGAACAAAAAGGTTTGTCAAAGTCCATTGCCAGTGTTGTGTCACAGACATTGGATCAATTCAGACCAATAAGGAGCACAATCAGATTGAGGTGTATGCACAGACAGACAGAAAAATTTTGGCTTTTTTTACAGTTTACAAGAGAAAAATGAATGAGTTTTTGATATACAATTACTTTGATTTGTTCTGTGTACTTTGATGAAGATAATTTTCCAAGGAGTCTGATGGTGCTTGAGTAGATTTTTTTTGTCATGAATTCTACAGACATCATTTGGCACATCAGGGATAAAACTTTAAATGAACTCCAAACTCCTCCAAAATTTGGTTCATTCACTGAGCTTCATTGTTGTCCCTCACCTCTGTGGTAGTGAGCGGACCGGGGGACATAGTATTCAGCTCCGTCCATCCGTCACGTCCTGTTTGTTGTGAATGTGATACCTCAAGAACGGTTTGACCGATTTCATTCATCTTTGGCTTCAATGTGTATTAGTATGATACGCTGACCACAGTCGATTTCCGTGACCTGGTGGGGGACATGGCCACGTTTAGTTATGACTTGCTGTCAGAGTTCCATTAAACGTTAGCCTCACTCCTACGTTGATGTTAGTTCTGGTTCATGTATGTACTTATAGAACTGGAGTTACATCCCTTAACGACTACCGTATCTCTTGCATGCAAACTAACTGCTATCTCTTGTAACCTGGAACCGTGTTGCACAATGGCCTTAGACACGTACGCAAATGAGAGCTAAGCCAGCACATGGTCTGCGTTCTATCATTGTGTTGCCATGCAATCCCAGGTGCGACCTTGTCTGTAGCCATATTTGATTTTGTCAACTTTGTAGTTTTCCTTTGTCTGAGCCATCACACAGGCTGAGGTCTGGAATTTTGTCATTGTCTTTTTTTTGCAATTCAAATGCACGCACGCTTGCACGGGCACACACTCAGACGCTCATATTTAGTTAGATTGCCAGGTGAACATTTTGTTCCCTTTTATTTTTTTGAATTAATGCATTTATATATGCATGCTGGTCGATTTGATGTTGCACAAGAGCGTATTCTGCCAACCTCTACTATTCGGAACTCTAAAATCCCTAAACCTTTACAGCCTATTGATTGGTAATTTTGTTTGTTATTTGGTTGGTTGTTATTAATTCAATTATTAATCAGAGTTACAAATTGAAAGTTGAGAGAATTTTATGAGAATTAAATAATTGGCTATCAATGGTCACCTTTCATGGGTGATGCCCTAAGGTACATTTAATGTCAGTTGAGTTTTAAGGCATTTTAAGTAGTTGCGCCCATTTCCTTTGGCGCCCCGAGTGAAACTTGTAATCATCACATATATTGCTGTCCTTCAACCTGTTTTCCCTGCGCCACTCATGCAGCGGAGTCAGTTAGTGAAAGAAATTAACTTCTAGCATATGAGAGAAACTCTCATTCATTTACCACGGGCGATATTCCAGTATGCATCTATGTTACTTGTCAGTCCTACTCACCTGAGAGCAAATATGATAAACGAACAAATAATTGAATCAAAATATGTAAAGAAATATATAAACAGCTGTGCTCACTGACTGTCTGACACAGCAGCTTTCCCAGTCAGAAGTGCTACCCAATATCAGGATTGGATTTCCTGTGAGGAGAAAGGGGTAATCAATTCTCACTCAGCCTCTGCAAGCACTCAGCAAGACTAGATGGCAGGCTTTCAGATAAAAATCTAATTTGCTGTATTAGCCTTGGCCTTGGCAAACGCTGCTTACTTTATGGCTCATCTGCTAATGCTGTTAGTGAAGAGAAGCTGGAGAGGACTGGGGAGGGAGACAGGCCCAGCAATTCCAGAGCATCTATTTAGGTATAATTGTAAGCGCCTAACCCTGTTAGCCCTGAACCAAAGTGCAGTATGGACCTGCGGCTGGCTTGACAGTTGATGAGCAAAACCTGGGAAATAAACATCCCTATATTATGTCAGGGTTCCGCGAACATCGACGCAACATAACAAGAGAAGCTCAGTAGAAGTGATGGGATGACAAAACGCCATCAAAACCATCTCCATAAGTCTGTTTGTATTAAATGCTTATTGATCAGTGAAGTGTTGCTTCTGCTAACCACATTTTTTTTTCCTCCAGCTAGCGTGTATGTTGAGTACATTCTGTGTTTACACATAATGCAATTACCCTGAAATTGTTTTCTGGCCGGAACCGAGGATCAATCAACAAAACTGGAACGGTGCCCGAGATGCTGTATCAATTCCGTTTCTGCTTTGAGCGATCTCGGCGGCTCCGGTATAAATGCGTGTTGAGACCTTTGGAGGCATGAACTCACTGGCACAATGTCATTTATCTCTGTCAAGCCTGTATCTGGCATGGTAAGAACATGGGTCGCAAATTAAGCTCCAAACATCACTGCTACCTATAAGTTATGAAGTCTGTCCTGTAATCAATACACTGTAAACCGGGATAGTGTGGTGCACTCACCTTTCTTGTGAAAACTGATTACCTCAAAAAATGTGCAAGCCAAATTAGTGATCTTGTGTGCCTAGCACCTAATTACACAGCAAAAATAACTTTTCAAAACGCTTACCTCATTTTTTTTTTCCATGGGCCGTCCGTACAATTCAATGAAGTTTGTCATCCTTTATTTCGTAAGTTGGCTCACACAATTTTATTGAAGTAATAGGTTTCCATCTCTCTATCTGGGTTTACACTATAGTTTGTGGATATCCTCTTTATAAGTCTGACGTATTGCATCATGTGTTGTGCTGTTTCCAGGGCTAAATATAACAAAATCACAAAAGTACACTGTAGACATGGCAGAGCCAGTTACCATGTTCACGCAGGCAAATTTCTTTTCTAAAGTCCCCAAACGGGTCAAAACGAGATTACTGGGGAAATGCGGTCGTCAGTAAAGTGGGGCTGAACCCAAGCCAAATGGATCCTGCGCCCTAAAAGTGTAAGTATTTACTCTGAGAACACTTATGTAAATGGGATTTGCTAAAAGGCCCACATGCAAATGTTAATCTGCATTCGGGGCAAACTGGACTACTTTCCCCTGGCCAATGTTTTACTGAATTCTGTGTAACTCTCCTTATGAGCTGTATAAATCTACCCTTTGCCTTTTCATCATCCGGCGAGTGATAAAATGGCAACTCCAGACATGTCTAACAGATGAACGCACATCGAAATACAACGCTGTGGCATATTGCCAGTATAGTGTCAAACACATTTGGACCCGGAAACAGCATTATCATGCGATGCGTTTTGCCCAGGCTTATCAAGACGATACAAAGTCATCGCTTCGGGTGTTCCTCGTTTTTGATTGCTCTGGATTTTTCTTACCGTAGGAATCCAACTGACGCAGTAATGCTGTTTCGTCAAATGAGGCCCAGAGTTTTGAAGCTGTAGTAGCAGACTGCCGACAGCCCAGAGCCTGGAACACATTGCCATGCTAATTGCCTTCGTATCCATTAAAGCCTGCACCTTTAAGTGCTTTTACCTAACCCGTTCCTTCGCTTGTCGCGTGCTGCCGTTAGACTCAGGCTGTTAGCACAGGTGTGGTGTTGTAATTCACCTGCATCTCCCTCCATGCCTTTGAACAAACACCTGTTCCTTCAGGTATTAAGCCAAGGAAATCCATGTTTCTCACATGCCATTATCTGCCCTAAGCAGGTGTCAAGATAAATGACAGTCAGAGAGAAAAGGTGTGGATTTGAGATAAAATTCAGGGTTGCCACTGTTGCAAAGAAAGCGGTAACAAGACTGGGTAATATACTGCCTGAATGGAAATTTGTACGTGATAAGCAACAGAGAGCAAAAGAAAAAGAAATACATAGAGCTCAAAACAATTAATGATGTCTGTCTCAGAGGGAGACGCTCCCAGGATGACATACAGGCTTTGATAATTGTGGAAGAACTATTTTTAAAATGGTAGTAAATATAAATAAAGTTTTTGTTGTGCCTTAACTATATACAGTAGCCAAGTATGTCAAAAGCCACCCACTTACAAAACAGTAATGAGCTTGGAGAACCTGAATCTGCACGCATGAGCCAATCGCTTTGAAAAAAGTGTTCGTATTGTATAATGCGATACACCAAGAGCTGGCTCAATGATCTGTCGCTGCTCTAAAGACTACAGGAAGTGACATCACTGCTGAGTGAGGTGAGATAGTAAAAATCGAAATTATGAGCCGAAATTCTGACAAACCCGGCTCGGTTTGGTCCGGCTGCGAAAGCACACGACAGGCTCTTTCAAGGTATAGAATTCTGACATTACTCTGTGATTTGTTTATGATTCGTTGGTACAGTTTTCCTGACTATATTTTTTGTCCACACTTACACTCAGATTACTTAGTATTCATATTTCTGACTTGCACACGTCCAAACATGCAGAATTTGTGCGGTACTTTTAAGAATAAAACTGTATAGAATTTGGGACTAGTTTCTTCTCAGTTTGAATCGTTCCTCTTGCCTGTACGTTTGTAAAGCACTATTTGATTGGTAGGAAATTCTTCTCATGGCTTCTTATCATTGAGCTCCAAGTTGATTTTGACAAATACAGACCCCTGCGAGGAAGTTCCGATTGGTGGGATGAGTGTGCGACAGAGTGCGGGGCTGTCTTGATATGGAAACTGACAGAACATCAGAAGTTCGCCTTTGATCAGAATGAAATGTCGCATCTGAAAACCAGAGGGAGTGACAGAAGAAGGCATGGGGGTTAGCGCAATGTCTTGACATCAATGCCTGCAGGAGTCAGACATGATGGCAGTACGAGAGAAAAAACAATGTAATAATAAGGGAAACTGCTAATAGATGCCAAAAACCTCCAGTATAATGATAATAATGTGAAAAGGACTGCATTACACAGTCCGTTGCAGCTTGAGGGCAAATTAAGACCTGGCTTTATCTGTGCTTACATGTAAAGGACAGCTCAGCCGGGGGCTGAAGGAAAGCTTATTTTCTTTTCGGTACAAAATGAGCTTTATTTCGCTTGAACACGGAGGACCAATTAAAGGCGAACAGATCACAAGATTGCAAATCACATCACTCGCTCTTTGTTGAGAAAACAGCGCACACGATTTGAAAACTTTACAAAAGCAATCATTGCCTTTGTTCCCATTTGCGGCTTTAGTGAAATGAGCGGCTCATTATTAGCCGGGAGCTCTGGCGGCATACAGGATCTCGTACCCTCAGGAATCGCAGGCAAGGCCAGAGTAACGAAGCCCAGAAAACAAAAGAACTTGCTCTTCATTTATTAACACCCCCAGGAGCCATGAGAAGAGTACAGGTACATTTTTTTCATCCATCTGCATTGTTTTTCACCATGTACTGTTGTTTGCTACTGAATGTGCACACGTGCCTCATTTTCACCCACAGCGCAACAGACCTAAATATATTTGAGATTTTGGGATGGGCTGAGCTGTATCACCTTCTCTATCATTTCTCCAATGCAGAGCCGGCTAGCCCATTAGGCAATATAGGCAAATGCTAAGGGCGCCAAAAAATTGGGAAAAAATTCACCTTCAATATAATTATATGAAAAAAAGTTATTACTATTGACTCTTAAAATGGAAAAGCTTACATAATTTCAAATGTAAAGCAATGTTCAATCAATATTACTACAAATGATAAAACCAAAGAAGTCCCCCTCCCCTACCTGCTCGCTCTCTGTGGGGGGGAGGGGCGAATTTATTGATGCGATCTCTGAAACACAATCAGAACGACCTAAACTGTCCAGAGCTCAGGGGGGGAAAAAAGGGTAAGAGTACCATATACAACCTCCAGCAAAATCTAAAAACAATTGCAACTTTTTCGGCTTACCTTAATGTTTTGATACAGAGTTAAGTATTCGAGTGCGGAAAAACGTGGACCGTACATCCAGTAAAGGTAATTTACACTTTAATTTCTACAGCGGCTATTCGTGCTATTGGTTTATAAAGGTGGCAGCCATGACACTGTTGACAATACCAGGGCATGCTCAGCGTATGCATAGTTTGCGATATCACATAGGCACGTGCATGCAGCGAGGGCGAGCGCTCAGTTTCCGTGAGCGAGCGTGTTCAACGCCTAGCCGTTTGTGTCATTGTGGGGTTTATTTATTGACACCTGGACCTCTGTTTGAGGAACAATGCGCGTGCTTAAGCTTGCCTAGTGCCTAACAACATTAAGTTTGGAACTTACATCGAAGTCGGCTTTATGATATTATTCTATTGATGTTGTCTCGGTGTTACATACTCTTAGGTGGCACGTAAAGTAGCAGGATGTCTGCTAAAATTTGAGTAAAGTGGTCGACGCCGCTGTGTTTACGTCGCCACATATACTCGGCCAGATAAAAACCTAAGCCGTCACTGCTGCTCTGGCAAGGAACTCTTGATCTGCCACTACTGGCAATCAATCAATACATTCCACACATCTTGCACCTCTCCCCCTTCCTTGGGGGGGACGACATATTGTTTTAGCCTGAATTCCCGTTGGCGTCAGCGTCAGCGTTCCCATTTGTTTCCGGAGCATAACTCTGAAACTCTTCGACCGATTCTCACATGTAGATGTGCCTTTTGAGGGTTTGAACTGGTTTTGAATTTTATATTTTCTGTTTCAATGGCAACAATTTGGACTTGGGCATATTGAAGGGTGGGACTCGTTTCTGGACCATAACTCTAAAATGTGAAATGGGGGAAGGGGAAGACATCTGTTTTTACGTTTGAAAACCATTTCTAGTTTTTCTTCTTGTTTGTCGCTGATTAGTACAGGACCCTTTATAGTCTTGAAACAAATTCTGTGCACGTATGACCAATTACATCATGCCTTTTATTTCCATTCTAAATAGAAAGCACACGCGAGTGAATTTAAGGCTTCCCATTTACATGACGTTAACGACAATAAATAATTAAGAATGAAAAGAACCTCATATATACTCTTCCAAAAAAGAAACTATACAAACATGAAATGTTTTGACAAATGTGAAAAACATATTGAAATATACTCTTCCAAAAAAGAAACTAGATAAATATTGAATTATTGATTACACTTTCTTTTCAATCTGTTTTCCACATTTGTCAAAACATTTCATGTATAATAAATTGATGCTAAAAACAATGTATAGTTTTTTTGGAAGAGTATATAATTTCTCCATTGTGTATCCATTTGGCTGATTATGTTATCCATGCCTCACACCACGAAAATTTATCTGCCTCACAACTTGAACTGCAAGACTTCGGCACAGCGTCGCACACATTTTCTTTAATTTGTCACGACACTGATCTATTGTTCTGTCATGAGTATGCGAATGTTACTGCGCACAAATTATTCCAAAAAACCTCAGAGTTTAGTATACCCAGTGGTGGATTGATTTTTCGTGCGCCTACATTTCAAGAAGTATTGAATTTCTCCGTTTGAATGGAGAGATCCTTTTGCCGCTGCATTTGTTAGAACAAGACAACCGTGACACATAACGGTAATCTGCCGTGCTGAAGTTCGGTTGCTTTCACATTTGATACTAGTACGGATGGATCGCGCCCGAATCCTCTTCCACCCGTACTCACCGCGGGCCGTGCCCGAGCACTGCACACTCATGCGCACATTTACCAAACGGACTAAACTATCCCTATCCCTAACCTTAACCTAGCTCATAGGGAATGCTATCCCTATCCCGGTGCCTAACCTTAACCTAACTCATAGGGAATGTTCTTCCTATCCCGGTGCCTAACCTTATCCTAACTCATAGGGAATGTTCTCCCTATCCCGGTGCCTAACCTTAATCTAACTCATAGGGAATGTTCTCCCTATCCCGGTGCCTAACCTTAACCTAACTCATAGGGAATGTTCTCCCTATCCCGGTGCCTAACCTTAACCTAACTCATAGGGAATGTTCTCCCTATCCCAGTGCCTAACCTTTACCTAACTCATAGGAAATGATATCCCTATCCCTGTGCCTAACCTTAACCTAACTCATAGGGAATGTTCTCCCTATCCCGGTGCCTAACCTTTACCTAACTCATAGGAAATGATATCCCTATCCCTGTGCCTAACCTTGACCTAACTCATAGGGAATGTTCTCCCTATCCCGGTGCCTAACCTTGACCTAACTCATAGGGAATGTTCTCCCTATCCCAGTGCCTAACCTTTACCTAACTCATAGGAAATGATATCCCTATCCCTGTGCCTAACCTAATCCAACTCATAGGGAATACTATCCCTATCCCTATCCCTGGCCCTAACCTTAACCCAACTCAGCCACAAACAATGGTTTGTTCTGCTCAAATTATTCTACCCAGTGTTAAAGGATCAGCCAACTCACCAGCATTAAAGGCATTAAAATGGATATTTACTGTACGTCTCCTCATTGGCAACAATGAATACAACAACAAAAAAAAGAAGGATATATTATTTCTTTTTTTCTTTGGTGTAGTGGTTAAGGGCACAGTATGTGGTGTGATTAACTTTGCTTTCTCCACAGGTTTCCTGGTTCGAATCCCGCTGCAGACACTACTGTAATGTCTAACTTAACATGTAAACCTTTGTTCACAGCCTCATCGATGGAGGGGGAAAAACAAAAAAGGAGCTCATAAGTAGTTCAAGAGATAAGACTCAGAGTGAATGACACGAGGGGACAATACGGATGTGGAAAGCGGAATTACTGCCAAATGTTTTTTTACTCGCGCCACATCTACCCCTTCCTTTTAAAATTTTCCCCCCATCATTCTAAACCCCCAAAACCACCCAAAAATATTTGTGCCCCCATTTAAAATCATTCCGGACAAAAAAAAACCCCCAAAAAAGTGGAGGTTGTATATCTTACTCATGCCAAAAAAAAGAAGAGGAGGAAAAATGTGAGAAAGACAGAGGTAAAGGAAAACTAAGGTAATGAAATGAAGCATCGGTTGTACTGCACCAGTTATTTAGCACAGTGTACAGTTAAGTTGATAACTTGCGTCTGAGCGATTAGCCGCGACAAGGTATGCTAATCAGTACGGATGCCCCCTGAATCCATATTCGGCAAGTCACGAATAATGGCTTTTTGCCGAACAAACTAACCGTCCGAAATTTTTGTATAAAGTTTGGCTCTATATGATATGTTGACTAAGGCAAACATCTCCAACAAGTGGTTGTTTCTGAAGTTTTCTAATTCAAACTAGATTGGCTGCCACCGCTGTTAATCATCCTCACCAGGGAATCAGAATTGATGGCGTCAGCAGGAGTGAGTAGGTTTCTTAAACCTGTGTTGCTTGTCCTCTTAGCGGGAGTCTGTTCATTTAGTCATGAACAGGCTATGGCATCATCTTTAACCCGTTAGTGCAGTAAACATGCTTTGTTCTACTGTCCGGTTGTTGCCGCGACAAAGTTTTTTAACACTGACTGGATTACTTTTGATTCGCAGAGTGGAGAGACGTTAGACAGGATTTTTACCTCCGCCTGGAGGTTATGTTTTCGATAGCGTTTGTTTGTTTGTTTGCGAGATAACTCAAAAAGTAATGTACCGATTTTGATAAAATTTTCAGAGAAGGTGTGTATAAAGTCAAGGAACAGGTGATTAAATTTTGGCATATCTAGGCCAAAGTACAGGTGAGATATACGCCAAAGTTCAAGATTTCAAGTCTTTCCGATTGGCCAGTTGCACAAGATGGTGCTGAGTACATTCTGAAATACGATGCTAAGCCTCACTATTTCTGGTTTGCTTCTGCTCCTATCAATCTACATCAGATAATGAGCAGATGACAGCTATATCATCCTGAAAATGTGATTTTAGCTATTGCCACACTCCCAGGATTTGGCTTTATTAACCACGAATGATGTTCCCATGATTTGTCTTGATTACCTGTTACTGATGTCTGTTCATTGGCACTCTTAATGAGGTATTTGCCGCTCCAACGAGAAACAAGAGGATTTCTAACTAGCAACACACTAGAAGCGTTATTTGCCGAATAAATCTGCAACTGCATCATGATGGTGTTTTGATGCCGTCGTTGCCTTCTGATAATGGTTTGCTATGTTTCTGATAGCTGGCATATAAGCACATACAACTTGTGCAAATTACCATCATTTGAATGGTAGACGCAATTCATTTTGGCTTACTAGCTAAATTAGTCGGCTAAAACACTACTTTTGTTCACTTGAAGGGTCTGCGATTCAGTGCAAAAATGAATGGAAACAGCAGAGAATGTCAGAAATCCATTCGATACACCAATTTAACTGCATAACAGCATGTGACGTCATTACGCACAACTTTTTATTCACTTTAATGACGTTAGATGGAATCGCATTTTCACCTGCTTATTTCACATGAATATTTTTGGCGAAATTCAGATAGTTCGATTGACAAGTGGATGGAAACATAGCTACAGACAACTCGGAAAATCTGTTTTAATTGTTCTGCACGGAGCGAATGGGCCGGAGTCCCAATCGCCGCGCTTTAGGGTTTTGCTGCCACCTGGTGGCAAAGTTAAACCTGCGTTGCTAGTCTTTGTCTGTTTGCGGGCGCTCGAGAAAAATACCTGTGATAGAGTTTGATAGCTAGCTATCTTTGCCGACAGTTTTGCTAAGTTACACGGAGTCGCATTGCTTAGTTGTGCCATCCTGTTTAACTAACCAAGTTAGTTTGTGTGTGTGCGTGGGCGCTCTGGAGAAAAATATACGTGGCTGAGAGTTGGGCGGAAAGCTAACTCCATTGCTTAGCTTGCAATAACTGCTGTTCCTCAGTAGCTCAGTTATTTTTATCTCCCTTTTGATGATCCCCTTTGAATTGTGTTTTTTTTTGTAGTATTTTGGAAAATGGATTCAGTCAAACATGTGCTTGATCCCCCTGTTTGCAGTGCAAATTTATAATTTATTACTATTATTAGTATTTATTCACTTATTTACTGGATTTTTATTTTGTAGTAAGGGTATTTGTATCGTATTTCATATTTTTTGTATTCATCTGTTATTTATTAAGCCTGTAAATTGGGTGACATGTTATCTTATTAATTAAAGACAATTGTAATAACAATGCTATTCGATTTCTTTAGTAAGCTTTTGTAAATCGCCGCTGGGGGGAGGCATATAAAATATCGCCTATGGCGCCACATTGGGTAGGGCCGGCTCTGCTCCAATGCATTATTTCCCGTTATTGTATATGTTCTGTGTAATGTTAGGTAACTCTCTGAAGATCTCTGAAGTGGTTACATGAAGTCACATGATAATACTCTAATACCTGAATATAGAGGGCTAAGTGCTGCCTGTTGCCTGCAGGGTCTACTGTTATATATTCATCTTGGTTATTTCTGTTTATGAGCATTGTTTCCACCTCTTGCAAATGTTGTAAACGTTGTGCTGCCTGATAAAATCAATTCACAGAACACATTCTGTCGGCACTAAAGTCATGCGCTTCTTCCCAAGAACCAATGGGGTAAACCAAAATGTGACTGAACACATGGGCTTAAAAAAGAAATAAATTTCAGATATGGCTACACTGATGGACAGAGAAGATATTTATGCAGTCTCTACGCTTTTTTTATGTTTGTAAGAATACATTGCTGGGTATTAAATGTTTTGAGTGAGGTTGCAAGATGTCACTTGTTGACCTAAGGTGATTCAATGTTTGAAAGCATTTAATTTTAGCATATAATATCTCTGAGGAGATTCACAAGTAAAGACAGATGTAGTCTCTGTATAAAATAATGCATTTTGAAGAATTATAGGAGAGGTTTATGTTAAAATGAGAGTGATTCACTCAGAGCCAAGCAAAATCAAAACAAATGCAAATGTACTTTTTTTTAGCAGGCTACCAGAACTGAGTTTGTGCATCCTATTTTTCTGCTTATATTCAATTATATGTATGAGCAATGTTATTACTAACTGATTCAATCTATTTTGTAATTGTGTTTAGCATGGTAGATGGATATTCTAATCACGGTAATCTGTTTAACGATGCCTCTCCCACTTGTAAATTTATCATTGAGCAATGTCAAAATATTAAACAAACTCCCAAAGCTGGAATATATCTTTATTACTGTTTTTCAAAAAGACATGTTTTGTAAATCAAAGGCAGCTATTTAACTGAAATATTGAAATCCCAATGATACGCGATTTCTGTACAAGAGAGGTAAATATTTGACTAGTTTCATTGGTGGGGAGTGTTACACTCGAGTTGCCGAAAACAAGCACCTCTTTGACATTTAACGATTCTTAGTCAATGCTGCAGTTTGCGGCAGTGGAAAATACAGCATTAACCACAGCCTAAATAATGCACTAAATGTAATGTTAAATTCAGACTCACCACCACGCGTAACATGAGCATCTGCCAAAGATTACGCTGGTCTTACATTTAATCTTATTCAGGACTTTTGGGGTCCAACGGACCCTGAACACTTTCATTCATTATTATCTTTTTCCTTTGAAATGATACGTGTCCAAGATTTCATGTAATCCTCCATGGTTTAGTCACGCAAAATACAGAAAAGAATGGCATTGCTAGGACATTTACTTTTTGAGTTAATTGACAAGAGTAATACAAAAGATATCTCATTCTTCTAAGCAAAGCAGAGGGCACTGTGCCATTTTTATTCCCTTGAAAAGTTCTGGATACTTCCTGGCTAAAATATTGTTGCAGCAGCAGGATCATTTCTTGAGATTGGGAAGACTTTATCCCAAGTAAGTTACATAATTATCACATTAAAATGATTTATTTCTTGTCCATGGCCATGTTTAACCTTGTAGCTCATGTTTTAACAGTATATAGCCCCTTTATAGCTTACAACTTCTAATTACACGTGTTACTGTTATGATTCTGCCATGCTGTCTGTTTCATGCCTTGTTTAAGTTCAGTACCTGCTTGCCATGTTTATTGATTTATGTGCCAAGTGACCACCGCCTGTCTTCTGACTATTCTTTGGATTATGTATTGTGATTTGCCTGCCTCGATTTGTTATTTTCTGTCTTAGTTTACTTTTCCATGTTTTACTGTTTGCCATAGTCATACTCCGGTTCATGTTTTCCATTTTGCTTTGCACTTTGTCTCCCCCGTCTGGTCTCTAGTCTCGCCTGTTGTTTTAGCCCCAGTCTTATGTCTCACTCTTCGGGTGATTTATTGGATTCTGGATTTCAACATTCCTTCCGATCTCGTTTACTTACTTCACTTTGCTTTTCTATCTAATAACAATACTAGCAGTTTATTATTTTCTCCTAAGATTACTAACAATAACAAACCATGTATATAATACTAATTTACTATCGAGCACCTAGGATTTGTATCGTTGCACTTACTAATTGACTAACTAGCTCTCAGCACTCGCCCTGTTCTAATCTCCGCCTCTTTGCTCTCACTGATTACCTTTGCGGCATTTTCTGTGAAAGCTCACATCTGACCACGCGGTCCTGCGTCTCATTATCTATGCACATTAGAAACTCTGTGACTGGAGCCGTATGTTTGTTTATAGGAATGTCTTGTGTTCCCTGTCCACGTTTTGGCTTTAGCCAATTGTATGTGATTAGGTTCTTCCTCATGTGCCTTCCCCTTGTAATCAGTTTGATTTCCTGCATCTGTGATTCTCCCCATGTGATCTTCCCAGAAGTGTATATTAGGTGTCTTTTCACTGCCAGACCTTGTCAGATCGTTTCACGTGTATTTCTTGTGCTGCTATTTCGCCGCCTTGATTTCAATGAGTTTCTGATTCTGACTGGATTGCCCGACTACTGATTCTTCGTTTGCCATTTTGGATATCGTTTTTCTGCCCGACCTTGATTTTGTGGATTGCTGCCCTATTTTTATGATTCGGACTGTCCTACGGCTTATGAGTTTGCTTCTCCCTCTAACCTTCGCCTGTGTACCGAATCTGTTTTGTCTGACTAAGATTTTTGTGATTAGTGCCATGGTAACGAACTCTGCTCTGCCCCATTGGAATTTGAGTTTTGGATTACGGACTCTGTACTGTTGCCTTTTTTTCTCTGCGGGGGTTATCCCCCTTATTCAGTAAAGCACCTCATTTTTGCAATCCCGTGTCCTCGCAATTGGTTCCAGATCGATACCTCAGTTACATACAAAGTTATATGGTCAGAGTGGTGCTGAATTAGAACAGTATAGCGCAGGGACCACTGTCCCTGCGTAAGAATACCAGGGCTGCTTTGATCAGTCTTGGAAACTTGAGAGAGCGCACAAAACCAGCCAGCTGCAATGAGAAGATGCTTTCTGTGCCCACATGAACAAGACTGGAAGAGAGGACCTGTTGCATTGATTGCAGAAACCATGTGTGTTAGGAGTATTGCACAGATAGTGTCCTGTGTGATCAGTGCCTCGGAACTGTTGAGAAAGCGAGAGTGAACTCTTAAGTAATTACTGTGATTAAGTTTTAGTGGTGGGACACTTTGACAGAAGCTGTTGTAACGTAGAACTTGCGTGGTCAAGTGGACCCCAGAGATATTTCATATTAGCTGCTGAGGAATGAAGACATTATGGAAGGCAGTGCTAGACTGACATTTATTAGCATGATATGCAGTCGTTCTTAGTAGTTGAGCTGCAAATTTTCAAATAAATTGTAATTACTGACTATGCCATTTTGTTGAATTTTTAGTTGGCCGCTATATGTGGCATTAGAAATCTAATAGATTTTAGCTAATATACACTTAAACTCTATTTTATGCAGTCATATACTCTCATCTGAAAATAAACTGGCACTTTAAGCTGTATGAAGTGTTGATTTTAAGCTAAAATAATGGAAGTTACCTTTGGGTCCATTGGACCCCAAAAGGTCGTCAATGTAGATTTTTTTCGAAGGTCCTGAATAGGGTTAAGCAGATGCGTGAAGCACTCTTATTCTGAGTACTCAACAGTGACTAAAAGCCCATTAATCCTATTGACACTTCTGTCTCTCCATGGTATTAGTTTCAGGGCTGAGATTGGAACTAAAATACTAAACTTAAAACAGAAACTAAGAGAACTTTATAAGTGCTGAATAAGAATATTCTTTAATAAAGTTAAGCACTGACAAAGGAGCAAAATTTACAATATAGTAATTTCACAGGTAACGCTATCACTGAAAAAACTGTCAGTTGAAATCTGAAATTAATTCAAACACTGGGTGAGTATGAAATGGTGGGCTTCCAGGTACAGTGGATATGGAAAACAAGCTGTGAATTGCAAAATCACCTCACCTTGGCTGCTAGGCAGATTGGGCTGCCAACTGACAAAAGGCAGAAGACAAGCATATCTTGGCAGTTAGTAAAATAACTTATTCTCCCTAGAAAACTATAAATTTGCAACTATCATTGTTTACATGCACTAGGGAGTGAATGTAGAAGGACGGAGGGGCCACTTTTCTGTCCATGTTTCCACCAAATACTTTAGTGTCCCGAAAGCATTTTATATTGCCATTATAATTTGTACCTGTATGGACTGATACCTAAATCGTACATCTGGTTTGCATTTCCACCTCAGAAGGCACTCTTAAATGTAGGCGTGGTTGTCATGGGATTGTAATAGTTGCATCAGAAGCAGATTTGTGTTTTGTCCTTTTTGAGCAAGAGTGAAAATTCTCTAACTAATCAACAGACTGCTGTGCTCCTCGCTCCATCTTTTATCAGATCTGTTGTAATACGATCAGGAACCAGATGCGAGAACCAGGAAGTGCAGTAGAGCTTGTTTTATTGAAGGGGGGGGGGGGGATGACCCCCGCAGAGCAAAAGGCAACAGTACAAAGTCCACAATCCAAAATCCGTAATCCAGTTGGGCAAAAAGAATCAAAAACCAGGGCAGCAATCACAGTAATCGTTGTCGGACAGAAATGGGTCTGGTACACAGGAATAGTACTTTCAAAGATACAAGCCGGAATCCACAGGACGTAATCCGAATCGTTACCACGGCAGCAAACAGAAATCTCGTAGTCGGGCAGAAAAATGGTCGAAACACACAGATGCAACAGTAATCCAAAAACACAAAGGCAAAAATCAAAAGTCAGGCAATCCAGTCAGAAAGATAAACACTGAGAAATCGAGGCGAGAAACGTAGCACAAGAAAACTAGGGAGAACGATCTGACAAGAAAGTGAACCAAACAGACATCTTATATACACATCCGGGGTAAACACATGACCAGGGAGAACAGGTGCAATCAAGGGTAACAATGATCAGGGTGAGACACATGAGTAATAAAGTAATTACATGAATTTGGCTGTAGCCAAAAAGCAGACAGGGATCACAAGACAAACCTAAGTACAAAACAACAGCTCCAGTTAAGGAGTACTAAAGTGCCAAGATAAAAGAAAAGGAAAGCACAAAGTATAAGTGGAAATCCACAGAAACTTGCAGCAGAGATAATTAGGGATAGGCAAGGAGGCGGAGATTAGAATTGAGCGACTGCTGAGAGATCGTTTGTCAATTAGTATGTGCAGCTATACAATCCCGAGTGCATGTTAGAAAGTTAGTAAAAATATACAAGATTAGTGTGGTAAGTAATTAGCAAAAACAATAAACTGTTAGTATGTGTTAGTAAGACAGTAAAAGAGAGAGGAAGGAAGGACACGAGATAATGAAAGAAGATTGAAACCCAGAAACCAATAAATCACCCGAATTAGTGGCACGCAAGACAAGGGACCGTGAGCAAAGATACACACATGACAAGACAGGGGAGACAAAGTGCAAAGCATGGAAATGAAAACATGGCATGGAAACTAAATTATCTAAGATATGAAAAATAATAACACAATGAAATCCAAACTTCCAAAAGACAATACATAATCCTAAGAATGGTCAGACAGGCAGCGGTCACTTAAACGCAAGAATCCTAAACATGTCTGAGCCAGGCACAGAATTTAAACATGACATGCAGAGTGCAGAATCACAACAGGATCAGTGCGCTAGGTACCTCAAAAGAGTGGAAAATTTTAAATGCGATCTGGTACCATCCGCAACTTTTGACAATGGAAACACTAAAACAACTGTTTAAATTTGTAACAAACTGAACTGAACTGAACCGGACTGCTTGGTAGAAATGAGGCTCAAGGCTTCAGTGCTCTGATCTGAGATGAACTCAGATCTGAAATGAACAGTTTTGTCTGTACGCAGTATTCAGTATATGCATGAATTTAGAATTCTCAGTTGGCTCTTTGCTTTAATGACTAGGTTCACAATCAGACTCACTGTACTGCAGTGCCAGACTCTTACTCAACTGATAAACTGCATCTTATATGGATGGAATAATTACAGATACAAGGATACCTTCAGGGCCCACTATGGCCTGAAATATATTCTGTTATGGAATACCCAATTCCACATCTGACTGCTATCATGAGACAAACTCAAATGTCAATGAGTTGCTGCCTGATAATCTTTGCTTTGAAATATAAAGGTTAATTGCAAATGAGAAATGATTAGGAGCGATGAGACTTGAATAATAATAATAATAATAATAATAATAACAATAATAATAATCATAATCGTAATAATTTATACAAAGGTTTATAAATGTTCATCTTACGGAGGATATAGGCCTGACTGCCAATTTAAAATGTCTTTATAAGTTGAATTATGTATATAAGTCTTGTGTGTGCGTGCGTGCGTGCGTGTGTGTGTGTGTGTGTGTATTGCCATATGGTTCGTCCTAAGCATCTGTATGTGATCTTGTAAATATGTATTAATGCAGCAGTCCTCCCTTGACAAATCTGAAACTCATCAATGCTTAATTAAGAGAAACAGCAAAAAGTATTGACTTTTAAAAGCTAAGGCCACATACCCTGTGCTCTTTACTTTTCTTTGAGGGATCTGCAGAGATTAGGGAGTTGTTGAATCTTTAACTTGTAATTTATTGTAAAGCTGCACCACACTCTTTAATATGTATCTTGCAAACCGGCATGTCATCTATTTCGGTGCAATTTATACTTGTCAGGGAAAGTATGTGGTCAGCAAAAATATAATGAACATATCGCATCAACTTATACACTCACCGGAAAAAAAAAGGAAATTAAGTTGTATGTTGTTATTTGATCAAAAACGAGCGCCAGTGTTTAGTGGTGCATCAAAGGATGAGAGGTTGTTTACAATCATGTTCTCAGGTCCATAAATATTAAAGAATGAACATGAATTCAAAGTGCTGACTTCCAGCTTTTGAGGAGTTGTACATCTAGATCAGGTGCACCGTTGTAAACTGGCACCTTTTTTGCCAGTTAATTTAACTGTAATTTTACAATAAGTTTACAACAGAGTTCCAGGTAGTATGTTAAGTGTAAACCACAGTTAAATGTGCGCAGGACTCCAGTTACAGTGAAAATAACTATTAAATTCAGTTTCTAAAAGTGTAGCCAGTATAGGAAATACAGCTCTTTATAAAAAAATACAGCCCCCCCCCCCCTTCCAAAGTGCCACAAAAATGTACTTTTTTCTTTTGATTCTGCATTTTAAAGGTTCGACCTGGTTTAGTATCCATGCTTAATTTTAGCCTCTGATTTCAACAGGAAGTTGTCTTAATTAAAGCATAATTTCAAACTTCAGTTTGCTGCCATTATTCAAATTAAAAATTGCTAGGTGCAACCAAAGGGGCTGGGTCCAGAAGGGAGTGACATCATTTTGCGTCTTTGGAAAACAAAGATGGCTACTTAAGTATGCAATCATCACATATTTCTTTGAGCGGTTTTTCTCGCTTTGCAACACACAACTTGAGCATCATTCTCTTTGTGAAAATGATGCCATGGTAATTTGCTCAGGTAAGTCTGCCCTACATGTCCCCAAGCTTCACTTTCATAAAAACAGCAATGGTGGACCCTGAGCCTCCAAATTTTTGGTCAGCTATTTTCAATATCATTATTGGATATTGAGACTGGGATAGTGTCAAAATCGTTTTGTGCTTTCTGTCCAGGAGGCGAAGATTATCAACACGGAGCACTGCTGTTGAGCAAGACATAGACAGTGGTGCACAAGCTCTACCCTACACAGACTGAAATAAACATCATAAAAACAACATGCTTACATGTAAATAACTTTTAATGATATGATAAATGCAGGGTACTATAAATATTACACATATTCAGTGGCTTTCTACCGTTCTTCTGTTTCAATAGCGGAGGTGGGTAGCAATGTAGTTTCTCTCTTGCCAGAGGATTAGGGTGGGTTACTTTTGGTGTGGCAAATTGTCCCAGGCCTATTCTCATCCAGACCTAATTTATCCCCTTAAAATCTAATTTTCACTTAAATTTTCCCTTAAATGAGTTGAAAATAAGAAAAAGGTTTCTTATTTCTTCTCCATATCGAAGGACAGTGTCATACATATTCTGTATCTGGTGGTTGCAGTGCTTCACTGAAGCGAAATGACACTTCTATTGGGTGACTGTACTGAAATGTATTGAAAATTGAGGGAGGAAGCGCTACCTGTGATCCTACAGCTAATCCAACTGGTGCTCTATTGAGCAGGGAAAGGTGCAAAAAAATAAATAAATTCCAGGATGTGATGTTTTTAAGGCCGCATCAATACATCGAATAGAAAGTATCTAGATCATGTGGATAATTTTATGATCATTATGACCAATTGAGTCGGACACATTTTGGATCTTTCATTGGGATCACATCTAGAACATGAAACATGCCCTCATTCCTCAAGTTTGAATAAAGCAACAGTTCAAGAGGTTAAATGGCACACATTATTCCATTTAAATAAATTAATTAATTAAACACATTAGCTGCCACTTCCTCTCAAACCATCTTCACATCACTTGTTTGATGTTCCAGACTTGCTTGGTGAGACTGCACCTCCCGGCAAAATAGATATGTTTTCTTTTTGAAAGATGCATTCCTGGCGGAGCCTGTCAGAGTTAGGCGCTTGCCCTTCGCCTGACATGATTAAATTTCCAGTTTGCTTTCCCGTTCATGCACTGGTGTTAAAAGGATTGACAGTGACAGATTGGTTTGGTCTTGTTGGAACCAAACCCCCACCACACCCACAGGTGATTAATTCATCTGAAGTCAACTCTTCTACCAACTGTGGCACAGTTACGCTATTGCCGCTTGTCATAAAAATTACTGTAATGGAGTGAGACGCCCAGTTTTGATCTGCGATATGGTTAGCACCTGCTCTCCCGACTGCGTCCGGGTCATAAATTTTGGGCCTTGTGATGTTAAACTGTCCAAATTTTATTGATGCACCCATAGATGGGGGTGGGAGGAGTGGGGGTGGGGATAAATTGGCCAGTCATTTCTAAACGCTTCATCTGATATGGATGAAAACAGCCACTAATTAAAGTTGACAGTCTGAACTTCAGCAACCTTACCATGTTATCCTTGAACTTATGGTGACTGAATAAAAAAATGATTCACCCTCTAATTGCCATGCTCACTGCCGGGTTTTTTCAATACAGGAACGCTAGTCTAGCCTTAGGAAAGGACAAAGCTGAGATACCTTCAGAAAGGTTTAAGTCAGGAAATGTATGTGAAATAATCACATTATGGAATAAGATCATTTTAAAAACTCAATTGAATGGAGGCTAGCAGTAATACACAATCATTTATTACGAACACACAACAGTCTGAAAATAGACATAACCCCACTGTGGTAATGTTCACATATAACCTTTTGAAATATCACATGTATCGGGATGTAGAGTCGGGACGTTATTATCCTGTCATTCCCAGCATACCCAGCTGGCAGCTGCTCACTGGCCTGTTCAGCTGCACATTCTGCATCATGACCTCTATGGTATTGTAACTGCTCTCTCTGACACTCACGCCTCGAGGCAATTTGCGCTCTTCAGAAAAGATGACAAGCATGGATGTAGTAAGTAAACAAAAGTACTTGAAGGCGTCACACACAGACATGAGGAGAACATGTAAACTTTTTACACACCATAGGTGACTGCAGGTTTGACAGAAAAATAATATTGCGAGGAAATAAGCAGATATTTCTTGGAAATTAGATTCTATAATGTACCAAAAAATCTTCATAAATAAATCTGTGTGAAGCTACGGGGAATGAGTGCAATTTTTCTCAACTGCAGAAAAAAAAACCAATGCAGTGTTTCCTGCTTCCTAGTGGACAATATTTGAACATTTTCTGAGAAACGGCTCAAAGAACTCTGAGTGCCCTTCGGCATTTTAAACCTGTTGTTTCAAAACTTGTTTTTCCCTGAGATTTTTACAGATGGAAGGGAATCAAAGTTTCACAATTTTATTGAGATTGGAAAAAAAACATGTTACACTTTGGCCATGAATCTGGTTAAAAAGGCGTACACTGACTGACTGCATTATCAGTGGCTGCATGCCAAGATGGCTAAAAGCATGCATTTACTGTTTTGGGCAGTTCCCAGTGTTTCAGTGATACGGCCGGCATCACAAAACAACACTACCTTAATGGTGTTTCTGTTTTTGCAGCAAAGAGGAGGATTCCATGTTTACATAATACATTTACTCTGAACAAAGGAAATACTTTACTTGAAGGGTAAAGACATGTTTACATGATTCAAGCCATTATCATGTAAAGTGATACACCAGATTAGATTAGCAACACTATATCTTGGCATCTAGAAGAGTAATATATAAGTGAGTTTGTGGTTCTGCGTGACAACAAAATGTTTTTCGGTAAAACGAGAGGCAGGCCATCAATTTCAGTTATCATTTTATTTTTATTTTTTTCAAAAGTTATTTCTCTATCCAGGTTTAATAGGCATTTCTTCTCCGCAATGACGTGTGATGCAGAAAAAATAAAGCAAAGAGGTATGTATAACTGAAAATTGGTTGCAAGAAAGAGCTGTAATTTCCTACACGGATCAGCGGATTTGAATGTATGCATCCTCAAATTAAAGGTTACTCTTGGCTGTTTGATCTCATCCATAATGTAGGCTAAATGTTCAAAGCAAGAGAAAAAGTGTCACTGCCTTAATTTATATTACTTTTGTGGTTATGAATACACACCGAGACTGAAAACAGTCACTTTTGCTTATAACCTGGAGACATCGGGGACATTTGAGGGGGAAAAAAAAAAAAAAAAAACTTTGTTAAAATATTTACAAAGAATCTGGCGTAATCTTCACAACGTTCAGCATATTTGAGAGGGAGTGACTTCTGAAACGGAACAGAAACAAAAGCTGCCAGAAGACGTGTAAATTGTATGTCTTCAGTGGAGCACCATTGTAATGTCAGTGAGACAGCACATGCTCTAAAAGCCAGCAGACAGCAGGATATACAAGAGAATAAGAATAAATGATGACAGGAACAAGCCATAGAGACCCATTTTAGTTTTACCTTTTACCATTTGGCCAGCTGTCATGGCTCCAGCGCCAGCTTTTCTTCACAAATACCCAAAACCACATAGACTAAAACACACGCCATTTAAAACCCATATGACCCCCCCAACACACACACACACACACACACACACACACCCTTTCCCTTGGTAATTGTCTTGTCTAGTTTTATTTCATTGGTGATTGGCCTTGGTGATAGTCAGGCAGCATTGTTGGAGCACATAGCCACAGATGCACGTACTGTTTTGACGGCCTTGAGCTGTCTGGCTGAAGGGTTTCCTTTTAGTGCTGAAGGTTTTTACACATAGTCATCACATCAGCTGGAGACTCTTGTTAGTTGTGTGCTGGCATATGGTTGTTTTGGGGGCTTGACAGCTGGCCTAACTGACTTATCCACGCATGGTTGTGTGGGTGGTAGGAGGGCTTGCTGAACAGGGCCAAGACACTGAATTGAAAGTGTTTTGCCTTTTTGCTGCTGAGTTCTCTCTCAAAATGTGCCCTGACCAAATGCTGTCGGCACATAAAAGCATCATCTGTGCATTATTCCAAGAAATATTCTTTTAAGTCTTCATTCAACTGGAAAAAGCAAAGCTATGTATTTATTTATTCATTAAATTTTTAGAATAAGCTGCAGTCCATTCTATATTTGGTAATGAGCATCCGGAACAACCTAACTGTATTTAAACTGATGCACAATCTCCCCCTCCCCCACCCCCCAGCTTTGCAGCCTTGAATCAATATGCAGGTATAAGAGCTGCTCTAAAAATCCCACTAATTTCATCAGCGATGCGGAAGAGCCTGAATCTCATAGGACCAGTCATCATGTCAACATCTGGACTGGGAGCAGAGAGAACAGGCTGCATGCGTTTACTGCTCCTGAGGAAAAGAAACGGGTCAGCAGCTTCGCACCGATGCCCTTTGTGACTGCTTCAGGCAGCTCTGAAGAAGAGTGCGCCTGGAAGACTTCAAGACCTGTTGTTACACTGTTCTGTGAGCCGCTGTGGAAGAGCCTGCCGCAAGAGGAATCAAGGGAGACCGCGGAAAGAAAAGGGAATGGTTTTACAGTTAACGAGAGGCCGCAAGGATGCGTGGGCCCTTTCGGCTTCTGGTTCCAGGGCAAACCATGAAGGAAATTGGGATGTGAAGCTTGAACGCAGTTCAAAGGTTAGGAGGAGCGCATCAGTTCTGACAGAATGGCTTCCTTTAATTACACTCCTGCGGTGCTGACTCTGGATTTGGAAATTGTTTGGAAAGATTTTTTTCAGTCATTTAGAAGTGCACAGCTGAACAGATGGCTGTATGCATTTTCTTAAATAGAAAATGAACAAAAAGGATGCATGTGCATAGACACGCATCACTTGAATAGAAGATAAATTGTGTTTCATAGATCAAAGGCATGCTTTATTTCCTAATTCCATCTTCAAAAATCGCATCCTCCCATTTTTAAGTGAAACTACTCTTGTAGGCCAGTTATCGTGTGAGCAGGAGCAATTTGACTCCCATAGCACAGCTGCAGCACGTAGATGTATTAATTAAGATACAATATCTCCAGATTATCTTCATCTCCTCCCTTTTCTTCCTGTTCTTCTTCCATTAGATGTACTTCCTCAGAGAGCATAGAGCCTTAAGAAGTACAGGCCATATACACTGCAGAGTGCAGCATGCAGTCAGGCCCCCGTACATCACCACACTGTATTTGGAATGGATAAATCAAGACATGCATGAAGGGTAGTCTTTCTGGTTTCATTTAAAGTCCATTGGGGCTCAAAAGTATTTGGACAAACCAGCATAATGACAACTTTTTTTATAATGCTGCAAATCCTTTGTAGTTAATGAATGCCTGAAGTCTGGAGCCCATAGACATCACCAGAAGCTTGGTTTCTCCACTCAAGAGGCTCTGCCAGGCTTTCACTGCAGCAGCCTTCATTTTTTTGATTGTTCTTGGGGCATTTTGCCGCCTCTTTTGCTTTCAGCCGATAAAAAGCATGGTCCTTTGGTCTCAGGACAGGCAATTCACTTAGCCCTTCCATGTTTTTGTCCTAAAAGTTGTTGGGTCGGTTTGGCAATGTGCTACGAATCTTTGTCCATGTGCACTGGGAATCACCAATGAGTTTTGAAAGCATGTAGCTGAATCCGATGATATAGCCTGCGAGAATTAAGAAATTGTCGTTTTATTTTTGCTGATTGTTGTATCATCAATACACATAACAGCACTAGTTCCATTGGCAGCCACACATTACCAAGCTTGACAGATCTGATGTTCTCAATCATGAGTAGTTCATTCCCCTCTTCATACTCTACCCTTCCCATTATTCTGATGCAAGTTGAATCTTGCCTCCTCTGGCCAAAGGATGTTGTCTGAAAACTGTACAGGCTTTACCAAAGATCTTTTGGTGAAAATCTTGATTCTGAGACTTGCCAGTGCATTAAATAATGTGGTAAACCCACTCAATATTCACTGGAGAGGTCTTCTCAGTTTTTGATGATGACACAGATGAGCTTGCCGCTTAGAAAGTGCTCTTGATCTGGCCAACTGCTGTGAAGAGACTTTTCTTCACTGGAAAAAAGAAAAAGAAAACAGATGTTACCTGTGGTTTTCAAGGCCGGCTGGTTTTTCTGAGCTTGCCAGGCATTCCTTTTCTTCTAAAACAAACTAAATAGCTGATTTGTCCACGTTTGGTTACATGTGATGTTGTTGCTCTTTCTCTGAAGGTTTTGATTTGATTTTTCAGTGTAATGATGGCTTGCTTCACTGCCAGTAGTAGCTCTTTGGAATTTAGATTAAGACAGCTTCCAGATGCTTTTTTCGCTCAGAAAACATGGCATTTGGCATCCCGTTCAGATTTAGCTCCCCTTTCTATGTCACATGCAAGCTCACAGGAATTATTCCACCCCTACTTAAATGGCACACCCTTTCTAAAGTAGTTCTAATTTATTTTAAATTTATTCGTTTTATTGAAGAAGTGCCTGACTGCTAGCACTGTGTCCAAGCAAAGAGCAAAGCATGGAAATTGCTCTTTTGTCGGCTTCAAAAACCAGCACACGTCATAACATCAGTTCCCTGCCTCAAAGGATAAAGCCGAGTGGATAAATTTTATTTTTGATGCCAAAATCCCAGCTTCAAATGGCAAAAAGCTGTACATGGGTACAATCCATTTTATATCTGACTGCTTTACAAACCTGGGTCAGTACAGCACAGGATTGGCAATGAAGCTTATTTTATGACAGGGATCAATACCACCTGTCCGTGGCAAAACTGTTGACCAGGGAAATATAAGTTTTCGGTAATTATGCAGTGTGTTACTTTAGCCATTTGGCGCGTACTGATCCTAATAGCTGAGTTAAATATTATATTTGATGTTATTTTCTAGCGAGAATGGTATAAGCGTTACTTGCCGCAGGGAACACAGAAACACTATTTGTAAAAAAAATAAATAAATAAATAAAATCCTGGTTGTAACCGACAACATTTCAGTTTCAGTTTCACTTTTGTAACGGGAAGAGCTTACTGACATTTGCATTTATTTACCTTAAATGTCAAAAACCTCTTCTTGCTCAGGGTCTGGGGTGGCACTGCTATGTTTTCTTTGAGAGTAATGGCTCTTTCAACCAGGGCTTGCACGAAACAATTGCCTTAGTAGTATGAAACTGTATCAGCCTTGGCACAACCTGCAGAAGAGGGGAGTAAGGTGAGCATTTAAAGGAGTGGGCCCTCAAACTGGCCGCTCCAAAAATTGATGTTTACAAGGGGTGAGAAGAGTGCTGTGCTGCATGATCTTGGTGGTATTTTGATCAAAGCCTGTCACAGACATTTAATTAAAATCCCTGGAAACTGTGTTAACTTGTGAAAAAGAGGTATAACATGTCACCTTGAAATCATCTCAATACAATTTACCTGATTACTTGCAAATTAAATGGCAATAGAAATTACTTGGCCAAGAAACAACTGTGCAACCACATGCCCAATTACTACATTGCAAAATAATCTTCAACATGGTGCCATAGGCAGCTTAAATAAAAATAGTTGGTAATGCTTCCTTTGAAGGTACGGTAATAATGTGGTATTTACATGTTAATTACTAAGTTAGTACCATGTAATAAGGAGTAGTTACTGTAAAATTTCCATGTAATTACAAGGTAACTATATTACTAATTACCTAGTATTTTAAGAGTAATTACCGAGCCAATTCCAGGCAAACACCAAATAACTACCTGGTAATAAGTATTAATGTAAATACCATGTAATTACCGTACCGTACAAAGAAGCGTTACCTGATAGTTTCATCAATGTCCAAATACTTATGGTCCTGACTGTACATCTCTGATCTACTGCCTTATTGAAATGCTAAAAAAAAAAACACTGATTAACATTTCCTTCAGGAGAGAGCTACTGACTTTTTGCGAAGGTTCTCATGGCCTGGAACAGTTTATAAATGCTCTCGATGGGTAGAATGATGTGTCGATGAGCTCAACACCCTTTTCCTGTCAAGAATGAGAGGGAACAACAGAAAGAGAAATCTGCCCATCATTATTATTTATTTATTTTTTATTTTCCTGAAAATGCCACTCGTGAAAATAATGAGCAGAAAAGCCTACGCCTAGATGGGCTTTGTGTCATTTAAAATTAAAATGTGAGAGTACAAATCCGTAGCTTTTTTGTCAGCAGGGGCTGTACTTATAAAGGGATCAGTACTCTGGTAAAGATGATGCCGGTCAGGCATCATGTGACCCTGAGAAAAACGATAGAAAAAGAAACAAGTTGTCAGAGATACTGCTGGTGTGATGACATTCCATCACAAAAAGAATGTGGGTTTGTCCCAAAATTGATTTTAAAAAGAGAAAAGCCGCGCAATGTCTTCAGTTACCCCCTGACAGATATGTGTAGCAACTTCTGCATTCGTCTCCACGGTCATATACCATTAGCCTCATCTATCATCAGCTGTCATCTGTTCTATTTGATAAAGATGTCAGAGTGATTCAAAATGATACCCAAGGCATATGGTGACATCGATTCCGTTTCTTTCACTGACATAATCCGCGTGTCTGCCCCTCATGATTCAGAGAATGTGGCTTTGCCACTGAATAAGATAAAATACAATGAAGTTTATTCTCTCTCTTTTTTATTTCATTCAAATTTATAATGTGACAAATTAAAAGCAGCAAAGGTAGAAACAATCTCTTCACCCTGATCAGTGAGCAATGAAGAAAACTTTTAATATTCCACTCTAAGTAGCCTAGAAATGAAGCACTCCTGAATTATTTTTATTCTATCATGAGTTAATTTTGATTATTGACTTATTACTCTCGCATTTTCTCAAGACCAGCTGGTATGGTATTTTATGTAAATTGAGCAGCATGTATACTATTGCTTACACAATATCATCAAGCAACACAATATAATCACGACTGAAACCAATGTGGGAAAGTCAATCGCATATTTACTGTATGTTTTTTTTTATTCCAAAGTTTAAACAAAGGTGGCATTAAATGGGTTAATAGATAGAATGGCCATTCTCATTCAAATCAACATTCCAGTTGTAAGTTTCATAGCAACTTACTCAGTTTGAACCAGCTCTGGATGCAGCGTCATGCAGTTGGGGGTCATATAGTTCCTTCCCTATACCAGAAGAACGTGTACTCTTGTTCTCTGAGGCTGCCATTTGATGGTGGTCTAGTCTACTATCAATTGTTAGCTGCCTGAGCTTGAGGTTGATGATGGCTGTTTATCTGGAGTGATCAACCTGGAGTGGATTGTCGGAGAGGACAGGACACATTGTCCTGACATTCCAGTTTGCGAGTCACAGGATCTGTAACAACTTCTTTCTTTGTTGTTTGCCTGGCACAAGGTTGAAAATCTGTTTGCAGGTCATTACCCTAAACTGCAGGCACCCATTGAAACATGCAGACTGTTGAGGTTCGGCACCTTACTGGCTGGAGGTTGCCCACCTTGTGTTGAAGATTATATTTTAGCATTATTCATTATATTTACTTATACTAATTCATTATATTCACTAATACTGATTATATATATGTTTTATCATTATTCATTCATTACTCATACTAATAATCAATAAACTAACAATTAGATCTACATTATATTTAGCCATCAATAATCATAATCAATAACCATATTATATTGGCAGCAGAAACACACACATAACATAAAACACACAAACATATACACATAAAACACACAGACGAACACACATACTACAAGTAGTTCACATACGGATTGGGAGGGGATGAGCAGCGCAAACGCACAAACACACACATAAAACACACAGACAAACATACATACAAGCAGTTCACACACAGACAGGCACACATATACAGGCAATTCACTTCACACTTGCATGAGCTGCTCACACACACATTAGCAGCACGCTTCTGTAGCTTTGATTAGTAAGCAGGCTTCTGTTTAGTTGATTCAAAAAACATAATCAGAGGATGTATTTGATTTCTGTAGCTTTGATCAATATTTGTTCAGTAAAATCATTAATTGCTACTGAAAACATAATAAATTGAATCATTTGTAATCATTTGATATGTATCATCCACTTGTTATTACTCCTTTGTCTGTGTAACATATTCATCTCTTGCTTGTGTACATGTTGGGACATGTCTTGCTTGGAAGTTTCCACTGTCCTTTGAAGTGATGCGCATGCATCTTTGTTTTGAATTCCTGAAGGATTGGCTAACAGAGTTTCAGGTTGCCTGTCCAATTGCAGTGCGAGAATGAGAAGCGGAAAGACCATATTTGAAAGATATTTCCGGTGATAAGGGTATAAGGCCTGTGAAAGTTGGGAAATCAGTTCTTCTTGCGCGGGAGGAACTCGGCTTTACATTTATCAACATGACACAATAAAGCCGAATTTTTCTTTTCAGAATCTGTCTCTCTCCAATTGCTTGAGGATGGGAGACCCTCAATATGTTGAATGAAAACCACAACACTTAAAGCATGCAGGAGCTTGCCAGTGGGATGCCATGATCCCTCTCAGCATTAGAGAAAACCCTTTGCGACCAAGCCCACGCCAATTGGATAGGGCTTATCACTCATGACTGCTCCCTCTTGTGTCATTTCTGACTCCGTGAATGGAAGCACTTGGATGACATCTCCAGGGCGGGAGCCTGGGCAGAGTGCAGTGAGATGCTGGGATGCCAAACGATGCAGAGCAATTACTCAGAATATAACCACTACCTCGCTAGCAGTGCGCAAAATGGTTCCGTTCGGATTCTTTTATTAATGAATTTTAAGAGTGGTGATTGTTTAAGTTTGGATATATTGGCGATGTCACACTGCTTGGCTAACTGCCCTGATTTTGGTGGACTGTTTGTGGCACACTCTTTACTGTCTCTTGGGGGGTACTGCCTAATTATCCCCCCCCCCCCCCCGAAAAAAAGAAAGAAATATATATATATATATATACACACACACTCAACAAAAATATAAACGCAACACTTTTGTTTTTGCTCCCATTTGTCATGAGATGGACTCAAAGGTGTACCTTAGCCTGTCCACAATAAAAGGCCACTCTGAAATGTGCAGTTTTGTCTCACAGCAAAATGCCACAGATGGTGCAAGCATTGAGGAAGCGTGCAATTGGCATGCTGACAGCAGGAATGTCAACCAGATCTGTTGCTTGGGCATTGAATGTTCATTTCTCCACCATAAGCCGTCTCCAAAGGCGTTTCAGAGAATATGGCAGTACATCCAACCGGCCTCACAACCGCAGACCACGTGTAACCACACGAGCCCAGGACCTCCACATCCAGCAGGTTCACCTCCAAGATCGTCTGTGACCAGCTACTCAGACAGCTGCTGAAACAATTGGTTTGCATAACCAAAGAATTTCTGCACAAACTGTCAGAAACTGTCTCAGGGAAGCTCAACTGCATGCTCGTCGTCCTCATCGGGGTCTTAACCTGACTCCAGATCGTCGCCGTTACAGACTTGAGTGGGCAAATGCTCACATTCGATGGCGTCTGGCACGTTGGAGAGGTGTTCTCTTCACGGATGAATCTCGGTTTACATTGTTCAGGGCAGATGGCAGACAGCGTGTGTGGCGTCGTGTGGGTGAGCGCTTTGCTGATGTCAATTTTGTGGATCAAGTGGCCCATGGCGGTGGTAGGGTTATGGTATGGGCAGGCATCTGTTATGGACGAAGAACACAGGTGCATTTTATTGCTGGCATTTTGAATGCACAGAGATACTGAGATACTGAGGCCCATTGTTGTGCCATACATCCATGAACATCACCTCATGTTTCAGCAAGATAATGCACGGCCCCATGTTGCAAGGATCTGCACACAATTCTTGGAAGCTGAAAATGTCCCGGTTCTTGCATGGCCAGCATACTCACCGGACATGTCACCCATTGAGCGTGTTTGGGATGTGCTTGACCGGAGTATACGACAGCGCGTACCAGTTCCCACTTATATCCAGCAACTTCGCACAGCTCTTGAAGAGGAGTGGACCAACATTCCACAGGCCACAATTGACAATCTGATAAACTCTATGCGAAGAAGATGTGTTGCACTGCATGAGGCAAATGGTGGTCACACCAGATACTGACTGGTTCTGAGTCCCCAGACCCCCAATAAAGCAAAAACTGCACATTTCAGGGTGGCCTTTTATTGTGGACAGTCTAAGGTACACCTGTGCACTAATCATGGTGTCTGATGAGCATCTTGATGTGGCACACCTGTGAGGTGGGATGGATTGTCTCAGCAAAGCAAAAGTGCTCCCTATCACACATTTAGACAGATTTGTGAAGAGTGTTCGAGAGAAATGGTAATATTGTGTATCTGGAATGAATTTTAGATCTTTGAGTCCATCTCATGACAAATGGGAGCAAAAACAAAAGTGTTGCGTTTATATTTTTGTTGAGTGTATATATATCCACAAAACTCATTGACAGGTTGCACACCGTATCAAGATATATCATGAATACTCAATCGGTTACCTCAGAAGACGAATACATGAATCTAAGAGGTAGAACCCCACAAAAAAATACCAAATACGGACATTGCCGGGGTCGAAGGATCTATGTGTTCCTTTTGGCTGCCGTTAACTAGCGCGATTTCCTAGCTGGTATGAGTCACGATTAAATGGATCTTTTTTCTCTGTTCGAAGGACGGGGCACAAAAGCACAATGGTTACAATTAATCTGTCTCGATAATATATTTGGAATACCAATTTCAATTATATCCTCATTAAATATCTGACTCCAAATTAGAATTAGAATTTATAGTTTAGGGACAGCATGCATGAATCTTGGGGCAGCTACGCCACCAGACTCGTCCGTGAAAACCAGTTATTCAGCCAACGTCCCCAAATAATCATGCAGTCACTGACCATAAACATATCATGAACCCAGGTTTATGTTCACCAAAGGGCCCTTAAGGGGATCGGCCGAGCACCAGCTTATAAGAACAAGGGCGCCCTTAAGGCCGAATCCCCAAGACCGGTACTACATAAACCCTATAGGGGTAGACCGTAATTTGCAATACAACTTAAAACCCATCATCCTAATGAGAATTAAAATGAATACTCTAGGGAAAACATGAAGTTGATTATACCTCAAACTCCTAAAAGACAACTGCCGTCACTACATTAATGTTCCCGGGTTTTAACACCGTGTCGGGATCCTAAGTTTGTTGGTTAGATTAGAGGTTGGAAGCCAGTCATCACTGCAACAGCATCTTTTGGCGTGAATGCAGCGAACGCAGATTTATGCACGCCCATAGGTTCCTTCAGCGAATTTTAACGGATAACCGACTTTTCATCCATGGGTTTCCTTTAGGCTAAAATCCCAGAACCAACAATACATAAACCGTTTAAGTAAGTAGATCATGATTGTCTCTCCAACTTAATAAGACCAATTCCCATACCGGGCTGCCGGCCAGTCCTTCCTTGGTTGGGATTAAACCCCTAGGTATCCGCCGCAACGGGGCTAGAAAGAATGTACAAGAGTTAAGAGTCATGGAGACCACGCAAGCTGAAAGGAATAACAATTAATCAATCACCAGGTAGGCACAAACTTAGATCAAACAAATCAACGTTAAGCCAATTACAAGTTACACACAATTTAGAAAGAGAGAATATAGTCATACCTGGAGGGAAGGATACACATGCACGCGGAGAGAGACCGCACCACATGCGTGGGGAGCTCGAAGGCGATTCTCCATAATTAAAAGACTAGGAGGAACCGAAGAGGATTCTCTCGAACTGAAAGTTTCTCTTTGCTTTAAGCCAAACCTCGTCTTTGATCCAGGCGGCATGGCCATAAACGCCTGGCAGGGGGGTCGAATCTGATTATTGGGTCTTTACCATTTGGAAGATGTAATAAAGCGATTTAGCTGAGAGAGGAGACTGGGATGATTACCCGAGTGAATTCAGACCAATATTCAGGAGTTTCCCAAAGGGAATGAACCATAATTTCAATGAAAATGAAACATACTCCATTCAACTCCTTGGATTCCCCCGAGAATAACAAGACCAAACACGGTAAGGATATGTACTAATATGATGCAGTTGTCATGAAAAAGCCTTAAGATGAATTATGAACATTTTGAACATTTAAACATCTTATGAAGTTCCCAGATATTTAGATTATTTGAAACAGATTAATATAACTGAACTTTAACTTAAGAATAAGAGCAGTAATGTGACTCCCACAGGGAACTGTGGCAGCCAGAGCTTTGCACCTATCTCCTCCCACCCCCCCCCCCCAATACAGAGTAAAACTAGGGACACTTACTGGCCAGTGACACCTCCCACTGGCAGGCTGAGGGAGCATCCTAGGGGGAAGGCCATTAAAGTTTAATAGCTATTTGGCCTGGCTCTGGACCGAGCTTGTCAGCCGTTTCTCACTTATATTTCCAGATTTTACAGGAGCGCTGCTCCCCCTAGACTACACCACTGACCGTTGCATATTACTGTTGGGAAGTTGGTAATCACATTTTATTCATTAAGCAATATACCTAGTCTCTTACCATTACAAACATAGCTAACATGTTTGCTAGCTGCATGCTATGACCATAGACTTAAACTTTGGATTTTACTTCAGCTAGAAAGCTGTACAGAAACAATCAGAAGTCCATTGTAATTTCAGTGAGCCACCTATGTCCAGCATGATCTTGAATTTTTGTAGTGTTATTGAATTATTTTCCAACTCCGCTGGCATCTGTTACAGAACCAGCTGCATTTCCAGAATCTTCTTCTCCACTAAAGGTAAGCTGAGCTATGTCAGTTTAGCCATAGCATTGCCTAAGTATTGGCTATATTTAGGAAAAGATGTCTGTTAAATAACGATTATAACCAGCTCAGTTTGCTCATATTATTATTTTGAGGCTAGAAAGATAAATGCAGCTAATGGAGCTTGTCATTAATTCTGATAGGCACGGAGTCAAGCTTACTAACTATCGGAGCCGCTTCTTGAGCTTGAATCACCCGAGTGTTCCTGGATGTCATCTGATTTGCCGTCACATGATTTCTTGATTGATATGCTAGTTTACTTAAGCTCGCATTCTGAGCAGAGGCTCTGCAGCATGTACGCTTAACATCCCTCCTCCTCCCCAGCTCTTCCTGTCATTTTAAGCATTTTTTAATTTTGTCTTTCATGACTAAACTGTCGTTCAATATCAATGTCTCTTCGGTTTGAGGTCATTGTTGCTGTTGGCTCTGTTCTATGGAAGGGGGGTTAATAGCAGCTCCCTGCCTTCGGTTCCACGCTGGATGGGCAGGGATCTCTCGAACAGAGCCATACCACCAAACTCAATGTATGCTTGTATGTTTCAAGAAATATTCTGTTTGACAAAGTGTCCTATCAGAATATTAATGATGTCACATTGACACTGTGGACACATTCAAATGATCTCACTTCTTTTTTTCTCTTCTCAGTCTGCAACACGTCTGCACAGTTCTTTAGCGATTAAAAATTAATTATGAAAGACTTTATGGCCTTGCTGCCCACACTGAGTAGTAAGCATAATGACATTGTATGGCGCACTTGCCAAATTGCCATGGTAAACAGTGGTTGAATTGCTCTGTCCAATTCAGGTTCTGAGGTTGATCATTGCTGTGCTGAGCAATCACAACCTGTCCAGCGGCTGCAAATTCTCACAAAGCCGCGTTTATTTATCAACTTGTTTTCATAAAAATCAAATCTTGTGTTCTGTCAGGTCGATTCAGGCTTTTTATCATCACACCTACTTCTGTGACTTGCACTCACCTGTCAATATTCAGCTCCCAGTATCAGCTCCACGTGTTTATGAGTCATTTCATGTCTGTTTCGCCCCTCAAGCACACACATCCATATTGTGCATGGAGGCATATCTTACATTTGCACGGTTCATGAAAAATTCAGTCAGTTGTTTTTTTTTTCTTTTTCTCCTCTGGTGGTTGGCTGGGGAGGGGGTAGTTAAATATAGTCTCATCTAATTTTAGCTGTGACCTTCAATCATTAACAATGAAAAAAAAATGGAACATGTCCTCAGGTGTCTGTGACCAGATTGTGATTCCACCATCAACGTAACAGATTATGCAGCATGTGGAAGCGCATCGACTCTCCGCTAGCCTCTGATTTTCTGTGCATCTTTCAAAATCCAGGGGCTTGGCTGCAGGAAACAGGCAGGATTTTCCTCACAAAAAGCCATTCATAATGTGTTTGTGCTGAGCGGGAGGATTCTGGGCGGACAATGCTGCTCTTGTGTTTTGCAACAGAGCCAGCGGAAGCCTACTGAGACTCGACAGAGTTTGGGGCTTTGAAAACTTTCTGTCATCTATAGGGGATATTTCAAGCAGTGCAGTAAACAAGATGGCCTACAATGTTTGGCCTGACCCCTGATGATAATGGGTTCAATTCCCCCCAAGTAGTTTTCCAAAGCCTTTTTTTTTTTTTGAAAAGCACTGTCTACTGATCAGCCATATCACCACGAGGAAAGTGGCATACGGTGCCAACGAGAATTTGTAGTTTATTTGCGCTTTTTTATGTGCTCTTTTCGCCTTTTCCTGTACAGCTAACGTCAATGAAGCAATTTTGCAGTGCAGTTCAAGAGATGGAGGTCAGTAAACTCAGAGAAGCAAAGTGCAGGGAGTGTTGGCTTAGAGAGAGTGAATGAACAACTAAACTAGAGAGCAGTCAATAGAGAATATCACATGAACATTTTCATATCACACGCTGCATCAACCTGAGACCCCAGTATCATACTGATGCTGGTCGAGGGTTGATACATGGTGCGACATGAAAATGCACATATGATTTTCTATTCATCATATACTGATTTTGACCATAATTAATGATGCATTTTAGCCAAAGCATTTATTTCTGGTTATTATTGTCATCATTACAGGCCAGTAGCGTTAGCATTTTGCTTTTAGTCAGCGGTGTTTTCAAGTTAATGAAATGACTATTTAGCTAGCTAGCATGGAAACGCAATTTTTTCCATTACGGTAATACATTTGTGTTTCTATGATAGCTTACGCATGAAACATTTCACTACAGCCCTTCGCATGAATATTGCTGCAAAACACAGCATTATACATGCTATTAACAAATAATTCTGTATCAAATTCCTTTTCTATAAAAGTCCAGTTCAGACATTTCAGCCGCTGAGGAATTCATGAGTCTCTCGACTATGACAGCATCTAATCAGCGTCTGAAGCAATGCGTTTCCAATGAAGCTTGTGACTATAGCTATGACAATGGTTGCTGCCTCTGATACGAAATTTTGCCTGGCGGGCAGATACGGGCAATGCAGGATTTTTGCCATGCAGGCTGATACAGCCTCGTGTCTCGGGCTCGTATCACATGGGCAGATTCTCCATGTTTATAAGGAAATATATGATAGAGTGCATTCATAGCTGTAAGAGCAAGTTCTTGAAGCTACAGTGTGGAACTTTTGTCTCCCCCCTCAAGGGATATGAGTAAGAGCCCAAACATGCGTGCTTATGACCTGTGCCAACAGGTTAGCTCACCCAGAACTACCCCACCCCCCGCAGTGTTCCAGTCTCCTCAAAACTTCCTGTGCAAATAAATGCACAAAATTCCACAAAATAAAGGTGAGCACCTTAAAGAAAATATGCCAAGTCAATTAGCTGGTGGGAGATTTTATTCTAAACAGTGCAGAATGTTCCCACATGGTATTATTGTGTAAAATCTGTCAAAATTTCCCAGTCGCACTTAAAATCCCATTAGTATGCTATTAACTAACTTCTGGAACCACTTTGGGATCGGTCCAACCCCATTGTGGGTAAAAATAAGGTTGAAATCTTTTTGGAGGTTTTGCAGATGTTACAAGGACGGACATTCCAACAGTTCAAAGGGACGGATCAAACAATACTATTCCTTTTGCACTTTGTTCTGATGGATTATCCCGATAAGATTTGTTTATTTATGTATTAGGTCTTGTTTTATTTCAAAATTTTTGAAGTTTAACTGTTGGGTATGTTTGAATTTGTCAGGAACAGGTGTTGCTAAGTTAATTTTGGATGGACACAAATATTACATCACCAATTCACTTGATGCTGCGTGATTGGGGACAGCCTTGAAAGGGTTAAAAAGTGATGACGGTAGCAAACATAGGGTTAACGTAACTAATGATGCTGATCACAAGCATTGCAAGGGTTAATATCATCCCAAATTTTCATCTTCAGTATATAACATCATGATATGACATGCTGCATGATTGGGGGCAGCCGTGAAAGGGTTAAAACGGCCACGTGGCAAAGCCAGCGCCAATAAACAATATCTAAAACTTGCCACTGCATGCACCACCTTATTTCAATATATTGAATATATATATATATATATATATATATATATATATATATCTATATATATATAATTGTAACCATTTCGTCTCGTTCAATAATAGAAAAACATGTTAGACACAAAATTCCATCCAAAATGACATTCATCATAGTGCTGTCCCTCCACATATGACGTTAGATACGCAGTCTTTCCATTCTAGTCTGACATTCGCAATAAACAAACGTGCATATTGCTAAAATGTATACCCAAGCACTTGGGGACAGGCAACCATCATCAAAGCCTGTCGTTTTCAGAGCTTATAAACATCAAACTAAACATGAAAACCTATCAATTTTGCCACAAACAGTATCTTTGTATTGCTAATGTTGTATATTGCGATCATAAGATTCAAGGACGGACAAAATAAGTGAATATTTTCCCGGAAAACCCCCTTCTTGAAGGTCCCAAACATCCACGACAACAGCGGTGATTCCATTGACCATGCGCTAGCAGCGTTCGTTCCTCATCTTTCCGCAACATGTCGCTGCAAGCGCATCAGAAAAATTTGCGAATGTTATTGAGGGGTCCTGGACGGACTCACGTTCGCAAAATTTATTATGATTTTAGGCATAAAAACATGTAACACAAGTTGGAAAAGTTGACCAGATTTAATGATCCAAGCTAAATTTGCATATTAAGTAGGAGTTTTCTTTGGACCGTCAAAGAGGGACCATTTATGGTTTGAGTTGCTAACGTTATAAACCAGGACGGACAAAAATATACGTTCGCATTATTATTCTGTATAAGGAAAATAAGTTGGAAAAATGTCCGTCCTCATGTTTGACTTCCTGAAATTTTAAGGGTTCAAAATAAGAATAGTTGATTATTTGTGCTTTTATATTTTGCAGTTACCAGGTGTGCAATACCATAATTGGATTATTTCAGGCAGGGTATACTTGATAATCAATACAGGTGATTTACTATTTTGCCTGGACAGACATAGACAGCCTGATCCCTTCTTTAGAATAGAATCTGCGTAGCGTGTGCACCCCCCTCTCGCGTGTACACCAGAGCCTCAATATGGGGTGGCAGTGTTGTTATTGAAGCTGAGCCAGCTTTTTTGCGGATCACCTCTCTTCATAGCGTGCCTACTTTGGGCTGTCGCGTAAAGCACTTATATGTTTAAATGCTTTCGGAAGAACAACTCCTGTTGATGGATCGCAGATTAGATTGCAATTCTCCTTCCATGTATCGCATATGACTGGAAAAAAGTTGACAGGAGGTTTGCACTCATACAACACATGAGATAGCTTGGCCTCATCTTTAATGGTTATTTTTGGGGTTTTTGGCAATTGGGATAAGAAAAAAAAAAAGAATCTGTTTAAATGGTATTAAATGGAATCTGTTTAAATGCCTATCACTGAGCATTGGCTACTTTGAGAAAATTTTATTTATGAATGGGCCATTTACAGTTAGTATACCCACTTTGCACTGAAGCGGCCGACTACCAAACTATGTGGCTCCAAAATGCCAATAAAGCTGGATGTGCATGAAAAAGCATTCATTTTCAGTGAGGTAGTATCCGAGTTGTAGTGGGCCATTCAAGGGCAATAACTGTACAGCTTTGATGGAGTCACAAAGAATTAAATCAGCCGCAGTATTACATGAGTCACTACAGGCTTACAGCATACACTTCACACTGTCCATGTAAAGGAGAGTCCATTCTAATCAGAAATGTGTTATTTTATTTTATCAAATTTAATGAAACCTTTTCATTGACATAAAAAATTAACAAACCAAAAAGAAGAGCCAAAGGCAAATTATAAAAAACTAATTTTTTTGTCATCAACGCAAATACACAGTACCTGTTCTGGGTTGAGGTGTTGTGTTCTGGCCTTTGGCCAGGACAGCATTTATGGTTTTAACATTTCATGTTCCATAGTCATGTTCATAGTCACAGTTTTAACAGTTTCTTGCATTCTTTGCATTTCATGTTTTACATTCCATGTCCATGTTTTTACTTTTCCATGTTTTTGTTTTCGCCAGGACTGCCATGCCACTCCACCGCTTGTCTGCGTTCCGCCCCGTGCCTTCGTTGTTGCACATTTCTGAGCTCTGGTTGGCTTTGGTATTTCCCCTTCCTTCCATGCTGTGCTGGATTCGGGCCTCTCTAAGCTTAATTGACAATTAACTGTTTTTAAGTTACTAACATTTACTAACACTCACTGGGTTGGTGTAATTCTTAGATAGGCACATTACTAATACTACTAATTTAGACAGGGAGTTTATTGTCATGATTCCTGCTTTGCTATTTCAAGATCTTGCTGCGCTTTTCTGTTCTTAACATTCATGCTTGCTTCCAAACTGCATACTTAATTGGTACTTAAGCTGAGCACGCTCATTCTCTTAATGAGCAGGTCATGTCATCCAATCTCTGTCCATGTCTTGATCTTGCCATGCCTCTTGTTTCTGCTTCTCCAGGTGTTGCCCCTCATGTTTCCTTGATTTCCAAGCCTTTATCTGGATGCGGTGGAAGTTGGCTGGCAGACAGTGTCTCAAGTTCTTGTTGTCAAGTTCCCTTGCATATCTAGTTTCAAGCCTTGTTCTAGCCTCTTGTCAAGTCTCGTAATTATAGCTCTTGTCTTGTGTGTATATATATAGTCTTGTTATTTATTTTTCTTGATCTTCTTGCCTGGAGTTTCCAGTGCCTTTTGTTTTTTGTCATTTGCATTCTTTGTTTATAGCTCTGTGTAGCATACCTTAGTTTGTTTTTTGCAACCCTTTGGGCCAAGTTTTTTGTTGGCCCTCGTGCCTGTTTTGTTTTGTTTATAAATAAATCCTCATTCCCTTTTCCCGCATCTGGTGTCTAACTGATTCCATATCATGAGGTATCAGTCAACAAAAACAGAACTGGCCTTTGTCTTCCTTCAGTCGCCCATATGTATAGATAGAGAGTAGGGCCCCACTTTCCTGAAAACCACTATTACTGTATATGTGATAAACGTGCTATTACTACCTCTTTCCTGATGCCTAAATGGGATTGGTTCGTCAGAGAAAATTTCATCACGTGCACACATTATGCAACGGCCACATTATGCAGTGCTTACTACTAGAGAAAAGATGTTAGGCTATTTGGCCAGGAATGACATTGGCTACCCCATATGCGATGAGATTCAGGTCAGGGCTCTGTTCAGGCCAGTCAGAATCTTCTCAACTGATCTTAATGGAACATACAGTACAAGTCAAAAGTACTTTGCAAAATATGGCTTCCTTGATAATTCCAAATTTTCGACATTATTCAAACGAGTAAATTATTCTTTTTTTCCCCACATCTGACTTTACCTCTGACAAGATTCCATTTGAGATTATAAAGAGAAGTTAAATCATTAAAATTTCTCCAAAAACAGAGTGCTGTAGCTTAAGCAAAATGTGTCCAAACTTTTGACTGGTACTGTATATCGATGGAGCAGTCTCATGCCGAAAGTGTGATGCAGCAGTTTCATGCAGAAACAGGAAATGGTCTTATCCAAAACTGTGGGAAGCACGGAATAATCTGGAAATTCATGGTATGTGAGTGTCAAGATCTTTCTTACAGAACCACTAGAGCCAGCCCAACTGGTGACACTGACAGACAAAAGAGTGTTCATGTAGTTTTGGACTTCTATTGTATTAACTGGCTTGGTGTGTCAGGTCGATCTCATACTCTTCCCTGTGGGTCCCACATTATAATTCACAGGAGTGTACAATCCAATCGCATAAATGCCTAGACCGACAGTTTGAGCTGGATAGTTCTGATGCAGAGAAACACTTAATTCCCATTGGTGCGCAACGTGGCAGACTCCACTAATGTAAACAGTGAGCTTAATGTGGTCTTAGATAAGCAAATCCGGCTCTGATTTTGTCTTGCCAGTCTACTGATGCATGTTTGTTCTTTGCCAGTGCAGAAACTCTTATCTTGTGTAAACTGGCCTGTGTAATGCTTCTTTGCCCCAGCTGACATCTGGCTTCCTGGGAAAAATACAATATTTGAACTCACTTTCAGAAGGGTTTCCAATTTATTCACTGAATTGAGTCACCGTATGAAGCATTTAATACCGGACTGGTGGAAAATACATAATTTCTGGAATATTCTACATTGACAAACAGGATAGAAGTAATTTTACATTGCCGATTGAGAAGATCAAAAGCAGGCTGTGTATGGCAACAGTGTTTTACGTGTTATATGCCAAAAATTATTGCTCGTTGCAGGACACAAGGGACCTTTACATTGCACATACAAAGCAGTATTTGAACTTTAAACATTCTCATTGCCGTAAAGATATTTTCCCACCAATTTTATATTAAACTTTATTTATTTATTTATTACCCTTTATCTGTTGCAGTAAATGTATTCCCTGTGATAGCGGGCTAATATGGCCATTATTGGAGTGAGTGAGTGAGTGAGTGAGTGACGATCCTTTAATACTCAACATCTCCAGATTGGTACCAGCCATAACCATGTAACTTTGCTAATTGTCATATATAGTGTCGTAGACAACCTGATAAAAATTTGGTTGAATCTGTGAAGTTGCATCATTTATATGCAAAAATGCACCGCATTGTCCAGGTCGCATGGTCCAGGTCGCTGCTATCAGTTAGCTAGCGCATTAACAAAATTATTAGCGATGACTCAATTTCACCAACCGATATGGTAGGGATGTTGATTTTGTGTGTCTGGCTCAGTTGAAGTGGACTGCACTAACATTACTTGCGCATACCTTCATTTCACATCTAAAGTAGCCAGCAAGCTTGCTACATTTTCTGGTCAGATCCTGAGTTTACAAGCAGCACTTAAGCCTCATTGCATCATACTTATTTGATATGCAAAATGACACAACAACACAGAGTCCTGTACAATCCAGTGAGATTGTAGATTGCTTGTATTACGTCAGCCAAGAAGAGAAGAATAGAAGAGGGCAGACATCAATTAAGAAACAGCGTTCAGTGCAGATCACATTTGCTTGACAAGTGAAGCTTTTCTATCCCTTTGTTCTGCCGCTGTCCTCTGGATAATACAAACATAGCAATGAATATGATGTTAAAGTGCAAACAGCCATCTTTAATTTACAGGTATAAACATCCATTTTAAACGATCTTCAAAATTGCAGCCCATTTTACAGCCCAGTGACTGTCTAAATACTTGCGAACTGTGGTATACATATGGGTGCACACGCATACTTACACGGATACAAGCACAATGCACAATCACCGAACAGTGAAGGGTACTCTTCCATGCAGTGCCTTCCTGTCCTGTCTTCAGCTTAACATGAAGTGCCATTTCATTCTCTTCTTCCATTCAGTCAGTTTCCGGAAGAAACCTCCCTCACAAATGCCCGTTGCTTAGCAACTGCAGATGATTCTCCCACCAGACACCCAGAGAATATATAAGAATGCAGAAAGATTTTTTTATGATCGGATCAAGGTAACTGGAATGATCCTTTAAAAAAATGACAGGAAGCAGGAGAGAAAGAGTATCAAAGTGAAACACAGCTAAGAATTTGGTCATGAGGGACAAATTCAAAATATCACTGTAATACACTTATGACTTGGAACAAAATAGAGGTTGATAGCATTAATTTAGACAAACTTTGCCTGATGGCAAGGTGTGCAACATGAAGTGAGTTGCTTCTATTCTCAGTAGCTGTAAAAACCTGCACAAATAATGTGTTGTTTTTTTTGTCTTCTTTTCAAAATGCCTTTAGTTGAGAATCAAGTCCTTTAGAAATGATTGATGTGACCTAGAAAATACCAAAGCATTAATATTTATTCAGCATTGACACACTTTACAGTAAAAACAACACTGAGATTTCTATCATTACTTGTAGAATTCAAAATAAAATGGTTTGGCATTAACCTTCCTACTGATGTTTAAATCAAATGATAAATCAAATATGAGCTTTCAATGTCTTACCTAAAGAGCAACCACTTGTGAGAACTATGCCTTTAAAACATTTAAAACTTTCCACTGGTAAACAGATGAATAGGTAATGGGTGATTCAGTTACGATAGAGTATAAAAAGAGCAGTCACAAAAAGAATTGTCGTTTACCAGCAAGATGTTTTGAGGTTTGCCACTTTGCAAAAAGCTATACAGGAAAATATTCAAACAGTTTAAGAACATTGGGCCTCATTTATAAACAGTGCGTAGGCACAAGAAAGATACGTATGTCACGTACGTCACTTTCTTTGCAGATTTATGATTTATAAAAACAAACTTGACTTTAAAAAAAGAACATTATTAAGATTATGCACAATGTCAATGAATTTCAAGTCAATTCTGATTAAATAAATGAAAATCCCATGCAGTTCATTTTACCCACAGGTTTATAAATTAGGTTATTTTCCACAAAATGTCATTTTTATTTTTTTGTGCGTGTGCTTACGTATTACTTAGGTATGAAATCCACGCAAATTTTTATACATAAGGCCCATTACTTCTCAACATGTATTTGCATGGAATTTAGGGATCTCACAATCGACAATCCATAGTATAATGAAAAGATTCTATAAGTCTGGAGAACAATCTTTGAGCAAGAATCGCTGTGCGTGGAAGACAAGGTTGAATAACTATGTTGGATCCATGTTACATTTGAGCCTTTAGACGGCACTACACTGAGTCCTGACGTGTCATGGGCATAACCACATGGGCTCATAAATACGTCAGAAGACTTGTGTCAGCGAACCTGTTTGTCATTGCATCATCAAATGCACGATAAGAATGCAGAATACAAAGAGAAAGCCGTATATCAACATCATTCAGAGGCACTGTCGACTTCTCTGTGCTTGAGCTCATCTGAGATGACTCATGGGGAAGTGGAAAGTAGTGATTTAGTCTGATGAATCCATCTTTCAGATTATTCCTGAAAATAATGGCGTTGTTTTCTCAGGGCTAAAAAAAAGGACCATCTCAACAATTTTATGCAATGTGTTCAAAATGTGTTATGGTGGAAGGCTGCGGTAATGCACTCGGCACAGGCAGCTTGCACGTTTGTGAAGGCACAATTGAGACAAAAGTGTACAAGCAAATTTCTTGTAAAGCTTTACCATGGCACAGTCGGCACAGACCACAAGAGCTTGGGTTTACTGTCACAGAGTGCAAGCACTGCTGGCAGCCCAGAGCCGTCTCCCACTGAAAACTTGTGGCAGCTTAGGAAGGGCAAAATATGACAAATTTGTCAACAGTCTGGGGATCCCGTTAAGTTCTCAGGCAAGACTGTAACAAATTTCACTGTAGAAACTCCGAAAATTGGTGTCTGTCCTCAAATTTAAAATGACTGCTGAGTGTTATGAATAGGAGAGGTGATGTTACACAGTGATGAACACGATCTTGTCTCAACTGCATCGGAATGTGTCACAAGCATCAAATTTCAGAAGAGACACTACTTTCAAAAGACAATAAAGTTGATGAGTAAAAAGGTTCTGTTATCTTTGTATTTTAAATCTAATTCAGGTTAAAAGGGGGTTGCACACTAATGTTTGCTGTTTTCATTTACATACGCATTATCCCTTCCGAAATTAAGGTTGTATCGTAAACATATACATATATATAAACTGCTGTACTAATCTTGAAATTGTGTCTTGTATGGTTTGAGGATCAAAGTGAGATTTTTCATCCAAATCACTGAAAATATGTATGTATGATTCATTCCTGTATGCCTGGTGGGGATACTGGGTACACATATACATTTAAACTGCACATAAATTATTCATAAATTAAACATTTGTCTGCATATTAATACATTTCAGTTATCCAACTCACATGGACATTCTGTACACAATAGTTTTGTGTCTCGGCTCTGATGCACAGCCTCTTCTCTTGGAGGAGAGAGGAGCAGGAAGTGGCAGGACCCCCCTCCACCGGGAAAAATTAAAGCTCACATGGATGCTGGGGTGGAGGTGGGATGTTAACTAGCAGCAGGCAGCAAGCAGTGTCGCAGCAGCCGTGGGCAATATAGTTTGCAGCAGTGGTAGTGCAAGAGGAAGGCCATTTTTTTCACGCAAACTATAGCTTACTCATCAACAAAATCCACCGGCTAAACAGGGCACAAAAACTATTGATATTAATGTGAATTTATTAGTTGTAAAAATAAAGAGGGCACATTGAGGTATTTTATACTCTGTTCAATGGTGCAACTTTCTGTCCAGTCCAATGACTTGTAAATGATAACGTGGCACCAACAAAAATTTGTTAATCTTTTCAAGAAACACTAGGTGATATCTCCTCTGGCAGATGTAAGGGCTTCTAAATGTTTCTGGTGCCAATATCAGTGTTTGTAAAGCTTTTCTGCATTCAGGTGGCTTTTCAACATAGTTCTCCATCAGAAATCTCTATGAGCAGCCCCCCCCCCCACCGTACGGTAAATACTGTAGATCACAGTTGATTTTTAAAGTCTGTTCCGGGTCGCTGTCATGCTGAAATGGTAAATCTTGCATTAGATTCAGTCGCTTGACTTGACACTGGGAGAGTTGTATTGAATTCGCTCATGTTTACAAAAGTCAAAGGCATTATTTTTCACTGCAAGCAGAATACATCCACCCCCGCGCCTTACTGCTGGTGTGGTTTTTATTTTTGACAAATTCTTCGCCCTTTTTTTCTCAACATATTGAGTATCTTCTTTTCAGTCGAGGGCAATACAGTTTGTGCTTCATCAGTCAAAAGCATATTGCAATGAAAAAGCTTCGGGCTTTTCAAGGTTTCCTGTACCAGCTGCGGTAGTGATGCTGGTATTGTTTTCAGTTGATCTGTGTGTGTGTGTGTGTGTGTGTGTGTGTGTGTGTGCGCGCGTGTATTTGAGATCAGGGCAAACTAAGCAAAACTACTCAAAATTTACAATCAAACTACTTTGGAAGCCCTTTTGAGTATTTTTGCATGCGTATTTAATGTATGTGTTTGGGTTTGTCTGTTTGTAGACAATTCTCATAAGCACAATAGCAGCCCAACCTCTTGAGATGCAGGCAGGAACTAGAGACCATCTGGGATCACGACAGCCACGACAGTTATTCAGATATTGTTTTCAGTTTAGCGATCCTCATTTTACATGTTTGGTGAGTGCGTACTCAAACCACACTGATCTGCAAACGCAGCCTTCTTTTCTATCCTGACATCTCATCTGTATTGTTTAGTGATTGCATTCTTAAAATGTTGCGATGTTACTGTATTGACAAGAACTGTTCTCAAACAGAAACAGAGAGACAGACAAATATACAAACACATGCAAAAAATCGCTCATATCAGTTGAATAGTGATTTCAGACTGGTCTTGTTAAAGTTTGCCCTGATAATACACTAACAAACCAACTGAAAATAACACTTGCATTGTTATTGCAGGTGGTAAGCTTTACAATTGAGTTGTTGCGATAAAAAGGAGGGATGGGTGTAGTCTGAGGACACACACTAATGCGTTATAATGAGGACTGCTAAACGGAAAACAATATGAGCATCACTGCCGCAGCGATCCCAAATGGTCTGCGGTTCTAATATGCAAAACCCTGACTTTTGTGAAGCAGTCATAGTTTTGTATCATGCACCATATTGTGAACGTGCGATCAGCTTCTTCAATGCCATCTGCTCCATTAATTATTTGTTGTAATCAGCGGTAAATGCTTTTTGGCTGGCCATCTTTGGTTAGCACTGTTTAAAACTACCTTAATTTTAAAATTCCTCTCCTGATAAATGTTTTCAGCGGCAGAATTTCCCGGCTGAAAGAAACCTTTTTATGTTTCTCACACATAAAACCAATAACTTACTTTCATGCTTAAAAGAGTCCATTAGATCTGATGGTAACGTCAGGTCCTGTTTTTTACCAGCACACTTTTTTTAATGGAAGAAAAAACCAGCCCTGGAACCATATGGGTGTGTTACCATAGAGCCTCTCTTTCTCTCTCCTCGCAGTCCTTTCCTGTGCCAGCATGTACTGTAAGCTCCATCAATGCAGCGCTGCGCAGTTGGGCGTCTGTGATTAGCAGCAGCATCCTCCAGTTCCTAAGGCCTTCTGTTGCACTTCCTCAGCGAAGCTTTAACTTGACTTTATTCCAAGTCTCTTTGCTCTCCCAGTGAGTTTTTCCCATTAGTATCTATTTATTTCTTACCTATATAAGGCTCGATGGGGCATCTAATGATGATGTTGAAGCTAGGTAAACGGTGCCAGGTGATCATGGCCTCGATATTTGGGCAGTTGTCCTGTGTAAGTATTTCGGTACGAGGCATATAGTAATACCAGAAAAAGCGAGCGTCACAGCTGTAGAGGATTGCGGTGATGCTCACTGGAGGGATTTTAGCCTTGGTGTTAAGGTAGATATTCTTATATCGAAAAACCCAGCAGAGGTGATTCTGTTTGAGTTGGTGTTGAATATCATGATCAATACTGCAGTCCTCAGAGTGAACACAACCCTGATATTTGGAAGTCAGTGATATTGTTAGTGGCTTGTGGTCAATATTGAGGGGAGAAAACGTGCGTGAGTTTCTGGAGCTCTATCTACAGCCAAGCAAGTTTTGTCTTATCGGCGCTGACGCACAGTCCCATGCAGCTACAGGCTCTGACAGCTGAGCACGGATGGAGTGAAATTAACAAGGGGAATGAGCCAAAAGAGTAGACATCTGCACACTGCAGATCTGTCCCCTGGACAGTTCCGTAGTTACTTGGAGCCTCCTGTTTTCTAAGAGGCTTCTACGTGAAGCCAGAACCTGTTACGCCACTACAGCCTTTCTAATGTTCCAAGTGGAGGTGCTTGGTGCCACATATTAATAAGATGTTAGATCGTACTCTCTCGTCCAACCTGTGTGAAAAGGGACAGTGGCACATTCGTGCACATGCATGCACCAGACTCTTATATCTTCTTCAGGTGATTTGTATTTATTTTCAAGCGATCACAACAACAGCTCAGATTTTAAAAGTAATTTTCACTGAACAAATTTTAAGTTAAGAAGTTTCTTCAGATGAATACATCAGCATGATAGATCAAACATTGCCCCTGCCTAATATCTCTCTTTGTCTCATGGGTAATTAAGCTCAAATTAATGAATCAAATTTTCTGAGCGGCAAGAATCGCTTTTGAAGAGCAATAAAGAACCATCCAAAAGGCCACCAAAACTTTTACACACATTACATTTGCATTTGTTTGCTGCAGAGAATCCACAAATAACTCAAGAAAATAGGATTACATATTAAAACTGCACAATACCTTACTGGCAATTGTTTGGAAAATAAGTGTTGACCCGACTTTTGTTTCTCAATTATTCTCTCCTGCCTCAGGTATACATAACGAAACATAATTCTTGCTAAGATTATGTTGCACAAATAAGAGGTCTTGAAGAATAACAGTTTCAGCTTTTTACACACTCGTCTGTTCAACAGTTATATCAAGGTCATTTTCTGTGGGCTGCGCTCTTTACTAACATACAGCAGACACAGTCACAAGACCCAGCATATTTATTTAAGGGGAAAATAGGTGTTTTATTCTTCAGCCACAGTTTTAATCTTGTTGTTATCAGTTAAGGCTAAAAAATGAATATGGATAAATAATTCATTTCCCTGAAATATCACGCGGCAAATGTTTCTTTTGAAGTTGACAAGGATTGCTTGCAAAAGTTAGTTCTAAGAAATCTGTCAGTTGTTCAAATATTTTTCAATTATTTTCTCTGTCAGAATTTTGCCTGGACATTATTTTCACCGACACCTGGAAAAAAAATCTTATAACGAAAAATTATAAATAACTTTGCGATATTATTTATTTATTTATTTTTTTTTAATTTGGCATCTCCAATCCCACCCGAATCTGGAATGCCCAATTGGGGAACTATGTACAAAGCTGCTCGTATGCGACCCCTTGCTGCCAACTCAGGATAGTGAGACAGTTCACGGCTCTCCTCCGAAGCACGTGCCTGTCTGCCACTGATTCTTGTACACTCATTGGTTGAATCTTCGCAAGTTCAGAACTAGGGCGGAGGATACCCGGACATGAACCAACCCGGAGTCTTCCTGACGAGCGCCGTCTGGCCAACAGGAGGCGCTAGAGCAATGAACAAAGCTGTTATTGTATACCCAAATCCGGCAGTCCCTTCCCAATTTGAAACCCTGTAACGCGATAGCCAATTGTGCGCTACTCTGAAAAAGCTGCCGACCCCTGCCGGTGGGTACGCCGGGGCTCGAACTCGCGACGTGGTGATCACCTGCGCACTGCAGAGCAGTGCCTTAACCGTGTGAACCACCCGGCAGCTCATTATTTATTATTATTAATAATAATAATAACATCTGATGTAACTTTCAAGTCATTGAGCACAGAGCATTGTCAAAGCCATCCGAGACGTTTCACAAAATGAATAGCATGTTGGATAAAATACTCATATACTGGGATATTCCTGATTTACGGTGGGTAGTTTTTTTTTTTTTGCTGCTGGTTGAAGCCAAACAATTTCAACATTCAGTTGAAGAACTAACATTAAAAATCTATTTTCATGGCTGATGGATTTTTGTTCCGCGCACCTATTGATATGAATGAAAAGTAGCGTTCATACATAAAATGCATTCATAAAATTAGGAGAGGCTGACAGGGAAATTATACTTTTTATGAGAGAAGGCTGCATAAAAATATTCTGGTGCAGTTGTTCGACATCACAGCGGCCGGGCTCTGGAACAGTATACGCTTACCCAGCAGCTCTTAAAAAGAAAGTAGCTGATCAGGCAGCTTGCGGAGGCCCCACACCTTACTAAGACAGTTTATGTTGATTTTTTTTCTTCCCCCCATTAATTTGTCACCCCTGATGTGGTATGGCATTTAGCGCGCAAGCTGAGTCACAAGCATCACAAAGATTGATAATTAGATGAGCATTCAACATTTATTGGACAAGGACTAATTTTAGGAGAGAAAACCATTAAATGTTTAGAACTTTAAAAATCGTGAATTACAAGTGTGCCGCTGGTGCATTTTAATACCCAAAAAAATTACAACAAAGGTGGAAAAATTCCACGAACTGAGAGGGCCCTGAGTATAAATACTCATTTGAAAGTATGTAAAATGAAATGTAATGGAAAAAGTGAATGTTTTATGTAATATTGATATTCGGCAGACAGATCATTTCGAGTGTTTAATATATTTCAGTGGGCTGCCGGCAGCTCCCTGATGCACCATCTGCAGCCTTGTTAAAAAGAAGCAGAGCCCTCTGCTCTGTCTTCCCTTCAAAGCCTAATTAAGGGCCTGCGATGCCTGTGCATAGCTCCTCCATGTGCCTTACGCTGTGATCACACACATGGGCTTTCAGCTGCAGACCCCAGAGCAGAAAGTGGGAAGAAGAGAGAAATGAAGGGATTGCTCACAAAGCAAGGCGAACGGTCTCTCACAAAACAGCCTCTTTGTTTATTTGCTTTGTGTTCACCGTAAATCTCGACTCGGTTTGCTACCTTCATTTTTAATTCGGTGAATTTGTTGAAAGTAAAATGTAAAAAAAAAAAAACCATAACGCGCACACACGTTTGTTTTTGGCTGACGTCCCTTAGTGGCGTCTCTGTCATCGCTCTCTCCTTTCTGGCGCTCACATGAAGACGGCACGGAGAATAGTCGCTAAAGGTACTTGTCGCTGGAATGGGATAAAGGACTGAACCCACATTATGGCTTTTACTGACAATTAATAAGGAACTTTTTTTCATTGTGCTGGGTGCTACATTACAGCCGAAGAACATTTGAGTACTTTTCGGGGCACATCAAATGAAATTTGTTCCTCAACTAAAATGTGCTTCCACTGTACCCCAATCTCTAAGAGTTTACTTCTGTTTTCTCAAATATTTTGAAATATTTGAGCAATATGTGCTCTTACATTAGTGCATTTCTGCATATACGATAATGTCTGTATGTATATGAACTGTGACACAGCTTTGAAGAGCTCTGGACTCTCTGCTTTTATTTGGGGGTACTGACATCCATGCAGGAATTATTACACCTTAAAATTGTATCACTGTTCAAATAGTTACAGAGCACACTTGCTCAAGCATGTGTGTTCTCAAGAGTGAATTGACATATTCTCATATAGACACACAACCCTGTAAACCACAAACCATTTTTAACCATAGACAAATACTCCCGCAGGAGGGAGCGGGTACCACATCGCGGGGATAACCTCAGATTTCACCCTTTGAAAATGTGCAGCGACAGCTAATAGAGTTGCACAATGTTTGGAGCACAAGAGAGCTGGATGAAATGAGTAAGCAGCAAAACTGGCAGTAACTGCTGTTCACCAGTGTCATGATGATTTTCTTAAATAGCATGATCGTTGTTCAAAAAAAGTCGCCTCTTCACAATTGAAGCACCTATTACTAAAACCCCATAAGTCACACTTGACTTGACTTGACTTGTGGGGTTTTAGTACTCAGTGCTTCAATTATAAAATATCTCACGTTACTGATTCACACATAAACAAAAGGCGATGCACGGAGTTTATCCCCAATGAACTGCCATCAAAATGTGTCATTATGCTACATGGTGTCTCAAGCGGGAAAAAATTGTCCAGTAGTTGGAAAAGAGTGGAGAAATCCTTTGTTTAATATCCACCAAAGATACGTTAAGCCAACTTACTTTTCTTCTTCTTTTCATAATCATTATTATTATTATTATTATTATTATTATTATTATTATCATCATTATTTAGTGCCAAATATGCGGAAGCAACTCCTCCTACTGTTTTGAAGTTTTGGATAACCCACTGAATGAGTAGCCCTAAATGGCAGTGTTTTTAACAAGCAGAAAAGCCACAGATGACATTTTTCTCATGGTCTATAATTAATCCAAATCTCTCCATGCATTCGACTTGGGCTTTGAGGACAAGATGTCAACAATATAATTATCACCAGCAGTTATTCATGTCCTCAAAACATTCATGTTGATCCATTTTTTGGCCAGCTTCACCGCTAGTCAAGTAGAAGCAAGTTCACTTAGCTCTTTTTCTTCATTGCCATATGCTTTTCAAGGGGTAACAGTAGCGTAATAAAAAGAAAACATTATTTTTATATGTCTCTCGCTGCCTGTTTTTTTTTCTGTCGCTTTAATTTCTTTTGCCACCGTCCCTCCCGCACTTTTTAGCTTGTTAACTATGGCCTGTTACGCTTTTGGAAAGATAACAAAGAAAAAATAGGTATCTTGGTGCTAACAAAGTGTTTTGAACACATAATGGTACGATTCCACTTCAGAGACAATATCTCTCCAATTAAAGATTTCCACATTTCCGCGTCCTTTGTCTTTCTTCGCTTTGCTGTGAAGTTTGTCTCCCTGTTTCGAAATAATTATTGGGGTATAATGATTACTACAGCCTTTGTTGGCCCCTGGTACAGCAAAATGATATATTTTTTTTAATAAAAGAAATAATTAATAGAGAGATAAAAGGGTTTTCATATCCTAGAATACTTTCTGCTGCTTGGCCGATGATGTCATAAGAATACAACCAATTATTTGAAATGGTCAGCAGCTGCAACTAGCAACCATATTAAGACAGTTATCCTGGCTAAATCATGCAAGGTATTAAATTACCTCAGAAAATATACTTAGGATGTATAGTTAGTCCCAATTGGAATACTTGGCTATCTGGCGATCCAATCCTCTGACTTTGCTCCTCCAGTGTTTGCCAAGGGGTTTCATGATTGGCATTACATGCCCCAAAAAGCACAACAATTTGCATCATTTTCATTTTTGCACAGCTAATTATGGTTAACATTTCTAACCGTGCTAAGAAAGGGAACATTGATTTCCACAACAAAAAATGTTATTTATCTGATCAGTTGTGTTGGTCACCGTGTTACAGTCTTCATAAACAGCATGCTGGCTGGCTCCTTTGACGTTGACGGTTATTTCAAATGGCAAACTACTGTAACTACCATTCTAAGACTGGTGGCTCAGCTAGATCTGTTTGCTGGGCTAAAACTGAACTCTGTTGCCCATAGACTCCCCCCTTTCTTTCCCCATAATGACGACAATGGTGACCTTAGGGGAGGCTAGGGAAAAGGTCCACTGATATACATATAGGTGTTATATGTAGTCATTATGGGGAAAAACTGCTTCAACCATAATGTTTTCTTTAAATCTGGACCCCAAGGTTAATACTTCGAATTATAGTTCACCTTTGATGGGAAGCTGCGTCCCTAGTGAGCTCACTGTATTCACAATTGCAATCTTACAAAGGTGTTACAATAACTCAGTTTAATAAAACACTTCCATGTTGATAGCTGCCTTTGCCACTTCATTTTGAGATGCAGCTATCCGTTATATTATGCAATTTAATGTGAGCAAGCCAGCCAATGTAACTGATATAATCAAATGTAGGGAATGGTAAAAAAAAAAGAAAGAAAAAAAGCTACTCACCTCGCAGACCATTGCTTGTACCACAACCACTGCTTGTTGCAGAAATGCTACTTTTAAAATTACAACGTCGTTTACATTTTCATCAAGTTCATGAATTTATTATAATGATTGGAATAATAAGCAAACTGTTAGACAGTGAACAATTATGTATATAACGTTACTTTTACTACAACCATTTTTCATTCAGGGAATAGTAAGTGTTCTAGTTGCTGACTCAGAAGATGCCATTCCCCTTTTGTTTTCCAGTGTGCTCTGGTGACTACAAATTGTCATGAAGGCATGGGCTGGATGCCAACTGACAACACAAAGGCAACGCTGTTTGGATACCTGGGTTATGAGGTTCAAAAACACATCCGCAGTTATCACTAATGACCATTGGTGCCGCTTTCGAGAACAAAACAAAGATTTTCCAGATTGTTACTTTAATGCATTTTTTTAAGCTGAGTTTCTTTGTCTTGTAAATCTCAGGAATCTCATTTTGATTTCTCAGTTCAGTTTTGAAATTATTTTAGGTCAATTTACCTTCAATGACTCTGCATGAAAGATAACACAGACGAAAAGAGCCGGCATGGCATTATCGTGAACACGTGGGCCACCATTGTGTCCTCAGTGCACGAGGCAGCAAACCTGCAGTCTCTCAACATGAGTGCATTTCCTTTGACTCCATGTCTCTCGGGGGGTAGAGAGTAGCTTAAAGGACCGCGCTTGGATACTTTTACTGTTGAATCGTTCCATTGGTTGATTGTCTGCAGTTGGCTGTGAGATGCTTGCAATTTTGCACTCATAGATAAACACCAGACTCTGGGAGATGGGCCGCAAAAGTGTATAAAAATTATAGGGGTAGTATCTGCAGAATGATGCATTTGACTGATCAAGCTGTCAGCTTGGGCTTTACATAAAAAGCACCTTGAAAATAAACTTTAAAGGGGTGCCGCTGACTAGCTTCCAATAGTGACGCATTAATGTAGTCTACTCCCAGATGGTCCCTCAAATCTCAAGTGTGTACAAAATGTTGGAAGACATTTGCATGTGTATGACACCATTCATCTCTCAGTCTCGCACCGGCTGTGGCATCAAGGTCCTGAAGCTTCAACATCGCCACTGTGGAGCTCATCAGCCATTTCACATATTCTGAGCCAAGACACAGAGGACAAGCTAACATGAGGAAAACCTTATAATGGGTATAAGCAATGGGCACTGGATCAGTGCTTAATCTACCTAAAGTCATTTAGTGATGTGACTCACAGTCAATGTTCACCTTAAAAGCACTCTTAGTGCTATATATGAGCCAGCTGCTCACATGAATAACAGAGGCACTTATGCTTTTTGAAAAGCTCTCTGGGTTATCCCTGGGTAAAATATACTCTCAAATATGCAAATACTACTACTACTACTACTATAATAATAATAATAATTGTGGTTGTGGTACATTCTGACTCAGAGCACGTGTTAGTCAGTACATGTGCAAGCATGGATGACTGACTATAACATTAGGTTTGCTTCATATGTGGGCTGCACCTGCAGTGCTAACCGGCGATTGTGCTCTAGCAGTGTTCTCTCTTCTCTCTGGTGTCTTATTAAACAGCACATAGCCGTAGGGAAGAGCTCTGTCTAATGAGAGCATTTTGCTGTCAGACTGCCATCCTTGCATCAAACATGGCAGATTGGGGTTGTGGCTGGGGCGTAATTCTTTGAAATGAAGAATGTGGGCATGCGCATGCGTGTGAATGCCTGTGTGTGCGTGTGTGTGTGTGTGTGTGTGTGCATGTACGTGTGTGTGTGTGTGTGTGTGTGTGTGTGTGCGTGTGCGTGCGTGTTTGTGTGTGTGTGTTTTCTTCCATGGCGAAAATCTAAAGTAAAGCTTTAGCGGCTCACAGTATTGAGATTGTTAGAAGACAAACAAATGTTTAAGAGGAAGCCACTGGAGAAGAATCAAAAGCTACAGGCATGATGGAAACTCTCTCCATGATTGTGGATGTACAGAAATACAGCATTCTCTTGGGGAGAGGAATGAGGAGACGTTAAATTGAATGGCCTTACAAACATGAGAGTGGCCACTGGCTGTTTCCTTGCATACAACCAGAATACAGAACAGGTGCACACACACGCACACACACGCACACGCACGCACACACGCAATAAAAAAAGCGCATTTGCCACCCAGACCTAATGATTAACAGCATGTGCTCTGTTTCTCCACAACGGGCCTTAAATTTATTATTTAGTCATTTAGCAAGTACTTATAGCCAAAGAGACTTTTACTCAAAGAGTGCATTTCACTCAGCAAGCGAGCACCATAAGTGCTAGAGATAAATAAAGCTCAAACGCTTTAAGTGCCATTGAGGCTAAATTTTAGACCTGTGTGATAAAGACTGAATTATACTAATAATAATAATAATAATAATTATAATAAATATTATTATTATTATTATTTAGAAAAAATTGGAAAAAATATGGATATTTCACTCTCTATGGCGTGTAACATTTCTTAAAGATTGAAGAGATCAGGTGGAATTTGTGTGCGCGAAGGGTAAAGATGTAAGTCTGAGCTGAATACCCATGATCTCTGATCATTCAGAAGGCCCTGCTTCGGTGAGCCCTTACGTGCCGTTTGGGAGGCCAGATGTGTTCATGTTACAGTTAAATACAGGTCACCTCTACAATGTAATTATGATTGTGAACCATCAAGCGCTATGTTCACTTTACTAGCCTCGTTGTTCGATTCCGATTTTTGCTCACATCAGATTTGCCCGTCTCGATGGTTCATCAATAACCAAAGAAGTCAAACAAATCCAATAACTAGAGCTCAGTCTCATGTCTTGCTGTGGAAGAATAGGTCCTCACATTTGTTAAATTACCTGAGTTCAATCCCTAGATTTTTGACAATAGCCTTCTCATTTAAGACCTTGAAACAGCTACTCAATGGGGTTCAAGTCATGACTTTGTCTGGGACATTCCAGAAAGTTACATTTGTTTCCACTGAACTATTCGTAACTGGACGTGATCTTATGTTGCAAGTTGTTGTCTTGCTACATGAACAAATTGCACATCATGTCGCGGATGGATAACTGGATATTCTCCCACTGGATTTTTGATGAAGGGGAGAATCCTTGAGTCAATTGTGGCAGGCCCTGAAGTGGCAAAGCAACTGCATTGTCACACGACCATCATAATGCTTAACTGTTAGCATGAAATTCTTAGTTAAAAGAGCTTTGTTGCCTTTATCACAAACACATTAGGCCCTCCAAAATATCCCATTGTTGAATCATCAGTTCAAAGAACTTAATCGTCAAATGCTTCCCAAATCCCCAAGCCCATCAAGGTATTTCTATTGGCAAATGCGAGAGGAACCTCAATTTTCCTTTTTGTTGGTGGTGGTTTTTGCCTTGCTATTCCCCCAAGGACTCCAGCTATTGCTCAATCATTCTAATGAAGGGGTCATGAATGCTAACCTTCTCTGAAGTCTCCGCATATCTTTTGGAGGGTCAAGCTTGATTATATTGGTGACATACCTTTGGGTGATTTGCATAATCAGATATCACAGAGTAGATGTTATTTCAGGATCAGAAAAATAATGTTCATCCAGAGCTATCTTTATGGTCCACCAATGAATAGAAACTCTGCCACGATGAAGTCATGAAATAACAAAAGCATTCCAGTTCAAACCAGTAAAATCCCAGAATCTGAGTAATTTGAGAGCGAAAGTCATGAATATGAGGTATAAAATTCACAAAGCAAAAATTACTTTGGGTTTTCTTGATGAAATTCATCTCTACAAGTTTCTGCTCGTAAGCATGGAAAAACTTGCCAACATTAGCTACCTAACTTAAGACAACTACAATGCATTACATTTCTTTAGCGAACCATGGCAGTATCACAGCTGCCTTTCATAGGTGGACAATAATGTTGTTCCTGAGCGAGCATTATTTGTTGATCCTGGAACACCATTTACGAAGTGATGTCAGACTGTAGAGGCAATACGGAGTCTAGCCTGGCATGCATGTCTTAAGCCTAGCATGCATGCCATGGACTGTGAGAGTATCTGGAAGAAACCCACACAAACATGAGGAGAACAAGCAAACTTCACGCAGAAAGGTCACAGGAATACTGCAGGACTGTGACACTTTTTTTTTCTTTTGTTGATTTTTTTTCCTTTGCTATATTGGTTCTGTTAGCCGAGTCAATCACCAGGTTGGAATCCGACTGAATTATGTTTTATGCAAGAAGTCCCTTAAAACAAGCAGGGTCTGATGTTAGCTGGAGTCCAGGCTTCTCACTTAGGAGTGCTTCAGACAACGTGTGTTATATGGTGAAGCAATCAGATTACGTCACACTCTCAAGATATTATAAATATGTTGTGAGCTTATAAATATGGTGGGCCTAAGGAAATTCAGACCATGATACAGCCTCACTTTTACAAAAAATGAAAACTAAAGGCCAGAAAGTGATGACTTTACTCAAAAGTATTTATTTATAGTCTGACGTGTAAAATTCTCCTGCATTCCAGGGGTTTCCTTAAAGACATGAGAAGTTACGCACTGAAGCGGCCAGAATTAAAAGGATTATTGCCAGCTGTAAGATATTTATCACTGCAATAATGATTCAATCATAGGCTCTTGAGCATTTGCTTATTTAAATCCAAATGGTGACTTTTTTTCCTGGACTGGCAGTATATATATCACGTACGTACTCACAGGCTCAGCTACTTATGCTGGCAGCTGAGAAGGGTCTGGTAAAGACCACTGACAACAAACATTCACTCATTTCCCTGAAAACCCCGCTTGTTTATGCTTTGAATGTCAAAATGGCGCCCGCGTGTATACACAACAGAGGATGCGAATGAAATTTGCCAACTGCGGGTTAAAGAGGCAGATGGTAAAGGAGGCAATGCTCCCCTGCAGTACTCTGTAGCCTTTTGTTAAGGTCTCCAGCCATAGTTTCCCTCGGGGGCTGTGGTGGTATTTTGAGAGACACAGTCAACACTTGTAAATTGCTCACAGGAATCAAAAAAAGTGTCAAAGCCACTGTGCCTGCTTGGCCAAAATGGCCAAAATGGAACGCTCCCTATTCTAATTCAGCTCAAAATCGAAGCGGATCTAGACCTTATGACCATATATATTCATATAAAGTATGAAAAGGATTGTTGAAAAACTGAAGACACTAGAGCGCAGACAAGCTAAAAGTTTATGCACGCACGCACACACACACGACAGACCACCAATAAAGACCCAGAGCATAGCATGAACCCCTTGGGCCTTTTGGCTAAGCGGGCTAAAAAGTAAGAGAGGATATCTGCCAAAGGAAAACACAGAGAAAAACACAGTTTGAGCAAAGAGATAAGGAATGTCATCACTTTCAGAGAGCAGATGTTATCATTAATTTTATCAGAGCTGAAAGGAAACAGTATTTGATGGCACCAAGCTGAGCTGTGACTGCAGTTCGTTATCACAATGTAATTGACTATGTTATGGATTGTGCCTCAATGAGTGATCTAGCCAAACATATAGCCACATTTAATCACATACCTTTTGGACATTTAAAAAAAAACACAGATATAATGATATTATAATGTGGGAATGCACATAATGAAAAAAGTATTTAAGAATTGGTGAGTAAGAACAAGACGCTTATTTGTGCAGCACTGACCGCATAGAACCTCAATTCAATTGCAATTTTTTGTAATTTTACCCAAGCAAAGACGGTCAGTGCCCACTGTATTGTCATGACCAATTGGCGCGTCACTCTCACTTGTATAGCATCCAGTTGGTAATACAGTGCAGCTAAGAACACAATCAACACAAAGTTCACAAACTTGGCGGAGTGAAACTTTTCTTCGATCTTGCAGAGCTGGGGAGAAAAAAAAAACAGGGATTACAGGCTATCCGTTTCTGAGAAAGAAACAGAAACACAGCCCGATTTTCAAATAACATTAGACGGACCTCCACCAAGCTACATAAATTGGTAGCAACACAATGCTAGAGGTTATTGAACCTCCAGAAATCTTGAGTGGGAAAAGGAACGGAAAAAAAGTTTTTCAGATTCTGATATCCTAAGATGGTAAAAAGGAAGGAGACAATCTCCAGCATCCAATATTTACCACAAACAATAGCGCAGACCTGAGCATTTGCTCATGATCTTATGCCTTGTTGGGATGAAAGCATGAGACTTCCTTTTCTCTTTAATGATGAGATGTGTGACAGATCTCTGACGGCAGGAAGGTGCAAAAGGCAACAGATGTCTCTGCGGAACATCAAAGTGCACTATCAGTCATCCCACAGGTGCTGGATCGAGCCATCAGCACTGAGTGATGTGCAAACTGTCTATCACCTAACAGCTGCCAATCTTACATATGATGCGTCCCTATAAATCACATTGATGAACCATGGCAATTTATAATATGCGACGTCACTCTCAGGGCACTGTCTCTTCAGGATATAGTAACCTTGAATTTTAACTCCTGCCTTGAGGGAGTTTAACTACCTGATTTACAAAGCAGGATTACTCTGTTCGCATAGAGTTCAACCTGGACCCCACCTAAATTTGTGACATGAGCAGAATTAAGAACTCCTGTCCTAGATTTTACCCATTGCAGTTGTCTGACTGACTACATAATCCCACTTAATAATACTGCTCTGGTGGAGTGCATAGGAAAGCTCAATCAAGATGTCACCCGAAAAATTTTGAAATCCTTTTGTAGATAGTGTCTCGCAATTTGAAATGCTTCAGTGAAGTCGATATGCTGATCGATGTCTAAACTACGGTAAGTGACCCAAGGCGTGATTTTATATTTCTGTTTTTTCCACTGCCAGTTCATTTCTCTCTCTATTATGTGTCTTTCAGTTCTCATCAACGCTGCAAGAGTTGTACAGCCAGCAGCACAGCTGGATATACAGCAGGGCTATTTCCCGAAATACCTATGGCTGTCTGAGGCAGTGATTTTACCACAAGCTGTGAGGCATATCAAAAATGGAGTAAATAGAAGAAAACCTTTTCAAATAAAGTTTATTTCAGTCAAGCAGGGGTCACCTGTGCTTTCTTATCGCAGTTAATTTTACCCCCTCCCCCCCAGCCTCATTCATTTCACAGACTTTCTTTCTTTAATCGAGATTGATTTACAGTTTAGAAGAAATATATATGCTTTACGTAAACATTTATGTTTCGCCAAACAATTGTTGTATGCTTGCAACACTTGACCTTCAATAAAGATGCAAATGAAGACAGCAAAGGAAAAACGAGTTTTTGTATATTTTGTATATGATATATCATTATAGTATTCATAGTGATATATAATAGTATTGTATATCATCATAATATTTTATATGTTTTATATTTTTGCATATTTTTTCAGTGCCTTGTTTCTAAGATCGTTTTGAAATTTTAATTCATCATTTCTCCACAACATGAAAATGTGACTCTGATCGTTTTTTCCATTGTGGTCTTCAAAAGAATAGATAATTGCAAGACAGCTTGCAAGACAACCGAAATTTGCAGCACATTTACGATACATAAAATATTAGTAGAACTTCCCTCAAAAAAAAAAAAAAAACATATGCACCGAAGAACCAAAACAGGTTGAAAGAGAAGAATATATTTTTGAGCAAGCATTACCCCGATTTCCAGGAAAATGTTTCAGAGTTAGCCAAACGGAAGACCGTGTTTGTACCATCTAATTTTAAATCCCATATATTGATTTCCACTTGAAATGATTTTGTTTTCATCCATCTCTGAGACTGTCATTTCCTTTGAAGAGGAGATCCAGTTAAATGGCTTCAGTAAGGAGCGTCCTCGGGCCCGGTCATTTGAAGCATTACTGCAATGCAATCCACCGTATTTCGAATCAACGTTACGCTAGGAATTTTAAAAAGATTCTCAGTGGGTATTTCACACATGAATAATCATGCGGTATCTGGTGTCAGCATCATGAAGTGTTTGCATAATTAGAAATGCAATTTGCTCACTCAGGAGAATTGAGAGCAGAGACTAAGCTTTGTGGAGCCACGATCTCCTTGATGCCCCCAGTAAAAAAATAGAGGCCTTCTGTGGATTATGGTGACAGGTAAGTGACAGTAATGTATTGAATCATCCTAGCCTTTGCCACACAGAGGGGATTATTTATAATACAAACTCCTCAAGGAGAGGAATGGACCTAAATGCATAGAAGGTTACTGACAGCCCTTTTGGCGAGTATTTTGACTCTAACGATTTTTGCTTTTTGTTTATGACCTTCAGCATGTTGGAAAACAATGAATTTCAGGATACGGATGAGACGGTCACCTTTAATTTGTAAGCACTTGCATAAATATGAACCAAGTGGGAAGTGAAGCTCTTTATTTAGTGTCACAGTCTAAATATGTATGGACTGTCTTGTATTTAATTTTGAAGAGATGTCAGATAAAGCAGTGCTTCACAAACCTCTCCTGGAAGACCACCTGTCCTGCATTTTTTAGATCTCTTTCTGCTTCTGCATAGATTATTCAAATGATCAGCTCGTTATTAACAGCATAAAGCCAATTGATAACGTCCTAATCATCTGAATCACCGGTGCTGGAGCAGGGAGAGATCTAAAACAGGCAGGATGGGTGCTTCTCCAAGAGAGGTTTGAGAAGCACCAAGACATGGAACCTAAACTACAGATATACAAGCTGGCCTAATGAATGAGGCCTTGTGGCACGATGACGGTATCAGGTACTGATACTTGGCGAGACAAGATGAGTGGATGGCAAATTCTACATTGATAACTGGTGAGATTATTGGGCACACTTTGCGGTCGTATGGGTCGAGTGTTAGTGACTGTCTAGGCAATTGAATGGACCTAGTCACTACCCATGTAAATTGTGAACTCACAGATGTTACTGTAATGCCAGGTGTTAAAAGATGAGTTTTTTGCATTGGTCAAACAGGCTCTGTGGGAAAGATTTCAGATTTCAGTCAATGGACCATTGCAGGTTTCAAGCCTCTCTCTATTTGTCACTTCCTTTCTGTTAACATCCAATTTTGGCTTTCTAAACAAGTGCATGGACCTCTTATCTAACCACTAACCTGAGATGCTGGGAAAATAAATTAAATAGACTACCAAAAATGATCTCTTGAATTATGGTTTGAATAAAGTGTAAGAAATAACAAAGAACTGCGCAATTGGTTCTGATGAAGCTGGAGTGCTTACAAATGGATTGAGTTGAGAGGAAGCTTGAAAATGAAATGACTTTCATTACCTCCTGAATAGAGAAAGGACAAGCCTTTTTTTTGCCATAATAGAACAATGTCTGTCATCGCACCAATTCAACCATAGGGGTCCTGTACAATTAACAAGCTTCTGAATCACTCATTTTGATATTGCTCCTTGATTATTCTATCTGTATTTGATATATGGAGCTAGCATAGCAGGGGCACTTTCGATTGGTCATGCGGTCAACTGCACCAAGATGACTTCCAGCCAATCATACTGTGCAATACTAAGCTGACTATATTAATGTCAATATTCAGATTGCCATTCGCTCCTGGCCAAATAATTCATCTGATTTAAGTTATAAATGTCGTACACCATTCTACATCATTGCTAATATTGCAACTCCACCTTCACTCCAGTGCACCTCTGTTCCAGTTGCTGTCCTTCATTCATTAAATGTTTGCTTTACTGTATAACTGAATACTTAAACTGCTATAGATCAGCAAGACAAGGCTGCCAATGTCATAACATTGATAACATTGTTGCACAGCCCAGTTTGTGGTCGGATTCGCACAGCAGTCCCTGCATTGGGCTGCATGAATGCTAGCATGAATGTGCTGGGAGCTCCCAGAACCACGCCATGGCGCCAATGGTTGAATTATTGATAGTTCATAAATTCATTGCATTGATTGTTCATTGCGTATTCACTTTGACGAAAGTGATTCTGGCAGAAATAAATGCGGGCTTCAAAAGCATGTGTTGTTTAAGCTTGTTTTCACACTTTTAAAATAGAAGATAAAAAGTGCAATTATGGATCCCTGCCCACTTTGAAACATTGACTTTGTTGACGGGTTGTGTGGAAGGAGTAGCTGGAAATAAAAAGCAAGCAGCGATAATCCTCTCTGCTTTTTGAGCTGTGACTGTGAAACATTTATCCCTTCCTGAGACACAAGCTCAAATCACTTTTCAAAAAAAAAAAAAAAAAATCAAATATCTGATACTTTTGAAGTGTCCAATGTTCACCACAGGGAGCGTCCTTCTCGCCGAAAAGCCTTCAACATTCAATTGGAGAGTCATTTTGAGTCTTAGCCTATCGCAAGCTGCTGTTGAATAAAATATTTTTTAAGAAAAAAAAAATCTTTCCCTGAAAAGCCCTCAACATTCAATTGTAGTCATTTTAGGTTGTATATGCAGTCAAACTGCAGTTGAATAAACTGTTTCAAAAAAAAAAAAAAGCTGTTTCTTGAGGCAGGAAAATAATTATGAAAATAATCACATATTTATGCATCGAATGTCCTTGACCATTAAAGGCTCACACTTTTACTGGCAGCTCTGGGCTGAGCGCCTGGCAGTGTGCAGTCGGAGCGCACGCATGTAATTCACCTCTCCACTGGAGTCTCTTCAAATCCCACTTCTGTAGTTCTACGCATTTTATCTGTTGACATGGTAAATAATCTCGATGCATAGAAGAGCCAGTGCTTTGCTTATTATGCAAAGGAAAACAAAAACGCAGAAAGGCATTTCATTTCAGGAAGGATCATCCTGAGGACAGCCTTGGGGAAAATTATGTTGCTAGCCGCTAACCATTTCCATGCGCAAAAAACATCAGCAATAGAAATTCAAATATATATTACATAATTGCATAATTTTTAAAAGCATTAGACTGGAGCATGATGCAATCACCGTTTAAACAGCAGATGCGGAAGGTTATTGAATTTTTTTAGAACCAAGGCCTTTTTGGGAAAATGCAGAATATTGTGTACCAATTTGTGTACCAATATGCGCAGGCACAGAAACATATGGTCAGTGGTGGTAAGAATACTGAAAATTCTGACCTGAGGGCAAGGCCTTGTCCACACGTACGCTGGCATTTTTGAAAAAACAGAGCATTTTCTATGCGTTTTAGCCTTTCGTCCACATGCAAATGCCATTGTCTGTGTCTGAAAATGGACCTTTTGAAAAATGCCCTCAGGGTGAAGATTTCTGCAAACTCTATTTTCACTGTTTACAAGAGGACAGGGAAAACTGTGTTTTTGGCTTGGGGTGTGCATGCACGCACGCCTTATAGCAAACTTTAAAGCCTTGTGATTGGCTAACATAGTAATATATAAAATTATATCAACGCCGCCAGTCGGTTTGGCATGGTCTTGATAACACACTAATTGTGCTTGTGCATCTTCAAGCGGACAGTTATTATTATTTTTTTTTTTTTTGGAAAACGAAGGAGGAAATACCCCATTCATAAAAATGCATGTGTTCGTGCATGGGCTAGGTCTAAATTAGTGATAATTTAATTGAGTGCAAGTATGTGGCAAAACAAATCTGGGTGGTCCAGAGACCACAGCCTCACACACACCGGGTGTGTGGGAACTCACCAGCTCAGACCCTTACAAACATGGGCCTGCTTTTGCAGGGAGCTGTCTATGAGCTGGGACCCAGAATGAGCGAGAGCTGGTGAATCTAAAGACCAGGCCAGCTGAAAAGCTACTCATTTAGTTTATTTATTATCTATTATTTTAGTTTTACAATTTTAGCTTGTATCTGGGTGGGTGGAGGGCGGAGTGACTACTCTGTTTGTTCATTTTGATTTGCTTAGTTCCTCACTCTCTCTGTTTCACACTCTAAACGGGGTGGAATTTCCCAAACCTCCCTGCTTTAGCTCTTCGGTTCCTCCCTGGAGTGTGTCTCGTCATGTTTCTGAAGTGAGTGCCAAGCGGATTTGAGAAAAAATAAAATGTCTCAACAAATCTAAAGAGGCTGAACTTTAAAATTTTTTTCTAATGCACGTGGCATTTCTCTTATTCAAAGCTTTTTTGATTGGTGAATTAGGAACCAAGGTCTATTAATAATAGCTTACTTCACAATGATGTAGGAGGGAAACACTTGTGAAATGTAATTCCCTGCAATTTAATGGTGTCTGATGCAAATTTCTGATTTTCCTCATCCAGAACAGTTCAAATTATACAAACAGGAAGCCTGCAAAAGCTTAATATTTCATCATTTGACTGAGGCTATGGTACAAGTCATGAATAACTAATCACACCTGTTTTTAAATAGCCTGTATTATTCTTTATTTTCTATTTTTTATTTTTATTTATTTTTAATAGACTTACGCAATCATTTGATCATCTGCCGCAGACCACATCCTGGGGTTTCTGTGGTTGGCTGCAGGTTGGCTACCATGGACACATACTAATGCTTAATGGTGAAAAACGTTCTGCACCTAAGCCTCTTAACATGCTGTAATGTGCAAAAAGTTATGGATAAATCTCATTTAAGGCTTTATTTATGGACACAGAATTTGCTAAATTTACCGAAGAGCATTTTGTAGTACTATTCTATGATCTGCATCACTTTCAGCAGGAAATATCTGAGTTTTGTCATGGTGCGGTTAGACGCTACATATATTAATCCAAGCAATAAATGTCCCTCTGAGTTCTGAAATGAGCAGTGAATTACCACAGATGAACCTCAACATACTGCAAATAAAAATATGCCATTCAACAGCCGAAATATTTAATTTGACTCAGACGCCTCCCAACTTTCCAGTTTTTATCACTAACCTTAAAATTTTTGTTATTTATTTATTTATTTATTACTAAACTAGCAATATAAACACCAAAGAGGCACAATTATCCATGATAATAGGAACAAGAAAAGCACAAATAATCTTAGTACAGCATGTAACATTTTGATAACTCTGTAATTAACCTAAAAGCTGAATAAATTACACGACAGTTGGATTTAATTAAGCATTGTCCCTTTGAAGACACAAAAACTTTTTGCCTTGTATATTCTGACAATACTGCATTCACCATGATAGCTGGATAATAGTTGGTTTCATTGGCTTTTTTTCCCCCATGACTGATGGGTAGTAGAGAGTCACATGGGAGGGTGGGGCCACCACTGAACATCAGATGCTAAAGCAGGTAAGAAATCATGACGCATGCACAAACACATAGGATAGATATAGTTCTCAAAATAATTCTTCAAATCTATATCTCCAAACCTCCTTCTCTCCAGCACCTCAGCATATAAAGATGAATTCTTTCATCCATCTCAGCAGTCTGCAAGCCAAAAACACAAGCCTAACAGCGCTCCTAGACTCCAAGATGTCAAGATTTGTATTGAATAATTTTAAAAACAGAATCACACTTTGCAAACAAGACCACATTCCAACTGGAATGTGCGAGCTTTACTTTGGAACCTATATTCTGGCAAACTTTCTTCCCATTTTTCCCTTCTGTCAGCAAACAGAATGTCTGCCACCGCTGTAGCAGTGACACTGTGCAGATAAGTATCTAGAGTCGGCATTTTAAGGAGCACCTCAATTTTCCACATTACTCCCTGCACCTCTGCAATCCACATGCCAACGGAAACCCAGAAGCTGGAAATCAGAGCTTCGGTAGCGTAGGCGCCCTCAAAGGGGATTCAATAAAGAGGCTCAAAACAGGCTTTTTTCTTCATCAGCGCAGTTATGCACCTTTCCTTATCTGGGGAATAATGGTTAGAGCTGGGGATTTCCTGTTTTCCTGTCACGGGTGCACCTGTATGAGGTTCTAAGGACTTTAACGGAAGTGCACACTAAATGTTTTGCCATCCCAAACCTCATTCTTAACAAAAGTGAATTCTGCTTGCAGTTGTTTTTTTTTTAAATTTTTTAAATTATTCTCCAAAACACAAATTAGATTTCTAAAACTCCTGCTTCGAGTTACCAGTTGGCCATCGCTCTCTCAGAATAATAATTATCAGCATTAGCATGATCGGGCACCATCACTCTTAATTATTCATTAAACATTCTTCTCAGGTTTTAGATTCAGCCTCTGACAACCGCTCAAGCGCAGAATTTTACTTCCTGCATAAATATTCACAGTGATGTAGGTATAAAATTTTATCCCTCCACTGCATAAGTTAGCTAAAACTTGGCTCTTTCTAGCTCACTTCTGTGAGAGATGATCAGTTTTTTTTCTCTCCTTCCTTGCCCCCATCATGACTGTGTGTTGTGTGTACCTGCCTCCTGCCCAGTGGATTCAGTCTCCATGTGACTTAAATAATGAATAAGCGCATTCAATATTGGATGAGTGGATGGATATTCCGCGTCGGGTTAAGGTCCAAGTCCGTGGTGGCTGACAGCGATCAACTTCAAGTCTATCAAGCTCTCCTACACCACCAGTGCACGGAGATGAAGACGGCGAGCCGCTGCCTGCTCGTGATGAATGGGCATGCCATCGCATTCAGAGATTTCCAAGGTGACGCTCCTTCACACACTAAACCTCCGTGACATAGCCAGACGGCCACATCGGCTCCCCAGAGTTCAAGACCTTGCCCGCAGCTGCTGTGATTACGTCGCCTGGGATTCCGATCTGTTGATGAGCCAGGTCTGTTAATCACCGCTGAGCACTGGTGCCCGTAACGATATGAGCCTGCAGCTTCAGCATGGACAAACCTCTTGTTGCAGCAGGCTGAACACATTTGTAGCGGACATTTCCCTGCCAAAGCGGTCCAGGCTTGTGTCCAAACTGGGTTTGACCACTTACAGTTCATTACCATAATATAAAGCTCATCGCAATCCCTACAAGTTATCGCAGCTGAGTGCGCACCTCTGCTTTGCTTTCGGTTCATCTTTCATTTCAAACCATTGGCTGGACAGTGTACAGGGTAATAAAGTCTAGTCATATTGAAACATTATCTACAATGCTAGGAAGGCTAGGAATAGAGGCAGGCAAATTTTCAACCACTCAGTCAGACGACAAACTGTATAAACCATACCGGAATCCACATGCAGGTGTATCTTCCCGAGTAAAACGTGAAACATGTACATAGATGTGGAGAGCTTACATGACGATGATGCAGTCTCCAATTTGCACAGCCTTTAGTCATGAGCGTACGCTGAGGGTCGACAAAATGTCAAACGCAACCCTGAAAAATGACTTAACCTCTGGAGTATCTAAACCGCAATTACAGAAGCCTCCGCACAGGTGATCCCTATTAATTTCAATTCTAATTGGCGGCATGTGTCTGCTCAACCAGCACAACTGAGATGTCCAGTGTAACGAGCAGCACTTCGTTAAGTCCAACCTCAGAGCAGGATGAGGATATGAGCCGATTTCCACAGGGGCTTCACAGTTGGTCCCTCAACTGCAGGTGCATTAGTCAGAAAAACGGTAAAATGATTTAAGACAGTAAGGGGGAGCAGCGTTAAAACTATGACAAAACAGTGTGCCAAACACAAAAAAAAAACAGTAGCAGCAGAAAGATCAGTGGATGTGAGTCAAAGCTCTCTGACAGAGACAGCAGACGCTGGGAAGGATTGTTGCTAATTACCGCGAAACAACAGCCCTGAAAAGCACCGCATAATTGAATCAATTTCTATCTGGAGGAGCCTCAACAAAAATAGTATGTTTTTGGCAGTGTTCCAAGTGAACAATATATTACATATTTATGAAATACTTATTTATTTACGGGTTGAAATATGATTACTGACACTATTATTATTAAACCAGACAGGAGTTGCCATCTCCTGCTACCAGCTAATTTGCACTATTTTGCTACAACTGACCTCTGAAGACCACAGCCACTCCTAGACAGTCTTCACTGCCAGAAACTTTTTTATATTCTGCTTCAGTATCAAGTCAACACTCACAATCATAATTTAAAAATACTTCAGTTTAATTGCTATGGCAGTTAACCGAATTGTTAATTTGATTAAGCATCGAAAAGGCAAAGGCAGTCAGGTGTTTAGTTACGCATATTTCTACCAAAATCAAAGACATGTAATCACTATATGAAATCATTTCTAGCAATCTCCGAGTTGCAGGATCATCTGAGAAAGAAAATTATGTGGAATATGGGAAATGTACATGGAAACGTGACTTTCTCCGACAGGCCCCGAATCACGGTCCTCGGGGCCAAGAACTGCCGGTTTTTCAACTTCCCTTTATCTGGGAGTCAGGTATGATGACACTCCGGCCAAGCAGTGGAAATAACTGTTCACTTCATTGCCCAGAATGAGAGAAAACTAGGGCTGGATTTGGATTTTTAGGGCCAGTACATCCAACCCCTTGTTGATGAAGAAATTTCCTAATTCCAAATTATAGCATGAAAGTACAAACTGTACACAAGCCATGCTCAAATAGTGAAGCCCTTTAATTTCCAGAAGCCAAGCACAGTTATTAATTTGTTGCCCAGGGTTACAGAAGCAGTAGGAAAACCTATAGAAATAACAGTAGCAGCAGCAGTGGTTATAATAGCTAGATAGCTAGAGCTAATTGTAGCAATTGCATCGATAGACATAATTGTAGCAATAACAGCAGTAGCAGTGATATTAATAGCAGCCACAATAGCAGTAGGGTGGTAACGGCACTTGTGGCAGGAGCAGTAGTGGTGGTGGCTCAGGACGGCCACAGTCGGAGTGGTTTCTCCCCCTTTCTTACATCCAAGGTGTCTGGATTAGTTTGCCAATCATTGACTAAAATGAAGTACTTAAGAGCTAAAATACACTCAAATCCAAGAGCCTCTGCAGGCGTTCAGGAGTTTTAGATCTCTGGAAATGTTCAATTTTAAACCCTGTTAAACTGATGCCACAGATAGACAGAGGGAGTATCTGCACACCTTGTCTAGGTCCTTGCAAGTGCTGCTACGCAAAAGAAAGTAAAGTTCAAATGAAAAAATGACTCTAAAAATGACTCAAATGCACCAAATTCATTGAGATTTGACGTTTTGGTCGAAACGTCAGATCTCAATAAAGTGGGTGCGTTTTCGAGAAGCTGGGTTGCATTTTTCTCCCCCTCTGCGATCAGTTTAAATGAAAGGGAGGACAAGGGTCATTGCCATTTACACCCCTGTCAGAGGGAGACCTATAGGCACAATCTGCTGGTGCACAGCATTTAAAGCCACGGTACGATTGAGTCGGGATACTTTTGGTAGCCCAACATGTCAGGTCTTTACAAATATGCTAAAAGCCTAGCCTAAACTGCCCAGTCAAGAGTCGTAAACAATCCCACTTTTGAGTGTTACTAATATTATATTTCCAATTGTATGTAGCCTGCTAATGAAGACTGTGGTCAGGTGGTGGTAATCCAAAACAATTCATAAACCAGTTTATTCAAAACCTTAAACACAACATGGCTGGCACTGTGTAACACTGAGAACATGTACAACACAGTTCATCAACTAAGTGGTTGCTTGACTCTGGATACTTTCTGAGATGTGACATCAGGGAAAATGGATATACACATGAGCATATATGGGAAACAAATGAAAGGATGGCTAATTGCACATGCTCACTGAAAGTGTAGGTTTGACCAGTTTAACAGGTTCACTGTTGACGCCTGCCAGAGCTGCATTCACTGACGCACTGGCCTGGTCAGGGCCAGATTAGGGCAGTTGGTTTCACTGGGTCTGTGCAACATACTGTTTTCTCTTCACAATTATATAAAACATGCATCTTAAATCATGCATTTTTATACATTGGGGAAAGCATCAAGAAAGATGGTGTGGATAGGCAACCACAGGTTGTGTGTGTTTGGGGGGAGGGGGGGTGTGGGGGAGCGAGAGTAAAATCTCGAGAGAGAATTTGTCCCACTTAGTTGTTTCACGTTGAAGGAGGGAAGTTATTTGAGGTGAATCTGGCGATTGCGAAATCACCATCATCATCAAGTTCTTGTTCCTCTTCTGGCAGACAGATGCCAGTACTGCAATCAGCGCTGCCTCTCATCTTGCAATCCAGATGCTACGCTCACTCATCGCACCGCTATGGTAATTCTTGTAATAATCAAGCATTCTTTCGAGCCTTGACAGGTAAACATATGAAATGTCACACCGGTGAACAAAATCTGCATGGATCCACTTTCATCAAATGAGACCCTGAATATCTAGTGCCTGTGAAATGATTTCTCTTTCCACACATGCCACTTGTGGATTATTTATGAAATAAGCAGAGGAATGACAAATGATGAGACTACTGAATGGGCGCTAACTCACCTTTAGCGCGCGCTCCCTCCATGAGGACTCATTGAAACACGCCAATGTAACAGGCATGTTCTTCAGGGGCATGGTGATTGACAGGCCCAGACGGGTATGAATCAGTAGGAGCAGGGAAGATGTTATTTCTTTGCCTAGGGCAATTACTTTGGTTTCTATTTCAAATGAGGGGAGGCACATGCAAGGCACTGTGTATGTTTATATTGCCATCTAGTGGTGCCAGGCTCTATCGCAAATTGAAGCTGATAATTTAATTATTTTTGGTGTTCCCCTTAAGTCAGAATGCTTTGAATTAAAGAAACCCCGTATGGGATTAAATGGCGTCCTGCCTTACGGCTTTCCATCAAACAAATGATTTGACAGGGAGAATCTTGCTTAAAGACTGTGCTGTGCAGCCATTGTCAAGCGTACACGCAGTGAGTGTGCGAGCCTCTCGCCTCAAGCAGCAGGAACTGGGTGCTTAATTGCTTTGTGCAGAGTAGCACTGAAGGAGGGGAGATAAACAGGCAGACCTCTGCAATTTCAGAGTTTAACAAGGACTCTGCCATGTTTGAAATACTGTCAGTCATCACTGTACATTGAGAACTGAGCAAACACAATTATCTATGAAGAGGGATAATTATGGACTGCATTCCCTGTAATTATTTATTTATCTATTTATTTATGTATATGCTTTACAAGTGGTAGCCATGTCTCATTTCTCACAAATTTTCAAATAAGCATCAATTAGGAAAGGATAAGAAAAGGACTGTGAGTGATCTGCATATTGTTTTTTTTTTCTTTTTTTTTGTATGGTTTGATTGACAGTACCTGAGTCTAAAGGGCCACCCATCTCTGGGTGCGTGGGGGAGGATTATGCATTATCATTAGCCTTCAGCCGCAGTTATGTTCTTTCTATGCCAATCAGAAAGTCCTTTTCTAATTTCTTAACTTTTTATTTGAAGTATTACGTGTCAATAGTTAAGTCAGCACCATCTTGGAATCATTGTTATACCTCTTTCAGGTCACATGCTATGAAAGACGATGGAATGGGATGGTGGCAATGTAATTCTTTCGCATAAATATATTAATTGTTGTATGTTATCATTAAAAATAGACACGATTTAGCTCCGGATGGCCACGGCACACCAACTGTCAGGGTGATACCTCTGAGTTCAAAGTAGTTTGCTCATTTACTAATGATGAACGTCCTTCGTCATCTTGTCATCAACAGTTTTTTTTTCTTTTTTTTCAGGAGCTGCTCCTGCATTGGCTGTCTTTTTTTCTGATTTTTTGTGTTGGGTTTGTCAGCAGCACAACAGCAGGTTTCTGAAAGCAGAAAATAGAGTTTGCGGTTACTCGAATTTCATGTTGCTATGGTGACTTGATATTCAAAGCGATATTCATTTTTTGTATTTCCAGAAAATTAAAAAGAGAGAGAGAGAGAGAGAGAGAGATATTTAATTTGTCTCAGGATGATTTAAGAGTCGTTCACTCCATTGCTGAGCTTGTTGGATGAGTTAATGGACTATAAGTCACAATCTAGCAGGAATCATCAACAAAAAACAATGTCCATGTAACCTAACATCTGTTTCAACTGACAGCATGTCTTCAAATGCCAGCCGAACTTATTATGACTAATACATTGGTTCCTAGTAATTTTAATATGATAGAGAAAGAGTGAGAGAGCGAGAAAGAGGCAGTGTAGCACTTACAGCTTTTTAAAGAACACCTCATAATGCTGAAGTGCTCGTCCTCAACTACTGCACTGCCCCAGCCAATTCACCTTGTCTGCTGAGAGAGTGTCAAATATTGCACTCCCCTAGCCTGAAGCTCTCAGAAACAAGAACATTCACATCTTCAAGTCTGCAACTCGTGAGCCTGGAAGTCCCGAAGGATAGCCGTTTTCAGAGTTCCCACTAATACAGCTACCACATGATGCTTATGTTAGATTAAATATAATAATAACAGCAGCTACGTCATTGGAGATACATCCTGTCTGGATTTGGACAGAGTCAATATGTTAGGAGGGGTGTAATACCTGTGTGGTTCACACAATATTGGATGAAAATAACTACGACTTAAAGTTTGCAGTCTGTTTTAAGTCGATATTTATTGTTTTCAAATCCGATGTTTGGGCTATGGAGCCAGGCAATAAAAACTGTGTACGTGCGCAAATATTTACATGCTGAAACCTACAGTGACCTTCAGCAATGCAAGTAAAGCTTGCTGCCAGTTTCACTCTCTCATTAATTAAACCTGCGTATGCTGGCCCTCCTAGTGAAGATAAACCTACCAACATCTGTAGCCTGCTAGTACTGGAGTTGCAGAATTCCCAAATTAAAGATCCCTAGTCATTCATTTCTCCTCTTCACCTAATGAGGAAAGCTCTCTTGTAGAACTGAGTCAAGCAAAAAAAAAAAAAAAAAACCTAATTGTTAACACTTCTCCGGATTCTCATATGGCTTTGTATTTTCATCAAAGCCTTCATTCATTTGCCGGTGGCAAAACCAAGCTGTTAAATACTTTGACGGTTCATGCCTCACATTAACCCATAGCCCTCAGGAATTAGAGGAACAATGCCCACCCTCCCAAAGCCTGATCCGGATGGAGTTCTTCAATGTTTACTGCCACACTAGCACATATCAATAGAAACACAACTCCCATTCTTCTCCATCCTCTATGACCATTCATGGAAAGAGAGGGAGAGACAGCTTAAGGGAGAAAAAAAAATAGATTCCGGGATGTAAAATATTCATAACTAATATGCCCTTGGGTCTCTATTTCCTCCTTGCGAAGACAACTGTTGTATTGTGTTTGCCCCCGAGGCTCCAATGGCTTTCTTTCTTTTTTTCTGCTGCAAATTAGCCTCGGAGATACACCGGCCTGCAATAATTGCTTTTCGGAGGCAGTATTAAGGGGGGTGCAGGCACATTTTTTTTTGTAGGACACTTTCTATCCCTGAAACTGATTTCCTTGGCCGTTCTCCTCTCTGATCAAGAGCAGGCAATCATGTTACACATGCAGCAAAAGCAGGCTTTGGTTGACGGGGGTTATCATAATATTTGCTACTGCTTCCTTCACTCTGACATACACTCATGCTTTTCTTTTTTTTTTCCGAGGGAAATACTCTCCTCACTGCGACTTTGTTTTATAGGGTGAAGAAGGGATATGATGTACTGTATATGGGGTCTAAACGTGTATTTTTGAGTGGCTGAACATTACATTAGTGACATAAGCCCTCTAAGCAAAGATCTGCCACCATGAGAGCCATCATTTATTTTCAATGAGATGGCTACAGATTTTGTCAAATAACATTACTATGTAAACTCTTTAGAATTTTCTGTGGGTTTTATGAGCATTTGATCCAGGTCTATTCTGTTCATGTTGTAGTCAATAAATTGGAATATATACCCCTTTGAACAATTCAAATTCCACATTGTTTTCTGTGTGAATGCAGTTAGCCAGATTTTGCTTGGCAAGCATTACAAAATGTATGTGTTGCCTTTATTCTATTTTAATCTAATTTGACTCTCCTCTAAGGACCATAAACCTTTGAAAAGCTGTGCCTAAGTATTGGAACAAGGAGTAGAAACAGGCTTCAGACCAGCACACGAGGGGAAGTCCTTGATCAAGGGAAGGAATCTAAGGATATGGGGCTAAGTCAACTTTTTAATGTTTCCAAGTGTTTTATCTCCCCTTCACAAACTGTTTTCAACTTCATATTGATGACTGTGGAGATTGGAAAGCTTACTACTACTACTAATGATAATAATAATAACTAGAGGGTGTGTCCGGAGGCCACATATCCCGCCCGTGCCCTCAACCTTCAAATATGGCCGATATTTTAGAGGTTTTTTTATCTGTCAGATCCGGATCCGAATCCAGATCAAATTACTCATGGTAGTTGCCGTCCCTGGAGGACTGTAGTGTGTTGATGTTCAAGTAATTCATTATGTTTTGATGGAGTTATTAAAGAAAATATCGAAATTTGCCTTATCTCCCAATGTCAAAGAAATTTCCAAAGCGACCCAGAATCCACAGTTTGATCTGGATTTGCACCAAAAACTAATCACTTCTCACTTGACCATTTACAACCCCTCTGTGAAATATGAAAATGATCCGACCAAAATTGCGGCCTGTAGGCTGTCCACAGTCAAACACACACACAGATAAATAAATAAATAAATAAATGGACACACATAACCCCTCCCACACTTTGTTTGTGGGTGGGGTTATAATAAAAATAATTATAAGAAGAAGAAAAAGAAAACATTGTCATCAATATTCCAAGCCATGGAATCCCAATTTTGTTCATGTCCTCACTTATCTGGACGGAAACATGGATGGATGGACGGACAGACAGATGGTCTCCATTGCAATATCCCCTACTCCACTTCATGTTGCGGTGTGGGCTGATAATGGGGTGGCGTAGTTTGTATTGCCACCTCGCAGCAAGAGGGCTGTGCCTGGGGCCATTCTGAGTGGAGTCTGCATGTTCTCCCCCTGTTCATGTGAATTTCCTCCAGGTACTCCAGTTCGCTCCCACGATCCAAGGACAGGCATGTCAGACTGACGGAAGACTCTAAATCGCCTGTAGGTATGAATGTGTGAGTGTATGGTATATGAGTGGTGCATGTGCCCTGCGTTGGATCGACAAACTCTCAAAGGTGAGTCCCAGCCTTTCGCCCATAGGTTGCTGGGATCAGCTCCAGCTCCCCCGCAACTCAAGTGAGGAGGAAAGCAGTGTGGATAATGGATGTATGGATAATGATACTAATAACTGTACTACTACTAATAATACTACTACCACAAGAAATAATAATAATAATCTTTACATTTTTCAGTCATCCATAGCTGTTAAAGGCTGTCTCGAGTCCAGTTACTACTTTCTTTGGCTTCCTATGTGGTTACGCTGCAATTATTCCACTCACGTCTGTTAATTTCACTATTAATCTGATTTTGGCCAACTTGCTTCCTCTGAAACAGAAAGGCAGTGCTGATGTCACAGAAAACCGAATCCCTCTCAGGGCTTGACAGAGGCAATGATGAGGAAGACTGCTTCTGTATTTACCAAATACAGAGGGCAGTGAAATAATCAGAAATTGACATAAATACCCATTTTGTGAGGCAAACAACAAACTGTTTTTGTTGAGGCAGGTTTTTTTTTTTTTTTTAAGTAACATACGATCCCACATTTTTTCTGAATCAGAGTATTACCTGTGTCTAATGCATGCCTGTAATCTTGCTGCTTGCTGACAAGCCATACCTTGATGTATTGATGTACGTTCATAATGTGAAAGTGCACCACTTTTTCCGAGGGAAAGTGGGTGTTATGATTTGCCTATCCCTGTTTGAAGGCCAGTCAATTTGCACTGTGCTAATGAAATGGAACTGCTAAGCTCAGGGGACTGAGAGGAAAGGTGTTTAGAGAAATTTCACTACACCACCGCCATAGTGGCGAGAGAAGTTACCATTTGATCCAATTCTGATTCGATAGTGAATGGCAATAACATCGCTTAATCATTGAAATAATTATTCGATCATGAGCTCTTAAGTGTATGATTATTTAAATCCAAACACTGTCTTTTTTGGCCTGACTGTGTACACAATTATATGATCAATTATGTGGTGTGAAAGTAGATTAGTAAAACTGTCAGGCTATCTGCTCTTGAGATATTTTTGTTTTGTTAACAGTACCCTCTGATCGGCATGAAACTGTTGTTGGATTTATTCTTGCTAACAGAAAGCACTTACATGTAGGCTATTAGTCCCACAGGAAGCATCTATGGCTGATAAACTGTTACAGAGCAGGCATGAACCCAATTCTGATGGCTGAAATCTTTATCTCGAATATTATTTGACGTGAAACTTTCGAGGACTATGTCTGTGCACTATTGATTCATAACTGATATAGGGACATTTGCTGGACCATAAAAGAGCTTGCTGTATTCCCACAATAAGTGTCAGAGATTGGCTGTCTTGGATTTGAAGCTATTGCGTTGGATAGTGAAATCTTTTTGCGATATTCACCTTATTGATTAAATTACAATCCTAAAAACGATAAAATGTATTCTGTGGCTGCGCCACAACTGCAAACCGTCCTACAATCATGAATGTCTATAACTCACGAAGTAGCGGACTGATGGAGTTTGCTCAGGGCAAACACATAATGGGAACCATCATTGAGAAGCTAACGGTAATTAGCATCACGATTGCAATAATATTAATGGTCCAGCCATATGCTAGGTTTTGACCTAACTAGTTCTATTATTTATTCTTTGCATAAACGCAGGGCCACAAGTTGCCATTAAGAATAGACTAAAATCTGTTGCAGAAATTTTATCCAACCAAAACCTATTTTAATCCATGGAGGTGATCGATGAAGTAGGTTGCCACTGTAAAGAAAATGAATGGCTTGCATGAGCATGATTTGCCACATTAAATTGCCAGTAATATTATTTAACATTTGAATGCTCAAATGTTGGTGGGAAACTTAGGTGCTTTATCGCCAATGTTGGAAATTGGACAGTTCTTTCAGTTTTAGGCAGTAAGATGCTGATGTTAGGCACATTTGGCATCTAATGAAGCATTGCTTGCAGGAGGGTTATCCATGTCACTGACGGTCAGAATGCCAGTGTACTTTCAAGATCACGTGATTTAGTGACGCTGGTGAAATGTCTCTATACATAACCACAGATTCTATGAAAGACTGACAAGAAGGTTATCAGAAAAAATAGCTCCAGTTGTCAGTGGCAAAGGGGAGCAAACTTTCATTCAGATAATGAATACTTATTAGACACTTTATCTACGATCACTTTGGACCAAAAACGTGCCATTTTAGTTCCGCAAGCATATCAAGGACCCAGGTGTGCTGGCTCTCGTTGGGTTTGATGTGGTTGCTGATGTTACAGTAAAGATAAAACATCAATATCAAATGAGTGTGGAAAAGAAGGTGAACTGTGGGCACCTAATTAGTCAGTGGAGGGGGCAGGAGGGTCTATATAGTGCAAGGTGGGGAGCTACCTTCCTGGTGAACCTAATCCCCCTCATCTCCCCAATGCAAGCACCAACAAAGCACCCTCCAGTTAAGCTACCAGCAATGCATCCATTTACCATTCCCCCCCCCCCCCGCCCCAGTTTCTTCATTAATGAACTCTGGACCACTCCCAAAGTGCACTCAAAAGAATGAAACCCCATGAAATGTTAGATTTAATTAATAATGTTATGTCAACAGTTTCCAGACAGTTGCTTTGCATAACCTTTATTTGACTTCTAACATTTTTTGGCCAGTTTAATTAATTGCAATGAGCGGACTGTACTTAACTCAGTTTTGTGGGAAAAGTTGACATAACATTATTAAGTAAATCTAACATTTCAAAGGGTTTCATTTTTTTGAGTGTGGAGGAGAGTATTGGATGGAACTGCGGATGGTAGATTGGGGCGAGTGAGATGTTGGACTTGGTATGTGATTGTGCGGACGTTGGGCCACCCAGGAGGCGAGACTCAGGTTGGGGCTCTTGTCGGAGTCGGCGTGGCTCCCAAGTTTCTTGCTTCCTTCTTGGTGAGGGGAAGGGTGAGAGGGACGTAGAAATGAGACAAACAGGGGTTGCAGGAATGTAGGAGGTATATATAGGCGTGAGGACGAATAAGAAAGCGCATTGGGAGTGGCCCTGTTCATTAACCTACGTTATTGGGAACTCCCTTAATTAGACCATGGTGGTTGCTCAAACAAGCATTTACCATGTTTTCTCCATTATTTGAGGCCAAAAACAAAGTTCGAGTGAGGTCCAAAGATGTACAGTGATTTCAGACGAGCATTGAAAAATTGTGACCAATTGTGAGCAAAACTATGAGAAGAGAAGGGGAAAAACAAAGGAATTGGCTTTTATTGCACACGAATAGGAAGGGTTCACAGAATCCAGCCAAGCCAGTGACCTCCTAAAATGACTTAACCTGTCTTTTAGATGTCATCCTTGACCCTTTCCCTTGTTCGGCTGAAAGTGTGGCAATGCAGGCCACATGACGTGGTTCTTCAATTGATGTGATGTGACACAAGATATCGGATGGCAGACTTTTGACTGACACATTAAAATACGTACCTGACAGGCTGTCCTTTCAGAACTGATGGAATGGATGTGACTGACAGGCACAATTGTGGGCAGTTAACGACTGTGTGCAATTGATAGGCGATAAACGTATGACTAACAGGCTATGAATAAGTGACTGAATGTATGACTATACAGCACTGAATTAGTAACTACCTGTTTATGGATTGTATGACTGGAATGTTATGAATATATGACAATATAGCACTGAATTTTGGAGTGGCTGGTTATGATTTTGTGACTAGAGGGTTATGAATTTAGGACAGGCTGAAAATGCTTGACTGACAGTTTATGATTGTAGGACTCATTTATGACTGACCAGTTATGAATGTATGACTTACAGCAATGAATCTATGACTGTGTAAGGGAATGAACAATGGAAGCCAGGGATTTTTGGTGTTGCAAATTGATACTCATATTTTGCGTTGAGAAAGACCAGTATGGATCACATTTGTATGAACTTTTTGTTGCCTAAATCAATTTTTTTTAATTGCATTGTGCTCCGTCCGTACGTACGTACCTACGTCTGTGCGGACACATAAAATTGAGGCGGCGGGGAATATTGCCATGTTAGTGGCAAACACTTGTTCTTTTTTTTTTTTTTTTTGCATAGCCTAATTATTTGATCATGTGTTTAGTAAAATGTAGCCTTCTTTTTATTATAATTTATATTATTATTATTGTTGTTGTTGTTTTTTTTTTTTTTTGTGATTTCACAGTTTTCTAGGTTCATAGGCAGCAGTCCCAGCTCAGAGCATCTTCTCCTGCCCATGGTCATCAGTTCAATATGGTTCCACAGGAAGCCAATAACCTGATGCACTAGAGCAAGTCTTACTTTAAATGGCTAAAATGAAAAATTTCAGTGGCCTGGTCCATGTCCTGACTTGAACCTCTTTAAAATTCTGAAGCAGGATGTTTAATGGACGTATTCATATTCAAAAACTCTCTGCAAACAAGAGCAGGCAGAAATTCCTCCGCAGTGATGTGAAAAACTGATATCTAATTATTGAAAGTGTTTAGTTGCTGTTCTTGCAGCTGCTAAGGGTGCCACAACCAGCAATTCAGTTAGGGGGGCAATTACTTTCTGACTTTCTTTACTTAATTACTTTTAAACTCCTCACCAATCTCCTAGCATTGCCAGGAAAGGATCAAAAGTGAAGTTCAGTTCAACGGGGAGATACAAGGACATGCACTTGTGGCCAATGATCTTGCCAGAGTAGTTTCTCTCCTCGCTCTTGAGAAGGCATTATTTCGCATATGCATAAACCTTTATCAAATATATTAATAGCCCAACACACAAAATGATATCCGATTTGGTTCAGGCTGATATATACTCATTAGAGCCCGTGTCAAGATTTGAATTGTACTAATCTTTATAGCTGAGTGCAGAGCATTTATTATGGCTTGGATCTGTATTGAGCAATGCCTTGTTTGATCAAAGAGAGAGACTCTCTGAAGCAACTCTGGATGACAGCATCATTCATCTAGTCCTTAACGCTGTGAATCGGATCCCTCTGCCTCAACTCTAAACTACATGGTCTGTATATTTCAGTACATCCATAATTCCCTGGAGATATTTATGGTCACTTTCAGTTAAAATTTTGACACAAGACAGTGAGTCTCCATGACTCGGCTGTGGCCTTCCTCGGCAAAGGATTTCATACTTTAAAAATGGATTAACATCATTCGGTCGCATTATGAGATGGGCAATAAAATATGCAAAAATGACAAAGTAAAAGCGAGTAAATTTAACTTCATGACTCTGTTTGATCATGAAGCCCCTCACCAACAATTCAACCTTTTCAGGCTTGTGAGACTTAAATGCGTAAAATAGGGCAAACTGGCTTTAATGTGGGTTTCTTCCTGGAACTTCAGAATCGATTTCTTTGAAGTGAAACCTGCAAATTAAGGACTGTTCAGAGTAATTTTATTTCAAAGTTGGAGATGAACTTGAAGGGCTGTGATGTGTCCAAGCCCACAAAACACTGGAGACAGCACTTCCTGAACAAACTTTCAAACTCTGAGAGGCACTAGGGAAGTGCGCACACCAAAAAAAAGGAACTTCTTCCATTTTTGCCCTTTTAAAACAAAGATAAGGAATCAGACCATATAAAAGATATGCCGTGTTATTGCTTTCCATTGCACCATCTTGCTGTAAACCACACAAGAACGGAGTGACTGATGAATACCGATCAATAAAAATAAAAAAAAACTGAACGAAGTGCAGCCCGACTTCCATTCATGATCAACATATGGAATTCACTCTCCCTAATTAAGCAGCAGTTTGAATGCATAATTTATTTTGCTGCTAATTAATTTGTTTTGGGAAGATATTCAACCTGAGTGTGGAACTGCAACTAGTTCCAGGGATGGCATCGCCATCTGTAATTCTGCGAGTTTTCAGCTCTCCTGCACCGCATGCAAAATACTCCCTGGAAGGCCAGTTCCAAGGCAACTGCTGATAAGATATTTAACACAAAGAGCATTGCTTCAGTGGGAGAGGAAACCTTAAAAAGCACAACTATTAAATATGCATAATCACATATTCCTTATTTAAATTCAGGCTGTTTTTTTTTTCTTTTCTTCCAAATAAGCAGACCTTCTGGCAGTTCATAGTATATTTTTAATAAACACTAAACCGGAAAATTACTGTGACTAAAAGTTTTCCTTTCCTTTACTTGAATGGGCAGACAGCAGTGTTTCATCAGCAAAATAATGGCTTTGACTGGAATTCAGAGAAATTTTGAAACAATTGCACAGTTTTATGAAATATGCGAAAATAAATTCATTAACACAGCAGGATCTTAGAATACACAAAAAGCTTGATTAGAATTTCAGGAGTATTGTCATTTTGCATGTTAAGGGGAAACCCTTAAAAGGGAAACAGTGGAATATTTATCTTCTGTCTGAAATCAATTCTCTTTTCAGGCTTTGGAGGAACTAAACTCAGTAAATTGCCTTATGGGTTGATTCCTGAGCAATGGCCGAGTCGTGTTAGCCTGGAGCACGCAAAAGCTGTACAGTCACCCTGAGTGGAGGTGTTGCCAAGCAAATAATTTGGTTACGAAGAATGCTGAACCTGAATTTACAGATCCTGCTGGCTGCTGTAATTCTATCACAGCACGAGTGGCATTCAGAGTGAGCCTTTAGGAAACCAGAGCACAAGGCTGACAGAATTATGCGGCATACTGTCTGTCTTTGCCACAAGCTCCAATCAACAATCCGATGCAAAATCACATGCAACCTGTGGACTAATTTGCGGATAATCTGTAATTGTTTGGACTGATGCCTCAATGGACTGATTCACAAAATGATTACAAAATTCATCCATTCTGATGTGCACAAATATACATGCAAACATGCCAACGCATGCATTCACAGGCACACCAAAACACACACTCTCTCTCTCTCTTTCTCTCTCTCTCTCTCTCCCTCACATACACACACACACAAACAACTTGGTTATAGTTATTGTATGTTATGGATCCTTGGGGGGGGACTGGATAAACTTGTTCAAAATATGTAATTATTTTGTGGTCAGTTTGCTTTGCCACATTTTACAATTTTATTTGTCAATTTTACTGCAGGATTGCATGATTATTATTGAAAGATGTATTCCATCTTTGTGCTTTGTTCCAGCTGATATACTGTTCTGTCGGTTTTCACTCCGACCTTTTCAGCAGACAAATATTTTGTTGAGCTGCCATTTAGTGCAATCAGTTGTTCCAAATCAGGCTGGTGCAGCGGCTCGGTCTGTTGAATATCCTCTTGTGCCGAGTTTGCATTATTCTCTGTGTCGGTCTCCACTGGGATTCCTCCCACATACCCGACAATGGAAGCTCTTAATTACTCTGACTACCAGTAAGATAGTTTGAGTCTAGGTCTACCATCTATCTATCTATCTATCTATCTATCTATCTATCTATCTATCTATCTATCTACATTAAGAATTTGAAACTAGCTGAAATGTATGGGTATAATAATGAAAATGAGGCTCCACACCAGGTGAAATCATGTGACTCGACTGAATTGACTGATAAATTTTTATTTTTTTTCCCCCCCTGGATTTCTCCATCTAGGTCAAGGAGAGCCCGAGTGTACGCCTACTTGGCCCCTAGTTGCCCACTAGAATGAGTGTACGAGAGGGGAAATGCCCATAGGAATGGTGTTTGATCCCTGCAATTGAGTCGCGGACTGCCCGGGGCGCGTTTCTGCCACCTCCCGTTGCATGCTGGGGTAGAGTCCAGCTCCCCTAAGATCCTAGCCAGGAATAACTGTGTTAGATCATAGGAGGATGAAAATCTAATGCGTGGTGGATCTCCAGGAAGCAGTTTGGGAAAAACTGTATTTACTGCTTTATTCTTCACTTGAGCAGCCAGATCAAGGGAAGAAGATGACGGCAGAGCAGCCTTCAATGGTGACTGAGCAACACGCTGTTCCTGGATCAAGCATGGGCACGCACAGGGCTCAGCGACCGTGGGCAGAACATAAGCAGAGTCTGGTAACGAGCTAAAAGGAACATTAGCTTTGTGTGCACTCTGTGCCAAACAATAATCCGTGAGGACAGTGCAACCTTGCATCACAGAGGCTTATTTTTAGTGCCAGTTATCTGCAACATTACACTGCAATGTGTCATTGCTCAGTCAGAGAAAGTGAGCCTTCAGGGAGATGTGACATTTCAAGCAAATAAACTCATATATTCATCTCTAATGCTGACAAAGGGATCATCAGTAATGAGATTAATGCTGGCTTTAAATTAATTCACTATCTGATAAATGCATTTGACTCACTCTGAATTTTCTAAAAAATTCTTTGTTTTATCTTTCTTTCAAATTATTTCTTCTGACAGTTAAACCAGTAACTGTGGGCTATAAAATGGTCAGATTTTTTTTTTTTTTAAGTGGCAAGTTTGGTTTCTTGCTGTTGTTAAAGGACCCATGTGATGGAAAAAATAAATTAATATACAATTTAGGTTCACCTGTGCAGTGCAGTGGTCTCTGCTGTACCAAAAGTGTTGGAAAAGTTATAATCCCAGTTTAGACACTGGACTCCCCTTCAGCATTGGGAAAGCACTTTTTGAAAATCCTGCAGTTCCTTGTCATAAACGGGCCTGTTCTGCATAATTCATGCCAACAAGCTCTGTCTGAGGACCCTGCTCCAGCCCACAGCCTTTCTTGTCCTCCTCATCGCTCTAACTTATATCTATCCCTTTTTAGTTCCAACACCCCACGTTCACTATTAGTTCACCATACGTTCATGTAGAATCTAGGGAACCAAACTAGCTATTGTGGGGTGCAAGGAGCCACCCAAGCTTGCATTTCCTGAAGCAATTGCTGATGATATTGAGACACAAGCTAGATTTTCTGTACAACAGCTATTGTTTTGTTGAGGGACTGTTCTCTGAAGAAACTGAAGCCATTTAGCCTAATGTGCTGCTAGCTAAGTATTTCTGTAAATGGTTAAACTGAATGCCTAAGTGTTGTAAATTACATGGGGAATGCAAGTCATGCTGAGTTGGGTATGCGAATACTATCCTTAAATTTGTTTAGCCTGCACATTGTACCACAGTGAATGTTAACAACAGATTATATTTAACCAGAGAAGACTTAGAAGGCTCCTTGCTAAAGGCCCAGTCACACAGCCGATCACGCACGAATCACTCACAAATCACGCACAGATTGGGTTTGTGCGTGCTTGTGCGTTGAGAAATTGACCAATTTTTCGGGGTGTCGGGGGTAGAAATCTCGGACGAATCACGCATGAATCGCGCATGAACCACGCATGAATCACTTACAATCACTGACATATCGCGCACGTCGACGCATAATAGCAAACACGGTGCAGTATTCCACGAACATTCGACGCATGCCCCACGGATGAATCACCGGCGGAGCACGCACGAAAAACGCACCTTCGGCGTCACTATCGCTTCGGTTCAGCGCATATAAAAAGCGGTGAACGACGGGAGTTCCTCAGTACCTTTCGCCAATCAAGAACACTTCAAGAGATGCCACCCAGGAAAGCTCGCTTGCCCTCAAAGACAAGGGTGCAGAAGAAGAAAGCTGCTGAAGAAGAAGAAGTTCTGCAGCAGGAACACCATAACATCTCTTCTTTGAGGGTTCATAGTGATATGGACCCCTTTGCAGCAAGGTCTGGAATGGCAAAAGTGCCCGAAATGGCTGCTTTTATATGCCAAAATACATACGTGAGTTGTCAGTGGTTCGTCAGTGGAACATCAGTGAATCATCAGTTTTCTGTCAGTCAGTCGTGCGTCGGAAATGCGTCACTCGTCAGTGGATGTGCGTCGTTATGCGTTTTCCGTCAGTGACATGTCAGTTATTCGTCAGTTTTATAATTGATTGTCAGTGGATGTCAGTGGAATGAACGTGATACGTGCGCGTTTCATGCGTGATATGAACGTGGGGCATCAGTGGACGGACGTGGACGTGCGCGGATTCAAACCAGTTCTGACGCATAAGCACTGACGGCCGACGAGTGTCCCGCGCATAGTTACGCATACTCGACGCATGAACTACTCATGAATTACGCCCACCAACGCACAGTTGTGCGTCGAAAAATTTTTGAACCGCTCAAAACTCAAAATCACGCACAAACCGCCTTCGACGCACATCCACTTACAATCACTGACAGTCCACGTTCGTTCCACCTACGAATTACGCATACGACGTACGATCCGCGCAGAAACGAAAATCTGTGCGTAATTCATGCGTAATTCATGCGTTTTCGCTGTGTGACTGGGCCTTAAGACAGGCAAATAGAATGGGTGAAAGCGTGAGCAGAATTCAGCAGGGCTAGCATAGTGAGCCATTCCCAATGAATGGAATACTTGCAAGAGTCACCTGTTGTGACCGCATATGTTATATTAAGTAAAGACGGATCAAAGCTAGTTGTCTTATTTTGGCTTTTTATTTGCCTGAATGGTAATACAGGAGATGGGCATGTGGGTAGGCCATGGAATGTAAAATGTCAGATCCAGACACAACTCTCGTGAGTAACTATCACAAATTGGTACATTTCTAACATAATGTGAATTTATAAATCGGAATAGCTGAACAGGAAAACAGGAAACCTGATGGTCATGTGGGTAGTTTGTTGAATGTAGAACATCAGCGCCACACACTGCTCTATCAAAATGTGATGGCAACAGTTTGCAAACGGATATTTGGCTGGTTAAACCTGGAGATGTCATGGATTTGCCCCCGCTGGCAGAAGGCATGAAGCCGGCGGGCACAGGGACCATGTGCCCAAAAGCTAGACTAGGACTAGGGACCCAAATGCACAGGCTGAGTAAAAATATAAAATCTTTAATTTAAATTATAAAATACAATCTCAGAGGGGAGCAGCAGCACACAAGCAGACGTCAGGGCTCCAGAACACAGAATACTGCTGCTCCAAAATGAGGTGCAGCCAGCCCTTAAATAACAGCACTTCACCTCCACCTTAATGAGCCACACCTGTTGCTCGTTAAGGTGGAGGTGAAGAATGCAACAGGGGGAAGGGCCTGCAGGCCAACACCATGACAGGACCCTCCCTAAGGCACGCCACCTGGCGAGCCAAGAGCCCCCTCCTCCGGAACACACTCATGGCGCCCTCCTCCGGAACACACTCATGGTGCCCTCCTCCGGAGCACACAGGCGCGCCAGCCAGACTCCAGGAAACCTGTCACCAGCCAGACCCGGCAACACACCGCCGCCGCCTCCGGAGCACACGGGGGCGCCAGTCAGACTCCGGGAAACGCGGCACCAGCCAGACCCAGGAACACACCGCCGGGCCCGCACTCATGGTGCCAGCCGGACTTTGAACGCATGGCGCCCTCCTCCAGAACACACACTCTGGCGCCCACCACCGGAGCCACACCTGACGTCCTCCTTCGGAACACTCGGCGGTGCCTCCAGGAGGACCCTCCCCCCAAGGCACACCTCCTGGCGTGCCAGGAGAAACAGGCGCCCAACTTGTCCGTAACACACTGGGGCGCTCTACTCGTGCGGAACACACTGGGGCGCCCAACTCGTCCGGAACACACTGGGGCACCCTCCTCCGGAGCACACACAGGGGCACCCTCCTGGAGCCCTAAACATAAAAAAAAAATGTAAAAAAAAAGGCTGCCGCTGATCCCCTCGCTCAGCCTGACTGGGTCCCAAACGGGCAGCGGTATTCTGTCATGGTTTTGCCCCCACCAGCAGAAGGCATGAAGCCGGCGGGCACAGGGACCATGTACCCAAAGGCAGAACTAGGGACCCAAACGCACAGGCTGAGTAAAAATATAAAATATTTAATTTAAATTATAAAATACAATCCCGAAGGGGAGCAGCAGCGCACAAAAAAACGTCAGGGCTCCAGAACACAGAATACTGCTGCACCAAAATGAGGTGCAGTTTCCAGTAAATAAGCAACCATTTCTGTGTTCAGATAATAAGTATACAGTATGGGGAAATTGTTACCCGGTGGTGTTCATTAAGGGTGAAAGATGATTGAAATAAAGACTTGATCAGATATAGTAAATTTATTACAGAAAAAGAGTAAGAGTACAAACTGCAACAGTAGGATGTTCAATCACAGTTCGGAGAGCGTTCTGCACGGGCATTGCCCGGGCATCAGTTCTAATAATCCACAGTCCTTTAGCTGTACATCAATTGGCTGTACATCTGTCAATAACCGCAGTGTAATCTACTCCCGACTTTCTACATTGTATTCTCCAGTCTACTTTAGACAGGTCACAGAAAGGCGGTTACGGGATACATGTTGCCACTTTGGACTGCGCTTAGGGCGTTTTCTTTTAGCTGGATTTCTGCATTCCTGAGCCACTGCATGGTTCTTCACACACACAGTCACACGCTCTGGGCAAATAGGTTTAGAAGCTTTAGGGTATTGACATAAAAGATGTTTTAAGCAGTAAAAGATGATAACTAGGCTTATGTCGTCGGAGGCGACGGCTGGGGGTATATCCCCGAACGCCCCCAATCCTCCAATTCCCCAATCCTTGAATAGACCTTGAATAGACTTTCATTTGAACTTAATTTCACGTCAAATGGTTCTGAAGATATGGCCAAAATGGTAATTTTCCATCACAAAGCGCCACCTGGTGGCAAGATATTGAACCATACAGGTATGATGTCATCATGTGAGGTCATGACCTTGCAGTTGCACATAGTTTCATGTCAATTGGAGAAATAGTTCCAAAGATTTGGCAAAAATGGTGAATTTTATGTGACAAAGCTCCACTTTGTGTCAAAATTTTGAACCAAACAGGTTTAATGTCATTGCGGGACACATCCTCAGGTCATGACCTTTCATTTGCACTTGATTTGAGGTCAATCGGACAAATATTTCCAGAGATATGATAAAAACAGTGATTTTTTCAGTTTTTGGCCCCTGGTGGCAAAAATTCTACTTTAAGTAACATAGTCGCCTCCTCAGGCGAGTTTAGGGCAAGTCCCCCGGCCTCCAGGCCTATGGGGTCATCTCGGTACTCCTCTAACTCAATATCTTCATACCCCCTCCATTTGGAGGGGTCAGCACCACAGTTGATTATGGTACATAAATCAAATTGAAATGTGTTCTCACAGTCCGGGTCCACCTTTAAAATTACCTTAGCTTCGCAGGGGTCTGAGTTCACTTTAGCTGCGTCAGTTACCATTACCAAGGTTAAGATTACGATAGTATTTGCTATTTTCACGTTACTTTTAGGACGTGCAATTAAGTTTGTCTAGTCCATGTATTCCGGTGATGTATATGTTGGGACCCAACGATGTATATACTACAAGACCAGGCTGGAGAATGCTCCTCCTGCTATTAGTCCTCCTACTACTGCTGCTACCATCAACATTCCTTGCGTGAATTCTTGGTGTGGTGTAGGTGTTGTGTGGACATCTTTCTTAGTGCGTTCAGCAAATAGCAAAGTGTGTCCAACAAGTAAAGAACATCCAACTAGAAGAGCTAATCCCTCCTTCCCTATTCCCAGCCACATTTCATTACGTTTCCTCACGCTCCTTCGATTCTCCATCTCTATCTTCCTCGTTAATGTCCTGCAATGACAACAGGTTAGTTCTTACCTGCTCCAGTGACTGCTCTGGAGGTCTTGCTTTTGCACAGTGTGCAAAATGATGCCAGGTCTTATCTCCCCCCTTTTCGACCCGCACTGCGCGGTCAGAAACCTCAGTGATCTTGAACAGTCCTGTCCAGAACGGTTCGTCCCAGTGTGGACGGCCTGGTGCCTTTTACCAGACCCAGTCGCCAGTGGTCACCCCTGGGGCTGGGGTGCCGTTGTCCTCGTCTCCTGTGGAATTTACTGCTTGCACCTGGTGACAGAGAAGCTTAGTCATGTTGCCCAGAACCCGCATGCAATCTGACAGGTCTGTTTGCAGCAAGGCTGCGGTGGGGACCACGTTAGGGTCTCCCAGGGGCCCAATCATGGGCCTTCCAGTGAGAAATCCATGTGGTGAAAGAAACGTGTCCTTCACTGGTTGCTGGCGCATAGAGTATAGTGCCAGTGGGAGGGCCTCAACTCAGGTCAAATTAGTGGAGCACATAGCTTTTACCAGTTTTGCTTTCAGGGTTCAATTAGTGCTCTCCACTAATCCTGCTGATTACAAATGATATGCACAATGCTTTTTCAATCCTATTCCCAATTTTGCTCCCAGGTGGGTCAACACTTCAGTCCTAAATTCTGACCCTTTGTCACTATACAATGTCTTTGGAATTCCCCACAGAGGAATAATTTCTCTCCTCAGAATTTTTGCTGCTTGAATTGCATCTATAGCTTCTACCATTTAGAAAAAGGTCATATCAATACTAACGCATACCTGTTCCCCTCACATGGTGTTAGATGTACGTGTGGAATGGCCCAAGGGGTGTAGGGATTCCCCCATTCTGTACTACTACCCATCTTTGTCATGTTGGACATTTCTTAGAAAATTTTTTTCTAGTAAATAAGTGATAGTAACTTTGCTCTGTTGCTCTATTACCTCTTTGGTCCCTCCTCTTGGTACATAGCACTGCCCATGCACCAAATCTGCAGCAATATGGAAGAGGGATTTTGGAAATATAGGTTTACCATTTGGTACCACCCACCCGTCATCAGTGTGTTGTGTTCCATGTAATGTCCATTGATGTTTTTCTTGTGGGGGAGCAGCATCATGCTCTGCTCACAGCAGGTCACATGAAATTGAGTCTTCAGATTGGTGTAATAGCCCCACAAGAATGTGTTTGGCTGTTGCCCTTGCTTCTCTGTCTGCAGCCAAACTGATTGGGTCAACATGTTTGGTGTGCTGAGGGTTACAATCAACACAGATTCATGAGTACAGACAGCATATCCAACACATGGGTGGCCTTTATCGACTCTTGACGCTGAACCATCAACAAAGTATTCAATCTCAGGATTTGATAGAGGGGTGTCCTTGAGTCCAGGACATGCAGTATTATTAGATAGGACTACTTTGAAACAATGGGGACAAAATGTTTTTCTTTTTCAATGAATTATGATTAAGCAATCCACCTCAGTCTGGGGTTCTGCTAAAAGCATGGGGGAAATGCACAGTGAGGGCTTATTAGCCCCTAACATAGTAATAATTCACCCATGTATTCAGCGGAACTGGGTGGAGTTGCTTTAGACTGTTAGAATTCACAAAAATTAGAACACATTTAATATTCAGCGAAGAGTTTTCCCTTTGGGCTCCCAGCACATAAAGGTCAAATCAGTTAGTACCTTTTATTTGACTGTCCACTTAATCAAAAATTTATTTAGAAACGGGAAGCTAAGTAATATGTGATCACGTTACGAATGGACTTTTTCAATTATAAGGTGGTCCATCTTTCGAATTTAGTCTTGTGTTAATACACCGAATTGGATTTCCCCAAATCTATTTTAGAAGGTAAACTTTAGGCTGAAAATCCACAGTTAAATCCCCAGCTGGCCAGCTCATCACTTTCACACAAGGTTAATTTTCATCTCTGAAAATGCACACTCAGTGAAAAAGTTTCAATTGAATGAGTTTAGCTGCATACAACAATGAACAAAAACGTCATCAACATAATTTTGCTGTTTTTTTTTTCACTCACTTGGATCCTTTCCTGTAAAAGTTAAATAAACAGATTAAGGTTATTGTGGAAGATTTTCTCAGCGTGAGTCGTAATAAGAGAGTCTTCGAGCAGGTTAAAAGAAACATGATCAACCGTGTACTGGAGCCTATAAAGGACTGTATGTGTCACCTGAGGAGGATGACCTATTTACTTAATTAATATTTAACTCGTATACCTTATGCACAAAGAAAGCCAAAAATCACAATAATAAACAATTCGGCATAATAAACGGAATTATTCAATTGGCAATAATACAAATTTAATAGCTTTAGAAATAATAATAATTAGACCCAATTACAATACTCAATTTACACTTTACCCAATTCAATTTGACCCAATGTCCTTTTATAAATGGTACCAGATTGTTGCCCGGGTGGTTGGAGCTCGTGAATGGAGAGGATGACGTCACCGGAGTCCTCTCTGCGGGGAAGAGAGAGAGATTGAGTTCCGCGTGAACAGCAGGTGGAGCGAGTGCGCTATCCTCCTATTCGGAAGCGCACTTTAGAGCGACGATTGCCGGAACGTAGATGAAGGTCGGTCCTTACTGGCGAGGAGAGGTTTGGTCAACTGTCCATAGGCAACGGGACTCTGCCACGAGGGAGGATTGCTACACCGAGCCACTGATGCTCGCTAGCCCAGATGCTAGCTAACATAAGCTCTGGCCAAGACAGTGCGCACAAGGCAGCACAGTCTACCGACACTTCTTCTTGACTGACGCTTCTTTCCGACTAACAATGACGGCTTATCACTGGATTCTTAGACTTAACTGACTACTCAACCAACTAGTGATCGCTTTCTTGGTCAGGGGGAATGACAGCAGTTCCTTTGGTCAGGGAGAGTGACAGCAGTTCCGTTCGCTTCGCTCGTTGTCCTCACTCCCTTCGGTAATTAGCTAGCTAGCCTCGTTTCGTCGACTCTCTGAAATCCAGGCACAAAAGAAACTCCCATGCGACCCTTCGCCTCCCCAGCGCGAGGCATCTCGGGACCAATCAAATCAATGCATTGCAACATCAAAGTACACCAGCAAACAGTGCACCAAGCACAAACTCAACTCAGCATCAATAATGCATTAGAATGGCGAACAATTACACAAATTACACACTGCAATACGAGCATACGGAAGGAAAATAAATCTTAACCGTCACTTATAATACACAACTTAACCCATATAACTGTGCATATTATTAACTTAAATTAATAACTAATGCTTTCAAACAAAATATTCCCCTCATTATACGAAACTTAAGGGGAATAACATAAACATGTAAACCTTCAGAACAAAACGTTTATTGCAATATAATTCTGCAGAATGAGAGAGCGAACAGGAACTCTGCGTGTACAGCAGTCAGAGGTCAGTCTCTACAGAATAATTTTCACAAGCAATTCTTATACCCTGCTAGCCAGGCATCTTTCAAACAATCAATCACAAAATTACACAAGCATTTTATTCTTTGAAGATTTCTGGTCTCGGGATGCGCTTAGAGGAGTCACATCTTGTGCTTAGGGCTCAGTTTCAAGGCCTGGTACAGACAGAAGCAATTATGTTATGTTGCTAAGTTGGGACATTTCCCAGACATGAGTCCATAACTCCTATCCAGGTGCAGCACCCCTCCTATCAGTACTTTCCCACGGGCAGTTTTCTTGGAGCCTAAAGCTGAGAACAAAGTAAGCATTGACATTTATATATATATATATATATATATATATATATATATATATATATATATATATATATATATATATTTTTTTAAAGCAGTAAAACTATAATGTAATAAAATCCAAGTGCACTAAATGCTACAACAATGAATTTTAAAATCATAACAGTAACAACAAAAATTCCTTCACAGCTATCATGCCCCTCATAGTCTTTCTTTTCCCTAGTAGAATCACTGGTTGATAGTCCCTGGAGAAAAGATCTTTCATGAATTGAAGCACTGATTACTAAAACCCCACAAGTCAAGTCAAGTGTGACTTATGGGGTTTTAGTAATAGGTGCTTCAATTCATTTGCATTTCTTCGGTCAGGAACGCTTCCAGTCACATTTGCTCAATTACAATGTATCATTCTCTGTCCTCTGACTTCTGCATGTTGACGTTTCACTCATCTGTGCTCCTAAATCTGCTTCGGGACAATAAGGCTCCATTCGCTCCATTGTTTTGACTCCTTCATCTGCTTTCCTCCATCTAGAAACCCATCCAGTCTCTGATCCCACAATAGTTCATTGAATTTTTTTATTTTTATACATAAAACTCTGTTAAAGTTAGCACACTGTTTCTTACTGTATATAGTGTCCTCTAACACAATATCACACCGTCTAATTATTTACAGAAAACTGCTTAGATTTTCCAGCTCTCTAGAAATTCACATATCTGAAATAATTGAAATGGTGTTATTACTTAAAGCTCATAGTAGATATCACAGGTGGTTTTCTCAGCGATGCATTATTACCGCCAAATATTTGAGCATTTAAATATTGGACTTTGTCCTGCATCTCAAAACAATTCAGTTAGCCACATTAGAAACACTTGTCCACGTTCATGTAATTGACGTTCAATTACTTCCTTTAAACTTCCTTCTGTTTATAGTTACTGATATTTCAAGAAGGGAATGCGCTTGTTTAATCAAGAAATAGGGACTTATTTGATTTCACAAGGAATAATTATTCTGCTCACTTCTACAACTTTGTCTTTGTACAACTCCACAGCCATTAAAATGGCTAAACTCCTGCTTTAAACGACTCCACTTACACCAACTTCTCTTACTCGGACCAACTAATTTCACTTACTCTGACCAACTTCACTTCCAACCAATCCCAAATTTTTGTTTGTCGGCACGGCACAAAATCAAGTTGGCACTGTGTGCACCAGTACTCAGGTCTCTTCTTTATGTCCTTCCTTTTGTACCCACTCTTCAAATGTCTCTGTAAGGAGAGGTCAGGGGAACACCAGGTGCAGGATGCAGAAGTGTTTATTAAACACAAAACACTGAGGAAAAAAATGGCAGACACGGCAGAAATAAAACACCGTGCACAAGCACTGAACAAATGGGAAAACTAAAGTAAAGGCAGGGGGAAACAGAAATACTCTCTTCAAGAGAGGATAAACTAAGAAAACAAAAACTGAACTTAACTACACTGACGGATACACTGGGAGACTTAAACACAGGGCAGACAAGACTTGCGCAGCAAAGGAGACTCGGGAAACATTCACGGTAAAAACTCGGAAGGCACGAGGAGCTGAGACTTCACCATGTAGTAGAGAGACAATACGGAGGATCCGTCTGACAGTCCATTCCAATACTGCCACGTAAATAGCTACGAGAGGAGGCGGGGACTCGGAAAGCAATCTCGGACTGAAACAGAAGCACATGGGATTAATAAACAATTACACGAGAACCGGGTTAACAATAATGACTCGAAACAAGACGCGGAGACCATCAATCAAACTTAGACAGTTTACATTAAGGTAATCTAAACGTGACAAGTAAAAAGCACCATGAGAAAAGCGAAGAAAAGCTAGTTTTAATTGTAGTTAATCAGACACAGCTCAGACTGAAATACAAAAGCCAGAAACGCACACGCTCGCTAAATGAGTTAATCAAGGAAAATACTACGTAACAAATTATTTTCAATCACCCTTAAATAAGAGCTGGTTAGTACGTGTTAGTAATATCCTATCAGAGAACGCATTCACTCAGAGTTTCGCGAGAATTAAACACAGCTGGAAGCAATGAATGAAATACCAGAGCCGAAACCAAAAGAGGAAACGTGATTGGACGACGAGACGCAGGCATGCTGAAGGCAGTCACGCGACATCACTGGAGACAGATTGGGAGTGGACTGTCAGACGGCTGAACTGAGGTCTGGAAATAAGAAACGAAAGTAAGCACAAGCACAAATAAGCTTGGGACGACACACGAAAGGGCAGAATCACAACAGTCTCGCAGTCTAATTTTACTTGTATAACAGCTCCATTAACCTGTAGTTTTTGCAATCTGGCATAAACGTCTTTAATTGGAGTGGGATTTGTAAATAACCAGCTCAATTTTTCACCAAGCCCTGGGGCTTGTTCTGGGAATCTGTATTTAATATCTTCCCAGTTTATAACGCAAATGCTGTCACACATAAATTCCGCTAATTTGTCTGGTGACAATTCTTTGCTGTCCCACCAGTGACATCTCTGTGTACTATGTCTGTAATGTCTCAATTTAGGCGCATCTATGTTAAACGGCAAACTCATTTACAGCAATACTAAGTACAGATCAAACAACAACATTCCCCTCATTGCTCCACTGCCAGTATCAGTACTATGAATATTGGTTGCAATCCACCGGTCAAGATCAATTTCCTCTCTGCCTCATACGTCTGCAGAGTGGGAATGTCAATAGTCCAGCATTGCGTTGCCCAATATTCTTCAGCGTCGTGTGAGAGAACAGAAAAAAACCCCACAGTTCTGCAAACTGGAAGTTTCAACGACAGTGTACAAACCAAAAGTCAGCTAGTTTTTTGAATAGCGAATGTAACTTGATCTGGCTGTGTTTCGATCTTATGACAGAGGCTCTATTTGCAGAATTTAACATGCAATTCTACCACCATAAAATGGATTTACAATAATATACACTGAGGGCCTGATCTCTAAATGCGCAGTCCAACGGCCATGTCCTTAATCGGATATTTTATTGTTATGTGATCAGCAAGTTTCTTCTCTACGTCCTTTACTCTAGTCACATAGACGCGTGTATTTATTCTACAAGGCCCCTAATGGATTTCCCTCTAGACCGTTCAGAACTCAGTGGCTGACGTCCTCCCACCTAACCTATTAAGTCCGTTAGTTCCTATCGTGTTCACCCTTGCCCACACGTTTCAAGTTAAAATACCCCTTGGGTATTTCTCTGGCTTACTTGCAACGGACTTTTTATTTTATTGTATTTTATTTTATGCCGTGACAACACCCCCGTATCCACTTCTTATTTCACCTTTCACCTCGGACTTTTATTTAGACTAGTCTTTAGAGTTGGGTATTAGAATGCGCATACAGGAAATCAGTATAAAATATTATATTACCCTGTGTCTGTTACTGAAATCACGCAAAAGTATAATAATATCATTTTATACTTTTCCGTCAAACGTCAGGCACTTCGTATTCTATCCAATGCAGATTTTATTAAAAAGGTTCTGCTTACCTCTGTTTTTGTCCGGCCGTGAAGTGTCTGGCGATTGCAGCCAAGGCGTTGTCCAAATTCTGACCAAAGTTCTCTGGTCAGACCCAGGAGTCTTTCCCCTCCACGCTGGGGTCACCAGAATTTGGGGAAATTGCCTCTTGTTACCCGGTGGTGTTCATTAAGGCTGGAAGACAACTGAAATAAAGACTTGACTAGATTGTGATTGAAATATAGTAAATTTATAACAAACAAAGAATAAGAGTACAAACTGCAACAGTAGGATGTTATATCACAGTTCAGGGAGCGATATGCCTGGGCATTGCCAGGCATCAGTTCTTATAATCCACAGTCCTTTAGCTGTCCATCAATTGGCTGTACATCGGTCTATAACCACAGTCTCATCAGCTCCCGCCTTTCTACATTGTATTGTCCAGTCTGCTTTAGACAGGTCACTGAAAGGCGGTTACGGGATACCTGATGCCACTTTGCACTGCGCTTAGGGCGTTTTCTCTTGGCTGGATTTCTGCATTCCTGAGCCACTATCTCTCCTGCATAGTTCTTCACTCGCACAGTCACATGCTCTGGGTAAATAGGTGGTGATTAGCGACCTAACCTGAGTAACACAATCACAAACTGCTGTGTTTGTGTTATGTTTGCACAGTTGAATATTAGGAACACCAGGTGACCGAAGATACTCTGCAGAAGGCCTACTGACAAATTTCCCAAAATAACTGGTTATTTCTGCAACAAGTGGATTGACCAATAAAACTGTTTTACACTAGAAATGGACCCGTTTCATATATACTGTCACTGACTGAATTCCAAGTACAGTTCAACTTGTATGAGTCATGCTTAGTAATGTAAACTACACTACGCCATAGTGTAGTTTACTGTTTAATCTGGTAATACACTATATTTAGAGACTGTTCATCCAGAGCTCATAACGGGGTACCATTCATACAAAATCGAATCTGACAGGCTGTGGCCCTGGCAAGTAAAATTGAGACAGCCTCCGGTATTTTTAAAAATTCTTTTAAAGAGCATGATAAACCCCTACCAGGTAAATTACTGACTTTGCATTTGTGAATATGATTTGAAATCTGATTGGTTTGCTTAGAACACAAACAAAAATCTACTTTTAATCTGATAAGTACTGGTAAAATGTATTCCACCTGGATCACAATGTAATATAATCGCTTAAGTGAAGTTAACACTAGACAGCAATATTAGTTTCTTAATACTAGTTAGTTTTATAAGTATCAGGTCTCCATAGCAAGCTATATGATTTATAATACACACACACACACAGAAATATATATATATATATATATATATATATATATATATATATATATATATATATATACACATATATATATATAAATTTATATAATATCTTGACTTATTTCTTCTGTCACCAGCCATCACAAAACACTACTGCATACGCCTGCCCACTTTGCCTTGCACAAACATAAAAACTAATGGCCAAAGTAGTTTGCCACCTTTATGATTAAGCGTCGTCATTATAAATATTACTTATCCAGACTGCCACCATCTACTTGTAAGAAGCATTTCATTTTTATTTCAAATGCCACGGAAGGGGTCAGATGAAATTAAACGTGCGCATAAACAAATTTTAAAAATCACTTTGCATATCACTGTATCAATGCATGCATCACCAACAAGTTCATATCGATTAAATTACAATATCGATGTTCTGAGCACAGCCATTGGGGATGGTAGGAATTAAATTAACTGATGGATGAAAAGAATGATCACTCAACAATTGAATGAAAAAATCAAATGAAAGTAATCATAACATAGTTTGCTTGAAAAACATGCCGAGCCTGCTGCATTTACCTCTTGCCTAACCAAGTCTGACTGATGAACACCGAAAAGCTGCATATTCTCCAAATCCCTGACACCCTCTCTTCACAGAATGATTAAGAGAGAAAAAAGCCTGGCAATGGTGTAAATGGGTACTCCCAGCATCATCTCTTTCCTCTCACACCTACTGCCAACAGCAACCCAAGGGAAAGGAGTCTTCCAAAACATTTTAACATTTAATTTACAGGGACATACTGTTTCGGCACTCATTAAAACAAGAACTGAGGGTCTTGTGCCAGACAGTTCTTAGATCATAGAGAATCAGAGCTATAGCTCGGCAGAGTGATAGTTATTTCATGGTTAATGAGGTTCTTTTCTCCACTCTTCAGAATATCTCAAGAGACGCGTCATAACAAATACTGTGAAGATAAGGCTGCCTTTATCAGACATTACACTTACCCAAAGCCACACTAAGATCTTTCATGTGCTTTGGAGAAGGGGGCATGCTCATGAAATTAGATTATGTTCACAATTTGAACTCGAAAAACACTATTGAAAAGATTGAAAAATGACATTCATGCCAGAAAAATCATACCTGCTGTACGCGACACTTTCACGTAGTTTTACCCAAGAAGCTGTTTTGGATGTTTTGAATGACAAGTTGTGTTTATTTACAGCATGTATGTGTGAGTGGCGGCTGGTGAACTGGAGTAGGGGAGGTTCAAAACATTGCTTCCAATCCCTGAATAAAGAAAAGCATGAGAAGTCTGGAGTCGTAATCGGTATGTGTTATAAATGAAAACTGCCCACACCTGATAATTTTCAGGTTTGTTTTTTTTTTCAATCACGAATGTTGCTGCCAGGTGTTAAGAAAAAAAAAAAAAAAACAAAACAAAAAAACCCCCCATTTTTTTCTTCATTGTTTCTAAATATACTAACACCAATAACGGGAATTAATTTTTTTACACCTGGCAGCAACATTCATATCTGAAGATTTTATTTTTCCCTACACCTGGCAGCAGCATTCATGATTGAAGAATTTTTTTTTTTCTTTACAACTGGCAGCAATATTCATGGTTGTGAAAAAAAAAGCGTTCACCTGGTGGCAAAATATGGTCGCACATTACACAGGCCACACTACCTGCAGGTACTCATCCCCATATATGTTGGCATAATGGTATGCATGTCACAGAGACATGAGAAACTTATGTTGTAGTAATTCAATGTTTTAAAGAAAAGTTTGTGTTCATAAATGAAAATTTTGATATTCATGCTGCCATTGAGTCGTCTCTGTCTTTGTGGATGTCTCAGTGATTATTGTTGTACATTGATTTGTGTACAATGTACTTAGGAAAGAAGGAGTAAATCTAAAACCATGGTTTTCTATGTTGGGACCCAAGCGATGAACAACTTTCTTTAGGACTATCTGTGAACAACCTGATTTTGGGAATCAGGGGCTTTGTCATTAGGTGGTCAGTGCATCTTGTGTGTTAGCGCTGAGTAAGAATAGAAATGTGCACCTCATTCTTGCCCGAGGCATGCAATTTGAAACCGCCAGAGTGATAATACACTGAATTGACCAAACAATGGGGAAATCTGCTCATCCAACATCTCATTCCAAAATTGTAGGCATTTAGGAGTTGGTCTCCCATTTGCTGCTTCAACGGACTTTCTGGGAAGCCTTTCCCACTAGATATTAAAGCTCTGCCAGATATTAGTAACCATTCCATCCGCAAAAGCATTAAAGAGCCTGCACAGTGCTGACAACAAACCACATGTGCACCTCATTCTGAGCACTGTAGTGCTGTGACAAGAACAGGCCTTCCCCAAACGGCTCGAGGCATAAATAATGTGGAATGTGATTGATTGATACAGCATCAAGATTTTCCCTCAACAGAATTAAGAGGTCTAGCTTTAATGAAAAAAGATGCCTAGACCAAGGAGTCAGCATGAACATTTGGCAATATACTGTACTTCTCCACCATAAGAAAGGGGTGCAGTGGATTGATCCTCATTCATTATATTTGACCGTAAACCATCCCATATGTTGGCCATGTGGCAAGCAATGAGAAAACAAATAAAGGTAGCATAGATTCTATTGTACAGAAGAAATAAAAGTTGTCCGTTTTACTGAAACTAACCCCAGCTGGTTACCCGTGGTTCTCCGCTGGTACAGTTGCTGTGAGATGGCTTTCAGCTGTGGCAGGAGATGGCAACTGATTTTTCGTTTTCCAGGTACTGGGCGCTCAAGGAGTGAATTTGGTGTAGAGCGAGGGTTTGCAACTTTGGATGTTAAGTCAGGAGAATATTTTGTGGATCCCCCCCTGTTGGCAGCAATAAGCTGTGGAAAAAAAAAATTCCGAAATTTTTTTCCTCTCGTTGGCAGCAATAAGCGTCCTTAGAAAATAACTCCATGAGGTGTGTTGAACTCTGCTTGATCCAAGGAATCCAACAGTACCTCATTGAAAATTGGACTTGGATGGATCAAATGTTACCTGAATAGGTGCGCCTCCGATTACAACTTGTAGGCGGTGCTAGAGTGCTTGAGGTGGAAACGGAGGACTTGATGAAAAGAATCAGGGGGCTGTCCCCAATCAGTGTGACGAATTTCAAAACCTTTTACCTTATAGTTCTTGGAGCTGCTGTGGACACCCTAGCCAGAAGCAGGGAGAAGAAGAAGAGAGAGGCTGGATGCTTTTTCATTCTGGTATCATGTCCCCTCGCCTCCCTCACTTAGGTCTCTTTGTCGCATTTCTGCTTCTCCCAGCGAAGATCTGTAAGAGAGATGCAAGGAGGCGCCACAAGGACGGAGGAGCCGAAAGCTGCCAATGAGAAATCCTTCGATCCACCGAGCTACATCACATTTGGAGGTGTGACATTTAACCATCACACCATGAGATAAAAGACTTCCGCGTAGGATACACCTGTGTTTCCTCGCTTTGAGCTCCTCCAGAGGCCTCCTCTCTCCAGCCTCAGCACCTCCTCAAGGCGCATTTAAGGGATTGGAAGATCTTCCATGACGGTGGAGGCGGAACGATTTCCAGGTCAGAGATGAGGAAAGGACGCAAGGAAACGTACGTTATCATAATGAAAAGCACCCAATGAAAAGCAATAGGGTGCTTAGGCAGCTTCACTGCTCGGGTCTCAATTGCTGAATGCATCTATTATATTCCCTTCCCTTTTGAAACTCCATTTGTGCGAATAAATTTATTTTTCGTACATGAAACGAGCGATTATCAGAATTGAAGTTGAAATGAAGAAAAGTTCATTAGAAAAAATAAAAGGCAATTTCTACTATGCTATTGGTCGTTGAATTGAGGTCAACATACATTTGCTCACATCCTTTTTTTAAAACGAGAAACATAAAAAAATAACATAAATAACCAACTAAAATGCTTGTTTGCCTTCCATTTTACTGATGTTCAGCATCCATAGTAATGCCGACTCTCTCCTTTTGGCTTCAAAGAGAATGACAGTGGGCCGCATCTTATTCTTTTCACTGGGAGAGAAAGCAGGCTTTCAATTTCAGCCAACTGTAGTTTAAGAAAATCTCCCAGCATTCAGCGGAGGTCTTTGGGAATCAGTTGGCTTTTTATGCTGCCCAGTGGATTGTGGAGGTGTGGAACGGCCTGAAGCTATTGTTTGGATCCCCCATGAGAAGCAGATATTCTGGCAACACATTCCGAGAGCTCTCCATGGAGGGAGATAATAGCCCTCTGCCCGAGGGTACCCATCAATGAGTGATAAATACTCTTGCTGTCTTCAAGATTATGAGTCCGATCTCACTGGACAGACTGGCGAGGGGGCTAGCCGGGGCATTTAAGGAAACGATTCTTAATCTTGGAAAAAATAAATGATGCGGGAGGAGAGCGTGTGCTTATTATGTCCAGTGCATTTTTATGGTTTCATTTTGGCAGAAATTATGCAGAAAAAATTATCCATCTGTCAATCTAATGTCTAATTGGCTTGTCCATGATCGGGGAGGTGTTGAAGCGTAACCCATCATGCACTGGGTGAGAGTCAAAGCCCTGGATCATGGCCAATCCACTGCTAAACTTGACAATCAAAACTTCTTTTCTCGTGAATTTCAGAGGAAGTCTCTGACTATTTCTCGACGCCAAATGCAGACTGCTTTCTTATTGAATAAATATTTAGAAAAAATTACAGAAAAGAAAAGTTAACTTTCATCATGTAAACTTTTTTTCTGTCAGGTAGCATATTGTAACAAACATTTACAAGCAATCTTTTTTTACGAGCTAGTCAGAAATGGTATGAGCTTTAGCTTAATGTGACGAGCATGCACTCTAAACAATGTTAAAAGTCTAAATCAAATGCAACCTGAAGAGAACAAATTAGCATTTAAAATGTAAAATTGTTATGAATTTTATTGTGCACTTTTGATTTTACGGAGATTAGTGAATTAGAAGGAAGCAATGGACTAATGTTTATGTTAATCTGTGAGAGGCTTGTTTTTATGTCTCATTAAAGGAGGGTGTCTAGCTCTGGCATCATGGAGAGTAATATACTGTAATCATGAACTGAAGAGGACCTGCCCCGCTGCAGCAGTATCCTTGGACAAACTTCTGTTTGAGAGGCCAGGAAATGCACCATTATTATGGCTGAAATGTATCATGAAACAGGTATACTTTTTGAATCACATAAATCGCATTTTAGTTGTGTATGAAATAATTTCCCTGACTCCATCACTGTGAGACTTATTACAACAGTTTGTTTGAATTTACTTAAGTACATATGCAAATTACATTCTGACTCATTTTACAAGTACTAATAAGAGAAACACTTGTTTATACGTTTTCATGCAACATTTTGTTGGAAATAATTTAGGAAGAATCTGCTACCCTGATCATGTAACCTTACACGTAATAACAGCAACAACGTCAATAATAATTCAAGAAATATTAGGTCTAGAATCAGAATAGCAATGGTATCGGCAACAAAATTCTGGTATAGGGATTAGAACAAAACTGAAATAAGTTAATCTGTGCATCCCCGCGGAAAACTAGGTTGAGTTTTTGCTCAAAGGAGAGTTGGGATAGATTTTCTTATAGAGTAGCTGCTAGGTTGGTCCACTCGTTAAAAGTGCTGCTTGCGATGCATCAAGGTATTGGATCGAATACAGCCATACTTGCACAGACTATGGTCAGTAGCTTTGTTAGCGCAGCGCACAGGTAGCTTCACGCTGCTCAGGGATATGGGAGGCATATAGTTGTTTTGGGTTAGCATAGTTGATTGCACAGGGACCACCAACTAGCCATCCAGGTGCTCCAGATAGCAATTTAAGCAAGCAAATATTTTGTTTGTTTTGCGAGTAAAAAGAACGGCGTTTCGGAGGAGTGCCGCAAATTGTCTCTGCTCTCCCAAGATAGCAGCATCAGTTGCATGCAAGCATGCTTGTAACGATTCGCCGATCGTTGGCATTCCAGAATCGGGTGGTATTGCTGATTGGGATTGAGGAAGAATATTTGTATTTTCTCTCAAAAAGGTAGGTCTGGAGACTTAATCTGCTGCACAACAATAATCATAATCGATGCTGTACTTGAGTGGGGTATAGACAGTAGTTCAGTCTTGTTTATGCCATTCACCATGATATTAGCCAGCCTGTAAACAAGCTTGAGGTGATCCACAGAAGGCAAAGCAAAATCACCCGGGGAATCTCTAACTCCAATTTGATCAGGCTCTTAATTACCCACCTCCTATGAAGAACCCCAAGGGGTTCACTACTGCCACAGCAGTTCCTGATGAGCCAAAATCAAAGATGGGTAGGACCCCCAAGGACTGTAATTGGCTCACAGGCAATGTCATTTATCTGATTATTAGATCAGAGGCAAATATTACATTTAAACTGTGGTCATAACCCTCTGCTGCACAAATTGACATCTTCCTCCAAATATTCTCTATTTTTCAATAATACAGAAGAAAAATATGACAATGTCACAATACGGAGCATGTGACTCAAAATTCACTGTCTGGTCTATTCAGGCATTGAAATAAACAATCTGGATTGTGCATGGAGAAAAACAATTTTTTCATTATGTTCACAAAGGATTTATTTAATTAAGCTAAAATGCACTGATTTGACCGTTTGACCTTGATTGAGCTCAGGATTGAAAGTAATGCAAATAAAAGTATTTTGCATCTTAGTAGAGCATCGAATGTGATAAAAGAGCACCAGCTAATGGAGACACACAGGAGAGAGAGGGGCCTTTTCTCTTTGTTCTACTGTGTCTCAGAAGCGGGTAACGGATACAGTTTGCCGTCACAATATTTCACTGATGACTCTGAGTGGGTAACGAGTGGCATGCTGGGAGCACTTCTTTGCCACATTGACATCATTAAAGGCTGTCCGACCTCTCGTGGAGGTTATTAAAAGCTGCAGAGTGTGTTGACTGGCCCCTGGGAAGATCTCCCAAACCGCAAAGATCTTTCCACGGCCCCTACAGATTATGGGAATAGAATTATGAGCCCGGCCAGCGCAGGCTGTCAAAAGGGCCGGTGACAAAGAAGCAGCGCTCAAAACGCTTCCAATAAACTGACAGGCTAATGTTGAAAATATCATATTATTACATGTCATACAGACCCACTGAGAGACGGAATGGCATTTGACAGCTAAAGACGCGAGTGTATTGTTAAATGGCCAGTGGTGGGCGGTATACAGGACCAATGAGAGGCAGTATAGTGCAGAGATCCAGAGTTCAGTTTTGTTAGAGAGGCCATTAGAGAGATGACTCTGAAAGATGGAAGATTTCACTGTAATTATAAATAAACAAAAATACAGGACTCCTTTGCAGAGATAAAGTGCCAATAAGCCACAGCCAATAAGAGAGAATGCCTTTACAGGGCCAGTGAAACAAGTTACTGTTAAATAACCGATGACAAGCAGTACACAATACCAATGAGAGACCATATACTACAGAGATAAGAGTTGCAGTTTAATAGCCAAAAAGAGAGACAATTGTTTGAGATCCAAAGATCCAGAGTACTGTTAAATCGCCAGTGCGATAAATGATTCCTTTAGATATAACGAATCAGTATATTGCTGAGGAGCTAATCTATTCATAATAAAGAATAACTCAAACCCTCTTGCATGACATTATTGGAATATTGAAAAAAATGTATTCAAGTCATTAAATTTCTCTATGGGCAATATGAATAAGCTTAGTTGGATCGGTGCACCATTCTTGTCGCCAATTAAAATCTGATGACATGTATCAGGCCAGAGCTGGCAGTTTTCTGAGATGCAATGCACGAACAGAGCTTTGTGTGGCAAATTTGAACAGAGCGAGCTTTTGATAGGCGAAAAGTGTGTTTCGAATTATGCTGCTCGATCACCCCATTAAACGATTGTTTGTCTCAACACGGAATGTGCATCTTTCACCAAATATGCGGCTGTCAGTTTAACAATGAAACGATAAAGAAATCGGTGTGTTCTTATTAAGTTTCTCTGAGATATTTGGAATGTAAAAACAAACTCTTTCTGTTTACCGCTAACCACTTGATGTTGATAAATCTACTAAAGGTGATGAAATATGGGTAGACACTTTAAACTTCAATTAAACATGGCAAGAGGGAAAGAGAAAATGTTGGTGCGAACTGAAGAGCCAGTTTACAGTTAAATAGCAAATGAGAGATAATACATTGTAGTCATTATCACAGTGTCATTATGGAGTCAGTCAATAAATCACAAGGAATAGATGAAATCCAGTGGCAAGAAATTATTCATGCTTTGGTAATGTAATAGTTCAATATCCATCATCATCCTTAGTAAACTGACTCCAAACCCATTTATTCAGGCCCGATATTGTTTCCAAGATCCAGGACATACTCTGAGTTATTTTACTCGGTCCAGCCACTACAACTAAACCTCTATTCCCCTTAAAAATATGTTAAGAGCTCTGGGTGGTACAGGGATGCAATGCACAACGTAAATTGCAACCGTTGTTTTACTCTTATTACTCTAAAACTAGGCTATATGTTTTGCAACACAATTAGGGAAGGTTTTTTCAAGTCATGGAATAGTAAATTACTAGGTGTACGCTTTCGTTTGTCTGTAAACCTATCGCCACTGTCCACCTTTATGGTCCACAGCGTTATTTTATGTGTTGTTTACAAATGGGTACTTATGCACTTAGTTACACAGTTCTTATGATTTGGTCTATATAACTTACTATGGTGGCATCTGTGAGTAATTTTCGACAAAAGCTTCTGCCAAATACTTAAATAATAATTATGATGGATATGAGGATAATCATAAAAAACTAAAAATTAATTTTCAGTGAATGTTGAAGATGCATGGTTTTCCTTCAGGTTGTGGAATTTTGGCTGATTAAATGGTGTGTGTGCGTGTGTGAGAGAGAGAGAGAGAGAGAGAGAGAGAGTAGAATTTTAGAGCTATACTTCTGAAAAACAACTCTTGAGATCCTCAGATGTCAGGAGATTTTGGGTGGTCTTCACAGAGGATTACAGAAGAGCATGGCTAAATGGCTAAAGTTAGTGTTACAGTTACAATGTTACGTCAATATTAGAGTTCGGGATTGGGCTCAGGAAGGGCTGTATAGAATGAATGCAATCAAAACAGGGTCCTCACAAGTATAGCAATGGAAATGTGAGTGTATGCGCGTGGGTGTGTGCATGTGTGTATTTGTCTGTGTGTGTGTGTGTGTGTGTGTGTGTGCGCACGTGTTCCTGAATGCATGCATACATCTATGGAACATATCTGTGTATGCATTCACTCAGTGGCGACACAATTAGATACAAATGTACACCTGCTTGATAATGCGATACAAAACATGTAGACAAAAGCTTGTCTTGTTGTTTATACCAGAGACATCAGAATGGGCGAGAAATATGATGAAAGTGACTTTGATCTTGGAATGAATGCTGGCACCAGATTTGAGTGATCTAAGTGTCGAAGAAACTGCTGATCTTCTGGAATTTTGAGGCAGATCAGTCTGGAGAGTTTACAGAGAATGCTGCAAGAAAAAGAAAAAAAAAAAATTCATGAAGCAGAAGTTCTGTGGGCGAAATTGCCTAGTTAATGAGAGAGGTCACGAGAGGAAGGCCAGCCTGGCTCACGCCAGCAGGAAAGTCATTGGAACTGAAATAATGACGTGTTACAGCCGTGCTGTGCAGAGGAACATCTACGCATGAACAACGCTTTGAACCATGCAGTGGATTGGCTACAGCAGCAGATGAACGCACAGTATCCCACTCCTGTCAGCTTAGAACAGGAAACGGAGACTACTGTAGTCAATGGCTCACCAAAATTCGTCAGTAGAAGATTAAAAAATGTGAAATAGTCTGCAAAATCTCAATTTCCACTGCAAAGTGCAGAGGGTCGGGTCATAATTTGGCCTCGACAGCACTAATCTGTGCATCAATCCAGGTTTAAGTTAGTGGTGGTTTATGCCACATTAGGCCCCTTAATGTTGCACCAGTTGCATATTGTTCAATGCCTTTGCCATTGCTTGCTTGAGTATATTTGCTGATGATGGGCTTCCCTTTAAGTTTATGGCTTTGGTCTCCTCAGCTTTCAATGACTCTTTAAAGCAGGATAACATGCCATGTCTCAAGGAACAAGTCATTTCAAGCACAAACATAACAATGGCTTCGGGATACTGCGGTGGCCTGTGCAATCACCAATCACCACAGTGGCTTGGAGTTGAATGGGAGATTTGCTGCAGGAATGTGCAGCCAGCAAATCTGTAGTAACTACTCGATGTCATTTTGTCGACATGAGCCAGAATCTCCAAGGGATGTTTCCAGGACAGAGCTGAATTTATGCCATCTACAATTAAGGCTGAGTGGGGAGAGAGTCATCCCAATATTAGAAAAGTGTAACGAATGGAGTAGCTACTAATTGCATGTGTGTATGTATGTGTGTATGTATGCATGCATGTCTGCATATACATGTATGTGTACATACGCATGTTTGGAAAAAAAATATGCACAAGCCTTTGAATTGAATTGGTGACATTATGCTGCCTATTGTGAGTAGTTTACAAAAACTCATATGAACAGCAGGGTTTTTTTTTTCTCTTTTTGTGAAAGTGGAGGGTACTAACAAGGCATTAAAATGCTCATTATTTACTATACTGAGGCCTGGTAGGGATTGTTTAAGATCATTAGTGCTCTCGGTCTCCCTACTGAGAATAAGGATTGTGTAAACACTATGGAATGGGTGGGACTTACAACAAAGACAGATGGTGCAGTCCTGTTCGCAGTGAAAAAAATGAAGCAGCTTTTGGGCTCGTTAAAAGGCATCACTGTGTCAAGGCCAAGACAGGTTTGTGATCAGGTGGGATTTGGGGCCAGGTTAGCAAAGCAAGTAGCCAGTTCTCCATCTCACAAGATTAATGGTTGGAGGCAAGGGGCCCAAACTTGAGAACAGGAAGTGATACGGCCTGAGGTGTCTGCTGAGGATTTTACACAGATGTCAACATTGTCTCATGCACATTTATGAGGACACAGAACTTTCTGTGTGCGTGCTTGTGCATGGGTATGTGCCCATATGTTTGTGTGTGTATGTGGACACAGTACACGTACTGTAAGACAGCCAAGCATATTCAGAAGGGTTTATTAAAATTGCTGAGACCCACAAGGAGATACTGGCCAAATTTATATTTCAAATAGCTGATCAAAAGTACTGCCCTCTGTTCATTATGCATTCACAGTCTCAGCTGGTTAGGATGCATGGGCTCTGCTGATAAATTTTTGTTGTATACTGTATAAAAGTACATAGATATTTCAATCACAAATCAGGTAAAGAAACCTGCAGGGGATTTCACAGCGCAAAACAACCAGACATTGACCTCTTGCTTCTTTTTAGACTTTAAAGAAAATAACTGCACTTTTGAAGTATAACTCTGAAGGAAAAAAATAAATAAATAAGGGTCTGGGATTGTGCACATAATATGTGCCATCTTCCCTTGAGCCTGGATTCCAGCAACATAAATTATAAACTTTTCCCTTTTTTCACATTAAATATTAAGTTGCACACATGGAATGCCTCAAAATTTGTCATGTTCCTAGTATGCCGAAAAGTTTTCATTCAGCCAACATATTACAACGTAGAAATGAACTCAAAATGAAATGACAAATTATAAACAGAACACCTCTATGGCACTCAAAGAGTAAGTGCTCTACTCCTGAGTCAAGTCAAGGCATTTTGGGATCTGAAAATCCCTCTGATGGCCAAGGGGCAGCAGTGACTCGTAAGAAGCACAGAAGCATGATACGATGCCCTGGGGTGACGGATGTTCCCTGATAAAATTCCAAAAATAATTCTGTAAAAGACGTTAAACAAATAAATGCCCCCTTTGCAGCCAAGTCTCCCGATTCAATTCTTCCGCAGGCAGACTACTGTAGAATTTACCTCATGGCTCAGAAACACCTGGAACTGAAACTATATTTCCTTTATCTATTTAATTTGATTTTATAAGATGTGCAATCGATTTAATGGCTTGTGACTTCAGTGTCTTTGTTCGGCACATTTTTAACAGCAACTCAAATTACAATAATATTCAGAAAATTTACTTGAGGTCACTGACTCAAGTCAAGTCTAGTTTCAGATAAAGTCCAACTCTGAATGAAATTTCCATGGAAAATTTCCATAATTAAACTGAGTCAGCATCTGTGCAACTGGCTTCTCATCTTCCAAATCACTTCTGATAGGTTCTCGGCTTGTTATTTTTGGGTGGGCGAAGAAATTCAAAAGAAACCAAGACTGATTAAAAATGGTCTTAAACATGCAAATCAGCATTATGCAGCACATGTTCAAAACAAGACGACAATGTGAGGTTTCTTTCTGCAACTGTGCATCTATGAGCCACCATGGGCCATTGTACATGATAGCATCTAATTTGAACAGATAATTTTTTTACTCGGTAGGGTGACATGACTGGTCCCTTAATGAAGAAGATCATTAGCACAGACCCTGCGGCACAGAAAGCCACACACTTGAGCATCTGCTTAACTCTCCTATCAATGCTAGAACAGGAAGACATGCCATTTAGCACGACTTAGAACTCAATGTAATCACCATCGTGTTTAAGCCAAAACATTGACTAGTGAGGTGTTTGGCTGCTTTGAAAATTCCGATGTATTATTCACATTCTTAATGGGCTTTTTCCATTCATAGCATCATATGCCAAACAAGTGATCTGTTTGACCAGAACAGAGGGTGAGCTGAGCTCATTCTGAGTGGTGTTTCTTGAGTTGAGGACGTGTCACAGAGGTCAGGTTTAACAACTCTATTATTTCTGCTTAAAGGATGTTAAGAGGTGAACCAAAGTTGAAACATCACACACTTTTGTTCCTTAAAATTACTGCTTGATTAGTTAATCAGTCTTTTGAAGCTAATGTACTCCATTTGATCCACCACAGTCTAAAATCTCTGCCCAAACTGAAAAGACAGGACCTTTGACATGAGCCTGAGAACTAGACAGCTTGGCGCCAAAGTTTGTGTCACATTTTAGGGCTATTTTGAGTCTGTTAAGTCATTTATTTTCAGACTTTGTTTTTTTTTTTTTTTTTCCTTTTAAATATATTGTCCTTACTTATGAAGCAGTGACACTTTGATGGCTTTGATGCCTTGTCAGACTAATTTCAGTAGCAAAGTCTTTGTTTCTGGTATTAAATAAGATTGGCTTCAATTGGACCTGTAGTTTTAAGCCTGAAAATATTACATAAAAGTTTTCTTTCGGCAAAGTTTCATTCAAGTCCATCCGGTAGCATTTTCAGATATAATAACACAAACACTCAACTAGGGGGAAAAAAAATCGACACCAGCTAGTGGTGGCTAATTTATCGGTATTAATGTGGACCTCAGTCCCCAGTAAGTATCCTGTATTTCATCATTAGGCAGACCTCGACTATCCTTTGCAGTTATAGTGGCTGCCCTTAAATCTATTCGGGTTCCCTTTGCCCTTGAGGTATGAATTTAATTAGGCTTCATCTAAGTTCACCCATAATGGCTGCAGTAGCTAGACTCCAGACAGACACGTGATCATATGGTTCCTCTAGTGACAGATGTAATTAGTTCCCAGACTCTGTGTCCCTCATTGACTTTTAGCACAACTTGATGAGATTAAACCAGCAAAATTGTAAATAATGTCTAGACTGTCATTCTGAAAATGGGTAAAGAATTTCTAAAATGAATACTACCACAATTATTTTCTTCATTCAGAAGCAGAGGAATTTCTGAGAAATATTTTAGAACGGAATTTTATTTTCCTCTTCCTTTCTAGAATAAAAAGAGTGGTCCAGAATCAAAAATTCTGAGAGATACTTTTCTTCTTAGCAACAGGGCAAAGAAAAAGGTTGTTGCCATCACGACTGTTCATCATGATCATTGCACAAAAACATATGGCCTCTCCTAAAGTGTTGTTGTTTCATGAACAGTAACTGCAATAATTTGCTGAGAAAATTACAAGAGCGAAAAGTGTGACCACAAACAGCTCGAGCTGAAAGTCACAACAACAATAAAAGCAACTTCAATGGTGATGAATAACAGAGGGTGAAGTTCCTGTGCCTGCAGTCGAACACACACACACACACACACACACACATACATGACACGCACGCGCACACACATGCACACACACCTCACACACATGCACGCATGCTCACGTACACACACGCACAAGCACACACACACACACACACACGCACGCACACACGCACACACACACACACACACACACACATACGTACGCACACATCTGCATCCCAGTGGGCAACCACACTTATTCAACAAGGAGAAACATAGTGATGAAGCATCATACATTCACATAACCTCTAAGCCATTGAGGTTATGTTAACTACGTTAATTAGTTATGTTAATTACGTTAATTACAATTAACCACATTTTATCTCAATACAGGACACAAAAATGAAATGCCTAATGTTCATATAAAATTATATCAGTAATGTGTTTTGATTGTATTGTTAGTCTTGGCATTAGTCTATGATCGGCCGATTGCGCCCACCTATGCTACCTCGTTAAGCGGTGGTCAAAAACACAGCATGACCTGAACAAACTGAGGCTAAAATTATAAAGCATAAAATTCAAGTACAACACTCACTGAGGTCCGAAAATAAGGAGAAATAAGAATCAATAAAGAATCTTGCTGAGCTCCTGTGTTTAATGCACCACTTCCTTCCACTTATTCTCCTGATGTTGCCTCGGATTTAAAGCTCCTTTCAGTAATTCATGTGACAGTTGTTGCTGAATTTTAAAATCTGAAACTAATCATGAACTAGGCTATTGCATTGCTTAGGAGCACCATTATTTGATGTTCTGATTACTCTCTGTGCTTAAATAACGACCAAAAATCCCAGAGCTCTCCTCTTACACAAAATTGCTCAGTTTTGCTATCAATAGCGACTCCACCAAAATTTTTTTTCAGTGTTGGCAAGGCTCAGCCTATCAGCTCCACATCTCTTTCCACTATTTCCCTTTTGTTAATTTATTTCTAGAAGTATTACAGTCTTACTAATCATATTCTGTGTAGATCACACATCATCCCATAGCACAAAGAAAAACATATCTGGGTCAAAACGAAAACCCATACATGATACAATGTTTACTTCTTCTGTTATAACAGTTTCGAGAGAATGATCAGCATACTTCCCGTTATTATTTTGCCTTCGAAATGTGCTTGTCTATGAATCATAGGTCCATCAAAATCGGTGACAGCTTGTCAATGGAAGAAATAAGCATGCCGTTTGGAGTAGTTAGTTTTCCTTTCTCCTGATGACAGTGCATTGCAGGTAATTTGAAGGTTTTTGTGAATATTTGCAAGCCAAAAAGTAACTACCAACATAGGCAGTGACAATGTGCCTGATTATAATAATGAAAATAATAAAACTTCAGCGAGCTTGACATGCAGGAACAACTAAGATTCCCGAGCTCTCTTTCTGAACCATCTGAACCAAGTGTCAGGATCTGAGTCTGTCTGGTTATATTTTCAGTGTACTTTGTGTTTATGTTTCACTGTTAGCCATTCAGTGCATCCGTCTCTTTGCTTCGTGTTTTCTGTTTTCACTCCTTCACTGGCACCTCCCCTTGTTCACTATAAACCACTTGATATTGTTCGCTTATTTGTAGCCACACCTCCCTGCATACCTCCCTGAGCTTGCTGCCCCTGAAGCCCATTACATCACTTATCCTATTGAGTATAGGTAGGTTTGTAATGCAATCCAGCTACAAATCAAAAGCTAATTTTCAACACATAATACAACAGCCTCATTTTGAGCTTAATGTTAGTAAATTTAATTCAGTAAGCTTGACTGCTTGTCTCACGCTCGGTCTGAAAGGGTTCAAGGCTCCACAAACTCCACAAAAAATGGCTGATAAGCTCGGACCAGAGCCTTTCCAAATAGTAATAAAACTTTAGTGGACTTCACCCCAGGATGCATGCTCAGCCTGCATGTGGAAGGTGTCGATGGTCTTTCTGTTACTCTGTACGGGGCAGTAGTTGCAAAGCTCTGGCTGACGCAATGCCCCAGTGGGAGCCATACCACTGTCCTTATTCTTAACTTAAAGTGCAGTTATATTAATCTTTTTAAAATAATCTAAACCTCTGGGAACATCATGATATGCTGAAAGGTTCACCCCAGATAGCAAGCACCTCCGCTCTGGATCTGCCCCGGCTCTGTGCCGATGCCAGCTGATCCGACTCAGAGCTGGGGCAGATCCAGAGCAGAGCTGTTTGCTATCTGGGAATATTCTGCGAAGAAATCACTTCTGTACTTATAACCCAATTTACCGATATACTAATACATCTTAAGGCTTTTTCATGACAACTGCATCATATTAGTACATATTCATATCATGTTTGGTCTTGTTATTCTTGGGGGAATCCAAGGAGTTGAATGGAGTATGTTTCATTCCCTTTGAAATTATGGTTCATTCCCTTTTGGAAACTCCTGAAATTGGTCAGAATCCTCTCCGGTAATCGGCCAATTCTCCTCTCTCAGCTAAATCACTTTATTACATCCTCCAAATGGTGGAAACCCAAAAACCAGATTCGACCCCCCTTCCAGGGTGTTTATGGCCATGCCGCCTGGATCAAAGATGTGGTTTGGCTTCAAGGAAAGAGAAACTTTCCATTCCGGGAGAATCGTATTCGATCTCTCCCCGCGCACGTGAGTGCGTGTGTGGTACCCAATCTATACAGTATAGTCGGAGAGAATCGTATTCGGTCTCTCCGTGCGTGTGTAGACTTTATTCTCTTCTTCTAAATTGTGTATAACTTGTAATTGGCTTAATGCTGATTTGTTTGATCTAAGCTGTTCATTTTCTAAGAGCAAAGTGTGTGCCAACATGCTAACCAATTGAATTATCTTCATGTTAGGGACGATGTTCAGGGCACAGCTCTACGTAAGCACAGTGTTATACAGTCCCACTTGACGGAACCCTAATATAGCCAGCAAGTGATTGCAACACACTCAGTTGAGACTCAAGTACTGCGCTGCAAAGACGATCTACAGATCTTTTACCCAGTCTCCAACACCAAGGGAGCTCTTGGTAAAAGATCAGAAAATATCCCAAAAAATAAAAGTTCCTCTCCTGTTGTTTATTTCCATATTGCTCTCTTCCAATCACTGATGGGCAAGAAAGAACTTACAAGCCAGAAAATTTGGAGAACTTTGGCATTAGGGAACAGTAAAAAAACTTCAATCTCCAGCCCTGCTGTTTACACCTGGGATAGTGCCATGAAAAAGTATTTTTCACTTCTCAATTTCTTCTATTTTTGCTTATTTCTCATCGTATCCCTGAACAACGGGTCTTGGATACTATGAATCTGCAATTGACATGCCGCGTTCGCCGCTGCTGCGTCTGTGGAGATTTTCTTGCGAGAGCTCTACAGGCCACAACTTTCAACCGATTTCTTTCATATTTGGCGTGAGATCACAAAAACTATGGATTTTGGCTGTGATTACTTTAGGGCGATACATGTCGACCAGCGGATGACTGACTGTTTCGTTTTTAAATGTTTTTGATCATCCAACTAATTTTAATATAATACAAACACAATACATTAAACATAAAATAGGCTACAGCTTTTAAATTGACATTTCATTTACTGAAGATAAAGAGTCGTTCAAATCCTTTACCATGCATGTCGAAAAAAAGGAACAACATTGCCCCACTGTACATTATAACTGGTGTGCCACCCTTTTTGCTGTAACTGGCGACGAGTCTTTCACATCGCTGTGGAGGAATTTTGTCCCTCTCTTTTATTTACACCATTGCTTTAATTAGGTTACATTGGAGGGTTTTCCACCATGCCGGTGTAAGTTCAGGCCGCAGCACTGCAATCGAATTCAAGTCAGGCCATTGCAAAACCCTCATTTTATTTCTATTGAGCTATTCAGAGGTGGACTTGCTTATGTGCTTCAGATCATTGTCTTGCAGCATAACTCAACTGTTCTTGAGCTTTAGGTCACAAACTGAGAGCAGGACATTCTCCTGCAGGATTTTCTGTTCGAGAGCAGAATTCATAATTCTGTCCATTATGGAAAGTCACCCAGGTCCTGAAGCAGTAAAGCAGCCCCAGGCCGTCACACTGCCACCACCGTGTTTGATTGTTAGTATGATGTTCTTGCTGTGGAATGCTGTGTTGGCTTTATGCCATACGTAATGGGCCCTGTATTTTTCTAGACTTTCCACTTTTAACTCAACTGTTTTCAGAATATTATTCCAAAAATCTTCAGGGTCATCACAATGTTGTTTTCTTTTTTGCAAATGTGAGACAAGCGTTTGTGTTCTGTTTGGTCAGCAGTGGTTCTCACCTCGCAGCTCTCCCATGAATGCCACTTTCGGTTAGTCTTTTTTTGTGTGGAATTCTGAATACTAACCTATACTGAGAACTAGAAAAGTACTCAGAGAGCGCAGACCTCTGCCAGGGGGCAGCAAAATCCAGAAGCACGGTGATTGGAACTCCGGCCCATTGGAAAGACTTGAAATCTTGAACTTTGGCGTATATCTCAGCAGTACTTTGGCCGAGATATGCCAAAATTTTATCACCTGTTCCTTGACTTAATACCCACCTTCCCTGGAAATTTCATTGAAATCTGTCCATTACTTTTTGAGTTATGTTGTACACAAACAAACCAACAAGCAAACGCCACCAAAAACATAATCTCCTCGGCGGAGGTAACAAACAAACGCCACCAAAAACATAACCTCCTCGGCAGAGGTAAAAATGAAGCATGTGGTTCTTTCCATGTTTGTGTGGGTTCTTTTGTAACCTCCTGGATTGCTTGTCAATGCGCTCTTGGTGGAATTTTGGTAGGCCAATCACCACTTTTCAGAGTTTTCTCCATTTGTAGATAATGGTTCTCACTGTGGTTGGCTGGAGTGCAAGAGCCTTACAAATGGCTTTGTAACCCTTTCCAGAGAGATAGATGTCAGTAATTTTGTTTCTCATCTCTTCTTGAAATTCTTTAAAGTGCAGCATCACGTGCTGCTTTCTTCATATTGTTGGACAGGTTCTTTTTACCTGATGTTTAGATTCAACAGAGCTGGCAGTAATCGTGCCTGTGTGTGTCTTGTGAAACTAAACCCAATTATTAATTAAATTTGTTTAATTGGTTGATGTAGTATCTATGGGGGGCAGTGCTTTAAGTGGGTACTCACTTTAAGTACTCACCGGTACGGAGTACCGGCACTTCTACATTTTAGCCCCCGTAGTACCGGGACTTTTTACGGCGTACTGGGACTTCACACGAGCTCATAGTTCCCTGTCCTGCTCTATTTCTCTCTTGGCGATTCATGATCTTATGGCTGTACTACATTACCCACTGTGCACTTGTACGCGCAGCACGCCTGTCCCTTTACTCGCGAGACTTTCACTCGCAAGGAGACCTCAAGGAGGAGTGGCCTGTCTTTCAAACATTATTTGCGCGAGCCGCGTGATGTATTGGCGTCTCATCGCGAACGATCAATGGCAAGTAGCAAGCAAGTTTGGCCGCAGATCGGACTCATTGTGGATGCGTTTTGCTGCGGAGAGACGGGTTTTAGCTGTCCTAGCTACCTAGCTAATTTGATGGGGGTGTTTGTATTCATGCTAGCTAGCTACTTGCCAACACGTGGAATTTGATCATATATGAAATTATTACTGCTTTCAAATGTTCACCGACACGTTCGCCAGGCGATGGCAAGCATAGCTGAGTTCAATAATAACTTGCATGCCAGATGATATTTCAAACGATTAACTTTGTTGGAATCGATATTAATCCTCAAAATACCCAAAACCAAATACATAAACCAATGCCAGTTGTTCTCCCATCCACATTACGGTATGTCATGTCCTTTCGACGAATAACTAATTCATGATAGTGTTTGTAGGCCATTCGTCAACAATTCGTCTCATTACTGAATACAACCAATCGGCCGCGCGAACGTGGAGTGTGATGAGTAAAATAACACTCCCAATAACTTTATCATCGAATGGTGTCATGCAAAATAACCCATTGATTCTTATTCTTATTTGCATTCCAGTTATATGTGTGTTGAAAATACAGCACCAGACCCTTTAATTTATAAGAAAATGGCTCAGATTTCTCCATTATATTCATTGGAGTAACACATCCCCATCTGAAATGTTTGATAAAGATGAGCTGAGTCGTTGTCATGGCACCTGTTAGCTTAAAAATGATTGATGTTGGCAGATGTATAACTACCAGTTCATGAAAAAAAATTGAGCGGATTTTCTAATGACATTATTGAGCCAGCAAAGCAGTTTTGCGTTGCTACAGTATGTGCGGTATTTATTCAGTTTAGGGAAATCACGATGTCTAGAAAACATAAGCCCAAATTGGCTGGCTCACAAGGACTAGTTAACGTCAGAACTCATGTATTTCCGTGGAAACGGACAGAATACTCGTAAAAAACTTATACATTTTGAGAGCGAAATGCCCATACTATGAATAAATTTAGATTATACATTTTATTTTGGTGGTAATAGTTGTATAATCGCATTATTACACTCGAGCGTGTGCTTGACCGTCATTCTTGTCACTTAAGTGATGGTAACAAACTCTGCGCCTGGCCGCATCACTGTCGTGAGAAGAATGACGATCAAGCACACCCTTGCGTGTAATACTGCTTAATTAACGTTAGCTGCGATTAATGTGGCCATGCAGCAAAAGTAACCAGCAACATTAAGGCTGAACAGAGTTACATAATTTCAACCCACCTTCCGGGGGCTTTCGCTCATCACCTTTTCAGATTATTGTCAAATTACCTCTGAAATAAGCAGTGTTCGCAGATCTGTTGATTTATTAAATGTTCATTTCAATGCCCAAATGCAAACAAATTGCCAAATTCGTTAAATCAATGGCCTAGGCACCAACGATAGGCGGAGTAATATTTTCAGTGATGAGGTATTTTTCATTTGAGCACAGGCTATCCGGACTGTCTTGTTCATTTGAGAACATTCTAAACGTCTAATTGACTAATCAGATTGCTCGGTCAGATCTACATGTTGGATAATACGAGAAACTGGAGCGTGGGGTGCACTGAACGCCATATTGGGTTCTTCAACTATTAGCTAGCTAGCATAATTACAAAAAAGAAAAAATGTGGCTGATGACATAGTCAAAAACAGACGAAAATACTGTGCGTTGATTGATGAATCCACCACAATCAGTGGAAAGTCTGTGTTGGTAGTGTGTTTGTGGTCAGCTTTTGCCAACGCAGAGCCAGACACAATATTTTTTGACCTGCTTGAGTTGAAGGGGACCACAGCAAATGATATAACAGAGAAACTGCCAACATGTCTTCATAAAAATGGCTTTGATGACTACTTGTTGCGTGAGTGTTTTGTGGCATTCGTATGTGATGGAGCATCAGTAATGCCGAACAGAAGAGTTGCTCCACAACTCTACAACGTACCAGATTTCCAGACATGTTTGTGTGGCACTGCTCAAATCATCGTCTGGAATTGGCAGTTGGCGATGTTCTCAAGGAGGTTGGTGGATATAACCATTGTAAAATCTTCTTAGACAAGCGCTACACTCTAGGCTATATCATGCCTCACCCAAAAACCAAAGAGAACTGTGTCATTGTGCACAGAGTGTTGGGCAACATCTCCTTTGTCGGCAGATAATTCATAGATGGATTTTAACAAGAAACTACTTGTTTAAACTCTTAGTGGAGTTTAAACAAGTGGAGATTCTTAAAATCGGCATCATGTTCTAGCATTTGAATGTATCACTTAATGATCTTCTGGTACCGACCGCACACCGCCTCATTTACCTGCCAACAATTGAAAAAAAGGGGGTGTACCGGCACTTCTTTTTTTCCACTTAAAGCACTGATGGGGGGAATAACTTTTCTTACATAGCGCCTGGTAGGGTTAGACAGGTTTTTTCTTTTAATGAATAAAATTATCATCTAAATACTGCATTTTGTGTTTAATTTGGTTAATTTTTGTCTAATTTTAAATTTTATTTCCTCTGAAACATTTAAGAGAGGGAACTGCCAAAGTAGAATCAATAGAAATGAAGAAAGGAAACACTTTAATTTACAGCACTGTGCCTGCCTTGCAAATATCTTAGCATGGAGATTCTGAGAGCAGAGCAGCTCACTGTTCTTATGGGTTAATAATTTGTCTCAGGTTTTGAGCCTCAAGAACAAGGAAGCGATATGTTAAAAAAGCATAATTGGAAATCAGAGAGAAAATTAGCATATCAGACCACTGCCTGAGACTGAGAGAAGAGACAGAGGTGTGATTGCCATCGCAGGCACATAAAAGGCACCATCTCATTAAAAAAATATATGTCTACTCTTATATATGTTCAAATATGTCTATTCTTTCATACCATCTCTGAATACTGCAGGAAAAAATATGCATTGTGAATTAATGAAATTCATGGTATGATATTGAAATGAGCATGACAGAAATACATGTTCGGTAATATATGAATCTACAAATTGCTTTCTGCTAGAATATATGCCAGAATTCAGTTAGGCAAGATCATATCCCATGTGAGTCTCGAAACACTCAGCTTGTGTCTGCGTTAGAGGTCACATTCAGTTGATGTAGTGTATAAATATTTGCACAGTGACACAATTCTATTGTTTTGGATATGGATTTGGATTTGAATGCAAGTCAATTGAATGTCCTCAAAAAACATGAAAACCCAACGCCTGCGTGTGTGTGTGCGTTTGTCTGTATGCATGTGTGCGCGTGCGCATGTGTGTGTAAATATAATAGTCCTGACTATACTTGGCAGTTGATAAATGAGAGCACTGGTTCATGGACATGTTTTGAAAACATTCTTAGGAAGGGATGTTAAAAGGGGCCCCAAAATCAAGAGCAAATTGTCTTTGTGATATTTAAGTTAATCTCTTGTCTTTCGTACAAAGTAGAGCAGCAACATCACAAACTATCAATTTTGCAGTAATGGCAGCAGAAGCAGTGGTGCTGTTGAGTGCAGCCAAAAAATCATGTGGGTCCTGCTTGTGTTATATTATTGTAGTAGCTAATAGTCGATTTTCAGCGCATTTGAGTAAATATATCAGAATTACAATGATTTTTGCTCTGTGTCAATGATAGCACAGTGCTGCTTGTCAGCTACCATGAGTTGGACAAATCTTGGATGGTTTAAGAGACCGAGTCAGTGATATTGGGAATCAATGGTTGCCCATGTCTTTTTTTTTGAATGGCGTCGATGTTCACAGTGATGTGTTGTAACTGTAATTAAAAAGAGTTTATGCAAATCGCAGATTAAATACCTGAGCTGGGTTCTTGGATTGTTTCAGTTTATATCCAGCTGCGTAAATTGATATAATATGAAACTCAAGCTGTCGTAGCTGAGTAATTCTATATTGTTGTGTGGGGAGAAAAAATGTCTTTGAGATTCAATGATCATTAGAAGCGTGGAAATTATTTTGAAGCCAATTACTTTGGCTCATGTTTAGTAATTAGAGCAATGCAGAGTTTGATCTTCAGTTATAATGCACTTTGTGTCCCTGCCATCGATGTGCTTTACATCCTGTTCCATCAGTCTGAAGATCGTCATATTTATTTGTCCTTTACTTTTCTTCATTGACTTCTAGTGAAATGGCATTTGCCAACATACACACAGCCATTCAATGAGACTTTGCTGCCATCTGACGAGGCAATTTCAAAGTTTGATGCCAGCCATTTCGATCTCCACGACAAAACGGTCCCCTGGGACAGATGGCTTTTATCAGGGGTGCTGGAGTAAATTGGGCGATTCTCACTGCGCATCCAAACACACTATGGGACCGCTTTTATGAGCGCAGGATCAATACAAGACTTGCTGCACTTTCCACCACCCTTTCTAAAGTCAGCGAAGAAAGAGAGAAGAAAGAAAGAAATCCAATTCCCTCGCTTTTCCTCCGCTCCCCAGACGAGGCCAATGTAGCAATCCTGGTAAAGTTCAAAACTGAAGGAACTCTTCAAGAACGACGAGAGACAAAGAAGGTCTGACACCAGGAAAAAACATCCTTTTTTTTTACTCTGAAAAGGAGATTCTCAGCGTTAGAATTTTATTTAGTTATTTATTTATGTCCAAATCCTCAAGGATGGAATCACAGATCACTTTTTGAGCTCACATTGAACGTAGTGTGGCAGGCCAAAGGAGGGCCTGGGCGGGCATTGAACTCCAAACTCCCAGGTAAGAGTCACATGTGCTGACTGCATCGCCAAAGAGCCAGGCTCATTGGCAAGGCAGCCAGGTCGCGTACTCATCAGGCGGCATTTCTAGTGACAGGACCCACCAACGGTCACAATTGCAAATACGTGTGGAGAACCATTAACGAGAAACCTTCCAGGCCTATGAAAAACAATCACAATGAGGTTGGCTATGCATGATGTTAGGGGTGAGAGAAGGTGTGAAAGAATTTCCCTCGCTGCTCATTTCATTGATATTTTAGAAGAGCACTTCCACCTAGGCAGTAAATTTAATCAAAGAAGAATGTGTCCGACAATTCAAAAATAATACATTCCCTAGAACCTGTGTAATGTTTTATTTGCCTTTCGAGTCGCTGCATAAAACTGCTCGAATTTGATTTAGGGATGGCTCTTACATATTCAGTTTTTAACATTGTGGAATGGATGAGACTGGATGGATTTATATGTTTTAGATAAACTGCATATGCTCAGATAATTGCACCACAGGAGGAGCAGCAATTAAGAGAGAAACATAAAAGCAGGTCAATATGAGAAAATTTCAGGAATACAGTACTCTAATAACTTATTTGTCATACAGTAATTAGCATGGAGTCGTATGCTACTCTTATACCAAGGTTTCAACACTTATATGTTCTTCTGAATACCATTTTCACATTTTTACCCAAAAATTAGGCTTTTAGGCTGATTATTTTTGTAATGATTCTGCTCAGTCTGATCATGTTTCTCTGTTTTTGATATTTGTCTTTTTGGTTTTCGAACTTTGCATCATCTGGTCATTCTTAGATTCATGTATTGTGTGCTGTTACCATTGGTTTGTTCATGTATTGTCTCAGTTTGTACTTTTCCATAGTTCACATTTTGCCATAGTCTCATTCCGGTTCATGTTTTCCATTATGCATTGCACTTTGTCTCCCCGTCTGGTCTCTCGTCTTGTCATTGTTCACAGCCCAGTCCTGTGTGTCACTCTTGGGGTGATTTATTGGATTCTGGATTTCAGTTTTCCTTTGGATCTCAATTACTTACTTCGCATTACTTTTCTATCAACTGATCATACTAACAGTTTGTTATTTTCGCTAGAAGTTACTAACACCAACTAACATTGTATATAATACTAACTTACTAACAAGCACCAAGGGATTGTATAGTTTCACTTACTAATTGATTAACAAGCCCTCAGCACTCACCCTGTTCTAGTCTCCGCCTCTTTTCTTTCCCTGATCTCCTGTGCTACATTTCTGTGGAAAACTCCACATCTGATCACACTGTCCTTTCTCTAATTATCTATGCACGTTAGAACTCCGTAACTGGAGCTGTATGTCTTTGTATAGGTTGGTCTCGTGATCCCTGTCCGCGTTTTGGCTTCTGCCAAATTTCATGTGATTAGGTTCTCCCTCAAGTGCGGCTCCTTTGTAATCAGTCTGACTACTTGCACCTGTGTGTCTTACCATGCGATCCCCCTAGAAGTGTATATTAGGTGTCTCTTTACAGTCAATCTCTGTCAGATTGTTTCTCGTGTTGACCTGTGCTGCTATTTCTCGCCTTGTACTCATTGTGTGTCTGGTTCTGACTGGATTGCCTGACTTCTGATTTTTTGGCTTGCTCTTATTGGATTACCGTTGCATCTGTGTGTTCGAACCCTGTTTTGCCCGACTACGATTTTTGTGGATTGCTGCCCTGTTAACGATTCGGATTGCCCTTTGGTCTATGAGTTTGCTTCTCTTATAAACCATTGCCTGTGTACTGAATCTGTTTTGTCTCACTGCGATTTTTGTGTTTGCTACCCTGGTTACGATTCCTTTTCTGCCCCACTGGATTTAGACTTTTGGATTGCGGACTCTGTACTGTTGCCTTCTGCCCTGCGGGGGGTTACCCCCCTCACTCAAAAGCCGTTTCTTTTGCAATCCTGTGTTCTCGGATTTGGTTCCGGATCGATACCTCACAATTCTTTTTTTTTTTTTTTTTTTCCACGGCAATTTGCTTATGTTTCTTTGATTCCGCTAAAGCTACAATTGCAATGTCCAGAAGTGCAGTAGCTAGGTCTTATTCATTTTATGTAATTTAATTCTAGTAACATGGCAGCGTAATTCCAGCTGAGCAGTTGATGCATTGTGGCTTCTCCCTCTTATCCTGTGGTCATTAGGAGAAAATGCAGACCTTAAGAACATCTTTCCACGAATCGTAATTGAGTATTCAACAGAGCTCTGGTATATGGTATGTATAATTTAATGACTGCCCGTAAATTTAAATGGCACAGTTCAATTTTACACCTGTTTAAAACTAGCATTGCTGGAAGACAGTTTTTATGGTCTGGCAATGCTATTGGGGTTGTACAGAGCTGCAAAGTGTAGTATTACTGCCCCTCAGGAGGAAGAGTTCAAATCCGGTCTGGGCCTGTCTATGTGGAGCTGGCTTGTTTCCTCTTTGTTTGTGCGGTATTCCTTTTGGTACTCCGGTTTCCTCCCACAGCCCAAGGACATGAATGTCATGCAAATTTGAGAGTCTAAATAGCCCATTGATACAGTATGAGTGTTTGAGTGCATGGGTGTATCCTGTGATGGATAAGCAAGCTTTCAAGCGAGTTTTCCTGCCTCTCGTCTATTGAATGCTAGTGAGACAAGCTTCAGACACTCTCGACCCTGAACTAGAATAAATGGGTTATTAAATAAGCACCATAATCCTTTCAACATTAATATATATGTATTCTTTTTTTTCTGTGCATTAGGACTTAGAATGTGAAAGGATAAAATGACAATGAAGTTGAAGCACACTCTTAACTTAAATTAAAGGGTTTTTTTCATCTGTGCAGCCTGAAGCATTTTGAAATGACAGCACCTTAGGAACATAGTCCCCCCATTTTTGGCGGGATCAAAAAATGGACGATAGTTTATCATGATGCAGAATACTATCGTAATTTTAAACCTCTGCTCACCAATCCTTTGCATGCATCGACTGGCTGCAGTGGATCTACCCAGCTGATGTTCTATCAGGACTGTACCACAGCCATCTTCAGGTCTTTCTTGTTTTGGGGACTTTTTGCTTTCACTGTCCTCTTCAGCATTTAAATCGTAGGTTTAGTTGGATCCTGATCCAGTGCTTGACTTCGGCCTGCTGAACCAAAATAACAAAGATCGTGCCACTGTCCAATGAATTATGGTGCTCACTGAACAATAGATTGATGGCAGTTTTATGATATTATTAAATGCAGCTTTTAATTTCAAGTTGAACATGCTGCTCTTGTGCTTAGGAGTACGGTGCAATATTAAGATGAATAGTTTATGGTGGCTGTTGACATCCTTTTGACATTTACTTTAGAATTATAGTACACCTCTGTAGCCACAGCCACACGTTTCCTGACAGTCATTCTAAATATACAAGAAGACACTTTCAACTGCCACTCTTTTATGCTATTCAGTGAGTTGCAGTAAAAGGAGGACCATTATTGCTTTCATGAGGTCAGTTTGATGAGCTTGATGTATCAGGTGGATGGCAGGGGCCAATGGTCAATTTGTGACAAAAAAAAAAAATACCATGGTAGAAAGCCCCATGTGCAATTTGTGCAAAAATATTATACTGATTGGCCCTGGATCCCATACATTTTATCATCAAGTTTAAATCTATAAACAAATAGCTTGTAGTGCTTGTAGTAAATTGTAGAGACCACAATGGTTCTTAACTTTTTGACTGACCGCATTACTCTAGATTTTGCATAATCAGACGCATGGGCCACAAGAGAAGCTTGCAAAATATGAAGACAAATCTAATACAAAACTGCTCACTACCTCACTTATCAAGTGTAATATGATTTTTGTGGTTGTTATTCCAGAACAATTTATGTAAAGCTACCCAAGAATAAACAAAATTAGTATTTTTTCAGGAACAGGAAGTATGCTTTCAAAGTAAACAAGTAAAGAGTTCAATGAAAGGGAAAAAAACCTGTCTGGCAGAATTCTGGCGGCTTAGCTTGGGACTGACGACGCATTTTTAAACAATTGCAGGTTCTCTGTAACATGATGGTCAGCTCACTGCACGCTACAATGTAGGCCACTGGATGGTCCATTTCACGCCAGAATGTGCCAGAATGTAATTTTTTAGACAAAACAATTCAGCCATAAATCACTTCTGCTTCTGAAGGCTGCATTTTATCTGTCCCCTCCAGTAGTGCGTATTGTTGAAGGAAATGTGGAGGCTATGACATAGGCATTAAAATGAAGAATGTGCAATGATGCCTGCCTTTTGCTATTTGTCCACTAAACCTCAACTAAAAATAAATATTGGAGATGCCATGGTGGTTAAAGGGATGTATGAGCGCCCAGGTACTGCTTAGATGGAACCAATCATACAATCATACCATACAAGCAATTAGGACTATAGTGCCAAACTGACAAAAAATTAATTCATTTTTCATAAAAACAAATTAATTTTAATATAATATTATTTGATTTTAATTACATTCAAGAGAGGGTCAAAAATGTTATGCTTATACCCAAGATATGTGCATGAGCAAATACAAGACAAATTTACTGCAGAATGTTCTGTTATAAACATGGATGCTGTGCGACAACTTTAAGTTTGTGTGAATGAGCTTGAGACAGTAAATTCCTCCTTCACTACAAACGCATTGCTAGCATTCACAAAGTGATATTTCACGGGGAAAAATAAACAATTTATTAATAACAATAACATTAATAATAATGATTTGTGAGACTTTGCCATTCTAACAGACAATATTCTTCAACACAACGAGCCAGGTATAACTGTTCTTGCTAAAAAGTAAAGGGGGTGTGTGATTATTGATGTGTGATGTCCATTAGTCATTAGGGTGGAGGAAAAGGAATGTCAAAAGATTGACATATATCAAAATTTGGAGAGAGAGGTGGCCAGTACAAGACAGAACTGGTGGCTCCAATAGTCACTGGAGCATTGGGAACGATCTACAATGTATTTTTGGCCCTGGGCTGACAGAATAGGCGTAGACAAATATCTGGATGAGATGCCAAAGGCAAGTCTGTTGGGAACTGCAGGATCATCAGGAGAGTGTTTGATATGGATGTGAGCTCAAGAAGAGGAAAAATGCTGAATGATCTTAGATTAATGGGAATTAACTTGACATTCAGCGTATTATTCCACCTATAAAATCAAATGGTGCGACCAGTGTATTAATAATAATGATAATATTAATAATAATGATAATAATTTCCTACTTATTGAACATTATGGATACAATAATCATTGAAATCACTGCTGTATCTTTTCCATAAAAAAATCAAATATGAAGTTTTGTAGTCCACAGGTGGTTTACTGTTATGTATTCAGACCATTAAAGGTCAATGTCACTCCCACATCAAGGGCAAGAGACCCAGGCAATGACTCTCTGCATGAGTCCCCTCAGTCGACTGAACCTGGACGAAGGCATGAATACAAATTTGTGCATTTCATGCTAATGAAATAGTAAGTCCTTTATTTCACAGTATGGAGGTTCAGGTCAGAGTAAGTGAGGCATTTAAGAGGAGAATAAATTATAAAGAAGTCAACCGAAATAAATTAACAAGCCACCATATAACACTAGGTCAAGTGAACATCACCAAAAAAGGGGACGAACCAACCCAAAATAATGGAATCCAGAATAATCCAGTGCTGACCGTAATAAAGAAGCGCTCATAAAATAGGAAAAACAAAATTTATGGCTGCAGTGAGGAGGCAGAGGGGAGATGAGGTGGGAGCCCATCTTAGGTGCACAGGAGTACATGATTCATGAGGCACCCTAAGCAATTTAGGGTAGGGTGTAGGGGTTATAGTGCAGTTATGTATGGTCCACACTGACAGTATACAGAGAGGGTAAAGCGCGTGCCTCACTCGGTTGTAAAATTGACTATTGGTCGTGAATAACTGCGGCAAAAACTCCAGCCGCCAGATTTCAATATTAAATTTTCATCACTGCAGGCCAACAAACTGGTAAGCAGAGAAATTATTGACGGGCCTGAAATTGATGATCTGACTGCATCATTTATGGCATATACCTCACCCCACTAATGAACAGACGGTCAACAGCACCAACTGTTTAAATATAGAAATATGGATATTGCACTTACATACAGTCTCCGTCTCAGTCATACGTTTATACTGATTAAGGACGTCAGATTAATGGTGTGGGTTTCATGATACGTAATCGAGGAGCACAATCTGTTTCAACAATAAATGCGGGTCTCGTGCCTCTCAGTGAAGTGCTGATTGGGTATCTGGAGAGCAGGAAGCTCAAAATCCAAGAATTTCATTCAAACAAGAAACCCAGAGAGGCCTGTTTCAGTTTTGTGATATGTTGCAGAGCCTAAGGTTTGAAAACACAAGGGCCCCATTCTGCGCCCGCATCCTCGTGTCATTGTTTTTGTCTCTGCTCATGCTTGTGTCTCTGCGCGCAACAAAGGAGGCTCTATTAGGGTAATGAAAGGTAAACAGTGGGTCGTAAACAGAAAGCACCATTATTACAGCCTTATGTGATGTGTGATGATCAGCAACATAAGCGGATATTCTTTTCTTATTTGTGTATTTATGCGCTACATATGACGAGCACTTGGATGGGCGAGTATAAGAGATTCTTGAGCAATTGAACAACGCTGCCCCAAACTGACTGTATCCCTCCCATGTCACTGAGCTGCCCGAAACCAATTACGCATTGTTTTCACAAGGCTACTGGCCGTAGTCGGCAATGGCACGGAGGGATTCTATCCAATTCCGCGGTGGTCACTCTTACGCCACAAGCAGCACATTTAGCGAATGCGCCAACCCAGCATCCTTATATATTTTTTATTGAAATTTTTAATTCATTAATAGATGTAATTATTTATTTTTACACCTGAAACAGCCCAAGCTTTGTCTGCATCATTTTTCTTCCTTAAAGCAGTTGGATAGTTTTCAGAGGTATTTGATTGCCAAACATCTTTACCTCCAATATTCAAGTTCAGTCGCATTCAGAAGCGACCTGAAGCAATTAATTTCTCCATAAATATTCTAGACACAGACTTTGAATTTTCAGTTGTGACTTTAATACATTCTTTAATTCTAAATTGGATACTGAGTTGTACATTTTGATAAAGGTGGGATTAATGTCTGCAATTGACTTGCATTTAGATTTAAATTGAATACATTTATTTTGACTGTTGGATAATTCAGGGTTGATGCATTTGTATTCAGTATTCACGGTGCCAGACCCTAAGCAAAGGTGTCAACTGTTAAAACTGCTGGATTCAGAAATTGCGCCTATTTCCAGTTAACTTCACTTTCCTGACAGTTTCCTTTAAAAAAAAAAAAAAACTGATCTCTATGGGATGTCATTGACATTTACTGTCATTGTAGCCATGTTCTGAAGCAAGGGTAAACCGCATTTGGCGCACTGGTTTAAGAGCGTTGATTTCTGATCTGGACCATAAATATCTTGCCTGAGGGTGGCATTCTGCCCATCGTCCACTTTTTCCCCTCCCTTCCTGAGCCGGGTTTGTCATTTTCTCAGGATGAGAGCTGGCTCAAGACAGCACTTTCCACAAGAGTAACTGTGTAGAATTTGGCAGCGCAGCAGGAGAAACAGAGAGCATAGATCGTCATTTAATGGTTTGATTCTTGATTGGTTAAATTGCTGCAGAAATGATCACAAAATTCCCTCAAAGTGCAGATCATTTGAGATCAAAGATCTCTTGCTTAAGGTAGCCAATAAATCTCTGAATGTCAATAATAATGATACCCTCCTCTTTGCATGATAATTGTAATTGTAATAATAATTAATATAATTTAAATACTTCTAGCAGTGGAAGAGCAGTAGGTCAGGAATTAGCCATGTTTAAAATATAGGTAAATAAAAACAGGACCCTGCCATTTTCTCAAAGTGCTTCTTCTGAATCACTTAGGTTAAGTATCTAGCCAAATAAATTGCTAGCTATTGATTGTAAATTGAAGAAATGTACTTAAATTTCTTTCAGAAAGGGTATGTGCTAAAGACATTTCCATTGAAATACTTAGAATTTCAATCATAAAATACTGAGTACTTTATCTTTTTGTCTTTTTTTTTTTTTTTTTTAGTTATTAATGGATTTTACATGAATACTGCATCAGTTTATGAACGTCTTCAATGGTAAGATCAGAGCACTCTCTCTGAAGATGGTGCAAACCTTTTAATGCTCTTATAAAAATCCATTCTATTAAAACACAAACTGAAGTAATGCTTAAATCCCACACTCTGAAATAAAAATTAATTTCACCATATCTAGTGACAAATTAAAAACTCTTCTTAAAACTATCCATATTCTTTTTTATATCCACATACAATGACTCAGTTCTGCAGGCATAAAAAATCTTTATAATCAGATCAGCTGTTTCTGACCTCTTTATCACTAAAATATATATTTATTGTCTTCTTCATAGATTCAGCTAATCTTGCTGATACAAGAGCAGCACTATATGAAAGCCTTACATCAGTCAAACCTGTAAAAAAAAAAAAAAAAAAATTGTGCAACCCCTCAATCCAGTACAAAACTTTATTTTTTAAATGCCATTGGAAAAACACCTCTTCAGGTAATAAGAATTTCCCCAAATGTCAACCTCATAAACGAAGATTTGCCTGAATAATGGCATCCCTTGCACTCTTTTTGGAAGTGGAGTCATTTCAATGTGTTGTTACTCACAGAGCAAATTTGCTCTGACACTGGTTTGCTGGTGAAAAATGGTGAGCACGTGTAAAAGATATCCGCATGAATGTGACACGAGGAAAAGTTCGTAGAATAGGGAGGATGCAAAGGCAGCACTGAGAGAATGATTGGAAAGGCCTTTTCTAAGAACCGCAGTCCAAAACTCTCTGGTAATGATGAACAGAGAGCATCCAAGTGGCCGGTTTCAAGCTCTCATTCATTGGAGATGCTCGACTGTCTCAGACAGCTTAAGAGCGAGGCTTGTAATATATGAGGCACGAAATACTGAAGCTTGCTCCTGCCATTTGGCACAGTGTCGCTTTTGCCGTGAATAGCTGCAAACACACCGAACATCCTGTGACACCTTACTTTCTCTTAAAAAAAAGTGTCTATCTGTTCAGATATGTCAAGAGAATTTCATGCAGTCCCACCAAATACATTAGTAGCCTAAGGGGGCAAAGGTTGCTATCTCAACAATCACAGCCAGTTGATCATCAGTCTGGGAAAAAATTTTTTTGTCTCCCTCTCATAAAATATGATACCTACAATGCACAGAGTTATGCATGGAGTAGAGATAAAAAGGCAGTGTCACAGGCCTTTAAAGAATGGGATGCTTCTCACTTCCTTTCTGTTGTATGGTGTTCATGCATCAGCCTACGGAACTACTGTAAAAGCCAGCCAGCCCAAAGCTCAATTCTTTTTCTATTTTTATTTAACCAGTTGATGCTCACTGGTCACTGCTCACTCCTCTTATTATTGTGGTATTATTGCTACTTCCTTGATATGTGTAAAAGATATCTGAGGCAGCACAAGTTTAAGTATTTTTTATTTTATTTTTTGAACCATCGTAGCATAGCATTCCTTAAAGAATCACGTCTGATTATTTGTTTTTTGCAAATAGAATATGCATTTGGTCATGTATCATCTTAACTGCGGAGTTTAATGCGTAACTGTATTACAGTGTGACCTCAAATCCAAGTTTTCATGCAGCTCGTGTGGGTGACAACTGAGACACTTCATCTCCATAAAGTGGAAATTTTATTTCATGCTGCCTTGTCTCATAGACACGACTCCATTCTATTGTTGCCAATTTAAAGTTGACTCTTGCAAATATTATTTCAGTGTTATGAAGTTTATCCCTCGATGAATCTTTTTTTTTTTTTTTGCATGGATTACACCTGTTATTGGAGTTTGTATCTTGGAAAGCTAATATGACTTTGCAGTAAATTACTCACTATCATCTCATGCACACACACATGCTCGTGTCACATGTTATGAAGCTGAGGAGTTTTTGGAACAAAATTGGCCTTTATGGACGAGAATGTGCATATGGAAGTGTATGGAAATGAGACCCTGTGCTTACAGTGAATGAGCAGGTTTGCTAAAGGAAAAAGACAGGATCCTTCGCTCAGTTCATTTCTATAACTTTTAATGAGGAAGTTTATTCTGAAGGTTAAATTGTCCCCTGTAGCTGACTATGACAGAGCTGCAGTTGTTTTGCTACAAAACCTTTACTTCTGGAAATAAGACAAACTTGCATTAAGCATGTTTATTTCATCCATTAATCCATAATCAGTTGATTAGCACTGAATATGGCTACACTTTGGCTGATGCAGTTATGCAGTGAATTAAAAACTCCCTAGCCCAAGCCCCCTAGTGATCTGTGCAGTGTTGTCCAAGATAATCATCAATTATTGTGTCGCCTGCAAAGCATAGCGGCACATAGGGATCACTTTGTCCGGCGTCTGTCTGTCCGTCTGTCTGTCTGTCCGGTAGTCAAACTTTCAGTTGGTAGTCACACTTTCACATAAGCTTCGCAGGCGACACGTGTTCGCCTGAACACTCTAGTTTTGAAGTAGTGATTAGACAGTCAACTTGGGCAGATTGTTCCTTCTTTTCTGCCGGAAGGAGCAAAACTAGTAGGAGGCAAAAATTGCACACTGACACGGGCCCTTTAGTACTCTTGCTGCTCCATAAGTAAAAGCAGTTTTTCAGCTCAAATTTTTAAATTTGGCACACATGTTGACTGAAAGCCACAATTGAATTCTTCTTTCTTCTGTGAATGTTTATTACCTTGCATATCCGTCTGACATCCAGCACAAAAAAAAATTCCGTAATTGATAACTATTTGCTGATAAATTATTTCCAGCATTGTTGAAATGTTTTAAACACAAATATTTTGCAATATTTATTGAAAGTCTCTTTGAGTATAGGTTCCTGCTCCATAGAACATATGTATGTTTATTTGGGAGAAATCAAAGACCTTTTCGTCTTTCAGGGAAATAATGAATTGCTGCACTTTGAAGGGTTTTAACCAGCAAAATTTGAAGATTTTCACTGCAGACAATTTCAGCTCAGCTGAGATTCTACACTGGTTTAAGATAGGTTAAGCTAGTTTTGGATACTTCTAGTTTGTTTCGAGATTAATGAAGCTGGCCTAAGAGGTTAGGTTGATGCTGGTGGTCAGACTGATGGACTAGCTGATTCTACGGGCTGGTCAACAGCTGTTTGAACCGCTAAGTTTCAAGATCATTCCTTAAACTAACTTGACCAGTGGAGGGTGGTTTCAACTTGAATTTTCAAGAGTAATGTGAAAGGATATGTGTCAGATTTTAATGTGTGTGTGAGTGTGTGTGTGTGCGTGTGCATGTGTGTGTGTGTGTGTGCGTGTGTATGTGTATGTGAAAATTAAGTATAGATTGTATCCACATGACAAAAAGATATTTTATCTGGCAGTTCTGTTGCTCTGATCTCCTTTCCTGCTCAGTGAGTCTCACAACATATGCTGTTCACCCTGACAAGTGTGGCGAACTGAACTGTTTTGTGGAAACCGATTACCTCAAAAAAAATTCACAGCACTTAAAAACATGCAAAAAAAATAATAATAATAACTTTACCTTATTTTCTTTAAGTTCCTTCCACACAATGTAATTATGTTTGCGTACACAATTTTTTTGAGGTAATCCGTTTCCACCAAAGATTTGAGTTCACCACACTATTAGGGTGTACAGCATACTGCAGTATTCCTCATCTAAGACAACGACTAATCATCTAAGACCTGCCTTCTCAGAGACTGTTCCCACTGATCAAGAAAACAAGACCATACTGCTTCAGTAAACTATAGCTGTATACAGTACATGAATGATATAAGGGCATGTAAAGCATGTCTCTCAAGCTCAGGATATGCATTTAGTTTATACTCAATACAAATACCGGTATGCAATTATCAACCTTCCACCAGCTGATCGCCCATCTTTTATTAACTTCTGCTAAAGGAATGCATGCCATAACACAAACATAGTGTCTGCTAAGCGGTGATGAGAAAACTATCCCTCTCGCCATGGCAACCTTTCATTTTCTCACAGTTCCCTCTCAGCAGCAGCTGCACACCCCAAGAGGCAGTTCTTTTCCTCACTGCTTCCCAATAGAGGCAGAAAGTAACCATGCCTTTACAGGAGTGTCAAAATCCCTCGCAATCACTCGGCTGAGACTGACCCGACTATATTACAGAGAGAAAATCAAAGTTATAATCCCTGTGTAAGTTTAAACAAAGTAGGGTTTGATCCTGAGTCCAAAAAAGTTAGCGCAAGATGGTAAATGCTAATAGCATTCATAAGGAGTGAGTTCAAAGGACCACTCACCCTCTACTACATTGAAACCACTACAACAACAAATTTGAGGCTTTAATCGGTGAATTCAAATGTTTATTGAAATTAAACACTAATTTCAAATCTGATGGCATCAGCATACTCCTTAAATAGTTGGTATGATGACAACGTAGGACTAATAATCATATGACTAAACAAATATCAATGATTAGGCAGTGTGAAAGAAGAGATGTCAAACAGGTGAGCTAACCATGTTACAATATAAAAAGATCCTCCAAAAAAGGCTGAGTCCCTAAAGAGCCAGGATGGGTTGAGGCTCGCTAACTAGCCAACAGATGCATAAGCTTTGAGATTAACTTTCCTTAAAGATGAATTGGTGGGTTTCAGGCATGTCACCCTCTACAGTGTATAGTACAGTATAACTGAAAGGTGGAAGGAATCAGGTTGAATCTCAGTGTGTAAAGGGCAAAGTCTAAAATGACTTTCGGATGTGTGTGATCTCCAATCCTTTGGATGTCTCTGTCTTGCGACCATAGTTATCATCACGACATGGGCTCAGAAGTGATTTTGTTAACTTTGGTCAGGGAACATCATTTGCCACTGCATCTGATGTAAGTTGAAATTTTACTATGCAAAGCTGAAGCCATACATCAACACTTCCCAAAAGCGCTGCCGACTTCTCTGGGTTTATTGTCTGAGATCGACAGTATCCCAGTGGAATCATGTTTTGTGGTCCAACAAGCCAATATTTCAACTGATTTTTGGGGAAAAAAAGTGTTGAGCTCTTTGGACCAAAAACAGCAAGCATAGCCTGAGCTGTTATCAGTGGCAGGTCCAAAAGCCAAGATATTTCATGGTATCGAGGCATGTCAGAACGAATGGCAAGAGTGAACTTGCACATTTGCTGAGGTACCATCAATCTTTCAAAGTTCATCCATTTTTTTTTTGAGCATATTGCCACTATAAGTAAAATGCGTATTGCTTTTGTACACCTTTGACTACAGGCATAATCATGGTCTCTTTAGAAAGGAGATCCTCAGTGTATTGCTCTGCACTGGTCAGAATATCATTGAGTGACAACACTGGAAATGTAAGTTTTATTCCGGTGGAAAGAAAAGATTGTGTTTTGTTCTGGCTCTATGGGGTTGTGACCAAGCTTTATCAGCATAGAAAAACAATGAAACCTCATCTAGGAGCCTAACCAACAGCAGGTTCAAATGTTACGATACTGCAGCCAAAAAGTTTTTTTTTTTTTTACAAATGTTTTCTGGGTAATGTCTGTACATTTTTCAACGTACAACTTCTGAGACTCTAAATTTCGAGCTGCGGCGTTCAGTTTTGCATTGCTTTTACAAGACTGGCCTGACTGCAGTTGAAATCTCTCTCCGATTGAGAATATAGAGCACATTATGAAACACACTCTCTGACAACGAAGGCCCTGCACCATTGCACTGATTAAGACAAGCATAATGGGGGAATAGGGGAAAATTCCCCTTGCTAGCCTCAACAAACTTGTGTCTTCAGTGCCCAAACACTTAATGAGTGTGATTAAATGACACGGTTATGTTACACAGTGGGAAGCAGTCAACAGTGCCAGCTCTATTGCAGTTGTCTCATTGCATATTTCCAATAGGAAATTAATTGGCATGTAAGAACATCATATTGCGTTGCCCTATTTTTGTAGTGGAGGGTGAATAGATTTTTAAATTCAATTATTTTTTAATTTTACCTGCATTTTCCATAATATGCCAAATTTTACTGAATAGGGGTTGCAGTATGCTCCCTGTGTTCCTTGTTTGTAATATTTTAGTGTCGTGACAGAACATAAAAATAAAAACATCTGTTAATGGTAACCTTTAACAGGAAGTGTGAGCTAAAAATGCTTTTGTTACGCCCTCTTTGAAACTTGAGGCACACCCCATGGCATGGCAACCTCCTCCTTTCTGCCTTCTCAGTCCATCTCTGTCTCTTCAATGAATAAAGTGAAAGCATAAAAAGGTTCTTTTATTATTCCTTTTAAATTTTTTAATCTTTCAAGAATTTTCCACGCCAGCCATAATCATGCTGCCTGTTGTTTTATAGCATTTTTCTCAGCAGCCCGGTGAAATGCACTGATGAGCCAAAACATTATGATCACCTGCTTGTTGTGCTGTTCATTCTCGGCATGCAGCCAAAAGAGCTCTGCCAAACTGGCATCCATATAAACGCCCAAACCCAGGGTTTTCTCAGCAGAACATTACACTGAGCATCAAACTCCCTCCACCAGCTTGTCTTCCTCCCACAATGCATTTGGGTGCCATCTTTTCCCCCAGTTAAATGATGCTCATGTACCAGTTTGATGTACTAAATGTAAAAAGAAACAAGACTCAACAAACCAGGCAACGCTCTTTTATTGCTTGAAGATACAGTTCCAACGCTCACGTGCACTCATAGACTGGCAGTGGGCCGGGTTTAGCCTGGATACCAGACTGGTCTGCATTTTTGTTGTTTCGTAAGCAGCAGGATGCAATGTGTACTTGGTGTTGTAACTCATCTCTCCCCAAGCTATCATTAATAACTTCTGTGACTTCTACCACAAAAGTTTCTCTGTTGGTTCAGACCATACTGACCAGCCTTTGTTACCCTCGGCTGTCATTATGGAAGTATCTCCAAGGTTCCCAAATTAAATTAAAGCTGCTTTGCAGCGATATCGGGGCCGGGCAAATTTAGGCAATTCTGAGCAACAAGAGGCAAAAAATGGAGGATAACAAGAAAGGTGGGATTACATCGTACATTTTGCATTGGTTGACATTTTGGTGAAAGTTGCAAAACTGTAGCACGTAGGGTTGGTTTGGTAGAAATTTTTCAAGTTTTTAAATATAAACGCTTATTGAGGAAAACAAATAAATAGGCAAACAACAAGAACATCAACATTATAAGATAATTTCTACTGTAGCTGAAACTTGAACTTGCAGCCTCTGGTCCCAAGGTCCAATTTCTAACTCAATGAGCTAATTGGATGGATGAAAAACATGTGTTGGCTTTATTAACCAATTCAGCCTGGCAGCAGTTGCCAAGGAAGATTTCAAAAATTGTAAAAATGTAAAAATTTCTGTTATCAAGACAAAAATCTGATAATGCATAAATTACAGCTCGACAGAATAGAAATGTTGGTGATTTGTTTTAACAATAAGTGTATTGCTTCATAATAGAAAATCTAATGTTTAAAAATGCCATTCTTACATTGACTCCAATTGCTCCATGATGGCAAAATTAAAAGTCGTTTCAAAATTCAGTTTTTGAGAAAAAATTCTGATATTTGGCAAACTTCATTGACCATGACTCTAAAATATTATCCATTTTTTTCAGGAAGATTGAAAATGTATTTATCAAGAATTGGCTGGTATATGTTTACAGTACTGTTTACAGTCAAACATTTTCATGCACTGAAGGCTCAATTTTTCAAATATTGAAACGTCGGGTGGTATTTTTGTGGAGGAGGATCTGAAGATTCAGTGCAGCAAATTTGGTGAAAGTTGAGCAAAAATGGTGGGGCAATAACAGTTTTATAAGTTTTACAGTTTTTGAAAAAAAAAAAAAACAGATTGATAGACTTTATAATTTCTCTAGTGTTTGGACAAAAGTTTCTTAAGTATTGGGGCTACACTTTGGTGAAAGTTGCAAATCTGCAGTACATATGGTTGCTTTGTTGTGAATTTTCACATTTTTGAATTTTAGAGGCTTGCTGTAACGCCACCATCAGGACTATTGGCCTGTTTTTGCAGCTGAGGCAATCTGGCATGAGACTGGATCTTTGTGGAAAGTTTGGTGATTTTTCATACATGGGAGGTAGGATTTCCTAAGAAGAAGTAGAATAAGAAGAATACTGGCGGAAACAATAGGTTCCTGGCAGCTTTCATTGCCAGGCCCCTAAATACTCAGAAGCAGCTTAATCCTTTGGTTATCCATTATTGTATTGTCATTGACAACTGGCATGATTCATAAACTGAGATAGCACACACATGAGGTGCTTAAGTTTCACACAATTAATTTGCATTAAGTAAGAATATTTCACGCTACTCTTATTTGCTATGATTTTGTTTTTTTTTTTTTTCCCGGCGGATGTCATCCTGGAATAGGGTAGTGCTAAATAAAGTATGCAAATGTGATATCCTGAGTCAGTTCAACCTGAAACTAAGACTACCCTACTACTAGTCTACTGTTACGACCATTGAATAGGTGATTCTATGGTTATTACTAGCAGTACGACCAGTGGCAGCTGAGGTGACACTTTCTTTAACTGTTAGCTAAGTGCAATATAAATATGTGGTGCCAGGGACCGTCCTGCTCAAGAGAGATGTTTTAAAGAATTTTCATTTCTTTCAGGACCTTGGTCTTGACCTAAATAGTTTCCAAACTTAATCAGGTGATCCTTATACCATTGCACAGCTTTCCTGAAAATTTTGTGTAATTTGATTGAACCGTTTTTGTGAGCAAGCAAATTGATACCACCAAAAACAATGAACCTCCCCCTTTTTAAATAAAAATCCATTGTTGTTGCAACAATTATTATTGATTGCTGTGACTGGTGCTCAATAATTTCATTCCACCCCCCCAACCCCCTTTTTTTTTTAAATCATTATTATGTTTCCCAAACTGACAGACAGTCAACCTTCCTCCAGCAAGCCTTGGCTCAATAGTTTCCTACAAGCTAATCGTAAAAGAGAGGCATGGAAAATCTATCTGAGCCACTAATCATGTGGTCATGCAGATTATAGCCTGTGATATTCAACTAAAATAAGCAGACCGACCAAAGAAGTGTGTAATAATATCCAGTTCAAATGAGCAAAGCAAATAATTCTGCAGTGGATTGAAACCGGGAGAGGGCTGAGATGGAGTTGCCTGTAGGTTTTGAGGAATGCTACTACAACTACTACTACTGCTACTAGTAATAATTACTACCACAACTACAACTACTACGGTCAGTATTACTCCGTCAACACCTAATAAGACTACTGCCCAACTATCAACATTACGAACTATCAATATTATTGTTCATATGATAATAATTAATATTAATGATGAAAAACCACATGAATATTAATAATAATAACTAGAAACAAGTGGTGCCAGGCACAACAAACCCCGCCCCTCGCACATACTTTCACCTACTTGTACAAAATTCAATAGGGATCTATTCTGGGTCAGTGGCAATCCCTATACCGAATTTGGGAAGAATCTGGCCATTAGTTTTGCCGCTATATTGTTAACAAACACACAAACATACCGAACCGAAAACAATAACCCTTCCCTCAGCCTTCGGGTGGGGCATCAGAAATGCAGATGATTTTTATCTTCTGTCTTTATATTTTAGCTCCATTTTGAAAAGTGAACTGTATTTGGACATTTGCAGTAGCCTAATTGAAGAGCTCATTTTTCGCTCTGTGGTCTCAGGCCCCTCCGAATGAGCATAAGAGGCATGAAACCAGCTTTTCCCGGCGGCTTTCCAATGTGCAGGGGAAAACTGTAAATTAGTGACATGAAACAGACTGTCCCACTGTGGATTGAGGGCCAGCTAAGCAAATTAAAGTCAATGGTTTGTGGAGACATGTTAAGAGGAAACTGTACTTTCACAAACTGCAGCGTCGTACCTCCTTTAATATACAAATTGACTGAAAAATGATGAAATGAAATTGAGATGTAGGAAAACTTAGAATTTGAATGTTAGAGGAAATGTGAAGTAAATTAGAATATATAGTCCCTCACAGCTCAAGCGACACCAGCCAGACATCAGTTGGATCTGCGTGCACCCGCTCCAGACGACTTTAGACCGGAGTCAGTACACATCCGGCCTGCAGTCATTTCCCATGTGGGTCAGTGAGAGACTAATTTTCAAAGCAATAATGCCTAAAGGATAAAAAAAAAAAAACTTGATTCAACAAAAATAATTTAAAAAGTGAAAAATAGGCTTTACACTGATTGCACAATCTTTCCATTCATCACTGGCCCTCTGCAGTATATAGGGGAGCAGGTTATAATGACTGTGGTTCTTAATACATTCCTCTTTTCCAGCATGCGCTCATCTTAAGCCCAAAGTGGGCTGCAAAGCGGAAGGCAAACAGCTGTTGCTTGTACAGAGCAGGATGCAGGTCTGATATATGGCTTTGGGGCTATTTCTGTTTGGAGGGGCCCAGTCAGGGGGGTGGGGGATGCTTGCAAGCCAGTAAGGCCTGTCAACGTGCGTGTGCATGTGTGTGTGCGTCGGTGAGGGGGCTGTATGCCATATCCTGAAAAGCTCTTCCGCAGCAATTATTATCTTACAGGGCGCACTGACATTGCATGACCACTGCTAGAGAACTCTGTGAGCTCGAGGGAGTGTCCTTTAATGAATCTTTTCTTTTTGGCCCCGTGTTGTGTAACAAAACAATAGAAACTGAGCTCGGACAGTGAACCTTTCCACACGGGTCACAACAGCGTCCTGGACTGGAAATCCAGATTGTGAAAGGGTCAAAGGCCTGCAGTCAAAGTAAGTTCCGTTTCCCCCTCTCCAGTTTCATGCAGTCAAAGGTGAGGGCATGTGCATATCGCATCTGTTTTCTCATATTAGCGCCGCGGAATGGTGTTCAGTAAATCCCCTGCATTTATTTTTTTTACATAGGTCGCCTCAACGTATCACAACTGTACGTGGAGGCTTCCCAGCACCTGCACGTACTTTTCCTATCGAGCAGAATCTCTTAAAGAAGCATTCATTGTTCAGGAAGTCCATTTTATATACAGTATGTGGGGCAGAACAGCTTTTTTCCATTCACAGCTCTGTCAGCAGGAGAAGGAAACAAACGGCTCGGCAAGGAGATGCCATTTACCTGAGGAGTTCAGGGTCACTAATAGTCTGTGTGTGGGAGGAGAAACAGCCGGAACTGTGTCCTTTTTTTTCATTCATGGCCAATTTATTGAGTGATGGAGAGAGAGAGAGTGAGAGAGAGAGAGAGCGAGAGAGAGAATGTGTCTGTGCGTTTGAGAGAGAAAGAGTGAGCGAAAAAAGATCCAAGTTCTATCTACCAGGCTTTGACATGACAAATGTCATTGTGCCATTCCCGAGAAACAGATTGTATTGAGTTTGAAAATGGGAACGCGAAACAGATACGGAGAGCATGAGATAAAGACACCAAAGAAACTGACTGAAGCTATTTTTTTATGTGCGCAGTAAAGCATCACAAAACAAACAAGCTTTTCGTTTCGCCAGAATCTGTGTAAGCCGGTGTTGCAGTTGTGCAACACCGATGATATAAAGGCTGTTCATGTTTGTCATCACACTATTATAAACTGACTGAATTTCACTGTTAAATTAATGCATTGTTTCCTGGTCATGCATCCAGGTGCATTACAAGAGTTACCATGTGACAAAACTACATGAAGAAATAGTATATAATGTAAGTGATTGAGCCTCAGATTTGGGACATTTATTGCAACGGAAAAAAAAAAAGAAAGAAAGAAAGAGAAAAAACAGGGAAATTTTAAGACATTAATTATGCTACACCAGACTCCCATTCCCCTTTAAGCTGATATCTGTAACAAAATCCCTGAGCCATAAATGAGATACAAATACCTGGGGAAATGTGCACTAAATTTATAATCTTTAATCAAGGGTAATCTTTTGAACCCAGTCCAATAGTAAATTAAGTAATGTGGCTGTGATACAATCATTCTTTGGTGTTGCATGGTTGCCTTTTATGAAATACTTCTGTCAGCGATAAGCATAGGATTATGTGGTGATTATCTGTGGTATACATCTAGGATTGCAACATCAAAAACATCAACTCAAAGTATAATTTTGATTGTTATACATGAACAACGAAAGGAAAGAAACTGGGCCATGATGCACACGTGCGCACAAACGGGCACATATATGTACGGTACATAAATCTGAACTGAAACTATTTAACTTGGGGGTTTGAAATTTTGAAGTGAATACCCAGAGCAGAATAGACAGGAAAGTGTGACAAACTGTCAAGCTGGCACCATCACATGCGTTTTTCCTCTCTCTTGTCTGAGTATGTATGTATGCAACTGTTAAAAAGACCACGGGTTTTATTTGCATCAGCTAGCACCGTGCATTGCATCTGATTTCCGCAATTGCACTGGCAAACATAATAGTCAGGTTCTGAATAATGGAACATTTAGAAGACTGAAGTTCCATGCATAACCCTTTTTCTATTAGACTTCAAATTGACCAAGTTCAAGTGCTGTGCACTCAGTCAGCATTTTCCTTTCTGATGCCATTAGCTATAGGCTACCATTGAGTTAGCTATCGCAAAAAAAGGAATATACTATTAGAGATCTCATGTCAGTTCTTAAATCAATCAACTGCTAGAATGACAGGACATGTTGAATGCCTTGGTTGCGTCATCCATGTTTGGCTTTTGGATGTGCAAATAGTACATATGATTCAATAGTGAGAGAGTTTTAAGTCCATCAAACTGATGTTACACGACATTCTAGTGACATGATCTGTTATACTGAAAAACATGGTTGAACGACTTGGGCTGCATTGGTCATAAACCTAACCTTAATTTACTGGTATGCTGTCAGCATTTTTGCCTCATTTCTACGGAGCGAAGCAGTAGTTAAAATATCATATCAGTACTATGACAAAATGGAATGAACTAATACCCAAAGCTATCCTCACTGTGTGCGTGTGCATTGTGAATGACAACAGCACCAGTCCTCAGAGTCTTGCAGGAAGGAAAGGGACCATGCCAAAGAAATTAAGAAAGGTGAGGAAATATTATGTTCAAGGACTTACAAATAAAGTACCCTTCTTTAGATTGAAATAAACCAGAAAAAAAAACAGAACAAACAAGTAGCCTATGAGACATTTCTTAACCGGTGATAAGCAATAGCAGTCAGCTCATAAAGGCATGATTCCGGTTCCTTGCAACAATGAGTGCAATGGTTGCCGTATATTTTGGGACATGGCGTAATATAGTGTGCTCAATGGCCTTAAGAGAATATTTGCCACCTCCATCGGAGAGCTGGGCACAATTGACATCTTTCATGAAGCTGAAAACAGGCAAGATGGTGATGTAAGATTGCTTGCTATGGTCATATTGCTTATGATTCGCCTAACTCAGTGGAGAAACTTGCTAGAAATTAATTGGTCAGTTTCAAAACTCCTGGTGATACTCTTTCTGACACGTCACGTCACTCTTTTTGTTCCGTCAGTGTAATTGATTGCAGTCCTGATGTGGTTCAGCTTCGAGTCATTTTACATACATTTGCTCACTGGAATCAACGGCGAGTGGCTGAGCAAATTCGACCACTTTGCCTGATGTGTTAAACATATTGTTACATTTCTTGTTGTTCAGAACTATTAGCTACAGTTTGCTGTTAGTAAAATCAACAGACCTTTCAAGAATAAATCGGGTGACTTTTTCAGATTAGATTATAGAATTTTAGGGCACCCTGGTGGCTCATCGGTCTAAGCGCACGTACCATAATGGCTGTGGCCTTCCTGCAGTGTCCTGGGTTCGATTCCAGCTCAAGTCATTTGCTGCATATCTTCCCCCATTCCTCTCCCCAACCTTCCTGTCTCTCTATGCTGCATAACTGTCAAATAAGGGAAAAATAATCTTTAAAAAAATCATGGAATTTTAAAGGAAAACTCACACACAAGAAGCTAACAGGAGAGCGCTCGTTACAGTATTCCTACGTACTGATAGAATGTGTTGAAGCTTGTATTGGTGGCTTTGCGGGGAGTTTAGCACACCTCAGTGCTGAAGAACTGGTGCTGATTTCTTAGGCTAGGTGAGGGGGTCATAGGTGACCCTGATAAGGAAGGTGAGGGTGGCAAGAGGGATTCTCTGCTGGTCCGCTTATGACTTTATTCACCTCTACAGGTGCTTACAGGTGTCAAGTCAATTTGCCACAGCAGATGCTGAACAGCCAGACGATGCAGTACATCCCACACATGCCAACTCTACAGCTTCCGCGGCATTTCATTCTGCAAAGAAACGCCCCAAAAGCGGTAGTCTACTGCCAGAAGCGGTAGATTTGGCATTTATGGCATCCTGTGAAGTTACTGGTCAAGATACAATTCTCTGTTTTACCTAAAAGATCACGTTCAAGAGTCAGTTGTTCAATTTGTTGGACTGGTATAGTCATGCATGAAAACACCCCACCAGGCCTTTTCCATTTGAGCTTGGACAGGCCAAAATTAGGATGACGCAAATTCAGCGGTTTGCCATAATTTGAATGGCACTTGAAAATCCCTTCTGGGGTTATTTATTTATTTTTCTGCTAATTTTGTATCCCATTTTCCATCAGGAATGACTGTAAAATTCTAAGTCTGTCAAGTTGTTCTCATTGGGAGAAATAGAGCTTTCAATAATCAACAAGGTGTGACTTGTCTTTTCTACCACAACCATGTTTCATATTAAACTGATATCTGCAAAAGACTTCTTATTTCTCTTTGAAGCATTAATTGTTCTGTAATTTGTTAGGAATTTTCACAGAACTATAAAAGCAATTTGGAGATTGTTTGAAGATTACTGAATCTTTGGGCTCATGTTATTTTGTTCCATCTTTCAAGAGTGTGGAATTACTAAATCTCATTTTGCTATGTCCTTTTAATTATGTATTTCTGTAAAAAGCTGAATTCACCAAGATTAAAAAATTACTTGGCTGTAGATAAAGCTCCTTTTATATTCTTGCAATGAAAAATTGGAAGGAAATACCTAGTGAATGATTTTCACAGAGTGCTGTCTTGTTCTATTTCCATTTTATTTAGAACTTCGACTAATTTTTGGGTTCATAGTTGAATCCACTTTTACATACGTAAAATTGCATCATTATTCTTGGACTCTCATACAGTGGATTTTATGCCTTAGTTTTATACTCATTAGTACTCATTCAAGACTGATGATGACTGTTTATAAGACTGTACTCAATTAAATCATCACAAACTTATTTAATTCTTGACTACTGTGATTCAAAAACATTCAAAACCAAGTGAATGATGACCAGTTCTTAACATCAGTCATTACTATATATATTTATTGATAAAAATTAATTTATGTATTTATCCTTTTTTTGTAAAATGATTTAAAAAATATATATGTATATATGATTCCAAGACAAAAGTGGATGTGTCCAAGTATTGAACTGGTAATGTAACTTATCTGCCTTTGAAATTATGTTGAGGGTGCGAGGGCCTTCCATTCCCATGATTCAGCTAAATCTTAAACCCCCCACCTTTCCCTCTTTTTCATGTCTCCCCTATGGACAGAGCTAAGAGTAAATAAAGGGAGAATGAAAATATTCATAAACTGTGGGGAAAAAAATAGGAAAGAGCCATTTTAAAAGTTGCACTTCCTTTCTCTCTCTCTCTCTCTCTCTCTCTCTGCTTTTGTGATCGCCAGAAATTCTGTTGTTCCGTCAATCTGTTGCTCCTTTAAATGCCACCAAAGGCTTTTTCCACCTATCCAATATTGAACCTAATAAATAGCTGTTTGTGGAGGAACTGTAATGGAGCTTATCTAAGCATCCAGTGGATCAGATGCATAAATCTATCCTGTGAGATTGGGCAGTCTACAGCAAGTACAGCATGCACTCATGCCTAATGCCTTGTTTCCACTACGACCACGAATCCCACAAATTGATAAACTTTCAGATTCGTGAGGAATCGTGGAATTTTGCTAATTTTATGGTCCAATTTGTGACGCTATACGAAGCATTAACAATGCAGGTATGATAGAGTTATGGATATTTGTGGGATTTGGCTCGAATTGCACTAATATTGTCAAGAATTGAGCAAGAATTATGAGAATCCATTACGAATACTGTGTGAATATAAGGAATCAGTTAGGAATATTGTATTCATGTGATTGGTGACACATTCGAAGCTGATTCGTGGTCAAGCTAAGAACTCACAAATTGCCGAATGAGTTAAGAATACGCAGGAATGCCTAAGAACCAATTACGAATCAGTTACGGATTATAATGCTGGGTTTACACATTTCTCTTGCACGAATGCCATGAATCTAAATTCGTGACCGAGGATCACGAACTTGAATTGAATTTGATGATTCTGGGCAGAGGCTTCACGCGTCATTCAATTCAGTTCTTGACGGCTTTCGTATCGATTCGTAACGACGCGTGATAGGATTGGCTCAAAGAATGGCAAGAATACACAATGAATGCTGTCATATTACCAATCATTGCTAATCACCATGAATCGACACGCTCAGTTGCGAACTCCACGAATCGAGGGTGATTTGTGACATTCGTGGAAGATTTTTTGGCAGCCAAAAACATGCTCCACGAATATCACGAATGTCACGTACCAACACACGCTGTTAAGAACCCTATTCAGATGCGTTCAGTCACGTTACGAGTGTCACGAATGTGCCACGAATGACGGGAAAATGATATTCGTAACGCATCTTGCCTATGTGTAAACCCTGCTTAAAACCCAGAGCAGCCTTCAAGAAATACTCTAAATACATGAAGATGTGAGGGGAGGCTGAGACACTTTGCAGTATACAGCACATGTCATTTGTCCAATTATGGGAAGACAGATTTTGTGGGCCATGTAATGAAGTAATGCCATCTCAGGAAATTGTATCTCACAATAGGATGCTAATGGATCCACTAAGTAAAATGCAATTATTCTGCAAAAAATACTGTTTCTTGAAAACTTTGCATAAATTTGTGGAATTGTGCTGAGTCAGGAAAAATCTTTAAAGTGCAGAATGGCAGGATGAATCTGGCTCTGCCCCACTTCCTGTCTTAAGGCAGATCTACATTTATTTACCTGTTTGTTTTAGTTGCCTAATTGTATATGACCCCCCAAAATTAGGGGAATTTCATGTTAAAAGCAGTTACTTTCCATTATAATCCAAAATTTGACAGAAATATTCACGTGTCATGAAGGATAAAAGACCCTTGAATTAAATGTGTTTATTTCTTATATTGCAAGCAATTTCAGGAGACAACACTTGTTTTACGGGTCATATCAGATACAGCGAAAATCAGTACGCTCCAAATTAGGTTGCGGAGAACAGGTGTTTAGAGTTTATTATTTATTTTTTTTTTCCAAAGTAATTGGCTTGAACTTCATAGTATAAACATGACACTAAACAGGTTTGACTGTCATTTGTTTGCCTAATAAATTGTTTTCATGACAATATCTCCACTTTTTTAACGAATTAGGAACCTATTGTGCATTTATTCTCCTGCCTAATATGAAGTTATTTCTAATATATCACAAGGTGGATTTGAAATTTTATTTGTGTCGTTGCCTGTTAATATATGCACATAGTTTAACTAATTACAAAGATGAACAGCCCCTTAATTTCCTCCTATTTCAATTGTGGTTGGAACGAAACCCAGCAGACACAGGATTTTGCGTGATGAAGGCTTGTAGGTGCTAATCGGCCTGCAGCCAGAGGGGGATGCCAATTTGAATTCTTTGCGTGTGGGACAAGAACCTTGACGATTGTCTGCACCAAAAGGGGACGAACTAACCTTATGTATTTGTGCATTGAATTTCTTGAGATGAATGGAAGGTTTGTTTGTGAGGGATTGAATGAATCCCATGGTATGGAAAGAATCAAATAGCCACTGCAGCTGAAAAATTTGACTGTTGGATTTATCACATGCACTTCGACTTTTAAAAAAAAATTCTAATCTTCTATTTGTATGAATTCTCTTAAACATGTTAATTGGCGCTTTTGAATATATTCTTTTGAAAAATACTATTATTGAGTACATTGGCTCGGGATAGAACGTATTATTTGGAGTAAATAATCCATCTTTGACTGTTCCAATTTGGCACAGGACGGAGAGCAGCGAATATGCGTCTCCTGGAGCCAATCAGATATGACCGGATACGATACATCCTCTCAGACAACAACAGGTTTCCATTCAGATCCACATGACGCCATTTACTGCATGAACCCGAACTCCCTCGGAAAGAAGGAAAACGAGTTTATAAACTCTGGGCAAGCGCCGGAGTTCATGAAGCAACTACTCTATGCTTACGTCAGAAGCGTTTCATGAAAAGTATCCAGCTGTCACACCAATGATTCTGTGGAATTCAGCGACATTAGCGATGGTTTATATTGACATTTAGAATCGCGTTTGAGGCAATTATTTACCGTTTGTTCTTACTTCACTGCATGAAGTAGCCAAGTACAATTAGAGGGTTAATTCGGAGAGTGATGTTGGGAAGCCAACTTAGGCTTTCTCTATTGCTGAAAAGTTGGATTTGCTCCCGGACTGGAACAATTTTTTTTTCTATTCTGGGACATTGTGGATGAGTATGTTCCTAAAGGATTCCATGAATAAAGTTTCAGAACTGGATTTCCTTCCGACTGAAGTCAACAATAAGCATAACAGTGGTGCGAGCCAGGTGAGTTTTTCGCTGTAACAATGTGAAGTCAATAGAGAGAGGGGGGAAATGCACGATAAGTGCTTCTTCATAAATAAACTGACTGTTGTCGAAAAACTGCATGGTAACATGAATTCCTCAGGTCCGAAGCCTGATTTTTCCTGGTTCTCTTCACTTCGCCGTGCTGATGGTTTTCGCTTTTATTAAGAGTGGATAGGCTAATAATGATAATATAAACAACAACAATAATAATATTAATAATAAAGCTATGCATCTATTTCTGATTTTCAGATCTAATTCACGCAGAATGCTGAAACATTCTCATTATTTTGTGTTTTCATCATAATGAAAGTCCTTTTTTGAAATTGTTCATGATTGTGTGGAATGAAGTCAGTATGATCGTAAGTACTGTCATTTGTGTGCCTTTACATGAGATAATGAGTTTTCCCGCCATTGGAATAATAAATCAATCAATCAATCAATAAATAAATAAAATGTGAAGGTGGGCTGTTCTTCAAAATGATGATGTCTCTATTTTTTGGTGTTGTGGTAGCCTTAAAACCTGCAGAGACTCGTTGGTCATAAACCACACTCTAGTGAATACTGATGTGAACTAGTTTTTAGATAGTGTTGGTACCCTAGCATATACCTGTTTACATGATAGCCGAAGCCATAGACTGCTTTCCCTTGGAATTTAAAGAAACATTTTATTTTTTGTGAGGGATACTGTATGCCCTATTTGCTTCCTTCTTACATGCAGCAGGCCTGCTATATGAAGGGCCCAATTGAACAACTTACTGCACCATGGAATCAAGTCAGGTGAGCTGTTGGTAACCAGAAAGGCCAGTAAAAAGTCCTTGCTATATGTAAAACCGCTCTGTTTAGCCAGTAATTAGGAAATTACCATTATATTTGGTTTCATGCTGGGATTTGAAGTTACTATACTGCCTTAAAGTGGCAAATTGTATGAAACTCTGTGCAGCCTCTGGCAGATAACTGGCTTCCTAATTAAACAACCCAAAACCATGTTGGCCAATTGAAACCCTTGTAGAGAGAATTCTGTTGAGGCTATGATTACACCACTTAGCTTTCCACTGATAAATTGGCACTTAACATAATTTGGCATGTTTCTTGAAGTGCTCTCCGAAGCTCAGGCCTCGTTTGTGCAGAGGCTGTTTCAAAATTCATTAAAATTCAACAACTTCTGTCTCTAATAGATTCTGAAACAAACCTGGGTCATTTCACAGTATTTTGCATGTTGCAGAGATGGAATTAAGAAACTTCAGGAGGGCACGAATTGGAAGTTGTTTGTTAACCACTACATGAGTTTATGTCATGTTAATGTTTACTCTGATTGATGCATAATACTAGGCCTACTTTGAAATCTCCAGATTTCAATTTTAAAACTTTGGCAATCATGTTTATTGAATATTACACTTAATCCTCTTCAAAAATTTTGATCACAAATGCAGATTCAAATGGCAGTTATTTGTTTAGGTTTTTGTCACATGGTGAAACAAAATATGGAGGTGACATTATTCACTATGATGCATTAAATTCCTCTTTTCAAAGAAATGTTTGCAAATGCTTGTGTTGAAATAAAATGAAATATAACTTGAATGCTTTTTGTAGCCTTGAATACATTCTAAAGCATCAGCTTTGCGAATTGCAATTCAAAGTAGAGAAAATGTCTAATTATAGCGAGCTCTGGGTCTACTGGGCGGTTCATCCTGTTGTAGCTGGGGTTTCCTGTGCATGGATGGCCTTCAGTGGTATTAATCTTAATGGTTCCTGTGTTAGGTTCTGGCAGTCTTCCTGAGCTATAGTAGTACCCTGGCGAGGTTTTAAATACCGAGACTGTCCTCATGAATAGAAGATTTATCATTAATCGCTCTTATGGTTTCCCTCGCTGGTTATAATGGGCTTTCTCCATACTTTTAAGGCTGACAAATGTGCGTGTGTCTCGCAGGAATTCAGATGAGTTCAGTGCCTGGAAAAGGGGTCCATCTTCAGGGTAAAGATGGAGGAGGAGGGAACACAAAGCAGCAGTGGGTCTTCAGGCTCATTAGCCGTGCCTGACACTAGGGGGCAGTATGCTCGGGAACCAGGCAGCCAGCAGGCACTTGTCCTGTCCCTGGACCAGATCATCACTGTGGGGAGCAGCAATGAGTACACCGAGGGGCCTGCAGTGGCAGCAGTCAAACCTGGGAGCGCGCAGTGCAGTCTGCAGCCAGCACAGCGTCAACAAAATCTCGAGCTGGAGGGAGGTCTGGCACCACAGTTACACCTGCAGGGGTTGGCCAGCAGGGGGGAGCGTCAACATTGCCATTCACTGCCCATTTTGGCTTTTCCCACACAAATGCCAATCAGTGGGTCCTGTGGCAGCCCCTCTGTTGAGAGGAGCATAAGAAGGAGTGGCCCATGCCCGGACCATGTTGCTATGACAACCTCCAATCCAAAACCAAAGCAGGAGGAGCTAAAAAGGTTGGAGGAGGGGGAGGAGGATGATGGGGGCAGAAGCAGTCTGGGCGGAGGGCACTCGCACCTCTGTGAGTACTGCGGCTCGTGTACGTGCGAGGAGTGCACGTCGTCACTAGCGCTCCCTTCCTGTTGGACCTGCCAGCGCCGCTTCATGTGCTCCGCTCAGAACCTTCTGGAATATGCCACATGCGTGTGCTGCGTGAAGGGCCTGTTCTACCACTGCTCCAGCGATGACGAGGACGTGTGCGCCGACAGGCCTTTTTCATGCGACCCGTCGCGCCGCGGCCTCCGATGGGCTGCCATAGCAGTGGCGGCCATTTTCCTGCCGTGCCTCCTGTGCTATGCACCTGCCAAGGGTTGTTTGAGAGTGGTGCAGGACTGTCATCGCCATCTCAAAGGCCCTGGAAGGTGCAGGTGTGGACGCTCAAATGCAGTCTGCAGCAAAAACGCCACCAGACGGTCCAATTAAAATAAGTAGAAAAGACGGCTGCTGTTTGTCATGTCCAGTTCATTGCCATCGCTTATGGGGAAAGGAAGGTAGAGGAACCATGAGTGCTTCTGTATAATAGGGTGGGGTGGAATAGGTCTTCATGGAGGTCCATTTGAGCTAAGATAATATTCTCTCCTTTTGGAAGAGGAGGCAACTTTGAAAATGCCATTTTCATAGGAGAATTACGATGCATAAAATTTTACACATCAGTCTCGCGTAGCCGTTCAGTTCGAAATCATTTGGCTGGTATTTTGGAAAGGAAAAAATGAAATGACTGCAGGACTCCAAATAAGGGACCTTTGAAGATATGACACATGACTGATAATTTATAAGTTGGATACGCTTACAGCGACAAATTAACATGGCAAGTTTTCAGGGAAATGGATTCAGGAAAAAAATGGTTTGGTGAAAGAAATGTTTCTTCCAGATTTTAAAAAATATCTATAGCAAAAGTCATATTTACATTGAGTTGAATGCACTGTATAGTGAAACATTGCATACCTGATACCCCCTACCCCTTTGTAAATGAAAATTTTACATAAGCCTTTAATCTTTTTTAATCTTTCAACATATTGTTTTATGAAAATATTTATTTTCAAGTATATTGTATAAAATAAAACATATTTATTTTTCAGTAATTTTATTACCAATGTATACTTTTGAGTGTTGCTTGGGCTGATGCATGTGTTCAGTGGAAAAATACAAAATATAATTAACCATTAACATCAAAATCAGTTGCTAGTAAGTTTTTGAGTAGTGAGCTGCAAGGCTTTCATTACTGCATATGATTCTCATTTGATGCAGTGATGCGAATGCATTCTTTCTCCTGGAATTTGACAATTATAATTTTCGAAGGTGAAGGTGTGTAATATAAATGTCACCCACTGCAAATATGAACAATGCAATGAAAGCACCAAACTTGTATTTATTTAGATTTTTTTTATTTCTTGAAAAGATCACTGTGTGCTTGAGTGTGAATTAATTTGTTGAATGAAGACTGCTTTATGTCATTCGCAAACAAAAGGTTCGGAGGAATTAGAAGTGAATGAATCTGAAAATTAATCATTTCTGTGAATAAATTTGAATCACTCTAGCCTCCAAAATGATTCTAATTAACTTGGAAGTGGATAGTCACTTTTTCCATCTGTATCCTTACCTTTAAATCTGAATGTCCTGGTTATGGATGGACCACCAAAAAAAAAAAAAAAACACATTTTGGGCAGATGTTGGGGGTTGAGGAGTGCAGTACAAAAGATCACTTTCTTGCATGCTCGTCCCTCAACACCTTTTCACCAAATGTTTGTTGGAATTCATTTTTTCTAATGTTTGGAGAAGTGTTTTGACATTTGATTAATAAGAACATCATGAATTCTGGTAGTATCTTTACAGACAGGAAGAGCGAAAAATCACTTGGCGGCCTGCCTTGTGGCACTCTCAGTGGCCCTGATCTAAACCATGTTGTGTGCATCTGGAAGTTATTAAGAACCTGAATGGCTTCGCAAGCATCTTTTTTTTTGGGGGGGGGGGGGGGGGGACTCCAGTTACAAACCCACTTCATGCGGAAGCTCTTGAAGTCGACCAAAAATTTGTGTAGCAGATGTGTTGTCACACGCATTATGGCTGCCATAGAACTTTGCTTGTGCATTTGTGACAAATTCCCTTCATTGCAGTCTGTGTGAATTAAGGATATTTTCTAGAATACAGCCAGTAATTATTCTTTAAAAAGAACAGTTTTTCTATTTGTCATCCAGTCATGTTTTCCATCCAATCAAAATGAAGATTCATCTCTCCGATTATACTTTTTGCTCCAGAGCCAATGCATTAGCTTAGCAAGGGTATAGAGGGGTGCTAATTTACATTGCGACTTTAAGACAAATCAGTGGATGGAGGCACGTTTATTTAATATATGTATCTTTGTGTCAGTGCAGCAGCCATGAGCAGTAGCTTGGCTGAGGGGAAAGTGATGCGGCCCCAGATTGGTGCTCGTTTTTGAAATGTTTCTCCGATACAAGAGTGAGGGCAGGGAGCCACTAAAAGTGCTCACAAGGGCAGAACAGTTAACAGGAAGAGAGGAAGTGGTGGGTCTTTATGATACTCAGGTCTGACCACCACAGCCAAAGCAACCAAGCAGTGTTTGCAATGGCACTCATTGGGGCACTTGCTCTGCTTTCACATGCATGCTGTCTTTGGGAAGGGGGCTAAAGGCAATGGAGCAGGCTGAATATTAGCTTTGGTTTCCATAAGAATTTGATTGGAGGGCTATATACCAAGAACACAAACACATACACCCACGCACACACATGCACACACACAAGGCCCAACAATGATATGTAGTAATTGCAAGAGGTATGTGAGTCTCTCTAGATGACAGTAAATTAAATCCTTTTCTTTCTTTCAATTCTCGCCTTGCAAAAAACCTATTAAATCGGAGGTTACGAGCCTTGGTCCTGAGCAGCCATGGTGTGTGCTGGCTTTCATTGTTACTAAGCTCTAAATTGATTAATTCAAGCAGTTCACTCACCTCTCTTGGTATCTTGCGTCTGAATTGGTTGCAGGTATTTAGGTGTCAAAGAAAAAAGAAGGCACAGTTCATTCAGACGCGTGCCGCGAATACATAATGAATCTTTAAAGCGCTGGTCTAAGCTGTTCGCATTAATGACCACTGTACTATGTTGCGTATTATGGAGGAATTTTAGAGTCAACAGGCATTAGCGGTCCCCTTTCAGCCAAAGTGCATTAAATCACTGGCGCAAGCTGGACTCCACGCTAACGCTCTGTTTGAGTGATAAAAAGATGACTACAGCCAGGAAACAGCAAGCCTCTGGTCATGCACAAAGGGGGCTGCCAAAGTAAGACTAATAATAGGATTTAAAACAAATCCAACAAAGGAAGGGAACAGTTGCTCTGTCGAATAATTTAACAAGTGCGCATCTTTGTGGCAGCATTGGCTCTCTCGATTTGCTTCATGGCTCGAAGTCCATTATTTCTCCGAAAGCCACAGTCCTCTAATTCCCAGAGCCTAGAACACAAAAACAATAAAAAATAAAAGTAATTTAGCTTTTGGGGATTTTATTCAGAAAACAACCTCTGCCTCTTCTTTAACGTGATTGACATCCTTCTCGACTTTTACCAGTGTGGTGAAAAAAGTATTTATTTATTTATTTATTCATTATACAATGTAAGAACACATCAACCATACATTTTCAATGGAAGATATAGTTTTCTTTTCCCATTTATCGTACCTACTTAAGAGTCTGCCATTATTGTCGTATATCTCTACTAGGCATTGGATAAATGGCTTTCACAAACCAAAACTTGTGCATTAAAACCAAAACCTTCTCCCAAACATGTCCACACCACTGTGACATTTGGCTTGAACAAACCGCCATTGCAGATGATATATACCTTTTTTTTCTTTGCCATTGTACTATTCAGTTACCCTCCAGTCTGTAACCCTTGTATGCATGAACTTCTGCCGGTGGTCTATATCAAGATTTAATGGGTTGTTTACTGGAGTATTACATCCCTGGCTGCAGCCATATTCCCCGTTTTACGATGAAGATAATGGATTGACATTTATGAAAGCGCTGTAAACTAATGAAGTGCCATGGGAAATATGTTCTGGACTTTAGAATAAATCATCATATTTCCTATTTTCTGTTAGCCTGACACTCATGCCAAATAGTAGTCTATGCATCAGGCAGCAATAGGCCCCTCGCTAGAATAATTATGAATGCAAAATTACTGCACAGATACTGGTCCGAGAGACTGTTCCTCGGACTGAGGTCTCATCAAATGCATAAATCTGCTCAGCCGATTTTCTGTCCTGTAGGTTTCCATTCTGACCCGAATTTGCCACTTCCTATCTCATACTATTTCGATAAGCTTGACAAATTATCTTGTTATTGAATGTTTGGTTACTTTGGGGTGAAAATGATTCAGGGTAGAGCTATTTCTCCTGAGATCTGTATTTAAGAATCCTGGCATAATGGTGGGAGCTGGAATACCATGTCCTCTCTATCTCATTACATTAACCCTTTACCTTCTAAGAGTGCCATATGGCACGCTATTATAATACCTTCATTTTCCTGAATGCCATAGGGCACTCAGTTGCAGTCCTCAATCCTTCCCAGAAAGGGCCGGTGTGGGTGCAGGCATTCTATCTCACCAAGCCGTTACACAACCGTTTCTATTCTGATTTGTGATGTCAGGTGTGTGACTGCTTGGTTAGATTGAAAGCCTGCACCCACACCGGCCCTTTCTGGGAAAGATTGAGGACCCCTGGCTTAGACCAATCAAATCATTTGTTTTAAGTTCCAATTGATTGTTATCCTGTCTTAAACAATCGGAACAAGCCTTATAGGTTACATAATCTCATGGCATAGCTGCGCAAAAAAAAAAATTAGGGATTTTTGCCCACTGTTTTTAGTAATCAAAATTGAGGAAAATATATTTAACGGCGATTCAGACGCATTGGACTTTGAAGGATTCTTGCCTGAGCATGCAAACATATTTTGAATGCTGAGTTTTCGAACAGAGGATTTTTCGTAAATATGTTAGCATTCTGAGGTCATGGCAGGTTTTTTATGATCTCTTTATAATTTTATTAATGAAAACGATCAGATGCTTATCCAATATGTATCCTACAATTTTTCTTTGTCACATGATGTTGAGCTTGTAGTTTTTGCTTATTGGTGCTTTTCTTGTGGATAACATGACAAGTAGCTGACTAACTGAAACTGCCTGTGGAAGGAGGGGCCTGATGGTTATTTCACTCCTAAGAGGTAAAGGGTTAATTGCAGTGACATAAGTTGTGGTGCTGAAGAATAGTGTATCTCCCCGACGACGACAGTTGGGAGATACTACGGTTTAGTTCCGGGGCCGCTGTTGCCGCACCCGCAGAGATTTTCTGTTCCGGGCTCTGGAAGCGACAATTATTACAGGAATTTTTTTCCAATTTTGCACAGGCGAAGATATTTATTTGGCAATGCTCAAGACTGATTTTCGGCAATTTCGGAAGTCCAGTTTGGGCCGGCGAGCATTTTGTCTGAAATTTGGAGATCGGAGAGTGACTCGGCCTAGTTATCTAGTTTAGTAATGTGTTTGTGGAAAATTGTAATGCAGTTATTGTAAAACAATGGGTTTCTTGGATGTATTAGGCCCTGTGCTTTTGCAGACTAAATTTTATTTTGAATGGAAATTCTCCGTTGAAAAATAAGTGTTAAAGTGCCCGTATTATGTGACTTTTGACTGACCATTCTAGTATTCTTGAACTCTACGAAAAAAGGTTGAAATGCGTGAATGTTAAAAAAAAAGTTATCTCATTCTTGGCAATTCTGCAGTACCTGTCTGTGAAACGCTCCATTGAATGTCCTGCTCCCACCCTCCCAAAAACCCCAGCGTGGTGTGATTGGTCAACTTGATCACTCACTTGTGATTGGTCCACCGTTCAGGCCTCTTGTCATGCCCCTTACCATTAATGGATTTCTGCTTTAGAAACAAATACCGGTTAAGCCTTGTGGGTGAAACCCACTTGATTCAAGGGCGTGCCAAACTATCTGCTCGGCACGAAAATTCAAATGGTGACATCATCAATTGATGAAAAAAATTGCCAGAAGCAATTGGGGCATTTGAGTCAGTTCTGGAGCAGTGTGTTTTGGGGCAGAGAGCGTTTCTTCTGGAGAAGACTTTGAGTCGTTTTCCGACGCAGACCTTTTAAATGTGCGTGAAAACGATATGATTCACGCTACGACATTAAAATAATGAAAAACAATAATAGGGGCACTTTAAGTCTCGGACTAAACTCAGTCTGTACCTGCAGCCCAATATTGTGTAGTAATTTTTATGACTTTTCTGTTTAACTTCTAAAAAGCCAGTATCAACAGTGCCTGTCATGAAAATTTACTTTTGTCGAAGAACTTAGCCATTGGATGAATTCAGGGGTTCTTTTACTAAAGCTTGGCTCACATCGCACTATAATTCAGATGATTTTGGGCCCGATTCTCGAATTCTGACAATCTTACGCAAAACATGATGCGTACATTTTTTATGGCTCTCAAGATTATGTTGCCTATTCTTCTGCGGTGTGGGATGTGTTACGAATGCTTATGACATCATTAGGCTTGCTCAGAAATCCATCAGGGCCCCACTGATTTCAAGCCAGGAATATTAAACATTCAAGAATAACGATTTGATATCAGGTGGTGAGGGGAGACCCCTGGGGCCACAGATAAGTCTGTGTATTCTCGGGTGGGAAAGACCAACAGCCCATTAGAAGCCGACCTGACTGAAATGGAAGAAGTCATAAACACACCAACAATCATGGCCTGGATTGTTTACCCTACTGGTATGCTTTTTTCTTGTGTGGTTGTTTGAGATTTCCAGTATTGAGATTAATAACTCTGGTTAATCCTGAATGGACTCTGTTAATGTGCGGGGTGCTGTTTAATCCTGATCATGAAGTGAGTGTGCTTTGCACACACCAGAGGATCAAAAAAAAAAAAAAAGAAATATACGATTTGTGTTGAGGTCTCTCACATCTAAACATCTACTAAGGTTTCAAAAATCTGTTGATGTAGACCTGGCTAACAATGGGGGAACCATGTTCCATGTGGACTGTAGGGTTTGCTGGTTTCTCAGAATCTATTTGATTTCTCAAAGCCATCAACTTTACAGTTAATACCTCGAAACTGACTTCCCATATCTGAACTGTTATCCTGAAAACAAAAACTAGCATTCCTTCCTGGCTTTTTGGGGCATACCTAAAGGAATACATCAGATGTAAACTAAATCATTGGAAAGCACACTGGTCGCTGATCTATCTGAGGGAAAGGAGCTGGAGCCAAGAGTGGGCAACAATCTGTCTCTTTAAAGTAGAATTTAGAAAGCTGATTGTACTGGTTTGTTTCTGAATGTAATGCGACTGCCCATGTTGGAAACTGTTAGCATGAAATGTAAACTTTCCATTTCACTGGCAAGAGAGGAGTAATGAGGCGAGTCTTAATTAAACCTGAGGGCCTTTGAAGCTCAATGCGATATTTTATCTGTGAGCTGTGATTATGCTTGTTAGACCAGAGGTTGGCTGCCTGACTCTGGAGTATAAGAGATGCTTCTGCCCTTTGCTGCAGCCCGGCTGCTACTTACATAATTGGATTAATCATTAGACTTAATGGAGGCAGGTGACCGGGAGCTGGAGGTGCGCTTAATAATCCACTGAACTGCGAAATTCAAACTTGTACGGCACAATAGTTGGGAAATACCTCTCCAACTTCAGGGCTAAGGTTCCTTGCTTCACAAACAACTCATGGATTAAATGAATAGCTTTTAGTGAGTGGTTAATTTGTGAAGTTCATACAACAATCTGTATATTCTTACATGATAAGCTGCTCATCATACAGGGCTAAAACCGTCAAACATTTGCATTTCCAAAAGTCAGCTGATTATGTATTTTTCTTGCATTGCCGTTGGCTATGTATTAACCCTTGTATGGTGTTAGGAGTTTTGTTACTCAGCCAGTGTTCATGGGTCTGGGACCCGCTAGAGTTTTGGGTTTTCAAAATTGTTTGATTGTGTTGTTTTATGTTAAAATGCTCAACAGATGTTTACTTCATCCCAATTACAAGTCATATGAACAGCAAACATGGTTTGATGAAAACTGAAAACGGGTCCCACAGACCCAAACAACATACAAGGGTTAATATAATGCATGTGGTCACTGACTGTCCGAATCTGATCAATTCTTGACATTCTTGACGTGTCATTTTTCAAATGCTATTAAAAATGATTATCTGCTGTTCACACAGATTTATCCCATAAATATTTTGTGGGGAGTGGGGGTTGGGATACATGCCGTGCACAAGAATGTTGCAGTAAAAACAAAACATTAACTTCATTTGCAAAGGAGATGCGCTGGGCCGTGCAGAATTGTTAGCAATGCTCGGTTTTTGGTTTGGGCGATAAAACAAGCTGGTTTTATCAGCCGTGCAGGCTTACACATACGTGACCTCTATGAATCCACAACCTGGAATGAATCTGTCAAGCATCCTTTCTGATTCTCTCAGTCAGGCGGCTTGTCTTGCCACGTCTTTCTCAGTTTGTGGTCACCAAGAAGCCATTATAAATTTTTATCCTCCATATCTATTTTTATCTCCGTCTGTCTTTTTGCAGTCTCTACAAAGAAGGTCGTTTTGTGCAGTTTGTGGTGATGAGATTTATGATAATGCCCTCAGGCCATCTAGCAAGAAACCAGACCGCTAATGAGCTGTCTTGGCTTCCCTGATAGAATATTTGAGAGGAAATATGTGGAGTCATTGAATACATGTTCACCCTTCAGTATTTTTATAATATGGCAACATTATTTATTTATTTATTGTCTTAAAATGTGATACCCATGTCATTTTGAATTGTAAAACCACATGGATGTGTGCACTCATGCTGCATTCGGTAACGTGTTCTACGAGCTGTGTTTTCGAGACATGATGGGTGAATTCCATTCTTTTGACCTCATGACCTCACTGTCCGAATGATCCTTCCTCATATCTTTGACTTAATTCATGACACGACTCGTGTTTACTAGTGTTACCGAATGCAGCTTTATTCACAATTGTTATATACAATGTCTGAACTTTAGGCCAGTCTTTAGTCAGATGCAGAACCCAGTCTAGTGAGAGAGTGAATTGCCTTTTCCAAGGGAGATTCAGCCTTTTTCACTTAGATTACGTCCTACATCTTGATCAATTCAGCAAATTTACCTCCTCCAGACTTGAAAAAGAAGCCATGGATGCACTCAAAGACTATTGGGACGGAAGTGATGCTTAAGCATTGCAATAGACTACACTGCTGTGGACCAATTGAAAGTAAAATCCCAACCTGTAATTAAAAAAAAAAAGTTAGATGGAGTCACTACAGTGACTATCTAACCTATACTTTTACAGAGTGCTTTGTTTTTAATTTAAAAAAAAAAAAGTGTGTTGGCTCTCCAAAATCATACAAAATATGAAGTACTACTTCTTATCTGCCCGTGGGAAAAATTTAAAGTTAAAATCCTATCCTGGCTGGTTATTTAAGTATTCTTGTACTTACGCGGTTAATTTAAACCACCTGTGGGCAAAAGAACCGGCAGACATTGCACCCAAGGTCTAAATTGACTGGTGATTGAAAGGAAATCGCTAAGACCAGTGGAGACTACAGCCTGCCAGGACTGCTGTTTAAGATCCCAGATCTAAGCCAACAGTAGGCGCTTTATAAACATTGATAGGTGCCCTTGGAGGGATTTGCGTAAGAATTATGTTCATGGAAATCTACCTCTCAAATCTGCTAGGTGGAAGCGGGAACTATGGTGTTGCGTTACGATGTGCAGGTGCAAGAATCTAACAGGTTCGGTCTGCTTCACGTCACACTTAATGCTGAAGACAGACCTTTTTTTGTGTGTGTGCCGGGGGGTGATCTTGACGGCTATTGGGCTGTTGATGTTCAGGATTCTAAGGCTGTAAACAACTTGAGGCTAAAAATAAGAAAAATCCACTTCCCCACAGGTTCAGTACTTCGGTAAAAAAAAAAAAAAAAAAGTAAATAAGAAATTTGGTTACAATATCTGATGGGAAATTCAGCTAATACAATGAATCAAGCACAATATTCCTAGTCTTTGTCAATTGGAAATATACTGTTTGTAACTGTCACTGGATTATGCGGCACATCGTGAAATCTTATGATGTCATTCTGCATAAATGCACATACATTCATCATAATTATTGTCAAATTCTGTGGTCTCAGCTGCCAGTGCCAATTGACGGCACATTTTGCGGTCTAAATACGTCGAAAAAGTGAATGAAGGCAAAGTGTTGTAATGGTTAGATTGAATTCCCTGCCGCCCACCCACTGTCAAGGGCTTTGAAGTGTTGGCATGGCAATGGCTGCATGGCAACAGTTGAAGCAGAAAGTTAAGACAATTGATAATCAGACTGGAATTGCCCTCTCTGAGTTCCACTGATCGCGTAAGCCTAATGGGTGAGAGGAAATTATTTTATGCTTAGTATGTCCGTTCATAATTGGGCGATTCTTCTGTGAACGCAGTGAAAATGCTACCGGAGATTGCTGGTGTTTTGAAGGCAGAAGTGCGAAAGAAATAATGTAAAAATTAGTCTGTACTGTTGCAAAGATGAGAAAGTACAGACAGTGTTCATTTTTATAAGAGACATCTCTGAAAATGATACTTTTATTTCACATTTTTAAAGGCAGTATCAGTACTCCCACATATCATTAGGGTTGGTGTTGCGACAAATGACAAATGTAAAAATTAGCGGGGGATAAATTTGGATATTTGAAGCAGCGGTTCCGGGATAAAGCCTGCATTTCCCCACTTCAATGGTTATTTTCCCGTACATTATTTAACAGCCTTGCAGGCTCCCTTATCTCGAAGCACCACCAAATGGTCACTGTGAAATACGTGCAGGTTAAATAAGCCCATAAAATGGGCATATGTACTTATTTCAACATTAAGTTTTTATTTCTTATCATTTCAGCATGCAATATTAATGTCAATATAAGGTATTGTATTGTACTGTGAAAAAGTATTTGCCTCCTCACTGATTTCTTCTGTTTTTGCGAATTTGTCCAACTTAAACATTTCAGATAATCCTACTAATTTATGAGACACCAACAATGCGAGTGAATGCAGCTTTTAAATGCATATTTCATTGATTAAAAAAAAAAAGAGAAATAATAATAATAATTTCCCCCTAGCCCTAGTAACTGGTTGTGCCACTCTTGGCAACAACTACTGCGGTGAAACATTTGTGATTATTTGCAGTCTTTTTCGTCTATACTCTGTACTCTAGCACTTAGCCTGAAAGCATACTGTGAAAATGAGGCTGAAGTGGAGATGAATAATCTTTAATTCGTGGGTGTTTTTGTCCTTATCAGACAAATCATTTAGTCACCCCTGAACCCCCCCCCAACTTTCTTGGGAGTCAATACATATTAAAGTTCAACATAATGTTGAACATTTTTTTATGATTTGCATGCATAAACTTTGCATGTAATTCAGTGGCTACTTTGAAGCCTTTCAGGGGCGTTTTTGCCTTCATCTTTAGCACGTAAACTGCATTTTCAGTTGGATTCAGGGCTGATGATTTGCTTAGCCAACCAAACCAAATTAGCAAACAAAAAAAAAATGTCATGCAGTCCAATGAATGATGACACTCAGTAGGCATATAATTTACACATTTGAAATATTTATTTATGCCCACATAAAAAAAAAGAGTACAATGGTTCCTGTGCAAGGGACATAAATACTGCCAATGCAGTTGACAATAGGAATCAGTCTGTTACAAAGCGCCTTGGCTGCTGAACACTGTTACATATATGATGTCATACAGGTCCGGTAGAAAGCAGACCTCATTCAAGGATACAGAAAACGTCGCCTCCTCCAGACCGAGCGGCTTCCAATAATAGCTGACACTGAGCAGTACCTAGCTAACTGTTTAGCTCTTCTTTTAGAGAGGCCGGCCATCTGAAGGCCCCTCACCACCAACTTGTGCATATGCCCCAGACTACCAAATACAAAACTAAAAGTTTACATTTGTTGCCTAACTGAGAGATGGTCTGCTTCTGTTGCTGATATTTTTGCACTTTGGTTAGAAAGGCCTCCTCTAGGCTGTAATCAAAAGTACATCCGACCTCCAGAATGAACACCTCTCTGTGATTTTCATAAACAACAACAACATCAGGGATGTTGCTGTAACATTAGAGAACATTGAGACATCGTTACACAGACTGAACATGCTCGGCTTTACAGTAGAATGCTTAAACAGCATGATGGAGGACCTGAAAACAGATTAAATATCTGCTAATATCAGATCCACAATTCTGCCATACCTACATATGGAAAGCCCCCTGTAAACATGGCAACCATTTAAGATGTGAGACATGGTTTCAGCAATTTGTTCACTATCATGGTGGATACAGTAAGGAGCATGACTGCCAGGAAACCAGATGGAGAGATTCAGTTTAGTTGGTAAAACCTGCAATCTCGCTTTTATAGCAAATACAACAATTTTCTCATCCAGGGAAACATTTCTGAACACGGCATGTGAGACAGTGGTCTGCAGCTGGGAGACACACAGTCTTCCCTTGAAGTCCAACTCAGCCCATTGCTGCCGCTGCCTTTGTTGTTGCGCCCCCAAGAGGTGACTCCGAGCATTTCTTAGTGGAAGTAGGAGTTGCATTCCACAAACATTCACAGTTGCTTTTATAGAGATGTTGGGGTCAGAAAAACCTCCTCTGAGACCTCCACGGCCTCAGAGTCAGACCCTATCCACTCCAGGGTAACACCAGCCCAGCAACATAGATCGTTCAAATCGGGCCAGTCCGACGACTCACCGAAGCCAGGAGAGTGGCTGTCCAGCTTTCCACTGGATTTCCTCTTAAAGCCCAGGAAATTAGGACCCGACATACGCGCCAGGGGGACCTTGCGTCTTTTTGGGTCCAGAAACAGAGAAGCTCGGGCAAGCTCTCTGACATGCTTGCCATAATTGTTCAGCATATTTAACAAGTGTAAAAGCCTCGTAACAATATATGTCCACTCAAAGTTAGGAACACCCAAACCACTGTGAAATATGATGTTACGTGTTGTGTGCGTATTTAGGCCAATCCATTGTCTCACAAAATATACAGTTTTATCAGTCAAATCACGTAGTGATTTTCGTGGTATGTGTACATTGGAGAAAAGATGTTGTACTTTGGCCAATGCTATTACTCTTACTGCCTCCAGTTTCATGATGAGTGCCAGGGGTGATACATTTATAAACTCAAGTCTGCTGGAATACTCAGATATAATTTCTTCGACCTGATCTTTCCACTCACCCACCACATTGAATTTATGACCCAAATATGTATATGTTTCTTGACGTGAGTAAACATTTGTAGCAAAAAACCAAATAAGCAAAAAAAATGTCATGCAGTCCAATGAATGATGACACTCAGTATGCATATAAATGACACACACACATACACAAACACACAAATGGGCCTAAACATTATGATCATCTGCCTAATATGCTGCTGGTCCTCTGTGTGCCACCACCAAAGCTGCTGCCCACAAAGGCATGGGCTCTACAAGACCTCTGAAATGCCCTGTGATATCTGGAACCACAACATGAGCAGCAGATCTTTCAGGTCAGGTAAGCTGTGAGATGGAGCTGCTACGGATTGGAATTGCTGTTCCAACACATCCCCCAGAAGCACAATCAGATTGTGATCTCAAGAATTTCGAGGCCACGGCAACACCTTGAACTCTCTAACATATTCCTCAAACAATTCCCGAACAATTTGTTTGACGTGGCAGCCTGGCAGGGTGATTTGTACAGCTGAAAGAGGCCGCTTGGGGAATAAAGTTAGCGTGAAGGAGTATACGGGGTCTGCAACAATGTTCAGATACCTGGCGCGGCCAAATTGACGCCCCCATGAAAGCCCGTACCTTGGGTTTCCTCACAGACCATTTCCAACAGCATCACAATCCTTCCACCAGCTTGTCTTCTTCCCAGAATGCATCCTGATGCTATCTCATCCCTAGGTATGTGCTGAAAATGTACCAGGGTGATGCAAATGTTGTCAAAGAAAATCACACTCATTGGACCAGGTGACCTTCTTTTCTCTGCTTTAAAATACAATTCTGACCCTTAAATGCCCATTGTTTGCACTAGCAATACTCGACTGAGGTTTTGGGCACGCTAACCAGTCCCCAGTGTAAGACAGCGCTCTCCGTCACAATCGTCAAAACGGCAAATGAGGGAGTATTTCTAGGAGGAAAAGTGCTCCATCCCTCCAGTATTGTTTAACACATTTACACTACGCCAATGCATGTTAAGTTGTTTTGGCAGCTTGTGGAAGCCCAGCACCTTACTAAGACTGTTTATGTCGATTTTTTTCATTAATTTGTCACATATGTGTATCCTATGCACTATAATGAATTATGTAATTCATAGCTTTTTTTAAAATTAATGTCCACAAAATAAAGGCGAGCAATTTCATGAAAATAAACAAAAGTCAATTTCACGTGCGCACCTCTCTGCTTCTGCGTGCACCAGAATTTGGGCATATAAATCGACTCATGAGAGATACACGCTCACACTGTCACGCCTGCTTGCAGCTATCACATATCTTGTGCATACGTTCAAATATACTCCAAAGAATCCATTAAGAACCCATTGACAGATTGCAGAAGAGGATGTAATTGCCCTTGCATGTATTGAAAAAAAGGGAAAATTGAGCCCAACATTTTTTCTTGGCTTTCTTGCTCATTAGCAGTGCGAAAACACTCAGCATGCAAACAAGCAGCTGAGCAGGAGGAAGTTACCTTTAGCCAGAGTTCTCCTAATGCACAGCGCATATGGTCCTGCACCCTGCTGAAATTGGCAAGTTCAGAGAAAGATGTGAAGCTACTCTTTTTCTTCTTTGCATTAAGGAAATGTAGGGCTCTGTTGCTTTATTGGCAGTGGTGAAGACAAAAGGCTTCCAATGGGTGGGTGTAGATAATTGTGGGTGGGCTTGATTAGTTCTCCTGGAGGGATGTGCAGCAGAGAGTTACTTTAAATTTGTGCTGGCATTGAATACACATTGTTGGAAGCATGGATGTGAACCATGTTTTCATCTATGGTTTCAAGTTATACCACGGCTCCATTGATTAATACGCTCAGTTGTGATTTTGAAGGATGTTCAACAGGCGCGCGTCATATTCTGTTATTGCATGGCTTTGTTGAATGCTCAAATTTGATTGGTCTAATAATAATTCAATAAAATCATTTTGTAAATCAAGATTCTCATTGCTTTCCTCTCTAAATAGCTGACAATAAGTGAGATAATGTACAGCAAGCCGGTTGCAAAATAAACCCCTTCAGCAAGTGGACCTGTCCACTTTGTGTCAGGGTGTTGCATCACCCTGAATATTATCCCTTACTTAACTACACAGCTAAGCGGTAGTTCCAAACATATTATCTTTTTGACTCCTTGCATCAATTCACCACATTTGAATTACAGGTTAAATGTAATTTTCACTTTGCGTTCTGAAGCTGTAATCAAACAAAACAGAACTTAAAACAGAGCTTCAAGACATACAGTAGCAGTTACGGCTGGATCTATGCTACATGTTCACAGTGGCAGAAGCAAATAGTAAGCATATGCGTTAATTCAATTTTCGGGCCAAAAAAACAAAAAATGATGTCTTTAGCTAAGCATAAGGGTGTGCTAACAGTGGTATTAACGTAACTGTTCAACTTCTTGCTGGTCATTATACAAAATAATTGTGCACATACGAGATAAACCCCATCAAACCTATGGACCCATATATGGGTTCGTTAAATGCAGCTGCTGTATTCATACCTGTGGAACTTCAGCCTGTTTTCTGCAGCTGTAAAAGCATGGCATCCAAGGTTTGAAATTTTCTCTCAAAGTAAGTGTGATGTAGCTTAAGAGAAGCTCTACAACCAGCAGATACAGAATATGTCATGCCACGCCCCCAATGCTCTGCATCTCTGGAATTCTGAGGAACTGTTTCTGAAAATCAGTTGTACTGCATATAAGCACTGACTGCACCATTATGGTGCTAAGTCTCATAAAGCTCATGTTCGGTTTGGGCTTATGCCTTTGCGGTTTGCCTATCTAATTGTTACTCTTTAATATTGCTGACTTTGTGGGTCAAGCTTGCATTTTCTGACACATATTGGGAACTGGGTTTCCCTTTGTTTGTATTCTTCTGGTTAACCTTAGTTGCTTTGCTGCAAAGGTAATTAAAGCCAAACACTTCTTTCCATTCGGATCCTGTCTTCCTTTTCCCTGTTTTCAGTTGCACATAAATATGCGCACTGCAAAACCATTACAAAACTATTTCTACATAAAATATGTCATTGCACTATCCACCACCCCAAAGTAGCAGAATATCCATTATAGACAATATTGGTCTTCGTGAGTTGCATAGTGACAAGGTGAAGTGTTTATTGTTCAACGTATACTTTCTTACCGGTAAGATGTTGCAGCAGTATGAATGCTTCATCTCTCACAGAAATCTCTACCCTGTGACCTATTTGCTGCCTTTGCGAAGTAGTCCAGATATGTAACATTTGTAGCCTCAAGGTATAGCTTCTCAAAGAAATTGTTGAAAGGCACTAATTTACCCAATATGTCGAATTCCTTAATCCGTTGCATACGTGAATTAATCTGGTGCATTGAATGAAATTTACGAGCCAGTGAGTACCAAGTGAATATGGACCTCATATGTGCCCTGAGAGGAAACTCTGAAAAGCTCAAAACATCAAAAAAGATTATATTAGACTGATTATCACTGGGAAAAAATTCTCGATTATGTCCGCTTATTATATTTGTGCATTTGATTGGGTGGACCAGCTTTCAATCTAGGGGGGCCTCGGCCCATCTGTAAATCCACCAGTGTTATTTTTGGCTGCCTAATGTCAGTTCACGGAGAGCATATATATCTAAATCGATTTGACCTCGAGCAATAATGTGAGCATAACAAAATATCTAATGCACAGCTCATGAACATATCACTGAACCAGTCAGTGAGCATTTCCTGTGGCTGCGTTGTGAGAATAGTGGATAAGGAGGTTTACTGTCAAGGATTTTGCGATTCTTGTCACGGCTTTAGAGGAAAAATAAATGGAAATACAACTTTATTGAGTTCTGTGCACAGGCCTATAACAGTAACACCTTGGTAGGAATTTGTTTGATGACTTTGTGTATTTTGTATTGACATTTGACTAACATTGCAGTCGATCAGGACCAGAAGCAGTTCTCTTAATTGGAGTATTGTATTGTCAATACTGTTAATGGCGTTATGCCAGAAAGTGCACAGGGTATTTTACAACCCTTGCTGTGTGCTTAAGTTGATTAAACTTCTGAATAATTATGAATTAGTTTCATACCATCTCTTGTGTGCTTAATGTGCAGCAAAATTTCTTCTAAATATAACAGTGGACACTTCACGTATAGCCTCCCTTGAGACCTGTTGGTGTTTCAAAACTAAAATTACGATACGACTGCACACCAAGGAATTTGTTTTGGGGATTGTAAGGTGAGGGAAATTGTTGATTTTTTTTTTTCTTTATCTGCAAATGGGGATGTACAGATCGGCCTAAAATCTATTTGCTTTTGTCCTTTTTATTTTTGTATTTTAGAAGTGAGTTGAAAATATTACAACAGATAATGACATTAAAAATCATTATGATTATATGAGGTTGAGTAAATGTGGAGATATTTTGGGGGCACATGTTCAAACTATTTCTCTACAAGTCTTAATTGTAATATTTACTCTCACAGGTGTGATAAAGTCATGCAAAATGCTGTGCTCCTCGTAACATAATAGCCAAGGAATCCGATAGTATTAAAAGTGACACAGTGCAAAATTTTATTAACTAATAAACAGAATTCTCACTGAGTAAAACAGCATTTCAGGAAGCAAATGTAGAAAAGTCACAGGAAATGCTGGAAAATCAAAGGAATTGCCTTTGCAGGAAACCCAAAGCCAAAAATTGCAGTATCGTTACAATACAGAAAACAGTAGTTTGCTAAAGCATGTTTATTGTATAGCTGAAAATTAAAGGGAATTTATGAATGTAACAGCAAGATTTCAATATTTCTAGGGGAAAACCCCACCAGACCTCCCTCAGAGGTCACCATATTTCCCGCTGGCAAAGGTTTTGTCATTGGGAGAACCCTGAAAACCAGCTTTTCAGTGGTAAAATCCATTAATGTCCGAGAAATCTGAAACTAACCACTTAAAATGTCCCGGCCTTATATTCGCAGAAAGCAGGCTGCTTGCGTGATGCACTAGCATAACCAAAAGTGAACAAATAACAATGCAACAACTATGGGCCTACAAGGATACTTTACGGAAAAAAAATTTTTCCTTCCAATTATGTGCACTCTGTGTTCAACAGAATTCATTTCAAGATATCAAAATAAATAAAGCTGCACTGCTGAACTAAGGCAACATTACTCATGGCGTGACACTGTTAGAATATATTTAATTAATCATTTTTGGCAGATTGTATTTGAAATTACCCTGTAATAGCTATATGTGAAAACAGATCCTATGAACAATAAGTTTATATCATGGACATTATTATTCTTGAGTCAACCAGAAAAGAATTAAATGAAATAAAAAAATTAAAAAAAACTGCATTTGCTCATATTATTATCACTGTTATTATTCATTTATTTATTTTTACATTTTACTGGCAAAATGAATCCCTGCTGAGCAAATGATCAGGAAAATAACAATGAAAGGTCATTTATAGAATGATGACTTGCCATAGTCGTGCTCAGATCTCTGAAACAGAATGAACAGAATGGAGTTGGCTTCAAGTCCCTAGCTTTAATAGTAGCAAAATTATGAACCAAAATGTGGTTTTAATGTTTCTGGTGACCTTGACCTTTGACCTAGGGACAAAAGAAAACATAGGCTTCTGGCAACAAACCTCCTCTATCATATGGTGAAGTTTCATGAACATAAACAATATGGAAAGGGAAAAAAAGCATCCCACTAACAAACAGACAGACAAACATACAAACAGATGACGAAGGCCACCGATTTCAGCAAGCAATAATAAATAAAAAATCTTAGTGGAAACTGTGGAAAAACCAATAAATGGTTAATTAGGTGGCATGCATCTGCATATAATTCACACATGGATCTTCCAGTACACATGTATATGCTCTGAAAGCAGTCTCCACTTTTCTTTCATAGGCATCCTTTCAGCCATGCATCAGATGTAATACCCTCTGAATGTTCTAACCTGTAATAAGTGTTGACAGAGAAGTCAAGCGCGAAGGACCAGGTCCAGACTTTATTAACCTCTTAACGCTCTGACGGCCCGAACACGGGCCCACCAGGGAAGTTAAAAACAAGAAAATATTTAAATTTACCTTGAGTATGTCCTTTATAAGCATTTTAAGAAAAGTAAAGGGTTAAAAAGAAAAAAAGGGTTGAAAAGAAGAAAAAAAATCCAATGAGAATCTTGAAAGCTCCTGAACCATTTCACAATATTTATTAAATTAGCCACAAGAGACTGCACAGAAGGCATGTTTCAGCTCTAGGAAGTTCAACAGCGAAAGATCAACAGCAGTGCTGCCAAGCAAAGCTGAGCTGTTGGCCTTTGGCTCCTGGCATTTGTCTCTTGGCTCTGCACTTGCAGTGGAGTATTCAGGTCCTCTTATTCCCCTCTTCCTCACCCTAATGCTGAAGAGAGACATGGCTGGAATGTTTCAGCGCTGTTTTCTGCAAAGGGACGGGAGCGTAAGGACTCTACACAGAGTCACTGCTGATGCCGCTAATGAATCAGAGAGGATTCTGGGTGCAGATCAGTTCTAGTCGGCCCGTTGACAAAGGGGCCTCTGTTCTCTGAATCTGACGTCCTTTTGGTCCTTTTTAGGCTTTTTTTTTTTTTTTTTTTGTAGTGAATGTGGCAGTAGGAGAGAGGAAAGAGCAGATCTCTGTGTAATGATGAATAAATTGGGGGCCAGACCCCTAATCTATTTCCACTGACGTGTGAAAAATGCCCCTTGGCTGGTGGGAGTGATGGCGAGAGTGGACTTCAGGCCAAAGAGCTTTTGCGAAACCTCAGCTGATGTACAAAATTTATGTCGCTCACGGCTGTGATCTGACATGCAGACATGACTTTCAAAAGCAAGCTTTGCTGGCGCAAACTGGACAAAAACAAACAATTAAATTATAAAAAATATCATCCTGAAATTAAAATAGAAACAAATATTTGCTATTTTACATGTAAGTTACTGTTTGCTTGACAATTGAGATTTCTTACTCCATTTGCAAACAGGCCTGGTGCTAGAAAAGGGAATTGGGGGGGTTGGGGCACAGACAGGTTCCTATATGACAATTAGGATAGTCCTGGCTAGTTCTCAATTATTTTCCTTTATTGACACGTTTTCCAATTACTGTTATTGGCAACTGAAGACATGGTTTCTTTCCATATGCGATCTAACAGTGATGAAATCATGGGGTAAATTCAGTATAACTGAGAATTGGGGTGGACTAAACATCCGTTTCAAAACAATTATTAGTCCTGACCTGTTCTCAGTCATTTTCATGATTAACAAAAGGAGCGCTCCGCACGTAACAGGTGCTGCTTGTTCTCCCCGATTAGGTAGGATGACAAGCATTCATCTGGACGCGTATTTGCTGAATTTAAATCAATGTTATTCAAAATTGTATACTGCGCAAATAGCTTGAGCTGCATGCTTTTTATAGCCTATTTCACTGTCGAGTGCCACCTTTTTTCATTCAGTACCCAGAGTAATTTTGAATAACGTTGATTTAAATTAAGTAAATACCCGTCCAGATGAATGATTGTCCTCTTACCTAATCGAACAAGCAACACCTGTTAAGTGTGGAGCGCTCTCGGAGTGAACCTTTTGTTAATCATGAAAATGACTGAGAACAGGTCAGGACTAATAGTTGTTAAAAACGGATGTTTTATCCACCCCAATTCTCAGTTATACTGAATCTACCCCATGATTTCATCGCGGGTAGGTCGCATATGGAGAGAAACTGTCTTCAGTTGCCAATTACAATAATTGGAAAACGCGTCAATAAAGGAAAATTGCTCACACTTAATTTGAAGTGTTGCTCATAAAGGCTTTGCTCATGCTTTGTAAAGGGAGAAATACATCCTTATTCAACATGTGATGCCAGATGTGACAATGACAATGTCACTTAACCAATGTCACCCTTTATCGGAATTAGCCACTAGCTGAGTGACATTGTCAGTTATATCACCTCTAGCATCACATGCTGAAGAAGGAAGTGTTATTTCACCCTTTACAAAGTATGACGTTTGCTTATGTATGATTTATGAAGACATTATGTCTCATTTATGAAAGTATTATACATGCTCTATAAAGCCTTTATGAGCAACACTTCAAGTAAAGTGTGACCAGAAAATGATTGAGACAGCCAGGACTATCCTAATTGTCATAAAGGGACATGTCGGTGCCCCCCCAATTCCCTTTTGTTTTTTTTTTTTGTTTTATTAAGCAAAGAGTCATAGAAATCTGGTCATAATTCTAAGCAATGAAACAGTTGTGAATGTTGTAGTTCATGGCTTTTTGTGGCTTTTCACGGTTACCCATCTGTCGGCCACCGAAACTTCATGCACATACAAATGACCTAATTCACAAAAATATGCTGTTTAGAATATGGGGACTCACCAATATCCTCTCTTTGCGCTGTGGTGAAATGGATTTAATTGTAACATGCACTAAGTTCTGTACATCGTCAACTCTCCTGTTTGACAGCCAGCAAGCCATATTTGATAAATCCACTCTAGCGTTGACTCATGAAATGCAATATTAGTTTTGTGGCTTTTTGAAGTTGTCAATGTTTCTGCAGGTCATCTGTGATGTCACTGATCTCAAATATTTGCGCAGTAAACGTCTTCACAGTGAGCAAGATCTCGCACCCAAAATAACAGTGAGATTTTTGACAATGTTCCTTGTTCAGCCTCCAACTCCACAAGATGGAGGCATTAATTTTTTTAACGAATAAAATGTATGAAAAACTACCCAAAGGCAAAACTTCTGCTCGGACATTTCGCATGGAACATACAGAGATTACGCACTTACGTATGTCCACCTCGAATCAAGAGCTTCAGAACGACGTCACATGCATACAATTAATACTTAATTAGCTTTTCGGAAATCATGGAATTCACATTGCAGCTGGGCTGGTTTTTCATCTTTTTTCCATACAAAACAGATTACAGAGCATGGTTACTAATGCATTCGGGGAAAGAACAATATGAAGTGCCTAAAACTTTGAAAAAGTCAGGTACGTTTGAGTTCTTCTTTAAATAAGGAAATTATGATTAAAGTAATCGTCAATTGAAGTAATTACTACTGAGGTAAAAACAATAGTAATAAATAAATAATAAGGCATGAAGTTTAACTTGACTTAAACTACAGATGTTTCAATTGTGTGTAGTTTTTAGAGTAGTGGTGCAGCGCTTTCAGGAAAAAAAAAACGAGGACCACTGCGGTCAGACCAAAAAAAAAAAAAAAATGTCACCTCACATATCCAGGTCTGGACAGAACAAGAGAGAACAAGGAACGAGTGAGGAGAGGGAACCAGAGAGTGAGATGGGGGGAATGAAAGTGAGAGGGTGGTTTTATTAAATTCCAGCTGTCTTGCAGGAGAGAGCTGCAGAGCAGAATGCCAAACAACCAGGGTGGGGAGGTTTACAAAGGACGCCGCAAATTACCAGGAGCACTGAGAAAGAAATGAGCAATCTGTCACATTTCCTATTGACAAGAGTGCAGGTGCGCCAAAGTGAGAGGACTGGGACTATGTCACGAGCGATTGCTTTTTCAGTGTATTTTGCCTCTAACAAATTCTGCTCCCAATTCAGTAACGTAAGATGAATTCAGGAAGTTTCCATACAACAACTGTTACGTAACTTTCCACGCTTCACACGTTGAAACTATGTATGAAATGAAATATAACTTTGATGACTGAGGACTATGCGCTTACAGAACTATACTCATGGGCCGTAGTTGGTAGATAATGATGTCAGAGATCTAAAGAAGCTCTGATGCGAGCCGCGAGTGTGGGAGTAGAAGAGGAAGTATATCAGCAATTAATCATCTTTATCAGTGGGAAGCTTCATAATCAGCCAGAGAGATTCAGGCTTTTGTAGATGTGATGAGTTTTATTGAATAAAGGAGTGCCAAAAAGATTCCACTCTTCCGCAGTACTTCCTTCTGCCAATATCATACAATCGTGCACACACACACACACACACACACACACACGCACACGCACACACACCCCTCTTCAAGGGTACTTCATTAGGTTCATGTTATGACTGCACAGGACAATTATGCGATCAAAACGAGTGTTGCCTTTCAAAACCTTGTTACATTGATGTTGCAGATGGTTGCAGATGTTATACCCATTCACATTCAAAGATGGTCAGTTCCTGAATCCAAATGAAAAAAAAAAATAATAAAAATGAAAGCAGTTTGTCATATCAAAATGATTCCATGTGCACTTGATAAATAAAGTGAGAAAACAGGTTCCGCTAAGTGAATACAAAGGCTGAGATTAAAATATTAATGTTAATATAATTTCTATGTTTTTCTTTCAATCTTTCTTTTTAATTTCAATGAAAGGGTAAGATTTTTGTGAATATTTTGAGTAGAAGAGCTCTCTTATTTGCTCTCTTTTATGAAGGGTGCCAATAATTTTGGAGGGCACTGTGCGCGAGTGTGTTCCTGCAGTTTGACTCCACAGTGTGAGACTACATGAGTGTGCGTGTATGTGTGTGCATGTCTGCCTGTCTGTGTGAGTGTGTGTGTGTGTGTGTGTGTGTGCGCGCCTGTGTGTGTTGCTGCAGGAAGAGCTGACAGCTGGGCAGCACCTGTCAGAACCCTTCATGTGTGAGCGGCGGGACCTCCGCTCCGGTGCTTAAATGGCAGCTAATGAGAGGCAGCAGCTGGGAGGGGAAGAAGCAGCTCTGACTGCGCTCACCCCTGGAAACACTCAGATCCAAGGTCACACTGCCATAAAACTCACACTCACCGCCCCGCGCCTGCCGCCTCACCTGTACAACCGCCGACCTGTTGTTCTGCCTTTATCGGTTCCACCTCTTCAATATTAAAGTAATACTATCAAATGGAAATAAAAAAAAAAATGCAAGAATACCACAAAACCACTAGAAAGCCTGAACTACTCTACCTCTGATATTACAAATCATATGTCGGAGAAGACAGACCTGGTTTTGGTTAAATTAGGTCAGCGTTTAAAAGTGTAATACTGAGGATAGAATGACCACTTCCTTCCTTGAAAGCCTCACTGCGGAATGGTGAAAAAAACACAGTATAACTGCATCCAGTGCCCTTATGGAAAACATTAAATTATATTCATAATTTAAAGGACTAGATCATAAATTAAATCACATAGAGGGTCAAAATAATTTGTCAAAGTTGCTAAAGTAACAATGGGTTTTTTAAACATACAAGCCTCGGGCTGTAATATCCTTAGAAATGCCTTATGGATGGAAATAAGTTTACTCTTGTGTCACCTTTGGCATTACCTGCTCTCAATTACCCAAGCAGAGAATGTGTCCTCCTTGCCTTATGCTGTTCTCGCTTAATTAAAATCGCAGCCCTTCCAAACAGCACCTTGGACAGATTTCTAATAGCCTAATTTTGGTTAACTTTTTTACATAATCAACAAAGAGCACCTGGGCATTTATTGATTATTTATATATATTTTTTATTTAAATTAAGTTGCACAGGCAGTGTTCAGTGCGCGAGAGAAGTGTGTGTGTGTGTGTGTGTGTGTGTGTGTGTGTGTGTGTGTGTGTGTGTGTGTGTGGGCGGTGCTGTCTGGGGTGTATGTTTGCCTCTTGCCCAATGTATGCTGGGATATGCAGTATTAGTCCCTGTAAATCTGACCAAGAATGAGCAGAATGGCTTTGCCAGAATGGATGAGTACTGAACATTGCTGCAGCTGAGATGCACTGGTCTGCATGTACCAGATGTGATTCTTGTATTTTGCTCCATTCAATCACATCCAGACATTACAGGATCCGATAATATAATAGATAAGGAGCACAGGCCATTTTGGAATGGAAGCACTGATTTATCCACCAAAAAGATCCTAGAAATGCATATTGTTCAAACACAGGAACATCTATGGGACAGGACCAGGATTTCCATACAAATCTCCATCCCAATAATGAACGATCAAACAAGTGACTCGCTGAGATTCCAAACTGATATCACTGTGGAGTTAAGAGTCCGCAAGTATTTCTGGTTTCTCTGCAATGAGGCTTGAGAGTAAAATGTTTGGATAATTAATTATACGGTTAATGCCTCGGACCATGCACCGTTTCTGAATCATACCAGGAATCAGCGGCCGCTGTGGTCCTGCAGGACTGGCATCTGACGCGTGGGATTCTGACTATGGTGTTGCTGCTGGTCAAATTCAGTCAAAAATAACTTTCACTTCCGGAATGTTGGCGGTGAGCCAGTGTGTGGAGTCTTCGTGAGCGTTAGCGTCTCAGTCGACTCCGGCTGCGCCCACTTCCTCCTCCTCAATTCACAGGCAAACAGGCCGCAGTTTTCAGTGTGTTAGTGGTACTCCTTTTTCCAGAAGTGGGAACTTAAGAAGAACCACCCCTCAAGAGTGTTTACATAGTGTCTCACATATGACTGGGGTCTAATCATGTGTAAATGCATTGAAGGAGGGAGGGGAACAGAAACCTGTAACATTTATAATAACCTCTTTTTAAACCTGTTTCTTCAGTTACGCACTTCTCACCCAAAAGCCTGCAGTTACTGCGACTAAATACTTGAGGGGAAAAAAAAAAGCAAAGTGCTCCATCTCATTGGCTGCTTGGGAAACAAGGCCCGCCTGAAATAATTCCTGCCAAATTACACTGCCAAGCACAGCGAGGAATATTAAGTACTCCGGTGCCTGTTTGCCATTTTCTGCTGAATGACTCGGATCCTCTGTGTTCTGGAACGACCTTGATGTCTGCGATGATTACGTTACAATATTTATTGGCGTAGGAGAGGCCAGTGAAAAACACGCTGTGCATAGCTGAATCAACTTTTTTTTGGGCGTACATCATCCTTTTTGAGCGGCCGGATCCACTTAAAGCGTAAATTCCGTTGAAAGATAAAGCTTTGCTCACTATGCCACAAAGGTGCCCGAGACAGAGTGAAGTCAGCTGCCAAAGCGTTTATGAATTTACAACGACATCCCACTGGCAACACAAAAAGGGCACGATCTTCACCGGACGTTTGTCAGAGCATTCTGGCGAGGATCATGCCAGTATCCTGATGACTGCAGATAAGTTCTGTACTTTTACAGGAGTGAAAACGAAATGAAATAGATATTTTTTTCATGGGGTAGGGGGAGGAAAATGAAAAATTAGTTACTTCTAAGATAAATGTTTCACACGCACCCCTTAGGTTGTATACTTTGGAGAGCATATTTCATTGGGCCATTGTATTAACAAATTACATGTTATTACCATTTCATTTTTGGATGGACAGTGTGATGAAGGTTAAAAAGTGACATAACAAAATGGGGTTACATCCAAAGCACTGATTTTTTTCAACATAAAAGTACACTGAACAAAAGCAACACTTCTTATTGTGAGAAATATGACCATGTTCAGAAGCTCATTTCATTGAGTGTTGACAGACTGTATGACCATATTGCAATTCACTTCGATCAATGATTTAAACAGACAAACAAGAATCTCGCGATGGCGTGAAGATAAAGGGGATGGGGTCTATTGTCCAAATTTCACAAATCAATATTGGGTATGTCAGCATTTGGCCTGGTGCATTGCTACACATCTCTGGTGACTTGATGGAGATGTTCCCACTTCTCTTCAGGAGCTGTGTGGAGTTGTCGGCTATATTGGCTGAAACTGGGAACCAATGACGAACTTGTTGCTTGTGGACATCCCAAAGATGCTGGAAGGGGGACAAATCCGAGGAATGAACCAGCCATTCAAGCACACAAATGTTTTCAGGCTCAAGGAATTCTGTGCATACACGGGTGACGTGGGTCTGGCATGGTCATGCTGGATGGTTATTGTTTTGATGGATGAATGGTAGGACGATAGGCAGCAGCATCTCATTGTGAAATCACACTGCATTCAAGTTCTTGTTCATCAGCTGCAGTTGGGTGCAATGTCCTTGGAATATTCCCACCCAAACCAGCACTCCACCACCATGTGCCACCTTGCGCACCACAATGATGTCAGCATAACGATGCTCTGTCCAACCGCTCTGTGAAGTTGGAAACCTGATTTGTCTGCAAAGAAAACAGTCCTCCATTGTGCCATTGGCCATCAAACGTGTTTATTCTCTCAGTCGAACCAATTTTTTCATCAAGCTGAGGAGAGGTCCAGTCCACAAAGGGCAAAAGATGTAAAGATATGGACTTCCTGGAGATTATTTTTCACGGTTTTAGCAAAAATGGGGTGATAGTGGGGACCAGTTGTCTCATCTGCAGTGGGAGTCACTGGTCTCAGACGATCACGGAGATAAAGAGTCCATATATGGTGGTCTTGGGTGGGGGTTGTCACACATGGTCGTCGTAAATGCGGGAGGTCTGCTGTCTTGCCTCATTCCTCAAAAAGGTGTTTTATGCAACTTATTGTTGATACATGGACATTATGTGCCCTTTCAACATCCCTGAGAAACATTCCTGCATTGAGCATGTCAATGACACGCTCCCTGATGGCTCAAGACATTTATGGCATTTTGAACAATGGCAGAACTGGGACTTTTGGGGTGGCCTTTTATTGACCAGAGTACAGGATGTGCCTGGGCTGACTCTAGCTGATTTCAGTGGCTCTGGATCAGGCCCCACCTGTCTGACAGGCCAATTTTGACAAAGGGCATGAACTTGACAATGATATGGAGAAGGTGACTGAAATGCACACAGACCAGAGGCACACAGCCTCGGTCACATAAATAAACCCAACTAAGCCAACCTCAGAAATAATTATGCGTAATATTGAAAAGACTAAACTGTTGCATTTACATTTTTGTTTAGTATAATAATGACAATGCAAATATTTCCAAAATTGTAATTGTTCTATGTGCAGGCAGGCTGCCTCTATTATATAGGTATCAAACTTCCTGCATTAGACTTCAAAGTTTGCATAATTCTAAGGTACCTCCGAAATGTGTGTCTTTATGTCACATCCATATTTACAGGATATTCGTAATTGTTTTCCCCAATTTGTCTATATTTTTTAAATCATTTTCTTAGCTTTTCTGCTCATCCAAGTGGGTACAATGAAAATATGCAGTAATTGCTTTTATCATATCAGAAGAGTAATTTTTCTGAGCTATTTGTTTGGCAGTTTTGTTTCCAGATAACACATCTATAATGCTACAACTGCTTATATACACTTATCTACATGCTTTGGCATATTACAACCTCCAGTTTCTAATAGTCAATAGTCTATTTCTGCTGCCTGTAGGAATTGAAGCACTGATTACTAAAACCCCACAAGTCAAGTCAAGTGTGACTTATGGGGTTTTAGTGATAGGTGCTTCAATTATGCCTATAAACTGGGGTGTTGCAATCCTATCAAAAAGGGTGGGTATGTGCAGGGAAATAACTAGGTAATCCTTCGGCCCTGTCCACACATGCACAGGTATTTTTGAGAACCTAAAATTTTTTCATGCACTCTGCCTCTCGTCCACCCAGAAACTGCGTTTGTCGTCACTGAAAGCTGACTTTAAGGAAACTGCCGTTCAGGTTGAATGTTTCTAGAAACTGTTTACTTGCAGACAGGGAAAATAGAGTTTGTGGCTAGTGAAGTGAGAGTGGGTGCCCCTTATCGCCTTTGCTTCTGTAGCGGAATCTCATGCAATGGTAGATGCGAACAATATATTGCTGATTTTAACCGTTGCAATTGGACTTTTTGCATACTTACACTTAAATGTTGTTACTCCATCACTAGGTGGTGTGAGGATGAGCTACTGTGGTCACTACTAGTACATTATCCAACACTCCCACAAAAGTGATACCCTTCCTCTATACGCCACTGCACTACTTTTTACTTCACCTGGTGAGGTTCAGTCAGATAGCCAGGGCTACCATTATAGCAATTTCTAAGGCTTTTAATTAGCCTAAATGGTCTTACATTAGATCATATTATTGTCGCGTCTTGGTTTGGCATGCTCTTGACAACGTTTTCCATTCTTTCATCAGTGTCCATGATTTATTTTATTTTTTTTGGACAATACAAGAATATATACTCAATTTCTTAGAAATACCCATGGACTTTTGGATGAGGCCTTAATCCGCCCCCCCCCAAAAAAAATTTGCCCTGAGTTGCCCATCTTTCTGACATGTTTGTGGGCCCAAACAATGGCCCTCAGCAGGGTACAGACTTTGCATTGGTGCATTCTCTGTTGTTGGAGGCTTTTTTCTGCTGCTCGAATTGCATGATCGGCACCTGATTGCTTAGTTGATTATGACGTGTATCAAGCTTGCAGCTCTTCTAGAAAAGCTGGAAAACTCCAGTGCTCACCCTCATAAATTTGCATTGAAGACCCCTTTTTGGCACAATGTTCTTTTAGCTGCCAGGCTTCAGTTTTGTGAGAATTTCCTTTTTTGTGGTGGTCAGGCTGTATTGTTTTCTGTTGAGCCAGAGTGAGGAAGCTATTTTCAGGAGACCCTCTCTTTGATTAGTGACCAGAGTCAGTGAGAGATTGTTTTTAATTCAAGTGGTAGCAGTAGGGTTTACGATACTGTTTGGCCAGAGTGTGTGCCTGACAATTACAACCACTTGGTGGAAAGCAGTTTTTGCAATTGTTTATTGTAAAAATTTATCCTCTTCAGAGAATTAATTGTAACATTTTTGTGTGCAGACTCACCATCCCTGACTATCCTAATGTGTATCTTTGAGGATTTTTCAAATTGTACAATGGTGGGCCTCAATAACGATCTTAGTAAACAGTCTGGTGTCGTGGTGCTCAGTATGAAGAAAAGCTTGCATCCACACAGGCCCAATTCAGATGCCCCTGCCTTTGGATTTTAAGTTTGTTTTAGAGACCGATTTGGTTATAAAACAATACTCTGGTCGAGTCCGTATTTCCTCAGTAGAGTAGTCATGCCATGCGGTTTGTACAAAGTCTTATTTATAGCCACCAGGTGGCAGTACCGAGTCAAAGAATGTATCCCCTCATGACCTTCATCATTGAGAAGCAGGCAGCAGGTGCCTCTGATTAAAAATACATGAACAATTGTACAACACTTTGACCAGCTGTGATCGGGAACCATTTCACTGAAGTGCACTGCAAAAAATGACTATGAGCCAACGCATTCCGCAGAGCCACAGTTGGAATTTTTTTCCATTTTAATTCGATGAATCCGGGCAGGAAATTTTAATTCAGATTATGAATTATAAAATGGTCATAAGGTCATGCTGAGATTTTTAATTTACAGACTTGATGGATATCTCCTCTTCTCCCATTACAAATGACAGGAAAAAGTGAGGGAAAATGAAGTGTTACACACAGCATTTACACTTAATGTATACTGTGTGTGTGCGTGTTATATATAAACGTATATAGAAATAATGTAAATGCCCTATTCTTAAACCTCTGTAGTTACAATGCAGTGACGATGCCCCTGTGTGTATATGATCATATACAATTTCAGAAATCCATGAAAAAGCTATATTTGGCAAAAGAAACATTTCCATTTTCCAAGAAAAGAATTAAAATAAGTTGGTTTGGGACTTCTTTGACAAAAAAGTCAAGAATTAAGTGACACTTTTACAGACATGGTGGTCTGAAATAGCCATGTAGCGGCCCTGGTTTAATAAATGACTATACTAAGAAGTCATTGCAAACTGTGGTTAGTTTGACGGAGACTGTATACATTTTTTTTTAGATTACATATTTTTCCCTTATAAAAATAAAATCCATCCATTTTCTATACCCGCGGGGCGAGCTGGAGCCTATCCCAGCTGACTACCGGCAAAGGCCCACCCTGAACAGGTTGCCAATCCATCGCAGGGCGCACACACCATTCGCTCTCACACTCATACCTATCAATCAATTAGCCTGATATGCATGTCTTTGGACTGTGGGAGAAAACTGGAGTACCCGGCGAAAACCCACGCAACACGGGGAGAACATGCAAACTCCACACAAAGGCCCCAGGCCGGATTCGAACCAACAACCTTCTTGCTGTGAGGCAGCTAACCACTGTGCTACCGTGCCGCCCAAAGCAAAACTCGGACATATAATAATGGAAGATGATCAGAACTCATGCAGGTTTAAATCATTAATCAGAGGTTCATCTGCAGGCCTACAGTCTAGGAGTTCTCTCTCCCCACCTCGCACCCTAGATACTAACACAGTTGCCATGCTTACAGGGTAGAAGCACTGCTCAACTGTACACACCCAAGAAAAACTACTCTAAAGGGATTCCTCATTGCCTCAGCTGAACCCCATTGGTTTTTAAATAATGCTTTTTTTTGAGGAATTTTTGCTTGCTTTCAGTTTTTTTTTAGGTAGAATCATTAAATTTGCCCCATCATCAAACTCTTCGGTACGCAAGAGACGCCATGAAATGCAGCAGCAGGGGGCTACAGTGCACTGTGCTTTGCAGCTGGCTCGAGGCACAGTGCGCTTACGTTTGAGATCCTGGTTCATAAATCATAGGTGAAGTTCTCTTTGCAGCGCTAGGTTAGGGAGGAGCACAAGGGCATGGCATTCAAATCAAAAGCCTAAAACTGGGCTTCATCAATGCTTTTCATATAAATGCGGATAATTCCTTAAGCATCACATCAGAGTGAGGAAAAGGGGGACCAGGTCTAATGCAACAACAGTGCGCCCTCTGTTGGCCAGCCCTGGTATCAGCCTCCACACATACACACAGTGCTGCCAAATATATCCTGATATTACACACCGCATGGATGTGATTCTGGACAGAATATGAATGAGAATATATGCCAAGCACACACACAGGTATAAAAACAGTACTCATGCATTAAACATTTGCTTATTTGCTGAGGAAATCCTTCACATTCGCTGAGGGAAATGGGGATCCCCACGCAAGCATGGCATCTCTGATCACGATTATCATTTTCTCCTCATCTGCAGTGCAGGATGTACAAGAGGCTCTTTAAGGGACCTTACACGAAGGAAAATATCGGCCCCGGGCTACAGATTCTTGCCTGTGTAATGCACTTTATAAATTTAATATGAAGTATTACATTAGGTTATCTGTAACCCTTAAAGACTGCAATGCATTTTCAAAAAATGTTACAAATAAATTATTTTGTGCTGTTGAAAACCAATCGTGTGGCGACTTTTTTATTTTTATTTTTATAAACAAGTCGCCACATGATTGGTTTTCAGCAGCTTTGAATTTATTTCTTACATCATTGAGCAACACCATCTGCATTTAGCGCTCTAGGAGTTAGCAATATGACTTACAATGTCTCTCAAACGGCAAAAAGCCTTGTAATACTGGAAGGGGGTGTCCCCATCTGCAATCATGATAAGGGAAAGGATGGAGCAGCAACAGCCCATCCCAGCACGGTGTCCCAGAGACTGGTGGAGCAGTGAGCAGAGGGCACGAGGTTACTGAATGACAACCATACAGCACATTTAATGCCTGGCCCGAATATTTTACCTTTCGGTTACACCCACTGCAGTGGCAGATGGGGGACATGCTGAACTAGAAAGCGCTCAGAGAACACATTCCTCCGCCGACGCATTTCTCACCAAGAATTGAACAAACATGGCAGTGGCGGCCTTATTTAAATTCAAATCTATCTCAATATTTAATCAGCTGTTCCTTGGCCCATGGCCCACACTTCAACAAAATATCATTGAAATTGATTTAAAAGTTTGAGAGACACGGTCTGGACAAAACAGTCCAACAAACAGACATGGGTGAATACATAACCTCAGCCCAAGGTCACCGGATCAGGAAGAGAGGGGTCTAACTAACCAATCAAAATGGGTGCCAGCCAGTCTGACGGTGCTTTCACACCATATGCACAATCGCGACATCACGCGGAGCAAGACCACTGTTTTCAATGAAGGACGCCACACTGCGCGGATGAGCGATGGCGCAACTTTAAGCGACACCCAGCAGCTTGATTTTCCTTGAAGTCTGACGTCCAAAGGTCAACTGCATTGAACCTTGACCTCAAATTGCGCTGACCTTTCTAAAGCGCGCCTAATGACATTGCAGAATTTGCGGGAGTCCTGGCAACAATCAATAATAAAGGGAAAATTAATTGTGTGTGTCCAAGCATCCGGAGTTATACAACTCCAAAATTAGAATGCACAGGAACTTGGGCAAAAAAAAAAAAAAAAAAAAAACACTGACATGGCCGATAAGGATATATGGTTTGAAAAAAAAAGCTGTCTGTTATTTACATATTTCACATTCCAATTCCAAAGAAGCCAGACAGTAGCATTGCCGAATAATTTAAAGCGACACAACAGCCATCTCCGAAAATGTTAAGTTTGCTACATTAATCCAGGGAATGTTGAAAATGTATACCCAATAAACACACAAGGTCGCAACCCGGTGAGGAGGGGAGGGGAAAAAAAAAAACCCAATCATTTATATCAGCTTTAGCTACATTTCGCTGAAGTTCTCCCTTCAAGCTAACTTGTTTCCTCATGACGTAATGCGCTTGATCTGGCTCTCAACCTTGCGCAAACTACGCGCTTTTGCACGTATGGTGTGAAAGCAGCCTCAGAAATTGGCCAGGAATGGACAGAACCCCTTTCACTTTTCAATAAAGGAGTCCTTAATCGCAATGGTGGCCAAAGATTCATAATAATCCCACAGAAAAGTAGGTTTTGGAATTATTTTTTTTCCACCAATCCCAAGTCTTCGTTCTTCAAACTCCACTACCTTCAAATACGAGAGAATATTAGTTACAAAAATAGATGGAACATTCAGTCCTCAACATTCTAATAACATATTTAGAGTCCCTCTCCTGAAAGGGTTAAACTGTCTAAATTACTAAAATACAAACCCTTGCACCAGTCAATACAAACTAAAGTCAACGCTTTACTTCATTCAAACTGAAAATGGCGAAATGGACCAACAGTCGGACAGAGCGGTGAGCAGCTAGCAGCCAGTGACTGGGAACAAACCACAACGGTGCTGCTTTACTGGCAGCAGATGCTGACCTCCATAATGCCTGCGACAGCCCATGTCAGCATTATCGGCCACTTTATTGTGCACGGCCCCTCAGTTTGCTTAGCGCATCGTGTCCTCCGCAGCTCTGCCCGGCTTCTAATGGCAGCGGTGAGCTACGGCCCGTTATAAAACCCCCGCGGCGGTAGAAACTCACCGACTGGAAAGGAGTGATAAAATAGGTCAGTGGTTAAGAATTTATAAAGATGGGATTTGGGGAGGCTGCAGGGCCGATACAGCCGTTTGCTGTGACACTCGCATCGGGACCCAGGGTCGACCAATCACACGAGCCAATTCTCAGACTCCAGCTTCGCTTGGATATTCCAGTTCATCGTTCGTGCATGTTTTTGTGACCTAGACCAATTTTACAAGAACGGTGAATAAAAATGAATAGCAAAGCTTATTTTGCCTCAACTTCCAATTTTGTGCCTGCAAACTTAACGGAATACCTCAAAAATCGTGTAGCATCAGCTTATCCCAGTTAAGAAAGGTGTGCACAGTCAGCCTGACCTTTATAGATCTAAAGCAATTTAAGATAAGTTAAGACTATTGTATTTGTCAATTGGTAAAAGCAATTCAAACAATGACCATTATTAATTCAACAGAATGCATATTAATCTTTATTTCATTTGACATGATACAGTAGAATTCAACTAACCATACTCATTCACCTAAAAATGACAATTCAAAAAGAATACAAAAAAATGTTGTTTGATCACAAACATACATTTGAGAATATATGTATAATTGTATAGGTGAAAAGCAGCCATGTAAATCATGCATTTGCCATAGCTGCTGGAATGGCTTTTGTGGAGAGGATGATCACTGAAGCATCAAATTAACTTGATCAACGAACATCACAGTTTAATGTAATTACAGTAATTTCAAAATAAGAGTACTTAAAATGGAAGAGATAAGTCTTTTATCAGGATGATACAGGATTCCAGTAGAAAAGCTAGTGGCGAAGTTGCACTTTTACGCATTATTGCTAGCCAGTCCTCACCAAAAGGAGTACACATATTGTTAAAAAAATAAATTAATGCTTATGCCGGGGTTGAGGAGAAGCTGGTACACATTTAAGACCGTTCCAGTTCGACATCAAGGGATCTCCCTACCAATGCAAATACTTGTACCAGGAATAGCGCACATGTTTACAGAGGAGATTACCAAGGAAATATTCACGTAATAAACAAAAAAGAAAAAAAACATAGAAACACCACTATAATGATCCATTCAGGTTTTTTTGTTCGTATTGAAGCTACGGTGCTGAGAAATAAATATCAGCACAGGCCTCCTTAGTAGCATATCATTTGCCTAATGTTTAAGCAGTGCAAATTAACAACAAATGTCTCCATTACTAAGCGCCATGTAAGTGGATGATCGATTGGTGCATGTCGTTCGATTGACTGGCTTCCCTTAAAATTCTATACATTTGCTCCCAGATCCAGGTCTGAACGACCGCAGTAGTACACACTTATGGACGGAAGGGTGAAGTTATTTGTTTATTCCATTTGGTCTCGGAGCGCCAGTACAAGGGTATTTGTCACCACCGTGGTCTTTGTGCTGTTGAGTTCTGCAAACAAACGTCTCCTGCTAGCTGGCCAGGTGTTCTTTTCCCTCTTTTTTTGTAAAAGAAAAGAAACAGGGGATGTTGGAGCACACTTCAGCGCAACTGCATCAAAAAGGAATGGATGCGCTTCTATGTGGAGCTCAAAGTGAAGGACTCTACCTCTAGTTCAGGAAGAAGAGACGGGTTCTCTGAGAAGCAGCCATAGTTTCAGACACATTCCGCACCTTCAGGTAGTTCACAAAACCTCGGAAAAACAGCAAGAGACCTTGGGAGGGCGAGCGAGAGAAAGAACATGAAAGCTATTGTCAATGTCACCATGACAACTTCTCTTCTTCGCTTCAGGTCTGAGGTGGAAAATCCAGGCTGAGAGATTTCTGAGCACTTATGGGCTCCAATCACCTGAAGTCACCAATTACAGCAATTGCTCAGCCAGTAGGTCACCAATTATGGAAATTAGCTGCTTAAATTGATCGATAGGGGAAGAGGGAAAAAAAAAAAAAAAAACCACGTGCCAGAACAGTTACTTTCAGCCCAGAGTCATTCCACCTCCACTCACTGCATGCGTGTCATTTTAAGGGCTGAATTTGAACAGTCATAGCTGCAACTCAAACACCACCCAAATCAGTAAAACGACTGCAACAAAAAGACTACTTTGGGGGGGAGGAACCCACTGCTCGTGGAAAAACCCAGGGGTCATAACAGAAGTCCTGCCGCTCATTTCTATATCCCAAACTCACACATGCGATTTCACAAACCGTTCCTGTGTCTGTGGTTTCGTCAAGCTGCTGAATGCGAAGTAATGTTAGCTACTGGCCACTAGGTGGAAGCAAAGATCAATATTTCAGGAGTAATTCCTGCTTTCGCCAAGAGAGACTAATTAACATGTTTACAAATAGACACTGTACTTGTTTAGCTAATTACTATGCACATTCTTTGACCTATTTGCTAAACGTGGATAAGAATTTCAGCATTTTGGGGTAACTCACCAAGAACAAGGAATATCCACCAAAGCCAGTACTGTCCATTTACATATCCAGTAAAGTGATCAGAAAACTGAAATACACACAAAAAAAGCACAATATAATTAGTGAGTGTGAACAGGGACATTCTGTATTCAGGCTTACATTTCCTATGTTGACACAAACCACTCCTAAGTATACTGACCAAAACTTCCAACGCAACACATACAATTTTGAAATATTTGGTGTACATAACATAGCATATTGGTTTTGAGCCATGATACATCAACTACAACTTAAAAGCTCATACAATTTTGATTTAGTTGTGTGGGCAGCTCGTTCCGCTTGATTGCACATTACTTAGAATTTTGCCTATCCCGTCAGGTTGAGCAGAACTCATTGAGCAATACTTTGAGAATTTGGTCAATAAATAGCCGTAGCAATGGGCAACCTAAATATTCCTTTGCATTATCCTGGGTCAACGTGTGACCATGCTGCGCCTAGGTCAAAATCGGCAAGAGAGCCGTTGGTATGCTCACTGGTGGAATGTCGCAAAGACGGGTTACAAGGAATCTGGGCATCCACGTGTCGACCATATCACGTCTCTGGAGCTGGTATAATGAAACAGGAAGCACCGGTGATCGACCACGTGCCACCACCCCTCAGCAGGATCGCCACATTCGCCTCCAGCACCTGCGAAATCGCTTCCTGCCAGCTACAGTCACTGCTGCACAGACCAGAGGTTGTCACCAGAACTGGATTAGCGACCAAACCGTACACAACCGCCTGCGTGAAGCCAACTTGCACAACCGACGTCCCCGCCGTGGTTTGGTGTTGACTCCTGCACGTCGCCGCGTTCGTCTGCGATGGTCAAGAGCACATTTGGGCTGGAATGCTCTCAGGTGTAAGAGGGTGAATCGAGGTTCAAGTTGAGCGTGTATGACGGAAGACTGTGTGTATGGCGTAGGCAATGGGAACGTTATACTGATGCTACCATCCTTCAGTGTGACCGTTGGGGTGGACCCAGTGTGATGGTTTGGACTGGAATAAGCAGTAGACACAAGACAGACCTAATTTTCATCGATGGAAACCTCAGTGCGGCCCGTTTACCCCTGTCGCAGTTCCACTCGTCCATCGCTATCGCCTAACGCTGCAACAGGATAACACGAGACCACATGTCGCCAGAGTCTGTCAGGACTACTTGAGGCAGAATAATGTTCAGTGTCTTGATTGGCCTACGTATTCCCCAGATTTAAACTCTATAGAACATCTACGGGATATTCTGGATCACCGGGTGAGAAGGCGCGATCCAGAACCAGCCACAGTCCAACAGTTGCGTCAAGCACTCCAGGAGGAATGGGACCACATCACACAGGCTGAAATTTGGCATTTGATTGACTCCATGCATCGCAGAATCCAGGCTGTGTGTGACGCCAAAGGAGGCCATACAAGATACTGACTTCAGTGATCCAGAATTGCGCCTTCAACTGAGGCAATGAATTGGAAACCAGGAAAAATCTGCTCTTCGTTCCTGACTCTAAAACTGTGTTTTTGATTTGAATCTTAATATTTGTTATTATCCCCCGCTGCATGTTTAGCGTGAAGCGGGGGATATAGTATTCAGCTCTGTCCGTACGTACGTCCGTCCGTCCGTCCCGAACATCGTCACCGCGATCTCTCAAGAAGGTGTCAACCCATTTCAATTCTTTTTGGTACCAACCTTCCTACTGGGATTGCGCAGACACCAGTCGGTTTTGGTGACCTGACGGCGGGGGATATAGTCACTTTAGTGACAAACTCTTGTGTATTGTTAAATTTATCGTAAGAAAATGACATGTGTTGCAATAAACCCTAGAGTTGCGTTGGAAGTTTTGGTCAGTGTAGTTTTCACCTGCCACAGTAGTAATGCTCGTATTGTTTTCAGTTGATGTGGGTGTGGCGGAGTGTCTGTGTCTGTCATTTGGGAAAACTACAGTAAAACTAGCCAAAACAAAACTACTATGAAAGCGGTTTATAACATTTTTTCAGGTGTCAATATGTTCACGGATATATTTGTGGGCAGTCCTCGTGAACACGACAGCAATGCCACCTCCGAAGATGCACTCACAAAACATTACAGGTGAGTATTTGGGGTAAAAAGGAAGGTGGAGTTTCCAGATGGGTGTGGTCTGAGTACACACTTACGGCAAGTGTTATGATAAGGACTGCGGTACTGAAAACAATACCAGAATCACAGTCTCGGCTGGTGTGATCCCAGATGGTCTCTAGTTATTTTTATTCTGTACAATTATGAACAGACTGCAGCAATTGGTTTCAGCGCTAGGAACTTGGCATCAACTCAGCTAATTAACTAGACTTTTATGTATGCACTAGCATAAGACAACAGAGCCTTTTAAATACTGCACAGAAACTAAGTGCATATTGAGGGTACAGATCAACTCAGCAGTGAATTACTTTATAAGTGCAGCAGCCTCATCTCGCAGACATTCGAAATGTCAGTACTAGGAATGAAATACAAACTGCAGTTTCCAAAAAAAAGTGTTTCCAGGGCTATTCTTAACACGCACAGAGGAATCAAGTATAAAAAAGGTAGAGCAATAGCCTTCAGTCACCCATTTTAACCAATCAGCATTTAGATGTGTAAAGCAGAATTCCGACTGGTTCATACACTGTTGCTCCCTTCCTCACAAAATATCTGCCCTCTGTATCTGGACTGAGTCTCAATACTCCAGTTTCTCCCTTTCACATATGCACCTCTTAGGTGCAGGGGGGAGGGTTAACAATGGTAGCTGACGGTATTGGAATTCTGCACATAAACATTTATGCCTTCGTGAGACGGGGCGATGGCGCCCCCTGTTGTCCGTACCCTGACGATAAGGATCCACTTGATGAGGGACAGGCCGAAGCCGCAGATGGCCCCGTATCGGCCGGCGATGGTGTTGGTCAGCAGGCAGAAGGACAGACAGAACCCGATCCAGTTGAACAGGAAAGCCACTGTTTGGGGTCAGCACACAAAGTCCAAAATCTAGCTTCATCACATTAAAGCAACACACAAGGGCACCATATACATGTACTGCAATAAACCACAGTTGGCTCATTCATTATAATGGCCTGAAAAAGGCAGAAGTAGGCCTTCTGTACACACAGTCATGAGAGAAATGCCGCAGGGCTTGAGTTACACAGCGACGCCAGAGGCCGCTGCCACACACGGCCTGTGTTTTGGCCTTGCTGACCTTCTGCAAGTTAATAATTCACAAGTACTCCTTATTTCCCCAGGACACGTCATTGAAATACGGCTCTGCAAGCGTTTATCACCGATGTTTCCGTCCGCTCTCCCCTTACGTTCAAACCTTATGGTCTTTGTAGCTATGAAAACAAGTCTGACTTTTAAGACTGCAGTGATTAACTTTGATATGCTGCTACACCAGGTCATTCCTCTAAAAGCTGATATTTTACATCCTACAAGACTGTGTAATGGCATGCAGATAATGCCAAAGTGCATCAAAAACAGATGCTCCCATTACTCCGCTAACCAAAGGGCGTGGAAATCGGGAGTAGCTTACACAGCTAGGGCAGCTTGAGACATGTCCTTATTCTCAAACGTGCCCATCAATATCTACCACTGCCTCCCACCCGCTAGTTAAGCAGTTTTACGCAGGGATGATGCATAGAACGGCATGCATTTGCCTGCTGCTGCGCTACATCGCTCTCTGCTTTTACCTCACTTGCGCCTGCTGCTGGTTAAAGCTGCAGTTGGTAACTTTGAGGAGAGAGAGAACTTGGCATAAAAATTTGAAAAAAATAAATAAATAAAAATAAAAAATAATTCTACTCTCAGATTCCTTCCCACTGCACTCCTGCCCAAAGTCCCTCCCCCAGAAGGCTGCTGTGCACACGAAGGCACGCAACCTGTTATGCATGCCACTGTGGAGAGATTTTGCACGTTCCCATTATGAAAACAGCCAAGTTGCCGAGGCTAGACATTATTGTTGTGAACAGTCAACATTGCTGGCCAACAAACGAGCATAAATAAATCAAGTCGACATGAAAAGTAATCTAAAGCCGTATGTATCCAGTAAAAACCCAGCCCACGCTTATTTCAGTAAGTTAGCCTTTTTTTGAGTACAGAAACTGTGAATCCTGCTGAATGGCCAGTAAACCATGTATGTCAGCATTTAGCAATGAGAGCACAGAAACGTTACACATTTATCAGGACAACAACACAACCGATAAGACTGCCAGGTTTATTTATTTGTTTATTTAAAAGGATCCCCATTAGCTGACGCCAAGACGACAGCTAGTCTTCCTGGGGTCCAGACAATACATACAAAACACAATAATTACAATGTCAATTGAAAGGTCACTTCATAAAGAGATTTTCTGCCATTTTCTAATAAAACAATGCCAGTAACGTTAGCCCTAGCATCGGAAACAAGCCATTGTTAGCTCGACTGCAACATCACAGTAACATCACATGCACTACGGAGTACTCTAACAATTACAAGATGCTGGCTGTTCGAACAGCGACTGTGCTTGTAAGCGACGTTCACTCACTTATTTGCAGAGCGAAAATGAATTGATGCCGGTTAGGGCTGGGGTTAGTACTAGCTGTTGTTGTGCCATTAGTTTCTCTAAGCTCCTGAACCCTCTCTCGGAGATTTGAGCTTGACTGAGCACTTGCTTGAACTGAGGAGGAAAGGGGAGGACGGCTGTCCGAATCACGTGCATGTGCACTGTTTGACGGATGTCAGACACCATTCTGGCTCTAATTGGTTCTTTTTGGTTGGACTGAACGAGTCTTTTAAATTGCAGTAGGAGCAGTATGTTGGTTTAAAGGAGCCTTTTTTTAATTACAGAATACTAGTTTTATGCAATACTGTCTGTGCACATTGACAGTTTTAGCAAAAATGACAAAAAGTTACTTTTCTAAGACTCACCAACTGCAGCTTTAAACAGCCCACCTCAAACGCAACATCCACCTGTGGATTCCAGATATTTCCCCGATGGAAGAGTACAGTACTGCCACCGTTCTGCCCAGTTGGCCACAGATGCATCAGAATAAGCATAGATGCAAAACTATTTGTTTATACTGCAGTTGACGGTTTACATGCTGGTTGGCAGACTGAAATATTGCCGCAGTTTTTATTTACTCAGCCCAGCTAAGATCAGAGCCAGCGTGACGGTAAGAGGGCTGACAGACTTACTGAAGAAGGCCAGCAGGAATATTCCATCATTTCCGACTCGAGGCTGATCGGCATCGCTGAAGTCACCCTGGGGAAGGAAATCCTCCTCGGACTGTAAGAGAGCCACACAAATCAACAGGAGAAATAACGGAATTCATATTAATCCATGAACTCAATCTGAAAACAATCACAGAATCCTGATTCAATGCAAACAAGCTACACATACACCATGGCAAAAGTCCGTACATTTGAATGAAGGTTTCAGCGTGCATTCCACGAGCACTTCAAGTTATAAAGGCTTTGTCATGAGCTGCGCGTAACTGCACAAGCTAAATGTTAGCAGCTGGGAGGCATCACTAAAAATTTTGGTTTCATCCAAGTGCAACTGGCTGTCAGTATGAAGCCATTGTTTCCAATGAAGTCTTGTCATGAGACGTTGAGCTCACAGGTCTTCAGGCCGTCTTTAAAAGATGATAAGCCCGTATTTTTCACACCATTAAATGTGGTGAAAACATAAAGAGCTGCCGGGTGGCTCACACGGTTAAGGCACTGCTCTGCAGTGCAGAGGTGATCACCACGTCGCGGGTTCGAGCCTCGGCGTACCCACCGGCAGGGGTCGGCAGCCTTTTCGGAGTAGCGCACAATTGGCTATCGCGCTACAGGGTTTCAAATTGGGAAGGGACTGCCGGATTTGGGTGTTCAGCGACAGCTTTGTTCGTTGCTCCAGCGCCTCCTGTTGGCCAGACGGGCGCTCATCAGGAAGACTCTGGGTTTGTTCACGTCCGGGTATCCTCCGCCCTCGTTCGTAACTTACGAAGATTCGATCAATGAGTGTATAAGAATCAGTGGCTGACGGACACGTGCTTCGGAGGAGAGTCGTGAACTGTCTTCACTATCCTGAGTTGGCAGCAAGGGGTCGCATACGAGCAAGCTTTGTACATAGTTCACTAATTGGGCATTCCAGATTCGGGTGGGATTGGAGATGCCAAATTTATTTAAAAAAAAAAAAAACAAAAAAAAAAAACAAATGTGGTGAAAACATACAGTCTCTCAAAAAACAATGAAATTTGAAGTCAAGATTATACTCTGTTCAAACTGATTTTGTGTGCCAGGAAATGTACAGGATGTCCAAGCCATATTTCCAAGAATTGTGCTAAATTTAGTAATGTTAATTAGAGTGTTCAGGTGAACACGTGTCGCCTGCGTGTGACTACCAACTGAAAGTGTGACTACCTGACAGACAGACGGACAGACAGACGCCGGATAAAGTGATCCCTATGTGCCGCTATGCTTCGCAGGCGACACAATAACTAGGTCCTTTCGTGAAGTGGAGCTTTTTACAAGAATTAGTTGGAGATTCACTTTTGCCCAGGTGTATTTTAGATGCATATGAGTCACAATATGCTAAACAAGGATTTTTTTTGTAACAAGGGGGGGGTCAAAAAATTAAAAGTAGTCATTTACAAATTTGAGCATCCATAAATGTTAGATAAGGCCTTTGTCTCTCATACTGAATGCGACAAAAGGCAGCTATGGTTAAGAAATTGACAAAATTTCACCTTATATTCAGGCAGCACACCCTGTGTGTACGTTGGGTTTGACAGACAGAATGGTTCGCATTTTCAAAATGATAATTTTCAAAATCAGTGTTGATGCCTGCTGTATAAAATCATAAATCCAATTATAAATGTTTGTTGCTTCAATATAAATCTTTCAGTGCTTCCTGAGCTGTAAATTTTGCCATGATAGTCAACTGTCAATCTTGACAGACGTCCTTACGCACGCAAGGGGTAATTTGAAAACCGTTTCTCTGGCAATCAAGCATTGTTCTGATTATTGTTTCCAACATTTTCTAATACCAAATTATCTGTAATTTGCACTGCATCATTCTTTTTCTTTTCCCAGCTGTTTCTTTTGGTGTATTTAGGTGACCCAGATGGACACATTTGAGATGTTACAAAATCAGTCTTTCAAGAGGAGTACTTTTTCAACTTCAAGTTGGAATAAAAAAATAATTAAAAAAAAAAAAAAAAAAAAAGAGTAAAGTAACCCAACTGATCGTGTCCATGCAGTCTCTTTATTTAATAACCAACATTTATGCACAAGAATATATGCAGTTTCTTGAAAAATGATGGAATAAACACAATTCTAGCAATGCTAGTACATAATCCCTGTTTAGCATATTGTGACTCATACCACTTCCTGTTAATTAGGGGCCCCAGTTCAGGCTTACTGAGTGAGAGCCCTCTGCAGTATTTTTTTACACTTCACAGCAATGCCATAAATTAATTCTGCTATGATGCCAATGCTGCTTCAACCATTTACTACCAAGATTTCCACAAGGACTGAGAATTATGAGAAAAAGGAGAGACAATATGAATAAAAAAGGACGAGTGGAGAAAAGAAGAGCGGGGGGTTAGTGAAATGGAGAAGGCTGTACCCTCGGCATCATGTCCATCGCAGCTGCAGCCATGGCCGCTGCTTTGGCTTTCTCCGCCTCATCGTAGGTGGGCAGCGAGGTGGCGACGCTGTACGGAGGGGGCACGGGCAGGTCGCCTTGGAAACAGTGCTCTGTGGGATGCGCGAAAAGGAAAACCGCAAGGCAGGAGGATACGACAGAGGAGAGCATTTACTGGGGACATTTCAGACAAGTCATTCTCCTCACTACATTAAAGGTGAAAAAAAATCCTCGGTCCAAAAGTGAAAGTTCTTCCCTGTATTTTGTTTAGTCTCCTGTATATTCTAACCATCACAATTCTACAGCCAGGAAACTGCGTCAATTATTGACATCAGCTGAACCCCTGGACTTTCCACCTCTGAACCATTCAAAAGATGTAGAATGTGCCAGCGCTCACGTATTCGACATGATTATTTGTACAAGTCAAAAGAAAGGGATGTGCATGAACGCCAAATTGTTTTCGTGTTCAGACAGGAGTTATTTTGGCAACAGGCAGATCTGCGACATTTAAAATACCAAACTGATTTAAAGATTTTTTCCCCCCCTTTTCCGAGAAGATTCCACACCTGGAGCGGCAGTCGCTCCCAAAGCGATGCTGGTGTATGGAGGGGGCGGGGCTTCCGTCTCCGCTGATGCCGATTGGTCTGCGGGGGGTGCCTCAGCCTGGGCAGGAGTTGCGGCTTCTGTTTCATTGGGTGCTTGAGAAGAGTCGTCCTCATTATGAAACTACACACCGAAAGAAGAGAAATTCAATAAAAACATGCATTGAGAACAAAATGCCACCCCCACACCAGCCCTTCCCAGATGATTAAATACCACTCTCTAATAAAAAGTTGCAATCTAACCAATTGCTCATTTCTGGCTCAACGGTACCGCTGGTTCCATTTTCCACCAGGAAATGAATTGACTCGACCCTCATGTTGTCCTAAGTGAAACGCCTTTAATCCAATAAGAGACTACAGATAAAATGAAGCAGTGCTGGGGATGTTAGCAAGTAGCCGTAGTTATAATGAGCCAATAGGTGAGTGCTTGGGGAAGAAAATTTTGCAGCACTACTAGTGTTGAGATTCATACTATATCTGCTCTAAACTGTTACAGTTGCACTTGCTATTAGCGATTGGCACAGCATAGCCAAAATGTCTTTGCGAGTCCCTTTGGGTGGAAGCACACAACAAATCAGAAGTGTTAATGCTCACTATGCTAGGAGTCAGAGGACAACAAAATGTGATGAAAACACACCAACAGATGCTCCTTCAATCCAATTTATTGGTTATGAGACACGTTTTATGACACAATTTGCGAAAATTTGCTCATTAATGGTTGTGTACAGTGGTGTGTGCGTGCAATATTTAGGTCTGTAGGAGTACTGCAAAACCTCATGTGTAGCATCAGCTCTATAGGGAAGTTTTCACAACTCAAAGCAAATTTTGAAATGTCCACTAAGGTTGCAAATCAGCGAACCAATGATGCTCACAGATTCTTGAAATAGAATTCGCACACAAGTTTGCTCCCTCCCTCTGCACATTTGTCATACTAAAAGGTTTCACTCTCAAATCTCATATAGGTTTCTTTTCAGCCATTCAGAGGTGCGCTTGCAATTGTGCTTCGGTCGCCTTGCCGCAGACCCCAATTTCAAAAGCTTCAGGCAACGCACTTATTCAGAATTTTCTAGTAGAGAGCTTCAGAGCTCTGTCAATGCAGGAGAGTCGCTGAGGCAGCAAAGCATGCACATCACACCTGGCTGTCAACGTTGTGCACATTCGACTGGTCCCATACAGTCCATAAACTTTATAACGAACAGTCTGAATCTGAAAGTTACCAGTCAAATGGAACAGAGGATGCTTGAATAGTTAGTGTGATAGGTCTATTAGGCAAAGCCATGCGAGTGAGCAAAATAGGATTTCTGTCACCCCCCACAATAGGACATTTGATGTATAAAATGTCCATGACTGTATTCAACGGAGTCATTTAACTTTCGACAAATGCATTTATTGGCAAATTATCGTATAAATCGATAATTTTTCTTGCCGACTTCTTGTTCTAACTCAGAGCTTGCCATCCTGTTTCTTCTTGATTTGACCAAGCTGACCGAGCCCTAACCTGCCGTCTCGTCCACATAGGTCCTAAAAAAAAAAAAAAAAAAAAAAAAAAAGAACTAAAGAGAAACTCAGCTCCCAGTCGCGCATAAACGCCTCGTCTTCGTCTGCGGTTGCGAGAGCCCAGTCAAATGCCCTCGTTGTGTGCTCACTCTGGAATGCCATGTTAGCTTTACGCTAGATGTTATGAGACACAGGTCAGTGTCCAGGAAACCCAGTAGTACCCCTGTTCGGAGTTGGACAACTTACCTTCCCATAAATAAAACAATCATTAAAAAAAAAATTGTTTATCGTGTGAACTCAGGTTGTCTTCCATTTTGAGTGAAGATCTGAAACAACTGAAATAACACAGTACCTCCAGTCAATCGTTGAGAAGAACGGGGGCCATTTAGTAGTGGAAAAGATCAATTCTCATTCCCATTTCTACACACACAGCGCAGTCAGTAAATATTGAGACAGCAACTTTCTCTCAGTACAAAGTTTTTTCCTGATCTGCAGTCCAGCACAATGGATTGGACTGCAGCAAATGTGATCACAGCAGGAACTCTCCTCTACTTCAGAGGCATTTACATGCACAACGTGTGTATGAGAGTGGAACTGCGGCCCTTACTGTACGGTTTCCCTGTCCAAATATTGAGACTTTCAGAAGAGGTGGGTGTGTGGATTTTCCTTGATTCTGCGATACCATTTTACCCAAAAAATACTAGCCTGATTGAACAGCAGGGTGAGCGCCAAACAGGCTCCTGGCCTCCACGGTGTAGAAACACTGCCAAAAAGCAATTCCTCCTCACGAGCCCGAAGAAGCTGTCAGGATCTGTAATGCACTGCAAGGCCTCGCTCGCTTTGCAGGCACTCGCTGACGCAGTTCAAAAAAAATAAATGTCCCAATGGTGTAGTATATGGCAGCTAGTGACAGATTGAAAGAGCTTCACAACCCTACAATGAATAACTTCTACTGCTGATCTTTGTTCGCAGCACCTAAGATCAAGGCCCCTCAGTCAGACTGGTGAAAGATTACTCTGGCCATTACGCAACAGACGCTCTCAGAGGCTAAACTGGCTGTTTACTGTACACCGAGTGGCCTGAAATAATACCGCAGGTCTAGGCCTGCATCTAGTCAGGTCCATAAGTAATTGGACACTGGCATAATTTACTATTTCGGCTTTCTGCACCATCACAACTGACTTGAAATTAATCAATAGGTTCTTAAGAGGTAAACTTTCAGCATTTGTTTTGGGGAAGCCCAGCCCTCATGGCAGTCGTCATCAGCTCCTACTTGAGTGGTTGTCAACCTCGGTCCTGGAGGGCCGCAGTGTCTGCTGGTTTTTGACTTTACTCTGCACGTAATTGATGAATGAAAGCAGTTCATTACACACTTAACTCATCTCACCTGGTGTCTTAGGTTTAAATAGGGTGGAGAAAACCAAACTCACACACCCTGTGGCTCTCCAGGACCAGGGCTCGCTACCCCTGCCCTATAAACTTTTATCTTTACTTTGAACCTCTACTTTGTCCGGATTACAACTATGCTCAATGTCAAACTACATTGACAAATCTTGGTTTCCACTGAGACTTCTGTCACGCCCTGCATGTCTGTTTAATTGGCTCTAGGAGTCTTGTGGGTAGTTCCTGGTAATTGATTGATTGATTGATATAATTCCCTTTGTGCAGAAGTATTGCTAACAGCACAGGGTGTGCTGAGTTTGGTTTTCTCCACCCTATTTAAACCTAAGACACCAGGTGAGATGAGTTAAGGGTGTAATGACCTGCTTTCATTCATCAATTAAGTGCAGTGTAACGTCAAAAACCAGCAGACACTCCGGCCCTCCAGGACCAGGGTTGACGACCGCTGTCCGACTTCTTCTTGGAGTGTTTTGACTTCAAAGTCAAATTCATGCCCAATTGGATTCAGTTCACTGGAAGATATTCCACTGCTCTAACTCAAAGTCTCGGGTTGTTTTCTTGGGCATACTTCAGGTGCCTGTCCATCTTCACTGTGGAGCAACCAACGAGTTTTGAAGAATTGCAGATCTGAATCTGATCAAATATACCCTCACGAAAAATCCTACCGTTTCTCTCATCAGTTGCATTGGCAGTCATAAATATCCATGCATACACACAGACACACGCGCACACACACATGCACACACCAACTACCTAATTACTTTTGATCAAATGAAGAGGGGGTGACCCATGTATCAAAAAAGTGATGCAATTCCTCCACTGCTGATGATGTAAACAGCAAACTAAACTTGAAGCCCAGCGCTTTGAGCTGATGAAACACTACACTCAAGCACACAACTAAAAGCTACCCAGGTAACCAATACAGCGAGCACACCATGATAAGCAATTTTACATGACTGAAAAATGCTCAAAACTGACTTTTGTAGTCATTTCAGACTAATGAAGAACTTCCAAGCAAAAACTGGGCAACATGCGCACCAAGGAACAGATTGCGCAATTGAAAATTGAAAACATTCATTGACCGCACAAAACCAAAATATATTAAAGCAAAGATATTTAAACAGTGGATGAGCAAATCTGAGCTCTGTTCACTGTGACCACGCAAAATAGGAAAAGGCGCAATGGCATTATTTGGTTGAGCATGACATTTGTGGTTGTGAAAACTGGGTGTTTACAATGTTGGAAAGCTGAGTAGTATTGCATGGCTATGAACAGGGCAGTTATGGATCATCACTGCAAACTAAACTTTGGATTTTATTTTAACGTTTACAAGCCATTTGAAATATGACAATGATTCAAAACGATACTTTTACCATTGCTAATTAAACTAAATGTTTGATGTTGATTATTTTTGAGATTGCTTTAGTTTCAGCATTTTTTAAACTTATAAGATATTCCAACAAAATGATCTGTGTATCGCAAATATTTCTCTCATACCTGGCTGCCATCACTAAAAGCTGCAAAAGAAACAGGCTTGAGCTGGTTCACCAGGAAATTCACAAATTGGCCAAACAGATTGCAAACACAGGTCTCTAAAGGAGGTCACCACAATATTCAACCAAGCTGGCTTGCCAAATAGCTCATGGCAAAAATAATGGCCTATTTATTCATAATGAGCCATGTGTGGATTTGGCTCTTGTTAAGCCTGCAAACATTTGGGTTTCATAAAATATGAATAGGGATGGAGAAACATTCCCTCACTGCCAGGCACAAGGAAAATTCAGGGGGCTCCACAGACAACCATGGAAATTACACAACAAAATCAATAGTGATTGGTTAATTCAACATTCTGAAAACCCACAAACCAATCACAAACCTTGGTGACCTAGGGGAGAAAGACTTCAGATCGTCCACATTTTTATGAGCTGTTGCCATACCTTAGTCAGAGGGTTAAAAATGTCATGGCGGACAGCTCTAACATGCACCATTTTATTTTCACCAAAAATGACTTAAAACAAGCACAGTTACACATAAACGAGTCCATTATTTTTGAAATTCTGCTTTCTGATCATCACCATCCATCAGCCACGCAAAGCTTTTTCTTCAAAAGCAGGTTTATTGTGAAACCACAACTTTTGATGCCCTAGAATTGCCAAAGATGCTGGACAGCATTCAAGATCTTTTTCTGCTATAAATTTATGCCTCAAACTTCTCTGGATTACCAGACCTAAACATGTTAAACATAATTACACAAAAAGTTCCGAATGGTTTAGTGCCCCGGTCCTCAAATCACACCCTACGAGGTTCGAGGACTGCAGGTTTTCCACCCTCCCTTTACCTGGGAGTCAGGTGTTAACACAATCTGGCCAATCAGAGGGACTAACTGTTCATTTAGTAGCCTGGGATAACAGAAAACCTGGGCTGGATTTGGATTTGAGGATCCCTGGTTTAGTGAGTTATCAAGTTTTATTAATCGTGTCCATCTTTTTTGAAACACCCTGTATAGAAGCAGTTAGGAAAACTACTTCCCAACACCCAAGCAGCTTAAAACAAACAAGAGTTGTCAGAAAGACAACAAAGCTCGCTGGGGCAAGGTTAAAGTTTTTCTGCACGTGGACGGACGCGGACGCCGGGGGTACGACAATAGCTCTCCGGACGTTATTCGTCCCGGCGAGCTAAAAACAAATCTTTACAACCCATGTGTTATGCTGCTGTCTGCAGAGTCAGGGCTGCAAAGTGTCTTGCGGTAGTTGTCTGAAAATGTTTATTTTCGCTGTTGTGTATAATTGTCATCATGAAATGTCAAACACATAAACATTTTCTCATCATTAGATCGTGCAGCCACGGTGTGTAGTTGTACAAATAAGACAATGTGTTAATTTCAACTGAACATGTGATACGTGAACCACAAGCTGCATCAACACAGCCTCATACCCCATGCCCAAGTGTCATGGGCACGTAACTGCGCCCTGCCTCTGCGGTGCAGATACTCTTCAGCAACCACAGGCTTGGTGAACCAATGTTCCATAAACAACAGTTCACAAGACTGTTTTTTCAACAACCCTTTGATCGCTGAATAAATTTTCAAGGAATTTAAAATGTAGCTATCCTGAGCTGTTGAAAACTTATCACGAGGCAACTGGCTCCTGTGGTGGGAAAATAATCTTAAATACCGTAAAAACCAAAGTATTACTGTAATCACAGTTCAACAAAACATAGCCAGGTTTCAATGGCCCTTTAAAAATCCTGAGCGGGAGTCTGGAGCCGAAAAAGAGGCAAAAACTCCCAAATCTGTCAAAAAAAAGCTGATAAAGATGCTCCTGCAGAACCCTCAAGGCCGGCCTAACGAGCTGACCCTCCGGAATGACCATGTCTGTCAGCCTGGTCCCAGTTCCTGAGCATGCACACCTTAGTGTTCTGGAACCATCCATGTCCTCAGATAACTTACTAAACTTTAGGAGAACCCAAGGTGGCCGAAAATGAAGGTACACTATGATGTAACGGCAAACCTGTAGCTAAGGGAGGAGGGTTGCCATGGGACAATTTACCAATCAGAATTAGTAATATTAGGGAAGGTGGAGATAGTCACGTTTAATCCCACCTCAATAAACGTGAAAAAGGGTAAATAAAAATGAGGGTTTGGACAGCCGGAGGGCAGTCTGTGTGGGGTGATTGATGAAGAATGGATTCTGTGTGGTTTGCACAGACCAGCCTGGGTTTCTTTGTGCTTCTTCTGGATGGATTTACAATAAACCCAATTACATCAAACTCTGGAGAATGGATCTATTTTTTTGGAAATAGCTTTGCTTGAGTCAGTGGAGCACTTTGTCCACTTTCTCAGACTAAGTATTTTCCCCACAACACTCCCCTGGTCCTCTTTTAAACAAGTTGCCACATGATAGGTTTTAAACAGCATCTGATTTTGATATCCTACATCATTGGGCAATTATAGTTACCTATGGCGCTGAAAGGGTTAAGTGAAATCTACTTAAATGTCCCCTATTATGCCACCAGGTGCACAGATAATTACCCATTATGAGCCAGTTCAAAGTCTCCCCTATCTGACATCATAAGGGGGAGTGACCACCCAGAATAATGAAATGTGATTGACTGCCTGGCTGAAGGTGATCAGTTCTTCTTGCCCATTGTTGATTACTTCCCCATGTGATGTCAAGAGGAAAAAGATTTTGAAATGGCTTCAAATAACCAATTAGCTGTGCACCGGGTGACCCAATAGGGGACTTAAAAAATCCAGCCACTGAAACAATTCCCCAGTGATGCAAAACCTTGATCGGAACGTTAAATCAACTGGTGAGTAACCATGATAACAAGCGATCTTTGGTACAATGTGTCAGTGGTTACAAGTGGCGTCAAAAGACGTGGAAACATGGAAGTGATAAAGGAGCCGCCCTCATGAATTCCCCATTGATTTAGACAGAGATACACGGGCCCGGCGACTTTGAAATGTTTACGACACTTTCACTTTACATAAGACAGTTTGCGTCGCCAACAAGAAGCGTCATCAACAAAGTCAACGTCTTCAATGCTGTTTAGAAGTAGCAACTGCGAGATATCATCACTGCGTTTCCCTAAAGCTGCTTTCACACCGAACGCGAAACGAATTTTTCGCGATACAGATTACGTTCGCGTTACATTCGCGTCTTTGCATTGACTTTGAATGTCATCTGTCGTGCGAAACATTTCGCGTCCAATGTGAAAGCGGCTTAACTGTTCTGGTTTGGATTAAAGTCGCAGATATTCACCAGGAAAGCGAGTGCAAATAATAGTTCTAGGGGTTTCTCCCTCTCCAAATAGCCATCCCATTTTATGGAAATCTCCTGGGTTTGACAAAGAGTGATCAGCTTGCGATACATTTTTTACCAATCCCAGTTTGACATTTTGTACAAGGTCGGCAGTTCGCAAGCCTCTAAAAAAAATCACATCTTCTAAATGTAACTTAAATAAAATACCATTCACCTACAGCTAATAAGTCAACGCGCCTGAATGCGGAAGTTAATCTAATTTATACTTGACCACAGCTAGTTAACGTTAGTTTGCCATCAAACCGCGACTAATCTCAGATAAACTTCACATTTTGGGATTGCAACGCTAGTTAACTTGGTCCTTGTAACACACGATGAAAATCATAAATCAAAGATTATGCACAGTGGGCTGAGTCAGGCAGTTATTTATCTCTTACCACTTGATATCGACTTCCTGCCTGGTGGTGCTCCATCCTATCAGACAGCCTGCTAGCTTGTTAGCTAGCAGCGGTAAGAAATGAAGTAAAACAAACAAAACTCGGCAATCTGCTCTGTTCCACCGTAAGCGGTCGTTGCTGCAACTGCACTCGACTCCCAAACTAGATAAAAGAATCAGTGTGATCAGGTTAATGGATCAGGCACGTTACTTCGGAAACAAAACCGATTTGCCGTCCGACTGTGTGGGGCTTTCGCTCATTCTGAACAGCGATCAGTGCTGGTGCCTTCCCTCTCGACACCGACAGGGCTTCTCCGCCTGTATCAAAAATGCGAAGCACCTCCTTACTGAGATCAGCGCCGAGGCTTGTATCGTCTCGACGGAATGACGTCACTCATTACGTTCGAAGCCTCATTTGGGATGCGACTTTCTGCGGGTGATTCGGCTATAAAATGTCCCGGTTTTCTTTGGTTGTCGTCGGTAGTTGAAGTTTGTCAGTGCAGTTTGCAAGTTTTGTTATGTGTGCGAGTTTGTCATCGTATGCGATGGAGCCAGTTGCAGAGATAAAGTTTTCACCTGTTTGAGAATTCTTTGATTTCATTTCTCCGACTAACGTCGCTTAGTTAGGCTTTTAGAAAAACATTGTTAAGCTATTATTTCACGTAATACATTCCAACCTTTTGAGGTAATTTCCAGTACATAATAAATTTCATATTTTTCCCTTTTACTACCCCGCCCCGCCTGAAGGGCGTCACGCATATTTGACAAACCCGAAGTCCGCCATGGTGGTTGATAACCACAACCAAGACGACGGTTCTTCACCGTGCTTCCAATACCCAGTTCTGTGTCCTCCACTATTGTAGTACAAAATAATTCACAATGTTATCGTCATGAATGCGCTTATTTCTAATGAAATAAGTTCATTGGACGAAAGACGTCTCTAGTGATCTAATTTTATTGAGGCTGAACTATTGAAACGCTAATGAAACACTCGCATTGCTTCCAGCCCCTGAGTAAAGAAAAGCATGAGAAGTCCGGAATCATAATCGCAGGTGAAAATGATAAACCTCCATGCATAAAGGCTGTATTTACACTATAAGGCCTCATTTACATTGACAGTGTAATGTGACCCAATTCCGATTTTTTGCTCTCATGTGGGACAGATCAGATATGATCGTTGACAGTGTAAACAGTAAAAAGAAGCATGCATTCAGATATTTTGAGAATAGATACAGGCCTCATTCATATGTGGAAATAAATCGGATATGTGCCAATGCGACCGCCATGTAAACAGGCTGATTGGATTTTCATCAAATCTGTGACCATTTAGCTTATTTTGTCGCATAAACAGAGAACGCACGGTAAATGAACGAGGTTTTATATTTGAGAAGCTGGCAGACTGAACATGGAGGCTGTCTCGCACGCAGACATTCCTATGAACGACTGAAGGGGCAATAATTGAAGCATATGCACACGATGCAATTGTGGCCCTTTTCCTTCTTCTCCGCCAAAACCTCGCCTAACACGGCCAGGATTTTTTCATGCACCGCAGCATCATAATCAAACATATCGTTGGCCTGCTGATAAAACCTTGTATCTTCAAAATGATAGACTTTACCTGAAAATGAAAAATAAATGTTAAAAAACTAATATAATTATTAGTTAAAACATAAATAAAAAAAGTTTGATTTTGCATGTAAGAATAGTGGACATACGAGTTTTTGTTTCTAATAAATTTGGAGATACGAGGTTTCATCAGCAGGCAGACGATATGTAAGCATCATCCTTTTTTTTTTTTTGGCTTAGCAGTTAGCGCTTGGTGCAGAAGTAGGTGTGGCCTAAAGTTTATAAAAGCTAAAAGTAGGCATGCGCGATGTTTCAGATGTTGCAGACAAGTGTAATCGCATGAATCCGATATGGGTCTCTTGATAAAATACGTGTAACCGCGCGATAAAAAATATCGGATTCAGGCAGCTTTTTCATCTCAAGAAAAAAAAGAGAAACGTATGAAGGCAAACGTATGCTTTAAGATATAGCCTAGGCATTTGTGTGAAAACTTTGTCTTTTCATCTAGTTTAAGTAAAATTGTTTTAAATGATCTTGACACGAAAAATGTTGTGATAAAAATTTAAAATCATAATCCGGGAGTTCAACTGTTGACATATTTTCCAGGAGAAGAAGAAGAAAAAACTGCCAGCTAATTCTTCTCGAAATAGTACTGTTCAAGAATCAATTACATCACGTGATCCATATAGACCAGGGGTCTCAAACCCTATTCCTGGAGAGCTACCATAGGTTTCTACTCCAACCCTAATTCAACACACCTGATTCACCTCATTGGCAGCTCGTCAAGATCTCTTGCTGGGGAAGCAGGTGTGGTTTGCTTTGGTTGGAATGATAACTTTCAGTATGGTACCTCTCCAGGAACAGGGTTGGAGACCTTTGGTATAGACCAATCACTGCCCAGCTTTTGCATTGATGCAGCATGCAAACAACATGGCATCCGTTGATAGTGCAGAAATGCCAGGAAATTAGCTAATATTTCATATTTAAGTTGAGCTGGGCACGTTGTTGGACAGAATAGAGAAAGCAAGCACATCGGCAGTCTCAAAATTATTGGATGAATTTTTTTTTTTTTTAAATAAGGCTACATTTTAGGTGCCTGCCATTGCAATTCAGATGCCCAGTTGTGCAAAATGATATGATGATGTCAGTAACACCTTAATTATGCCTACGCTTGCTTTTTCTCAAGTCTTCCTGATTCGTGCAAGTCTTTTTTGCCACGTTTTCTGTGCGCGACAGCATTTGTGATGTTGAGAAACTATTGCTCACACTAGATTGCTGATAGGGGTCAGCCTACTGAATCTACTGTTCAAAGCAGTGTGTACACTCAGAAATAAATGTCACCGGTAGATTGCAATTCATTATCATCTTCTGTCAAGGAGATTTTCCAAAACATCCGTCAGTGAGACAGTGTGATTTTCACATTGCTGTAGAGAACATCTTGTCCTCCTAAATATGTGTTTTATTTGAGTAGGAGGGAAACTCAGAATGGTGTTCTATTGCCTGCAAATTTTTGAATTTAGATTGTTTTGCTTTAACCATGGCCTGCTCGAAGCAGTAGCAAGTATACATGTATTTCAGTAAAACAACAGCAGCCACCTGGCAGCAAAGATCCAGAATAACCTTGCCACTAACCTACATCAAAACATACTCCTTAAATACGTAGGGATACGACCCTGAGTGCATGCAATGTGGCCTCATATGGCAGCTGCCCACTAAAGCCTATGTTATGTGCCATTTGTCCAGTCAATTGAAGCAATAAAGAATGTGCAAACATCTGGTGACAAAGCACACACATCTCAAGGATAAACCTGTGGATTATTCTAAAAGAAAGAAAGATGAAATGACCGATCAGATAACATGGGTTTTTTTTTTTTTTAAATAGCATTCTCCATGCATTTCAGCCTTTCGTCCATGTGCAAACTGCGTTTTCGGTCGCTGAAAATTAACCTTTTGGAAAACAACTTCCAGGGTGAAGATTTCTAGAAACTCCATTTCCTCCATTTACGTGTGGGCAGGAAAAATTGTTTTTGGCTTGTGACATCAGGGAGTGTGCGCCTCATTGCGAGTTCTCAAGGCTTGTGATCAGCCTATTTGGTCTTGAATTAAATTATATCATTGCCGCCTGTTGGTTTGGCATGTTCTTAACAGCACTTTAATAGTGTTTTTTGTGTCTTCGTGAGGATGGAGAGTTTATTGGAAATCAAAGGAAGAAGAACTGTGCCAAGGAGCCAGAACTTGCATTGTCACGGAGAGGGCCATTGGGGTGTGGAAGCAGCCTTCCAAGTGTATCATCAGCCTGCCAGTGGCCTGCGACTACAACCTACAAAATGCTGTGGAGTGGTGGAGGTTTCAGCGCTGCTGCGCAGCATGGCCCTTGCAGTAAATTTCCAGCTACCTGAAGCTGAGGAGAACTTCTCAAAGGATGCAGAAGATCTCCATGTAGAGCACGGTGAGGCCTTAATGAATGAGAAAATTTGATAGAAAATATGTTTGGCCCCTGACCCCCCCTTCTTTTTACCCTTACATTTTTCTTGAACTAGACCTGCTTTTCTATTTTTAACCATTCATTTCCCAACATTTTCCCAAAACTCATTTTATTTATTTATTTTAATTCTATGATATACTGTTTGAATTGATAGAATGATTTCTTTCTTTGCATCGTCGCAAGTAAAACACACCCTCTCCACTCCAATACCTTTGACACTAAAGTTAATATGTTAAAGTCACACTTGACTTGACTTGTGGGGTTTTAGTAATCAGTGCTTCAAATATGAACATAAGCTTCTGCATTTTTTTATGGATGTCCACGCGTGTATTCAGGTTATATTCCTATAATTCTTCACCCATCTGTAATTAATTAAAAAGGTAACATATTGTCTTGTTAGTCATCCACTGCTCTGAAAAAGTTGGGACAGTATGGAAAATGTGCAAAAACAGGAAACTGTGATATTGACATTTATTTCGACTGTTATTTCATTGCGGACCATACGTAGACAAAATATTCAGCATTTTTTCCAGTCAACTTAATTTTATTGGTGTATTAATTTCGGCCTGCAACATGTTCTAAAAACAAAATATTTTTCATGGAGGAAATTAAGGGTGAGTGATGCGGTAAAAAAAAAAAATAATAATGACATAAACTGAAATAACTGATGTCAGCAAGTAATTATAATCATGATTTGTTACACTCAAAAAATGAAACCCTATGAAATGTTAGATTTACTTAATAATGTTATGTCAACTGCTTCCACGCATTAGCTTTGCATAACCTTTATTTGACTTCTAACATTTTTGGCCAGTTTAATCAATTGCATTGAGTGGAATGTACTTAACTCAGTTTTTGTTGAACCAGTTGACATAACAGTATTAAGTAAATCTAACATTTCACAGGGTTTCATTTTATGACAAATGCATGAAGACTAATGATGCTGATCTATGAGTGGTTGCACCCTGACCACTGTGTGTTAGCATCTCACAGTGGAGATGCACAGATGTTCATGGGCAGATTTGCCCACTCTGCATTAAAGTTCTGGCTGACTGTTGGTGAAGAGGATGGAGGTCCTGGTGGAGTCGAGGCTGGAGAGTGCCCTCTCAGATCCCAACATCAAGGTTGGTGATGAAAGGCTGAAGGTGGTGGAGAGATTTTGTTCCCCGGGGTGCACTGTCTCCACTGACCGCTCAATGGATGCTGATATAACCACCCAAATGGCCAAAGCAGCTGCAACATTTGGGAGCTTCGCTCGTAAACTGTGGAACAGCAAGAATGTGCGTTCGTCCTCCAAACTGAAACTGGCCGTGTGCAGAGACGTCGTGCTGCCAGTGCTGTTGTGCAACTCATAGACATGGACGGCGTACATACGACACATAAAGGTGCTGGATAAATTTCACATGCCCTGCCTTCTATGCATTGCTGGTGTGTGGTGGCAGGGCTGTGTCTAACACTGAGGGTATGTGCACTGTAACAGCCGCAGAATTTGGGCCCATATCATCGAGTCCCGTTTATGCCAAGCTGGCACATTGCCCAGATGGAACATGTGCGAATCCCGCGCGCTTTACTTTTTTGCGATCTGTTTGAGTGGCTGCATCACACTGGAGCTCCGTGCAAAAGATACAAGAATCAGCTGAAGGATACGCTAAAACCTGGTGACATACAACCATCTGCATTCAAGGACCCGATTCGTGAGTGACAACTGTGGAGCGCTCTGAGCAAGAGCATAGTGGCTGACTTTGAATGTTCATGCTTGGAGAACCTGAAGGAAAAGAGATAAAATTGGAAGGAGAGCATCGCTGGCCCCGGCAGCCATTGGTGTTACCTCTGCTCCAAGGTTCTGATATGGCGATTGGGCTGTGGAGCCACCAGAGGGCGCAAGACCTGAGAGCAGCGTGCTAAGGCCAAGTGGACAAAAAAAGCAGGTCATAATGGATCTGTCACTTTATGATGGCAAAAGCAACAAGGAACGCATAAAAAAAAATCATTGAAAGGTTTAAAAATAACGTTTCTCAAAACAGATCGGAAGAGATTTGGATATCTCACCCTTTATGGTGCATTATATTGAATTTCTCCAGATTCCTAGAATTCTTGTTCATAAAGTGCAAGGCACAAGCCTGAGCTGAATACCTGTGATCTCTGATCACTCAGACAGCTCTGCATCAGGAACGATCTTTAAAATATAAGTTACGTAGCCATATGGGTTCAGGATTCGTTTGGCAATTCGTTTTGTCAAGTACAATACATAGTTACATCCACAAATGCCAGTTAAAACTTCTCTGCACAAAACTAAAGCCTCATGTTAATTCTGAAGCGCCATCAACTCCTCTGGGCACGGAGGCATCTGTGATTGTTCACCACATGGTGTGAACATGTAATTTGGTCAGAAAATCAATATTTCAGTTTTTTTTAATTATTATTATTATTGATGAAATGGATGGTGTGTGCTCTGGACCAAAGGGAAAGGACCATCAAAACTGTTACCAACAAAAAGTCCACAAGCCATGCAATGTCATCTCTGTGTTTCTAACCTTGGCAAAGGTAACTTTTAATTCATTGAAGCCATGTTTAATGCTGAAAAGTTCCCTGACATTTTGTAGCAAGAAATGCTCCTGTGAAGATGGGTGACCAGGGGTGAAAAAACTTAATAAAATTAAAAAATAAAATTAAAAAAAAAAAAAAAAAAAAACAGCAAAACCACATTTTGCACGCATTACGTTAGAATGTGTGCATAAGAAGAGGGTACAGGTGGTGGACTGGCCCACCTTAACTCCCTGCTTGTTCCCAATAACAAATGTATGGGACATTTTGTTCTACAAAATGTGAATGCAAAGACCCTGCACTGTAGCACATTGGACAAAATAGCAACTGAGACACTTTGCCATTTAGTACCTTCAATTACAAACCATATAAGTGTTGTGAAAAGGAAAGGCAACATTACAAAGACTAAAGCAAATGTTTCACTTTCCAGACATCTTTCTCTTTCATATGCCATGATTACAATTGAAGTAAGTGTTTATGTTGAACAAAATATGGTGGCACATCAAATAATGCGCTGCTGTATTGTTTTCAACTTTTTCTGATTTGGGCTGAATTTATTTATTTCATGGGGAAGTTAACAGACTCTTGGCAAACTCAAGTGTAACGCATCTGCCTCACTCGTAATGGAGAAAAATTGCTAAACCGAACTTTTGAAATGTGTGGTTTTCCATAAGCGTGAGAAGATTCAGGTAGGAATTGGTTCTTTACAGACAGTCAGACGGTTCAGGCATGAATCGAAACAGAATTAGAACGTCTTCTCGCGATATTTGAAAACGGGAGGAAATAGTCGCCATTTTTATGGAGCGAGAGTGTAGGAGAGTCGCAAAGGAGAGTCTCTTTACAGTTAGGCTAGTTAGCTTACTAGCGCAACAATTTTTAACTGATCCCGACAAATAAATTCCTCTATGACCTTTTTCCGCATTCTTGTTTCAAATAAAACCCACGATTGCCGAAGAAGTAAAACGGCCCATCTGCACGGAGCGCGCCGTCGGGCCCAGCTAAGGGGAAAAGAAGGCTAACCAACCACATTGTATGTGGCTTAGCTAGCTAGCATAGTTGCTAGCTGGCGATCAAGTGGGGAAAAGCCCGTGAATTCAGTGACCTGTCCTCCCCGGAGAGCTATAGCTGCAATTCTGAGGATTGGCCGCGTTCTAAAATGATTATAGAAAACCTCGACGCCTTGAAGTCGTGGCTTTCAAAGACCCTCGAACCAATGTAAGTAATTAGCCGTGCAGTTAACGTGGGTTGTGATCGTATCGGTCTTGACGTGATGTTCTTGGTAGTCGGCTAGTTAGCCATTGAGCTGGCTGGCAGCATGCTTGCGAGCTGGGTGAGCTCGCACAGTGACACCGTTTCGGGTTGGGCTAATCTTCTGAAAACATTCTGCTGAAAAACTACAACAATCTATACTTTCCTTCATAATTTCTAGGTGATGGATGTACATCTCAAGAATAACTGGTGAAAAATTCATCATAATATGTTAAGAAATACAGAATTTATGAAGGAAAGTATAGATGGTTGTAGCTTTGCAGAAGAATGTTTTCAGCAGATTAGCCCTAACGCTACCCCAGAGTTAGGCACAGTACGCCAACATAGTTAAGCTTAGTTAAAGTATTTGTCAAACTTGGCCAGCTAGTAAAGGTTGGTAACCACGGCACGTTAAGGTTAATGGGAGAGGAATATACAGTAACGTTATGTACCGGTGCTTACGAATAAGTAATTCAGTATCTTGCCGACTTGTCGGTTTACGTTTCGTGCTTCTATATTTTCCCCTCATTGAAATGGTTGGTTGTTCAGGCTTGCGAGGATAGTGTGTCCAACAACGTGACCCACTGCTTCTAACCCAGTGCGTGCAGTTGATCATGGATTCTTAAGCCGCTTTCACACTGGACGCGAAACGAATTATTCGCACGACCGATTACATTCGAAGTCGACGGAAAGACGCGTCTTCGCATTAACTTTGAATGTAATCAGTCGTGCGAAAAGTTCGTTTCGCGTCCAGTGTGAAAGCGGCTTTACTGTTGCTAGTTTTTTCAAGGCTGCGGCCATCGACAAACCACAATTAAGAGATTGAACATTTATGGAAATGTAGCAGCCGAAGTGATGGAAAGTATCGGAAATGGCTGGAATGAGTGACGTTATCTCGCAATCAGTAACACGTCGGCGTACTCTTTGCCCACCGACACCACTCTTGAGCAGTTTGTGGTTGGTGTCGTGGTTTGAATGCTCCCTTTGGCTGTTGCCAAACCGAATCTTCTCCAGAAAACGGAGCGCAATATGACTGCCCAGACCACGTTAAGTTACTCTGCCCGACCAGAAAAGGTCGCACTGACATTTTACTGGACCGCTTTCATCCTAGATCGCGGCGCGCATTCGTCGTAGTTCAAAATCGTGAATTTTCTGTTAGTATAACGTTTGTTTGGAAAGTTATCGGCAATATTGAAAAACAATAGTGGATGTTGAGGCTGCTACACTGTTCTTCAGGACGTTATGAAAGAGAAATGGAACATAGATGTGAATAATACCCCTAAATTAAGAACATATCGCACTTTCAAGATTGTTTTTGTGACCGAACCTTTGGTATCAGGAATGATGAGAAGACCTAGATCGTTCACGGCACAGTTTAGATGTCGCATTTTACCCTTGAAGATCGAGACTGGACGTTATCAAAATATTGCATTAGAATTTCGGCTATATATTTTCTATAGTGATAATGTCTGTGAATCCGAGACACATTTTTTGCTGTGCTGTAATTTGTATGATGACTCTAAGAGAGGAATTATTTGCATGGGCAGTCAGATTAAATCCTATTTTCCATAGTCTTTCTGAATTTGACAAAATGGGTAGCTTAATGGACAAGGATGTGGTTAGGCCTATAAGTACTGCTCAGTTTATTCAAAAGGCATTTACGAAGAGAAGGCAAATATTATATAATTGGCGTCCTTTGCTAAAGATTCCTTTCTCTTTTTTGCTAAAGATTCCTTTCTTTTTTCTTATTTCATGTGACCGACTTTGATTTGACTGTTTTAAAGTGACTTGTTGGCCCAAGTGGGCTGGGTGTGGCCGGAGCTCCATGCTTTTTGGGAAGCAATTTTATTTTTATGATATATAGTTTTTCATATATCATATATATATGATATATATTTCATATATAGTTATATCTGTCTGTCTGTCTGTTTGTCTGCAGCAGGGAAAAAAAAAACTTTAACCTGCAATACTTTAACCTGCCGCCGGGGGCATCAGTGTTCCACGAACACAGCTTGTTAAACAGATGTCTTGTGCTGCATGCACACATGTCACTATAATAAAGAATATCAATCTAGTATTGATTCTTAAATTGTATGCAGTGTCACTGCATTATTTTTTGCGGAGATCTTGCAATAACAACGGGGGTGTCACACCACCGTAGTGCCTTCTGCGCATCCCAAAGACTTCCATTTGGTTCAGACAGGACTTTTTGGTGGCCAGTTCATATGTTAAAACGATTCCTCATGCTCCCTGAGCCTCTCTTTCACAGTTTGCGCCCGATTAACATTGGCATTGTCATCCTGGAATATGCCAGTGCTGCCAAGAATGGCGGGGGGGGGAATTGTTGTCTGCTGACTTTATTTTATAGCTGCTCAACATTGCTGAGTGTAGTCCTGACCAACCAAACCAGTCACCGTATCTCCAGAGGTTTGTGCAGTTCACATGACGCAGGACGAATGCATCGCTTCATTGGCTTCCTTTGTTACCCTAATGTGTCCATTGTTCTGGAATTGGGTAAATCTGGACTCATCAGCCCACATGACCTTTTACCAATGCTCCACAGTCCAGTTTTTGTGCTCAAGAAAATTGCAGTTGTTTTTCCCAATTAGACTCTCTTAAGTGGCTTTCAATCATTCATGACTTTCTTACCAATTTCTTCTGCAAAGTTGATGATTCAACACTATCCTTTCAGGTTTTAATAATGCTTTGGAGAGTTCTAAATTCAATGCCAGTGATTACACCAAACTCATTAGTTGTTTTCTTTAGTGCAGGCCAGTAATTTGCCCCTCTTGAAATGCAGTAACGTTCTTCCGCAACCGTGGGACGCATCTTGCGACTTGGTTGTTTAAGGAATGAGAAGCTACTCACTGCATCGTTCAGGATTTAAGAGTTATTGCCAGCTGAAATTTATTACTCCCTGCAGTAATGAATCGATCATGGGCTCATCAGTATTTGCTTATTTAAATCCAACCGGGGGCTTTTTCTTTGGCCAGGTAGTGAACTTTTCTCTCTTTCCCAGGGCTGCATGCTTGGTGTTCCTTAAACCCCTGTGCTTTAGCCTTGGGTGTATCAAGTGAGTTATCTAGCTAAACAATCTTCCTTCATAACAGACACAAATTGGGCATAGTCCGGCTGGTAGCCATGACAAGGAGCGTCTGGTTGTCCATTTTGTGAATGAAAGGAGGCAATTGACTTTATTCATTGTTTCCTGCCTGCAAGGGAACACAGGAATGACCTTTGAGGATTAAAAGAAGTCCTTGAATATGGACAACAATCATTTGCGGCTGTAGTGATGGGATATGTGATTTGCCGTAGTTTTCCAGTTGGATGAGTCCTGTCATTACCAATCGCGTTAAGCTCATGGGATATTCAAGGAAAGGACATCTGATTTTTTTTTTCCGCACATTTGTCAGGGTAACTTGGAAATCTACCTTCTCCCTTCAGCTTTGCAGCTTTTATTTCTCTTTTACTCAGTTCTTGGCTACACATTACAAATGACTCAGAGCCTGATGTACTTTGAGTAATAATATGACCTGTGCAAATAATATTATTCAATTCATATCTTGGAACGTTAAGGGGGCTAACAAAGTTACCAAAATAAATACGATCATATCTCACCTTCAGGACCTGCATGGGGACTTAGTTTTTTTTGCAGGAGATGCATCTCCATAATGGGGAGACTTTACACATTAAAAGGGGCTGCTTTAGTCAAATATATCATTCGAAGTTCGATGCAAGAGTGAGAGGCGCTGTAATTTTAATTCGTAATAACATTTCATTTGAGATTGAAAATGTTATAGTGGATCCCAATGGACGTTATACCTTGTTATATGTTATATGTTAATGTTATACCTTGATTCCCAATATTGAGACTCATTACATTATTATTGGTGGAGACTTTAATTTTGTACAAGATGTTGATCTGGATAGATCTTCTACAAGGCCATATTCCCTAACTAACTCAGCTAAGTCATTAAAGGATATTATTGGGGAGCTGGGCCTGTTTGATCCTTGGAGGCATACACTCCCCGACAAAGTCATTTTCTTTCTTCTCAGAGGTGCACCATACATATTCTCGGATAAATTTTTTTATTTTTGATGACATGCTATTGTCTAATGCACATTTATGTGACTATCACAGTTATATCAGATCATGCTCCCACTTCTTTAGATATAAATTTTCCTTATCATAGTCCAACTTTCAAACAGTGGAGATTCAATTCACAATTGCTAGGTATTGAATCCTTTGCAAATTTTTTGAGATCAATCATTTTGTTATTTTTTGAAACTTATGACACACCTGAGGTGCCGAGAGGAACTTTATGGGAAACCCTTAAAGCATATCTCAGGGGACATATAATATTTCACACATCCTATCTAAAGAAAAAGGAGAGATCACAACATTTAGAACTGCTGCAGAAGATTAAGGTGTTTGATAACATTTATGCCAGCTCCCCAGACCCATCCCTTTAAAAAACACGATTACAGCTCCAAACAGAGTTTGAACTTCTAACTACTAACAAAGCAGAATAACAGTTACTTAAGTCAAGACAATGTGGGCCTGTCCACAGAAATGGGGTACCTAAGGGGCATGGTATATTAACGGTTATACCATGGTCTGGGTGAATACTTTTTTTCTGATTGGCCGGCAGGTATGCATAAAAACCGTGGAACCACACAGGTAGTTCGGCTACGGTCGTTTCACCGTTCGAAATTCATCCACTAGCCAACTTGTAACCCTAGCAAAGTTAAACGTGGTATTCGGCTGGGTACAACGGAAACCTAGCTGCTAATGTATCTCCAGTAAATTTAGCGGCGTCATTCAAGTTGCGTCCAGCGGGGCGGTTAACAATAGGTACTCGAGCAATAATGACCGGAAATATTATAGCGGCGAAGTAATCAGGCTTTATTCATTAAACGATTGTAATTGTGTACGGTTACAAATGAAGCTAACGTGTCCACTTCATGTGTCAGCAACTGCTGACAGTTCGCTAGCTACGTGCTGACTGATTTCAGCTCGCTGACTGCGGAAACTGTCATAAGTTCATTGTAATTGTGGGTAGCAAGTTAACTACAGTCTGCAGAATCGCGCATAATGTTGCATTTTGCATAATCTCCATTTCAGCTGGAATCAGCTGGTAAACGGATGTAAGCGTGTGCAAAAAAAAAAATCTTTCTCCATGAACGTAAGATGAACTAAGATAGCTGGTTCAATTTCACTTGGCCTATAGTAGGCTATTGGGTATGAGAAGGCGCGGCGCCTCTTTAATGATTACCAGCTCAGTTTTTTTTTTAGTGCAAAACTTTCACCAAAATTTCTGAATGCTGCGATTTGATATTGCTGGCAAATGACCATGGTATAAGCGGGATAATCAACTCGAAGGTGAGCATTCCACAGTTTTAATGCACTTTGCGGAGGCAGCCACCCTCTGCTTCGCGTCGGATGGTTATTTGCCTCCGCGTCGTGCATTAAAACCGTGGAATGCACTCCTTCTCGTTAATTATCCCTTACTTAAATAAAACGTTAGTGTTCAACAATCCACTGCATTGTATGTTTACTGTGTTATACATATGACAAAGATATAATAAGAACATTTTTGAAGTAATGCTTTGCCTAGTTTTATTTTTACTTGCAGAAAGAAGAAAATGTCCACACTGGTTTTTGACATCGTTTGTGACATTGTAGATGCAGTTCATTTCAGGGCAGTTGCAACCCATCAATGGGTACCCTTATTTTGAGTAAAGTTGTCAGCTTGAATAAATAACTTAGTTTCTTTTAGTTTCTCTTCTTTTTCTAAAAAAAATGTAATGACTGGTAATTTAATGACACCCTATTTGAAAAGCTTACGTTCGTAACCATCATCTGTCCTTGCAGGTACGAACATAAAAATGGGTCAGACTGGGATATATTTGCGGAAATAACCACCCATACATGTAGGAAAAGTAAGAGTCCATTTGTTGATATACGATATAATTATTGATTTCGGTTTTCTTTCCTTCTGATTTCTTTCAATGATTGTTAAAAATTTTGCGTTGCGAGTCTGTCCAAAAAATATTACGTTCGTAACCCCACCTAAACAAGAAAAATTCATGCGAATCTACGACTGTGAACTCAGTCACAGCTGAATACTAAATATGCGTGTGCGCCTCGACGTTGACGCCATTGCTTGAAGGTCATGCAAGCATCGTCTGCAATGCTGGAATGATTTTCTCTGAATCTGTCACGAATATTACGTACGTAAGTACTGTTACGAACGAAATAGAAAATGAGCAATGATCACAATTTATTTGACATAATCAACACACTTTAATGCACTTTAAAGTCTCAGATTGGACTGCAAACATGGAGCAAATTCGCCGGCTTTTTATATAGATTACACCTACGGAGCATAAAATATCACCAAATCTACCTATTTCTGCCATTAGCGGTCTCACTGACTGTACAATATCGTGGCTGTTATTTTTTTTGAAAAATGTATCTTTTGTTTGCCTAGCAACTAACCGATGCCCCTGTCAGAGTTGGTGGAGTAGAGTAGTCTAGAATTATTTTATTTGGCAGCACTGGCGAAAAGTTTGAGCCAGCAGCAGCAGGATACACTGGCACCAAAACGGAGGCAGTGCCAGGTCCGCAGGAGCTGACTCACAAAATAAGACGCTTGTCACCTGCTGCAAATGCTTCAGACCCGTCTGTGGGAATTGCACCAGAAAAACTGAGGTCACCTGCGTAGGCTATTACGAGTAGACTAAATGCTAAGCCACGCCAATAAATAAAAAGGTAATCAGAAAAAAAAGTTTAACACCTCCCTAGCCAATTGTTTTCTAATTCCAAGTCATTGTTTCGATTAATTGTTTCATAATCATATGGAATATCTTATTTATTATGTTGTTATAAATGTTGAAACCGAATGCATGTTCATCAAAATTATGTTTTTAATCGTTGTTTTTGTCGTTCTGAATTGTTTAATTATTTCTTTACCCGAAAATATCGTTGTGAATGTTATCAATAAAGCCACTTTCACACTGGACACGAACAAATTTTTCGCACGACAGATCACATTCAAAGTCAATGCAAAGACGCGAGTCCGCCTGAAACACGCGTATTTGTGTCTATGCGTTGAATTTGAATGCAATCTGTCTTGCATGTTTAAACCATTAAATGTGCCACGTGGGAACAAATTATATTATTTTCGAGGAAATGTCTCAGCAGTTTATCTCAGCTGTCCTGTTACATACGTAATACCTTTCACCTAGTTTTGGAAAACGAATATTGTTAGTTGTGGTGTTGATTTATGTCAGGTTTTTTATTGATTGATGTTACTGATGTTCAATGGAGTTCATTAAGCTCACTTTTGAACTTTGCAAGGTGTTTGCTTTGAGTGTTGAAAAACACTATGTGCCAGAATTTGCAAGCGGGAAATCCACAAATTGCAAATCTGGAAGAAAAATGTATTTTTGATACTACTCAATGTATTTTTTTTATCAGTGTTATTGTTTTTATGACTTTTAGAATAAATTAATGTTTTCACCTACTTCTAAAAAGCATTTTTTTTTTTGATTTTAGGTTGAAATAATTGTCTTGTTACATACGTAAATCGGTATTGCCATGACCATTTCAACTGTGTGTTCCAATGTCATCTTTGCTGATATTATCCTCACGACTGCAGAAAGTTATTCAAGGTCCCTTTAGGGACTTATTTGGTTGAATCTTTTTTTTCTCCTTTATTGGTTCATGTTTTGTCTTGTGTGTCACACTTATGTACCCCATTTCTGTGGACAGGCCCATATGTTTTTGAATGGGGAGATTAGGCTGGCAAGCTCTGGGCTCAGCAGGCTAGAGCCGCAGCAACGTCTAGGTTTATCCCTCATATTAATTCCTCATCAGGTGCCGTCATCACAGATCCAACAACCATTAACAACACATCTGCAAAATTTTACTGACTTATATACTTCCGATTGCTCCCAAACTTGCACAGATAATATTTTGGATAAAATACAGTTCCCTGGGTTTGACAGCAAGCATGTGGGTGATCTCTGCTGGCCAATATCAACAAATGAGATTGAAGCAGCGATCAAAATCTTGCAGAGTGGGAAATCACTGGGTCCGAACAGATTTACAGTAGAATTTTATAAGAAGTTCACTCCTCTCTCCAGCTTTAAAGGAAATGTACAACGAAGCCCTGTCAAGAGGCTTTCTCCCTCCAACATTGACAAGTGCTAAGATTATTGTCTTATTAAAAAAAGATAATGATCCTTTGTCATGCAATAGCTATAGACCCTTTTCATTACTTAACGTAGACTACAAAATTCTAGCAAAGATTTTAGCTCTTCGTCTCCAACCCGTGTCAGCATATATCATCTTGTTGAACCAAACAGGCTTCATGCTGGGGAGGCAGTCCTTCCATAACACCAGAAGGCTGTTAAATTTTCTGTATATGTCTAGCTCTAATGATCCAGAAGTAGTGGTCTCACTGGATGCCGAGAAGGCCTTTGACAGGGTGGAGTGGAAGTACCTTTTTGATGTCATGGAAAGATTTGGCTTGGGTTCTGGTTTTATATTGTGGGTCAAGTTGTTGTACTGTTCTCCTGTAGCATCAGTGTAAACAAACAATACAATCTCATCTTCTTTTCAGCTTTACAGCGGGGACAAGACAGGGATGACCACTGTCGCCTTTATTATTTGCGCTGGCCATTGGCCATTTGGCTGCGTTCTGAGGACAAATTTGAGGGCATTACTCGAGTGGGAACTGTACACAGATGATCTTTGTGCGCTGATGACCAACTTTTATATGTATCGAACCCCTCCACATCTCTCCCTGCGGTTTTAAACATTCTGCAGCAATTTGGCCAGTTATCAAGATACAAACTTAATTTTGGGAAAAAAAGAAGTGCTTGCAGTGAACAGATCAGCAGAAGAGTTTCCCCGTGACATATTTCCTTTCAAATGGAAGGGTTCAAATACTTGGGGGGTTTTTTATCCTCGGCCCGACTTCAGGCCGAAGGGTATTGTCATCAGTTTGTCGTCTGTCTGTCTGTGTGTGCACCTCTAAAGTCAGCATCAATAAACTAGTCACCCATTCCAAAACATTTGCGGGAATGTAGGGAATCCAGGCCAGGAAAGACTTTTTTCAGATCGGAAAAAATTGCATTTTCGGCGTTTTTGAAAAAAAAAAAACTTTGTTGTGGACTGATTTTGATGAAGCATTTGAGCTAGGGGGTTTACACCTGGGGGAACGATCATGTATATGCAGGGCTCTAGATTAGTGAAAAAAATTTTAATCTTCCTAATTTTTGTGGGACTTTGGGCATTTTTGTATTGGTAAATGTATGTTCTGTGGAATTCTACTTTGGTTATTGTGTCATTGTTCTGGGACACTTCATAAGTCAGGCTGAGGGTGTTCAAACGCGGGTGTTTCTTGTATTACAAAGTAGATGTATTCGAAAAAAAATTTGTCCCTTTGCTGAAAAAAGTCAACAAGGTTTTTCAACAGATCGACTAACCTGGCTGGCAGGGTAGGTTTGGTCAAAATGGTGGTCTTACCCAAATTCCTTTACTTATTTCAACACCTTCCCATACTAATAAGGAAAAAGTTTTTCATCAGAGTACACAAAACCATATCTAAATTTCTTTGGGCTAATAAAATGGTGTGGATGCAAAAAAAAATATTTTTGCAGCTTCCTAAATTGTCAGGTGGTCTTGCTCTTCCCAACTTAATACAGTATTACTGGGCTGCAAATGTTCAAAAGCTGTTATACTGGGTGGTGGAATCAACTGTTGACCAGCCTGCCTGGCTCCAAATGGAAGTGTCATCAGCAAATATGCCTGCGCTCTGAACTGCTTGTCTGTCTCTACCATCAGTGTTAGTCCTGTGGTGACTCGGTCTCTAAGAATATGGAGGCAATCCAGAGAGCATTTTGGCCTGCCCAGATCCTCCACTCTCAGTCCAATAATTATCGATCACTGCTTTAGGCCATCCAACGCAGACTCAGAATTTCGACTCTGGTTTGACAGGGGCATTACATCACTAAACGATTTATACAATGGTTAAATATTCATGTCCTTTGCAGATTTGACAATGAAATTTTAGCTGCCAACATCCCACCTTTTTTGCTATTTTGAAATTAAACACTTTATTCAGAAACAGTATCCTTATTTTCCACGTTTGTCACCCGAAAACACTAATGGACACACTCCTCACTGTAGACCCTGACAGGAAAAAGATTATATCATATATTTATGACTCCATGGATTCGATCAGCTCAGTTTTTCTTCAACAGATTAGAGAAGCATTGGAGCGGGATTTGGGGTTTAATATTGATGATGGGCAGTGGGATAACAATCCTTCATCTAGTTCATAATTCTTCTGTTTGTGCTTGACATGCGCTGATTCAAAGTAAAATTATACATAGAATCCCTTACACAAAACATAAATTGTCAATAAATATACCCCAATGTTCAAGACATCTGTGACAGATGTGGTCAGTCACCTGCCAACCTTGTGCTTGTGTTTTGGTCATGACTGAAATTGAAAAACTATTGGTCCAGAATTTTTGACGCATTACAAAAAGCTTATTAGGTAGTGCTAACGCCAAATCTCCTCTCTGCTATTTTTGGTATTCCTCCTAGTAAGAGCTTTTGGTTGCATCTTGCCATGCTGTGGCTTTTAGTACCTTACTAGCTAGGCATTTAATTCTTTTAAATTGGAAACCGACTTTGCCCCCATCCAATGATTGGTCGATTAAGGTGGTCCTGTATAATGAGAAGCTGAGGTACTCTCTTCAAGGTTCTCTAAAGAACTTTGAAAATATATGGAGGCCGTTTACATCACTCATAGATACTCAAGACATTATGTCTGACTAGTCAATTGATCGAGTGGGAAAATGTAATATTTTTTTATTGTGGTTTTTTTTTTGTTGCTGACACAACTCATTTTGTCCTTTTTGATTTGTACCTTTTCTTTTTATTTGTTGCCTGGAGCTGGAGTGGGTTTGGGGTGGGGCTTTGTGGGAAAAAGAAAAACTGGAGCAGTGTACTTTTGTCTTGTTTAATGAGAACTTACAAAAGTATAATGTGATATATAGCTGCTGAATAAAAAAAAAAAAAGAAAGAAATCTACCTGCTTCTTTCCCTTGACCTGTGTGATGTTTTCTATCGAGGTCAAGGAAAAGTGGAGCGGAAGGGGAAAAGTGGTCTCTTTGAGGGAATTTGGATGCACCCTGGGAGACTAACGGCCTCAGAATGCCAGCTCTGCCATAAATACAAACTTGGTGAAGCCATTGACTCACTGTTTTCGATGAGACTGGTTCAGACGTGGATTGATTAAACTCATGACCACAGTTTTATTGTTCAATTGCTGTCTAATGGCGTATGTTGTCCATTTTTGACTCCATTCCCTCCACAACCTTAAAAATATTTTTGACTGTTTTGTGACAAGTCCACCTGCAGTTTGGAAATCAATTATGTGAACTTAATTGGCATACTTATCTGACTTCAGAAACTTTCTCAGCGAAGTGCTGCTACTTACACCTCATTTAAGCACACTTCTACCTAGCACTCTACCCCTGCACTTTTGCAGACAGCTGTAACAGAAACTTCACAACCTCTCCCCTGTGTTACCCACGCTTGGAACTGATATTATGCTTCTGCTGTCACCTTTGATGGAGAAAATACACATCATTAGATTTCTCCTCAAAATTCTTCACAAATGAGTTATGTAATGCAGGCTTTGAGGGGGAAAAAGGTGCATTTTGGACTTTATTTTTTCAACAAGATTATTATTTGATATTGTGTGTGAAAGTTCATGTATTTCAGAGCCTCTAGCCCAATTTGTGTTTAAAATTACCTCTGGATTTTAAGATTATCAAAGCAATTAAAACACATGCTAGCCCTCTGAAAACATGATTGCATTATAATTTCATTTGGACTGCAGTTTCTCCCAGAGATGAGGTCTGCTCTTCTTCGGAGCTGAATGTTGGGAAAGTCTCCCAAAAATAAACAAATGTTCCTATTGACCCCTGGAGCTCTGAACTGGCCCCTCATGTTCACCAGTATTTCAGCCGTGTTTTACACAAGTTGGGTCAGAGGTACGTCAGGAAGTGGTGTAACATTAACAAGAGTCACCAAGAAACTGCAGTGTTCTGGGGCCTCATTTATAAACTGTGCGCAGGCACAAAAAAGATATGTACGTCACTTTCTATGCAGATTTCTGATTTATAAAAACAAACTTGACATTAAAAAATGGGAAATTATTAAGATTATCCACAATGTCTATAAATTCCAAGTCCATCTGATTAAATAAATAAAAATTCCAGGCAGTTTATTTTACCCATAGGTTTATAAATTAAGTCATTTTCCGCAAAATTTTTTGGGCTTACATATTATTAAGGTATGTAATCCAGATTTTTATGAATAAGGCCCCTGCTCACTCAACTTTTTTTAGTTGAACATAAGCAAGATTATTAAATGAAGCCTTCATTATAAATGGCTTGACAGGGTATGTTTTGACCTATACGGCCGAGAGTCAGTTTGAAACGTGCACATTTCACAGATGGTATCGCATCTATACTGCACAAGTTTTTTACGGGCCTGCGCTTAAAGTGCCTAGTCAGGGTGTGAAAAGTGGGTGTCTGCATTCATTGTTGGGGTTTGAAGCGGCACCAAATTGTGTGCTTGAAATTTTAAGCTTGGGTGGTGGAGGGTTTGTTACCCCCTATGCATTCTTCCTCTATAACAGTAATACAGTAAGGTCTACAGAAACCTCTGCCTTCTGCCACTTTCCTGCTGAAGTGTATTGAGCTGCTTCTTTCTGTAAATAAATGATGAAAATCTGAAAAAGAAGAGTGCCACGAGTAACGTGCTTCAATGACTGTGGTATACTTGTGATATTCAGTGGGACACCGAGAAATGTTGTCCATGTTTAGACTTCGAGAAGAATACATTCCCTTTTTTTTAAGCTTCTCAGATAAACGCTGCCTGAACGTTTGGCCACCCAAGTACATTAGAAAGTGCCAGTTTTGACCACAAAATTTTGTATTCGGCAATTTTTTCTCACTGATTGACCAGTGGCAGAGCAACTTTGAGGAACAGATCATGTTCGGCAAGGACAGTGCAAACAAATTCTTTGGTTGCAAACGCGATCAGTCATTGATGTCGCAGTGATGGCAGTGGTGTGGTTCAATGTGAGTCTGTGGACAGCAGCTGTGAGTGACTTTTTTTTTTGTGGCGAAAGAACAATTTCTTTCCACTGGTTCAGTATTGTAGCCTTTTCAAGGAAATGGTGCAGAACGAAACCGCGGGCTGATTTGACTAAAATTTCAATAGAGATCGAGATAATGAAATGCAATCACATAACTACTTGAAGTATGTCTTTCTGCACCTCCTCTGCCCTCAGTTAGTTTCCTGAATTACGTTTCTTTCCAGTCAGTGTAAACACCGTTTGCTGACAGACTTTTCCTCAGCTTCACCCCCTGGCAAATACTATGGAATCACCACACTTTGAAGACGTTTGTCCCGCTTTTTTCATTGAATGGCAAATAAACAAATTGCACATATGACAGGAAACAATTTCTTGTTAATAAGATTAACAGTAAGGCTCAATTTTTTTTTATTGGCACTTTTTTTGTCATCTTGTAGAGGAAGAAATGATGGAATCACTTGATGTTGTGGAAAAATTATGGAATCCTCAACGAAAAAATCAGAATTGGACTTAATTTTTAATTGCTCCTCCTTGGGCTTTTATGATGGGCCGAATTATTCAAGGAATGGACTTCACTAATGACATATTCTCTATCAGTCTGGTTCCAACTTTCTTGAGTAGTGGTTGACAGGTCAGCTTTGCAGGATGGGGCCTTGCCATTGACTTTGTGGTTGGTTTTTTTTTTTTTGTGTTCTGTTACACATTGACTCCTGTTTCTGCCCACTTATTTTTCTGTGCATTTTCTATTTGAAAGGCATATTGCAGTGCGTTTTCCATCATGACGCTTTGACATCTTCCGCGGTCGACCTGTATGTTTTTCCTTTATAACCCTCCCATTTCATTTATACTCGCACCAAAATTTAGACACTGCTTACTGGGAACAACAAACATCGTTGGCCACTTTTCATGTTGGATTTCCTTCTTGGAGCAATTGTTAAATTGTTTCTGTGGTTTCAGTTGCCATATTGGTTCCATGCTCCCCCTCAATTAGCCTTGTCCAACTCCTCGCTAAGGTCTGCAAGCACTCTTTTAACTGAAGACTAATTAGCATTTTCAGATATGTGCTGGTATTGCTTTTGGAAATTCCATTCATTACGTGATTCGATTTTTTTCCCTCAACATTGAGTGATCCCATATTTTTTTCCCCTCGAGTTGATTATGAAAGAAAATGTCATTAATTCAAAGAATCTGATTTGTTTGAGGTGTACTTCATGAAGGCTGAGTGTAAAGCTAATTAACAAAAAATGGTTTTGTGTCATATCCACGATTTGGTGATTTGCTGGATGAGCATCCTCTATGTGTGGTCCTAGCATAATGTTTCCCAGGGGTTGTAAAAGGGCTTTGGGGGGGCTTTGACTGTAAAAGTTAAGTACTCAGACCAAAATTTGAATGCTAATATTTGAATACCTTAAGAACACTTCTTGGAAGCGACAGAAAAATATAAAGACCTCAAAATAAAAAAAAGAAAAAAAAGAAAGAAAATCAGTTAGATCCATCCCCCTATTTTTTTATTATTTTATTATTTTATTTTTCTCACCCTGGAATCTTTTCACTTGGCTTCTGATGTTTGATGTTTGGTTGCTGTTTAAGACCCAGTTCAGATATCAGTGTATGTTTTCAAGAACAAGAATGAGAACACTCATGCCCACTACGCATAATGCACGTGTTTCACTATGCACTGTGAGAACAGAAATGAGGTGCAAATGCCTGCCCACCCCATGGCTGCAGGTGGTCTTATATATGCTGTTTAAAAAAAAACATAATTCAAAATCTCCTCAGTATTGGCACGACTTGACTGTTGAGCGCGGGATTCCGTTTTGAGTTCGGTTCTGAACATATCCTGTCTACTTTGCATGAGTGAATGCTAACACATTTTGTTGGCTTGACTCATGGTTAATTAAATACTTCTAGGAGTTTTTCCAGCTCTGCTGTTTACTGTAAAATAACCAGACATTAGCTCTAATTGTGTTCCTGCATTGCATTAAGGGAGTGCATGCTATGGTATTGAATCAGGTTTGGAGGAATTTCACTGGCATTAGTATCAGTGGGGGGGGGGTTGGGGGTTGGTGTTGGTGTTGTCAGGATCAACTAAAGTGTGAGATCCAGAGTAGCCATTATGGGTTAAAACTCTGCATTATAAAGTAATGCTACTGCCCCAGCATGGATATTGTGTACCATCAGTTGTGGGAACCCATTGATTGATGCGTAATCAATTTTTCTTTCTTTTTCAATGCTTCACTTTTAGATGTGATGCAGATCCGTCTGCTCTTGCGAAGTATGTGGTTGCCTTAGTCAAGAAGGACAAGACGGAGAAGGAGCTGAAAGCACTATGCATTGACCAGCTGGATGTATTTCTTCAGAAAGGTACGGTGGCTTCATATCGGCCTTTAAAACTCCGCAGTCTAACAACCCCCGCGATCATTGCTTTTATTGTAACTCCCCAAAGACGATAGTCGGGAAACACTATGGTTTAGTTCCGGGGCTGCTGCCACCACAGATTTTCTGTTCTGGGCTCTGGAAGTCACAGTTATGACAGGAATGTTTTCAAATTTTACACTGGCAAAGATGTGACGATGCTCAAGACCGATTTTTGTCAATTTCGGTGCTCCAATATGGCTGCCGGCAGCCATTTTGTACGAAATTTGGGGATCGGGGAGATACACGACTCTGTCCCTGTGACGACCGAGTTATCTAGTTATATCTGGAACACTTCTGTTTTAAGCCCCCAGCAATGCATACACAAGTTGAGGATTTACCTGAACACTGTTAAGGTGAAGGGTTTGAATAAGGCCCTCCCACCACACAATTGAAGCAGCATTCCGCTAACCATTCTTTGTTTTTTTTGTTTTTTTGTTTGGCTTCCTGGCCATGTTATCTGTTCATAACCATCCCCACCATTATCCTGTCTGGAATTATCTCATCAATCTGAAAAGGAGGACTAATGTTGAAATAAAACCCAAAGGGAAAATTCTGTGTCCTATGCCTTACATCCTTCCCATGTGATTCCAGAAACGCAGACTTTTGTCGACAAGCTTTTTGAAGCTGTGAACTCGAAGAGCTATCTACCTCAGTACGAGCTGCCCCCGTCCACTGTGAAACCTGAACCTCCGCAGAGGCAAGACAAAGAAGAGTTGAAAAAAGATGAGGTAGGACCGTTTCTCCTTGCCTCTCTATTTTTGCATGTGACTGTGTGCAAGCTCTGCTATATTTCAGCCCGTCATGCTGTGTGATCAGTCACTGGTTGGATTGGATGAGTGGGTGAAGATGCATGCTGCTAAATTTGGTGGCTTGACCAATGCAAGCATTGTTTTTTAACCCATTTAAACATTTTAAGCTTTAAAACCCGGTATGCTGTTACGAATTTCTACCCTTCAGGCCGGGAAAGCGGATACATCATTTTCTGACCATTTCCGGGCTCATAGCTGTTCATTTACTGGCACTTTATACTAGGGCAGATGCCATAGTAACACTTCAAGACACTTTATTTGATATATTTATACGTATATTTTCTATTTTTATGTTTATTTTATTTGAACGGACACTTTATCATGCCTGCCGTGTCTTCAGTTGCCAATTACGATAATTGAAAAGACGTCAATAAAGGAAAATGATTGAGATCTAGCCAGGACTAAAAGGGACGTGTCTTCGCCCCCCTGTAGCTGCTGCCACCTGTTCCAGAGAAAGAAAAAATGTTTGTTGTTCTCTAGTGCAGAGCTTATACTTTTATTTATTAGGCCTCTTTATTCCATTTGAGTTGTGCATGTTATGTAGATAGAGATTTGTTATTTATTTTATTGGTTTTATTATGTCTTATAGTTTGTTATTGTTTGTTCAGTGTTTTAAATATTGTGATGAAGATTTGCACAAATAAAAAAACATAGTTCTTATGAAAGCCACAGGTGTAAGCTCTCAAATACTTTTTGAATTTTGTTTCTATCTGCTACAGAGGCTGAGATTTAGAAGTTCTTTTCAAAATCGCCCATAGGTTTTCATAGGCGTTTTTTGAATAGGCCTTCTGTAAATGCAGATGCCAGCCAGCAGTTAACCCATTTAGGCCTGAGGCCTGTTCAAAAACCACCTATGAAAACCTTTGTAACCTATGTAATCCACTATTACAGTGGATCCCAGTGCACAGTTGAGTTGCAGGTGGTGAATTAAATTGTCTCAACGCGAAACTTGAAGTGCAGCGTTGTTTCTTTTTGACCTGTGAATTCTTGCATAATCCTGGTTCATCTATGCTGAGAAATGTGGGCCCAACAAAATTTTAAGTTGGTGCTTCTCTGCTGTTGTAGAATTTTGAAATTTCCTGGATTGGTTTAGTGTAACAATAGTGTTGTTCGTTGGTAGTTATGCAACACACTGGTCAGGGAACAGTTTAACCAAAGGTTGCCAGTCAATTCTCAGATAAATTGCACTCGTCATTCTGATGTGCAATTTCTTACTCTTGACCTTGGTGGTTTTGTGAGCTCCGTTGACTATGTTAATTCAGCTTTTTTTTTGCTCTAAATTGTCCAGCCCTCTTATCGCATTTGACTGCAGATTGTCATTATTACCAGATGACAATGTCGTGTTTCTGTGTTCTGGAATGTGATTGTAATGTTGCTGTCAATCTTTGGACACGTGGTAATGTCTAAGCAATGTGACTTGGGGGACTGTAATCACTTACAATAAAATTTAACAGTAGAAGTTTATAATTAGATGTTTAACAAATAGGTTATTACAGTATGTAGAATTAACAATCTGTTAATTCTAGCAGTGGGTTGGTGTAACGATACAGTGGGGTCGTGATACGATACGTATACCGAAACACTACAGCTTATTTGACTGCCGATTTTCTTACTACTTACAATTAAGCAGCTACATTGATTTCCACTGACAAGGCCTTCAAAGTTTATTAAGGACCTCTCTACCTTCACTGTTCAGGCCAATGTCTTCCACTTAAAAAACAGAAAAGCTGAATAGGTCTCCACTACTATTCACCAGATGAAACAGTCATTTTGCGAACTACTTCCCATTATTAGTAGCCAACTTGAAGTCTGGAAACTTGACCTCAAACAAGTTGAAACAACACTTCCACAAATTGCACTTGGAGTGATGCATCCACGTGGAATATGAGGCAGGTCACTAGTCTTCATTTAAAGCAATAGAAAATGTTGCTATATATATATATATATATATATATATATATATATATATATATATATATATATAGGAGAGGTGCCACAATTGTAACTTTTTTTTCACTTTTCATTCTAAGAGATTGTTTTACCTACATGTAATATTTTCAGGCAAAGCACCCACATGTCTGCTATCATAAACCACTTAAAAATCTTCAATTGAAAAAACAGGTCTTGAGTAATATTACTGAAAGCGGACTCTGTCCGATGTCACAGCTGAAGCGTGTTTGAGTCTCAATTATAACAGCAGGAGTTAACAATTGTAACACTGCTAAAAAGTAGCATTAAACTCATCGTTTTCAGGTCAAATCAGTTAATGTCCAATCAAAAATATTGTATATTATTAAAATATACAATATTAAAGTATTATACCATCATGGCAGCTGCAGCTAGTGAGGGGCTAGATCTTGAAAGTCCACCGCAATCATAAAGGCCTCCTGTTTGGGAACACTTCGGTTTTCCTGTGCAGCAAATTAATGGACAAAGGCAAGTTGATAAAACGAAAGTAATTTGCCGTCATTGTTCAGCGGGGGTTGGTCATGTTGCTGGCAACACATCCAACTTGCTAACACATCTGAAACTGCATCATCCAAAAGTTAATTAAACTGCAACAAGGAAAAAGGACACTTTAGTGCGAATGCCACTTCCGTTGGCATTTACATAACCAGTGCCTTGTAATGCTGATAGAGCCAAAACAATAACGAACGCAATCGGAGTTTTTATAGCGGTGAATCTACAACCATATGCGGTTGTTGAGAACACCGGATTTAAACACATGTTGGAAGTAATTGAGACTCGATACAGAGCCCCTTCCCGGCCACATTTCAGCTCCAAAGTCATTCCAGCCCTGTATGATCAAGCAAAATCTGTTAAGCACAAGTTGTCAAAAGCATCAACGGTAGCCCTCACGACAGAAGGGTGGACGTCCAGAGCTACAGAAAGCTACTTAACTGTAACTGCCCAGCCCTGTTCTGCAAACTCGACCGTCCGCCCGTCCGTCTGTCTGTCTGTCCGCTCTTTGCGATGGCTATGACTTTTGATCGGCTCATGATAGGACTTTGATACTTGGCATATGCATTGCTTGTGAGAAGGCATTTCAGATGGGGTCATGACTTTTGACCTTCGGACCTTGACCTTGGAGCATGATGTTTGGTGACAAAAACTTTAACATGGGCCATAACTTTTCATTAGCTTGTAATAGGCATAATAGGCATTTGATACCTGGTATATGTATTCCTTAGGATAAGGCCTTTCTGATGAGGTCATGAATGTTGAACTTGTGACCTTGACCTTTAACCTTTGACTCATGATAGGCCTTTAATGGTTAGCATGTGCATGTTATGCACGGGGGCATCAGTGTTTCACAAACGCATCTTGTTAACTCTTGAAATTATTGCGTAGTCATTGCACTTAGCCTTTGTAGGGCAGTATTATCCCTGCCTCCTTAGAACGGGCTAGCCAAGATACTAAATTCACTAAGATACAACAATTTACCAAGATACTACAGTAGAATTGCTCAAGTCCTTCATCACAATGTGGACTATTTTAAAAAGCCTTATGTATCCCGATACTCGTCCCCCAAATCGATGCATGGTATCGGAGGCTTTATATCGCAGTATCATCACTCCACTAGTGTAAGTGTATTTGCATGCATTGCAGGTTCTGGGCCATTACCCACACACCTCAGAGTACATTTGGGCCGCTCTGCTGTGGAAAACCAGGTCCCACAGGATATTAATGAATGTGCTTAAGGGCTCTTCAGAAACATATGTGGGCACTTTTCTGAATGAGTGCATATTCAATAGAAGATGAAGTTCACTTCTGGGAGATTTAAAGTTTAGGTGATTGAATTATTTATGATCACCGACCCGTGCTGAATGTGTGGAATTGGTTAGCAGGTGAGTTCAGGTGCAGGCCATGGGCTGAAGTTGTATCTCAAATTGTTTTCAGTCAAGTACCAAAGCTCACAGGCTGTGTTCAGTCATGTATGAAGGATCTCGGGCTGTGTTCAGTGATGCTCTTAGGCTCTCGGGCTGTGTTCAGCGATACTCTTCGGTTCTCGGGCTGTGTTCAGTGATACTCTAATGCCCCGTTCACACACATCGCTACTCGCACATCTCTGAGCGAGAACCGTGAATGGAATGTGGACGTTTTCCAGCAGAATGTGGCGAGGACAGGCGAGTTGAGGACTAGCGATGCGATGTGGGCGGGTACGGACATAAAATATTTTTTACTGTCAGCGATGCGAGTGAAGCGAGTTACCAATGGGAATGATACTCTTAGGCTCTCGGGCTGTGTTCAGTGGTACTGTCAGGCTCTTGGGCTGTGCATTGAGGCCCTCGTGCTGTGTTCAGTTATATACTGAGGCTCGGGGGCTGTATTTTGTCGTGTTCTGGACGTTCTTGAGTTGTACTCAGTTGTGTTCTGAGGCTCACATGCTGTCTTTAATACTGGTTTTGTATGTACAGTCAAACAAAGAAGAAGAGAGAGAGAAAAAGTTCTCCAGGAGGTTAAACCACAGCCCCCCACAGTCCAGCTCACGATACAGAGACAACCGGTAAGAGCGCCATTTTACTGCAGAAAGACCTCTGTCCTCCATGTACTTACAGAAGCACTCTGACTGTATATATACACACGCGCGCAATGTCTTTCTGTATTCCCCCGCTGGTTGAATGTCAGTGTTCATCCCAGCTCCAGTTCTTTCATAACTCATACTGTTGACATTTTGCAGTAGATCTACTGACAAATGTAGTCTTAGACCACAGAGTATACTTGTTAAATCCATTATATCCTCTCCATATTTTCTGACAGCCAAACCAAGGACTTCAGTTTTGCATCGGACTGAGTTTACATAGAATCTAAAACGTTTGCGTTAATGATGGGCGTAAACCAACTTATTTGTAATACCTTGCCACCCAAAGGGTAAGTTTAGGAGCTGTTGATATAGGCGGTGTTCTTCCGTCCGTCAGTCCGTGGTACATGCGTGCATCCCATGTTTGCAAAGGGATCTGCAGTCTCTGACCAGCCTATGGAAATCAACTTCTTAACCGTTAAATTGATGAAAAAATTTTCTTTTTAATGGCCAACAAAAGACGAGGGGACGACCGCAAGAAAGACGACCGCTCAAGAAAGAGGGACTACGACCGGAACCCGCCGCGGCGGGACTCTTACCGCGACCGTTACAACCGCCGGCGGGGTCGCAGCCGCAGTTACAGCCGCAGCAGGAGCCGCAGCTGGAGCAAGGACCGCCCGCGCGACCGCGAACGGGACCGGGACCGGGAGAGAGACCGCGACAGGGACCGCAGCAGAAGTCGCTCCAGAAGCCAGAGCCGGACGAGAAGTCGCGGTGAGTCCCGAAATTGTATTTTCCGCTCGCCCTTTATCTGGGCAGCAGATGTGAAGTGTGGGGCTAACCAGTTCCAATGATTGTTCCATCGCTAACCAACAACGTTGCGAAACTAGAGCTACGATTTCGAGTCCTGATTTGAGCTCTGACACCAGAGCCCAGGCCCCTCAATTATTCTTCAGTGCCCCTGCATGAAATGGTCTTTTCATGCTCAGAGTCAGCGGAATCACTCCATCAGTTATTTTTTTTCTGTCTCCCTTTGCTGTAGATGTGGTACAAGGTAATGACCATTTTCACTGACCTCCATCTTAAAGATTGTATCCATGTTGTATGTGGCATCAGTTTTGCTCAATGTGAGATCTGGAAGCTTCTGCCCCAGTTGAGATTTTAGTATAGCAATGCCCCCTCCATTAACGACTCATTTTGGTCTCTCTGAAAAACCTTTTGCATGACTGGAGAGAAATAAGGCCTTTATGTAACATTACATCATCAGAAGTGATTTAGATCTGTATTTTTAGCTTACTGGCCCTATGGGCCGATAAGCTATTGTCGTGGTGTGGCGTCCGTCTTCCGGAACGTTTTTTATCTTTTTTTTTGGCCTGATGAATATTTCTGTAAATTTGCAATAACTTGTTACTTCGAGATGCACCGAATTTTCGGCCGAAAAAGGCAAAAAAATGCATTTTCGGTTTTCGGCCGAAAGACTTAACACCAAAACAATACGGCCAAAATAAAATATTGACGCAAACAAAAACTGCGGCCAGCACGGGCCTGTCTGTATGTTTTAAATCAGGGGACGTGCACCACCGTCACCACCTTATGGCACTAAAGTCCACGAGTGCTGAATTGCAATTTCTGTTCGACACTGTCCTGATGCATAGGATAGCAGCTGGTGTTGTGTCCGATTCGGTTGCACATTAAATACGTACCGCATAAAAACGCAAAGCAGTGATATCCGTAAAAGGCATAGAGTATTCATAGATGATGCCAATATATTCTCAAGGCATTTTTGTGCCATCAGTATTCCATAATGTAACTACAACCCCTGGAAAAATATGGAATCACCGCACGGATGTTAATTTACCTTTTTTCCTTCATAACAATGAAGCAAATAACACACATGATAAAACAATCATTATTTATTAGCTTGACATGCAGGCGTCATCTAACATTTCACTTTGAAAGTGAAGGTAAAACACGTGGCAAACGCGCGAATCGCGGGAGATGGCAGAGTATTAGAATGTATCTCTTTACGATGCGTCATCTCATCTGTGATACCTTTCCCGAGAACAAAATGCTTCATCAGCACCCGTAAAGTTAATCTCCGCGCAATTTTTGCAGAATAGGGGCAGCATAATTACTTTCTCAAGGGGAATTGGGGAAACAGAATTGGACACAACACCCTTGCTTCTAATTTCGCTGCGAAAGGGATCACGGACAAAGAAATGCATTTCATAAATGCAGTAGCTTTGGTGAACAAACGCAACCTTGTTTGAAAGGAAAGGCAACGCACAGTATATTTATCAAGCTGCCTAAAACAACACGCATTTCATAACCAAAATCTGAAGACCTGTTTCAGTGATGGAGAGTGAAGCCTGTTACCTCGCGATAATGCGGATGCGAGTTGTCTATCGCAGCCAATTCTCTCTGACCAATCAGTGGGCTGCTGTTGTCAAGTAATGCAAGGCTGACACTTGCACAACTTTTGGCCACGATTTTGTCGTGGCAAGTCGTGCCATTTTGGGGCACGAAGTGGGAGGCTCCCGCACTGTTCACGACTAGTTCACAAATAGTTCACGAATGCGTGCCCATCAGTGTCCACATTGACACGAACTGGCACGACGAGTTCACGCATAGTTTGCGCATAGTTTACGCACTTCCCGCATTGGCACGACGAGTTTGCGCAATTCGGACGGTGTCGTGCCGACTTGGGCACACCGTATAAAAAGGGGGCCTCCCCAACCCCTAGTCATTTTTGGATTGGCCAAAATGGTCACAGATTGAGCCAAGGTTTGTACCGAGACATTTAGGAAGTTATGTATGAAGTCCATTTGCTGACCACAACTTGACATTCTGTGACCTTTAAACTTCACAATTGACATATTGAATACATATTGTCGGCGTATTATAATTACTTGTATCAGCAAAACTGCCTCAGAGCTTAGGATTGTATTACAGAAGGTATTATATGTATATGAACTTATATTTAGTGACCTTGACATTGATTTTCATTGATTTAAATGTCAAACTTCACCTGAAATTTTCATAACTTGTATCATCGCTGTAAGACTGCTCGCCGGTAAGCTACAGGACCCTTGGTCCTATTTTTAATTTTAAGTTGTAGAATATAAAAGAAGGTATTTGTTTGAAGTCTGTTATGTGGACGACATTTCTGTAAGGCACTGTCGTGATTTCAGAAAAGGATGGTGGGAAGTCGAAGTACGAGCATGAGCGAGCGGAGCGGTGCGAGGCCGTGGAGAGTTACACACCAGCGCCCCTGGTGGCTGGGGGAGTGTCCAGTCACTTCCCTGTGCCCACACTCAGCAGCACCATCACCGTCATCGCGCCCACTCACCATGGCAACAGCACCACAGAGAGCTGGTCGCAGTTCCACGAGGATCACCCACTGGAGCACGGCTCATACGGGAGGGGACCTCCCCAACGCAAGCGCTGCCGTGACTACGACGGTAACCAAGGATACTACCTTAGAATAATATCGTTGTACTGAACTTGTACAATTACATGTGCCCTAATGGAGCTCTAAACAGTTTAGCGATGAAATAAGTTGAAACTTGCAACCACTTGCTATGTACTGGCCTACAACACTCTAAGCCTTGCCAGTTTATACTAATGCATCCAAAGCAGTGAGTTCTTGTCTTCAACTGCTGAGTTTTCAGTTTGTTCTTCGGTGGATAATTTGTGGCATTTCAAAATATGAATGAGGATACTGACAGTATAGTTTAAAGCTTGTCTACAGACAGGACTGTTTCTCAAACAAATTGATAAGGAGATCCTCTTTTTCCTCCATCTGCTTTGTCTATCTGACATAAACAGCTGACTTCACTATGAGCTGATTGGCTGTCAATACTATGAGCTGATTGGCTGTCAGTACTGGTGACTTGCCTTAAATTCTGAAAATAGACACTTGTTCAGCTGAGGTTCTTGCAACACCATCAAACTGAGAAAGGGTGGTTCATGCTTGATTCAAACTGAGAGGGAGTTCTTGCCGCTGCTCCTTCTTCCTGCAACACTGAAACTGTTTCATTTCATAACTATTCTCTGATCTGAACGATCTTTGAGACCGTTTTGTAGGATACATCTTTACTTTACTGGTGATGGATATCTGATTTCTGTATGGATTTATAAACATGAAAAATATCCCAAAACCTCCTAATTAAGAAAAATATAATGCCCAGCAAGCGATAGAAATGGTTTAATACGAGTAAAGTGAATCAAGATTGTATTTAAAGTCAAAAGTTGCAACAAAGAAGTAGCGAGGAGCCACCGTTCTGAAAGGAGCAGCCTGAAATCTCACCATTAGGACAAATGCCATTTTTGCCTCCACATGCACACTAATTTTTCTGCTGATAGACTTTTGATGGGTGGCTCTTATCGTCAGGTACAGATTTTGGATGAGTTTTGTCATGTCTTTGTAATGTTGGCCACAAATTTAGAGGTTTAGCAACTGCATTGTTTGTGTGTTGGCAAGAGAGACTTGGTGTGTGTCTGGTGGGAGAGTGAAGTCTCTGTGCAGTTGGCTATACAGCCGTTAAGCCCGCGATTGCCCGTAAGTACTATTAATGCTTCAGAAAAGATTAGCTATTGGTCAGCAAAGATCAGTGTATGCAGAATAAGCTTAGTATGAAGTTTTTTCGATGAAGTTACTCCCTGGATTTTCGTACCATGATTAATATTTCCCTAAGCACGGATCTATTCACGGTACTGTTATCATACTTGCGATTTTACTGGTAATTCGCAGAATTCCGCTTTTTTTAATCTCCATAAATTAAAAAAAATTAAAACTGTGATTTTTCTCAGTCATGAAAAAACGATTTCGTATCTGCTGCATTCTGACTTTCAGTATTTCCCTAACCGCAGTTTTAGGTAGAAATAGAAATTTTGGGAGTGCAAAAAATTTTTTGGGTGTGGTGATAATTTTGTGTTTCTTGAAAATGGCGCGCAAAGCCAAGCGCGGGGGGGGGGAATTTTTTTAAAAACAGGGCCTAAATGGTGCATTCCAGTGCATTCTGAAGACAAAATATTAAATTTCAGCACAAGACATTGGCTTAGGTTTTTCTTCATTACATTGATATATTGTTATTTTTTCTACTGTTGTCAATGCATTCTACACCTTTTCTAGCTTTGGCAAAAAAAAGATGGATTTAGCCAAAATTAGCAACTGACAAGGTGAGAAACAAATTATTAAATAAAGGAATAAGTCCCGAGAAGCAGTGTGTTACATCGATACTATAACAGTGGAGGGGCGTTGTTAGTGCCCCTCCGCCATTATAAAATGACTGTAACCCACTGCTTCAAGGGGCTTATTCCTTTTATAAAGCGGTTTCATTACATATAACTAGCCCATTAAATAAACACGCAAGGAAAAAAAAATCGACAATTTATTGGTAATAATGCAACAATAAAACTGAGAACAACTTCCACCAAGCAAGATAGAGTGGGCAGAATGGTTGGCCAGCAACACAGATGCAAAGATTGCTTTTTCATCTTGCGCCATTGTCATGTCAATCAGGCTATTTGGGCTCGCTAATGTAGATATACTATGAAAGCAGGCTATTGTGAATGTCTCCTTCGGTCTCTCGAAGACCCCGTTAAATAATTTTACGTTCGTTCTGGTTTTCGAGTTTCCTTGTTCTCAACTTGCGCCGATCGGCCAGATCATTACAACCAGCAGCGAGAGTAGGAACGATTGACTTTTGTTCTCCACACTTACCGATGTCCAGGAAAATATGTTGCATTGTGCATTAGTTTGCTAGCCAGCTTTTCAACTAGCTAGCGTTTACCACAATGGATGTGGTTACCCTACACACAGCGCATAAAATAAACACAAGAAAAAGTCAACAATTTATCGCCAATAGGCTACTGAAATTGCGAGCAAGTTAGCAACATAGCTTGGGATGCAAAAGTGATATCGAAATCTGTAATGCAAAAGCTAGCTAGGTAGATAACCAACTGGTTATCGGATTAAAAGGCCAAACATCGCTGACACTGAAATAGCGAGCTAAAAGTCTTGAAACAAACGCAACTTAATGAGTCAGTTGATTGCAGAGAAGTTCGTTGCTAGCAGGGATATTTTGTGCTGCGGCCTGCCACAGTGGGTTACTGTAATTTCGTACCGGCATGGAACGCGGCTCAGCCAATCACATTTAAGGATGGGAAGCATCCGTTTTATAATGCATATTTAGCATGGCTTTGGTCAAGCCGTGCACCATTTTTTTTTTTTTTGGCCGCGTTTTTCGAAAATTAGCCGTGCAAATCACGGCTGCACGGCTCGCTAGCTAAAACTATAGCTATATTGGATGTGGCAAGAACGAGAGAAGATGCCTCATTAGCAATGTTTCCATCCACTTCTCAATGAACTGTCTGAAATTTGCCAAAAATATTCATGCGAATAAAGGTGGTGAAAATGCATTTCCATGTAGCGCCATTAAAGCGAATAAAAACTGGTGCGTAAACATGTCACTTGCTGTTATGTGATAAAATCGGTTTATCGAATAGATTTGACATTTAAGCCGTTTCCACTCATTTTCGCACTGAATCGCAGAACCTTCAAATGAACAAAAGTAGTGTGGTAGCCAACAAAATTAACCAGTTTGCCAAAATGGATCATGTCTACTAACAAATGATGATAATTGCGCAAGTTTTAATAGAGCTAATATGCTAGCTATTAGCAACATGGCAAACCATTATCAGAAGGCAAAGACGGCATCAAAACACCATCACGATGGAGTCGCATATTTATTCGGCAAATAACATTTCTATCAGCAGTTATCGCATGAGATCAACCATATAAACTTTGTGTCGATATCTTGAAATTAAGTCAAATTTCACAGTTTCCATAAGGTATTTTTAATGCGATATAACTTAATTTGCACAAGAACGCGTGGATGGAAACATGGCTAATACTCGGGCTGCATGGAATCACACCAACCGGATTACAGTCCTTACCGTTCGCAGGTAAGACTGAGAAAATATTTTTGATTGTATTTTGCCATTATAACAGAATTTGCTGACTTTGTGGCTAATACTATGAAGTCCCGTGCATAATGGCCTCCTGTGGATTACCGCGGTGAAACCAGCCGCCAAAGAACAAAGAAGTCTTTCCTATTTAACTAAATTGGCTCGGAGTAACAACTCTGATTGTTGTTAGTCGCTTAGCTAACTTTTCACGTACTCTGTAGGTTTCCCAAAGATAGAGTTGAGAAAGCAGTGGGAAAAAGCCGTCAGATGGGAGGGGTTTTCTGCTAGTCTGTCATCCATGCTCTGCAGTGAGCACTTCAGACCGGAGGAATTTGACAGGACAGGTCAGACAGTCAGGATAAGAGATGGAGCTGTTCCTTTAGTATTCGGTTTCCTAGTTCATCTCCACAGGGTAGGTGTATAGGCTGTAAGGATAAGATAATTCAATGCCTCACTGTGCTGAAAATGTTTTTTCCCTTTCTGAATGTGAAGGAATCAGTGATGTATTTCGTTTTACACTGTGAGATAATTTTAAGCATTATTATGCGCAAGGGTGTGCTTGACCGTCATTATTGTCATGACAGTGATTCACCCAGGAACGAGGCGCTTGCGATTATACAACTATTACTAACAAAATAAAATGTACTAGTTGCTACCCGCTACCCAGGGTGAAATTACCATTTTTTTTTTGCGTGCACGACCGTTTTTCAAAAACCGGGCAACATCAAGTCCTTCCTGGTGTCCAAGTGGATATTCACACCAAATTTGGTGATAATCGGTTGAGAAATGTTGGAAAAAAACGTGTACATACACACAGACAGACATCGACCTCAAATATATTATAGATAATCAAAATGTATTCATACTATGGGCATTTCGCTCTCAAAATATAAAAGTTTTTTTGCTAGTATTCTCCCCGTTTCAGTGGAAATACATGAGATCTGACGTCAACTAGTTCTTGTCAGCCAGCCAACTTGGGCTTATGTTTTGCAGACATTGTGATTTCCCAAAACTGAATAAATACCACAGAGCAACACAAAACTGCTTTGCTAGCTCAATCGTGTTGTAAATAGAATATCCGCTGGAAAAAAATCATTTTTTCATGAACTGATAGTTATACTTCTACCGACAAATCAGTCATTTTTAAACTAACAGGTGCGTGGCAACACTCGCTAGCACAGCTGATCTTTATCTACAACGAAATTGTATTAACGGTTATTTTGAAATGTATGCAATGGCTGTTTCCCAAATATATTTGTGTGTGTGTGTGTGTGTGTGTGAGAACGGGTGAAATTTACTGTTATCTGAGCGCAATAGTGGCATATTAAATTCTTTAGAAGCTTGGAGCTTGTGACTAATTTAGACTTGACCTAGAAATCAAAAATTGCATGTGTTTGTTGGTGAATATACATTCTGTTTTTTATTATTTTATTGAATTCTTAGTACACTTAAATTAAAATCACTAAAACCTACGAGCTTCGGGAGGCTTCGCCCCCGTATTAAGATGGACTTTATGAATATGTAAGGCTTACTGTACTTGCCTTATTAGGTGTGGGATATACTGCAGCAATGCTGAGACCAACCTTGATGCCTATGATTCTAATGACCTGCTTGAAATTAAACCGTACAATTAAAAAAAAATAAAATTTTTTTAAGTTAATGCAGATGCACAACTTTTTTCACTAAAATAAGTAAATAAATTTGGCTTTAATGCATTACTGCAGTAATCTGCTATGAGATATTGGGCAATATTGAAGGTAAGTTAATAAACCAAATGCAAATATTCATGTTGGCCAAGAGTGTGCATACACAGTCCTGTTTCACAGCTGCCTCAGCCTTTTTTACATGAAAACCTATGGGAGGCAACTTCTCTAAAAGGACCAGTCTTTTTTTTTTTTTTTTTCTTTATTCCCTGAATATTACAAGTGCCTCTAATTAAAAGAATGGTAAAAATGGCTGAATTGCAACAATGTTCGATCGTTTATAACCATACGTTATTAGCATGACTGCGACTTTTAGAAGCCCCTGTGGCAATGCGGACAGGGTTACTCATGATTGTTATAATTAAACAATGAAAACGCTTTTGCAATTCACCTCCAGCTAGGCTGAAATAATACCTCTGTTTGCATAGCAGTTATGCCCTGGCATAACAGAAATGGCATTTCCTATTGTTTCATTGGATCTGAAATGGCATGAAACTGTTGGTACGCTTATGATAAATGTTTTGACTGGTATCATTTGCTGAAGTTTGCCATTCTGCATGTCAACTGACATAGTCTGAAATCATTTGAAGCCATTACTGCGGATATCTCCTCTATACACCTCGTTATGTCAGCATATGATGAAGGGTTCAAGTGTCCAACTAGACATAATTTTTCATGATGATGTCTTCATATTATGGGCTCCTGTAGTGCCTTTCATGTTAGCATGCTTTGCTAGCTGTTGTTTCTGTTTTTCATTTTTCAGAGAAAGGCTTCTGCATGCGCGGCGACATGTGTCCGTTTGACCATGGCAGTGACCCTGTGGTGGTGGAGGACGTCAACCTTCCCAGCATCCTCCCCTTCCAGGCTCAGCCCCTTCCTGTGGTTGATGCTCCGCCCCCTCCGGGGCTCCCTCCGCCTCCTCTGATGAATCCGCCGCCCGTTAACCTGCGCCCCCCAGTACCCCCCCCAGGCACCCTGCCCCCGAGCCTACCGCCCGTCACTGGTGCGTCTCCGACGACTCGCTCGCGTTCATTTGAAATGCGCCGAATTCTCAAACTCAGTTTGTGTGTGGCTGTTTGTCCGCTTCTTATGCTTTTCTCTCTCAAGTGTAGGTGCATTTGGTCTCTCACACCAGGGCCCTATTACATTGATGGACTTGATGAATGTAGTGGAGTCCAATCTGGGACAGAATGACATAAAGCGTTGTTTTTGGGTTTTTTTCAAAACTTATCCTGCTAACTTTGTGAAATACCCCCAGGTGTGCATTTTCTGATCACTGTTCTCCACAGCGCAGAAAATCGAGTGCAGCCAATCAGCTGCACCTGGTTTTTAGTTAATTATCCAGTGGGGGGAGAAAAAAGAACCAAGAGTCAAATTTGTTTTCAGAGGAAGGATTTGAGGATCATTGCTGTGGGCTGGTTTTACTGTTCAGTCATGCAAATCATCGCCCAAATGATCGCCTGGAATGATGGGTTTCTTTTTTCCTACATCTTGGGCTCTGTATAAAATCCAGGGGTCATGAACGCTTGTACATTCGCGGAGATACTGCAGCTGAATCTAGAGCACTGACGGATCTAGAGCTGTCCATGCAGTTGTGCTGTTCTCTGATATTGAAATAACTGAGCTTCGTAAACAGGGTTGAAAAATGTGAAGTTGTCCTTTCAAAGCACTCAATCATTTGCATTTCTGTGGTTTTCCGTCAACAGTCATGGCTCCTTTGACCCTAACGATGCCAACTCGCACCCATTTTGCTATTTTTGTCTTTGTGTTTCACTTCCTCAGTAGCTGTTGCTAGAGAAGAACAGCAGTTCCAGGGCTTAAGAGTTCAAGGAGCCTCATTTAAGTGTCTTAGCTGTCCTTGACTCATGCTTCTTGCATGGCACATTTTAGGATAACTTTTGTCTGAAATAAGGAGTGTGAATTTAATAAAGATGTGTAATGGCAGAGATTTCTAAGGATGCTGTATGCCCCAGTGTCACAATTTTATCCCCAAGTAATTTTTTTAAAGTAATTCAAAGAATATTACAGATTAGCCTCGATCACCGCCGTGGAACCTATGCCAACACATTACCTTACACAGTTCTTGCTGGAATCTTTGAAACCTTGAAATGAGCATTTATAACCACTTGAGGAAGTACCTTTAAAATGGCATTTCATTGCTATTCATTCATATTAATCTATATTTATACAAAATTTCAGCAATTTTGAAATAAATCACACTGAAATAAGACATTAAGACTGTACAAAAATAGCTGTACAGAATGAAGTTGGGTCTTTTATATGCAAGTTAAGTCAATTGGTTAACTTCATTATCATGCGTTAGAAAACTAGTATGTACACGTGCATTTCCCTTTTTCTTGGGGAGGTCATCTCTGGAGGATTCTGCCGTCATTATGGGGTGTTAAATCATAGCCTGTAACCAGTATTACGGGAAAAATAGCCCCAGAGGCTTGTTCGGTGGTTATTGTATAGCTTTCTGGTACATTTTATTAAATTGTGCCAAGAAGTATTGGGTAATTTAACATGAAATAAAGGTAAATAAGTGTAAACTAGCCTTGTAAATGTTGCCTCAGAACAAGGCAATGCTATATGAAAAATAAGACATTGTGCACAGCCAGTTTATTACATTTATAAAATCAATATTAACCTGCTGCAAACTTCACTTATTGTGATGAACATGTGGCCTCGTGATCAAATTCATTTTTTGCAGCCTGTTTAAATTATGAATTCATTGATCACAGCGCCCTGCATTTTGAAACTTTTTCTCTGCTCATTTGATAAACTATGTTGATTTTATAAAATTTGAAAGCGCTGATTTCAAATTTGCCCTAAGAATTTGTGTATTACGTCAGGTTTTTTTGACAAATCGCGAATTCTTTTTTTCATATGGATATATCTAAGTATACACAATGATGAATGAAAGCAAAAAGGCACAGTCAGATTTTAAGCATTCTGTAAGATGTACCGTATTGGCCTGAATATAAGACGACCCTTCTTTTTCAAGACCCTTATTTGGAAAAATACTATTTATTTGAATAAAATCTAATTTGCAGAGGAGAACATTTCTGCAAAATGTAAGAGCATTAACATCCAAAAAAACACCACGAGCAGTTTCTTCTACCTTCATTTTGAATGATGTTGATTTAAATACAGAAGATACGCACCCAGATGAATGATTGTCGTCGGACCTAACCGGGGAGAACAGGCTGCACGTTAAGTGTGGAGTGCTCTCGGAGTGAACCTTCTGTTAATTAGGAAAATGACTGAGAACAGGTCAGGACTAATAATTGTTTTAAACAGAAGTTTTGTGCAACCCAATTCTCTGTTCTTGTTCCGCACCTGTACTGAATTTAGCCCATGATTTAATCACCGTTAGATCGCATATGGAGAGAAACCGTGTCTTCGGTTGCCAATTACGATAATTGTTTCACTCTGTCATACATCTTTTTCCTGCCCTCATATTGTTCATTCTCTCAGCTTCGTTTACAGCCATAAGTTAAAAATTCATATCATAACTTCTCCTCTGACTTTAATTCAGCTGACCGACTTCGGAAGAATGTTTTTCAAGTGGATCTCTGTGCCCTGGCTGCATCTTTTTGACATTCAGGTGCTTATGCAAATATAGGCTCCAGCACACACCCACTCCAGCCGACTTTTTTACAGGATCGCACCAGGGTCACACTGCTCTAAACACTGACAGAGAGAAAAGCACTCATATGGCGGCACCTATTGTTTTACATGGGTAACTCCTTAGACCCCGAATATAAGACGAGGCGTCATTTTCAGGCATTTTTCAAGGGAAAAAATATCGTCTTTTTTTCTGATCAATACGGTAATAAAACAAAATGCAGCTTACCTAAGGATTAAATTTTCTTTTCTTTGCCCCGAGCAAATTACTCTCATAAATCAGTCTCTCTGTAGGCACCAACATTAACAACACCTTGCATGTTGGAAAAAAATGTTCTGCTGATTTCCCAAAAAGGCCTCATATTACCTAATTTGAGGATGCTGAATAAAAAATTTATACAGCAAAAATTATGCAGGTGGTATTGACATCTATTTGTAAATCTAATGTTAGTACACTTGCTGAAGTAATTGAACATTTTCTTTTCAGCGGTGACATCTAGGGGTCAATCTGAAGATATAAATGATATGAAATGTAAATTATTCAATTTAAAAAATAATCTTTGTACTCACAACCAAATTCAAATTTCCGCCAGGCAGAAGGATTATTTCAAATCATGGCATTTCAGATTGACCTTTACCCATGGGTTTCAAAGTTTCAAATCAGAGCTTATGAATGGAGTATTGCATGATTTTTGTGTAACATTTGACTTGTTGTGGAAACTTGGATTGGGGAATTTTGAGGTTAGCCCTTGCTGTTGGAACAGACAGCTTCCTCATATTTCTGCGATTGTTATCAAGTTGAGAGGCCTGCATAGTGTGCCTTCTAGTAACTTCGAAGTGGACTAGAATGTTCCGGAAGGCTGCAGTTGCTGTGGCACTGCAGGCAGTGGGATTGCAATCTCTAGCTTTGAATGGTCCCACAATGCTGCGCGTCTGTTTGGCTTTCCAGGCCCTCCTCCGCCCCTCCCACCCCTGCAGCCATCTGGGATGGATGCCCCGCCCAACTCCATCACCAGCTCGGTGCCGACTATCGTCACGTCAGGGGTGCGCCTGCCCCCTCCCCAAGCCCCACCCCCTCTTCTCACCTCAGGTGAGGCCCCCAGTGGCAGTTTGATGTCATTGCACTGTGGTCGGTGTGGTGCTTCTCTAAATAGCCATCTTTAAAAATGGGTGGGAACTGCTTTATCCTGGAATCTCATTTGGCTCTTGAGTTTGCAACAGTTTTGTGGTTTCTGGCGTACATTTTGCAATCATTGGACCTGTGTACCAAACTTCAGTGCTGAAGTTTTTCACTGGGCTAGTATGTTTTGCAATCCTGCTCTATTTGGCTTTTATGGGGGGAAAAAATTCTCCAGCCATCCCACCCTTTTTATTTTTTCATTTTTCCTTTTCTCATTCTGAAGGGAGAGGTTTTAATGGAACACAGAAATAAATTGTCAAACACTTCAAGGGCAATTTTCTTCTGCAAAATTGTTAGTTTAGAAATTCTTTAATTTAGGTATTGATTAAAATGCATTCTTAAGTTGGCGTACAAACTTGTCTTACTTGTAAAGAAGTAGTATCCTTCATTGACAGCCGCTTAATTTTTCGTAGACGACTCAAGACTATAATATGCATTCATATGAGAGTGAGGCATATTCATGTAAGTGTTTCGGTGGAGTGCCTGTCGGAATGACCTGCCTTCCTCTGACTCTTTTCCCCGCCCTCAGCCTCATATGAGCCCGACATGTACAATCCTGAAGCCCCCAGCATCACCAATACGCCCCGGCCCATGTATAGGCACAGGGTGAACGCCCAGAGACCCAACCTCATCGGCCTGACCATGGGGGAGATGGACCTGCATCCTCGAGGTACAGGGCACCTTGCCCAGTGCTAACGCTGACTATGGAGATTTTCCTGCTGCAATTTGAAAGCCACCACTGATGATCTATTCTTAAGAGTTCCGCAGTTGTGTCCCTTCGCTTGCAGAACTAAGAGAGTATGATGTAATGTGTAACGCCAGTCCACCAGCCCCTGCGTCTGCTATCGATGGTTCAGGTTTCGATCATCAGTGGCTTGAGCTCTATGCGGAAGCAGCAATGTGTAGAGCCTTGCAGTGCGCTTTTCTTTGCCCTAATCGCAGCGTTTGTCACCCCAGAAAAACCCATGAGCAACAACAGCATGAGGATAGTGGTGGAATCGGACCCCCGGAAGCGGCTGGGGGGTCTCCTCGATGGAGGAGGACCTCTGAAAAAGCCCTGGTTTGACAAGTAAGAGCCATTGCTGAGACATTTTTTGGCGTTTCGGTCTTCTTTCCAGGTCTACAGCCCTAGGTTTAGTTTTATGATTTCGAAAGCTCTTGTCAGGAAATCTCTATGTACACTTGTGGATCATCGGTCCTAGTGGTGGACAACCTTGGTCTAAGAGAGCTTCAGTGTCTGCTGGTTTTCATCGTTTGTCAGCTCTGATCAATCAAAAGATTATTGCAGTTAACTTCACCAGGGTCTTTGGCCTGAAGTTTGTGAAACTATGACTAGCAAGCCCCCCCCGTAGCTCTCTGTGTCCAGATTTGGCCTCCTGACCTGTCCTTTGACCCCCCCCGAATCACCACTGGCTGATATACAAAGTTGAAAATGGAAGACCTTGCTAATATCTCCATTTGATTTGCTTGACAGTTTGATTACATTTGGTGTAGTTCCCCTAGTAGCTCTCTTGGTGGTACTGTTGAGCGACAAACCTCATACCATCAGCAGTACTCTGTAACTTTTGCTAGTTTTTTCCTGCAGTCAGTTTGTTTAATTATTCATCATATTATGACTTGTACTCACCTACAACTCATGATTAATTCGAATGGTTATGTTTAGTTGTTGGAACTGACCAGTATTTACAGTTTTATTGAATTTGTTTTATTTTTTTATTCTGATGTGTGTATATTTATTTTTTTATATCTCCCATTATAAGTAGACTTGTGTTGAAAAAATCCATTCTCCGATTCTAGATCGATTCTCATTTTAATTCCTTAAGATCGATTCGTATGTCCAAAGATCGGTCTTTTCATATAGCCTATATGTTTTTCCCGCCACAAATTGATTCCCGTTAATTCTGAGTCATTGCGCAATCGCCGGCTGTTGATAATGTATACGCACGTTAAAAAAAAAAAACAGAAAAAATAGGAAATACTTGAGGAGGCGGAACTTGTGCGATAACAGTGCCATGCACCCCACGCCATAGTGTTAGCCAGCCGCCCGTCTCCCCCGTCTTTGAAACAGCCAATGTTTACCTGAGACGCTGAGACGGGGAAGTCTGATTTGAGACGGGTCCGGCCGCTTCCTGCATTAAATTGCCTATATGTGAGACGGGCAAGCATTTGTATAGATGACAATGGTTGTCCCGAAAATCTGCAGAGCCGACTTGACTTTAATTCTTGAGTGGACTGAAGTGTGGCAGGCCGTGCGCAAAATTGGTCTCAAATATAAACACATGAACATACGACCAATCCGCGCACTTCTGTCTTATCTGTTCCCCTTCACATTGGCACCATAACAAGGCTCGTAGCGTGTGCGCAACTGGGCATTGTTCACTTGTTCAAGAGTTGTTTTAGAGGTAGATCAGCGCTTATATTGATAAAGTAGATGTCCAAGAGCATTTTGTTCACTGTTACGGGTTTCAAAACGCTTTGCCTTGTACTGATTTGTTAGATTCAATACCTCTTTCAAAGCCCCTTCAAGTAACTTTTATTCATATCGGTGTGCGTGTGTCGGCAATTCAAACTTGTTCATCAGAAATCGGGCATTTGAGTAAATGTAGCCTGAAAGAAGTAAATGTACATATATTTTGGCAATCGTGGCTCTGCTGATTTATTTTAGAATCATGTCGCCGGCTTTTCTCTTTTAGAAGTTCAATACGGTGCGTTGACCGGCTCCTCGGATGGAATTTGTCTGAAGCACCTGGTATCGATACAGCATTCGGTGGCGGAAAGTTATCCTTTCACAAATTTGCGGAATGCAATTTGTGGATTAATTAATTTTCTTCAGTCATTAGGAATAAAGCCTTGCACAGTCATTTTTCAGTGGCACGTCCTTTGACCGGTTCCGCAAATAATTTCCAGTTTCGAAATCAGCGCACTTTGCCAGGCCAAACTGATGATTTTCTTAGTTTATTGGCATAATTACATGCCCCTGGCCACAGAGGAATAAACACGTATTTTCCACCAGTTTTAGCCAGCATAACTCCGCAGGGGATATCATAATAATTGGTCAAATTTATGGATAATTGTTCCGTGTATCGACATTGTGCCAGCTGGAATCCACATGCGCTGGCCTCAGTTCAAGACGATTTTGTAAATCCATCGATATTCAACTGCTATCAGCGACTATGGATGATTCTTTCTACTCTTTCAAATTCAAGTATATACCAAGTATACATTAAAATTATCAGGATGAGACCACAAATTCAGATTAACACAGGACATGAGTAATGATCAACCCGTTGAGCCATTGAAAAACAGTTATGGCAGGGAAAAAATGTTTTATTTCACATTGACTGCATTAAACTTTAATACAATTCTTTCATAAAAATAAACAAGAATGAATATGTCTGATAAATTACAAATTTGAAAACCTACAGAATGGCGCTTGCGGAACTAGTCAAACGACAAGCAGTCACTCGAACTGATGTTGATGAAAAAGTTTCAAGAGTACGAAATTGGGATTTACAAGGTCGAATATACGATAATTTTCGATCATAATGACACTTATAACGTGATGAATCCCGAGAATACACACATTTAACGGCCACACATTGCACAGTTCGCCTTTTCACATAACACGATTTGGTTCTCCTGCAACGGCAAGCTAGTGAGCCAGTCTGTTGAAGCCAGTGACCAGCACTTTGTTTGCATCTACACTGGCTGTATCTTTGTTATAGTTTTTCATATTGATAAGTGACTGCATTGGATTGGAAGCAGTGGTGATGGTGGTTAGTCAGTCTGGCTGGTTTTCACACTGATGCTGCTATTCTGGCTGGAGAGTCTGCACAACATGCAGCATAAAGTTTACTTTGACCCTACAAGTAGTGTTCACAGCTGTTTGTGAGCCAAATGGCCCTGATAAAATTAATATAAAAGACCGTTTTAATAACATTAACTAAATCGATATCTGATAGGATCGAATTGTGATAATCGATTCTGAATTTTGTGAATCGGAATCGAATCGATTCTTGAAATTTGAATCGATACCCAGCCCTAACTTTAAGTTAACTGGAATTCTTTAATGTGCACATGTTCTCTCATATGCAGCATGCATTATGTTGTGTTTTACATGACAATATGATGTTTATAAATGTAACAATGTGTGTGCATACTTAAAATGTCTTTCCACCCAAGAAACTGAGATGCACTTAAGTCAGAGAATGACCATTAGTTGTGTATTTACTTCTGTTGAATTGCTGTCATTACTAAAAGAATGTTTGTGGTTATTTTCTGAAGACAAGGCTTTAATAAGCCGAATCATCAAGGGTTCCACAAGAAGATGACGTCTCTGAACGCCAAGTTGGACGTGAGGCAGATTCCAGCAGAGCTGAACAACATTAGCAAGCTGAATGAACACTTCAGTAAGTTTGGGACCATAGTCAACCTTCAGGTGAGTCTTGCTTTGAATCTTCTAATTCCCTGACCTTTCCTACTTTTATGAACAACAATGAAGTAACCCTTTTGTTGGCCTACTGCCCACAGTAGTGAAGTGGGGGTCTGTTAATGCCATTAGCAAAGTGCTTTACTCTTTAGCGTTATGATGAACGATATTGGCATAGTATTTTGTATTTAGCAGATGCATCCATTCTGTGACCTCTGTTTCACTAGTCTGAGTTTTGGCCATTAAGACTGAGCATGATAAACTGTGTACTGCCCAGAATGTGTTCCTGGTACGTTATTCCCCGTGTATTCTGGGACAGGCTCTCGTCCCCTGTGCCCTGAATAGGGCTGTCCAAATCTAGCCCTTGAATCCAGATCTATCCCTGCTTCTCTCTCCCCCGTCAATTTGGCCAAACTGTTATTGGTACTAGTCAGCCAAATTGTGATCGCACCTGACTCCCATGTTAAGGGAGGGTGGAAAACTGACAGTTGTTGGTTCTCTGGGACTGTGATTCAGGGAGCCCTGCCTGACTAGTATAAATTGGCAGACGTGGTGATGGATGGATAATACACTAAAAAGTGGTGCCAGGCTCTCCATGCCTCACCCCAGCTGACATTTCACTGCAGTTGTCTTGATTCAGTTTTAACAAAAAAGCCTGGAGGGAATGCCTTTTAAGCTTGGTTTGAGCTCACTCTGACCGTTAGGACAGAGGTTATGGTGGGGAAAAAAATGATCTGAACTTGGGTCCATATTTTTATTGAACTCTCGGCTTGTATTCCGGCTGACCTGTGTACCACATTTGAAAATGATTGCTGCAATATTGTCGTCGCTATGTTGCTAACAAATAAAGAAACACGCGGCACTGAAAACGGTCCTTCACCTCGATCCTCTCAGGTGAAGTGAAAATATGTTAGTGTAGCCTTGGCTGGTTTTGGGTTTTTCTGTCTTTGTGGCTTTTTTCCTTGATCACCGGCATTATTGTGTGTGCGTGTTTTTTTTTGTTTTGTTTTTTTGGCATAATATATTACCCTATATTATAAATTACCTATGTAAACTGGTTGTTTGGTATCTTTGGGGTACTCGCTGTTTCCGCGTGAGATACTCTGTGGTTCTCATAAGCCTGCGTTCCTCTTCTGCTTTTCTCATAGGTTGCCTACCAGAACGATCCGGAGGCGGCACTTATCCAGTTCTCCACTCATGAGGAGGCTAAGCGGGCCATCCTGAGCACAGAGGCAGTGCTCAACAACCGCTTCATCAAAGTGTTCTGGCACCGCGAGGACCCGGCGACACCGCCCCAGGGCCGCACACAGACGGTACGGCTGTCCGCCCGAACACGCCTGCAGCGCCTCAACACCAGGCTCAGGGTCTGTCAAAATGGGAATGTGTGATGCTGAATAGCTCAAAATGTAGTTAATTTTGGTCTGTAATTCTGGTCTGGTGTTTTCAGTTTTTACCGTAAAATGCTAACTGTTCACAGTGAGTGTTAGTGCTGCCTTTAAATTTTCAAAATATTTGGCAAGCCAGTGTTTAGTTTGTGTTAACGTGCAACTCAGACTCATTGAGGGGTGTTCTACAACTGTCCAGCTTTGTTAATTATTGACATCCAGCCACTACAAACATTGTCTGCAGCCCTTTTTTTAGGAAAGTTCAAGCTTTTTCATTCTATTTCACATCACATGATCACAAGAGATGGCGTCACTCACTGTTTCCCACAAAAATGACGAGCAATTTTCCATTTGTTGCAAAAGTGAGGAAGTAGCTATTTTCCCTGCTAACACAGTTCCCCAAAGACCACACAGCGCTGTGCAATTTATCCTTTTTCTTTCTTCTGGCTTCTGAGGAGAGCAGTCGCACTCCATCTCTGCTCCTGCCTGCGTCTTTTTTCTTTGTCTTGTTTTGTCCTGTTCCCCCCTCTTTCCTTTTTTTTGGACCTTCCGTCTGCTTCTGAGGCTCTTCAAGTAAAGATTGAATTAATTAGCTGGTCCCTGAATGAAATTGACAAAATAGTTTCACCAAGAAGCGGAGCACCTGGTGAACCGCGCTGCCCGGATGGAACTTTTGCTGCTGGCTACGTTCGGGACGCGTGTTCGAGATGGCAAGCTCTTTGTCCGGTAGTATCCCTTAAAGACTTGGGGGATGTTTATCTTTTTGGATTTATGGTGACGGGATTTCTCCTATTTGGCATGGGAGTTGCTCTGATCTACCGCAAAGTACGCGAGCTTGGAGCGAGAAAAATGGCCCATGCGCTGCCCTGCACCGAAATAATTACGGAGCGCTTCAGTGGAATATCGGAGAATGGTGAGTTGCTCAAAAAGACTCTGGGATCATCTGCAGAAATGCACAGAAAGATGGACGCTGTTTTGAGTTAGTGTGGGGAGTTTGTGTGTTTCACTGTGAATTTGGGCAAGAGACTGGACGAGAGGATGGGAGAACAGCTGGGAGAACTGGTGGCCCTGAAGCGTGAAGTAAAAAATTTTAAAAATTAACTAAATGAATAGCGGATCAATCAAAATAGCTTTTTCCAACCCAAAATTGAAATAAACCCCCCCCCCCCAACTCCACATCTCCCCTCTGTCTGCCTCAGTCTCACACGGAATGTCAACATATTTCTTATCCCTCGGACAAGGACAGAACACTCTGCCCTGATAAGGACTCTGGACTCTGGCAAGGCTGCCTCCTGCATTTAATCCCTTCTTCCCCCACCTCTCTCCCTCCCCATCCCCCTGAAAAAATTCCAACACGTTTCCCGCGTGTCATGTTATAACCTGATGTGTATTATTATGTCTGATGTCATCTTCTGTGTTAACTGTCTGCATCTGTAACCTTAATTTTCGAAGGAAAAGTTTCCGGGGCGCTTCTCAGTGTGTGACCCGCTGCAGTCTACCTTCCCCGGTCGACGGGAGAAACTGAATTGCCTTTTTAGGACAAATAAAGTCGTCTGATTCTGATTCTGATTCAATTTTTTCCAGGGTCTTCCGACGGCCCTGCAACCCCCTGTGGCCACCCTGAAGCAGTCAGTGAAGGACCGGCTGGGGCCTCTTCCCACCAATGACCCCGAGCCCCCTCAAGACCCCAGTGTGGCCCCTCAGGTGTGTATCGCAGGGATTGGTGTGCATTGGCAGTTACCTTTAGTCATTAGCCATGTCAACCACCAGCCATAAAACTGAGCTATACTTTTTCTTTTCGGGATATCTCAGTGATATCCCAGCACTACTGTACTTTACTGTGCACAAATTAACCCAATCTTTTTTCCTCGAAGTTTTCTTAAAATGAAAAACTTGGATCTCTCTTTGATTTTGTTGGAAAATGTAAATTTTCATAAAATAACCCAAGTGACCCCTTTTCCTTGTCCTGCACACATGGTCGGCTTGTTACTCTCATTTCCTGGTGAACGTTGTTATTTGGCTAACTAGCTGCATTTGGTTATGGAGAGGCACTTAACGAATATTTGTGAATACAGTTCGTTTGCAAACGAGCCACCGGTAGCGAACTACTCGGTTTTCTGTGGATTTAAAATCTGCCGAAGTTTGTACAAACGCGAATGAGTAGCGAAGTCACTGCATAAGCTTTAAACAATAAGACCGCTTGCTATTTGCACTTATCAACTATAAACTCTTGAGCATATGCTTCTCAAGCTCAGGCGGGCGCACGCCAGTTGCAGAATAGACACTTGCTAGGGGGAGGTGCGCGGTTCTCAACAGCTTTGTTTACTACCAAACAAATTTAATTTCCATTTGCACCTTGGTGTTGCAGATTCCCATTTGTGATTTCTGAGAATTGCGCTAATTCCATGACTTTGTCTCTCATTCGCGTTTGAACGAACGTTTACGGATCTGCAAAAAACCGAGTAGTTGATTAATGGTAACTTGTTTGCAGACAAACTAATATATACTATATACTTTTGTATTTACTGACCAACCCCTCTTCTGCGGCGCACTCCGTCACCATGTTGTCGCTGAGTGTAGGTGAGAGTGGAGGCGGAGGGGAAGGAGGGATTGCTTGTGGTCATAGACCGAGGGAGGTGGAGCAGAAAGGTTGTGTGTGAGAGACAGGGACACGGAGAGGGTGAGGAGGAAAAGGTGCGAACTCGCGGCCCATGTATTGTCATTTTTAACTGAAAATGAACCATATCGATATAAGCGATATTGTCCCGTGTTATATCTTGTTAAAAATATATCGATATAGATTAAAATACTTAGATATGGCCCAGCCCTGCTAATCAACCATTTATTTTGTTTGTGTACCTGCAGAACTCGGTGAAAACATCTGTGAAAGACCGATTGGGAGTTCCACCGAAGCCTGCCGTTCCTGGAGGAAAGGTGCGTGATGCTGTGATTTTTGCCCTAGTATCAACAGGAATTCAGTGGTGATATTTTTTTTGTCTGGCCTTTTTATGGCACTTCTATGATTTCTGAAATTTATATTTCAAAGTTTCATGGTTCAGAAATATTTGCTCGTTTATAACCAGTTTAAATCTTTGAGCGCTGAAATAAATTTTCAAAAAATCATAAATTAAATTATCTTTGCTGTTCAAAACCTGTTATGTGGCAACTTGTTTAAAAGAGCTCGTAGGAACTTTGAATTTGGTGTATTACATCACTGTGCTGCACTATTTGTATTTAGTGCTCTCAGGGTTAACGGCGCCCCCTTTAGCTGTTGTAGTTTTGACTGTGACATGCACACATGATATTGGTGTTAAGGGGTCTTCAGGGTAAAAATTTAAAAAAAAATTTTTTGTTGAAAATTTCAATATTTTCATATGCATATACTAATGCAGCGAGATGCCAGTAAACGCCAAGAATCTGTTTTTCCTCTGCCTCAATTGTTACTTGTCACTTTAAATCCAAATTACCAAAAATCGCAATTTTGACTGATTTTCAGTGATGACATTCATAAAATCATTGAAATTTGGACTGAAGTTGTATCTTTTGGAGATCGATGAAATGACCTCGGATTTTCGAGATAGCTGCATCCCGAGGGGGTTAATTTTGAAAATGAAACAAGTTGATTATAGCGATTTTCATTATGGTTACATAACAGAGCTCATTAAATATTCTTAAATGTTCGAACAAAAAATCCTATGCCATTTCATAAATCTTAAACCTTTTATACGAGACTAATTTGAGTAAAATCGGACCACGGGTTATTGAAATATCACTGCCGCAAAATATTTCCAGATTTTGTCATTAAAGTACCATTTCCATGGCAACCATGTAAATTTTTATCAAAATACTACATTTTATGAGGTTAAAATCATGTGGAGTATGTTGATTTTAGTTTTAACATTATTATGGTTATTTCAACACACTATACCCTGAAGACTCTGTAAGGTTGCTTGTGCTGTCGTGGTGATGTGCAGGTGTTCTCGACCTCCACGGGGCTGACGAAGACTGTGTACAACCCTGCGGCGATGAAAGCGGCTCCGAAGAGCATGCCCTTATCCACCGAGGAGGCTCTGAAGAAGAAACGGGTCTGTCTGGGTTTTCGTTACTGTCGCCTTTCCTACTTCACTTTCGCCAAGGTCACACCTGGCGGCAGTGCGGGAGACGCGGTAGTGCAGCGGTCTTGAGATTGTAACATTCTGAGTTCAAGACCCGGCCACAGCCTTCGCAGTGTGTTCTTGGGCAAAACACTTTACTCCACGCCTCACTCCACCCAGGTGTATAAATGGGTACCACCAAAATTGTCAGGGAAACTTGTCTAAGACCTGGGGGAGTACCTGCGATGGACTGGCATCCCATCCAGGGGGTGTAGCCATGCCATGGAAACCGGGGTTAAGCACCGGCCCGATGGGCCACTAGGCTCGGACAGGCTCACTAGTTCTTCATCACACCTGGCGGAGACGCGCTTGGCCTTTTTGATAGACAAGTTTTTAAGGATTTGGTGGATTTGACAATGAAATGGATTTAATTATGTTCAGAGTATAAAATATAAGCATAAATAATAATTGTTTGTCTTGGAGCTTCGATTAAAAATGATAGAGCTGACTCAAAAGTAGAGCTCATTCCTGCTGCTGTACTTTTTGTGCCTGTAATCGGGGTTACATCACGTTGCTTCACCTCATCTTCATTTCTCTTCTTGAGCTCTGCTGGTTTGAGTCAGATTTTTCTTTCTCTTTATGATTCTCCTGAGGGGATTAGGGCATTAATTAATTAATTAATTAATTTTATTTTATTTATTTTTACTCGGGCTCATTGAAGATGCATTTATTTTTTGGTACTTTTTCTTTGTCTAAAACTGATTGTTTGCATCTGGTTTCTGGGACGTCCTTTGAGAATGATCGTGTTTTCCACATTGGGAATGAGAGCTGTGGAAATGCTGGGCTTTTCCATATGAATTTTCCATCGCGCTCTCCTCCCCTCCCGCGTGAAATATGCATCCTTACATCACGGCGACCTTCGGTCCTCTCTGACTGTATGCGGCTCTGTCACCCTCTCCGCAGGAGGCTCTGAAGCTCCAGCAGGATGTCCGGAAAAAGAAGCAGGAAATTTTGGAGAAACACATCGAGACGCAGAAGGTCAGCAGTCCGTTTGTCTGTGACAGCTCGGGAATTTCTGGTGGAATTTCTTGAACTGCGCTCAGTGCAGTGACATACGTTCCCTGAGACCATTGTTTGGGAGTTACGTTGTCTTTATCAGAAATTAAGGGAAGTATATTGTGTTTTTGTTGCCAGTTGCTGATCTCCAAACTGGAAAAGAACAAGTCCATGAAGGCGGAAGATAAAGCCAAGGTGATGGAGACTCTGGAGGCGTTGACGAAGAACATCACCGCACTGCAGGCTGAGATCAAATCCATCTCCAGCGGAAACACCCCGAAGGTGAAGAGTAAAGCCCAGGTGAGACTCACTGAGGCACTGCAGGGCCAAACTACTGATGACTGGGCCAGGGTGATTTACCCTGCTTGTCTTCATGGGTGATTTCCATTATGGCAATGTTGTGTGCAATGGAGGCATTTTTTCATTCGGTAACAACTCTGAATGGGTGTTAAATTTTTTTTGAAATGTCGTCTGTGTGTTTTGCTCAGTCTTGTTTGTTTTAATGTTGGTGCAAGTTTCTGCGTTTCATCATTATTCTGTTTGTACCTTGCCCTTTGTGTGTGTGCTTGTCAGTGTGTGGGTGGGTGGGGGTGTGTGCATGTACATGTGCGCATGTGTGTTAATGTGCTGGATGTAGTCAGCCATGTATGTGTTTGAATGAGTTCTGGTAATGTGTTTTTAGTGTCATTTCTCACAATAAGTGTGTGAGAGTCTGTGTGTGAGTCTGGGTCTGTATAGCTTTATTTGTGGAATCCGACTCATGATTAACCACTTGTGTCACACGGACATTGGGGGGGGAGGGGGAGGCAGGCGAGTGAGTCAGGGAATTTTTTGGGTTGTCCTCATAGAATATGGAGGATTACATGCAGCTAATTGGTTAGATTTAAAATTATGGTAACAGCTGAGGTAAGGCATAACTCTGTTACAGTTAGGGCTCGGGAAAGGCTTTTGAGAATGGATGTTGGTCGACACAGCGTCCACATGAGTATTGCTGAAGAAATGTGTGCCCGTGCATGCATACTTAAATGACCACCATTATAATCCTGTATTTTTACTACAGGCACAGAAGGAGTTGTTGGACACAGAGCTGGATCTGTATAAGAAAATGCAGGCAGGGGAAGACATCGCTCAGCTCAGGAGTAAATACACTCAGCTGCAGCTGGAGGTGACTGCAACTGTTTATTCCACTCATCCTGCAGAGCTCAGCCAGGCCACAAGGGGGCAATGCTGCATTTGTTTTCATGCCACCAGTGGAGACGAACAACTTCCCCTGCCCCGCTCGGACGGTTTTACGACCGGGTCTCTGCAAAACTCCGCAAGATTTAATGCGAAAATGTTCTGCTTGTCACAAACTAATTAAGTTTTAAATGTGTGGGTGCTGGACGGAGCTGGTCTCTTGTGACCGATCAAAGCTTTGTGACCATCTCGAAGGTGTGAATGCAGTTACAAGTGTGCAGTCACTGCTGTGTGAGGCGATGGCCTCTTCAGTGTGTTTATGTTTTAAGCACATTGTGCTTAAGGGCATTGTATCAACTAAGAAGAAAATCTTAATCTAACGAGTCTCCTAAGGTGGGGCTGCCCTATGTTTCTGCGTCTTTGCAGTGCTGTAGGTTTTCATTTCAATTTGAATTGGTTGCTCTGCATATCATGATTATCAGTTCAGTGAAATATTGACCTTTTAAATGAGGTGTGATTTCGTAGGGTTGGTGTGAGGGGTTATGAACAGTTTCCCTACCTCTAAAAAATTTGCACCACTGATGGACAGATTGGCTTTACCTCTAACTCAGAAGCAAGTACTTTTGGCCCTTGAGCACTATGATTTGGGGAAATGTGAGCTGGAAGCTCGTAGAACCACTGGAACGTGTTTGTGTTGCCGCTTTCTGGACAATAGGACCACGAATGATGGTTTTGATGCAGGATTAATGCACTTTTTAGTGACTACAGCTTGTGAAATTTAATTTTATTTATTTATTTTTAATTCATGTAAATTGACAGTCCTTATGAAGGTGGTTAACAAGCTTTGGGTTTTCCCTCCACCAGGCGGCCAAGCGAGGGATTCTGGCCACGGGACGCGGGCGGGGAGGACACGCCAGGGGTCGCGGATCCCTCCGGAGCAGGGGGCGGGGTTTGCGGGGGCGGGGGCGGGGGGTCCACATCCACGCCGTCGTCGACCACCGGCCTCGGGCGCTGGACATCTCTGGGTTCACAGAGACGGACCGAGTGGACCTGCTCCCACACTTTGCAGTGAGTGAAAATCTGGCTCAGTTGATAGGAACTGGTTTTGGACCATCAGTATTGGGGAGGAGGGCTTTAGTAATTCAGATCTGAGGTGTCTGATAAGCACTCATTTGGGTCATTCTCTGAAACTGGTACCTAAAAGTGGGACACTGGGATGAAAACTTCAAAATGCCACAATTCAGTTCTATTTTAGTGCATTTCCATCTAGATTTACCACATATTCATGAGCCACTGCCATGAAGACAATGTGAGAACTAGTTCATGCACATAACAGCACATTTATTAGTAATGAACTGAGAAATATCTGTATGTAACCTGGACACCAAACTAACAGCAGAAGGAGTCAAAGGAAAACCTTGAAAATGGATTCAACACATACACATCACAGCACCTGTTAAGAAACAACACTACTACTGAAAATTCAGAAAAAAGGATGGAAAAGTTTGCAATAAAAATAGAATTTCAACAGGGCAAGTCAGTTAATTGGGCAGATTTTGATTATCTAAAATTTGAAATTCTTTCACAAGAACATATCAATGTAAAATCTGTCTAATGCCACTTTACTGTGTCCCATTTATCACCCTCAAATGGTCTTATCTTGTTCAGCAGTAAAAAAATGGTTCATCTTCCCACAGCCTGTCAGTATTTGGAGATGTTTTGTGCGTAAAAAAGAATGTGAATAACCAGTGGTGTGTGCCAAGTTCGATCTGTACGTAATACTGACTCAATACACAGCGATGTCCACCACACTGAGAAGTGCATTCACATCGGCCAGACATTTGAAGAAAACATTTGTATAATTCACCAAATGTTCCACTACAACACCTTGCCTTTATTCCCGTGTAATTGACTTATCAATACAACCGACGTAAATTTGGTTTCAGGCGTAACGAGGGACACAATGAATTCATGCAACCGAGATCGAAATCTGCATCACAATGGTGGCTGTTTTCGGCCCCAACGTCATGTGACCAGTCTGATGTCTGAAATTGTGCTGGTCCAGTTGTCATATAATAACACCCTAGTCTTGAATTTGAAATGAATTTTAAATCTAAAGAAAGATCTGATTAACAAAATCATTGACATCTGTCAGCATGGAAAGGGTCACAAACCTATTTTAAAACTGTGGGACATGGGTGAACCTTGGTGAGAGCCATTTTCTATAGGTCGAGAGAACTTGCAGCAGAGGCAAACCTTCCTAGGAGTGGCTGGGCCACCAAAATTCTTCCAGGAGCACATTAATGACTCATCCAGGAGGTCACTAAAGTAGCCAGACAAACGTGTAAAGAACTGCAGGCCTCGCTTCCCTCAGTTAAGGACATTGTTCACGATTACACAATAAAAAGCTACCCGACAAAAATTGCATCCGTGGGAGAGCTGCCAGGCAAAAACCATGCCACCCAAAAAGAACACAAAAGTTTGTATTTTCCATAAAACATCTTGATGATCCCCAAGACTAGTGGGATGATATTATTATTAATATTATGACTTAAAAGTGGAGCTCTTTGCAAGACATGCGGGTTCCTGTTTCAACAGCAGTTCAAAATTAGAACATCATCCCAACAGTCGAACACGGTTGCCATGTGATGGTCTGGGGCTGCTTAACTGCTGCAGGACCTGGTTCAGGATTCTGCTCTCCACCAAAAAGGCCTGATGGAGAATGGCTGACCATCAGTTCATGACCTAATGCTCAAGTGCAATTGGATTAAGCAGCAGGACAATGATCTGAACCACACAAGCAACTCCATCTCTGAATGGCAAGAAAGAAACCAAATTAAGTTTTGAAATGAAATTGTCAAAGTCCAAATTTTAGTCTGATCGAGATTTCCAAATTTGTGGAGAATTAGCTTCAGCACAACAATGTCAGTATTGGAGTGAATGTGAACTTCTGACCCTCTTGACTGAAATAAAAGCCGAAACAAATCATTCTCACACCTGCCAACATGTACGCATTGTGCGTACAACGTACGCATTTTGACATCAAAGTACGCTGGTACGAGTTGATGTTATTTGAGTACGCATATTGCTCGATCTCCCCAGTTTCAGTTTATGCGTCAGTTTAAGTTGACACACTCATCAGTTGATGTCCGGTGAGCAGAGGCGCGTATGCATAACGAAAATATTTCGACCAATCAGAGCGTGTGTGTGCCCCACCTGCCCTCCCAAACACGACCCTCTCGGAAAAAAGTTATTCCCTAGCTATAGGCTGCAAACCCTCTTCGCCACACCTCTGGGTCATCATTTGTTAAAATACACCCAATTCAAACGTCGGTGAAATGGTAAATTCTGCCATGGATGCAGCGAATCCTCTATTTTGATTAGTAGAATACCCACGGTAGAATACCTGGCGCTGCTTGAAGAGCTGACGTTCGATTACAATGCCGTTTCACTGCGTATTAATCTCATTGTCACGAAAAGCGAACGCCATTTACTTTAGTTTGAGATAATTTCGCTTTTATTAGGGTTTGTGTTTGCAGATGTACAGTGAAACGGCCGAAAACAATGAAATGTAATAACGAAGTTCGCAAAAGGCTTTCTGACATTCTGTGTAATGTTTCACATGATTGCCTCCAAAGGCAGCGTTTGATACGCAGTTTCAAATGCACCACTAATGGCGCTTTTCCACTACCTGATACCGGTTCTACGCTACTCTACTCGGTACTTGATATTTTTCTGGGAGGTTGTTTGCCTTGAGTGGATAGTACTGCCTCTGTGAAGCTGGTCATCATAGTGGCGCAGCGCGAAACTTCCGCGATGTCATCTTCAATACGACACACAATGTAGCAATGCAGTTATATCAAGTTTACATTTATTCCGTCAATTTTTTAAAAGATTTTTGTGTTCAAAGCCGGTTTTGTATTTTCTGAATTGAATTGTATTTTCTATTTGACATTGTCGCGTCCAATTCAGTTGCCCGTAAAATTGCGTACCACCCTACAAAGCAAAGCAGTGAAATCCGTAAAAGGCATGGAAAGCGAATGTATATTTCACTCTATAGTTCACGGCAAAACAAACGAATTGTTAAAGAATGGGATAATTAAGTGATCATTGAAGAGCAGAGTTACTCGTTGCAAATCGCAGGACATGGCAGCCATCAGAATTAATCGTTTATGGTGCGTCATCTCATTTGTGATAACCTTAGGAGAAAATGTATTCGTTGACATCCATCATGTTATTTTTCTGTGCGATTTGATTAAAACGAGGCTTGATAACAGAACTTCAAGGGGAATTAGTTAGGGAACATAACTGGACACAATACCGCCACTTAATTTCGCCACGCACGGGCCACAGGCAAAGAGAAACACATTTCATGAATGTAGCTTTGATGAACAAGCGAAACCGTGTTTGAAAGGTAAGGCAACGCACAGTGTATCAAACTAGTTGCCTATAACAGTATAACAGTATAATTCGATGATTATTATAACTGCGCTAATCTTAAAACTCATCAATCTAACTTGAATGAGAGGTCGACTACAGAGTCGTCTTTCGCAGTGACGATACACTGTCCAATCAGTGGGCCTTAGTGTGTCACATCACATTTTAGTACCTAGTACTTGTTTGGCTTTTTTGGCACCCCGGGAGAGCAGGTACCAGAAAAGGTGGTACCAGTAGGTACTTTTTTCTAATGGTAAAGCAAAAGAGGCGAGTAGAGTAGAGCCGGTACCGCGTAGTGGAAAAGGGCCATAAGATGAGAATGATGGAAAGTTAAACAGTGCAAGTGTTTAATGCATGGCAAATTGAATTTGTTTTGGTATTTTTGCCCAATTAATTAATTAATTGATTGATTCGCACTGAATGTCCTCTGTTGACTTGCTTTTCTGGCAACATTTTCAGTTATTATTGACAATGGATTACGCAGTTATTTTATGTGTAACTAAGAAAAGCAAAGTACTACATTTCAAATTCATTTTTACTGCTGTTCTGACAATAAATTCGCTTGCTGTTAAAGGTAAATTGTATCTCTATGCAATTTTATTTACCAGTAGGGTGGGAGGTGATGGGGGGGGTCAGGGGTCAGGGTCAGGTGCGGGTCAGGTGGTACTCATGAATTTTCTTCAAGGTTGGCAGGTCTGCATTCTACACACATACTGATATTTCAGATTCTTAAAATAAAGTTGAAGTTCGAAAGACATAAGAGAGGGAATGTTTGCCAGAGCAAAATGTATGGAATGGGAAAAAATGAGTTTCCCTTTGACTTAAGCTATAAACAACTCTCCTGTAACCTTCGCCGCACGCTAGTCACTGCAAACTTTTGCCTTTTGCTGTGTGCTAACATTGTGGTGCAATTTTCTGAAGAGGGGCAGATTAAAGTTTGAGAGCGGTGCTTTACAACAAAATTATCACAGAGCATTATAGGTTGTTGCTTTTAAAGTACTTTATACATGTTCCGGTGTTTTCAGCCCAGAGCAAACTAGGAGAAGGCGAGAGTGAAGGAAAACTTTAAGTGAGGCATGTTTAAAATATTGAAGGCGATATAATTAATTATATCGAAGGTAGAAGATAGACAATGACTCGTGGACTTCCCTTCTGTCTAGCTCTTATCTGTAGACTGTGAAAGGATGTATTGGGTGCAGCTGTGGTGTGTTTTTTTTTCTCCTCTCTGCAGCAATTTGGTGAAATTGAAGACTTCCTGATTGACGAATCCAATCACACAGCGGTCATCACTTTCAGCACCCGAGCGGAGGCGGAGTCGGTAACTTGCATTCAAATTCTGTCCACTTGGCAATATATTTTCAATTCATATTTAGTTATCAGAATCCCCCATGGAATTTCAGTTCACTTCAGGAATGACTGCAATTGATATGGAATTTGAAAAATTGTCCCTTTATTGTGGTTTTGTATGGGGCTGTAAGTCCCACCTCAGGGGTAAAAAAAAAAAAAAAAACACCCAATGATTTGCTATATATGTGGAGGACCGATGACTCTATCCTACCAGTATGGACTCAGGGGTATTGTTGACTGGTTTGATTTCCTTGTTCTCCAGAATGTTCTGCATCTGTTCTTGTTCACTGCATGTGGGTAAACTGATGTAATTGTGTGTGTTTGCAGGCTGCAGTTCACGGCACAAGGCTGAATAATCAGGATCTGACTCTGGCCTGGCACAAGCCTACTGTCCCCCTCAGCACTGCGGACCCTGAGGAAGCTGAGCTGGAGGAAGAGGAGGTACGTGCATGCACACGAACTCGCATGCGCACACATACTCGCATGCACACACGTGCAAGCTGGAGCGTGTGCTCTGATACACACTCTTACTTCCTGAGTAGGTGTAATGTAGTTTCTCTCTGCAGATGGCCGCTGACCCTGGAATTTTGTTAACACCCTGAAGAATTGATTCTTTAGAACCCGTCTTTAAATTATAGTTCAGTGTTCGAGAAATCTTGTACCTTCCCTGTAGCATTCAGTCACCAGTACTGCCATGATCTGGAATAACTCAGTATGTCACTTGGGGTATAAATTGTATTTGACTCTTATTTACTTTAATTTATTGTAGTAAAAATCAGAAAAAACAGTATGTGTGTTTTTGAGGTGTCAAAATCTTTTATATGTTTGGGGAAGTAAATTTTTTTTTCTTCCCCAGTTACTGGAAACTTGCTCCATGAACTCACATGGTTTGTCCAGATGACAGAAGAGTAGTAATAGTGATGTTAGCATTGGGCTGTTGCGGAGTTACAATGATCTCCGTATATTTGTGATCGTGTGCCATTACGACTCGCACATGCTGTCTCTCACTTACCCTCTTCCTATCGATCCCCCAGTTCCCGGAGCAGCCCCCGGTGGATGACGTCCTTCTGCAGGACGACGACGAAGAGGACGATGACAACGAGCCACGGTCATGGCGGAGATGAAGAGGACCACGGCGCTTGCAATTTACTTTTCTTTTTCAAAACAATTGTTTTTAACAACCAGTTACTTTTTTGAGTAGACCTTAACATTTAATACTGTTTTGCTAAGCAAAGTACTCTGGAGAGTACAAAGTGTGAGTTTGACTAGTGTAAATACAGCAGAAATGTAGAAGAGCTTTTTACATGATGTTCAGTAGCCTTCAGCAGCTACTCATTCAGTTGATTTTCTTTTTTTTACCTTTTAATTTGGTCGAATACATCTGACCAGATTTATTTTTATTGAGACATGGTTCCATACTATGAAATGGAGAGATGTTGATTACTTTAATGAATGTGTGCTGCTTAGACACAACAGTGAGACATTTGAGTAAAGTTAACTGATGTTGCAGAGTAGGCTTTACTTTGTATGATTAGCCTTTCGGTAGTTGCTTTTGTGTACATATTTTCTGTATGAATTTTAATGATTTGTATGATGGCTTTGCTTCAATCCTTTCTGCCTTTATTTTGAAATGTAACAATAAAGAATTGAAATGGTCTGAAAATATACTGCAAAAAAAAAGTTAAAAAAAAAAAAGAAAGAAAACATTGGGGAATTTAAGGCAAAAAGAGGGGGAAAAATATTGAAATATCTCCCATCAAAAAAAAAAAAAAGAATTTGCAGAGAAAATAAAGACCATTTCAAAACCCCACCAACCTTTCACAAAAAGAGCAAAAATCCATCCATTTTCCCCTTCCCCCCCCCTGAAGTAAGTGTGCGTGCGTGTGTGTGTGTGTGTGTGTGCGTGCATGTGTGTATGTGTGTGTGTACACGGGCGCTGGTGCGTACATGTGCCTGCTTGTTTGTGTCTGCTTGAGTGTGACTGCGAGGACTCCCGATGGAACAATGGTAAGGGTCATATCTGTGCTTAACTTCCAACTTCAAAAAAATATATATATATTAATGCCTGATCCAACCCTGATCAGTGCATATTTAAAAGCCACGTATGTAATAGAACTGTTGAATTTCAATGCAAAAATATGATGTAAAATTCTAGAATACATGAGGATCTGTAACATGGTTCATGAATATGTGCATTGTATCGCTGTGATTTCAGGAACTACAGGAAATGGCCTGCGATCATCTCCCCTGCAGATTAGTGGCACGTTTCTGTCCGGGAGAATTCCAGGAGTGAGCTGTGCACTTGGTTCAGTGAGGTACGTGTACATGACCGTCAGTGAAAGTGGAGAGAGAAACCTTCATTAAAATGTGAGTTAGTACTGCGGAGAACACATGTACCAATATACTCCAGGCAGTGAGGTAGCGTAGAGGTGGGTTGCATGACTGGGAACTGTGGAGTTGGTGGTTTCAGACCCCTGGTGAGGTTTGGGAGTCTGACTTGCATCTGTTGAGATGAAGTTGGGTTGAAGGGCCATTGAGCTCCTGAGCAAGACCAGATCCAGGGGCTTTGTTTAATCTGGCAAATTTTTGAGGGCATCCTTGGAATAAGAAGAGATGTTTTCTTCACTAAAGAATTCACAAATTTTCAATGACAGGGCGGTAGGTGGCCTGATTTTGCGAGCAGGTTCGTTTTGTTGAGGGTTGGGGTCGGTTCTATTTCGTTGATATTGCGCACTCAATCGTGCGTCTTCCAGTGCTCTTTAAATTCTCCGTTTTTTTTTCTTTATTCTATTTTATTTTTTAACCGGGCGGCCAAGGATTCTCAACAGGCGCATATATTATAGACAGGTGGCAATTTCGCAATCACTCCACTATCGTTAATGACCGGGCGTGGAGAACTCTGCTCACTAGTTAAAGGCCACTAGTTAAAATTATGTTCATATCACTGTTAGCTTTTTGTAAGCATTTTGTTGGAAAAATTTTGCCCCTAATGAATTTTTGACTTAATTTGATTTCACTCCAAGTTTATCTATTAGCAGTAGATGATTTCTTGTGTTTTGCAGCTTGTAAGACATGCCATATTGGATTCGTCCTCTTGTCCAGCCTGGGAAAATGAGCTGTGTTGAAGCGGACAATGACAAAACAGCAGAGGTCAAGTGAGAAGTCCACCTGTGCGATAACATTAATGCAACCTTGCCTTTTGGCGCTGTTCTCAATTAATTTTATTTTAGACCATCTTTAAGCCATGGATCTTAAAGAAACAAATGTTTTAAGAATAAAAATTTTAAATGTAATGTTCATACTCATCAGAAACCCAAATGGCAGGAAATCCCTTAAATTAGCCGTTATGCGAACAAGGGCCTGCTTTCCATCAAGGGGTATCAGCTTATTCAACTTTGTGACGTGGAGTTGAGCGATGAATTCTCATTCTTTAGAAATCATAGTAGCCGTACTCTGCATGTGCCCTGTAATGCAGGATGGAATATTTGGCTCACCCCAGTGGTTGTGGTGGAGGTATCACTGTCATTTTTGCTAGTGTGCCATTGTTGCACTACCAGTGGTACTGATGCCTACACTAGGTTTTAGGTTTTAATGTTTAAAACTGGTGGTACTACTCCTGTCCTGTGTGTAATTGTCCCCCGCCACCACGGTAGTGAGCGGAGCGGGGACATAGTATTCTGCTCCGTCCGTTTTGTTCTGTCACGTCCCATTTGTTGTGAACGTGATATCTCAAGAACGGTTTGACCGATTTCATTCATCTGTGGCCTCAATGTGTATTACTGTAATATGCCTTCCCCAGTCAATTTCTGTGATCTGGCGGGGGGACATGGCCACGTTTAGTGGCAACACTTGTTATATATCGCCCACCCAAACAAAATGCTATCTCCATTGAATGAAGTTGATGAAGTTTTCATCATCAGTTTTTTTTAACCTTTCTTACGAGAGAGATCTTAGGGGATTTTTTTTTTTAGTGTGGACATTCAGTACAATGCCTGCACTGCTTAATGTTTTTGAACTATAAACTCCGCTTTATGCAGCTTTCACGACCCCAAGTCAATCAGGGCCAGTCCCTGGACTTAGTCTTTAGGCTTGGTCTCATCATTGCCCTCTGGATTGTGAGGAAGTGAGTATCTCGTATCATCTGGGTGTCAGGTTTCTCAACCTTGTTTCACTCAATTCTCAAACCTCAATTGCGTTTCTTTACTCCAACTCAAAGTGCATCTGCAGCAAGTAATTTTGAAGGTGCCTACTGGGCCTCTATTCTGCAGTATTTAGACTCAACCTCTTCAGCTGAGCAATAATCAGCTGATCACGAAGTTTGATTCAATTTCTGGAGCCGTCTTGCACTCTGCCCCACAGAAAGTCAGAAAAACCCTGCGTCAGAAGTGTCATGTAGAATAATGACACTCCCGCTCTTGGGCAATTGCCTGAAGGCAGCACGTAAATGGAAAATGAGGGTAAAAGTTTCATTTGAGATACTGGAAGGCTGTGTGGCAAATTATTAACAATCTGCCAAAGCTGCAAGAAGAAGATATTTTGCCACCATCATTTCCAGAAATTCTCACTTTCTCAAAGCTCCTTTTCACAGAAATTGTGTTCTCAAACCCATTTCTTCTGCTTGTTCTGTGCTGACTACAGCAGTTTTTGAGGAATTTTAGAACTTTTTCTCCCTGAAAATTGATCACAAATGATCCAATATCACCTCCTCCCTGCGATTCCTCTCTGGCATCTGCCTGTTCTGCCATCCTTAATGACTTTCGGCCTCTGTCTCTGTCCAACATTTACGACACAATCTCTCAAAGTCCACTGCCTGCCTTTTGGACATTGTTCCAGCTTCCTTTATAATGGAAGCATTGGATACTGTTGGTCCCATCATTTTTATTTTAACTAGCAGTCTTCCAAATGGAACTGTCTTGTCTTACTTTAAACATGCTGCCCTCCAACCAACTATTGCCAAATCGGAATCAAGAAATTATCCATCCCATCTCAAAAATCCCTCTCCTGTCCACAGTACCAGAAAAAAAATTGTCCTCACAGCTTTTGTTTCATTTAGACAATAATGTCATCGTGGAGAAATTCCAGTCAGGCTTCAGACCTCTCCACATCACAGAATCTGCCTTTCCCAGTGCCTCTAATGACTAACTGGTGTCTTGATGGTGGCACGTTTTACTTTTTTTAGACCTCAGCATAGCTTTTGACATCATTATCTTATTCAACCATTTCAAGGACCTTACTGGCATCCAGGACACTGCCCTCAATTGGTTTACCTCCTACTTACAGGCAGGACTTTCTCTTAAGTTTGGCAGCCTCTCCTCATCTACTTCTCATTATGATTTGTGGAGTACCTCCAGGTTCCATTTTAGGGCCTATTTTATTTGCTTTGTTCTCCATTGGCTTTATCTTTCATCAGGGATCATCAAGAACCATTTTTGGCTATTTTCACTGAACCATCATGCCCATGGCAGGAAGCTTGGTGTCATCTTTGACTCAGCACTGAAATTTGATTAACTGATAAACTGTGTTGAAAGGTTGCTATTTTAAGCTTAGGAACATTTAAGCTTTCATCCATGTTCTTTCTCAATTCACAGTAATTGAGTGTTAGCCATTTCTTCTAGTCTCTTCTGCAGCTGTGCAGAATGCTGCAACAGGACTTTTTAACGGGTGGCAGGAGAGAAGAAAGCAGATCACCAGTGCTAGTGCTCCTGCACTGGCTACTTGTCAAATATCAGGGACATTTTATGGTTGTTTATTTGTTTTTAAAGCTATAATGCCTGGCACTCCTGTACATTTCAGAACTGTAGGTATTTTAGATCTTCAAAACAATTGTTTTAGCTGTTCCACATTTGAGGCTAGTGGATAAGGGATGTTTTGCTTTTGTGGCTCCAAAGCTTTTGAATTAAGTTCAGTTTTCCCCCTCCCTTGACACTTTGAAGCCAACTCAAGAATACGCACATGTATTCAGTGGCGTTTGGTTGGTCTTAGAGGTTTTAGTATTTTTCGATCTGTTTAAATTGCTCTTAGAGGATCTACTCTATTTCTATTCTACATTTGTGCACACATTGTGATGATGGACCGCATTCTATCTTTGCCTTTTATAGTAGATGTGGTGCCTTTTTACTAAAATTTGTGCCTTTTTTGATGCTGATCTCATTTTACTTACTATTGTTTTGTCATTCCCTGTACATCAAGCTGCACTGAACTGTGTAGGAATAGGAACTTTTTTATGGGGATTTTCCCTTTGGAAGGGGTCTGATCAGACAATTGACTGTGCAGCTGTTCCGTGACACATGGTGTGTTAATCTATCATTATTTAATTAATATGTGTGTTCATCTGAGGTCTTGAATTCTTGCACGCCATTTTCATTTGGAATCTGCTGCTGTTAACTGTCAACATGAAGTTCAAAGGCCAGTCAGTGACAGTCAAGCAAGGCATCAATAGGCTGAAAAATCAAAGAACATCTTCACAGAAATAGTGTGGCCAAGTCAGCTATTTTGTGCGTTCTTGCCAAGAATGCAGAGGTGAGCTTGGGAACACTGAAAGGCCCTGAAGAACATGTATTGCGATGTGACAAAAATTTTTTTCCTGATGTTGTAAAAAAAAAACCCTTTCAAACTGCTGGCCAGATTTGGTATAGGTAAGAGATGACTTGAGCAGAGTAAATTCCGGGGGTTTGCCATGAAATCTTAACCACTGGTTTGTCTCAAAATCAGGATGTTTGCCCAAAAGAGAAATCATTTATGCCTGCGAATGGAACTCGTTCCCTTGTAGTTATTCATTATCAGACAGCGTGTGAAGGCAGCCGGGTACATTTTGAATGGTATCCGGCTGTGTTATCTGTCCGATTCGGCCGCGTACTTCAAAACTCATAGGCTGGAGCTTTCACTGTGTTGATTGAAAATTGCCTGAATCTGAGAAAGCACTCCATGATTTTAGATGAAGTAGTGGATTGTTCCACAGCGGCCAAGTCGATCACCTGACCTGAATCCTATAGGACATGCATTTCATGAAGACGGAATACTCCAAGAATTGGTGGGAGTTTAAGATGGCTGCTGCGTAGTCCTGGCAGAGCAGGGAAGAGACTGGTCGCCTGCTGTTGTCTGTGGAGTCCAGACTTCGGCAGTCATTAGTTTCAAAGGATTTTCAACTAAGCACTTTATGATTGTTAGTCTGTCCAATATAAAATTGAAATTGAAAATTGCCGCTGTCATCGATGGGAACCTCACTGTGTTTGTTCGGTAGTTGTACCTTAGCTTTTGACTTTATCATTAGTCTTACTCCCATCTTAGCTACCTGTCCTAGTGCTATGCTGGGCCATGCAGTGCTCCAAAATAAATGAAACGCATCAGTATTGGATTACAATGTCAACCTAATTGCAGTACAAAACTACACCAGTTTTAACTAAATATTACACACACTGAGAGTTACCACAAAAGTGTATCACTGCTCGGTGCTAACTAACAATTTTTAAATGAGTGAAATCTGTATGAACATGGGTAGCGACACGATTTTCAGTTCACTTTTTGCAGATAATAATGTGGCGTTTTAAGTTGAGGGTACTGTATGGCCATATGTAGTAAATGTCGGAAGTACAGCCCTTTAAAATTATCCCATTACTTATGATTTTACTTATTGGGCTGCACAATAAGAAATTATTTTCAGTGACAGCCCTCCAGCTGGATTACTCATACTTGTGTATTTTTGTGGAATCGAAGCGGCTCCCTTGTGTTTGTGTGGTCTTGGGGCTCTTCCGTCTGTCACTTGATCATCACTGTCCACTCTGTTTTACACCCCCCACCCCCTCTGCTATCCACAGTCCCACAACCACCCCCCCACAGTGACGGATGGTCCGAGCGACTCCTCCCAGCGGCCCCTGTCACATGGCATTTGCATGGGAGAGGATGAATAACCAAATCAGAGCGCTGAAACCAACCCGCTCTGGCCCCCTGGCCTGTCTCCACGCTTCTGCGGCTAATTGTGAAAAATACGATTTGCTCGCCCTCCTGCGTGTTTCCCGCCCCCTCAATCGTACTCGAGCACACGCACAGCTCCCGAAAGTTGCCTTTTTGCCCCCAACCCCCACCTCCACATGTGCGCATGCAAACACGCACCTGCCTTTCCGCAATGCTTTGGAGGATCCCCCGCCCCCTTCCACATATTTGACTTTTAAGCGCAGTTCCCCCTCCCAACAAGTCCCTGGAGGTTATTTAGTCCGGCCCCCCAGCTGTGAGTCTGTCTCCATCTTACCGGCCCCGCCTCCGGCAAACAGGCTTCAGAGAAGCAGAGGGAAGGAGAGAGACTTGTCCAATTTGCTGTGTGTTATTAAATCTGCATGTAAATCCTGTCTGTGATTAGTCTCCTGGCCTCTCACCCTGCACTGGAGTCATGGGTTCTGCACAGGGGGTCAATACCGCCATGTCAGTTCTGCTGCCTCCACAGAAATTTCACAGGCTGTATTTGAAGAGGGTTTCCTGATATGTCATTGTAATATTTTTGTCATTTCTTCAGTTTTCAGAATTTTTCTGTTGATGTCTGTTTACGCAGCGTTTTTGTTTGTATGATGGTGCGCTGAATCGGTTGAATGCACTCGGTAATGAAGTTCAAACCAGAACCCAGGCCGCCAAAAAAGCTTGTCTTTGTCTGTTCTGAAATTTGTTCGAATTACTGAATTTCTTGCCAGACTGTATCATTTGGAATTTAGTGTTAGAGCAGGTTTTTTTTTTTTTTGTTCAGAATTTTTGTGGCAATTAATGTTTTTTTTTTTTTTTTTGTTAGTAGATTTTGAAACTTTCTACTACTTTTTTGCGGTATGTGAATTTATTCATTTATTTATTCCTTTCTCTGTAATGTAATAAAAATGATTCAAATTACACTTTTTTATGTTTTAACATGCATCTCAGAAGTTAATTGTGCATCTTTGTGAACATTTGAGACGAATGATTTTCTGATTTTGAGGCAAATTAAGGCATTTTTTTCCTAATTTTTCCTCCCAATTTGAAAAAAAATGAACATAAAACGGCATTATTCCTCATGCTGCTGTTCAACTGGGATAGTGTAGAGACCCATGCTGTTTGTACATACCAAATTTTTAAGTCTATACATTAAGCAGAAAGATATTTTGGTCTCATCCATTTTTTTGGGGTTTAAATAAGGAAACTTTCTCTGGGATATGCTTTCTCTTACCCTTGTTTGCCTGCTCCATCTTGGCTCCGCCTGTTTGAGTGCTGACATCCCTTAAAACAGATTGATGTTTGTGCAAGTGGAGCGCAGGTTGAGGCCGGTTAATAGGGGGATTTATTCTGAGTGCTTAATCCCTCCGTGAAGCTGGCAACGAGGTTAGTTAGCCTCCAGCAGACCCTGCGAGGAAGATCCGGGAGGTCTCCGCACAGTGTGAACTAACACTATATGGGCTAATAAGTTTATATTTCCTGCCTCATTTGTTAAAAACCTTTGAATTTGTAATTTGTGTCACTAAGATGAATGGGCCAGAAGGGCTAAAATGTGTGAAATTAATGCTGATCGATGGGGACCCTTTATTCACCTTTTAAACACTTTGATCCTGTCCGCCTTCTGATTGGTTCAAAAGTTGAGTGACACAAGCTGATGGTGCGGCAATGTTTTTTCCCAGTGATTTTTATGCGTTCACTCCCAATTACCTGAGTTCATAAGCGTACACACACACACACACACCCCCCTCTGTTCTCCATGCATGCATTGGTGTGTCTCTGTGTTTAATGGATTGGATAGAGAGGTGCCTCATTGTGATATTAGTTGATTTTTTTTCATGGTCCGAAAGAATGCCCTCTCAAGTCAGTATTTTTCTTGCAATATCTGTTCAATGTTATTGTAACGAAGAGCACTTCGCTACTTAGTGGGTGGCTGTAGCCATGTAAATATGCACCATGGGGTTTTATATATTGCACTTTTTAAACAAATAATTTAACTTTGCATCTTAATGGCACTTTGTACTTTGACAGCATTGGCACTTTATTGATTTGCACAGAACAATTTGCACATTGCATATTTGCACATTTTTGTATCTTGTATTTATTGATTATGTATTGATATTTATTGTGGTATTTTTGAAAGTCTTTTTTGAAAACATGGACCCTTGATTGTCTCAGCAGGATTGGTAGATAGCACATGGCTCGCCCTGAAAGAAAAGGGAAACTATTGGCTGGTGACAATACAAACAGATTTTAATTGTCAAACAGCAATTAAATGTGGGCTCTGTGCAAGAATGCTTAAATACTGTACAATGAAGCTAGTGCTAAAGTGCAATCATTTGGAAAAGTAATTGAATTGTTTGTTCATTCACTTACCTTTCCTGTCTTGTCTGCTCCAGGGTGTTCAGGCCAAAAGAGTCCCCAGGCCAACGAAAACCAATCTAAAGGTTCCGGGACAGACTAAGTTGCATGATAGGAGGGGGGATTTAGGCACATAGGGTGTGCATTAATAATTCACTGTAAATATGGTGGAGGATCAGGTTGGGTTAAACAGCAGTAGATGGGGGGGCTGAATTAAATGTTATTACTTTTTCTACTTTGTGTGTGTGATAAGAGTCCGTTAATAACATTTAAAGCACCCTGTCGATGGTAGTTGCCAAGGCTCATTTCCTGTGGCACAGTATAAAAGGCACCATTTTACATCTGTCTGTGCTGCTGGTGACGTCATGCTCCTGTGTTGCTGCAAAAAAATATACTGCTGATGGTGAATAAAACTACTGGTCTGACACCTTATCTCCTCTCTCTGCGTCGTCTTGCACTGAATTCTTCAACCGCTACACGCTCATTCTAAAAGTTATATAAATTTGTTTTATGAACTAGTCACATTGGTTGCCATATTCCTGCCCCGCAATAACACTGCATGACTAGTGCAGGAAAGCTGGCAACCAAAAGGCTAATACTGTTTGCAAATTTGCTTTCATGTTTAGCTCAATATTGCCATGCAAAATGACTAATCATGGCCTGTATGGAAATTTCTTTACCCCAATATGCTCTGCTTGTAAGAATAAACTTGCAGTATCTTCTTTTTAAGTCAGTTGTTAGGTGTGAAAGTCAAAGGCTAGTATTGAAATCCCTGAGATCTGCTATAGCGAATAAATGCCAGATGTGTTCTAGTTGTTTTCAGAATAACAGTGGAGTATTAGTTTGAGAATTTAACCCCTTCAGACCCTGTGTCCATTACAATGGACGTCACATGACAATTTATTTATTTTTTTTAAACATTAAACACCACCTAAGTCCTCAAGACCATTTGAGTGGACGTTTAGCAACCAATCAAACAGCAGTATAGGTATCCTTGTGGCCATTTTGAAAAAATACAATGCACTGAAGAGAGGCATGGCAGGACTTCACACGATGAAGTAAGGACTAATTTCAACGGTTTTATTCACATTTATAGATATTGTTTACATTATTACATTAACATTGTTTATGTTTAACAGCAAGTTTTTACTCAGGATTTTTTTCAAATGTTGCTGTCCATTTGAATGGACAGTGGTTCTGAAACTATGTCATTGAACTCAATTCTACACTAGGGAAGAATGAATTTGTCACTATAAAAATAGCACATCATATATAGTTGGGAAAAGAGAGATTGCTATATTTTTCATAACCTTGGAACATACTTCAGGTCTGAAGGGGTTAATGTAAAGTGAAGTCTAAATTTGCGTATCATTTGTAAAGCACCATTTGTGCCGTATCTGTTGCCATTGTAATGGAGAGGAAGTCGAGTGCATTGCATGCATGCGTATATCCTGCGCGTAGTGTGTATCAACTGCGTACCTGAGCTTTTCACAGCTGTTCGTCCATTTTCGAGATTTGGTGGCGCTTTATTGATTGGCTGTGCAGTGCATTAATGCTGCACTTCATGAAAGAGGGCGGTGCCTGCCCAGGTTCCGTGCGTTTGTAAAACCCAGCGTTTCATGCATAACGCTCCCCTGCGTTTCAGCAGAAAGCACTTAAATATTTCATGCGATCAAGGCCCCCGTACGCCAGTGTCAGTCCGCACCGAGTCGGGCAGAGGCATGATTAATTTAGTGTTTATCCCTGGCATGTTTTAAAAACAAAACTCCCGGACTCGCATCCGGTTCCCTTGTATCCAAATCATAAATCATACCCAGTAATTTGCTGGGGAAGATTCCCCCCCTTCCTTCCACTCTAACCTGATTTTGGACCAGCTACATGTTAATTATCGCAATTTCCATATACGTACATAATGTGTGGGCGTTGGTGTGTGTGCATGCAAAAACTACCCTCATAATGCAAATAAGGCTCCTTACCTCAACAACAGCATAAGTCAAGGTCTGCGGACAGATTTTAGAGAGCATGTGATCAGTTAGTCCTTGTAGTCGAAGTGTTGGATGTAGGATATATGGAACCTGTGCGACTTTGTCCTGGGTCAAATTGTTATGGCCAGATGAGTTGGTTGGAGTATCTCTGAAGGAGTGAGGCTTCAGGGTTGCTCCCAGTCAGCAACAGAGAGGGACAAACTATGAACGGAAGACAGGCTGTTGGGTGCCCAAGGCTCATCAATGCGCAAGTGCAACTTAGGCTTTCCCGTCTGGTCCAAACCGACAGAAGGGTTAATGTGTAAGTTGCAGAGAATTTCAATGATAGTTGCTTGAGAAATCAGTCACAACACAGTGCATTCTACCCAACTGCACAGAGTGCTCTGTAGCTGCAGAACAATTGGAGTGCCAATTTTTACTCCAGTCTACTGCCGAAGCATTTACTAATAGACACGTGAGCATCAAAACTGGACCCTGGAACAATCAAATAAATTTGCATGGTCCAATGCAATGAGTCCCATTTATTTATTTTTGTATATTACGTGCATTGTATATTGCATTGTTCTGGTAGGTGTGCACCATTTACAAAAGAGATGGCGCCTACGTGCAATGTGAGAAGAAAGCAAGTTGGAGGGAGTGTGGTACTCTGGAAAATGTACTGCTAGAAGCCCTGGGTCCAGGAATTCTGGAGTATGTCAGTTTGACGGAGCTGTTTTGGCTGCACAAGAGGTGGATGGTTGGTGGTTTTAATGTTTTAGCTCATCAGTGTGTTTACATTATGTAAGTAAGTAAATAAATAATATGTGCTGCTGAGGTAACTTATTTTGTATTTGATCCAGTTGAAAAGCGCAGGATCATGATTCTCAGTTCGAAACCATTTGATTCAGCTTCGCGCGTTTGTGACCCGGTCTGCCAATATCGGCCGGGGAACTTTGCGATCGCGCCTGTCACCGGCCTCGCAACTCATCCGCGGAGTTATTGAGATGCTGATTCTCCGAACTTTACAATGTCTTTTAATGCATATTACTGCCACAATTCCCCAGCACCTCCACACAGCAAACAAAATTAGATCTATAAATCAGTGTGCCTCTGCCCCCGTCGTCCCCGTGCGATTCGTCTCCATAAATCACGCACCGCGGCCCGCCTCTTACCCACCATTCCACTTGACTTGCTTAAAGAGTCGAGGCGACACACATTCCATCATTCTTCTCCCCCCTCTCTTCACGTGTGTTTTGCATAAGTTATGCCCTGCAATAGGAAATAATCACGCCATGAACATGCCCAAAGTCCGACTTGTGTGTGACAAGTGTGCTAATGCCTGATGATAATTAGTTCCGCTGGCGGTAAAGCTGTTTATTTTTGCGCCATCGCACAGTGCGGGCAATTTTCATTTGTTCTCTCTTCGACGTATCTGGGGGAAAAAAAAACGCTCTTATGTTGTCTTCTTAGATGGCACTATGGCAGATTATGCAGGGAAATCTTGGAAGCAGGAATGACGGGAGGTCGATATCTCACATATCACCTTGAGAACGTCACTTTGTTGGTGGAACTTAATGCAGGTTGTGGTTATGCGGTAAACTTTTGGACAAAATTGCATTGAATATAGTTGTTGCACGTCTTATTGTCTTTTCAAAGAGAGTGACACTGCAGTCCACGAGTATGAATAATTTGGTCGGTGACTCACTGCTTGCTTTTTGTACTCCAGCTGATTGGATTTGAAATCAAGCAATATTGTGTTAGAGACTGTCACTGTCCATCACATTTGACTGTATAGTGTATCAAATGCATTTTCATTCAATTATTTCAGGATGGAGCCTAGTTTGGAGTGCTTGGAGATCAACAAGGCAGCTGTATGTGTTTTACTCTGAATAGATTGACATTAAAGTTATATTTTTTTCATATCTACTGAATAAAATGATGTACTGTTACTGCTGTCAACAGCAAAGTTGAGCAGATGGTATGTATTCACCCATGTTGTTTTGCCTGCTTAATTCAGACAATATCTCTCAAATTCGATGATATTTTGGGGAAGTGTGGGCCATGGCCCCAGGAACAGTCCGTTGGATATTGGTGGTGATCCAGTTCACCATCCAGATACAAGAATTTTTTAAAGGTTCTTCACCATTGTGGGATTACAAGATGGGAATCAATGCCATTTGTTCTTAAGTCCACTGGATGGTAGTAAAGTTCAATGCAACAAAATGTAACCAATTTTGAAAATATGATTGGTTGCTGTGGCAGATCTTCGAATAATAGAAAAGTGGAAATTTGGCCTTGGTGGAGGTCTGCACACTCAAAGTGCCACTTAAATTTATTTCAGTAACACTTCAAAGGATTGAACATTTATGGCATGAAATCACAAATATAAAATTGGGATGTTCTTTTTGAAAATTCTAATTGGTGGGTCAGTCATCACTGCTGGCAAATGAAAGAGTCGGGGTTCAAGAACATTTGAAACCTTATTAAAAGCTCTTTAAAGGAATAATTACGACCCTCATCCTGGGACTGAATTTGTATTCATACACAGACCATGGAATGGATTCTTTCTTATTCTAAGTGCAGACGTTTGAGATCAAATATTTGATCCCCCCCCGAACCTGACCCCGATCGGGGTCAAAGGTCACCTCTGGCAGTCTGCTTGTGGAACGTGCAGATTTATTTTTGAATTAAGCGGTGATTATGCAGTAGAATGGTTATGATTGCCCTGAGAGCGATTCTATTATATAGTGATACTTATGCCTGTTAAAATGGGACTTCTTATTTACACACTTCTTTAGCTTCGCACTGATTATACGTTGGCTTATGTGCCTCGGTAATATCAGAGTTTTGTATTCCTGAGGGTAACCCTGATGTTCTCTATTACTGAACATTACTCTGGAGATAAGAGCATGTGCTAAATGATTGCAATGTATTCAGGGCTGTCTGCTGAAATCCCCTGAAATTGGCTCCTTTTGCCATGTCATTTGAACTCTAATTGTGTTTGTTTTTTTTATGGTTCATGGGTATTGTTCATCAAAAGCATGCATACTCAATTAATGGTAATTAAGCTGTTGTTCATGCGGTGTAATTCAAAGATTCAATAAATTCATCTGTCTTGCGTTTTTAAACAGTAGAGGGTGCAGTGCAGGAGCACAATAAAGTATACACGCATGAAGTTTTGTTCTGTGCCCCCCACTGATATTGGCACCCATGGTAAATATGATCAAAAGTGGTTATGAATTAATGCATTTGTTGTCTATGCTGTTCAATTCAATTCAGAACAAATTTGACTTATAATTGAAATACAGCGAATGACAAAAAATAATCACCTTCATGGATCAAAAACTTTTCTTATAAATGTGTGCCATCATTTTTGGATGACCTTCATTTAACATTTTATGCAACCTTCCCTTGCCAAAATTATATCTCTGAATCTTTTCTGTGCAGGAATGAGGTAATGGAACACACACACCAAGGACTCTGACACCATACCCCTCCGGATCCTTCAAATTCCTTGGTCCACGTTTATACACTCTCCTCTTCAGCTTGTCTCACAGGTTTTCTGTTGGTTTAGGTCAATGGATGGGATGGCCATGGCAAAACCTTGATTCTATGGTGAAGTATTTGTTTCGTGTTGATTTCTGTTCAGATTTAAGACCATTCTCCAGTTGGAAGACCCAGCAACTTCCCAGGTTGAGTTTTCTAGCAGAGGCAGTCTACATAACTACTAGAATTTAATGGAAATCACAATACCATAAATCCTGAAAAGTTGACCAAGGTCTTCAAAAGTAAAATAAATAAGGGGGATTAGCTTCTTTGCAGAATGGCTTTTTTATTAATATTATTATTATTATTATTATTATTATTACACCTGCGCTATGTCTGTTTTTTTCGCGAAAGTGCTCCATTTTGATCTCCTTTGACCATGGAATACAGTCCCAGTGGAAGTTTAGTATCATTTGGTGCATGAGTTTGTTTTTTTGATGATGGAGGCTTTTTTCTTCCAAAATTTTCTTGCAAGTTAAAACCACCTGCCTAATAAAGTGAACATTCCCCTTGTGCTGCCAAAACAGCTCCATCAAACTGATGCTTCTTGAATCTCCAAACTCAGGATTTCCTACCTGAATATTTCAGTGCATACTGATGCCATCTCTTCCCAGGTAAATGGAGTACACTTACCCAGCCAAAGCACATAATGTAAATAAAAATGGGACTCACTGGACTAGGCAACCTTATTCATTTGCTCCAAGGTCCAGTTCTGAAGCTCAGATGCCCATTGCGGGTGATTTTAGAAGTGCATTGGGGGTTAGGGTGGGCGCTTTAACTGATCTGCAAGCTAAAAAGTGCAATAAACAGCACTGTGCATTGTGACACATTCCTTATGTAAATATTATTGAAATTGACTTTTGCCACAGTCACCCTTCTGTTGGTTTGGACCAGATGGTATAGCCTTCATTGCCCTCATACACTGATGAGCCTTGGACACCCTAAATCCTGTCATTAGTTTATGGTTTGTCCAACCCATTGGAGCACTGTCAGTAGGTACTCATCTGCTGACAGGGTGCAGCCCAGAAGTCTTCCAACTTAAGAGATGCTCTAACCCACTCCTCAGGCCATATTGATTTGGCTCTTGTCCCAGTTTCAGGTCCCATTTCTCTAACATGTAACACGTTGACAACAAGGACAGACTGTTTTCTGTCCATCTACAGCCATTGACTTGTGCCGTTTGTAATGAGATAATCAAAATTATTCACAGCACCTGTGAGTAGTCTTAATATTTTGGCTCAGTGTTTTCGCAAAAGGATGCCGTTATTTGTGGAGTGCACAGTATACGCGCACACAGTGTATAAAGACTGCGGACTTCGATGTATGGTGGGAAATAACAATTTTTGTTTGGTTGGGGTAATTTCTTATGCATTTATTTTTCATTAGACATAAACTGAGCTACATGGCTTTGCATTGCTTCAATAATGCATATTAAATATCTGAAAATGATTGGAAGTGAATGGGATTTTCAAAAATTATGCCGTAACATTGAGGACCTTTTTTGGTACTAGTCCCATTTTAATGGCAGTCAATTAAGGGGGTAAATTTCAATTCTTTGCATTTAGTGAAAAATTAGGATAATATTCGATGAGGCTTTTTCAGGACATTACGTGGATGTACTTCACTTGCATTGCCTAAATTGGACCTGGACATTGGGAAATGACTCTCCAATTACAGTTGGTTGCCTTGGGTAGTTTGGCAGAGTTTGTTTCTGGAGAGAGGAAATTGCTTGCTTGAGTGCCAGTTGGAGGACTGTTCATGCACCTATCAAAATTTCTTCAGTGGAATATTTCTGCTGAAGAAGTGGCTAAAATGTTGAGAGTGTTGAACAGTGTAACTGGCCTTTGCAAAGGGGTAATTATTAAGCAAATTAATGTGATCCAAGATGACCCATCCCTTTTAGTTTTCTGTTTTTCTGTGGATTATGGAAATATATTTTACTTTCCCTTTCTGGTATTTAGCAAACTTAATTTTCTTGAAACCTGGTACAGTGCAGTTCCCTGCCAAAGCTGTAAAGTGTCTTTACTGTAGCTGCCCGGAAGGCTTTGACTTTTTAACAAAGGTTAAAGATCGCAATTTAATTGTGTGTCACGGGGCACATTAAAGGCTGACCTCTGGTAGGGAACTGTCATGTGATTAGTGTGTGCTGTCTTTTTGTTTTAGGAGTTATTGATACAAGTCTTAATGAATGACACAAACAAGACTGAGCACAGCCACACACAGCTGCTATTGCACTGAACTGGAACCGTCCAATTCAAGGCAGAGCTTTACATATTGTCGTGTTGGCACGCGATGAGTATATCGTTTAGCAATTTCAATGTCCATTTTGTTTGGAATTTTATGTGTGTGTGTTGATTCCGCTCAGGACTTTTACATCCATGTTTTGGAGAGTTTTCCTCCACATTAGCGTAAGAATTCACCTTATAGTAATGTCATCCTTTCTGTACTGCTGTTGACTTCATTATAGTGCAGACAGTTGGTCTCATTGTTGTTACTCTCTGTCCCATTAAATAGGCAGGCGTCCCTGTGTTTTATAGCGGCGGCCATGTTTAATTAGTGCACGCTGGTCTTTTTTTTTTTCCTCGTGCGTGCTAAGCACTTTTGGCCAAAATGGAATGGCGAAGCTCTACAATTAGATCAAAAGATCAATCGTAATGCCCCGTTCTTCTCCTGACCCCCACACTCAGTAATAAAGAGCCTGTTGGCCCCCAGGGGCCCCCTCGGAAGCCCCTCACTGATATCTCTAAATTAGCTGACTGGATGACCTCGCGGGTAATTGCATTAGTTTATCAATGTACATACAATTTATTACTCCCCTATATGTAGCCAAGTGTTTATCTCTCATCGCCAACAACATAACAAGGGCGGAGAAAAATGGCACATGTTGGAAAAGTGCAAGACAGCTGAACTGCAGAGACTGGGAGAAAAAAAGCAACAACAGGGCAAATGAAGGTAAAGAATGGACGACCTGATTAGATCCCTGAGGTACAATTGTTCCAGCATTTATTCTCAGACTGTATGTTGTACTAATTGCATTGGATTCATCCGTACCTCCCTGCGAAGTTAATGTTTAAACAAACAATTATGATCATGCGATTCACTCAACTCCCTGTGTACTGGAAATTATCTTCTTCAGAAGGAATCAATGAAATGACTTCTCGACACTACCAAATCTTTTCAGTGATAGCAAGCATTTGTCTCCTCATTACTTATTTGTTTTATTTATTGTCCCTTGCAGTAATTCGTATGTCAAAAAAACTGTAAACAAGTGATATTTATTAAAAAAAAAAAGTGCTTGAAATTTTTGACATCACATTGGAACACTGCTGAGGTCACCTGGTCAAGCTCAACCGATAGACAAAGCATCATGAGTATGTGACGATGAGTTCGTTTTTTTTTTTTCCGCTGGGAGATTATGATTGGCTTCATATCAGGTCAGAAGGTCAGAGACCTGATGACACTGCTACGCTTGCCATCCCAAGAGCATGAGGGCCCGCAGGTCACTGTACGTGTTGCACAATCTTGCCTCCACACACACAAGACGCATACGCAAGCGCTGACAGCTGTGGAGAAATTGGAGGAATAATACAGTAAACCCTGTTTCTGCATCCTGGAGGTTCCATATGCTGCTTCTGATAAATAGAAAGGAGCAGTGCGGCATTAAAGAAATGTGATTTTAATATCGCAAGAAAACTATGCTGATATATCAGACTGTTATCCGAGGAGAGCCCGATAATTTGAGCTGAATTTATCGGTAACACTTTTGTAAGTAAATATAAACCTAAGCCACACTTTCTGTTTGTGCTTTTCCTTGTTCTTTTTTTGTTTGTGTGTGTGTCTATGAGCATGTTTGTGTGTGTGTGTGTGTGTGTGTGTGTGTGTGTGTGTGTGTGTGTGTGTGTGTGTGTGTGTGCGCGCATGCATGCATGCATGTATGTGTGTGTGTGTCGCACAGGGAATAGGTAGCCAGTGACAAAGCCTTAATAATCTGTGATCTTAATTATCTGCTCTGTGTATTGGTAAATTCTATTTTGAGTGCTATTGAGCCATTGTTTATTTATTTATTTATTTATTTTTGGTAGGTTTCCATCTATGCCACTCTTTTGCTGCATTTAAGCAGTTTTACCTCCGAGTTCTGTCCCTTGTTTTCCCATTATTACAACATTGCACCATTAGATTCTTATCATTGTCTTCTCTTTTAATTCTACATTACTGTTTAACTTATTTAATGGTCAAATGTCCATTCTTGTGCCAATAAGAAGTGTTAATATAGCCAAATTAATATTGTTCCATGAAAAATGTTCACCTCTTAATTTGGCCCTTTTAAATATATTGCAGTAAGTGCTGAAGATGGTACATAATCCATCAAGAATGAAAATCTTCTGATTCTGAAAAAAGTATGATTGAATTCCTGGTCAGGGTGGGAGCCTTAAATACTGTGTTTGGGTCCTGGAGACTGCTGAATCACTTGTCTGCAACAAAGATATTAAACACTGAGGCATCCACGATGTCTGCTGCTTACGGGTGTGAAATAATTCATTCAAGTCCTTGATTGACAACAGCAACAACAATTGAGTCCACTCACCTCGTTCTCAACACCTTAGTTGTCTTGTAGGGAAAGTACAAATATCTGCCAACACTGCACTGTAAAAAAAAAAAAAAAAAAAAAAGTTTTCTCAACTGAAAAAAGTTAGCGTCCAGGCTGCCTTAAAATTTTACGCTCATTGAACTTGAGATAACAAGTTGAGGTAATATTCAACTTATAATCTTAAATTCAGTTAACTTGAAATTTTGAGGCAGCCTGGACTTTTTTCAGTTGAGACAACTTTTTTTTTTACAGTGTGTGTCTCTCAGTTTGAGCAATGTTGGATGTGCTGTTTTTAGCAGAGTATGTGTTAATAACCTGCCTGAAATGGGATATGACTTGTAGCTCCTCTCTCGTTTATTTGAAATTTTGCGGTTAAAACGGCTAAAACTGAAATGCCATGTGCACAAGCACACCACTGTTCAAACAAATATACAGTCAACCTTTTGAACAGACACCGGGTGCGCTACTATATTATGAATAATGCATGCCTAATTTGTTTGAACTTTTAAACAGGGCCAGGACAGAATTTGTTGGCGAACATGTCTGGATTAATTTTGGATGCTAAATATGGAGGTGAGTCTAAACTTTAATTTCTACTTATTGTCCTTAATTTCCAAAGTCAACATTTGGAAGATGTAAAACAAGAACTAGAAGGCACTTGAAGAGCACATTACTTCTGCTGGTTTCACATCCATTGGTAAAAAAAAAAATCAGATTTGGATTTATCCTAGCATAAACTATTTGTTTAAAGAAGTACTCTGAAGTACACTGATGGCTGATCTGGGTGTTAGTGCATTGAAATCAGATCCTGGATCAAAAACATGAGCCAAATCTCCACCAAAATTGAATGACCTCCTCATCAGCACAGTATCTATCCACACGCACAATTTTATTTACAGCCATCCGTAACTCTAATATATGCAATTGACTGATGAATGCACGAACGAGCAAACAAACAAACGCTGGTGGAAACATTACCTTCTGTGAGTAAAAAAAAAAAAAAAAGACAAAAATTCCCCAGTACCTGCTTGATTTTAATTCCATTACAACATAAATTACATTTTTAGGATACTGATGAATATATCATATGGGCAATCTTCAACAGCACTCTTTACAGACTGATTTCACAATTTGCAATCAAAGGAGAGAGTGTCCTGCATTTAAGATTAGTGAGGCAGAAGTAGCTAGTTTAGCGACAGCAGCTATGCAGCGTAAAGAGATTAATAAATGACTTGTACTTCATGCCCTTAATATCATACAGCAGGCGCATTCAGAATGTCTGCATGAGTGCCAGAACATGACTGTACATACACTAACCCGCCACCTCGTCCTCTCCTCCCCACGGGGTCTGGGGTAAGAAAACCGCTACAATGCTCGTGTAATACCTACAGCATAAAGATATCATTATCGGCATGATTTTGTTGTGCTCCTCGTACCCGTGTTTTCAGCGATCTCATTACAATCAGCTTCAGCTCTCCAACCTCCATGTAAAGTAGGCAGATTTTTTTTCCAATACAATTCCTTTCACTGTCACCTCCGACTCTCTGTACTCTTTTTATTATTAATATCTCTGGTCTGTGGATGGATTATATTGCCCAGATAACATCATGCATATCAGCTTTGTTCTCTGATTGCCTTATGGGCATAGGTCTTTGCATATTTACTGCCAATGAATCATAGCAGTGTGTGAAATCTGGAGATTCAATTCCTTCCGCTAGATGCACCTCCAGCCGTTTAATTAAAACATGTATTATTAACACCACTATATTTAAGCCATTTTTTCCCCAGCAATATGACTGGTACATTAAGTGTAAATTGTTTCACGGTAATTCCCTTTTAATGTTCCCCCCCATAATCAGCACTCAAGATGACAGACAAAAGCTACACTGTTACAGTAACTTACTGTTTGATGTGACGATTGCATATTTGGGGGCCTTAATTAGGCCTGTTTTACAAGTCAAATGCACAGCCCCTGACAGCCCCGAAATATGAGCTTAATAAAATCTGCCAGCCAGGCCAGGATTAGTTTTTTGTGTTCGTCTCTGCCCTAGATCCTGCTTCAGGACATATCCCAGGGTATGATTTTGTCAATAAAATATGCATTTTATCACAATGATTTATTGATCCAAGTACACAAGATATTTGTCGAAGTGTATCCTTATGTACATGCACAGGGATGAACATGCCATATGTCTAACTGGGATCTGTGCGAATCTTGTGTTTGATCAAATAGCGGTAATTACGTTCTGCGATATATTCTGTCAAAATATATTTATTTTTTTTTATTTTTGTCTCGGTATTGCATGTAAACATAGGTAAATGTATTTCCTGTAAAGTCTCATGGAGACTTCTATTAAATTATGGACCTGACCTCACTAGCGCAGAAAAACAGTTCTTCTTAGAATTGTATATTTACAAATTATTTACTGATCTTTTTACCCTTTACAAATATCTGAGAATCTATATGCATACCTGTTTTTATCTGTGTCTTAGTGTGCATGCGTGTGAGCGTACGTGTGTGTGCATGCGTGTGTGTCTGTGAGTATGTGTATGCGCACATGCTTGCATATGTGCATATGCACGTATGTTTATGTGTGCACACATCATTGGCAGTTAGGTCAGGTCTGTTAAGGTAACACCCCTTTCCCTCGTCCTCAGTGTAAAGGAAGAAGATCCTTTAAGGCAACATCTGTATTCTTTATTTATGTCTTGCTGTCCAATCCTACACTGCCGTGACTGACACCAGAGGCGTGGACTACTGATACCTGCAATTGATCTGTTTCTGTGCGTCCGCTTGACTCCATTGATTACATCAGGGCAATTTTCCTCAGACGTGATTTTAAAAGTTGATATTTATTGCTGTGAAGAATGTGACTTTTTACAAGCAGGAGGTGGGGCAAGTGCTAATTCCACCAGGCAGGCAGTAAATAACTGTGGTTAAATATGTGTAAATAATTACAATTGAACATTAAATGAACAATTTTAGGGGTTAGCCTTTTAACTGATTGACCCCATGTCAATGATGGTAATACGCATGATAATTGTGAGTGTACATGCTCTGCAAATCTCCCAAAACATACACTTTTCCAGTTATCATAAAGACATGGTTTGTTGTGCCTATAATTATATTTAGACTGCTGAGAACTTGTGTATGGCACAAACATGTTTGTTCTGTCGTGTCCAAAAAATCTGCAGTTTTATTTTATTTTTTTAATGTAGAAAGAAAATGGATATCTTTGCCATTTCCTTTGAAACTTCGTTTGGGTTTTAAAGGTGCCATTATATGCATGTTTAAATCCAAAGTAATCCAGTATTTCTTATTTCTTATTTAGTGATGATCTGTTGAAAGTGCCAAAATGGATGAAGTTCAAGATGTAGTACATGGTTGGAGCAAATGCCGACAGTTGCTGCATGGAGCGTAGAAATCCTGCAGTTTGATTCAGAAATCTAGAATCAAGATTCAGCAGGAATATAGAATCTAGAAAGTTACATCAGAAAATCATTGTTTTGCATATACATATTAATTGTGCTAAGTACTTTTGATGAAACCTTCAGACCTCTGCAGTTCATTCCTCGCGTCTCTCACCTGCACTGTCCTACTTTCCAGCTGCTTTCTGACTGAAGGAATGCCAGGTTTAATATAACTCCTCTAAAACAGCAGAGGCGACCAGCTCAGAAGCGGGAAGACCACTGTATACCAGGGCTTTCTTTCCTGCAATAACCTGCTCCAGACACAAGAAACAGGTGAGCTAGTTTAACTACATAATCACTCACCTTAATCGATAAACTAAGTGCTGAGAAAGATGAAAGCCAGTATATTGTGTAACACTGCTAGAACAGGAGTGACCAAAGCTTCGGTCAAAGGTATTGAGGGTTTTCAAAACCTTCATATAGAGACAGTTTCCTGGACATATACAACTATATGAAGCATAGCCCAAAATTCATTTTGGAGAATTCCCATTTAAGGTGGAATTTAGTCTCTACAAGGCTTATCAAGTGTTTCTGAAGCAAGCCATTGGTCGACTAAATTCTTGTTATAACGGCAAATAACTCGTCTTTGACTTCCTTGCGATAATTTCTGGGGACAAACAAACAATAAAGTTTTCGTGGCCTCCAAAAAACAGAACTTTGCAATGTTTATAAGCAATAAATTTTATGCTAGTTGTGAATTCCTTCATAGAGCAGAAATTTGTATTCCCGAAATGGGAAGAGAGAAGCATTCGGACCAGTGAAAGATGGCCCAGCAGGTTCTTGTCCTTAGATGGCTGGGCTGTACCACTGCCTGTGTGATAGATCTTCACTTTGACTAATTGCTGTCACATTAACCTGCATTATGTCATGTGGAGGACGTGTAAGGGTAATGCCTCTGCCTTGCGCTCCTCGTTGTAGGTAAAGGAAATGATAGGAGCCTGGTAATATCATAAAACAGTGTTTAAATATTTTAATTTCATTTGTCAGGGAGGCCCTTACACTTCATTACAGGAATAACCATCTCTCATCAGCGGAATTTGTGCATTATTCATTACCGCTAATTATTTTCACATAATGGCTGCCCTGATATATTTAACCTTCACATTATATCTTAGATAATGGCCTTGTAAAATTGAATTGTGAGAACAGTGGAATTGGAAAGCTCATTTAAAAAGCATCAAAGAACAAAGAGAGAGGTGGAAGAAGGAAGGGAGGGGATGCTAAGTGCTTAGGAGAGAGGAACCCAGCTGAGATGGCATTTGTTTCTGTCTGATTTGCATGCTGTGCCCTGTGTGCGGTGCCCGATTGGGCCATAGGTGTGGACAGCGGGCAAACATGGTGGTTATCTGTCTTCGCGGCCATATACACATAGACGATATACTTTTTAATCCTGATTATCAGATGCTAAACTTTTAAAGATTTGTGTTTGTTCATCATTTACTCGTCATCCCGTGTTTGTGATCGATTGATTGTTTTGTTTTTTTGTGAAAGTCTTTTCTCGTCTTGATGAAGTGCGGCACATTCTTAAACCCCCTGTGGATTCCCTGAACACGTTCCCTGTGTGGAAGAAGATGAATCCACTCGTATATGGTCTTTCTCTTAAAATCTCGGGGCTGGAAGAGCAATTTTTGTGGCGGTATTCTGTTAAATTTTCATGGCGCGCATACAGTATCCATTCGTGAGCTGGGGCTCTTGCTTGGTACAGAAATCCGAGAGCTGATGTTCTCTCATCTGATTTAACTATTCCAGATATCAGTTTGTACTGCTGCACTCTCATGTGTGACTGGCTGCATAATAGCTGCAGCTGAAATTATCTCGGCTCTTCTCATCAAGAAAGTTATTGGGAGTCGATACTGTGCAATGAGTGCAATACAGTTCCTGCAGTCAATTTATTTCTCTTAATGGGTTAAGATACGCATCATCATATTCAATAGCTTCTAAAACTGGCTCACAGCTATTTAATTCCGAAAACAAGAAACCAAAAAGGGCGTAAGAAGTAAGGGACCTCCCAACTGTAGCTTCAGTAAAGAGCACTTGTGCATGCCTACAGCTGCAATCTTGCTCTTAGCTAATGGAAGCTGAGCATAAGCGCACAAGCCATTATCAGAAGAGCCTACTGGCCTTCTCAGACACTTTGTGTCGGTCTGGGGAATCATTTTACTTTTGCGTTCCTTCAATTTGCTAAACCCCAGGGGTGCAGGTCAGCATTACTCTGAAATGGACGACCACAAGTTTACCTGCTCCCAATTTGCTCTCTCTTTCATTCTCTCGTTCTCCGTTTTGGTCTTATTGTCTATATCTGCGCTTATTTTTAACTCTACACTTACATCCTCAGCATTGAGACCCTGTTTCAAATTTTGGGCCCAAATGCTCCAGAAAAAGGGAGAGGGGGAGGTTTTAGTTCGTCATTACTTATTTATCGACGTGAAATTCCACATCATGTAAAATTTAAATCTTTACCTTGTTGCTGCTCCAGTTGTTTCGTCTGTGGTCTCCATTGCATTAGCTGACATCATAAAGTGGTCTCCTCCACCACCCCACCCCTACTCACCTCCATCCTATGGAAAAAAAACCTGCTCGACCAAACAAAAAACATTAAGCTAAATTTGAAGACTGACAATTCAGCGGCTGTTTTACAGTGTTTATTGCAGGATGCAGTGGGTTCCCTGGTCTCAGGATGTCTCCATCCATTTGGATTAGGCTATTTTTTGCTTTGAGAAATGGCCACACATTTCATCATATTATGGAAAAATGATTTATTCATTTGTGTAAAAACAATTTGACCTCATTGCCATAAACTGAATTCAAATTGAATTTGAAAACATGCTAATTTGATAAATATTTGGGGAAAAACAAATCAGAGTTTAAAAAGATAATTGTCAAAAATTAGAAAATAAGATCGCCATAGCATGGGCCCCTTTATGACTTACTACTATATGAAAAAGGATCAAATGGGCCAGCCAAGAAAGCTGAGATTCAAACTCCAGTTACCCTATCAGCTGATTGTGCTTGGTGGTCGAACATGAAATGATGCAGTTTACTTTGTTCTGACTGCATGGGAGTTTGTCAGTCAGGATTTGCTAAATTTTTGCAATAATACTTAATAATACCTCCCAGGAATCCCCTTCTCAGACGGCCGCATATTGCAAATATATCTTTCAGCTATATCATTTATTCAGTATACAGGCAATATATAATCACATTAATTACACTTCAGTGACATATATTTATATTTATGAATATATTTTTCACATAGGTCCACATTATATATGTAATATATTATTGTGTGTTCAATTTGGATAAAACGCCTCCTAAAGATTTGCTAGTTGACTCTGCTCTTTCCGAACTGTTGGTTTACTGTTTGGCCTATTGTTTCTCTGTTCCTTAGCTGACTATGAGGCATATGCTGACTCTACGATTAATGCATCAGGAGAGTTGAGTCGTTTTACAGTCAGTGATGGTGAGTGGTTAGACAATGTCCCTCACCACAGAAAATATTTCAACAGAGTAAGATCCTGATGCTCTTGACTGTCGGTGAGCTGTTTTTATTTCATGTGCTCATAGTGTGAGGTGAGAGAGGAAGCAGCAATGTACCATAATTGCACTGTCTTTGGCTACTTTTTTTTCTGAAGAGGATAAACATTATCTTTGAGCCCTATTGCAAAATCCAGTTGGTCTATCTGCCATGGTGCTCTCTGAAGAACAAGTCTGCAGTTGAGAGAAAAAGTGATTTCCTATTGTATACAAAATCATTCACAACACTGTCCTTCCTCCTGTGACTAGACACACTGTAATAAACTGACTGAATTTACCAGTTAAATTAATGGTACCAGCCGGCAGTGGTCAGCAGCTTTTTCAGCGTAGCGCACAATTGGCCATCGCGCTGCAGGGATTCAAATTGGGAAGGGACTGCCGGGTAAGGGGATATAAATAAACAGCTTAGTTCGTTGCTCAAGCGCCTCCTGTTGGCCAGACGGGCGCTCGTCAGGAAGATTCAAAGTTTGTTCATGTCCGGGTATCCTCCGCCCTCGTTCTGACCTTGCGAAGATTCAACCAATGAGTGTATAAGAAGCAGTGGCTGACGGGCACGTGCTTCGGAGGAGAGCCGTGAACTGTCTTCCCTATCCTGAGTTGGCAGCAAGGGGTCGCACACGAGCAAGCTTTGTACATAGTTCGCCAATTGGGTATTCCAGATTTGGGTGGGATTGGAAATGCCAAATTTATTTAAAAAAAAAATAAAAAATTTGATGCATTGCTTCCTGGCTATTTTAACTTTAAGTGGAATCCTCCGCGCATTTAACTGTGGTTTACAGTTAACATACATAGAACTCTGTGGTACACTTATTATAATATTACAGTAAAAATAACTGGCAAAAAAAGATGCCAGTTATATTAACTGGCAAAAAAGGCGCAAGTTTATTACAGTGCCGGGTAACACTTTACAATAAGGGTAAATTAATTAACATTAGCTAATGCAGTAAGAGGCATTAACTATCAGTTAATGGATCCAGTAATCATTTACTAATGGTGTTCATGTTAACTAAGGTATTAATTTATACATTATTGAATAGTTTCATAGTTTCAGCTGTTACTTGAGGGATACTTAAGGGATGTATCGACTTTGTTATAAGGATGTCACAGAGCATTAATAAATGGGAAGTAAAGGTTACCTAATGCTTATTTACCTCTCTGATGCATTAGTTAACTGTTAATTAATTGGTTGTTCATGCTTATTACTGCATTAACTAGTGTACCCCTATTGCATTGACTGTATAAAACATGGATGTAGCCTACGTGGCTTCACCCGTAGGTTTCTGAATATTGACAGAGAATTTCTAATATTGAGGAGAAGTGGCACTCTCGTTCAACTTCCGGTTCTCGGAACACGTCTCTCTCCATGTGGGGGCGCTCGCAGGCGAGTGCAGAATGAATGGGAGTCGATGGGGATACACCACTAAAAATCCACTTTTCTCTGGAAATAATTTTTTTTTCCAAGTTATTTGAATATTATTTTCAAAAGGGGGGAGCAATGAAATGCACTTGGCTGAATATTGGATTTTTTTAGTTCACTTATCTGCTCTAAGGCGTTCAAAAAATCCTGATGATGTCACAGCCAGAGGTGGTGCTTTATGGCAATTTCTGAGTCACCTCAGAGCCTGATGAGCCTCCAGCCCGTCTACGGAGACAATCGGTCACTTTGGCTGGATTTACAATGTGGGATAAATGTGACACGAATGTGACACGAATCAGATCTTTTGCTCAAATGCGGCCAATATCGGATCTGTCACATGGCTGTGTAAACAGAAAAAAAAAAAACACATTGATTCCGCCCTCGATGGGATCCAGGCCTCATTCAAATGTGGGTTTTGTTCGGATATGTATCTGATGTGTATCCATCATGTGCCAATGTGTGATATGTGCCAATTTGCCCGTTGTGTAAATGCATATCAACATGCAGGTCGGATATTTTGTAAAAAATAAAAAAAAAAAGGCCCAGACTAAGGCGGAGTCTGCCAGTGCATTTGCAATGATGCAGGTGATAGGTGCAAAGCTGCTTTCACACCAGACGCAAAATGAATTTTTCGCACGACAGATTACATTCGAAGTCAATGCAAAAACGAATTTTGCATTTACTATGAATGTGTTGAGGATTATATTTAAATATTTCTCATCATATTCATCAGTTACTAATTTGTTTCGCGTCCAGTGTGAAAGCGACTTAAAAGGCGTTAACAGGAGAATCAGATGTAGGTTACCCAGTGAAATGTTGTGAGCTCGCTTCATGTTTTGATCATTTCTATGACTGTTAGGCCTGCATGCTTTTGTTGCGCTGCACGCACATTTGCTTTTATTTTCGGTAGCCTTCTCCACTGTGCGCACATGGATCGCCCATGACAATGGCCAGGTAGTGAGTGGTGTAAACAAATGGAATCGAAACGAAACCAATGTCTTTCAGGCTCAAAGCAAGATGTAAACACACAGTTGAACAAATCAGATATGGGCCACAAAATCCGATCCAAGTCCGATCTGGGCAACAAGACTTGCAGTGTAAATCCAGCATATGGCACTCAGCCACATGCATTGGCAATGATAACATCGGCTGTTGGTACCATTTTGTCTTATCCATGAACATTGAAAATGACAGCGACATTGATTTCCAGCTTTCAGCCGATTACCGGGTGGTTATCTACTGGTTGGCTGGTTTCGGTGATGGTGAAGAGTAAAAAGACATAATATATTATGTTAACATCGTTAGTCTATGAACATGTAGTGCCCTTTACCATCTATCCTGTCTCATACTGTCATTTGTATTTGATTATTTTACCACATGGTGGTAAACAGCTTTGCTGTTCCATTTTAGCCAATGCATCGGCAACGGGTACAATCAGCTGTTTGAGTTCTCTGGTTGAATAAACATGTGACAGAGAGTTCTGATTAGTCAATGTAAAAACCCAAATGTGCAAATATCTCACATGTGAATACTGCTTAAAGGATTTTTTGGGTTGCAACTGGCATCAGCGATAAGGCTATTTTTAATCCATGAACAATGTTTTTTTTTTTTTTTTTTTTTTTTTTAAATTTGGCATCTCCAATCCCACCCGAATTTGGAATGCCCAATTGGGGAACTATGTACAAAGCTTGCTCGTATGCGACCCCTTGCTGCCAACTCAGGATAGTGAAGACAGTTCACGGCTCTCCTCCGAAGCACGTGCCTGTCAGCCACTGATTCTTATACACTCGCTGGTTGAATCTTCGCAAGTTCAGAGCGAGGGCGGAGGATACCCGGACATGAACCAAGCCGGAGTCTTCCTGACGAGCGCCCGTCTAGCCAACAGGAGGCGCTGGAGCAACGAACAAAGCTATTATCGAATACCCAAATCCGGCAGTCCCTTCCCAATTTGTAACCCTGTAGCGCGATAGCCAATTATGCGCTACTGTGAAAAAGCTGCCGACCCCTGCCGGTGGGTACGCCGAGGTTCGAAACCGCGACGTGGTGATCACCTCTGCACTGCAGCGCAGTGCCTTAACCGTGTGAGCCACCCGGCAGCCCATCCATGAACAATGTTAATGCAGCGACATTGATTTTAGCTGCCGGTTGGCGAACTGCTATTTGCTTAGCCTAACGTTAGCATTAGCACAACGTGGTGGTTAGCAATCTTTGCTGCTCCACGTCGTTTTTTTTTTTATCAATTATCTTACTGTTGCTGGAAGGAAATAGAACAGTTATAAATATTAAGTTTAACATAAAAATCCTCCTTAAGAGTGTTTCTGATTCTCTTGACCGGCCGGCTCTGTTGTCTTGGTCTTCAGGTGTCATCGAGTGGGATCATTGGTCGTAAATAGTCGCAGGTCCGTAACTGACCAATCAGCATTCATTAGCAGAATGCTAGCGTGTTATGGCCAACAGCAGCCCAACCAGTAGGTTTTCGAAAGGACATTACTTCTCGGCAGTTTCACTTTTAACCGATAATCCATATTGAACTTGCAGATTTTGCAATAGTATTCGCGATTTTTCGAGGATTATCAGGTCAAAGGGACAAATTTAGCCTTCTAGCCCCATAGGACTCCATTCATTCTGCATTCGACCGCGTTAACTCCTTGTGGAATTCTGGTGGAACAACAACCAAGTTCGATACAATGGGGCTAAATGGAGAGTGGTAAGGCTCTTTGTAGATAGGCTATGATATCGATATTGAAGCAAATTTGGTCGCCATCTTGGCACTTACTTGACTCTGCCTACCTCTTGGCTAACCCAAAAAATGAGCAAAAAGGTGGGGCCATTTAGCGTTGATGTTCTTATTTTCAGACAGAAAAGGTTTTATCCTACCTTGTCAACGCTAATTAGTTTCTACAGACAGTATGAACCTTTTTGGACTACTAGGTGGGGCCATTGCTGGAGCAGAAACGGGCTCAGTGGGCGGAGCCGAAGGAGCCTGTTTGCTGAAACATGCCCTCTAAGCTCGCAGCTTCCAAGCTAGCTACGGCTTTCATACTAGAATAAAAAGCTAACTCATCTCGATGCTTCATGGTTCGCCAAGGCTCAGATGCGGGGTCGTGTCTGTCCTAGTAAAGAAATGGATCCTGCCAAGATGCTTGCGGTGGCGGGTCGAACGCTGGTTATATTCGTGAAGCGTTTGCGGGATGAAAGCCGCTCGTATCCGTGAGGCAGTAGCGCGACGAACGCTGTACACCGCTGGGAAGTAGCGGCGGTTGGCTCACTGAGTATCAGTATCCCACCGCGAGTGAAAGAGGGTGCTCGGCTTAGCTCATGTACGCACCCTAACCAGGTCTCAATAACGGTAGTATGGCCAGCCAAACGATAACATTGCATTATGTAAGCTTACCAACAAACTTGATGGACCTTTATTTTCCTACCTCACACTCGCACATTTTGATACGAAGTACCATCACCCTTCTGACTTCGGGAAATGCTGAATTAATTGGTTACTGTAGCCAGCATACGTGGGCTTGTCAATGCTCAGACCTCTGAGCGTCCAGGCTCCTTGGTTATTTTATCAGCTGCCCAGCTTATCTCTGACTTTCACACTAGCTAACGATACCACTGCGACGCGCAACTGTTTTATTGCGTTGTAAAATTGGTGTTACTCTCGGGAAAAAGCCTTTACTCTCAGCGAGACCGCATATAGCCGAATGTGGCTAGTTAGTGACACTTTTCCGTTGCCGTCTGGCTTATTAGGTTAATGTGGTTAGCTAGCTTGTGCATGATGGACTTCGTGTAGGAACACATTTAGCGACGGCTAGCTTGCTTGCTAGATAATGTGGTATATGTGAAATTAGCTATATAGCTAGCCTTTCTATTTACAATGATGCTGCATCTGTAATTTATTTATCAGGGACTGAGTACAAAAACATTAAGCTCAGCTGAGCAGGGAATTAGTGACTTCCATCATATACATTCATAATTCCCACCTACATTCAGAAATTGGGTGTAATCGCTGTGAAAATGGAACAAATTCATTGTTGGCAAATGTAGTTATATCAGATATTGCTGTGTGAATCCACTGAGTATTTAACCACGGCAATGTCCAGTCAAGCCCTCCAAAAAATCCGGGGAATCAGCCAAGGTCATTTGAGAGTGTGCCATCATGGTTCTAATGTTGTAACTGACCAGCCAGTTACGTTGGCAACCTGTGAGGGAATCCGTGACGGTTTCCCTACCCCTGACTGACAGCTTTTGTTCAAAAGTATGTTTACCCTAAATTCAGACAACTTTCTGTTTCGCTGTAACTTCGCTGCATGCCAGTATAATAACAGTGGCAGGCGTACACTCCCGCTGGCACAGCTGGACATCTTGGGCAAAAAACTAACCGGAAGTATTACTGTATTCATTCTCCGGCTAGTTGGCAAGAGAACGGACTTACATTACTTTGTGTTGACATTATGTTATATGAAATAATAGAATTTCATCACCTTTAAAAGTAGACCACAGACTCCCAAGACATTATCATCCTAATTTTTTAATAAAAAATCTCCAGTCAGAATCACGGCCAATGGATCAAGTTCCGTGACTTGAATGAGCCTAAGTAGGATAACGGTCCACAGACGACTAGAAAAGTCCAAGGGTTAGCGGCCAGGCTAGCCGAGCTGCAGTAACCCCTCTCCCTCAGACGGCCAGGCTAGACGGTGGTTTGCGGCAAGTCTTGCCGTTCCTACTCCACAGCCCAAGGCCGTGTTGGCCTGTGCTGTAGCCTAGCCGCAACATAACTGGATGAGACAACTCCTGCCCACAGAGTAATTCAAGGTTTTGTCACTCAGTGACCATGCTCTTAATTCTGCAAAAAAAATTTAAGGCTTTATATAATTTAATTGTTGAGTGACAAAAAAAATTCACTCCCCCCACAGTTTTGACGGAGGGGAATATGTAAAATTTTGCGGTGAAATTGAGCTTTTTGACATGGGGGGTCAATAGGGATTGACCCATTTCTGCAGTCAGCCTCAAGTGGCCATTCGAATAACTGCAGCTTTTGGCACTTCAGTATTTGCCTCACTTTTCAGCCCTGCAGGTTGCTGCTTGCCTTAATTTCAAGTGTTACCCAGTGCAGTTGACTAGACTGTAGTTATGCTCAAAAAATTCTTCACTGACCGCTGGTTTGCTGAAAACCGAACACTGCAGTTGAGACATAGAAAAGATAAATGCAAAAGCAAACAAGAAAAGATACATGTGAATGAACAAATGAATGAATAAATACATAAAATAATTAAAATAGAAATATTTTGATGAAAAAGTCAGGTAATGTATTTGACCATCCTTTAATATTCTCCTTAATCACTTTTGGGCCACAGTGACATATTTTTTATGATGCAAGAAACACCAAACATTGATTCAGTACACATTTGAAATACAGTCACTCTTCATATGCTCATGAAGTCTGCTGAAGATAAACATTACAAATTGTAAAAAGGAGAAAATGAACTTCATTGTTGGCTCCAAGCATTTAAATTGGTGACTTGGGTTTAATTTTTTTGAATGCATACATTTTCAGGATCTGGTTAAGATTAACTTTGTCAGTCAATTCATTCATTAGACTGCCTTTTACTCTGATGGGTCACGTTTAATACCTCTTACACCAGGCATCTCAAACTCCAGTCCTGGAGGGCCACAGTGTCCACTTGCTTTCGGGATTTCCATTCAATCGACAGATAATTTAGGCCTCGATAACAAGGTGCACTGATTTTATTTTAGCCAATCTATGCCCTCCTATACTGTAAATGAAGCAATTATGTGCAGGAACAAAAACCGGCAGACTTAGCAGCTCTCAAGGAATTGAGTTTGAGGTCCCTGTCTTTCACTAAATGCTGAGTATTTCTCAGCATTATAAACTGTGTTCCCATTGTTGGTATTAGCATTCAAAGCTGCACATAGCCTTGAATTGATCTCTTCCTCTGTTTTCATTTAGTTTGATGGGGTCACTTACATTAACACTCTCGGTCAGATGCAATTCTGTCCTTGTCTTCTCCCATATCCTGTGATGACTACTTTCATCTTTCTATTTCTCATTCTTCTGGTTTTATGCACCATTCATTTTAGCATAACTGTATTATAACTCTGCTACAATTTTCCCTCTTGGGAGAGAAACAAAACAGATGTGTCCATAGTGCTTTATGAGATGCTACACTGCTGTTAATTTAAATTGCACTTATACATGCCCGTTATTTTCTGTCTCTTCTGTGGAAAGACCCGAGAGGCAGAATCGCTTCATGGAAAACCTTGTGTTTTCACATTATTTGGCTTTGCAGTTTAAAAAGCCGCATTCATCAAAGAGGCATTCGCTCATAATTTCATTTTCCGACTTTGCGACTGGGCACATCCTGGCATTTGGTCACAAATGACTCATTTATTTTGTCTGTCAGGGAAAAATAAAACAAAAAAAACAACCGTTTCTTTGGACTATTATGTCTCCTCTTGTCAAGTTTAAATAATCAGTGAGGCACCTCTGAGATATGGTTGTGAGAGATGTGTGTTCGATGAGTGAAGTTGGACAAGTACACTGGACTTGTCAGAGAATAGCCTTTTCCTGCTCCTAGGAGGTAGTCCTCTCTGTCATTGTCAAATGAGTTTAATGTATGATCAATTGATAGATCAGTCAATCAATCATTCAGTCGATCAATGACAATCAATCAGTCAACCTGCCAATTAATGTGTGTCCATCTTTGGATCAAGTAGCATTGTGTTCAATCTCATTGTCACATAATGATCGCTAATCAATCCTTAGTCCAGAGGGGGGAAAAGTTGTGTGGGAGATTCTCTGTTCCTTATACTACAGTGAGCTCAAGTAGGAAATTGTGGGGTGCATAGAACTGAACACAATATGAGTACAACATTTATCACTGTAAAAAATAAGGAAGAGAGGTAACTTTGAAGAGGAAGTGAGGAACGTGGTCACTTGAAAGACCCATGAAAGTGACATCATCATTCTTCAGTTTCCATCATGGTCATACTCAAATAGTTTCCTGGGTAGCACTTTACAATAAGGTTACATTAGTAACTATTAGTATATTAGTATATAATTAGTATATTCAGAAACCTACGGGTGACGCCACGTAGGCTACATCCATGTTTTATACAGTCAATGCAATAGGGGTACACTAGTTAATGCAGTAATAAGCATTAACTACCAATTATGTAACAGTTAACGAATGCATCAAAGAGCTGAATTAGCATTAGGTAACCTTAACTAACCATTTACTAATGCTCTTTGACATCCATATCATGAAGTTGAAAACATCACTAAAGTATCTCTGAAGTAATGCTGCAAACTGTTAAGCAATTCAAAAATGTATAAATTAATACCTTAGTTAACATGAACACCATTCGTAAATGATTAGTAGACCCATTAGTTTACTGTTAATTAACTGATAGTTACTGCTTCTTACTGCATTAGCTAATGTAAATTGATGTGCCTTTATTGTGAAGTGTTACCGTTTCTTGCATTCTAACTGAGAGCAATAGTCCTGATTGGTCAATGGCTGGAAAACAGGTGCAATGCTCAGATGCCCAAATGTGTTCTGCTCCTCTCACTAGGCAACCTCCCTGTGAACCTTGGGATGAGTCGGTCCTCAACGGAAGCCCGGTCTGTGATGCTCTAATTGAACATTACCTAAGGCAGCGTCTTCAAACCCCGCTGCTGGAGTACCACTGCCCCGCACACCTTACATTACCAGTCAAAAGTTTGGACATACCTACATTTTTCTTACAATATACATTAAATAAAGAAATAAGCAGACCTCATTTTGCAGACAAAGATCAAATTCTTAAATCCATCAAACTAACCCCCATATCTTGTCATATTTTCAGAGCATTCTCATTTTTTATGTTTTTTTTTTTGTTTCAAACAAGGGCAGTCATATGACCATAATGCAGCCGCACAGCTATCTAACTTCCCAAAGATGTGCTGCTCTTGTGGTGAGCTTTTCATCAACATATTCACCCAATAAGTCCCAAAACCTTGTGACATTAATGCGGCTGTTGGAAAATAGAAGGAGCTTATTTGTCTGTTTACTTTGCAAAATATGGTTTCTTTGAGAATTCCAAAATTTTGGACACTATTCAAACAAGTCAATTATTCTCTTTTCACTTCTGACTGTTTTTGACCTTTTACAAAATTCCATTTTAGATTATGTAGAAAAGTTAAGCTGTTTAAATTTCTCTAAAAGCAGAGTGCTGTGGCGTTAGCAAAGCGTGTCCAAACTTTTGATTGGTTCTGTATGTCTCCCAGATCATCGACACTGAGATCAGCTCAAGTTAGTCCGCTAATGATCAAATTGAGTGTGTTAAATCAGAGTGTTTGACAGTATAGCCAGTATAGACACTACAATAATAGAAATCTCTTTTGGCTGATAACTGTTCAGTGTTTGCTTTAAAAAATAAATAAGCAAATACCTAGAGGGTGTGTCTGGAAGGCCACATGACCCCTCCCTATCTTCATCAAAAACTAATAATTTCTTCCCTTCTGCCAAAGGATTGTCCATACCAGATTTGGAGACAATCCATCCAGAATTGTGCCCTGTAGAGTGCAAACAGACACACAGATAGATAAATAAATAAATAAATAAATAAAATCGCACTAAGGTGTGACGCTTTCAAAAACTTCTTAGAGCCAGTTTTGATCCGGATCCTCACCAATATCTAATCACCTCTTTCAAGGTAAGATATCTTTGTACTGTGAAAATTCCAGGACCATATGACAAAAACTGTGGCAAGTAGAGCGTAAACAAACAGACAGACAAACATGACGACCGACATACTTTAGAAGTTTTCGAAAGTAATAACGCGATAACCACGTACACCCCTTCCGCAACATTCTTTGCGGGCAGGGTGCATAATAATTTTAATACTCTGGATGGTCCCAAGGCTGAGCCATGGCAACTTTTCATGCCAACCTAACTGCTGCAGTGGCCATATTCAATTTTAGTGATAGGTTCAAACATTTTTCATAGCCCACAAATTTTATTCAATTTTTGCCATTAAGTGGCTCAAATGATCGTCAGACCAAGTCTCACAAAGGTCATCAGATTAATTTTTCATTTTTAATATTCAGAAATGTGTTTTGTCAAACAACTGTTGGCATGTTTACCTTAAAAAATAACGTGTGTGTCTGCGAATACCTTGAGAGGTCCTAAGACCAAGCCAGGGCAACCTGTCAGCTGATTTCATCGAAAGGTTAAAAATTTTCTCATAGGCCACACATTTCATCCAATTATAACCAAATTAGCTCAGGATGATCTTCAGACCGAGCCTCAAAAAATTTATCAGACAGATTTCAGATTTTTGAAACCGTTTGTTCATTACCGCCAAATCAAAGGCAAACAACACATACAGGACATTAAGTCATGCTGAGTTACACCCAGTCATTGCTCAATTCACGTAAAACTTTTTTTTCCACATTGATTCACGTAAAACATATTTTTTCCCAATGATTCTGCCAGCACCTGTGAACCCTTTTCCTCAGTTTGTAACTCTTACAGAAATCCCTGTCCCCTCAGAAAATTAGAATGCCCATTTTTTAAATGATTTTCCTCAGCATTGGGCTATGCCTATGAAATATTCAATGTTCAATTTTATCCTATCAGCATTTGAAAGATTCATAATTACATGATAATCCACACTGTAATTCATTCAGCGGAGTCAGATGTGATAGTCCCCTTGTGGCAGAGTGAATAATTCACACCATCATGACTGCGTTTCAGGCATCTCCTTACATCTCCTGCTGTCTGTCCAGGGTACGTTTACAGGGAAAATGTACACGTCACAGTGAAATGTGTAGAATTTAATGGGGTGCGACATACAGAAAAGATAATCGATTCAGTCGGCCAGTGATCAAAAATATTTCAGAGAATAAGTAAGTAGATTGAAGAATGAATTCTGAAGTCCCTAAACAACTATGAATGAACTCATGAAACAGTTTGGAAGTATATTTTCTTTAAAATGACAGCTTGAGACTTTTTTTTTTTTTAAAGCTACATGCATTCCACTGTCGTTTCTCATAAAGCAGTCAGTAGAATCTGATGCTAATTTAGGGACAGACGCCGAACGGCAGATTGACGCGAGGAAATGTATTATACGTCAGCTGCAATTAATCTACGGCGGAAGCCAGACGAAGGTGATAAATGCGCGAGATTAAAGAGGTGATAAGCGCTTGGGGGATCCATCTTCATCTCTCCGTTCGGCGACAGTGATTGGTGGGGCGCATTGTCTTTCTGCAGAGCCATCGAAACCAGGGGTCAACCATCAGAGGAGAGAGAGGTCTTGGGGGGTCTCCATGTTGAGGGTCTTCACGTCTGGACAAATCTGGTGGCTATAAAACATCCAAATAAATAAATAAAATGTATTCAGGCGGGTATTTCCCTGAGCAGGCGCTCTACTGAGGCAGCTGGATAACTGCACCGAGCATTACCTGGAAGAGTCCCCTTCTCTTCAGTCAGTGGTCCAGATCTGAGTTAAACAGCTGACTTAATAAGCTTCCTCCATAAAGCAATGCCCTATTTTCTTTATTCAATCCAGTCACATTATTTTTTTTTACAAATTTTCAGAAGTTTGGACATCAATGTTACACGACTTAGCCTTGCTGCTATGCTTTTTGATCTTGAGTAACTCAATTCTTATGCTGAAGGTTTGGGGTGTCCCCCTTCTCATCAGTCATTGAAATGATGTTGTTTAACCCTTGGATGTGCAATGTTACGTATCATAAATATGTGACTGCAAAGTTCTTAACTGTGGGTTCTAACACTAATTACAATTATTATTTGTAATTGAAGGTAACAAACTACTAGAGCAGGGATCCTCAAATCTGGACCTCGAAGCCCAATCCAGCCCAGGTTTTCCATCATCTCAAGTAGGTAACTGAACACTTAGTGCCTCTCATTTGCTAGACTGGATACACCAAACTCCCAGGTAAAGGGGAGGTGGATTATCAACACTTCTTGGATTTCTTTCCTTTCTTTCTAATTTCTAAAAATGACTTTCCCTACTATCTCTGTGGTCTGTACCGTGCCTGGGTTGTGTAACCTTTGTGAGGCACTTGGGGGATGCATCTACTTGTAAAGCACTTTGGGTCAGCATCTGTTGTTTTTAAATGTGCCTTATAAATAAGTCTGACTTGGCTTGACTCGGACCTTGAGGACTGTGATTTGAGGACCAGGGTTCTAGAGCATACATAACATATCCCAAAAAAATTCAGGGTAAAACATGACTATGCATCAAATTAGCTCTAAAACATATCCCTCAAGTTGGCTAAGTACCGGACGGCTTTTAATCGGTTTGAACTTACCTTTTAAATTTGACTAGAAGTTCCTCAGTGCAATTCACAAGGATACCTGTTCGAGAACTGCCAAATATGGAAGCTGAACATCTGGCTGTTAATGGGAAGTAAAGCACTTGGAGCTTCTTCAATGATTTCGTCATAAAATGAGGCTGGATGTAATAAGCTCTCTGAAAGGGCAACCTGTCACAACATTAGACGTTGGAATATGATGTTATTTTATCCATCCATCCATCCATCCATCTGCTTGTCTGAATGTCTGTTTTTGTTCACTGTATATCTATATGGGGTTACTCAGCTAGAGAATATGAACATAATGTATTATTTATTGGAGGATTTAATTACAGTGTTCTGAGTCAAGAGGATGATTTTTATACTTAGTGAGTTGATGGCTGAGATAAATGTAAAAGACTTGACGACACGACAATACGTGCCCCTCATTGCGGAATTGATAATAACAATCTGACATGGCCTACAGTATCACGAGGCTCAGTTCAATCATCTTGGACTATTGTACAATAAAAATGGACTCCTTCAAAATATTATGTATATATTGTGTCTGCAAGTGAAAAAAAACAGTAATTTTGCTTCATGCATCATTCCGCATTATGCTGCTGTGATTGAAATATATTTTTTAAAATTATGAATAAGGACATATGATCTGACCATAAGCATACCATACCTAGTCACACATCACATTATGTGTTCAGGGACTAGGTCTGTGACATGTTTATTCCCAAGCCAAAAGCAACTCATTTGAAGACATTGAATTGTTTTCCCTGGTGTAAAAGCTTAAATTTCTAAATAGCTTGCACAATATGGATGTATACACCTGCAAATTAAAGCTGGCAGTCTTTACCTCCATCTCATATTCTTTGTTTTTAAACCTAAAGTGCTCAAGTATTGTGAAAAAAGGAGAAACAGAAATTGAATTTGTTTCTGAATAATTTCACTCTGCACCGTATGACTTAGTAGCACTGCAAACTGTAACAGACAAGTACTAGTTAAAATGATCATGTGACCTCCATTACTCACACTGAGCTTTTCACAGAAATATGATTCAGCATTACCAGCATTGTGAATAATCTTAATAATGTCCACTGCTGTCATCTGTATATACCATAACTCATTTTTGCAGAAATAGACCTTTTTCATCCCATAATAAAATCCTCATATCCTTCATTCTTTCAATATAATTTTGTTATAAATCACGGCCAGTAAGATTTTCTTGAATATTTAGCCCAAGGAGAAGTAATTTAATATACCCTATAGCTTGATGTTTCCGAATAAAGAATGTGTTGAGGGCAATATTTCATCTTGGTGCAGCAGTGAAAAGATTTTCTTCCTAAATAACAAAATCGCAATAATTTAAGTGGCCGACCTTTCTGAAAAAAGGTTATTATAACATGCAAGTGAAATTCAAAGACCTACTTGTACATCGCAGACATTTATTTGAAATTATGAATTGCTGAATGTAATTTAGTAAAATAGTTGATAATCATTTCCGATTCCAGGTCTGTCAAAGCTTTAAGAAATAGATAAGTTAAATTAAATAAATAATATCGGTGTTGACCATATATGTTTAGCTGTATGTGGTTTTTTTAATGAAACAATCCAAAAATATTATGCACACATTCAGATCAGAGCAGCCCCTCACAGATGAGTGCTGCATTATTTGCATCAGATTTACTAAGATTTACCACATAACATTTCTCATTTTAATTGCATCTCCGATATGCACTGGAAGCTGTAACGCTGTATCAAGATGTGATACATGTGCACTATAATAAAAAATTTGGTCTTTTGGTAGATTCAGATTTTAAATAAAATGTCATTATGGGTTATTAATAGTTTTGCCTGTCAAGAAAATAACGGCTGCCAGATGGGAAGAGGTGGTGGATCACTGAAGCATCACAACTCCAAAAATACCCCCGGAGTGGATGGCTGTGGGCTTTTATGCTCAGGGTCTCCTCAGGAAACTCCTAATTGCTGTTTCCCAACTTCTTCTGCGCATTGGATTCGGCTTAATCATGGCATATTTTCAGTGATTTGTGGGATGGGTGGGGGAAAAAAAAAAAAAAACTGAAGAATTTGAAAAATAAATGCACCCATGTTGTACAACGTGAGATAACACATCACAACTTTTTTTTTCCTCCTCCAATTGAATTACACCTGGTTGACAAAGTGAGTTTATTGCTCATCATGTTTTCCACTCCTGATCTCAATTCAATTCAAGCATGATTAAATTAGATTAGATTTAATTAGATTTCATTAAAGTGGTCTATGTTCAGGCAGCTTTTTAAAACTAAAAATACATGTTTTAGTTGGATCAGGAGACAGACAAAAAATATAATTACAATAATGTGGGGTTTAAAAAAGGATGAGTCGACATTCCAGTGACAAATGCCTGCACTCAAAATTATGGTCAGCAGTAGTATTTGCCTTTGCAAAGACCAGAAATAGAAAAATAGCTTGAATCCAACTTGCTCAGATAGTCAGTGGTCTGCTTTGGTATTTTTGTTGCTAGTTGCAGTATTTATAGCATCTACTTGATATAGTTTGAAATCCATTAACTACAAACTGAGAAAACTTGGAACAGAAGTGAACATCCCCAGGAATGGCTGTCTTAGAAAAATTCCTGCAAAAGCGAATCAACAACTCATCCAGGAGATGACAAAAGATCCGAAACTAACATGTAAAGAACTGCAGGCCTCATGGGCCTCAGTTAAGTTCACTGTTTATGATTCCATGATGAGAAAGAGACTGGGAAAAAAGGCGTGCTCGGGAGAGCAGCAAGGCAAAAACTACTGCTGACCAAAAGGAATGCAAAGGCTTATCTCACATTTGCCAATTGGTAGCCCCTAAATTACAGCCATCTTGATGACCCCCAAGACTTTTGGGATTATATTCTGTGGACTAATGATTCAAATGTGGAGATTTTTAGTAGACACGAGTCCTGTTACATCTGGCGTAAAGCTTACGCAGCATTACGCAATTAGAATATCATACAAACTGTCGATGTAGTGTGATGGTCTGGGGCTGCTTTGCTGAATCAGGAACAGGGTGGTTTGCCACAATTGATGGAACCATAAATTTTGCTCTAAGCCAGAAAATCCTGATGGACAATGTCTGGCCATCAGTTTGTGACCTACAGCTCAAGCGCACTTGGATCACGATACAGGACAATAATCCAAAGCACACGAGCGAGTCCACCTTTGAAGGCTCAAAAGAAATAAAATGAAGGCTTTGGAGTGGCCCAATCAAAATCTTGAAATGAATCCGATTTAGGTCTTGTGGCATAACTTAGACTGGCAGTTCATGCTCAGAGACCGCCTATTGTGGATGAATTGCAACAATTCTTTGAGGAATTGTGGGCTTAAATTCCTCCACAGCAATGTAAAAGACTCATTGCTACTTCTTGCAAACATTTGATTGTGGTTGTTCCTGCCAAGAGAGGCACAGTTAGTCATTAGGTTTAGAAGTGGCAATTATTTCAGCATATGGGCAACAGAGGTTTTGAATGTCTTCTTTACCTTCATTAAATTGAATGTTCTTTTAAAAGCTGCCTTTTGCGTTTACTCACGTTGTCTCCTCCTGATATTAAACATTGTTGGATCATTTGAAACATTTATATTTGACAAATAAGAAAAAAAAAATGAAATCAGGAAAGGCCAAATACTTTTTTCACATCACTGAAGCTCATTAATAAATGTAAAACAAAACTCAATAGTCAATAAAACTGTATTTTATTTTATTCAGGACAACTTATGTATGCATTGTTCAAACACAACCAACTGAAAATCAGGCTTCACTAGTCATAGAATTTCCATCATGTCCACCAATTCTCAAAGTAACGCCACTTACTTATAGTGGAACTCAATTACAGTAAGCTGGACACAAAGTTCAAGAAGAAATAATGAGAGGATGTTCAGTCTTCATATACACACATTGCATGCCGGTGTACATACCATATTTGTAGTTATGAGCATTTACTGCTATCTGAAGTACATTTGATGAATTTGCCCCTCTCCTGGATTCAGCTGGCCTATTGTCTGTCCGTGACCAAAACCAATAATCCCTGTCTCGTGAGCAGGATGGTGCCTGGTCTCTGGGGAATATGGTGCTCACAGCTCCAGGACATGTCCCCCCCCGACCCCCCCCACCCCCACCCCCCTCCCACACCACCCTGATAATGACCCTTCCAGCTCATTAGCATACTGATTACTATTAAGGGGCCTGTAACGCTCGTGCTGGCTGAGAGTGGCTTGAGGGCCTGAGCCGGTTTGAGGGTAGCCAGGGGACAGGGTAATGGCGTAAATCTGTCGAGGGGGATCATAACCTCTCCAGCTTTTCAAGGGGCTGCCCATTGTGGTCTGTTCACCCCTCCCGGTGACATCATTGCTGCTGTGACAGCATCTCCGTTTGCTTACAGTCGTGGGAGCGGTCTCTCCTGAGCTGGTCAGCCTCGGTGGAGTGCTGATGTAATGCTTTTATCAATGCTTTTATCAATGCTCACATGAAAAATGCTTCATTAGGCCGAAAAAAATATGTTGTGAAAGCAAAACCACAAGATGATATCATTTCAGGGATTCTCGACAAATATTGACAAGTCGGCGGCATTTTAAAAATAGCTCATTTACAGACAGGTTTATGATGATGAAATATCTTGCAATTTGCATACTAAAACAGATTTGAAAATAGAAGCCCATCCAAAAATACCAGAAATATTACAAAAGGGTGTAATAAAATAAATTAGTAAATAAATAACATATAATGACTTTATTCATTGCTGTGCAATTTCTGGCCAATCGTGTTGCAAGAGCAATTTTAGATTTGTTCGCACGGAAATCCTTGGTGTTAATTGGTTGCGTTAAATGCTTCCAATTTCGTAGCAAAGCCATTTTTTTTAGGCAAAAATAGATTAACAGTCATAAAACCATTTTAATTTTAGTATTATGTAACTGACCACTGCGCTTTAATGTGCCCATAATTAGAGCTTAATTTGCTTCATTACGTTTTAAGTGGAGTGTAGCACAGTTTGATTTGAATACCATATGCTAATATTATTGTACTACTTCTCTTATGCATTGCAGACTACCCGCAGTTGTGCGGAAAAAAATGTTTCAATTAGTGTCTTAATTTCTATGCTCTGTTGAACTGGGTTTGTGTTGGAGGGGTGTAGGTGTTTCCCATGTGATCTGAGAATACCTGTGGGACTGGGAAGGGTGACAGGCTAATTAGCAGCTCATGCGTATTTAATTTGCACTTCCTTTGTTTTGGCTCTCTATACTCAGGATGCACAAGGGTGAGCTGCCACCTCTGGTAACCCCATAAAGATGAGTCGGCCCTTGACCCTGGGTCCTGAGTGAGTGACTTTGATCCCTCTGACACCAAACCTCATGTGTGCTGCAATGTCAAGATGGTAACTCTGCGCATCACTCGTCTGACCTCATGCATTGGCAGGGCCCCTGACTGGACCCACACTAGCCCTGTTCTGCCTCCCTCATCCGCTGCATGGCCTGAATAAGATGAGAGAAAGAAGGAGGAGAGAGAAAGAGAGAGAGAGAGAGAGAGAGGACTCTTGAACATTTTTTTCTTGGCGTCTGGAGACAAGAGGTCTGAAGCTTTTCTTCAATTTGTTTATGTCATCCCAAATAAGGATAAAGAGAGGAAACGGACAAATAAATAGATTAATAGCGACAGAGACTGATAAATATTGTTGGTTGTAACAGCAAGGAACTTCAAGCGGCAGAAATTATGTCCAAATTAAACTTGAGAATTTCATAAAAACGGAAACACATAAGTGAAAACCGACCCAATAATGAACTTACAGGTGTTTCGCTAGCTTTTTTTTGGAGAAACTACATCACCTGAAAACCCATTATATGTGACATTTTATAGTGTAATTCTGTTCATATTGCAGTTGTAAACCAAAAAACAAGGTCCCACTGGGGATTATTTCTTTATGTTTACAGTCTCACAGTTACTTACAACGACAAAATTAATCGCTGCATAATGTAAATCTCGACATCACTTCTTTGTACTAAATGTCTCGCGAGCTATGTTTATAAATGAAGGCCTCTCCTTGTGCCTGGGTTTAATTAACAGTGCTTTTGATCATGCGCCAATTAATGGAGACAGATACATTAAGTCTGTAAAAACCTCTACTTAAAGCTTATTAGTAAGCTTTGTACAGCCCACACAAACACGGCACATTTTTTCCCAGCACTAATATGGTCACTTACAATAATGACAAATTATCAAAACAACTCTTCTATGCAACACTGTTTCTCTGGCCCTGTATAATGAAGACAAAACCGGTGTGAGAGCTGCTAATACTGTGCTTTGATAAATACCATTTCGGCCAGAGCGGTGAGCTTCGTCCCGCGAGGGCCCATAAAGTAGCATAATTCCATTTAGAATATTGCCTGCACCAATAAATTGGTCTGGGGGCAACCTAACTGTCCAATTTACATGACTCCAACGCAGGAGGAACCTAATGAAATTTCTCAAGTCGCTGAAGCCCTCTGCATGCGAATGCACAAGCTCGCGTGACAAAACATCCAAATTGCGGCTTCGGCTCACCACCGGCAGCAGCTCGCCATGCTTCACCGATGGCCCTGCCCACACTGAGACTGTTGGACACCAGTACCTTCAGCCACTTTTTTTTGTCCCTCTAATTCTCACTCTTGAAGCCCGTGGGAGATTTGCCGTCGAAAATTTTGAGCGAGTGTTCGGTTTACATCCGATACACTATAATTTGTTCTTCCGCATGCTTATAAATCAACTTGTTTGGGTTTCCCTGTCCACGTCATTTACGTTGCTCTGGAGCACAACATCTCATGCTTTAAGATGTGGAAATAATTAACATGGGTAGCAGATTCCCAGATGTGCAGCATGTACAGTGGAGCTTTGTAATTTCTGCCCGATTTTTCAACAGATATCTGAGCTCCGTTGCTCGATAGAGAGCAAGTTCTGGACAAAGGAACATTGACTAGGCTATTGATTACCCATGTGTCACAGAAACTATGGGGACATTACGAGGAGGAATGGACAGCATGCAGTTTTGTGTTCTTTGGGTAGGACTTTGCAAAATGTGAAGACAAGGGCCCACGTCAGTAGCGAGGTAAAACCAGACTCTGCTACTTCGCTTTGCTTCGTACATAGAGTCTGGATAGTCGTCATTGACAAGTGTTTATTTCCTGGTGGGTGGGCGCTTGTCAGATGTATAAAATCATTGGTGTACCCATAAACTAATCACTAACGTTTGGCGATGACGTATGACATGCGCCGGTTCAGCCGCCTCATACTTCTGCTGGAAACTGCAGTCCTTTATTCCAGGAATGCAGCGAAAACATACTGATCTGTACATGAAAGTTAATACTGTACCCATACATATGCCCATCTACCAAATTTTAGCCTTCACTCATTCATTTAAAAGAACCAAAGATGCTCTTTCTGTTCTCCTTACAAGGAACAAACTGTTGAGTTATCGTTTTTCCTGCAGATACTGCTGCTGTTAAAAAGAAACCGTAAGAGACCCGAAACCAACAGCAGAATCGGTGAGAATAACACATTATTTACATCAGGACGAAATCTGCGTTGACACGAAAACTGAACCGTTAACCATACTTGTGCTAACATCATACCAAGCTCGCTATCTAACTTTATAGCAACACAGTTTGGCTCTAAGCGTTTAGCTGTCTCAGACAGCCATTTCATTCATGGATAATGTCAACATAACACTGAGACAGTGAATAGGTCTTGTGACATGAACAAAAACAAGGATTTTAAAAAGTTTGCTACTAACTTAAATAGTGTGAAATTTGAAGGCAATGTGACACTAGAAGCTACAAGCTAGCTGAAGTGGTTCGGCTGTCTCTCACAGAGATGAACAGGCTGCCTATTTCATGATGGTTGTTAAAGAAGCAGTGTGTAGGATTTAGATTGATATCCTGGCAGAAATGGAATATAACACTCATAACTACTTTTTTAGTAGTGTATAATCACATGAAAACAATAATCTATGAGTTTCATTTCGCTTAGAATAAGCCCTGTAAACCTACATGGGAGCGGGTCCACCTCTGTGGAGAACGCCATCTTCGCCGCCATTTTTTCTACAGTAGCCCAGAACGGGAAAAAAGTAAATGAATAAAGCACTGACACGAGAGCGCCTTTCACGTTTTCGCAAGTTTTGCGGCCACCGTAGGTTTTCTGAGAAAAGGACTGGTCAGTTGGTTGCAATCTATAATCTTGACCACTAGATGGCTATAAATCTTACACACTGGTCCTTTAAGTAGATATGACAATCTGTAGGGAGTAGCGCAACAACATCATTTCCATTAAAAAAAAAACTAACCAAACATTCATCCTGTTGTAGCTATGTCGCTGATACCCAGGATCTCCACGATAGAGCGAATTGCCTCCAGTGTATCCATCTCCATGGCCATTGTTGATTTCGGAGACTACAATTTCAAACTCGGCGCAGTGGCTACATCATGGCTCTCGGCCACGCCTTCTGTTCGTCGATTGGTCCGGCGTATTTTCTGCGGATGGTAAATGAGGCAGAGCTCTGAGTGATCAGACTGAGTACTGAAATGAAATGAAATTAAGCGGAAGTACGAAGGCTGGCGGAGTCAGGCTACCACATCAGCCCCAATTTTAAAGAATAGGATAATTATATCATTGAGATATTGATGGGGGGCATGCCAAAATAAAAAGACAAACTCGTTGGTACAGGTGATTTTTGATTGGGGTGTCAGTACTACCTCATGGTGTTCCTTTCAAACAAGAATTTCTCCAAATTTGAGGCATTTTAAGTTAGGACCTTCTCAATGAGTTATCATTGTTGTAATGACATCATTTTTGACAAATTATTGGTTGAAATTACACAAAATTGTGCATTAGGGGAACATTACATACATGAGACACAATGATCTCATATTGAGTTGGAAGTTAAAATGACAGCCAATTAAGGTGCTGCTGAACATCACCTGACCTGCGAACACCACAAAGGGTGGCTGTTGACCAATAAACAAATGAACAATTCTTAAAACATTTAACAACAATTGTTAACTTTATATCCCCTTTTTTGGCTTTCTTTGGCAGTATATACATTTACATCATTTCATTAGTCACTAAAATTACATTTGATTTTTTGGAAGGCTGCAAATATTAAATCCAGTAATGTATACCTTTATAAATGTGAAGCCTTCCAACCGCAGGCAAAGTGCAATTGCACTGTGTTTCCTTTAATGCTCTGGCGAAGCATTACACTGGAGATGTGCATCTGGGGTAAAACAGGTAAGATGTAAAGGGTCAGGGATGAACTAACGTTGCCCAGACTGTTTCATCTTCCAGGTCAGAAGATGGGAGGAGTTTGTCAGGAGAATTTGTCTCTGTTAAAGGGATACAAGCCCCTTTATTAAAGTCATCTATCATGGTTTGAATATTCCCAATTAAACTGGTTCCCTTTTTAATTACCCAACTTTGTCATGATGAGAAGTCAAGATGGCTCTGTGCTGTGTGGTGGGAAACTTTAATTTTGCTTTGCTTTGGGTTGTGTGTCCTCGTCTTTCCATGTCCAAATCTGAATATCACGTCTGCGTGTTTTATTCAAATACATTTCATGCACCATGAAACTTTCGAGCACATGAGATGCTGACAGCTGTGTAATAAATGTAATGCATTCTTATTAGCATTATTTATATTTTTCTGAATGCTTGAGATGTAAGGGGAAGAAAATGCACAATAGTTTGTCTGTTTGTGCACATGGAAACACAAAAACATGTGCGCGCGCGCACACACAGACACACACACACACCGACACTGGAGCATTAATAATTTCAGATGTCTTATACGATATTGCCGTATCTCAGCATAATTTCTGATTTATTGTGATACAAAAAATGTTTACTTTCTGCTGTCTGCAGTACAGAATTCATCGGAAAGATGAGAATACATAATGACACTTGTGTCACTCGTTATTGAGACAGACACATCACACAAATAAACAAGTTGAAACTTAACTATTAAATGCATTATCTTTGTATTCATATGAAACAGATGAGTGTTGTGTAGTGTTCCAGTGAAGCAAAGAGTCCCTTTGTTAATGTTGTGCTCTACCCAGAGACCTTGCCTTCACAAAAAATATCCCAAAACCGGACTGATGCATGCACCCAGGCATTGGACACTGCTGGTGCGAGGCTTCTCTTTAGGAATGCCAAGATCTTCTAATTTGCCTGGTTATTCGCATTTCCACATTGCTTACATATACAGGTATGTTAGCTAGTGTGTGTGCATCTGTGCACTGTGACAGTTCTACAGGTCCCATGAGGCAGTCACCTGACCACCCCCCACCCCCCACCGCCCCCCTTTCAGTTATGGCTTTTGTGGACCTGAGCAATTAGGCAGATAATGAGCCAGGGAAATAGAGTTCCTTCCTGTTAGCCATTTACAACACATTGAATGGGATGACTGGCTGCACTTTATTTTGCTATTAGTTCCTACAATCTGACGAATGCTGACTGCATAAACACACAGTGGGTGGAAGCACTGAAATGCAAGGTGATTTTTTTTTGCACAGGCGATGTCAGTTTATCTAGTACTCTCGTACGTACAAGACTCTATCGCTTAATATCCAGGGCTTCAGTTAGAAAGAAGCCAGAACCAAGCTCAGTTGAGAAAAATTTCTTGAACTAATGAAATGTGTTGAGATTTTGCGTGTTGTCATTGCAGGAATTCAGCAGTTTGGTTTAATTAAGATGTTCAATTCAGGATACACTCATTGCCTATTTAGCCTATTGTCTATTGCCTATTTAGCATACATTATAAACTATCATGTTCATGAGGTAAAAGGAAGAACATGGTTCAGTTTATTGAAGAGAGATCTAAAGCGATGCAAAGCCACTGTTTACCCCTCTATCTTGACAGATAAACCAAGAAAACAATTTCTCCACTTATTGTACTGTTCAGCAAACTGTGCTTAGGAGATTTTACATCCCATCTGAATTTAGAGGACTGTGTTTCAGAGAAAGGTCAATGTTTCAGTGTGGAAATCCTTTCAGGTTTGAATATTGAATGACTGATGGAAACGTACAATTTTAAAGCTATATTACATTGCAGAAATGACAAAAAGCCACATGTAAAACAGTGTGTCATCACCTGCAATTACTGACCCCTTGCATCCCAACTGCCTATATACAGTTATAAGAGCAGCCCAATTAGGTCTGAGGCAAAATCAAAGAAATTGATCAGAAATACAATTAATGCTGTCGCTGGCAATAGTTGTATTCTTAGTCTTTGATTTGGAGGTTATTGGACTTGAGGGGAAAAAAAAAAAACATTCCATGCCTTCAAAATGCCATGTAAACATGCATTCAGAAATTGTATACCTAAAGAGCTAAAGAGAAAGATTATTCCTGCATAGTTTTTTTTTTTTTTTTTGCATTTACATAGACTTGGCATGGCAGTCTCCTAAGCACAGTACTCAAAAAATTCAACCTTCTTCTCATCTCCTTCCCCTGTAGTTTCAAGTTGGAGAGGGAGCTGAGAAGAGGTGAAGGAGGATTTTTTTTTGAGGATTGAGACAGGCCCACAGTCACTCCAAAACATGAGGTTCACGGCATATTTTGGCATGCCTGAATTCCAATCCCTTCTTATTGATAATGCATTCAGTGGTGGTCTTCAACACCAGTCTTGGGCCCACTGTGTTTGCTGGCTTTAGTTCCAACCATCACTGCAATCAGGATTTTCACTGGCTGTTTGTGTATCATTTTAATTAATTAATTAGTTGCATTTTCCTGTTAAAATAACATTATTGCTGGAATATTTTGTCTTTATTTTTCTAAAGTGCAAGTGATTCCAGCTAATGATATTTTATAACATCAGATGTGCCACTGAGAAAATAATTAAGCTCCAAATCAGGTTGGTAAGCACTAGAGTTTTAAGTTCTTTCAAGATCTTGCTCAGAATTTTTATTGCCATGACATAAACCAGGGTGACCTCATCTGCATTTGCCTGCCTAAAAATTTTTTTTATTTTTTGAGACCATGAGTCCATGATTTCACAAATTATGGGCCAACTGATTCTTTAATATTTTCACTATGTTTATGAAATTGTTTGTAACGTATCACAATGTATTCGTGGAATTTTTGTTCTTTATGCCATGGACATTTCCATCAATATGCACCTTAAGAAAGAAAGTACTTGCTCTTAACATGAAATTCACCTAACAATACAAAAATCAGCATACTGACATTGAGGACCGCTGGTTTTCACACCTCGTTTGACTTGTGTGGTTTCTGCAGTTCACATTATTTCCAGAAGAGGCCACTGCATGCACTGGATATTATGCAGACAGCTGAGAGGGATTCTTTCCTTAGAGACCAGGGATAAAGTGAGGGTCTTTCTTTTTCTGTGCAAAATAGTACTGTTTTTAGTGATGAAACATGTTGCAGTAAAATATCATAATTTTATTTAGTTGATATGTATTGCATGCCCGCTAAGCAGATTTTAGTGTTGTCTATGAATATACTGTAACGCTTGAGATTATAGACAGTAAGTACAGGGTAGACAAACAAAATGATTTGCCCAGATCCAGGATAACATGACAGGAGAATGGCACCATTACTTCTTGATGACATCATAAACAGCAGGAACAATATTTAGTCCAGTCTGTCAGATGTCCATAGAAAAATAGGAACTGAGAGCTGAGGATGTCTTTTTTCACCTATAATAGAGCGACCGTATGACCTGCCTGTGACCTCATGATAGAGCAACAAAATTCAAAAATCAGCCCTGATGCAGACATGCAAATAATCCCATGAAAATTCCTCTGATGAAAACAAATGTAATTGGATTGTAATATCAATATACTGCAATACTTCAAAATTTTTGGCAAAATCTTCACTGTAATTTCACAGACTTATTGCACCAAATATTTTGCGATATAAATATTTTCATTTGTCCATATTGCATATTTTTGTTTGGGAGGTTGGTATGTCTCCAGTAAACAATTACAGTACAATTCTAAAATCCGAGGACAGATTTTTCCTGATAAACACCCCAGTTGTTGGAGTAACTCACTGGAAGTTAGTCTCCTCTACATGTAATGCAGCCACACTGCAGTAGATAATGCTTCCAAGAAATTCCTGTAGGCATATCGATCATTATTGCAGGCATGACTGTAATATGCTCAATTCCTGAATGACAGGAAGAAACTTCTGGCAATCATTACTATGCTATTCTTTGCTAACTCTAATATGCTCACTAATATGCTGACCCAAAATTAGAAGCATAAATGTCAATTTTGATGGATGGAGAAATGTATTCATATATCGTCATGTGATTGTTTCCAAAAATAGTACATATGCTGCATATCTAAAAGAATTAGAAAATAATTTTTTTTTTTGTAAATTATTTAGAACTGAATAAATGATTATTCAATCTGATTTAAGTCAAATTATAAGAAATAGTATGCATTTATTTTAAAACATGTGGTATATACATATTACATATTAATTACACAAGTATTTGATGATCTAAATGGAATAATAATAATAATAATAATACAAATAATACGAATAACAAGTGGTGCTAGGGACAAAAAACCCCGCCCCTCGCATATACTTTTACCTACTTGTACGAAATCCAATAGGGACCTACTCTGGGTCAGTGGCAATCCCTATACCGAATTAGGGGGGAATCCAGCCATTAGTTTTGTCACTAGAGTGTTAACAAACAAACAAACACAGAGACAAACTGAACCAAAAATAATACCCCTTCCCTCACCCTTCGGGTGGGGCGGGGAAATAATAACAATAATAATTTTCATGTTGTTTTAAGCTTTGTCAGTAGGTGGCAGAAATCTTACATTTATAAAGTTTTTGTCAGTTTTACCAATGTTGGACTTAATTTATGTTTGACCAACATACCACATCTATGATTCTATATCTTTTAAACGCATTTCACAGTGTGGTGTTTGAATTAAGTTGCCTAATAATGATGGCGATCCTCAATATCATCTACACTATTACAATCATAATCATCGTCGCTGTAGTAAGTTCACGAAACACAACTATTTTCTACTCTAAAAGTGTGAACATCCAAAAATATGACTTGACAGTGCTTAAGCTGAGCGGACAGTGAACATCAGAATGAATGAGACTCATGCAGATCTCATGTTTTATGAATGATAAAATCTCAGTCTGGTGACCTTCTGTCACCCTGTTTTCAAATTTCTAACACTTTTTAGCTCGCCGGGACGAATGTCCGGAGAGCTATTGTCGTACCCCCGGCGTCCGCGTCCGTCCGCGTGCAGAAAAACTTTAACCTTGCCCCGGCGAGCTTTGTTGTCTTTCTGACAACTCTTGTTAAAATTACTTTTAAACTGCTTCCAAAACAGGACATTTCATTTAACATCACAGTCGGAATTTAAACTTGCATAGAACAAAATTGAGATACTGTACATCAGAGGTGGGTATGTAAACATAGCATTAAACAATCAATGTGCACATTTTCACAGTACCTGTATTTTAGTTTCAATGGTTTAAATGAGTTATATGTGAAATAAATGTGTATTTTTATCACCCTGAATTTCTAATGAAAACCAAAGTCGAAGAGGTCAATACGCATTCTCACATTAAGTTAATGTTAGCAGAATTCGCTCAACGACCCCAAGACCCCAGTCCCAGTTTATCTTGAGGATATTTAACCCCAAACTAGGGTCAATAAGCTTGTATCTGCGACACTTGTGAGTTTGGCTGTACTTTGCCATTAGATTTTTGATATGTTTGTTTGGTGTAGCTTGATTGGTTGCCAGTTAAACCAAATGAAGCACTGTCTAAATGCCCAAACCGGTCTGAGAGAGTCCCACACATTTTTGAGACTGAGAAAGATTTATTGTTTTCTGTTCTGTCAGGCATACACATGATGAACAGATCTAACAATATCAGTCCTTTATGTCTGTTGCACAATTTGTTCCTCATAGTGTGTAATTATTTGAGAGATCTTGTTGAGGGGGAAAGATTAATCTAGACTTACACTTTGATCATGTGATGAAAGTGTCGTATTTTCCGCTTGACGGATGGCGCAGACCTGCGTGAGCAGTCCCTGTACATTTTATTGTCCAAACGCTAAGCCAGCTGTCTGACTAGGATTCGCGCCAGAGTTTCTCCAAACAAGCGTGTCAATAATGAAAGGCCGCATTTGCTTAGCAGTACTAACAAGCCCCATAACTCAGTCTGGAATGTTAAATTCACGAATCTGTCGATGACGGACTGATGGATACTAAAAAGGTGCCATATTGGATCTTAAAAACATCACCAGTCATTTGGCAGACACAGTTTGCCAAAGCAACCCACAGAAATCCATTTTGTATGGTCAACACAAACCAATAGATCTAGAGATACACAACTGCAATCGAATAAGTGGCAGAGTGAATGCGCATAAGTTAAGGCTTTGTTTATTTTACAATCAAATTTATTTTAAACAGAAATATAAAAGTGTTGCTGGAATATATGGGTTTGGGGGAGTCTGCGTGAAACAGCGGGGGAATTTGTCTCCATTGCAGACTTAGGACGGGTGTTGCATCAGTCGGGGATGAGAGAAGCCAAGGTAGCGGGCAGCGAGCCCCGGGTGCTTACAGAGACGGGACGTCCAACTAGCCAGAGGACAGTGATCCGAGCAATCTGGATAGACTTCGGTTATAGAGCAATCACTGTCTCAAGATAGGAGAGGGCAGCACTGTTTGCACCTCTGTATGCTGCCATGAGAGTTTTGAATTGAATGCGCCGAGCCGTCAGAAGCTGGGGTAGGGTGTTCCAAAGCAGTATGGCCTGAGTGAATCTAGGCAGGGGTAGATCCAGGCACGCTATATAATCTGCAGTCGCAGTCGCGTCAGCCATTGCTCTGATTATCATCAGATAAACTCACCTTTGTCAGATGATCAACCTCAACCTGCCTTCGATTTATTTGCGCAACTACCAAACATGCAAATTTAAAGAAGCTATAGAATGAGAAAGCTACAACGAATAAAACTTGTATAGAAATATTATCACTTTCTGTACACAGTCATTATATGTTTTGGCTGTACTTTGATATGCTCTGCAGCATCACCGGAAGGGCATTAATTAAATATGCGGAAGCATTCAGTGTAATTATCAATTGTGGGTCAACCTCTATTAATACTACTACAAGCTACCCTAGTATATACACTCTTACTTGTTGACAGTGACGACAAAAAAGGATTTTCCTGGTGGTTAAACCTGGCGGCATATCATCAACTTTTCCTTCGAGAACAAGTTCAAGATGTGCGAGCTCCAATCGTAAACAATTCTGCTAGGTTTGTTTATTTATTTTATTTATAAATGCATAGACACGGTGGATAGATGAGGGGTATGGGAAAAAGAGTTCGCAGAAATGAGCGCCACAGTTTGTAGTCTTAAAGCCCAGACAGAAGTTACCATTTTTCAGCCATGGGTCTCCTTGCCATATCTCAAATGCTTCTTTTTTGCTTAAGAATTCTGTTTTTCTGTTGTATATATGCTCAGTGGGAAACATATGAGCATTCTATGTTTTGGTCTATTTGAATGAGTCCATTTGTACTACAGATATTTTCTGTTTTTTTTGTTTGTGACAACAGAGAACAAATATTCCTCACTTTTAAGCGCAACACAAAATTAGCTACAATAAATATCGCAGTCACTATGGATTCATCTTCAGCACACCTGTGGTGATTTTTCTATCCATGCGCAAACTGTTATTCTTGGTTAAAAAAAAAAAGGAAAATGGCAAAGTATGCGTTCAAAAAGAAGGTGTTGTGCAATAAAAGTTCCATTCTGCCCTTCGCTTAACATTAGCCTGGGTATGGGGAGGGATGAAAAGTACAAAACTTGAAAAAATTATCGTAATATCGTATCCTACAGGAGTAGCTGTTCGACTTTGTCGCTTTAATTTGCTGAATGTTGAAATATTCAAAAGCTTTTGTTTTGCTCAGTTAAACATTCACTGATCTGATACAAACAGAGAACAATGCTATTTTCTGCCCCCGGAAATGCTTCTGTACATTATTCATGACAAAAGGGGGAGAATCAAACAAACAGACCGGTGCACGTGCGCCGCCATGAGTGGGGGGAAAAAAGTCCCTGAGGGAAAATAGCAATAAAATAGATAAAAGAATTAAATGTAATGCAATTACACTGTAAATTACAGTGTTGAATAAAGTGTTGTTTTCAGATAAAATTGTTATATTTGTTAATAATTATGCGCATACATTGAAAATTATTTCAGCATACTAACTGTGATGTTCAATGCCCATGAACAAATTTTTACAGTTCTGTCCTGTGATAATTTTTTATTTGTAACTGCTGAAATTAATATCAGATTATTACTTTAAGTGAGTTGGCCATCTGATATTTAGCAGAGTGAGGGATAGATGGCAAGTAATGACTTTGCATTGATGGGATTCAAATCCAGTATGACCTGACTCTCACCCAATCTAAACTCGATTCATTGGCTAGTTAACCTGTTCCGCACATTGAGAATATGGAGAACTGGCAATCAGCAAATAGACGCCAATACACCACAGAGGTGCACTTTCTCAGGGTGTATACAGAAAGCTATGAATAATAAATGCCTCTGAAGGATTAGCTCTTCCCATTCCTCTGAATGACCATGACAGGGCAAAATTTTAACCAATAATAATAAAAAATAATGCTACTTTTTTTTTCACTGATTGGAATGGTTAAAACATATTAGACACACCAATGCAGATATACACACACATACACACGTGAAATACTTGTGCATTTGCATGCATAATATTTAATAAAGATAAATTGATTTCTCATCTTTGTGGACATTCTTTATTACCTTTATATCTGGTTTTAGTGAGGGATTTAAACAATTCTTCGCAACAAAATCTCACTTAAATCTGTAAAGGATGTTAACAATAAAATAAAAAAAAGAAAAATGCGTTCCAAAATCAACACAAATGCTGTGATTCTAATTAGCTACCTCTTTTTTTTTTTGAAAAAGTAGTAGTAATATTTGAGAATTTAAGAGATCAAAAGGACTTTTCAAATTGAGTTGATGAAGAATATATGCAGAATTTGGGTCATAATTCAACATTAATGATGAGTGTTGATAGAATATGAACCTTTTTGTCAAACTAATGATTAATAGCCACAGTAATCGTGAGTCAAATCATACTGCACAGCTATAAATTGAAAGTTTTGAATCAGTTTTATCACTTCAAAAGAAAATCTTTCACCCCAAGACTGAATGGAAAAAAAAACTTCAGCAGATGAATGCTTTGGACAGGAAATATGGGGACACATCTATTGACATCCAGGACAGTGGAGGGGAACTCAAACTATAATTGTGCGTGTGACATTTTAGAAATGCTCGGAGCACCGAGGTCATGCTTTCTTAGGTCACTGACAATGACATCATCCAACTCCTATTAGCCCAGAAAACCACACAAACACAATTTCACAATATCGACACCGGATATCTTCAAAAACTAACATTGCGGTCTCTGAGCTGCCCTCAATCTAAACCCTAACCTTCCAGTGAGCAGAAAAAATCTATCTGCAGAGAGAGGGATTTTGCTCTACCAATTAATAGAGGAAAAAAACAAACCAAACCACTCAAACCTGCCCACTTCCCCTTTCTCTCGGGTTGGGCCAGTTATGGGCTCTTCTGAGTACATCGGGTTTGCGCTTTATAAAGTGAATGGCTGGGCCGCTTCTCTCTCTTTTTTCTTTCTTTTTTTTTTTTCTTGCCGTGGCCCACTAGGTGAAGTGCTTCTATTGACTTACAAGGCGGAGGCATGTGTCCAAATGCAGTCCCACTATTTTTGTAATAATAGCTGGCAGTCGTGGCGTTTAATTATTTATGAAGACCATTCAATACAAACAGGTTAGTGCACACATCCGCTTTAGCTTCAGTGGGCTTGGTTTTGCATCACACGGCCACTGGGATCTGCTGGGCCGCTCTCTTATCACTGCCAGCCCTGAACCATAACAGTCATCTGGAGGGGGAATCGCAGTCCATTTCCACAAGGCCCCTTCTCAAGGTTGACCAGATAAAGCCGAGTTCCACCCTTCACTCAAGTCACAGTTACCCAGACTTACAGCTTCCTATGGTGTAAACTAATGACGGACAGGACAGTGGATCAATCTAAAGGCTTTGCTCCCGATTTCTTCAACCTTTTATACAGAAATTGAGGGCAAAACAAAATATTTTCTGATAAGTGCAGACTGCAGATAGGAGTTTTCATATCATGATTTCATATCTTCAAGTTTCTGTGTCAAGTCAAGAAAACACAGTCGGAGTTGGAATTATTTTACTTGGGGGGGGGGGGGACTAATTAAGCGAGGAAAGTCTAATCATGTGATTGTAATTTTTGAAGAATGGATAGTAGTACTGGCACAAGATATAAAGTTTTTCAAATGTATGATATTGCAGCCTTTTCCTGCTTGATATCTTATTATGGAATTATAAAGACAAGCCACCAGCAGGCCATCTTTTCTAGATTTTCAGATTGCAAATTCATAGAACAAGCCTGAGTGTAAATGATAATTTTGGACAGGATTAAGACATCTCAGCTTGTGACATGATATCCAGCTCCCAATGCCTCAATATGAAAATAGAAAACAAGCCATATGTACACCTGAGGACCACTGGTCAGAGGAAAGTCTTCTGCTAAATTAATGAACTCTACACTTGGGAGGTGAATTCCTGCTCTTAATGTAATGCCCTGTAACATGCTGTGACACATCCAACCAATTTGGTCTGATTAATACTGAATAATTCAAAGGAACAGTGCAAAACCAAGACATGGCACGGTTTAAATAAAATTTTTCTGGGTCTGTATGACAGAGGTAAGAGATGTGACTTATAAATACCAGCAAAAGAAAAACCTAGAATTAAGTCATTATGACAGACATTTTCTCATTTGCGTTATTTTTCACTTGTTGATATTCATTTGAAACACCCATAGCTTTGATTACAGCATGCATTCATCAAGGCAGTGTTTTGACTACCTTTTCCAATGTCACAACATGTATTTCCATCAAGTGTTTTTCAGTTCATTTTTTGTCAAGATCTTTTATTGACGAAAAGAGAGTCAAACCTCTCCATAAAGTCCTACCCAGTACATCCCAGTCCCAGTGATTACACCAATCAGCTTAGGTGTTCGCTTGAAGCAGCCAATGATTCACCACTTCTGCAACACAGTAAAATCTTCCCAATGACCATGGGATACATCTTCTGACATAATTGTTCAAGAAATATAAAACTGCGTGATGTATCATTCGGGGTTAAAAGGATCGTTGTCGGCTGAAACATATTAATCACTGCAATAATGATTCAAACATAGGCTCTTAAGTACACTGCCCGGCCAAAAAAAAAGTTTGGAAATTAATGAACAAATTCTATAATTGGATCATTATTGCGGTTATTAATATGTATATGGCAATAATCATTTTAACCCTGACTGATGAAGCGCGGCGCTACTCATTTCTTTAAAAAATCATGTCAGAAGTCGCATTCCCTGATGGTGGAAAAGATGTTACAGTATTTCAGAATGAGCAAGTTACTGGCCTGTATTTTGCAAAGAAAACCATGAATGACAAAAACAAGTATGAGGAATCATTTTCACAAAAAAATTTGCCACCACAAAGTTCTGACCTTAACCACATTAAAAGTTATTGGGATGTGCTCAAGAAAGACCACCGAGTGGTTCAACCATTATGTCGAGAAGACAAGGTCTCGGCCAAACATGACATTTTTTATCGAAAATAAATGTTGTGGCATTGCATATAGTTGTCAAAATAATGACAAGACGAATATGCACTGTAATCAAAGCTACAGGGGTTCCAACTAAATATTTGAATGTGCGACTTTTTCTTTTTGGCCAGGCAGAGTAGAATGTTATGGTCCAAATTAAAATGCCTCCTACAAATAAAAGGAGGTTATAAACAGCAAGAACTGAAGGCTAAACATAAACTGTGCTGTATTTAACACACACACCTTGACTGCTGAAGACACAGTTGGCCTCTGAATCTTCATATGTCGTTTGAGTAGAATATGGCTACACTGTGCAATAATGTGAACCGATGTAAGAAGGTTAAAGACTTGTGTACAGGCTGACACAGAATCAATGAGGAGGATGGGGGAGAGGGGGAAAAAGAATAAGAAAGTGAGGGAGAGTGTGTGTGCCTGAGAGAGAGATAGAGAGAGAGAGAATGCACTCATCCCTGATCAATGGAGTTGCTGAAGTAAATAGATCTGTTCCCTCAGCTACCCGCCCGGTAACCAGAGAGGGGTTCCCATGCTCCCCTGCCGGAGCGGGAGAGAAACAGAATACTTTGCCATTACTGTGTCCCAGACTGATGTACACCGCTAAATAAGGAACAATTACATCACCCCGCAACGCCTTCTGCTCTCCGACTGCTCTTCTTTCTCTCATAAACACACACACACACACACACACACACACGCACATCCACGCATACACAAGTACATGTGCACACACACGCATGCACACAGACATACACACTCATACTAACAGTTAGACCTGTGCACGTATGCAGATACACACATTGTATCTGCACTCACTCTTGCACAAAAACAAACACACACACACACACTAACTATCAGAACCGTGCACCCATGCTGACACACACATTGTAAATGCACATGCTCTCTCTCACAAATAAATACGCTCGCACATGCACACACATACTCGCCCGTGAATACACACGCAAGACGCACTCAGTCACAAACGAACACGCATTTTCTCGCTCTCTCACATCTCGTTGTTTCAGCTGTATATACTATTTTATTATGTTAAATAGGTGGCATGCAGTATGTATTTCATTTGATGAAATCTACAAGATGCATTGTAACATAAAAAGCAAGAAGCTCATCTCAAGTTCATCGCAACAATAACACTGACCATGTGCGTAATGAGGGCATTATGTGAATTAAGTGATAATGGGAGCTGATTAGGAGCATTTGATGCAGAAAGTGGAATCAATGCAGGTCTATAGGTGAAACACAATGATTTCTATATTCCTCTCTGACCTGAGCATTGCCAATCATAGAATACACCACTGTACATTTGCGTCCAAAATCATGAAAAACTCTGTCACTAACTTGCACACAAAATGGGAGCAGATTTACAAATAATTATGTATTAATGCAACGTATCTTTACTGATAGTTCAACCATGTAACGTAACAATAACACATTTCATGAATAAATTTACATTACAGTAAACATGCATTGGAATGCTGGGCCGTACACATGCATATAAATGGATACATGCGCGCTCTACAAATGCAATGCTTATAAGTATACATTATTATTTTCGTTCAGGAATGTGAGAGTTAATGACAGTCATTGAAATAAATAAACAAAGCATTGAGGAGCAAGCTTATAAATATATATTTAAAAAGCAGAGAGACATCACACATTACAACTGCATTCACAATTGCCTGCATGTTCCCTCTGGCTGCTCAGAGTCCAGAGTGACTAAAATCATTAAATAAATTTCTCTGAGAGTATAGCGTATCTGTTTAAGGTGCGCAGGCTAAATAAGACCGAGCCAGTGTTGCACCCTGTACCCCGCAGTCCCACATCCCTTTCAAGTGAAATCTCCAGGTGCAGGTCTGCAGCTAGCGCTGCCTCAGTTAGCTTAGCCAGCATGCAGCCGGAGTCACACTGGGATTATAATACCCACTAATTAATATACACTTCCTGGTATTACACTGTGTAAATTAAAACTGCACAGCAAAAAAAAGGAAGCTCTTTCTGGAAAATCTATAGCCTCCTAGCCCCAAGGCAATATCTCCATAAATAAGGTAATTAGATTTAGAACAACACAGAAATGATGACCTTTCAGTGCGGCTTTGTTTTCAAATTTATCTGTTTTAATTTGTGAGATAAAAGGCCAGTATTAAATCTGAGTGGTAATCGGAGATATGATGTCTTCATTTATGACCTTGATAGATGAGACAAGAGGTCTTTTTAAACCACTAAAGCTTTCAAGGCTTCATACTGTATGTATTTTTCTCTGCAGGTGGAGTAATGTTTGAAAGTTTCGCCAGAATTTGCTCTGTGTGACACCCTGTGAGTGATTTACTGCACTTCTACAGCATCCACCACATAGTAATATGCAGGTGTTGCTAATAAAGAAGAAAAATGAGAATATGTTTATTTATTGTTGATAAATGAGAGAAAGATAAGGCATTGATAGAGATGTATGATGGTTGTCGATCTCCCTCTCATTCTTGTTCTGTCATTAGTTTCTTACTGGATAAAAAATACAATAAGAGCTTGAGATATTACATCAGCAGGTAAACTACTTGTTGATTATTTGATGGTTGGCTAAGCATAGCAGGACAATGTTGTCAGAAATGGCAGATATAAGAGTGTTCATGTGATAAATGATGGTTTAGGTGTTCAGGTGGAGACTACCTAGTATGTCACAAATGGGGAAATAGTAAAGGGCTGAGAGTGACAAGGACTGTTGTGATGAAACTTAAAACCATAAAGCCTCAAGATGACATTAAATTTCAAATTAGACAAGGATGTCACAGGAGGCTATGGATGGAACACAACAGCTTTGTCAAGTATTCAAACGTTTGCAAATCTGAATGGATGTGCACATCTACTCATGGTTCTGATGGTTAAAGAGAGCTGACCTGTCTGAAAGCCTCTGCTGTCAGTAAAATGCATTTTCTCCCGCAGGCCTGTCAAAGACGACGACAACAACCACGAGGCGGAACATTTCCACAGCGCTCACATTCTGGAAATCACTTATCTGTCATTATTATGGGCTTTGTCAGCTTGGGGTCCGACGAGGTTTTGCAGAGCACTTGTCAAAACCGGCATGCTAACAGTTTGGATAGCAGCTACCCATGCGCCAAGATTACCAATTATCGAATTCAGACTGGGATTCTGAATAAATATGAATAATGACATCATGACAGTGTGAGAAAGGGTCGCTTCGCACTCAAAGCAGCTGCTACCAGCCTTCATTTCAGAAAACGCTAGTTACCTGCCAAGTCGGCTGAGTAAGTGTTCACCGTTGTCTGCCTGGTGAGTGGGGCTGCTGCTTGTTTACATACAATTCATCGAAGGGAGCTGTGGTCTTATGGCTACGTTTATCTTCCCCTGCCTACCCGCCTCCACCGGTCCGAATCCTATTGTGACTCTATCGTGTCGTGCCAAAGTGCTCCACCGAGGCCTGTAATTGGTGCGCGGGACCAAATTAGATTGCCGTGTGTTTAGGAAAGCAAGGGTCATTCCCCATCAGCATTCCCTCATTGGATAGCGGCAAAAAGAAACGGCCGGCCTCATCCCCTCGTAAAACAGGCCAGTGTAATTTAAGAATTGTCACCGCTGCGCGATATATGGAAGGCCTTCCTCTAGTTAAAGGGTCCCCCGGTCGAATATTGGAGTTTATATACGCAGTGTACAACACCTCAATATGACTTGAATGGGCTTTAAAGAGGAGATAACTGCGAACAGATGTGGCAAAACTGAGCCATATGAGTATTTTTCGCCTAAGGTACTGAATGGATTAAGATATGAATTGGTTTAAAAGTCAGGAAGTTACAGATAGCCTCACTCGTTCATTTTAGTGACCTTGGAACTCAGGCCAAGGATAAGGCCTAGTACTAGAGTGAATAGACCTGAATTGGCCTCAAAATGGGTCAGCATTACACCTACTGAAGTTTGGTTTGGAAAAAATAGCCTTAATTTCATATATTCAACACTCTCACAAATATACACTTGCGCACACACAGCTATTCACGTTCATAGTACACACATTAACTATTTTAATTCATGTTTCCATACGGGTCGTAAAATCATTGCGTCAAATTTGTATCCAAGGACATGCAGCTTTCTCGGTCTATGGCAAACACACACACTCCTGCACAAATATATTATTCTCTTCAAGATGAATAATTTGTGCATTTGGCAGTTCGTTAGTATGATTTATAACAGATTCGTTCAGGCTGTATCGCATCTGCGAAATGATAACTTCCGCTTTGCTTTGGACACTTGAATATGGAATACCAATTATGGGGTCTGCATGAATTTAATAAATTCACACACTTTTCAGATGCAATAATGGCATGGCTCAGTACAAAGGTAAAACATAATGAATGAGTCTTTCATATTTGATACCATACATATTTTATTTAAGCATCAAATTAGAAAATGGACTAACTGGTCTCATTTGGAAAGTCACGGAAATGAATGCAATTTTTTTTTTGATACATTTTTAAGGATACGTTTCCAAACCTACTTTAATGTGCCTAGTGTCGACTACCAGCTATTGACTGAATCTCCAGTATGACAATTATCTGTATAAAGAGCGTTCAGTTGCTCAGCTCTAAACAGGCAATGCTAATTTGATCTAATTTATTAATATGGTGTAATTGTAGTGCATTTAATGCCAAATTAAGACAGAACACGTTTAGAAACAGGAAAGATGGGGTGTATTAGCACATGGTGCTAACTATATGGACTGACAGTCAGTCCTCATTTAACAAAAAGTAAAGCACTAAATACAGAAAAATTTCATCGCCTGGCTGTTATTTCAGCAACATGAAGGCTGCTGCAAAGTTTCAACCTGCTCGATTTCCCAAATGCTTTTGAGCCCCTAAAACTGGGGTGACAACACATAAAAATCACTAACTGCATTCATAAACTGGTTTGAGACTCTGAATTTATGGTTGGAAAATGCGGGATTTCATGACTTTTGACATGCTTTCTGTTTGCTGTTAGGTAGGGGAGATCGAGTCTAGTTATTACGCTTTTTATTTTAAGGACTGTAGAATTGACATTATCAGGTTTTAGTTATCAATATGCTCTGTAAAGATAGAAAGTTTATTAGACTACATGACTGATCTGCAGCAACCCCTATATTCTGCGCATGCGTAATGCTGGTGAGGAAAAAATAGACCCCTGTCACCTGTAACAAACTACCCCATATATGGGGTTGTTTGTTACAGGAGGGGTAGTTTGTTGCAGGTTGTGGGGCATTTTGTTTCACTAAGAATTTGCTTAAGTTCGACGTGTTTCCCACATAAGTAGGCAAATTAAGGGGGATGCCTTACTACTGTTATCCCACGAAGCCACAGTAAGGAACCTCTTGAGTCATTCTCTGATGGCATTGCCACGTTTTGTTATTCACTTTTAATTTCAAGGCATCTTTCTGAAATACAAAAAGGTAGAGAGTCATTCAGTGAGGTAATTTGATCTTGCCCAAGTTGTGACAGGTTTTGGGGCAAATTCTTACTGCAACAACTTGGGTGTATCAACCAGTCCATCAGCAACCCTTCGCCATTATCCCGACATTTTGAAATGTTCCAGTGCAATCTTTGCACGGGTGTGTCATGACACAGTGGCTAACATCTTCCTCTCTCATAATCCAGAAAATCTTAGGTATGTATCAATTACACTTGATGTGAATCGAAATCTCCCAAACATCAAGAAAGTTACTTTTTCGAGCATTTTTCTGAAGCTCTAACCTGCGACTTTCGATGTACGTCCTTCTGTCACGTAAAGACGTGGGTCACTTTCACAGAGCAGCAGGAAAAATTAGAGCGCCGTCTGTGTTTTATTATCGGAACTATTTAGAATGTAACAACATGGACGTGTAACAACTAGACCCGGCCTGCCCTACTATCTGCTGAGGAACTGAATGAACTCAACTTGTTGAGCCTTGGGGATTCGTTCTGTGCTGCACTGCAGCATTGATACAGTCATGGAAAGAAAAGAGCAGCAAGTAATGTTTGGCCACACTAGATATACAGTACATATGCCTCTTTGCTCTGAGACGCTAATTACAAGGCAATTAGGAATCGACATCTGCAGCATACTGTACCTTCCAGAGGAAAGAGTGTGTTAGACTGTGACATGTTTCCCCCCCCACCATTTACAAAAGAAAACCAGCTGGAAAACAAGCCTTGGGACTAAACATATGTGATTGGCTTTACGGATATTCACGGAGTAAAAGAGAGCCAGCTATCTTATTTTTCAAGCCAAGTGGAACTGCTAAAATCCGTGCCAAATCTGTGCCTTTTTTTAGAAGGGCCTATCACAGTAGATATCTAGTACACAAACATACCTGTAGTTCCCCCACATAATTATTTCATCTGGCTTGTTATCATGCTTTTTTGATGCCGTGCCATTTTCTACCATTCATCCTTTATAAAGCCAAAAAGTATTTGGCCTGTTACTTTATTTTCATTGCTGTGGCTCTGTTAGCCAACATGATAGATTTGAAGTAAATTAATCAAGATTCGCTTGAAGGCTAAACTTTTAGGTTTAATTTCAATTAAAGTTGTTCCAAAAATACTGAGTATAATGTGCAGAAATTACAGCCATTTTTATGTATAGTCACCCCAGTTTGAGAGGTTCAAAAGCATTTGGGCAATCGGATATAATCATACATTAAATTTTAATTTTTTAAATCCTTGGCAGAAGATCCTTTTCAGTTGATGACTGCCTGAAGTCTGGAACCCATAGATATCACCAGGTGCTTGGTTTCATCCCTCTTGGAAGATGCTCTCTGAAGCCTTCATAACAGCTGTTCTCAGTTCCAGCTCGTTCTTCGGGTATTTTTTACCTCAGCAAAGCATAATCTTTTGGATTTAAGACAGGTAATTGACTTGGCCATTCTAGAACATTCCACTACTTTTTCTTAAAAATATTTGAGTTGATTTTGTGGAGTGCTTTGACTTATTTTCTGTCTGCCCTGAGTGAGTTTTGGAGCATTTAACTAAATCTGAGTGGATAATAGAATTAAGATTCATCCTGCTGCTTTTGTCAGGAGTCACATCATCAAGAAATACAGCAAAGCCGGTTTCGTTGGTGGCCACACATGCCCACACATCTTGAGTGTTACGAAAAAACCTAATAAGCTACAAAAAGCATATTTTGGGGAAAAAAGAAAATTGTATCCTACTGGGGTTTAGCTCTTGTCTGACAATGAAACTGACTTGGCAGTTATTTGTTCATTACATAATAAGAAATATTCAGGGAGAATGTTTTTTTTTTTGTCAGTATCCATGGCACTATGACTTATGAGGTTTTTCCCATCCAAAAATGCAAAATATGATTGTCAATATCATGGACTAAAACGGAGCACATGCAGTTGCAGCGGCATTTGACAGTTTTTCAGTGCTAATTATGGCACCTGCTTCTCTGTTAAAGCCATTCTTCAGTCATCATTAGCACATGAATTATGAATTCTGACTATAAATGTCCTGCACATCCAATGCTCTGCATGAAGAGTGATCTAAGAGATCATCTACTAGGGAAGCTGCTTCAGAATTGGTTGATTCAACTCGCTAGGTTTTAATGTCACAAAAAAATTGAAAATTTAATGCGGAAAAACTCAGGAAGATCAATTTGCTAGGATTTTGCGTCACAAACGAATAAATACCAATGACTTGCTTAGTTTTTACACAGCAAAATATTTAATTTAACCGTTATTTAACCAGGGAAGTCCCGTTGAGATTGAAATCTCTTTTTCAAGGGAGCCCTGGGGGAAGAGATGGGGAGGGACAGAGGAATTACACAGCCAATTAGATCAGGGGATGATTAGGTGGCAGATTGAAAGAGCCAGGTTGGGACTTTGGCCATGACACCGGGGAACCCCCTACTCTTATCGAAGAGTGTCATAGGATCTTTAATGACCACTGTGAGTCAGGACCTCGGTTTTACGTCTCATCCGAAAGACGGCGTCTCCTTCATTACAGTGTCCCCGTCACTGCACCAGGGCATTGGGGATTATCCCGCCAGAGGGAAGATCGCCACCTACTGGCCCACCAACACCTCTTCCAAATATAAAGGAGTCAGTGATTATTTTTGTCTCTTTATGCATGTGATGAGGCAAAGTCTAGTAAATACAGGAATGTTCCTAACTCAGATATGACTAAAATTAATCTTTTTTGGTTATTCCATAACACTCAAGACATGACCATGCTTCACAGAAGAGTGAAGCACATGACCATGTGCAGAAAGTGCTGTCATTCCTACACTCTTCATCTATTTAGGAGATAAAGACCCTTGAATTAAAGCTGAAATTCTGCAATTCGAGCTGATAATCATCATTTACTTTTATCTCGAATATGACCCTTCATATCACAATAATGTTGCCAATTTTCAAATATCTATGGACCGGACTGTATTCACAGGCAGAATCAGCATAAAACAACTTATTTAAGAACTTCTAGTTTTGTGCAACCATTTCAGTTGGTAAATTGTTGTAGTTAGCAGCCACCCATACGGAGCAGTGTAAGGTCTATTCATCATAACTGCACCAATAGTCACCGCAGGCCTCCACGCCAAAACCTTTAATTCCCACAATTATTGTTACACCTTTTGGTATCATCAACACAAACAGCAAATAAATGGTGGAACAAAAACATGAGCCCCTTTTAAATGTTGACTCCTAAACTTTAGTTGTATAAAATCTCCTGGCACTACAAAGTACTAAAAGATAAATTTGAAAGGAATTCTCTTGGGCAATGAGAGAATCCATGTGGGAAACAGGTTTCAACGAGCAAGAGGAGCATTTTAAAATGTTGTGATCTAAGTGCCATACCTTTATCAGTAACCTTACTATGAACTTGTGACTACAGACTCATGTGACGGTGAGAACTGGTTTACTGGTTGATACTAAGACGGCTCATTGCATACTCAACAAAATGATAAAGAACCTACTTCCCTGAACCACTGGACTACATTTTGCCACATCCAGGCAGCTTTCTCACACTGACAGGAGTTTTTACATCTGGCTAATTTCAGAAAACTTTTATTTAGCAATTGCACATCATTTGTATTTCAGAGGATGGAGTTAGGAGGTAAAAAAAAACAAAAACACATTCCCATGCTGCCCTGTGCCTGAGAAGTCATTGCTGCCAGATAGCATGGCCTGTGTTCCCAATGGATTCAAAAACACTTTCACTGACCCCTTGTCTCAATGGATCTTAATGCTCTACGCGCACTTGGTGGAGAAAATGAATGACATAAAGGATGCATTTATGAGCTTACGAGACTAATGACGGAGCACGCTCCCTCAGTCACTCTGGCAAAAGTGGTGATTCCCTCTAAGTACGTTCTGAGTCTGATCTGCATGCTTCAGACCGCAAAACCTAATAAGGAGCTGTCCTTCAAACGGTTAACAGTATGATGTAATCAATAAGCAATTTCACTCCAAACCAGACGTTTTATGGCAGTTTAATGAGGTATCAGCAGGGCCATTTACATTTCAATAACTATGGTCTATAGCTGAGACGGACAGAGTCAACAGCTCTTCAATAGTTTGCGTTACAGATTAGTATAGGGCATCACTTCCAGGTCATGACCCCTGGGACTCTGTAAAGAAGTTATTTTAATCACTGTAGTTTTCACTGATTACCACGCAATTCAGGATAGTCCATTAGGTCATTATGATGCATTACTCCTGAACAACCAGGAATTCCAGTAGCATAGCACATATCGTCTTCTTAAGTTCACGCAATTCAAAGAAAGCATTGATGGCAATTCTTTCTTGCTGTGGTTTCAAACTGCACATTTTTCATAACCACCCTCATCATGAATTTAATTTGGTCCGTTGAATGACACATTCATATTCCTGAGTTAACACTATGGCTCACACTATATCCCACAAAGAGAAACAGCATTATTTCAATAGAGTAAACTTTATGGGCTTTGCTGTGGAACTGCTTTTGCTACAGGTCACAGTAGGTTCAGTAAAAATGCGGACACATTTATGGCTGCGCACACAAAGTGCAGTGCTATTATGTTTCAGTACATACCAATCTGCAGCAAGAGGGACATAAATGCCAATAAATGGGCATTGCAGATGTACTGAATTTTATATTTGTGCCCATAGCCAGAACCTGAAGCTCTTTGTAAGCGTGGTGCCTGGCATTTGAACGAGGGCTTGTTCAAATATGTATGATAATGTGCGCAATACTTTAGCCATGTAGACGAAGGTAAACATTGATTTGAAAAAAAAATGGCATCTAATTGTTAGTAATCTTCAGGAATTAGGCTGGCTTTTTAAATTGGTGTTTCAGACAGTTGTTTCAAAAAAATTTGAAAATGTTTGCGGTGATTAATCCCATGCAATATAGAATAAAATATATAAGCCCTTCATCCTGGGTAAACATTTTATGTGCATTTTCTGCATGCAGTATCAGCTGTACAAGCCTATAAAAACTAAAAAAAAAAAAAAAAAGCCTGTTAGTGTCTTGAGTTTGGGGATTAAGAAGTGCGACATTTGTTGAAGTCTCAGGCTTTTTTAGTCTACTATGGATTAGCACTTGATCCCTCCTAAGCATTTTTATACAGGAGTACATTACCCTTGGAGCCACTCTGGGCTCCCTGTCTCATTAACCGAGGACTTAGATAAATCAAAGGCCCTGCTCCAGAGCATAGATAAGCAAACTGCAGGCCAGCGGCAGTGTAATGTATAGATCCGGGAGGCTAATAGGAATGTATTGACAGGAAAATGGTGTGCTTATCCTGCTATGGCTGCGTATTGCACACAGAAATCCCCTAAGCAGATGGGACACACTTTTGGGGGCTGGCGGCGGTGCTGCTGCTGGGAGCGGAGAGGAGGGGGTTTCGGTGGTAAAAGTGATCCATGGGTATTGCTTTATCGCCACTAATTCATCAACAATGACTGCTCCCAACTTCCATGCCCCCCCCCCACCACCACCCCACAATTGGCCCTGTGGACTTGGAACCTGCATCTAATTCTAAAGCACAAAACTCAACGTAACAACACGAAGCACACAGAACCCTTAATTGCTGTTTATAAGCAAAAGTTTGGCCCATAACTGTGATAAATGTGGACACGATAAAGACAGATTTACGACAATGCCTGAACTGTGTCTGTCAATCATTACTATTCATTTTCTCGGACTGGTTGCATCATGCACACTCTCTCTCTCTCGCTCTCGTACCCAATCTCAGTCTGTGCATATATTATTTTAATATATTTTATGGACATTCAGGCACGCACACACACACACACACACACACACACACACACACACACACACACACACACGCACACACACACACACACACACACGCACGCGCGAGCACACTTATCACCTGCCGTATAGTGTTTGGGTCTCGTACTGTGGGAAATCCCAGCATTGGCAAGTTTTTGTAATTTATTAACAAGCGAGAAGTTGAAGTGTTGGGTGTAGACTCTGAAACCAGGTTTAAGTATAACCATCTGGGGTGCCACACACACAAACACACTCGGGCGTGTGCGTGCATGAAGGAGGAGACATCGAATACTTCTCCAAATGACCTTTTTGTTTGAAAACTGGGCAAGTCTGATGGATCTCCTCACGCTCCTTCTGACTGATATATGCTAATATACATTTGAACTGGCTTGTAGTTTTGACTATGACGTAAGGCAGCATAAAACAGACTGCTTTGCCATGGGTTATATCAAAACACATACAGTAATTTGTTCAAATAAATTGTAAATTAAAATTAAATAAAAAATTTCTTTGCTTTGAAATAACAATAACTTGAGTTCATGACTTGTGCGAGGGCATGATAGCCAAAATGAAGGATAGACTACTGTTTAGTGCTAACCTCAGTCTGCCATAGACACAGAGTGCAGTGCCTCTTGTTTCAGCAAAAGTGTAGCAGAAGAGGAGAGAAAGGCTTTTCCTGATCCGGGTGGTCCTGCCCTGTGGCAAAGCCACACCGTTACCATCCCTCTACCCCCTTCTGGGGCCCCTGATGGACTGGATTCTGCGCTCAGGGGGCTGTGGGGGAGGTGCGGGGCCTGGAGACCGGAGGGAAGGAAGAGGCATTACTCTTCACTGACAGTACTGATTGATCAAGATGTAAGACTCAATTCCAGCACAAAGACCTATAATGTTGAAGTCAGTAGGTTATCACTAAGGGGCTTGCACCTTGCACTGTACAGCCCTTATTGAGTGGATCTCTTTTATTGGCTGTGTGTGTGTGTGTGTTTTGTGTATGTGAGCATGCAGATGTGTTCACACCTGTGTGTGGCAGTGGCTGAGTACATTCAAGCTTGTGTTACACATTTAATACTCTCCATTTTTCTTTAGAATTTAATGCTTTTTTGTATGTAAATATTACGTTTTATTTTGCAGGTAAAAAGGTAACCACTGATTCTACTGGTGTTCATCACCAGTGGCAACTTTTTTTTATGGCTTTCTGCTGAACCTTAAGCCTTTAAGCTCCAAAATCTAATGTAAGCTAATTGCTTTTTTTAAGATGTAATAAATATTTATATGTAGCAGAGACTTAAAATAACCACAGATGTTTTCTTTCTTTTTTTCTTTTCAAGCAAGTTTAAATTAAGCTTTGTGTTTTTGAAAAGTGTGGCGATTTCACAAAGCATGATTATCAGAAGACATGGTAAGGGCCTAGAATACCTTCTTGGATAATATGAATGGGCTGAAATTTAACTGAAAAGTCACTGAAAACTCAAAAAAGAAGGGGAAACTAACAATTACCCAGGAGGTCATATGAGCTTTGCCTGCACTGAGTCGCACTTGCATTTTTAGTAATTGCTCAATTTGGGCTGGCTCACAGAAAAAATAAATAAATAAAAGTGATGCACTAATGCGGTCTTGGCTGTCTTGGCTTTTCATCCCAACATGTCATGTTAAAAGCCCATTTAATGACAAAATCTTAGCACTGTAGTATGCAGTCATCCAGTGTTTAACTGCAGAATATACATTTGATTTTTCTTTAGCATACTAATTTCATTCAACCAGGGCGTTTTCATCTTCTTGGTTCTGAAATCGCTGTTAATGTCTTCATTTCTTGCTGAATGTAATGTGATGCATATTGTGATAAAAAGAGAATAGAAATACTCTATCCCTGATAAAATACACTGACATGAAGCTGTTTGATAATGCAGCAGGTTCCCTCTCTGTTAATGCGAGGATTTGCCTTCTGTCATCTCCACAGTTTGTCAGGCCAAGTGCCTGCCTGCAGTGGGGAATCAAACAGAGTGTTTAACAGCAGACTGTAAAGGAATCTCATCTTTTACACTCGACTGTTAAGAAAGAAAATCCTCCATCTGAACATTAAGCGAACAAATATGTGTCAGCCATCCCAGAATCCCCAGCAGGCCCAAAAAGAGTGGGAAACGGAGGCGGTATCACACGCTCTCTGTCTTTGTCTGCAAACGTACATGAAGGGGGAATGTGTCTCTCGCTCCATCTCTCCCTCTTTCTGCTCGAGCTCTTAGAGAGCCACGCTCGCTACATCAGAGGGAAGGATTTTGCGCTGAGGAGCCTTGTGGAAGGAGACCTCGGGGTTCATAAGAGCACAATGTTTATCTTTTTTCAGAGGCGGGCCAGATTTGAGCTGCGCTGGTCATTCGCATGCCCTGGTTATGCTCGGTTTTTCATACAAGCACTGCTTTTTACCCTTTTGAAAACATCCTGTCGTTATTTCTTGGTAATATAATATTGTAATGGCATAACTATAGTATTACTTTAGTTTGCAAAGTATAACTAGAGTAGTACTATAGCTACTGTACTATATAATATAACTATAGTGTTACTGCAGTCAACGGTACCATGATATTACTATAGTCCACACAACTGTCTTTCTGTACTTTGCAGTTTATGGTATCAATCTAGTTATACAATGTACACTATGGTTGTGAAAACACCATCCATTTACTGCAGGATAACTAGCTTGGAACTATAGTCATTTTTCATGAGGGTAAATCTGCCTGTTTTACACCAACCTCGCTTGGATCAAGATGCATGGACAGGAGTGAACTAGTCCAGCTCAGATGATGATGTCAGCCCCTTAGCCCTAATAAGTCTGGTACACTGCATACTGCCTATGCACACCTCAAAGCAACATTAGCAAATTGCGTTCAAGGAAGTATTGTGTCATGAGCCAAAATCTAAGATCCTTCCATGCTAATGGGCATCTATTTTAGTGGTTAACATTTTAGCCTGCAAGAAAAGATGGAAATTGGACTAGCACTATCTGAAATTTTGCAATTAAGTCCTGAAAGTCCTACTGCTTTGATGACAAACTTTTGAAGTGAAGCGACTATGCAAAAGGATTAAAGCGATTTATTGTGGTCTCTATGGCTGCGATGTGCCAGGCTGCTTTTTTACTTTTCATGAAAATATGGCATTTCCTGATGAAATTATTGCATTGGGTAATGCATAGGATGATCATTGTTGTTAAAGGTGCCCCCATGACAGTGAATTTCAACGTTTTTTTGTAAGAGAACGTATCCCTTCGCTGTTTAAGTGAGTTTTAATGACATGGTTCGGAGTTCAAAATGCGGCGCTGGCTATTTTTGTTGACTGACCTGGCCTGAAAACATGATTTTGTGTCTAGTTCACCCTACAAAGTCCGAACTGGTATCATTTCTCTTACCAAAATCATGTTTATTTGAATTTTTGCGGTATGACATTTCTGTTGTAACTTTGAAAGTTTTTGGACTACATCCTGTTCCACAATCCGATATGCAGTAAGTATACATTTCAGGCAGTCATGGACATCATAAGGGATGGAGGGTGTTAGGATGACTCCAAGGTCCCTCAAAAAATGTTAGAACCCAGAGCGGTGACAGGACCAGTGTCATATCTTTCCATGGGGTCCAAAATACTTGTTGGCACACCTACTCAGTTTATACCTACCTTTAGCAGGGAGAAAGCAGTCTGTCACTTGACAGCAAGAGGACTATGAAAACCATGTGTATTAAACCCTAAGGCAGATCTTACCCATGTCACCTTTGGAAGGGAAGACTAAGGATGCTGCTTGAGGCAACACTGCCCATTGACTATCTGTGTGCATTTGTTTTTGCCCGCATTGCTTCCCTCTTTTTCTGCAGGGAGTTGATGGCTGTAATTCGAAAGTACTAAGTAGGTGACTGTGCTCTCCTAAAAATCTGTCAGTTGGAGGTAAAGGTAAAAAGATAAGCCACACCAAACCTCTTCAAGAAGGAATGGAAGAGGTCAGCATATATTATGTAAGAAATGCCAGTCCAGTGATTCAGGCCAATGATTTTGGGCCCTTTAAAGAGGTCACACATCAGGCCTTGTCAGCATTGAGTAAATTTAGACATGATCCCACAGCATCTTTTTGAAAACCCACCACTCAAGGTCCTTGGAACCTGTCTCATCTGCCTCTCAACTCAAACTGATTCACTACCCCCAACACTTCATTTGTACCCACACCCCTTTGTACGGAAAAAGACGCCAGAGTCCATAAATTCCTAAACAATTGAACAATTGAATTTCCAAATGTCTTGCTTTACTGAAAATAATTTTCCACAGTCTCTGTGACACGAAAGCACGAAAGTAGAAATTGGCATTATTTGTATTCTGTGCAAAGGGGTTAATAATTCAGAAAAAAAAAAGAACAGAGAAGTCAAAACTCGCTGAAAAAGATTAAAAGTTATCCAGAATGAAAAGAAATGTTATTTGGATTGTCTGGGCCGTCAGTCACACAATCCCTTGAATCACTCATCATATAAAGTCTTCTTAACTGCTGTGTATTGAAGCAATAGTTGAGCTGGAGTTGTTTAAGCAAATTGTACCTTCACGAGTGCCACCCCCCCCCCCCCCCTCCAGCCCCCCGCAAAAAGAGAAAGAGGGAAACGCTGACAATGTCAATGCCCTGGAACGACTTCCCCAATAAATGCCTCAGATCTCTAAAGAGTGGCACCTGGGACACTCCCAACAAAATATATACCCTCCTTGCGCTCATTTAATAAAGACAGGCTTTCATTTATTTATCTGGGAAAAGAAATGTCGGTGGATTAATATTGCATCTGTCTCGCATCTTCAGGGTCTGTGACGTCCACCTGCGAGGCTGGCGGATTATGTTACCCAAGTTTTCGCCGACGTTTTATTGGGTCAAAAGAAGTTTCTAACAAAGCCCGGCGAGTGCGTTTAAAGCTGCGGAACGGGACCCAGCGGGGTGGGGTATTGGAGTTTTGTGTCGAAATAATTACCCCGCTAAACAGGCCATCTGGGCTGTCATAGCTGGCAGCCCGCCGGCACCAGATGCTATGTGGCTAATTCACCGAAGCAGCCCAGCAGCAGCTCCACGGCTGACATCTCTATAGCCGTGTATACACCCCCCACCCCCCATCCTTCTCCTATGAGCTCTTTTTATTTTTTATTTTATCTTCCAATCACAATGACTTAGTTGTCATTGACCAATCATCAGTTTAATCATCAGAGTGCTGTCGTTATCGCTATGGCTAGGAACATTACCTTACTTGATCTAAGTTTTTTCTCTCTTGTGTTGACTAATTTGAAAAAGTTTTTAGATTGGTTGCTAAATCACTAACAGTGGTTTATTTCTGCCTGTCTTTCAATCTATTATCATACAGGATGGCTTGAGTTATCCTGCTTTTATCATATATGACAAAGCTGCCAGAATCATTTATGATTCTAAACACGGATGTCGCAATAAAACCTATGTCCAAATCCCCTCCTCAGTTTGTACTGTGAGCCTCGGCTCTCTGGTAAAGACAAGTTAAAAATGCGTCTATATTTGCTCTAAAACAGACCATTTTGTTTTATCTCCAAAGACGCCTTACGCTAGGCTTTTTTTTTTGTACACTTACAAAAAAATGTGAATTGTTATCTGTTGGAAAACAGGTACATTTTAATTACTCTTTCACAACTATCTCTTTGCAGAAGCTCACTAATGAGAACAGTTAAGTACTTGCGCAGTTTGGGGGCTGGTAACTTGATAAGCATTGAATTTACTCCGACTGGAGTAAAAGTTCCTGAGCTAGCAGCATGTGGTTGTCACTCCCTAAGGGATAGGAAACCGTATCTCCCTCCAGGAGTGTGGCCTTTGCAAAGCAGCTCTTATCTGCTCCTATCATAGCCGGGGACGATGGCCGGGGTAATATCCAGTAACAGTGGCTTTACGTGCGATCCAATACCCAGATCAATCCCCTCTGAAGCTCAGAGAACTTCCATTAACCCTTCAGTGCCTGGATTCAGTCTCCCCTCACCTCTGCACCACAACAGCGCAGGAGCAGATGCCGCTTTTTGTTTGGAGAGAAAGTTCTGGGTTTCAAAAGTCCAAAATTAGGCTTTTAGGCCCCATCTCCAGGTAAGGTAACAGACAACAGCAAACAAGCAGTGCTAATCAGCAATGCAAATTGCAAGCCTCTCACATTTTCCTAAAATAAGCCTAAAACTAGTGTCTTTTTTTGCTTGCTTGTTTCATTTATCACTTTTATGTGTGCGTAATTTATGAAATGAAATTATGTCCTGTCATGTTTTCTTCTCTTCTTTATACGTGTGAAATGAAAATCATATTCTTTCACATCATAGACTTGGTCATATAAAATGCCATTCAAATAAATTTGCTCACTCTCTGACCTATGCTGTTTGAATGTACAAAGGCTATACTGCACATGTGGATGCACAAAATTGTGTAGCTATTCATTTTAAGGTATGTTAAACTTTATTGATACAGTTAAGAAACCCATTCCGGGTCTGTCTCCCATGACTTAGCTCATATTTGTATACTGTAGTGCACTTTTTGCTGTACTCTTTAATTCCAGCTCATCAACTCAGTTTCCATACTTGTTCCCACAGGGCAAAAGCCTTTAAAAAACTCTGAAACTGGTTGAAAATAAAATGTCCTCATGCTCTACATGGAAAAACATCACCACATTTACATCTTGGATATTTAGTTGGCTATGTTGCCAGACAATTCAGGATTTTACTCAATAGAACTTCAGTGAGATACCATAACTGTTGTACCAATACAGCACAAATAAAATCAAAACAAAAAAAGAAAAAATCTAATTGTTACACAACAAACAAGAACTGGAATCATAGTAAAAATATAAAGCTCTAATAATCCAAACGAAAATGCAGGCAGAGTTTAGGCAGCCATATATTTCAAACAAACCACAATGAACTGCACTGTCACACGTGATACAATTCTGCTATTCAGTAACAAATCATTCAATTTAGTGATGCTGGTTTGGCTTTATTAGCATATTACTCCTGAATCTAGAGCCACACAGATCTAATTCAGATCTCTTTGGAGGAAGGACTCAATGAAGTTATCCTTGCAGAAATGAATTGGAAATACAATGTCATCACATTTATGACCAATGGCTACAGAATTAATTCCGTTTTTTTTTTTTTAACCTACGACGAACTCCTCCAGAAAATATGAACATTTTTTCAAAGCTGTATATACACTTGTTAAGTTATGTTGTATCTTTATGACGTGACTTAAAAAGCAATTGGGGGAAAAAAAAAGCAAATCGAACATTTAAATGGCCTTAAATGGCACAATCAGCAAACTTGAAAACACTGGCAAAACATATTATTTTTTTTTAACATTGCTTTTATGAAATCAGTGCACCAAACCTGAACTATCATAAAAATGTTTTCGATTGACCGTGATGTACACGTACCAGAACTGTATTATTATAGATAAGCACGGATGCACATCTACACAAGGAAAATACAAGCCTGCACCGGCCATTAAAGAACTGAAAATATTTTATTACGTATTCATTATTGAACTTAGTCTCAAGCTGCTAGCCCAGCATAGTGATAAACTTTCATTTTATCACCTTAATGATTATCCATTAAGTGGAGCCTTGATCCCCAACAGCAGTTGAGACTGCAATATATGACCATAACTAACTATTGTGCTGAAACTTACTCTCATTTATGCTTCAGTTCAGATTGCTTGATTGGAAGGAAAGGCAGATGCTATTCACAGTTGATGAATATATTCACGAAACAGACCATTGCTTTTGAATCAGCTACGTACTAGTCATAAAGAAAGATGGCCGACAGAAAACTTTACAGAATTAATTCACCTGTAATACTTCTGTTGACATTTTACTCTGGGAAGTATAAACAGTACTATTGCATGCTGTTTCGCATCCTGTCCCACAAAAATTACTGATACAAGTAACATATAGTATGTGTCACCCACTTAAAAGAGGTACAGTAGCCAATAATATAATGAGTGTCAGAATCTAATGTGCTTTCAAATAAATTGCAAATGTGACAGTTAACATGACATTTACTATTCACTATCGAGACTGCATTGCCTTTGATCAAAATTTTATTTAATGCATGTGATGCAGGTGGATTCTGAACAACTAGAGGAGTATTGTTTGCCAACATCTCAGAGCATGCAAACTTGTGTAAAAATGATAAAGGAGATTAATTCAGGAACTGTGATTTAAATGATACAAAAACATAAAATGAATAAACATTGCAAACTCCAGCTGTTTGCATTACTATAGATGAGACATATGCCTGTGTGTGAGTGCTGTCTCTCAAGGAACTGCATCACTCAGTTACTTTCAATGACAGATTTATGATATATTCACTTTAATGTCTCAACCGAACTTTCCTGCGTCGTTAACTAACGGCACATGCAGAATAGGAATGCTGAACCAGTAAAAGCAGCTGTTCGTTAAACGGCTCGCGCACAGTAAAGTCTGGACTTGTCACTTACCCGCAGTGAGCAGTTTTGGAGGGTACAGCCCCCTTGCAGCAGAGGGAACAGGAGCAGAAAGGCTTATCCACAAGTGTGATGAACTGGCCGTTCACCAGAAGGTTAGAGGGGCGTCGCATCAAACAGACAAAAAAGTGTGGAAGACCCCGGCATCAAAGAGTGGGAAAATATCTTAGAAACCAGCAAAATAGATGGGAGTTTTGAGGAAAAAAGGCAGTGGAAGAAAGAAAAAGCAAACAAAAACAGAGACAGGCAGAGACTGGGGCCCGGTCAAGCCACTGCGCTCGGGTTTGAGGAGATGACAAAAACAAAAAGTGCACTCAGAGCGGGAAAAATAGAAGAAAATGCAGGAAGTGTGTCTGCTCAAAGCCTTTTTCTCGCTCGGAATGAAAAGCAATCCCTAAGACTGCATGGGTAATGAGATCCCCCCACTCCTGAGATTTTAGCTTTCTTAATCATGTTCATAATTAATTCAAGAACATTGATAATTTCATTACATTCTTTTTGTCTTATCAATAAATGATGTGGCTGCACTTTTGGTTCTGTGTACGGGGACGGAGAGAGAGAGTGAGAGAGCGGGGGGAGAAGAGGCTGAGAGAAAGATGCCGAGGGGTAATGCAGCTCTTAAGAACAGGAAAGATAAATACTACACAAACAGCAAAGTGGTAATTATAATCCTTGACCAGGCCACCAGAATCACAATATGAAGTCAAGTTGCCACAAATAATTAATAAGCTCCTAGCATGGGGGGAAGCAAATGCCTTGTAAGTGTATTGCTTCTGTAAGAGCAATGGTTTTCGCCGCAGTATCTCACTGAGTTTAAACACACTCTCACGCACATAGTAAGAAAGCTGCATCTTCATCTTTAATATCCACTAAGGACATAGTAGCATTCACCATTTATGTGCAGTGGTAATTTTGCAATGTCCTTTGGTGTCTTCTAAAAGGATAAAAATAAATAAGGTAAAGGCGGTGTCAGTGCCCTTTATCGAGCATGTCAGACGGATCAAGTTACTCCACTCTGAACCACTCATTTCCCCTCTCCCATCTGGAGAGGAACAGAGAGAGGGGGGGAGGGAGAGCTACAGATAGGGAGAGAGAGAGAGAGAGAGAGAGAGAGAGAGAGAGAGAGAGACAGTGAGTGAGGGCAACTCCAGCCATGACTTGGTAAAATAATGATGTATTATGTATTTTTAATTTTCTCTCTCAGAATAGCCTACAGACCCATCACTAATCCTGATTTACAGTAATTGATCATGCTTGACTATTAATATCCTTTTACATTGTGTTAAAAATCATGTTGGCACCTGATAATAGATCTAAAAAAAAATAGAAAATGTTGAGCTGTAACAAATGCTCCCGACTTCACATTTTTGGATGTCAATGATTGCTTAGCCAGCTGTCGAAAAGTTTTTTGACTGAAGCAATCTGCAGATAAGACCTCACTTTCTTTACATTCATCCTTTGGAAAATTAAACGTGCGTGGTTCATTTCTCAGTTTCCACTTTTAGCTGGAAGATTCCTATTTAATAGCATATTTTGAGTTAGAATAGCTAGGTTTGGGACACAGCTCTTAATGATACACCACCCCTGGAGGACGTGATCAGCAATGCCTATCACTGAAACACAAGCCAGTCCCAGAAGGCAGGTGTTTGTGTGCAGCATGGGCTGGTATCTCATTCATTGCACCCGCTTATTTTTGGATCTCTTGGCCTTTGCATTCCACTCCTGATATTAGACAAGGGAACTGATCGGAAATGGACTCTGCCGCACCATCGCCTCCACTCTTATTTTACTGAGGATTCAAGCGTTGGATTAACTTATATTCAATTCAGTTCAATTCAATACAACTTTATTTATCCTGGAGGCAATTCAGTTTGACAGCAGCACACAGTGCACATGCGGCAGCCAACACTCAACACTCAACAAAACACTCAATAACACTGTCAGAGATAGCACACAGGTATTCTCTATGTCTCCCCAGGATGCACCAGTACAACTGCCATACATAAAGAAAACAGACATAATAATACTATATTGTGTGAAAATATGTACTTACAAAAGTGTGAGTGAGAGAATTTCAATAAGTTGAGCAACTCCATACAACCTCCACAATACTGAGTTGGAGTCTCATATTTTGTATCAGTTGTGCCACCTGTACATTGTCATTCTGCAACAGTGTGAAATATAGGGCAGGGGAACAAAAAAAATATACAGCGACCTTTATTCTTCCATATTGATAGTCAGGTACTAGAACATCATTTTAAAGTCAAATGTCAACACTAATTAAAACAGAATCTCACAAAAGCACACAAAGTATCCAAACAAAAGTGATACTGAGAGAGTCAGAGCATATCTAATGATTGGCATATGACATATTCTATAACCAGATTGGGGTTTTTTTTCTTCTTCTTTTTTTATGATGATGATGCTACTTCTTCACGTGCTGTACATGCCTATTAAGAAATTGCTGCCATTTCAGGATGCTAAAATGCTACATTGCTATGAGGCCTGCAAAGATGGGCCCAGCTCAGCTGTGCTGTAGCAGAGGGCAGGAGGCTAGTGTATTACCATAATAATCCTCTCCCTGTCTCAGGGGATTTCTGGTGAGAACAAGTCACCCCACAGCAGAAGCCTCATCTGCAAGCCAGCTCTGTGACAAGTGTGCCAACATCAGCCTGAAGGCACTGCAGTAAAACTGCCTCAAAGCTATAGAAGAGACTGAATAAAATTTCACACACGCTTAGGCTGGCTGTCTACAGGCTCCGGCTGTTTACTGCCGCGTCCTCATTATTCAGTACCTGCCGTCTTTTTATTAACCTTCCGTTTTGTTCGCTAACATATGTATGCCGCGCACACTCGCTGGCACACACGTGCACAAAAGCGCATGTGCACACTGGCCTGCACGCGGACGCGCGGACACACGCGCGCACATGCATGCACGCACGCGCGAAGACGCGCGTACAGGCACACAAACGATCACGTGCGTATACAGAAACGCGCGCGCACTCCCTCAGACACACTTAATGCTCATGTATTTTTCAGTGGACTTGGTTTGATCGCGAGGCTTGGCATAAATCAAGCCCCCGAACCCTGAGCCAAGTTCTATTCAATAGAACACATGAGCATTGGAGGTTCACTGCTGGTGAATGGATTACACCAACTCATACAGACTCATAAGATCATCTTTGAAAAAAATAACTATTAATTTATTCAAAATATGAATACTCTAACTGACATTAACTTATGCCAACTTTTCTTCTTCTTCTTCCTCTTCTAATTATTATTATTATTATTTTTTTTTTAGTTTTAAGTATTTATATTTGGGTTTTATAATTAATTAAGCCTCAGAAGTGTTCTTTTTCTGATTCTCCAAATGCGGTGTGCTGTGGGGTATTGTGTTATTGCCATTGTGTCATTGTTATTGAGAACAGAGAAGCACTGACAAAAAAAGATGTCACATTACCACATGTGATCATAGCACACCACAACAAGTACTGTACATTTTTTATATACGTATTTAATTTCCCATAAGTTAGTAGCGCCATCCCAGCGCATTGTGAACGCAGCCGTTGCCAGGCGGTCCCCGCTGGCAGTGACTGGCTGGTGGAGAGGATGAGGTATTGAGCATTATTATTAAGCCCTGGTGCTACACCAGCTGTCAGTCAGGAGCGTGGCGGCTCCTCGGAGGGCAGTGGAGCGCAGGGTGTGTGCTCGGCTCAGCGCTGCCCCCGGTGTATCGCTGTGCACTCACAGTAAGACCGTTACTAATCAGTAAATGAAACCAGCAGGTGGGCGGGGCAGGGCGGCCTTCCCGAGCCCCCCAGGAGAGAGGAACGAGGGCTGCGAATCATTAGTGCTGCTGCAACGTGTGAGTGCACACACACACACACACACACACACACACACGCACACTCAAATACATACACACCCACACATTATGCGGTGTGGAAGGAGTCACCTCACTAATGTGCAGTGTCTTTACTGCATGCCCTTTACAGCCGAAGTGCATGTTTGTGTTTGTGTGCATACTGTACTTTGGCAAGCTGTAGCATGCGCCATGTCAACCTGTGTAAAGGCGCACACTGTAAGTGCAGCGCTGATTTACTCTTGGTGCTCTGCAGCAAACACTAACCTTGCTTATTACAATTTTTAATGAGGTAGACTGCTTCACAAAAGTCGAAAATGCAGTTGAAAGAAATATTGGCCCAACCAAAGATTTTTAACATTATTTTCGCTGACAGCAAAACCATTATTAAACCCCCCCCTGTTTTGATTTGGACTTGTCATTTTTGAAGTCATGTATTGGTTACATTTTATGCATATTCTCTACTAGAAGAATATGTTCTTTAATTTGTCCAATAACCATTAAAAAAAAAAGTCCAAGCCTGATAGAGGCTTTATTTCAGCAATAGTTACGCTAGCTTTGTTTGTTTTCTGAATCTGGCTTAATATTAGTGTACTGCATTAACATTACTTGCATGAACCTTCATTTCATATCTACACTAGCCAGCTAGCCAGAAAGCCATGGTGTTGAGCAGCCTGTCTTTCTTGTATTTGTGTAACTAGCTAGCTGGCTACTGTAGACGTCAAATTAAGCTGGCCGCATAGCAGGGTCCTGCACAATTCAAAAGATTGTACATTGCTTGGAATAAATAAAAATTACTACTTGAGTTTAATAAAATTTCATATTTCAGGCTCACTAATTTGAGATTTTATTTATCACATAAATGTAAGCATCATATTATTTGGAAAATAAATGAAAAGTTTTAGCTTCTAGTTAGCGTTCTCTTCAAGTCAATGGGATGAATAATTAGCAAGCTGGCAAACTAATGCTTTTTACAATTAAACCAATAAATTCAAGTTTCTACGGAAACATTATAAGACATTATATACAGGCGACCTTAATCAAAACAACAAGAAATGAAATATGTCCCCACAAATAATGGTACCTTAATAGGAGAGTGAAACATGATTGCCTTCACCAAAAATCGTTTATTAAAAATCTGATATTTCTGAGAGATGGTCCATACCATAAAAATAATGTCAGAACATTTTACTGGGCAAAATTCATAATATAATTTTCCGTTATTGCGACAACCTGTTATCAGTTAACTGCCAGCCGAGGATTAAGTTAGGCATGTAGGCGTTTGTTGCAGCGCACAAAAAGTAAACGTGTGCCTTGTCAACATTGAATATCTATATGCACAGCCAGTTACTCTACCTATTAAACTGTAAGGTATAGTGTGCTGATGTGACATTTGAGTGTATATGAGATTACATGTAGGGGTATGTGTGGCATACATTGCGGAAAATCTGGACTAGTGTATATTTACGCACGCGCATGCTCTCAATTCGTGCGCATGACACATCTGTAAGAACTGACCAATGAGTGTAATGTCTGTGTCTCCATTGTGTGTCTATGTAAATTTTTGATGTGGATTCAAGATGTGTCATAAAGGCCCTAAGTAGGTGCTATTAAGGCTTATGATGTTAGTTTGCTAAGTTTTTCTGTGCCTCCTACACACACAATCACATGCATGCAGGCATGCACACATCTTCACACATGCACACGCACAGACTCAAAAACATACAATGCTCACTAACACTTATACAATCTGATGCTCAGTCATGCATGCATGCATGTGCACACAGGCACATACTCAGTGCACACAGATATGCAAAAACATCCACATACCCATAAAAACATGCACTTCCACACGAAAACCTAGTAGTTATATATTTGAACTTTCTCACTTGCACGAATACAAACACTGCAGATGAAAATGTAAAATACCGTAATTACAGATTAAAATTCAAGCACACAAAGGCACAAATTCAAGAAAGCAAACACTCCCACAAAGACACATTTGCACACAAGTATTCACACACACATACACACACACACACACAAATACACACACGTGCCCAACCTCACACATGGACACACACTCCCACACATTATTTGAAATATTCACAAATGCTTAGCCCCCTCGTCAATGCTCATACACACATAAACAAATTCACACATTCACAGTCAGACACACACACACACACACCCACACACACACACAGACATTCATCAGCATGCAGCCATCCTGTTTGGCGGTGCTCAAAGGCACAGGCTCAGTAAGGGCCACGATGTGCACTGTGGCTAATTAATGCAAGCGTTTGTCAGTGATTAAGCTTTAAATAGAAAAGGTCAACCGAGCGTCACAGGACCAGGCATTCTAGACCCTGCTCTTAGGGCAATCTAAACCTTTCAGGATAAATGGTAACATGCCATTTTATAGCTGGGAAAAGCCCGAAACCAACAAAGAGCACGGATCATTGGTGCTCAACCGTCCATTACTCCTACAAGTCACATTTCACGATTTGTGTCATTTAAGGGATGAAAAATAAGGCCCCGGCTAAGATCAATAGACATGGCGATCCCTACCAGCTGTGATAAATCGACTGTCACCAATTAATGACTGAATGATTACCAACCTTTGTCTAAAACACATACAGAAGAAATATTAGCCTCACAGGGAATGTACTATTTAGAGTGCTTTCACTTTATCAATACCATGTTGTGTACATAATAGATTAGATTGATATCACTGCAATATGATGCACTCCTGAAATGTATCTTTGTCGTTCATTCACTTTGTATATCCTCTTTGAGAAGCAGACAACAGGAGCCAATTGGATATACATTTTGCTGGAAGATCTTCACCAAATACGCTTGTTCTGAAACAAATCTCATAACCAGTAAAATAAAGAAAATTGAACTTGATGCACCGTGCACCCATCCTAATCCACTAAAATTTCACCCGCTAATCAAATTGATTCTGATGGTCAAGCTACAATATGAAAAAGCTAAAGATGTAAAATGTTCAGAAAATTTGGCAATCAAGTTGAACCCATGTCATACTGAAGGAATTATTCCGTATCAAGTGGATATTTGGCCAACCCTGCTCCTAGGGTACCCCTGCCCAGCACATTTTAGATGTCACCTTAATCTGACAATCTGTATAGAGGCAGTGGTTGTACACACTGTTCTTGTGCTGCTGACCATTGGAGCTGGCTTTGTTCTCAACGGAACAATAATTTGCTGCATACTCTCTCTTGAAAAATGTCCAACAGTGACTTCTGGTGACCAGGATTAGATTATTTTCCTCAGAAATAGCACAACATGACTTTTGTCTGTAACACATGATAGGATATGGGATCTGTCCACTTCAATACGCAAAGTCTACTGAGAAAGTATAAGTCAGTTTAACCCTTCCTATTTTTTTTTCTTCTTTTTTTTTTTTGCGCATTTCATGATTTTATGAATGATTTTTTGTTAAAGTCGCTTTCTCCTGAAAATTCAGAATGTAGTTTACACATGCAGGTTCGCTGATGTTTTACTATATGAAGACCTGTGTGCAACAAGTACCTAAGTCACAAAATAACACTTTTGGAATTTGGGGGTCAAAGTTTTCAAAACATGTTGCAGGTAATTCTTTTTTTTTTTTTTTTTTTTTTTTTTTGAATGGCAGTATAAAATGGAGCCCATTACTGTCTCCAGGGCTATTGAGAGCTGCAAACCCTTTTTTGTGGAAAAATATTATCCTATTATGGAGCTAATAAGTAAATTTGTTTTGGACTTAAGTACCTTGTGCACCCAGATCTTCATATCTACTAATAACCTGGTTCAATAATAATAATAATAATAATAATAATTATTATTACAAAATCTACCACAACTAAATGAGCATGTTCACTTATTTATGATAACTTAGGATGGAGAGATGTGCGCATAACTGTGGTGGTTGCTGAGCTTAATTGGTGATTAATCTTGACCTATTTTCAATTATTCTCCTTTACTATCAATGTGTTCACCCCGAAAACATTCAACTCTGTCTGATGTAGCCAGTCCTCCTTGTTATGGTATGCCGAGAAATAGAATTCCATATTTGCGCGCGAAATTGGTAACAATGCTGCCTTTTCTATGTCGATCAAAATTGTGTATATATGATCTAAGCATCTTATAACTGTATTCATGGAAACAACCACGCACAGATTATGTTGCCTTCATTGCAGGATATGATACAAGTTGGCGCGAGAAATAACCGTGTTGGTTGTCATTTTTCGTAAAGAGTAGGCTACTTTGTGAATGAAATGCCTACTTTTCTGAGTTGCTTTTATTGCATTCAGAAAGAAGTCACCGATGGATTATTGTAATCATCGGAAAATTTCAGAATTATGGAAAACGATTGAAAGCTCGATAAGATTCTTCATCGGTGTACAGATATATATATATATATATATATATTTTTTTTTTTTTAAATTTGTGAATCCTGTATTTTCAATTATGCAGTTCTCATTGGTACCCTTTGGATTTTTTTTTTTTTTAAGAAATCCTTCAATACGGCCCAAATGTTTAGGGCGTTTATTGATTGGAAGCTACTGAGCTGGGGTGTGCTGGTTTATTTTGTACCGTGTCGCCACCCGTACATGTAGTTTCAAACAAGGAGGTGTTTTGAGGGGGAAGAAGAATCTCGCCTCTGCTGGCAGTACTAGCCGAAAGTGGGACAATGGCTCAAAACGTCCAGAACGTGACCCTCTCTTTAACTTTACCAATATCTTGCCAGATTTGTCTTGGAAAGGTAGATGTGCATTCGGTTTATTTTTTCCGCCGTGTTGTGTTTTTGGTATTAAAGTTCACTAAACCAGAGACTGAGAATGCATGTCTTCATTTGATGGTCTCGCGCTTTGCTAACGCTACTGTTAGCTAAATAGCTACCTAGCTTCTTGACTAAACAAGTGCCTAGCAATTATTTTACGACCTTAGTAGCTACCTTGCTTTCTGAGCTTGCTTGTAGGGCAGCAACAAGTATGGATAGCTCTCGAGCTAAGCTAGCGAACTTGGACCGAAATTGGGAAATGTTGCTTGACAACTGGATTCGGACATCACTTCTTTTCAAATTAGTTGGCCGTTTGCCTGCCTCGTCACTAGCTAATGTGGAGTGAATGTGTACTCTTAATTTACATGCTGCATTGTCTATGGTACTTTCATGGAAACGTTAAAACTTCCTGGTTGCGTTGTGTCTCTGTTCGTAACGTTTGTTTCATCCAAGGTCCGAGAGCCTGTCGTTTGTAGCAACTACCACGTGTTCTGCTCCACTTGTATCGACGTGTGGTTAAAGAAGACGAGCAAGTGCCCAACATGCAGGATCTGCATCTCTGCAGAAAACCCATGCAGAAAGATCATTGGTAAAATTACCCGCTCAATGTTTGAAAATTAAGAAAACAGATTTTTATTGGCATGTGCTTTGTACCGTTTTAAGAACTATGTGGTTGTTCATGTAATTATTCCTCAATGATTGGCGCACCCCGCTTTGCCTAGGCACACTGAAATAAATAACTGCTCACTTTTTTTAGGAGTCGATTTTTTTTTTAAGCTGAAACATCTGAGATCCATTAAAAGACAGTTTGAAGGATAGGTACATGCATTTGATTGCTTTCAGACGGGTGACCGAGATGTTTATTAACCTTTTCAGGTGCCACAAATGAAAGTGACTCAAATGACAGTCTGTCAATGAAAAGGCACTTGCGCAAGACTAGAGCTGAGTTACTTCTGAGGGAATATGAGGTAATGTGAGTGTAAATTATTTATATTTGCATTCAGCATGTATTATAACTCAGTGCTGTAACTCCTGTTTTGCTGTCTGATGTGGCTTTTTTTTTTTTTTTTTTTTGTTCCAGCTAATTATTTTGCTTTAACATCGGAATAGCTGTAAACGTCAATTGTTCAGTCCAGTTTTGGACCACAGTAATTATTGTCACAAGGGATAAATGTGCAATCTGCTTCTGTTGTGCGCGTAGGGTATTTTTCAGGCTCAAAATGTGAGGACATTTATATGATTTTATAAATTAAGTGTGTTCTCTGGAATGGATTCCAGAAACATACGGGTCCTCATTCTGCTCTCCTCACTTAAGTTAAAAAAAGAAAAAGAAAGTTTTGCCTGTTCAGCCATATAATTGATTGATGCTCTTGTCCTTTAGGATGAAATTGAGGGGCTCCAAAAAGATAATGAGGAACTAAGGAGCAAAAACATGAGCATAGAGCACGAACTTCAGGCACTCCTGCACCCATCCACCCTAAGTGCGTCTCCAAAGACTCAGGAGTTGGATCAGAATGGAGAGGAGAAGAGAATCAATCCCCACATACTGAAGGAATGGACCAATAAGTTACGGGCAGCCACTGATATTAGTGAAAAAGTAAAACTGGATATGGAGAGATTGAAAGAGGTAATTATAATTAGTACTTCACCCCTTAGTCTTTTTTTTTTTTGGCATCTTGTTTTTAATGAAAGTCTTCGATATGAGACTTCGATATTTTGGCTAGAAAGTTTGGGAACAATATGTGTTTCTAGTTTGGCTCTAATATTAAATTATATCGGCCACACCAAAGGACTATATTATGTTAAATGCTTCTATTGCTACTAGTCTAGTTCTGCTACTTTTCAGAAACAAAAATTTTTTTGTTTGTAATTGGCACTGTTAACGTCTGATATCCAAACTTGGATATGTATTTTGTATATATGTGTCCCAAGATTGAGATTGAAACAAATTGTAACTGATCTGGTCTCTCTCTGAAGGCAAATAAGAATCTGCGTTCTCAGAACATTGATCTGGTACGAGACAACCTACGCTTGAAAGCAGAAGTGGAGAATAGGTCGCCCCAAAAGTAAGTGTAGCAGGAGTAGGTCTGCTGGCAGTATCTGAGTGCTGTACAAGAGTATATCACGAAGAGAAAGACTTATCTTCCCAGATAACGGGGCCTAATTTTATGCTTATGTTGTTCAGTGGATGCTGACTTTACTGTATGGGCTAATAAAGGCTGTTTTACGTGCATGTGATGTGACTCTAACAAGACTTGTAAACAATCCGTGACTTGTCCAAATGTCACTGAGTGAGGTACTAGACCTGGGTTGTGTTCAAATTCGGCAACACGTAGCAAAATGTATATTTAAACGGCCGCAGTAGTGCGCTGAACACCCCGTTTTGTCACGCAAGCTTTGCAACTCTGGCACCCGAGAGGGCCATACTGTGCGTTCTCTTGGAAGAATTTTCGGAGCTTGATGAAATGGGTTCAAATTCATGTTTGATTTTTAAACTTTTTAAACTTCTACAGGGCTTCTGCCAAAATATTTTTCAGAGGGGGATTTCCCCCTTTCCAACTTTTTTTGGGGGGGATTTTCAATTTGTCGGCGGGAGGGGGATTTTCAATTTGTCAGGGGTGATTTCAGTATGTAACGGCTAGCTGTGACAACCATAAAAGACTGTAACAACTATTCATTTATGATATTGAGATGAACTGAAACGAGACAAAAGTTCTCACAAAAATAAAACATTTAAAAAAAAAATTATTGCATTTAGTGACTGTGTGACCGTGTAAAATTTGAAAAATAAAAAATACAAGTTACAACTGCTATTGAATATAAACAGATAATGGATATTATACAACAGAACAGTATGCTTTAGAACAGGATTGGGATTGACTAGATTCTCTAGTCAACAAACACGGATATCCGCATGGAACCTCCACGTGAAAAACCAAATTGAAAGAACGGAAGGCGACACTTTGGAAACCGTCATCGGACACCCATAAATTTAAGACTGGCATTGACAGCATGAAAAAAGAAATCATTAACATACAAGCCATCTCCCCCATTATAAAAATTATTCACTTGATTTGCAGCAAGTCTTGTGAATAAATATTTTAATGAATAGATGACAGGTGGAGACGGCGCAAACCTTGTCCCCAAGGCGAAAATATGTACAGCGCTGGGCAGGCTAGTGATTACCATGTCTGAAATTAGGGACGACGTTTGCCATGAAGATGTATAGCCACTGCCCTGATTGCTGTGCTGCGCAACGAAAGGAAAGATTGGAGATCAGCTGCGGTCAGCGGCAAGGCAGAAAACGTACCCAGTGATTGGCTAGTTACTCTCTGAATGTCCAATCTGTTCAGATTTTGTGGGCATGAATGAACGTGCGAGTAAAGCAGTACTTGTGTAGGTACTTTAAAGCCGCTTGCACACTGGACGCAAAACAAAATTTTTACACGACAGATTACATTGACTTTGAGACGTAATCTGTCATGCGAAAAATTTGTTCCGCGTCCAGTGTGCAAGCAGCTTAATTCATTGAAAACATGTGCGGGAATGGCCCGCTTTGACTTTTTCTTGCAGGCGCTAGGGCAGTTTTTGCGGGAATCCCACAATCGTGCTGCTTGGCGGAAGCCCTGCTCTACTTACCACAAACATGTCGTTTGATGTCATCAACCGTGGTGAATACCAAACTGCAAGAGATGCATTTATATACTACCCTCATTTGATTCATTGTGCCACTGCCTTTTTAAGATGGTGCAGTTTATGTTGCAGCTGATTGGAAAGCACCCCTGGCACACCCACCAAACAGGAGAACAGATACCTCAAACGCTGTTGTGCACCGTTGTACTCCGGTTGGAGGAAACGGGTCGTTCAACCCGGAAATCGTAACAAAACGATGTGCACTGGCGTGACTTTGAACGCACCCCTGGTGTTCAGTTTTTCCAAGAATTTTAGTACAGGAATCTTCAAGTATGGATGTTGGACCACAGTGCAATGGGATACCATGGTCACTTCACAGCAACAGTCTTATGTTTGGTTGGCAGTATTACCTATGCCAGATTGCTACATGCTTTGAAAGATGAGCTGTTAGACATGCAACCTTATATTAAGGCTTTTTTTTTTTTTAATTATGAACAAAAGGTATAAATCAATAAGGTTCTACAATCTCAATAGCCTTGTTGATCAGTGCTACTTGATTTATTTTTTATAATTTACTGTGTTCACTTTTTGCTTCAGGCTGCAAACCTCCTAATCCCTTTAACATCAACAGTTGTAATGCTGGCAAATTGTGTGATACTTCTGTCGTCAGAAGCTTATGTAATTATCTGCAGTGTCCTTTTTTATTTATAAACCCTGGCTGAGCAGCTTGACTATGTGCAGTACTGAAGTAATATATTTACAAAGAGTTCTGTTCAGATGAGTGCTCAAGAGCTATATAACATGTTACTGTCCCATTATCATCTACTTGGTTGTGTAATATGGCAGTGTAGTATTCCTGAGGATCAGATAAGTGTGTGGATGAACAGCATATGCTTTCAGAATTCATGTATGTTATGTTGCGTAAAGGCTAAAAACATGGAGATTGATCACCTGTAGCCTGCACGGTCTGGAATCTCATGGGTCCTTGCGACCCTGAAAGCACCTGAATTTCACTTTAACGGATTTGACAAAACTTGCATTTTTAACCTTGAGTCTCACTACCCATGCACTGAAAAACATGCTTAACGTGAGTTTCACCACCCAACATGCTGTTCACGACAGCTAGTAATATCACTGAACCTCATCATAGAGGGCAGCAAGTAGAAATTTTGTAGAAGTGTTTGGAAAGTGTTCTCCTTGCAGGCTAAGGAAAGTTGTTTGTAAAGACTTGCCATTTTCCTGGACCTGATATGAAAATGTGCGGGCCTCTTCCCATGTCTCGACTCTTTCATTTGGGCAGGTTTGGCAGATTCACAGTTGCAGCTTTGGAGGCCAAGATCGGCCAGTATGAGCGGGACCTGCTCCATTTGCGCCGGGCACTGGAGCGCAGCGACAAATACATCGAAGAGCTGGAGGCCCAGGTGTCTGACAGAGCGGACAAGTTGGGTGCCACAGAAGCTTCTGGAACGTTGCAGGAGGCAGCTTTTGCAGATGTTGCAGACGATGAACGCTCAACCAAAGGAGGAGCCATTGATGGCAAATGCGAAGATGTCAGTGAGCGGAGAAGGATCGTCACTATGAGGAGGAGCCTGAGTGCCATGGAAGAGGCTTCGATATGCACTGATCTCAATCAGCAACCGATGCAGTACTCCGGCTCCTGTCGGTTCCTCCTCACTACGTCCAGTCCCGCCGCGTCTAGCACGGCCAGCTCAGACTTGCAATTAGCCAGAGATTCGACGCCAGGAAAAGGTCGACATGATTCAGCCCCTGGACATCATAGCCTTTCCACTCCCTCTTCCTCATTCAGATGTCTTAGTTTGGATAGCCCTAGACTCAAAGGCTCAAAAAGGACTCAGTTCAAGCCTTTGTCGTACCTACGGAGGCTCAGTTTTGAGGACTCTGATAGCTCTGGCTTTCCTACAGCTGGGAATGGGATTGGCACTCTTAGTGAGGGAAATAGCTTGCAGATGGAGCCGGGCAAACTAGGATTCTGGGAGGTTCGACTGAGTAAACTCAAGGCACCGAGCCCAACTTCATCAAGGCAGGCTGAGGAGCAGGGGATAGAGCCCAGTCAGGTAACATTGGATGGGGAGTCGGGCATTGAAGGGAACGCTGTTTGCTTTGGGATGTCCAGTGAGGACTCTATGAATGCTGCCTACCTGGACAAAGTGTCAGAGCTGGACAGCATGATTTCGGAATCCGACAACGGGTTGGGTTGCCCTCCGACATGTGCAGAGCATTCAGGGCTTAGTGCCTCATTGATAAATTGTGGCAGGGATCTTATTGGTAGCTCATCCACGGGGTCAGGAGCTGATGCCGCAGAGGTCCGCTATACAGAGGAAATGACTCTCAACTCACCGATGGACTCCAGAGAATCCCTCGACGTGGAGGCTGGGCCTTCAGCTTTACCCGTAGAGCATAGTAGGGGCTTTGACACCTCAGAACCTGAAATCACTCGAGACACAGAGGGAGAAACGGACTTAATCCAGCGGCCAAAGAGGAAAGACCAAAGCAGCTTTAATTTTGCTAGTCCCTCCAAAATGTCTAAATTTGACTGATAGTGGATTTTTTTTCCCCGGCTGATTCTTCCAGTCATTTTTTTAGCTTCCTTCCTTTTAGAGGTGAACAGTTTGTTTATTATCTGAATACATCATGTTTTGGTATTATTATTATTTTTTTTTTTTTGTCCCCCGCCGCGCGAATGCGCGAAGCGGCGGGACATAGTATTCACGACCGTACGTCCGTATGTACGTCCCGAATCCTTGTCAGCGAGATATCTCAAGAACGATTTGACAGATTTCCTTCAAATTTCATGTCAACATGTATTAGGGTGGTGCCCCGGCGCCAGTCGATTTTGGTGACCTTCGCGTCACTCTCAAGGTTACTCTGAGACACTGTTCATTTTGACACGATTTGCCATTTCCTGACGGGGGACTAAGACAAGTTAGTGGAAAATACTTGTTGTATATTCAAATCAATTGTTCACTTATGAGTGTTTTTTTTTTTTTTGATTTTTTTATGCTGATAATTTTTAGTAATTTAGTAAAACCTTATTTCTAAAAAAGTTGGGATGCTGTGTAAAATGTAAATAAAAACAAAATGCAGTGATTTGCAAATCACCTAAAATCTTTTTTGATTAAATATAGTAGAAAGACCACTCAGCCTTTGAAATTGAGAAATGTTATCTTTTTGAAAATTATTGCACATTTTGAACTTGATGCCATCAACACTTTTCAGAAAAGTTGGGATTGGGGGGGGTAACAAAAGACTGGAACAATTATTAGATGCTAGAAAGTACACCTGATGGAACGTTTATCTGCTAATTTGGATAATTGGCAACAGGTCAGCCACATAAAAAGGGCTGACCTATTGAAGCTGTGACTTTCAGAAGTAAAGATGGCGAGGGCTTCTGAAAGACAGTGCATAACCAATTTATGAATGTTTCTCAATGTAAAATTGCAAGGTATTTGGGGATGTGATCATCTCAAGGAATTTAATTAAAATATTTATAAAATCCAGAGCAATCTCTGTACATAAGGGATAAAGCCAAAAATGAATGGCCATGGTCTTCAGGCCCTCTGGTGAGGCTCCATTGAAAGCAGACAAGATTTGGTTGTGGAAGTTATTGTATTGGCTCAGGAACAACACTTTTGAAAACCACTGTCAGCAAACGCAGTTCGTCACAGCATCACAAAGACAAGACTCCAGCATGAAAAGTGAAAACTTTGTATAAACCAGATCCAGAAACGCTGTCAACTTCTCTAACTCTGGCTTATTTGGGATCGAATGAAGCTAAGTGGAAAACTGTCCTGCAGTTTAATAAAAATGTGAAATTCTGTTTGGAAATCATGGACGCTGTGTCTTCTGGGCTAAAAAGGAGAGGTAGCATCCAGTTCATTGTCAGTACCTAGCTCAAAAGCCAGCATCCATCATAGTATGAAAGTGTTGGTGGCATCAAGTTCAAAATGAGCAATATTTTTCAAAAAACTAAAAACTCAGTTTCAACATCGGATATGTTGCCTTTGGACTATTTTAATGAGATGCAGGGCCAGGCATCCCTGCATTGCGCATATTTTAGCTGTCAAATAAGTTCATCCATTTTTAGGGTACTTGTGTGCTTGGGTTTGACCTTTCAGGGTCACTCAAGGTCAAAAGTCAATGTTAGTTAAATGTTATTTTACTCCCTTCATATGAGATCCTATATGTGACTATGCACAGTTGCTTCTGAGCCTTCAGAAATCTTGACCTTTGGTTTGACCTTTCTATGTCATTTGTTATGGTGTCATTTTAATCTCAATGAATGATTTCCAAGTGGCTATCTACAGTAGATTTTGTGATATAATGTAAAGTCAGCAATTCTGATCAAAGACCTTAACCCCCCTGAATTTTGACCCATGCTGAACTTTGAAACTATGAACTTGTCGCGATGGCAGTAGATCCAATTATATTACTCACATTGACAAAGGAAACTTGTGGGCATTGGTTTGAGGAAATTTGGGCCATTTTTGATGGAGTTCTGGGCAAAAAAAAAAAATTTTTTTGGAACTTTTCAGTGACCTTCAATCTTGACCTCGACTCAATTCATTCCAAAATTTAATGGGATCCATTCTGGGTCTCGCCTGACTTTTGGCCAAATTCGGTACAAATTTAAGTTCTGGGGTTTTTTGTAATCGTGCTAACGAGTAGAAAAATAAATAAATGCATGAACCGAAGTGATACCTTTGCCCTACCCACCAAGCCGGGGCAATAAACCCTTACTGTAACCTTAATGTTTGGTGATGGCTAATGTCGGTATAAGCAAGATCAGGTTACCTCTTTTTAGCTACATAGTTATAACGGTCATCAAAATATTAAGTATGCAGTTCTCTAGTATTTCAACGTCAGCTGTTCAAGTTCTCTTGCCTTATCAATACCATACTGACCGAACAGCACTATTGCGCATGCCTGAGCACTAAGTGTTTTCACATTGATCCTTGGTTTCGACATTGCCTCTCATGGGTTTTGCATTTAATTTCCCAGACATTCATAAAATACACACATATATACCGTATGTGTATGTGTGTGTGTGTGTGTGTGTGTGTGTTTATGTTCAACTATAAACATCCTAATGAGGGCTTGTGTTGACATAGTTGAATATAAATGTGGCTTTTGTAGGATAACATTATTAAAAATGACTGTGTTTGAATGCACACTTACATATGAGAATTCAAATTAAATTCAACTTTTTGACATTCTATGGACAACTAATTGAATTTTCTTATTGCAGGAAGTCCTCTGATTGCGAGGGAAAACGATGTCATTGAAAATTGAGTAGTTAAGTTTTGGTAATATGTTGCGTCCATATTTTCATGCTATAATTTGTAAATGTGATGGCGAGTGGCCATGCGTGGACACAGTTGTGAAGGAAACAATGTGTATTTCCATCAATATGTCGTCTGTGTGGTTTTTTTACATCTGTGTGGAACACCTATGCAATATACTTCACTCATATGCCAGTTTTGTCCCATAATGTGCGCGGCATGTTATGCAAATTTGGGGACTACACTATTGCGCAGTGTCTCTGAATTCCTCCACGAAATTTGAGGAAATTAAATTGACTGCTTTCTGTAACTAGGTCCAGGTAGGTGGTGTCCATCCAGTCAGTGATTATCAGTCAGTTACTTCTCCGGTTGAAAAGTGCTCCAGCTTAACTCTTCATCTTGAGGGCTAAAAGTTTGTCCTTGAGTTTATGCCCCATCAAGCTGTCATTAACTCCCCCTAACACTGAAGCATAAAAGTCCATTCTGTATATGTTTTTCAAGCATACAATTTGGTTCTGAAGCTCGTCATCCTATTTGCTGACTAAATGTTGCTAAGTACCAGAATAATTTATCCCCTACCTGCTATCATTAAACCAGTCATCACTGGAAGAGTCCTAAACAAATTGATTTAATATCCACCATAACCTTGTATGCAGTCTTAACGCATTAATTAATCCCAATGAATTAACACTTCATTTGTTCCAACGCGCCGCGGTTCATGAATTAAATTTTCATGCAGTGATTAAAGGCTTGTGAAATATACATGATATAGTTAAATTTTCATAATAAATCAGAGTGCAGTGCATTGTAGGCCTGGTTTCAGGCAGCTGTGGTCACAGTCTTGACCAGGGACGAGGAGCTGGCCTTCCAACCCTGGTTAACTAGAACTGACTGGGTTTTTAGAGCTGCATTCTGTCTGGAGTACTTGTTAGGTGGTTTACACTTGGACTGAGATGAGGTTCACTGTATTCTCCAGACACCCTCCCCGCCCCCAAATTGATAATTTGCTCAATTTCATTTTTAAATTTGGTTAGTCAATAAAAAATAGACTTATTTGAAGTTAAATTGAGAAAAATCAGAAATATTGCCTATGATTGTTTTATTTCCAGTAGTGGTGTCAAATCTGAAACCATTTTACAAGGAATGTATAGTCATGGCCAGTATGGCTAAATTATATGCTGAAAAACAGAAAAACAAGCAAACAAGAAAACACCTGACAAAGTAAGCAGTGTAAGTGCATATAAATGATTTTTTCAAATGAGAACTGACAGGATTATTGAGGGAACCCACTGTTGAATGATGCGCATGGATGAAAGTTTTGGGACGTCATGATCACTAACACTCAAAGAGCCTTGCGCTAAAAGTACTTAAGTCTCATTTTATCACACATGAAGTAAGGATGGGGAAATGTGTTTTATTGTTACCAAAGTATTTTCTCAATTTTCCCAAAATGGATATTATGTGAATTTAAGTACATTTAGCACCAGGGTTTTCAATTCATGTAATTTGATATGACTGCTGATCATAGCAGTCGTTGAACTTGACAAACATCATGCTTAGTGTTTGGTTTGCAAGTTAATATGGCGCAATAGTTTTTTAAAATTTTTTTATTGTGGCATTGTCTGCTGGTAAAGCAAAGTATCTGCGGAGTTGCAAGAGGCCTGCTTACCGACCCTTTGATGATGCATTACTTCCCCTGCCTCGCCTGCCTACTGAGATAACCAACTATACCTTGTAAACCTTTCTTTTTTTTCCAAATCCCAGACACAATATTAACTTCATGCATTATTCACTAACAACCTGTTTTTTTGTTGTACAAAATTAAAGCTCATGACAGTGTGACCCAAAATGGCTCTGACTGGAATGTCCTGTTGCTATAGGTATGAAAATAAAACTCTGGCTCTGTATACATAATTTTCAGTCAATCTCCTTGTACATTTATTACTGCATACCTCTCAATGGTTAGTGTTACATTGACTTTGTTCTGATTGGTAGCTTGTCTTCTGATTGATCAGTTAGTTGAGGTATATCGAGGATAGCCTGTGTTCAGACACATTCCCCAGATTACCAGACAACCCTGACATAATTAGCTGTCAGTTTTACTGTGTACTATGACATTGACGTGGACATGTTAAGCATTTGAAAACTGCTTCTGTACTTTAACAAGCGCTCTTATTTGTTGCATGTTGGTTCCAATTCTCGACCATGTTTTCAATTTTAGTCCAATTGATGTAGGCCTAGGTAAAGTGCTTCATAATTTTTTTGCATTTAATATACCTATCCTGTCATGTAATTTCAGTAATGTGGCTCATTATTGTTTTCAAATTAATAGATGATGATGATGATGACAGCAACAATGATTACTGTCATCATGATCACTGGCTATATATAATTTATGTAGTTGGTTATCTCAATGTTGCATGCGTGTTAAAAAAAAAATCAGAAACGAAGTATAAACATGGTTCTAACACAGCGTGCAAATGCTTTAGAAGTCCCAAAAATAAACGCAATTAATATATAAAAGTCTTAGACATTCAAAGCTTTCCGAAATAAATGTGAAAGAACTGCGCGCCTTCAGTTGGATCCACAGGTGTCCTACCCACGCATTGTTGATAGTGTCAGTTCTCTCAATGAGAACCTCGTGCTCCAATACTTGATGAATTGGCGCGAGGCGGCCGGGGCATGGTTAGCCTGTTATCTGTCAGACCCTACAGTTCAGTGTCTCGCGAGAGAAGCCGCGCTCGCTTGACGAGATCTGAGGGGCTCAGGTGTAAGCGCTCCTCTCATCCCAGTAGTAGGAAACAGCAGACGGATAAGCGCGACTGAGAGACTACAGCCAGCGCCGTATGATCTTCAGATTCAAAGCTGCACTCAACCGCTACAAGCTATTGCATCATTACTGGAAAAGCCGGGACCGCTATTTCTGTTCCTTTTCCTCCCCTCTTTTGTTGCACTTTATTTTAGGAAGCCGCAGAAATGATGTCCATGAACAGCAAACAACCCCATTTTGCCATGCATCCGACCTTACCTGAGCCTAAGTACACCACCCTGCATACCAGCTCCGAGGCAATACGGCGAGCCTGTCTACAGACTCCACAGGTAAATTAAGTCAACTTATTTTTGTGTCCATTTCTGCAGCAGACTCGCATGCTTGCGCGTATTCCAGTGCAGAGGAGAGCTGGAAGGCAGGCGCTGACAAGCCGCGCTTAATGTTTTTTTCATGTACTCCTCGGCAATCATCGGAGTGCCTGTGATCTTTTTTGAAAGCGTATTCACAGAAGGCTCCGACTTCACCCCTTTTTGTATTAATTTTTATGACTCCAGTTTCTGAAAAAGAATCTTCTTCTACTACGTGTTATGCCTTGACAGTATTCCCTTGCTGAAAGTAACATATCTATTTATTCTTGTCTTTATTCCTCCCCCATTCTGCTCCTTTTCTCTGAACGCAGTTGCAGAGCAACATCTTCGCCAGCCTGGATGAGACTCTCCTGGCGCGCGCTGAGGCTCTAGCGGCCGTGGACATCGCGGTGTCCCAGGGCAAGACCCACCCATTCAAACCGGACGCGACGTACCACACGATGAACAGCGTGCCCGTGCCATGCTCCTCAACCTCAACCGTGCCACTTGCCCACCACCACCACCATCACCACCACCATCACCATCAGAACCTGGAACCCCCGGACCTCATGGACCACATCAGCTCGCCCTCGCTGAGTCTCATGACCGGCGGGCACGACGGGGTCGGGGGCGGTGGAGGAGGCGGTGGCGGGGGCTTGATTTCCACTTCTGCGCACCCGCACTCACACATGCACGGCTTAAGCCACCTCTCCCACCAGGCTGCTATGAACATGAATTCTCCTCTCACTCATCACGGGCTTTTGCCCGGTCACCATGGCGGAGCACAGAGCGCGGCTGGACTCACCAATAACGGACTTCCCACCATCAACGATTCGGACACAGATCCCAGGGAACTGGAGGCTTTTGCTGAGCGGTTCAAGCAGCGGCGAATCAAGCTTGGCGTCACCCAAGCGGATGTCGGGGGTGCACTTGCAAATCTGAAAATTCCTGGTGTTGGCTCCCTAAGTCAAAGTACCATTTGTCGGTTTGAGTCGTTGACTCTGTCGCACAATAACATGATAGCGCTAAAACCCATTCTTCAAGCTTGGCTAGAAGAGGCTGAGGGGGCTCAGAGAGAAAAAATGAGCAAACCGGACATTTTTAATGGGGGAGAGAAAAAACGCAAGCGGACGTCCATTGCAGCTCCAGAAAAAAGATCTTTGGAAGCCTACTTTGCTGTTCAGCCCCGACCTTCTTCAGAGAAGATAGCAGCTATTGCAGAGAAATTGGACCTCAAAAAGAACGTGGTGCGAGTATGGTTCTGCAACCAAAGACAAAAACAAAAGCGGTTGAAGTTTTCTGCGGCGCATTAATCGACCGACATAGTATACTTTTGTTTGACTGCATTTAGGGACCAAGGAAGACACAAATCATCGTTTTAGTCTTCTTGTTTTATTGAAGGCTTTTTTAAAAACGATGTGGTGGCGATAAAATGACTGGTGTCATGAAGCTTCATATTTCTCTCATTAATTTATTTTCACGTTATCGGTGAATGTAAGTATGCAAATAACAGGTAATCCAGATTATTTTCTCATTTGGTTAGCTAAACTGTCTCTGATATTTCCTTTTTGAAACCCACCGCATAATGTGGTGCAAGTTGCGTATGCTGTTTGCAATTTTTCTTAAATTTAACCACGATATTTATTTCGAGCAACAATAGTCAACCAAGGGTTACCTCATCGTGTATATTCTCTTGAGGGTGTTTGTCTTTTTTGAATTGTGATCACACCGCTGTGTTTCTATCATTTTAGAATTATGTCAGCTGCTGATCCCAGCTAAGTCTTACGCGAATGTTTTTGGTTATTCGTAGCCCAGTGCTCCAAAGGTCTGCATGATTATACTCCAGGAAGACAGGCATCAGATTAAGCACCGTATTAGTGTGACATAAAGTTAGTCGCCACAGATTTTAATTTTGAATTTGCACTAAATCTACAGTCATTTAGAATACTTTGATTAGATAAGGTTGAGGTGGGTTTTGTATATATACAAATGACACTTGCTCAGAAGTTGAATTCTTAGTTTTCAAAATCGAAATATTTTATTTAAGATATTGGCTTTACCAGTGAAAATGTATTAATGTTAGAATTTAAGCTCGCATGATTCAGATGGTATACATAACTAACGAAAAAAGAAAAAAGTATTAATTCGGACTCAATGATTTTTTCTTTCTTTTGTATACTACGGTTTGCAGTGCAAACGTTCTATGCATTAAAAATATATCAGCACTACGTAGAGTATCTACTGGTAGACCTTTGTGGATGGTGTATCTCACATTTTACTGCCTGTTTTCACATAAAGACACAACGTTGTTTGTCGTGTTAATTGTAAAAAAAGAAAAGAAAACGAAAAAAAAGTTGTGTGAGTAATTTTATTTTGTGCACAAGTATGTTTACAAACTCCAGTCACGTGTGCATCATGAAACTGTCTCATCTCTGTCCCACAGGCTGTCCGCTGAGCTCCTTTCTGCGTTATTTATTTGTTTATTTATGTGTTTATTTATTTGTCTATTTATTTACTTAATACTTGCTTACTTACTTTCTTACTTTTTGTTCTTACTGAATTATGTAAGCCAAACCCAAGAACAGGGAGATGTCTCCCAACAATCTTGCAAATAAATGAGACAAAAATAAAGCCATTCATGTTTTCTGAGTGAAACGTCAATTCATATGCCAGCGTATCATGGTTTCTGACATTGATTGTACTTTTATCGCCAGTTTTATCTAGATATTGGTAATCGTACAAGTAATAATCCTTATAATACACAAAATAAAATAAAAATAATAATAATAATAACAATAATTCTTTCTATCTGTATGACGATGACAGTGAGGATGATTATGATGATGTGGCCTATAATTATTAGAGGAAATAACGCTCATTATGAGTCAATTTCTTATTGTTTTTAGAGAAAGAACACATGATCTGATGTGTTGATTAATACATCGCTGGCTGCAGTTTCTGCATTGATATAATTCCGATTAAGTGAAGTAGTATAGCCTTGTTATTTTTTTTAGTAAAAAGAATGTTGCCACCTACTGATTCAGTCCAATGTGCTCAGCAGAGAATCAATGGCAGATTATTTCAATATTCAACTCAGTTCTACTAGGAGTAGGTCTAGCTACTTCAGTAAAACTTCACATATGAGATCTCAGAAAGTTTCACTGCATATAATATCCAGAGATTCAATCGACTACCAACGTTTTCTTCGCAAGAACCACACCATAGATACTATTTTTTTTTTTTTTTTTGTCTCTTGTCAGTAATAATATTTTTTAAAAGACAGAAAAAAATGAGGCTGTAATTACTGGCGGGATTTGCATCCAGTCTTCACCACATCGCACTTTTACACGGAGCTCTATGTTTTAAATATAATAAAAGTTGTTAACCAGACATTGTTTGTGTGCTTGCAATAATAACAATAATAATAATAATAATAATAATAACAATGGAGATACACTATTTTAATCAACAGATTGCCTGATTTTGCTGTAAATATTTGCTATGCCATTATGTAAAAGTAGACATTATGAAGTGCTGAACAAATGCTGTGCCATAACACATCTCATCTCTGCTGTCACAGTCCTACTTATGTTCAGCTATTATTGCAGCGAATATTCCACTGTATATGTACTCTACATTAGGATTATTGAATTAAAAAGCAATAACTGACCTCCTCCGGGGAAGTTAAATGAGGAACAAAGTTAAAAGCTCTAACCAATATCGTTCTTACGTAATAATGCAACGACGATAGTAATATAGTTTGCCACCAACGCAGTAAACTTTAACGGTAGCCAACTCCAACCTGTTTTTTAATTATTAATTAAATGCAAATGCTAATATTAAATACTATGCAATTATTTCTAGATTACGTAATTTATTACTGAATTGAAATACTTGCAACAGAAGTTGTTAATATTTAATGCACAGATATTTGGTAAATTAATAAACCAATTACAACAAGACACCAATTAAAAACGTAAATAATTATTGTTTCGTGTCTTAATGGAGAGGCTTTGTTTTATTACGTACGCCTTTTTTATGAGAATATACTTAATCATGAGGATTGATTCAGTAACCAGTACCTCGTAATTTACTTTGCAATTTAATTTATGTTAAATGTAGATTTTAGTTTAAAGAATTGAATCAATATTAAGCCACAGCTTAATACTAATACTAATAGTAATGATAATGATAATAATAGTATTACTAGAACTACTACTACTACTACTACTACTACTACTACTAATAATAATAATGCAAAAACAGAAATATTTCTTAATTAATGACCACTCCCCCCATGTGAAGGTTACTCTGTTGATTTTGAGGTGCTCAAGCTCAAAACATAAAACAGCGAACCTCCACACTCTCTTCCGCTCAAGCCAAAGAAGTGGTGCCGGAGTAATATTCAAAGCCGTTTCTTATAGGTCATCTCCCTGGCAGTGCACATTTAATGAACCCGGAGAACGTGGAAGACTCTAAACTGTATTGAAATTATTCTAAACCACCAACATCACAACTTTCTCCGGTAAACATCAAGTTGTGTTTATTTCAAGTGATCAATGACCCACCCCCCCCCCCCCCCCCCCCACACCCCCCTTATAAAAAAAAAAAAAGATTTTAGAGGTATTTCGATAAGGTCCAATTTCCCTGCGTTTAAAATGAAATGCAGGTGATGCAATATTAATCGGTCTTTGCTGATATAAAATGCAATATTTTCAGACAGCTAACGGGGTTTTGCGCGAGTCGGCAGATGAAAGTGGCCGCAGCTGTAGACCGGAGTAAAGCTACACATTTATTGCTTTTGTTTGGCTTTTGGCTACGGAGAAAGAAGAATTGGACTGTGAGTATGGGACGTTTATTTTATTTGTGATAAAGCATTGCAATATCATAGAGACGAAAAATCTGAAGATGCTCTATCTGTATGCAAACCGGCCGCTGAGGGCCTTTTCATTGAACTTAACGTAGAATTGGGTAAAATATCATTTGGAAAGTAGACACCTATGTTAGTACGAACGGAAAACTGGATCATCATGATCATGACTTTTTGGAGGGCGAAAAATGTAAAACCCAGGCTAGTAAAGGTATGCAATTTTTCTTTCAATACAAACGCATTTACGATTTGTTATGGCAGCTAGTATGCAGAACAAGTGTTACAATTTCGCATTTGGCATGGTGAACAAGGTCAGCCGTGAATGCTGAGTGTATTAGGGCATATTGTTCTTTCCTATAATGTCTTTCAACGGGAAATATTTGTAGTCAGCCATGTTTTTACTATGTCATTAGAAAAAGAAGAAGAAAAAAAATACGACAATCAATTGTAGTAGAACTGTAGGCCCGGAAACTAAAAGAAATGAGTAATTTGTCTATATCAACCCCTTCCATTCCATCTGTATATCGTTGTTGGATTGTTAAAGGTTTCCTAAAATAGCCTACGATTGAGAACGCGCACGCGTGTGTGTGTGTATGTGTGTGTATATATATATATATATATATATATAAACACCCACACCCTCGAAAACCTGTTTTAAGAGCCCTTGATGGTGTATATTTTGCAACACTTCAAGTCGACTTCACGATACAGCAATATTTCAGTACCAGGAACAGCTCCCTTGCAAATTGAAGAGTAATGCATTATTGAAAGCCTATATCAAACAGCTCTGGGGTGCTGTCTTTCTGAGCCGAGACCTCAAGATGAAGTCCGACTGTCTGACTGCACAAAAGCTTCTAATATGTTAATGGCCGTAGGGGATGCCTTAGGTACCATTCCCCGCTGCTTCGCGCACCATATGTCAGGCTGTTTGCCGCGTGGATCTATTAATCAAGAAAGATTTCATCAACCAAACTCCCCAATATCCCACACCCTGAGTTCAACTGACAATGATTCTACGATATAAAGTATGTTTCTCTGTTTTTAAGGATGCATCAGAAACTATTGAACGATCAGAAACTCTGTGACTAATTTCTCTCTTTCATTAAAAATTAGCAGAGGACTTCGAATTGTGTGCACTCGTTTTCAGAATTTCTTAACCATAATACGAAATATACCAGGCCTCTGCCGTTGCCTTCTTCCGCGAACAAAGATTAGGAAGAGGAATATAGCATACAAGCTGATGCGAGGGGATGAATTTTGCTCAGGAGGAAAGTCAAGATTTTGAAGTGGTTCTCTAACTCGACAGCCGTTCAGTTTTTTTTTCCGCGAGGCAGGTATAACCAAGACAGTGAAGGCCAAACTAGTTCATAATGGCCGCGTAAAAATGGTTGAGAGAGTGAATGACCGTGAGAGATGGAGAGCGAGAGAGAGAGAGAGAGAGAGAGAGAGAGAGAGAGAGAGAGAGAGAGAGAGAGAGAGAGAGGGAGAGAGAGAGAGAACATGACAGGGGACCATGGGCCGTGAAAGGCTGTGTGCTTTCAAACAAAATTGTACTTTCTAGAAAATGTCTCGCAATCGTCAGAGCTTGGGAAAAGGGAAACGATTGGACGTGGTGGGACAAATTGCAAAACGAGAATCGTTGACCTGCTCCAACCAAGAAAGCTATATTTCCCTTCTGAAGACTCGACCTATTTGACTGTAGCTACAAGCTCAAGGTCTCATAACTAAATTATTATGGTCTTTGTTCGGCGAAGTGGCTTAATTGAACTATCAAACAGATGGAAAAATATCGGCTTGTGAAATTTGATTCAAGGTAAATGAGATGACGAGACCGCGGAGCAGAACAAAGTTTATTCCGAATGTCCAGTTCACCGTCGGAAGGATTATTTACCACCCAAAAACAGTTACCGGGTAACCTCTTGGGAACCTGTGACCCCGAAGATTAAACGGCAAAAAAAAAAAAAAAAAAAAATATATATATATATATATATATATATATATATATATATATATATACACACACACACACACACACACACAGACACACACACACAATTTTAAACCTGGTTTGCTGTCATGTAGCCGGCAGATTTTTTTAGGGCGAAAAATAATTTGACTATTTGAGTATTTTTCTCCTTTTTTTTACTTCATTCACAAGGACAGAAAATTGTGACTAAATATGGCCTACAAATTATTCATTTTTTCAGTGCATGCGTAAGGAAAATTAGTTGATTCCTGGTGAAGGAAACGAAATAATTTAACATAATTCAACTCAACCCCACATTTGGGCAGACATGCCAACCGAATCATGAGGTCCACAACTTCACACAGCTACCATGACTGTTATATTGGTTATAACAATGGACAATGACTGCCACGCCGACGAATAGAAATGTCAAATTGTGTGTGCCCGCGCGCGCGTGTGTATGGGGGATAGTGCAGACCTCAGAAATTTGTATTCATTTCCAACTTGTATTTGCTCAGTTGTCTAAGACAGCACTCGCTGATTCTCTGGCTGGGGTATGGCTGGCGACGATGTTGACACATCGGGGAAATTCAATCACAGGAGGTTCAGAATCAGACGAACAACTTATTTATCTAATAAAACCGTCATTTAGGAGGAAAAATATTTGCGAAACCGTATTTGACCCCTTGTCACATTGACTGCGACGGCTTTGAAAGTGCGAAATGAAATTCGGACCCTCTGGGTGCCTGGAGACACGCGGGCAACACAGGTGAAAGTACTCAGTTGTGGGGATATTCTATGCTACGGATGAATTTGACCTGCTCAAAGGTTGGGAAAAAAACGAATAAAAGTATCTCCCCTGGATCTTAATGAAAATCAAGTACGTGATCATGTTACTCAGTCATTTGTGGATCATGTAGGCCTAACTCAGATAATTAATGACGTATTTCCCTACGTCATGCTCTTCCTTTTCAAGTCTCACCTGTATCCTTGCTCGAAGCTGTGCCCTATTGACCTCATAGCCTATTGAACACATTTGTCCGTCATTATTACCATCATATAAAGCCAACAAAATCATTTTCACACGGTGTATTGTACTGCCTTGTAACACAAACAGTAACACTTGCATCACGCTCTCTCTCTCTCCTCTCTCTCTCTCTCTCTCTCTCTCTCTCTGACACACAAAAACACTCGATGTACACTATTTTGAGACGAAAGAGGTATATATATAAAAATAAAATTTTATCCATACTATAAATCGTTTCAAATTTGTCGTTGGTAACGGGCAAACTGGGCAAAGTCTGTTTTTTAGATTGCTACTTATCTTGCAAACAAGCCATACACCTCTTCCTAAAAAAAAATATATATACATATATTTTGGCAAGAAAAATGTGCATTTGAGTAACGTCATGAGAATGCTGTTATTTTTTGGGCTACTAAACCCGACTTGAAACTGATTACACAAAGCTTGTGCTACATGTTGAGAACTGTTAGCAGTGTTATTCCGAAGGTAAAATCAATTTTCCTTGAATTTTTTAAAATCCATTATTATTGTTTATTTATTTATTTATTTATTTATACCATCTCTATAATCTTTATTTCATTGTCATTGTCACTGGCGCTTTCAAAATTAACCGAATGAAGGGCAGTTCCAGGGATGTGACCTCTTGCATTTTTTTTCTTCTTTTTTATTTTGTGTGTGTCAAGAGAACTTTCGTATCATTGAATAATTCAGGGACACTACTTACATGGTGCTTAGCAGCTGTAGGTTTGCATTTAACGGCGAGACATTTTAACGGAGTGTTTCGAACATTTTTCGGCTTCAGAATGATTACAATTTTACTACTCATCAACCCAGTTGACTTTTTCAATTTCTGTTATTTTTCTTCAATTTCCCAACTTACAGCGAGTACACTATCGTTTTAAACCGAGAATAGATATGCTTATTCGAACGTTGAGGCTGTTTCACTTATTGCCTATGTTCACGTATAAAAATAGGTTTTAAAGAAATGGTGACTTTGACGATTCCAGTACATGTAAATGAAAACGTAATTACCGTAAATCTCATGTTAATGGCTTAGACACAATGGTCTGTAAGATTCCGTTGAATTATTCAACTCATACAATGATTTTGTGATTATTTACACGGTTTTATATCGGAAAACCGTTCATTGCCAGGCTTTTTTCGGCTGAGTCCACCGACCGTCCGTCCGTGATTTATAATAAATTGCTCAACATGTAAATCTTTAAAATAAGGAGGGAAAGTGTGCCGCGAATCCATGGCTTTCTGAGCCATGAAATATTTATCACCGTTGATTAAACATAGCTTCAGCCCCCAGATTTGAATTAAGACCAATGCGATGTTCCGTGAAGCCATGGCGTGCGACGCGGGTCACGGCGGGCTCAGCGGCGCACCTTAGCATAATGGGTCTAACGTTCGCCTGTCATCATCGGGGGAATCTTGGGGAGGGGGAGGAGATTGCGAGGATAAGCGAGCTGGTCATTCAAGAGAAGTATTAAATATTTTATGAGCGAACAGAGAAGACAGGAAAGACGCTGGTCAGAAAGGTTAGTTCAACTCATTTGCGGAGCTCTTGGCAAGCTTTTGCCAAGCAAAGGTGGAGAGAAGTGGGAGAAATGATAATGCAAGTTCTCCATCTGCTGCAACAAAATTAGAATTTCAGGCGGTTGATTGGTTCATGAAGCCCGAAAGTTCATGCACCACACTCATAATTCTGGAGGAGGGGGATCAGTAGCTACCGGGAAAATATCGTCATATGTTGTCCCTAACTTGGACAAAAAGAGCTCTTCAGGAGTATCATTAAAAGTAATACTTATTCTCAAGTTTGGCTCTCACCGTAATTACTGATTGACATCTGAAACATGAATCCAGGCTTGGTTTAATTCTTTTGGCATTATTAAAACAATGCTGCCTCTACCGAATATTTACAAATGATCATTTCTGCATTGTCAAAGCAGTAGATTGTTTTGTAGGCTATTAGATCTCTTCAAAAGAACTACTACAAGACTGCCACCTGCCTTATTTACAGCTGAGTACACAGCCACGGCGGAGAGGAATGCAAAATGGGCAAGATAAGTGAAATATAACAAAGAGTAAAGACAATCATGCTCTCCCCGTGTTCCCGACACATAGGGAATGTTCTTGTTTATTGCTTCATAGAATAAAAGAACAGTTGCACAATTACTGCCCCATTACTGTACGAGCAGACAATAATTTTGTATGAAATTACGGATAATGAACTCCTTGTGCACGTGGAGCACTGTGTCGCAGCCTATAAAATGAAACTGCACTAATGAGGCTATTGGAATGCTTTTGTGAGCATGTGACTTCTTTTTGAACATTAAATGAATGTTTAATCATTGTACAGAGGGCGATGTAGGCAGCAAGATAATACCTCTGTGGCTTTCATAATTAAACTGAATCAACATTTCAAAAAGACATAGCAGTCCTCCAGTTCTCTGGATTTTCATTGTGGGGGTGTGACTACAGCAGGGGATAATCATTTTTAGAAAACAAGATGAACCAAGTGGGGGTTGTTCCTTTCTATTTGTTTATTACTGAACTGCTACGCTCTTTGAGGAAGAATACAACTTAATGCTGTAGAGGCAATGAAATACAATGCAGAAAAATGTCCAGTGTTGATTTAACTCTTGCTGAAATACATTCCACATGGACCATGCGCACTCTGAAATATTACTCAGATCTTTCTTAATTATAGTGTCTGCCCCCACCCGCTTCTTTGTTTATAGAAAATAGAGTGATGTAAAGAAGTATTTGCCCCCTTCCCAATTTCTTTTATTTACATATGTCACATTGAAATATTTAAGGAAATTTTAATAATAGACAAAGATAATGTAAGTTAAGACAGAAAGTGGTATTTTTAAATGATATTTATTTCAATAAAGGAAAAAGCTATTGAACCCTATCTGGCTGTTTCTGGGAAAAAATAGCCTCCTCAGTTCCTAAATCAACCAATTAAACAAACTTAAGTGATCATTGGGATCAATTTCGCTAAACACACCAAGGCATGATAACCGGCCCTGTTGGATGAAAGATCATTTAACTGGAACCAGTCTGGCAATATGAAGCAAGCAAAAAGCAGCGCATGATGTCATGATATAGGACAGGTGATAAAGTTGTTGACATCTATCAATCTGGAAAAGTTATTTCAAAGGCTCTGTCCAGCAAACCACGAGGAGAGCTATTATCTACAAATGGAGAAAAGGTCTAACAGCGTTGGACCTTCCAAGGAGTGGCGGGCCAACCGAATGTCCTTCAAGAGTGCATCATCGACTCATCCAGGAGGTCAAAAAAGAACCTAGTCTAACAACCGAAGAACTACAGGCCTCAGTGAAGATCTGTGTTCATGACTGCACAATAAGAGAGAGACTAGGCATAAATAGCATCATTGATAGAACTGCAAAGCAAAAACCATTTCTGACAAAAGAGAAAAGCAAGGCTCATCTCACATTTACCAAAAAAAAAAAAAAAGACCCACAAAACTTCTGGGATAATATTTTGTCGATTGATCAGTGTTAAGTTGAACTTTTGGGTCCTGTTGCACGAGGTGCAAAGCTAACACCGTATTCCACAATGAGAACATCATACCAGCTGTCAGACACAGTGGTTGTAATGCGATGACCTGGTGCTGTGTTGCTGCTTGAGGACTTGGGCGACTTGCTATGACGGATGGAATCATGAGAACAGCCCTCTACTAGAAAATTGTGAGAGAGATCAGTTTGTGACTGAAAGTTCAAGTGCAGTCGAGTAATGCTGCAGAATAATGATGAGAATAACACAAGCAAGTCTACCTCCGAATGGCTAAAAAGAAACAATTGAAGGTTCTGGTGTGGCAGACTGAAAATCCCCACTTGAATCCGACTGTGATGCGGCATCACCTTAAACACGCAGGTCAACCCTCCAATGTGGCCGAATTAAAACAATTCTGCAAAGGTGGATGGGCCTTAATTTCTCTACACTGATTTAGGGGAGTCATTGCCAGTAATTGTAAATATTTGATTGCAATGTTTGCCATCAGGGGTGGCATAACCCGCTATTAGGTTAAGGGAGGCATTATTTATTTATTTATGTTTCAAATTGACGCTGAAGGTTTTGAGTAATACTTTACCTTAATAAAATGATCATGTAGAAGCTGCAGTTTGTGTGCACTCACATTGACTTTGTCTTGTATTAAAAATAGTCGGATGATCAGAAACTCTTAAAATATGACAAATAAGCAAAAATTGGAAAAATCACGAAGGGAACAAATAGTTTTTCACAGCACTGTGGAATAAACACAATATTTCCTTTTTGGCCCTCCTCACAGATTAAGTGCCACAGTAAGCATACTGGCACCCTAAGCTTCATGGTTACATTTTATATTGCTACTCCCCCATAATGCTCAGAGGTGCTGCGAGGAAACCAGCGACCTCGTTAAAAACAGATAATGGTTTATGAGCCATGCTTAAAATCACCCATATATTTGTCTTGGGTTATAACAACATGAACAGCCATAAAGGCAACACCGACAGATCATTCTATAACGGCTGTCTCGTTTGACAGCTCACAAACTGGAATTTTTGGCCTACAAAGGCACCTGACCCACTGTTCAGAAGTGGCCCAATTTTCCCAGTAAAATTTTACTAGCATGAGAGTAAAAGAAAATAAGTTCACAGGTTTGCCTGTGCATACTGATTGCCAGCTCTGATCTAACTGTAATTTTGAAAGTCTCTCGCATTTAATGTGGGAATCACATGCATCTCCCTCCAGTACGATCAGGATCCCTGTGAGAAAAGCCAGTGCTGATGGGGGATGACTTGATTAGACTGGAGGGAGAGTGCAGAGACAGGTCAATCCCTCGTGATTATCACCCAGTCAGACGTCATTGAGGACGGTGTCATTTAGCGCAAGTCGTAGGTTTGATCCCACAACACTGCAACTTAAAAAGCATTCTCGGAATGTTATTAGAATGTTTTGTCAATAATGGACCACCACCACTGCTCTGTAACATCATTGTGAGGCTGTTTCTTAGTAGCTGGGCATCAAAATGCTTGTGATTTCGGAAACTGAAATGAGGCACTAATTCCTCTCCTCTCTGTGACAAAATGCACTCCAGTCTCTGAACACTGACCAGATACATTGTTGACCAAAATATCTAAAATAATATTGAGTCACCAAGCTGTCCAACCAGAAAAAAATATGCATGTTTTTATTGCAAAAACAACAGCTTTGTAGGAGATGCATCTTATTATTGAAAACCTATGCAGAAAGCTGTAGAATTCCTAACACCAATCTCACATTTCCATTACAGGGATACATTACACATGGCATTCATTGGCCAGTAATATTTTTGAAATACAGAACGATTTGGGATTCACTGTAAGTTACGTATATAAATATAATGGTTATTTGTTGAAGCTGATCCTACTTCCATATATTCCAAAACTCTCATGAATGTTGGGATCACCTTGTACAGATGAAAGTAATTATTTACAGGAAAGTGAATATCACTATCACAGAAACAAAAACAACACCAGTTGCCTTGTTCAGCAGATTTTTTTGAATATTATTTCATTCACTTTATGATCTCATCAAGCTTCAAGTAATGTTTTTTTTTTTATTATTATTTTATGTACACTGCCAATGTTTCTACCCCCTTCACAACAGTTTCCATCACATGGGCAATCAATATGTCCCAGACAGCTGGAAATTAATAATGATTCCTTTACAAATCTTTCCGCAGCGAGTCAGGTGTGGGTCACTTGGTATGAAATCAGTTTCTGATTGATCTAATTCTCCAGCCCATCAGCCTTTTCCCACACTGGTATCTCAGACTGTCCCAGACTGACAAGGTAATGTTTTCTGTCTGGTTGCGTTATAGCTGTAACAGGCTATTCATTAATTTTAGCTTCTGTTCTCAACCTTTCACCAAACACACTCTTACTGGAGAGTGCAGACTTTTACTGAGAGTTTTGAACTAACACAAATCACTATAGATAGTTCCAGAAAGAAATCTTTTTACCCTCGCTGTTTTTTCTATTTTGCTGGCTGCAGCTCATGGAAAATAGAAATCAACTGAATAATGCCCCGGTAAAAATAGAAAAGTATAATTACTACTATTTTCATTAGTTATGGCCATATGTCTTTAATGCAATTTACTTTGCTTGCACTAAAAGACTGAAGAGCAAATGCTGACCAAATGCTGGATTACTGCGTCGCCTATGATTTTGCGCCTATACTGTTGACTGTTTAGATTGTAATGACTGACTTGAGTCTGTATCATCTTACATTTGTTGCCTCATCGCTTTACGCATCGCTGCCCTTCCACAGGCAAGCACAGACACACACACACACACACACACACGCACCTGACACCTGCAGCCTCAGTAGGGGACATTATTGATTATAGTCAGAATTTTTATCCCTATTGACAAAAATATTGAAAAAAATGAACCTCTGAATAATTCAGAGGGAAAACATAGACTGAGATCGATAAGGCAAATCTGATATTAACCATAATACACTGGGGCCAGTGTGCAGAATGAAGAACAATCAGACTCCTTTTTTTAATTTCAATCGGCACAAAAGGTTACACTGCATCTTATTGATGATGTCACTGGTCATCTATGCAAAATGGTGCTTACTCGCTGTATTTACCACACAACTTTCAAGAATGGGATCGGAGAATTACATATTTGATTGCATCATTCAACTTTGCATATGCGACTGTTTTACAAAGAGTTGGTGGTTTGGCTGCAACCAGAGCTACGCATTTATAACATAAATATACTGTATATGTAGAACCCTTCAACTCCTCACTTTTTACAAACCACAGTAACTTTGATAAAGTATGTATAATTTTTTAATGTACATTTTAAGCTGTCATAAGCTGCATTGAAATGAGTTTCAGCAACTCTCTTATGAAACACGATATGGTCTGTGTATACATACCCCCGCACATCGATGCAGACACGCACTCATAAACACATACACACACATACACACCCGCTCACAGTAGAAAACAGCCACCATATGTACATGGTTTTTTAACTCTTCCCTTCATTCACTGCACACTGAATATGCAAAACCATTTCAAATCATATCTTGGATTTCAAAAAGATTCTTGATAGAAGGCCTTTGGCTCGTATTTAAGTGTCCACTCCTTGCCTTCATGGGAAATACAGCCAATAAAACAGTGTAAGCCAAATGCATGAGACTAATTATGACTCAATTACGACAAAAGGTTCTCAGTTAGTGAGTTTGGGGCAGGGGGAGGGGGGTGAAAACCTGCCCCAGTCCATCACACTGCTAATTAATATTTTCATTATCTCTCTCATTGTCACGGTGGGTGGATGAGCCTTGATCATGCAGTCTTGTACAACAGGGCCGATACTGTAACGTGTCTATAATTAATGTGATTTATGCCAGCGCTGTTTAATAGAGAGAGCTGCTTCATCACCCCACAGTGTCTCTCTCTCTAAATGTTTGATGGATAAACAAAGACTTTTCTAATGGGAACCGATGGCCACTTTTATGTGGAATTTAATAAAGACGTTGTTAATAAGCCCAAGAAGCAATCAGGGAGAAAAGGAGGAGTCCTCAGGGGGGGTGTCTGTGAAACAGGAGCTCTCTTACGTGGTGCCACACCCCCCCACCAGCCCCCCACCCCTGTAATGTAAATTCTCAGGAAAAAAAAGAAAAGTTTAGAAGTCCTTAAAACAGGACTGATGCTTGCCCCTTGGGTACACTAGCCCCGTTGGTGCAGAGAATTGCTCTCCAGTTCAGCAATGTGTAGTTTGGTGGTTTTTTGTTCGGGGAATTTCTTTCTAGCTCCCGTGTGGAACACAGATCTACCAAATTGGGTTCATTTGAGGGACTTGTTCAACAAAAATTATCTACAGCGTACCTTCATTTCTGAGAGCAGGATGTCCCTGATTCTGCCTCAAACACTTTGCAGGGTGTGTCAATGAGGAAGTGATCTCAGACAAAGCATCCCTCTCATTTCCTCATCTGGTTAATAAATGGAAAACACCTGACCCCCGTGTGTGACCTTTGGAACTTCCGCCCAATGGACAGTGTCCTTTACCTCCCATTGGCAGGCAAAAGGCGTGTAACAGGACCCAGGGTGATGCATGGTGTAAGAGTGTTATCGCATTACAGTGGTGTCACAGCAACTAAGGTCTGCTGCTGTTACAAGTGCGCTCTGTATCTGACCAAAAAACAAGGGGTAAACATTCCTTCTTCAATTGACCTTTCAAACTGAGAAAAATAATTTACAGTCCCACAGACAGAAAGTGTACATCCTGCTTTATGACTCCACAGGTCTGTGCAGCTCATCAGGGGTTCAAGGAGAAGAGCAGAAGCCGGTGATATGTTTTTTCATTTATAAATCACCTTTTTTTTTTTTTTTAAATTTGGCATCTCCAATCCCACCCGAATCTGGAATGCCCAATTGATGGACTATGTACAAAGCTTGCTCGTATGCGACCCCTTGCTGCCAACTCAGGATAGTGAGACAGTTCACGGCTCTCCTCCGAAGCACGTGCCTGTCTGCCACTAATTCTTATACACTCATTGGTTGAATCTTCGCAAGTTCAGAATTAGGGCGGAGGATACGCGGACATGAACCAACCCGGAGTCTTCCTGACGAGCGCCCGTCTGGCCAACAGGAGGCGCTGGAGCAACAAACAAAGCTGATATATTGTATACCCAAATCCGGCAGTCCCTTCCCAATTTGAAACCCTGTAGCGCAATGGCCAATTGCGCGCTACTCTGAAAAAGCTGCCGACCCCTGCCGGTGGGTACGCCGGGCTCGAACTCGCGACGTGGAGATCACCTCTGCACTGTAGAGCAGTGCCTTTACCGTGTGAGCCACCCGGCAGCTAGAAATCACCTTTGATCATGTTGTGCTGTCAACAGGCAAGTGTCAAAACTTGGATTGCTTGAGCAAAATTGACAAGTTTTTGGAAGGCGGTTTACATTTGGAAAGGTGCATTACATCCCAGTGAGTATCATGTTTGCACCTAATTGCTTACTGTGGCTTCAGACGTTCTTGTTGCTACTGTAATGCAGGAGTGCGCAACTTCAGTCCTGTAGGGACGTCCCAAATCAGAGGTTCTCAACCATATACAGAAAGGAGAAACTCTTCACCCACACAGGCCTTCTCTGGAAAAGGTTGAGGACCACAGGCCAAGATGTTGGCTTGTGTGGCAACGATTCAACCTCGTTTTTAATTTTCTGACAGCTCAATAAACCGAGCAGTCCCACACGTGTGCTTGAGCACAGTACAATCTTCAGGCTACAATTACAGTTTGCGATACAAATGATTAATTGATATGACTAAGTAAATTCAATAATTAAGAGAAGATGGCATAAAATTTTGACTTGTATCAGGCCTTGATATGCACCCCAGCGCTATGAGGATACTGATGATCCACGAAGGTGATCTGTTCTTCCAGAAATCCTCCACCTGTGGCTGTGCGCACAAGGTCCACATTTGTATTGCCGGTACTACTGCATAGCGCTAAACCAATGTGAAGCAGGAACCCTGTCCATTATAAACCTAATTGAAATGTTTCATTGTATGGTTCCATGCCTTATTAACACATTCTTAGAACATACACCCCAGATAGTATTTACCGGTGATTGATACGTCCCAGTTGCACACCTTTCAGTGGTAGCAATTAAGATGTCTTTAAATCTGGCGCTTGAGGTGGTGTACAACTGTTTTGTGAGAGGCAGGGTTGACTGGTCTCTTAGGTAATACCTGTGTCAGACCTTTTTAGAGAAAAGGCATAAATTCACCAGAATTTGTCCATCTGCTTTTAATATTTCTTCCCAAAACACCAAATATTCTGATTGGGTAACCTATGACATCCAATCTGATACAAACTCTAATGACTTTGTGCGAGTGTTACTAATGAAGTCAAATTCTCTATCTAAAACTGCAGCAACTGACTACAGAACCTAAGTATGTAGGAATGGAAGTTCAATGTAAATCTCCTGACAAGTCTATGAGTAGATGATGCAACTTTGTTTTCTTATGGCCAGTGTATCTTCCATCGCCGCGCTATTTACACACAGGGAGGACACACACGAGTCCTGGTAGTAGTACTCATATTTACCCAAAAAATTAATTATTTTCTTCCATCATGTCAACTCTGATGCAATGCATTATACTTTATTATATTTTCATATTTGGCCACCAATAACCACTGCAGGGAGTCACAGCATGTTTTCTATGTTCAGTATTAATTCAATCTTTCAATGTGAACTATTGTAACATATAAAACCTGACTGAGCGCAATTAAGAACTAGAACACTTATCAGCAATACTTAAAAAAAAAAAAAAACATTCCAAAAACGCTGCTCTCCTAAAAGGTTGGATCTCCAATGGTTGGATTTTTTTCTGGTCTCTGACAGATCTAGCACAACATGGTAAAGATTTCAGTCCCCTTTCCCATCTGGCTTAAACAGCCCTTGTCTGCCATGGCCCAGGGCATCATCAAATTACAGCATTAGGGGCCGACTGTCTTAGAAGGGGCTTGAGTCACCCTGAGTCACTTCTTACTTTACACCAGAGCTGCGACTGAACTCCTACAGCATGACACTGTGAACAAATCCACTGTACTTCACGTCTCCCCTGTAATAGGCCTTTGAGCATTGTGAGATGTGAGCCCTTGTTTTCTGACCAGGGCCAGAGAGGGACACTAGCGATAAACTTTCATCGGTGTACTGCTTCATACATTGGGTCTTACTGTCGCTCAAACTTGAATTTCTGAAAAATGTCTTTCTTTGAAGTGTTTACTGTCTTTATGTGAAATTTTCTTGAACCTTACAAACAAAAAGGGAAAAGAAAATGCCCGCTTCAGAAAGGCTGACTACCTTTATTATTTATCATAATCTTTTTTTGCAGGTGTGACCTAAATTCTCAGTTTTTCAGGTATTTGACTTCACAGGCTGTGCCATTCAATAATCTCATTTTGTGTGTATTTTGTCTCTTTTGAACTGAACAACACAGACAGCTCTCTTAAAGCCCTCTGTACTTCATGCCACAAAGCTGTGAATAATAATAAAAAAAATGTATGATAAAAAGTTTGTAAGAGTTCTGTTTTTTTTTTTTTTTGAGATGCCGAACTTCTATGATGGTGGCCTCGCAGAGTTGAGTGGCTGATATTTTGGAAGGCTGATCACACCACTCTTGCTGATCATGCAGTGCGTCTGACACACTTATAAACAAGCCTCCTGTTTCACTGCCATTGTATGTTATGTATGTTACAAATGCTGTATAACAGAAGCACAGTTCTCCCCCACTAAACCATGATGCAGCAGATATCAAAGGTGTCAGGTAAACGCTGCTCAAGGAGCAGCCAGCAGCTTCGCTCCTCTTCATTTGAATTAATACATGGATGAATGAGAAGATAAATACATGTATTTACTGCATTGGGATGAGCACCATCTACAATAAAGCTCCATCAGAACAACTACATGCGACAGCATGAAAAAACTATGAGCTAAGGGTTGGGAAGAAGATGTGAATAATTAGTTTCAGCAAGCCTTCAGGCTGTGGTGAATGCAGCCATGTACGAGACTGCAGGTTTTTTGGAAAGGAAGCTGTGTGGTAGTCACCACTGATGATTATTATAACTGGGACAGGTTGAACAGAAACAGCATTTTATTCAAATGCACATGCAGGCAACGTGCGCACAGACAAACATATACACACACGCGTGCGCGCACGCACGCACACTCACAAACAAAATAAACAGATAACTACAGGTCCCATTCCGGACAGTGCAAAATGGTTTTACTTATATTTTCTCACCAGGCATTGAAACAAAACAAAGTTTTTTTTCTTTTAACAGAATTTGTACAGAATACAAATAATGCCAATTTTTTTCCTGTTATGTACAAACCTATTTAGGCTTTATAACTCAATATTTGTGTTACAGAGACCGTGGAAAATTATTCCAGTGAAGCAAAATATTTGGAAATTCAATTCCAGAATTATTTAGGAATTACATTTTTCAATTTACGGACGTCGGCGTCTCTAACAACAAAATAGGGGTTAATCCAACGTACAGCGCATTTACGCATGTGCTTGAGTCTATTCTTATATTTTAGAGTATATGTGTCTCCTTATTGCACCAGACACAAAAGGTGACCAGTCACACTGACCTGTATCTGACACAAGACGTGAGTTATGTGCACCCGAGGCCTTTAGCTACGAGGGAGCTCCTCTTTACGAAAAAAGCAGAAGGCTAATTATGCCCAATAAAAAACATGGCTTATTGCTCTCTGCCACAGTTCCACACATACACTCAGACAAACAAGCGTGCAAAACATAAAGAAAAAAACGGGTGGCACATAAAAGCGTGTTAAATTAGTCAGGCTGGCGTGCGCTTCCACTCAACAACATCTAAGAGGCACATTTAAAGACCTCTGAATGCAAGCCCATCTGCCTCTTTCCTCTGCTGAATAATTGATGATAATTATCGTGGTGTGGTTATTGTATGCGATAACAATATATTCGGTTGGAAGGAGTGAGAATGGTACACATTGAACCAGGTCCTGACAGAAACATTTTTTTCTTTTCTTTTAGAGATGCTGTTCAGATTAACAATGTTTATTAAAGGGAGAGGCAAGAATATATGAGTAAATTGAGTGGGTGAGTGTATGTGTGTGCAGCGTGTGCGTGTGTGGGTGCATGTGCATGCATGTTGGACACGGAAAGAAATGTTTTTCAGGATCGTTAAACCATTTATGCCAAGGATCAAAGCAAGCATTATTATTTTAATAGTTGTTTTTTCAGAAGGTTACTCTCAGACTCACACTTAACCCCTAATTATTTAACAGTGCGAGCCGATCGAGCCAATAAAGACTCAAAGAACTACTAGCATAAGTACCAACATAAGAATAAAATTCAAAAGGCAAAACAGACCTCTTGTGATTGAAAAAAAAAAAGAGAAATCTTCCAAAGATACGCATTACCTGTACATGTGAATGACAAATTCATAAACAAATCTTTGATCTCATTAATTCAAATAGTATCTTTTGTATCTCAGGGACCAAAAACAAGCTTTGTTTTCAGTCCCCTGCGCTAGTGCATGGCAAAGGACATTCAATGCCAGCCCAAAAAATGCCCCACGTGGATTTAACTAAGAACTTGGTCGAAGCCTTCCATTGGATACTCATTGCAGTTTCAGCTGGCAACAAGTTATTTAACCATATGTGATGCAGTGAGTGGCTTCTCATTTCTTTAACCCTTTAACTGCCCACTCAACCTTTCGGTAGAGCACATTTTGAGTCTCTTTAGCTCACTGAAAGACGTGTTGAACTTAACTGATTACATTTTTTTTCAGCATAATATTCCTCAACCGAGTGTTAGAAATGGCTTAATCAACAAATCTTTCAATGAGACACACTGACTCAAAACATGCTTTACCAAAAGGTTAAAGCAGTTAAAGGGTTAACAAACAACGCCATGGCAAATGTGTGTCGAAATCAAACCTAAAGTCGGTCTAAGATATTAGAAAGCCTAATTTTTTAATTATGGCTGGGCAGTGTAGTATTCTGCTCCGTCCGTCTGTCTGTACATTTGTCCTTTCCATGGCTACATCCAAAAATTGCTGGTGAGACACGTCTCAGGAACGTTTGGGTGGACTTCGTTTATTGTTTACCCTGTGCAGCAAGAACCATGAAATAATAGCCAGAAAATTCAAATTTTTGAAATATTTAATGGACCTTTAAACAAAATGCTAGAAATAAATAAATAAATCAAAGAAAAATGTAAAAAATTAAAAAATAATTTGTGCATATTAAATTTGTTTTGCATCATATTTGATATTTTCATATAGTGAGTTCAAGTTTCACAAACTGGCCTCACAGCAACGAAATGGCTACTTAGGGGACTGCAGTAACATTTCCACACATTAATAAAGTGGGGTCTTTGACTTCAGAACCGGTTCAGTTTTCCCGTCATGCTCAATTTATGAAATTCCAAGACAACTTAGGGGCCCCAGTGTGCCGAAATTTTCAAATACAATAGGCAAAAATAACACATTGATAGGGGAGACTGGGGTCCGATGAGCCATTGGGACCAATGAGCCATATCACTATTTTGCGATCAATCGATGCCAAATGTGTTTAAAATAGGCAAAATTGTGATGTGGCTCATTTATCCCATGACTCATCAGTCAATGGTCAAATATTTTGACTATTTTATGCAGCCCTGTCCTCGATTGATCGCAAAATAGTGATATGGCTCATTGGTCCGCACGGCTCATCGGACCCCAGTCTCTCCTACTACATGCAAAAAATGGCATGTGTTTCTGCTCAACACTGCGTGGGACAATCATAAAAAGCAGGTCTGAAAGAGGGAGACTCATTGGTACAGGTAACCCAGTTTCATTTAGATATCTTGAGAAGTCAAAGGACCCCTGTAACAATGGCCATGACAGTGTTTCCATTGTCAAAATTCAGCCTAAATTTGGAGCATTACTTGGCACCAGTCCCTTTAAGGTACCATGTCATGGGTGCTGCCAATACTGTAGATGCCATAGTTTCACCGGATTCCACACTCTTGGCGCCAACCTATGATATGAACCTTATAAATACAGTAATGTCAGCGGAGATGGCTGGAGCTCCTGCAGATCTCTTGGGGTTAAATACCTGCAGTATCACATTTGATACATATTCGGTTCAATTTTACTTTAAAATAAGCAACAATATGTTGTGTATTTATAATTTGCTTCAATCCAGTAAATATTACCATTGAATTATTAGTAACAATATAAAAGTTGTTCTTACTGTAACTTTCTTTTTCTTTTACAGAAAAGATATCCATTGGGAAAAAAAACACCTCCCAGTTGGTGATCGGGGGCAGCTTTGGTTATGTATTTTATGGACCTCTCCGGCTTGAAATGTATGGAGAGTCCAGGAGGGACAGGTGATGTATCAGATTACATATAACAGGTTTTTGTGGAAAGTATTGATCATGAGGATGACTCAGAGGTCACAGAAAGCGGTGTATCAAATATGATACAAATTGCATTACAGGGTTAATCTACAGGTGTTTGTCACAAAGACCTTGAGACCCGTCGATTCTGGTGGGCTTTCCTCTGTCTTTATGTCTGGCCATATGTCAATCTGAATGTACATTTCAACCTTATGTGCAAAACATCTCAAGAACTTTAGAACTAATTCTATGTATTTTTCGTGTACAGGTATCTTTCACACAGGCCTTGATAATGATTCATAATTCAGAGCTAAAATTTTTGTAAAATATGAAGTCACATTTTCAGCAATCATATATAGTTATGGAGTAATACTTTACACCAGTGTAACTACTCTGTGGAGGCCTTGTCTCATGTTAGTCTGTATACACAGGTGGATGGCAAACTTTACTCAGTTGGATTCAAATACAGTAAGGTAGTTCCAAACCCTTCTCTCTCTGTCCTTGGAAGTAAGCCAAATGTAAAAGGTCAATATCATGGAATCTACTCCAAATAAAGATATAACTATAACTGCAGTATTTTTGTCATCATGAGTACATTTTTAACCTCTTCAAGTCCTGCTCCCCTTTGGGTTCTGATGATGTTGCTAATTCTGCTGACGTCTATGCTATGACTATTGCTGATGCTGCAGCCAGCCCAGTCACTACAAGTTTTTTAAATAGTGCTGTGACCAAACCACAGTTGCTGATGACACACCTGCTTTTACTGCAACTACTACCAGTAATCGCATGGGACAGTCACAATGTATGCAGGCAAAACCAAGGCATTTAACTGGCACATACATCTAAAAATAAAACTTCTATCTGATTCCCTAGGCCTTTGGTACATTTTAGCAAGGAGGAACATCTTGTTTATTAGCCATGGAACCTAAACAGACGTGTTAACAGTTGACATTCCCTTATCTTTCTGAGGTTGGATTTTTTCCGTTTAGCCAATTTCCTGAGGTGTGAGGTGGACACAGAATTGCACTCCCATTCCTAGCCTCAGGGTAAATAGCTACCTGGCAGGGAGCGTGTGTCCATAAATTAGACCGGGGAATCTGGCCAGTGACAGTATTCACCTTTGACTGGAGTGAGATATTGATTAGCCATGGTATGATGTCAAATCATAATGAGAGAATGGGCTGATCTGAGGAGGGGGTGGCAGCACAGCCCTGATGGGGGTTATGAACACAATTCTGATGAGCTCGCCATCTTCAGAAAAGTGGAGCGAGAAAATAAGAGCGATCTGTCTCACAGATAGAGCCCCATTCATGTGAGAGTCCAGAGTCCCGCCTGTCAAACGTGTGATGGAAGGGAATTGACAGGTCCTTGTTATGTTTTTCATCCTAGGGTTGCTCTGGCAGAAGAAAGCAGGGAATAACTGGATGTTGCATGATCGATTTTTTGGAGTGTGTGTGTGTGTGCGCGCGCATGTGCGTTTGTGTGTGTGTGTGTGTGTGTGTGTGTGTGTGTGTGAGCTGCACTACGCTCATATAGCCATCAATAGTCCAGCAAAAACTTATCAGAAGAAACTATCAGTCACAGTTGACTCTAAGCAAGCACTGATACTACTCCTGTTGAGTTTTGAATTCCCAGTTCATATTAGCATCAGGTTGAGTGGAGTTTCATGCCGAAGTACTATTGACTAACGTATCACAAACTCATATGAAATAGTTATTTCAGGTGGCCTTGACATCAGTAGTATGAGAAGATCAAGTTTAAGGGAAACGAACAGGGAATGATTAAATAGAAGAATTCATGGAACCAGAAAACTTAATGTCAGAAATCACAGCAAAATATAGATACATGTTGAAATTGTTGGGAATTTCAGTGAGTTGATTTTTACAACAAAAACACACAGGCCATCCAGCTTAAGAGCAGAACTAATTTCACTGTAGACTTAAGCCTAAAACTGTCATATTTGCCTTCCTACTGCATAGTTGACTATTTCTATGGTTTAAGGGAGGTAAAGAACACAGGTTGGCTTCCTTCAGCTCCGCCTTCATCCCTGAGTACAAAGACACTGTGAAGCGGTGGAACCCCTGTAGTTCCTGCCTGCCTCTCTGTTAAATCTTCTCTCACAATCCGTTTTATCCACTCATCGGCGATAAGCTCACTCAATTTCAAAGCCTATAGTGTGTAATTGCTTAAATGGCCCATGGTAAAGAGGCATGACATGCACCTGTGCAGTCTTTAAAGTCAAAAATGTGCAGCGTACATATCTTAAGTTGAAATGGTTCCATGGAATTTTGTTTCTGTGTTTGACAGTAATATCAATATGTTGGTCAGCACATTCTGACTATAAATAGATAGTAAATAGATATTACCATGAAAAGCAGGTTTTGAAGATGGACAGGTCCTCACTATTGTGTCCCATAAAGGGAGGTCAGGTGTGATGCGGGAAAATCATAAAATCAGCACAAAAGTTACTCAAAAAAAAAAAAAAATCAAGAAATGAATACATCACATCAATCAAAGTCAAAACGTCACCAAATTAATTCATTGAAACCATAAACGAACATTGGACCTGCCATTGATGCATCGCATTAGTCACATCAGTCAGACAGTACATCAGTCACGTCATAACATGATTCACCATGAGATTCAATGAATTTGGGAAGTGTGCATTAGAAAGAAGGTTTAGGAGCTCAGGCTTTCCTTTTCCTTGTATTATATATCATTATCAGTCCCAAGAGAGAGCATAACAATACAATCTGAAATGCATTTGCTGTAATTTACATTAATTCTCTTGGTAGACCATTCCTCTCAATACACTGTTTGATACAACAACATGTACTAGCCAGGGATTGGAAAGTGGGAAATATAAAGGAGATGATGCAGCTAGTACTACTAACACAACACAATAAACGGTTTATGAATTTTGCTTGATTCCATGAGAATAAAATACACCCACGAGTACCTGATTAAAATCTACCCAGACACACAAAGCTGTGCGTATCAGAGACCCATTTTCAATTAGGAGGAAATAAGAAACAAATTTCACAATACAAATTGAATCTGCATTGACATTGCTTCCTGGGCAAGAACAAGGGGAGTGGACATAATTGTGAAGCGAATTAGCGAAACAATAAGTATCTGTTGGTACGATATCATTACCAATAAACTTGACCCTCTTGACCCCTTTTTATCCCTCGGGGCCTGGACTGAGTCGCCTTCCTGGAAGACACTGTGTGCTCCCGAACGCCTAAATCAACAACGACTCACATGAATAGCACGAGCATTGTGCTCGACTGGTTTCATGAAAAACTAATCATCTGTTCATCACTGAGATCAAACACATGCCGCGGAATTATTAGGAAAAGCAATCTGATAACCCTTGAAGAAGCAGCAGTTCAGATCTAATCATTTTCAGATTAAAAAAATATATAATAAAAAAAAAATCCATCACCCTCCACCCCATCTGCAAAGTTCATGCAGAAAGTTGGATGGTAATTTTATTTGTAATTGCATACGAAGCCACACGCAAGCAGCAATCTATTTCTCACCCACTTTTCCACACAAATCTTGATTTGCAAACGTTAGTCAAAAAACTGGACCCGAGCAGGATTAATTTCTTTTATTTTATGTCCATATCAAAAGGGATCATTTCCAAATTGTCCTCGTTTGTGGCACATTCTTCCTGTTTCCTTCGAGTAGCTATATGACCATTAGCCGGCAATTTTAGCGATATCTATAATAAATGACTTACGTACAAAGAATGCCTTAGCTCAAAAGGATTATACATTACGTTTTAGATACTGTCATCCTTTCTTCAATGCAAGATAATGCTCTCACAGCCAAACTGAAAAAAACCCCTCTAAATTAGAAGAGATGTGATGACTGACTGGGAGCTAAATTATTTATTCATTGGAAGCCATGATGTGAACTTGACCTCTGTATAATATATGTGTGCTAGTACAATTTGAAAAACTAAGTGCGGGCTCTTAAAACTTGGAGGCAATTAAAAAAAATAAATAAATGAGTAAAAAAAATATATAAAAACCACTACTGGCTGTGCACCTAATCGCAGGATGATCCTCACCAAGTAATCTCTGTGTTCCTTCACTAAAGTCCAAACCAAGGATTTATTAATACAGTGTGGGGAAAATATAATCCCTAAACTACCGTGCACAGTACACCCCATGTCATTTAGCTGAATTGGCTAGAAATGAATAGCCGCCATGTTGTGGTTCAAACAGCACAGAACCTAATGACATTTCAGCAGCCCTGCAAAGTGTTCTGAAATGAAATTACATGTCCCTCAAGCCTCTAATGAAGTGCTGGGCTAGAAATCATGATGGAAAATGGCAATACATTACGGGATAACAAGAACACATGAGTGCCTCAAACTTCAAGGTGTCCAATGGCATTAAAGGAGACAGAACAGTGCTTTTTAGAACAACATCCTCCCCCATTTGTTTTATTTGAGTTAGAATGATTTTTTTTTTCCTTGAAAAGATATTTTCAGTGAAATAGATTTGAATAATATAGTGAAACAAGTCAGAATGTACAGTATCTTGATTCAGTCAAAATTTCTGCTTACATTTTACCCAAATTAACTAAATGTTTCTTTAAATGCTCAAATTAACCAATTCACCAATCGCCAGGAGCAAGCACATCAAGCTGTGTTTACGAAGAAACCGTCCAACGAATTTCTTTTGGAGTAAAATTTCAGGGCAAATATTGATTAAACACAGGAAGCAAACTCCCTTCAAAAATGATGATTAGTGCTGGGCTTAGTGCTCCGGTGTTTGTGGAGAGGCTGGGGACCCCTGGTGCGGGGCCCCAGATGGAACAGGGGTCTGGAAGGGGCAGATGACACACTGCAGTCTGAGACTGGGGTCTATAAAGGGACTTTTCAGCACCAGAGCATCACTTATCAGCTTCACAGCCACGAGCAAGGGAAAATATCCCAATAGCAGAATTCAAATTATATTTCATCTATAATGCATGCATTTAATGTATGTACACACAAAAACACACACACTCATACAAGCTCGCGCACACACACACACACACACACACACACACACACACACACACACACTCACACATGCTGTCACTGATAAACAGATACAATTATGCAACATAGAAAGCTAAAGTTTTGAGAGGAGGTGTAAAATTGGGATCTGGAGATTATTACTTAAACAGACCAATACGCAACCAATGCCACTTAGTGGGGGATTCTGTGTGTGTTTGTGTGTGCGTGAACGTGCATGCATTCGCGTGTAAGGAGGCATGTGCTTGCATGTGAGTGTGTGTGTTTGTGTGAGTCGGCGCGTGAATATTATCTTTGGAGGGATATGGGATAATCTGTGAATAATGTCATGCAGGGTAGGAGAGGAGAGGTGGAGGGGTGGGTGGGTCATTGGCAGCTCATCTATTTTTTATTTTCCACTCAGACAAATGAAACATGAGACCCCCAGAACAAGGGGACCTTTTGACACTTCAAAGCAGGCCCCTATGGGTGGGTTCCTCTTGAAGGGCTGGTCTGCCCAGCTGGAGACAGCCCGGGGCTCATTAACCCCTAAAAAGGCCCAGCACAAGGCTTTCTGTGCCCTGCTAATTACGCCACCATGTCCCCCCACGCAGCCTGAGAGACAGGGGTCGCTTCCGGAATGTTCCAAACACGCTCTTAATTGAAAAGCAGATTGGATCTTTTGTGTTAATTAGCTTTGGAGGACCGCCCACTTGTATAAATTACCAGCCACACCAGAGAGAGAAAGAGTGAGTGAGTGAGAGAGAGAGAGAGAGAGAGAGAGAGAGAGAGAGAGAGAAAATTCCCAAGAAAGGCTGGGTTGATTTAATTGAGGCAACCTGCAAATTAAGTTCAATTTACTTAAATTGAACTATTTCAGTTAGCTCATTAGATGTTTCTAATGTCTCAGGAAATTAATTATGCTAATTAGCAACGCCCAGAAGAGTTTGCCAGTGGATTAAAACAAATTAAACAAACAGGGTATAATTAATACAAAGGTGGAACAGAGGAACTTGAACATGGAGCTTGAGAATATTGTATTGCTTTTGATGCCTCATTGTCCCCAGCCATTTCAATGTGAAGCCTCATGCTTTCGGCAGAAAAGTAAAACTGTATGCCAACACAGATGATCCTCAAAATATTGTCGGACGTACAACTTGGACAAATATGACTGAAATTGAGATTAAATACACACACACACACACACACACGCATGCACACACACAAAAAAATCTCTGAAGTTTTAAGGTTTACACGTGCACTCAAATTTTCTTAAGAAACAAACTTAAAAACAGAGCACATTTCAGTTGAACCATTCTATTTTTGGTACTTGGTCTTTTCGACTCAATCTTTTGTATGTTTTCCAAGTTTTCCAACTCTACATTGCCCATGTTACTCATTGTTTCATTCGTTTATCCACAGAATCTGGTTTATTTGTATACATACATACTTGCTCACTGCCTGCCTAAATTTTCTATTCCTACAAATACATTGGTCGGTTGAGTTTGTTACTTGCCTGCTTGTTTGCTTGATTTGTATCTGATCTCGAGCTGTCAGTTCAATACCAGTCTTTGCTAATCTTCACAAAGTTGTTGGCCTTGGTGTGGAATAGATTTTTTTATCTTGTTGTGATGATGGGTCAGAGTTCAAGAAACCTATGGGCCAAAGTTCAACAATAATTTTTCTGCCGTGACTTCCCTCAAAATGGTCTGTTTGACTCAAAACAAAACTCATTAAATTTCCAATTTCATGTTGCATCATATGACATGAAACTTAATATCAATGGGCTGACCCCCATCTTAAGGATAGGAGGTACATTCACGAAGGTCAGACTAAAGGTTTCAAATATCCATACAATCGTCAATATTTATTAAATTTTCTTCAAATTTGATGCAAAACATTTCATCGGGGATATCTGAATGCGTATAAATATATGGTGGAAATCCACTCATTAACTTCCACTTTCAATTACAAAAAAATGTTCTCATTATAAGCAAGAGGAAATTTTGCTATTCCTTTCATTTTAATAAATCCACAATGCTGAAGAAATTTCCAAACAAACTGGATAATAGATAAGCATTGGTCATAGCTAAAAATGACGCTAGACTTGGTGACCTCGCCTGAAGGTCAAGGCCAAGGTCTCTGAAAACCCTGAAACCAATTTTCGGCTCCAACTTTCTCAAAAATGCTTGTATTGATTTGAAACATGGCTTTATTACATTCAGTACTGAATTTTCTGGTTGTAATATTCTCAGTCAATTAGACAAAATTTCACCAAGCCAAATAATGCAGCTAATTAATTTGTTTGTTTGCTTGCTCGCTTACTTAGTTTTTACCGCTCTTTAGCTTTTCAGTATTAATTCTCACTAATATTCACACATTAGTGGGCCTTTGTTCAGAATAAAAACCTATTGTTTTTCATGAAAGTGGGTCAAAGTTCAACAAAGATATAGGCAAAGTTTAAAAGTAGTTTTTTTTTGCAATACATTTTGGCAAGCTGTCAGTCAATGCAACAGATTCATTCATTAAAAAGTTGGACTGGATGATCACAGTCCAACTTTTGTTATATTAGACACTGCCTAGCCAAAAATGATTAATATGTTTCAGTTGGCAACACTTCCCTTAACTCTAACTTACTCATTTCTTAAACAACGACTTTGGAAAACACATCTCGTGTGCGAGGGACAGCTGACATCGCAGTTCAGAAGGGGCAAATTATTGGCCTGCATGAAACAAAAAAGGCTACTTTGGACATTGCTGAAATCACTAGAATAGGGTTGAGTACTGTCCAATGCGTTAGTAACCCCACTGAAAGTCTTTGGCATGTGTTGGAGAAGGCTGTGCTGTGTAGCCTGACTCTCGCATCATCAATGCCAGACCTCAGCCAAAAATTCAACTCTGATCGAAAATAAATGACGTTGCTCAAGGTTGTCAAAACAATGCTATGATGAATCCTTGCCGTTATCAAAGCTTCAGGCGATTCAATGCAATATTAGAATATGCAACTTTGGCTGTGCCATGTATATGAAACATGGATACAGTTTCAAACAGTAGATAATTTTGACTTAGGGGATTTGAAGTGGGACAGTGTGATATGGACAGAGTGATACGTGTTGAGTGACGTATGCATCTGCTATTATGGAATATGTGAACAAGGTCCTGCAGGGAAACTGTCTGCTTCTTTTGGCCTCATACAAGATTCCAAATAAAACTTCCTGACTAAGATTGCGGTCTCACATAAATGTCAATATGTAACTGAAATATCAAGGAAAAAAGATAATCTAAGCAATTTGAAATCAATGGAAAATTCTAGCCGGTATTTCGAATTGATTTCTTGGAAGAAGCCAAGGAGTCAATAAATCACATCTCCCGTGTAAATCGAGCTGAATTCGGGTTCACATCAAAAGAGCAAGATAATTTTTCCTCTAATAAGATGCAGTAAGTCTGCTTTTTTTAGTTTTTTTTTTTTTTTAATATAACTGAGAGTTGTTTCACAGAATTCTGAAACATGGTCGGGGTAAATATCATGTACTTTCCAAAATTCCAATGGCATCTCTGATGCCTAACAATGAAATATTTCATAAATTTATATATACTCTAGTAAAGCAGGCTTGTCAAAAACTATGGTGTACAGATAAGCAGAATACAGTAGAATTAATGTTTCGCCCAGGGCTTCTTTTAGAATAGAGGTTAAGACCATGAGTGGATAACTGGTAGATCCTACCTTAAAGGCAACTCATCCTCTTTGTTGAAGAGGACCATGCGGTGTTGCATATTGTCCAAATGAAAGGCGCATCCACAAATATTTCACACCTAAAGCGGAGATTATTTTCGTATTCATTATTCAACATTCTGGCCAGGTGACATATCTATCCAGCTCAATCTATATCCAGCCACGAGCCTGAATTTTATTGTTTTGCAATTTTTTCCCCCCCTTTAAGTGGGGGCACTAGTATGACAGGATCCGCAGCTGAGACAGATGTCGAGCTCCAATGCAGCAAAATGAATAGATTATGAGCTGTAATTAGATGTACATAGAAATCAATGCTGTTATCATTCAGGCCTGGAGGCGGTGTTGTGAACCAGGTCCCTGTTAGCAGGTGGTCTGCTAGCACACACACAGGGAGATGGGTCCTTGTGGCTGGCAGGCTGCTTCCTTTGAGCTGGTGTGCTGGGGTTGGAGTGGGGGGGTGGGGGAGTGTGAGGGGTGTAGAAAGCTGGGGTAACACTGATATAAGAGCTGTATATTGTAATTTTTTAATCCTTCTCAATTGTTCCAAATGTATTCCCTGGTCCTCTTGCTTACCCTCTCAAATTATTTTTTTATCAGAAATTTGATATCAATATTATGATGAGAGAGACTCATTGTCCACATGCCTTAGATGCTCCTCCCCTCCAACAGAAGATTGGTTACTTTTTCACTTTTGTACTTTTTTACATACTTTCTCACTTTAGAATAGGATTACCCTAGCTAGTCTCTGCTCTAGACTTCCACTTGAGGCTTATGGTCTATTAGTCTGCCACGCAATGACCAGGTACAGCGTCCAAAATCTACCAGAGCAAGTCTGTGTTATGATTCGGCTCTGTTTGCCATGTTTTTGACATTCTGTCTAATCTCTGTATTGACTGACCATGCCTTGGATTATGTATTGTGATTTGGTTACTTAGATTTCTTCATGTATTGTCTAGTTTAGTTTTTCCATGTTTTGCATTTTTCCATTGTTTCATTCCGGTCCACACCTGCTCACACTGTCCTTTCTCTTATTATCTATGCACGTTAGAACTCCTTGACCAGAGCTGTATATCTGTCTATAGGATTGTCTCGTGATCCCTATCTGCGTTTTGGCTGTTGCCTTTTTCATGTGATTAGGTTCTCCCTCATGTTCCCTCCTTTGTAATCAGTCTGACTTCTTCCACCTGCGTTGTGTTGAGCATGTGACTTCTCGTGAGTGTATATTAGGAGTCTTTTCACAGCACTTCCTTGTCAGAACGTTTCTCTTGTTTACCTGTGCTGCTATCGTCTTCGCCTTGTACTCATAGTGTTACTCTTCTGACTGGACCATCCGACTTACGATTTTTGGCTCTGCTCTTTGGTACTATTGTCTGCATCTGTTTATGAACCCTTTTTGCCCGACTACGAGTTTTGTGATTGCTGCCCCGGTATTCAACTCTGTTTATGCCCACTGGATTTTGGCTTTGCTTCTCTGACATACCTGTGCCTGTGTACTGAACCTATTTTTGCCCAACCACGAGTATTGTGATTGGTACCCTGTTTATGGTACTGGATTTCACCCTTTGGATTCTGATTTTTGTATTGTGGACATTGTACCGTTGCCTGCACTGTTAGGGGTCTCCCCCTTTCAAAAATGAAGCCTCCCTTTTTTTTGTACTCTCTGGTGCTCGCTTGTGGTTCCTACACGTAATCCCGACTGTCTGATTGTCTGAATTTTTACACATTTCTGGTTAACATGGTGTGTGGGCTTTAGTACTGCCATTGCGAAAAAAAGAAACTGAGCGATAGGTGGCCACTTTAGTGACCAAGTTTGATACGTTCGTTGTGTCCTTAAAATAGTCAGTGTCAGTATAATAGTCAGTCACAAAGTGCAAAGCAATCAAAGATGGTTTTCTGAGGTGTCTTTATCTCCACTGAGCAATGTGCCTTCGTACATAGTGTAAGTTAAACTATGTATAGAAGGGTGGGTGTTTTTTTTTTTTTTTTTTCTGAAGTAACATCGTTAGTGTTCAAATTTCCCACCCTTGAGCATCTCGACAAAAACTGACTTGTGATTGGACCATGTACATGCTTATCAATTCAGGTCTCCCTGAGTTGAGCAGTGGACGGGCTTTAACCTCTTTTCCACGACATATGTTCTAGAATCTCAGGCTCTGGAAGGGAAGAATAAGCCAATTCTGATCAAATACCCCCACTGATTACACATAATGATGACATGTATGTAATGATAGAACTACCTATATACAGTACATGACACTAACTGGCTGACCATAACTTGCTCCACTTATATACAGCCACACCTCAAGGTTTCAAAGGAAATGCAGCTCAGCAAAAAAACAGCAGGTATCTTTTCAGTGTCACCAGGGTGTTCAGCATTCTCCAGTTTCTCAATTTCTCATGATATTATTCTAGTGTATCAATTACGTGTAAAGCATTCATGAAAATCAAGCAAGTCATGACAACTGGATTGGATGCTTGCATGTCCTACACTGCAAAAACTGAAAAATCAGTCCACCTTACCTTGTACTTTAATCTTGTATTAAGATTTAAAATTTTCATTTCCTTTTTTTCTCAGTTAACAAAAATTTGCCACTGGGGTGAGATAATTTGGGCTAATTTCAAGATTTTCCAATTGGAGAAGAAAATTTAATTTGTCAAGCACATGGTAACTTAAAATAAGGTCACATTTTCTACTTGGGACCTAACGTGCTAGTTAAGACAAAATGACTAGTTAAGACAGACACTTTTTGCAGTGAAGTTATGCTTTTTTTTTTCAATACCACACTTGCCATGGTGAAAGGAGCAAAGATGAAGACCTGAATAGGTTTTGATGGCAGTGTTTTCATTCAGAAGCTAAATACAGCTCAGGAACTGGGAAGTTCTTCACTTCTCTTCATTGTCAAAAAGAATGTTGCAAAGTGACTGTGAAACCCTCATGATACAACTTTCACTGACTGCTGAAAAACAGTCTCCACGGCATCTGTATGAGGTGCAAGTCCACAACAACATCAGATAAATTTCAAAATTGAATGTAAGAGAGAACAAGGTGCCAGCGGCCTGACAGTGCCAAAGTATTGATTATCTCGGAGGTGTTGTACAAATGAAAAGTAAGACCAGAATGAATACCAGAGCTAGAAGCTATAATATGAGCCTCTACGGGGATTAGAGTGATTCCAGGTCAGAGAAACTCACATGGAGGGGCATACAAAATGAATTAGTGGGAAAATGATCACCTCTCCTGTTTGGAAATGATAAGCCAGGGTAGCTTCACAGGGAAAAAAAGGCATTTTTGAAGCTCAAGCAATTATGGCAGAAAATGTATAACTGAATTTCAGCATTGATTCTCCATTACTAAACATGTGTCTGAACAAAATATAAATGGTCTCGCGCAGAAAAAGAAAATGTTCACACTGCAGGGGTGAGTGAATAAAAGAAGTACATCCATCCATCATCTATAGCCTACTGACTGATTCTTACAAAGGTAGCAGGGGAGCTGATGCCCATCTCAGCTGACTATGGGCAAAGGCATGGATGCACCCTGTACAGCAAGCCAACTCCTTGCAGAACTCACACGCCATTAGCTCACACACTCATACCTACAAGCAATTTAGAGTCTTCAATTAGCCTGATATGTATGCCATTGGACTATGGGAGGAAAACAGAATACCCGGAGAAACCCCATGCAGTCACTGGGCAAACATGCGAACTCCACATAGAAAGGCTCTAGAAAAGCCCCAAAAAGGCTAAGTAGTTAGCATATTTTACACTACAGTTAGCATGTTTTATACATATTAGTCATGGCTGCTTAACAGTTAGCATAGTCCATAGTATATGCTATTAGCTATGGCTGCATCACAGTTAGTGTGGTGTAGCCTATACTTATTAGCCACGACTGTTTCACAGTTAGTGTGTTGTATGCTTATTCTTATTGCTTCATAGTTGGCACGATTTCTGATTATTAGCCATGATTTCTGCATATTCAGCATAATTATTTAGCATGACTTAATTATTAACTTTGAATGCTTCTCAGTTTACAAACTGTTTTTATGAGCCATGGGGCTATATGCTTATTAGTCATAGCTGCTTCACAGTCGGCATGTTTTATTCTTATTGGCTGCTTCACAGTGTGCATGCTGAATGCTTATTTTTCTGGCCACTTCACAGTACGCATGCTGTTTGCATATTAGCCTCGTCATTTTGCATATTTAATACTTATTAGCCACGGATGCTCCACATTTAGCATGCAGCGTAATGGATACATAACAACTAACGTACTGTAAGGCTATTCACCGTGAGGCTTCACAGTTATCATGCCGTATGCTTATTAGCCATGACCGCTAAGCAGTTAGCATGCTGAATGAGCTTATTTGGTGTGGCTGCTCGCCTGAAGGCTTGCACTGCCATTTTAGTTGAATCTCCCTGCCCAGCTGTTTGAGCCTCCATCAAGGGCGGCACGCGGGGCTGACGGCACAGACTAGGTAACGGAACAGACAGAGAGATAAAAGGGAAATTAGACTTCTCTAGTGTGTTTGATCTGTTGCCTGTTTTACGATCTCCACTTAGTCCCATTACACTTAATACGAGCTCTGAGAGAGCAGGGGATGACATGCTGTGAGGAGCAGGAGGAGGAGGAATGAGGTGGGGTAAGGGGGTAACTAGGGGGTAATCTGACGGGGCCACGGGATGAATTAAAGGGAGTAAGTGGGGTATCTGAAAGGAAAAAAGGACAAATCTATAACCTCTGTCTATTTTTTTCCCCCTTTTGAAGACTTGAAGACAGAAATCACGTGATTTCTGAAGGTGTATTAAAAATACAGTGTTTGCCAAAAGGGCCCGGGCTAATCCAGCCCATTTTCCACAGCACCAATCACTTCTTATAGTCAACAATGTGGGAGGCACTGGTCAAATTTACACAGAAAAATGGTTTAAATACCCTTAATCTAAGAAATGAATATGAAATCCAGCATGAGCGGGATCGTGTTTGCACAAACTTTAAAATCTAATTTACGTTTGATAGAGATAAAACCCTCCCTTTGGTCAATGAAGCTACAGTATGCTTAACTGCATTCAAACTGCGTTGGGTTCTGATTGAGAACCCTACTCCTATTATTACCAGAGGGGATGGTGATTATTACATCAAATAAATCCAATAATTTATTAAATAAATCCAATTATAAATGTGCAGTATCGTAGTTCTCAGAACAACTGACAAGAGCGATTTCCTAAAGGTGGCTTTTCATCTCATGACACATTGAGAACAATTATTTTTGAAAGATAATAGCACAAACATGACCCTTTATGTCTAAATCAGAAGTTGCATGCAAATCTGAGGCAAAAATTGTACACGACGTTTGCCTTTATCTTGTCTCTAAGCTTATGTTCCTATTACTCAGATTCTACCTTCACCAGTCACTACAGTCAAACACAAAACTGTTCTCTCTGTTATCAAAGGACAGACGGGCGGGGGGGCGGTGGAGAAAAGTTGATGCGTGTTTATGATGCAATATCACCGTGACAGATCCTGTTGAGTTTTTCGTCTCTGAATGCATTTTTTTTTTCATTCTTAAAGACTGCAAAACAAACAGAGCCTATGGCAGTGCTTGTGAAACCAGTGCTTTGCCTGCGTTTAAAGAGGCCCAGCAGTGTGAGGCTGGCAAGCCTCATAAAAGCAGCACATTTTAAAAGCAACGAGGGCAACCGTCATGCCCTGACTCAGAGAACTGACAGCTTTGAGGATTTTTTTTTTGTACCTCTTTCTCAGTGATGTAAATGCTGAGCGGGATTTGAGAGGGTAGAGGTGGCTTTCAGGACACACACCGATCACAGATCTGTGTTTCTGTTACCCCCAAAGTGCAACATTTTGAATCTGGGCTGTGTGCGCATCAGTGTTTTTCTTAAATCTTATTATAATCAAAGCTCAGCAGCTTGAAACAATGCCTACTGTAGAAAAAAAATAAATAAAATGACGTGGTTTTTTAAAACTATTACAATTTGATTTAAAATGTAGGGATGTATCCTTGAGGGATACAGGATAAAAGATGAAACTCAGAATATTTCTTTAAGACATGCATTTTTTCTGAGTGGTCAGAAAAAATCAGCCCCTTCAATGTGCAACCACCTTAGAACTGCTGCACTTCCTGGAAAACCAGATTGTGGGGCTCAATCTCCTCAGTCGCGACAGGATCAATATTATTATGTTAAAAATGAAATTATCATCCAAATCTCAAATAGATCCAGTTTTAACAAAGATCTAACTGTTGGTCATTAGTTAATTTTTACTTATTTTCTTATTAATGCATGGTTTGGACAGTTATGCCCCATCAAACATTTATCTGACATGGGTCTACTGTGTCTCCAATTACAGTTTAGCTACAACTATATGACCCAGCTATTCACATTTTATGTAATATAAGTAAATATCAAAAGAGATTCCTTTCTATACGGAGAGAAAATTTTAGCTTGGGAAGTATAATTTGATCATGCAATTGTGTAATTTCATGGCATATGCTTAAAAATAAACAGCTGTGCATTTATAGAGGACCTTCTTGGACGTTTTCACATTAGCTTTAAATATTAAATTGATTGCTGCATTGACTGTCACGGAAGGGTGATGTCATTAGAAGGAATATTGTAAAAAGGCACTCCAGTTTCTCATGGGGACTGGCCTTTTGCTGATGAGGTAATGTGACTGTGCTGTGGAGTGAGAGAACAGGGTTCGACTCCAACGTCTGGCAAGCAGCTTTTAATCTCCTCCGATCCCCGAACACTCCTCTATCCATCCCCACCTCTTTCGACTGTTCCGTGATCGCCATCTTTCTTCCTCAGAATTGTTTTTCACTAATTGATAGATTCCCTTCATTGAACCTGCTTCTCCCGCTTACTCTTTTTCACAAATCTCCCTGAAATCACCGAACACCGCAAGATATCTGCTCGAAAAGTGACATATGCTAGTGTTTGTGCTATTCTACTCGGCTTTAGCTAATCTTGATGGCATGTTCCTCCAGACACTTAATGCTTTCACTATGACAGAACGCCATTGTTTTAGCATGTCTGGGGATTATCGATCAGAGCCAGGACAAGCTCAACTTTACAACCTGAGTACTGAGACAAACAAACGAATGTGTGCGCAGTGACATCAATGACTTTCCCTTGTTACATGGAGAGTGCATATGAAAACTAAACAGATAAGCCACCATAAGGAACTGTGTTTTTCACTTTAACAGTGTTTGTGCATAGCTTGCAAAACCATCAAAGTCAAAGGGAAGACTGAAATGAACAGGTTATTTAATGCAATAAAACAGATGACACCTCACTAAGTTGCTTGTCTTTCTAAATCCTCTCTCAGCCATCTAATCCGGTCTTTACTTTTATATGACCGATTGTGACCAACAAAATTGTTACTTACAGCCCTGAAGGCTGGTAGCTTTTCATAAGAGGTGCTTTTTGCCACATTGCACAAGAGAACTTCCCTTGGTTCAACAGTTATCTGCAGACAGTCTGTGTTAACCAAGCCCGGCGAGGGCAGGCTCATTCCCTAAAGCTCAGTCACTGAATCGAGACGTGGCTCAGCCCAGAGTCAGAACCACATAGGAATCCCTCTTGGTGCTCAAGGAATTGGTGACCAACCCTGTTCCCTGAAGGTGACGATTTTAACCCTAATTTTGAACACCAGAGTCATTTAGCAGATCAGATATCTGTTAAATGATATGCGTTCTCTTGATGTGAGATTAAAAATGTGTGAGGACAATGGATCTCCCTCAGGTTGGTTACTACTGGGCCAGGGATTTGATACCAAGCAATACCTCTCAATGTCTATGGTGATCAGCTGACTTGAATCTCATCCAAACACTAGCATGATGTATTTATTGTCCATCCACTCCCCTTAGAAAATGAAATATATTGACCACTCCTCATAAAATCACAAAAATTTTAAGAAGATATACTGTATATTTGAGCAAGGATACTGTCTATATCAGAGCGAATATACAAGATGATGTATAAATGAGTGAAGAGGTCCAGCTGGTGAAAGACTTTGTTAAGAAGACATTTTTTTCCTTAAATTACATTACATTAAATTTATTTCGGAGACGCTTTTATCCAAAGGGACTTACAGTACGTTTTTTAGCCGGACTATAGCTGTTGAATTATGATGGGGCTCACATACACTTGAAAATCGAAATTGCTTGAAAAACTAAAACAGGAGCATTAATATCATGCCTGAAAAAGTTCATTTAGCAAAATGCTATTCTTTGCCAACCTTGCTCAGTTAGCAAATTAATGATAATCATGTCCAGAGGGTAGCACAGATACTTATGTCTGAAAATAATTAAATTAATAAATAGAAGAGACTGGGGTCCGATGAGCCATATCACTATTTTGCTTATTTTGAACAGCTCTGACTTCTACTAATAGCAAATAATGGTATGGCTTATTGGTCCCCCCGTGGCTTGTCGAACCCCAGTCTCCCATCAAGACACAGGAAGCCTTGGCTCCATATGGCAGACTTAAATAATCTAAAATTTGAGGAACACATTTAAATTAGGGTAAACTTCCAATGCTTCTGGAGCAACTCTGTCACTGACAAAGTCAGATATTTATGATTGTTAACCTGCAGTAACTTGCCATTAAACATTTAGTTTGAATATAAATGCATTTTGAAACACTGTTGGTGTTGTCCTAAAAATACATGCAAGACATGACAGAAACGAGAAGAACGAGACAAAGCTTTTTTTTTTCCCTCTCAGCTGGAAAATCTATGTGAATTGCTCCTGTAATCTGACAACTCAAGATGACTTCTGTCACTGTGTTGGGGGTTAAAATGTTTACAGGGTTGAGGGGGTTGGGGCATCTTCACACTCAGGGAAGGAGGGCAGGGTCAGTCCGGGATGAAAAACTGTCAGCGGCCCACCCAAACGCAATCACAAGCCATAAAATAGCCTCGCTTCAATTAGTGTCACGGAATAAAATACTTTGTAAAGGAAATAAATGCCGCGGGAGCTGAAGATTCATGCTTTCAAATAAACTCGGGGGTTTGAATTTTTAATTAGGGGGCTGCTAATTACAGTCATCAGACAGAGGTTCTAAATACATTCCACTTTGCCTCGCTCCAGACAGGCCCTAGGCCCTGCTGTATTTTTCCCTCCCTTTAATAATTGATGGCGATGGCTCTGGACGCATCAGCTGTGCATCGCGCGGCTCGGAAATGGCCTCCGCATTAGGCATGCCGCTGCCTTAAAGCCATGTACATTAGCGAAATGACAGAATGCAGAAAGGATGGCAATGGGAGGGGAAGGGGGGATGAGATGAGGAGAAAGAACGAGGGAAGGGGAAAAAAATGTGTCATTCCCTGGCTGCTGCTGATTGGTTCTATTAGCAGGTCCAAAAACAGTTGGGTATTGAGCAATAATTGAGCTGACACTAATAATGAAAGCAGATACTGGCTGGGAGGCATTAGCAATATGCTATAGATATTGATGCTTCTAATAATTGTGGAGGGCCCAGATGACATTAGCTAGAGCCAAAAATCGAGCTATAGACCTGTAGTGCATCTGTAGACCTATTAAGGTTTTAAAACATGCCCACGCCAAGTCGTGATGGAAGTTGTGCTAAAGGCCTAATGATAACAATGAATGAATAAATTAATAAGTAAGAGTTTATATGGTGGTGGCCCACATTTAACTATATCTAGAAATATAATAAGTGACTCATGAGAATACCTTCTATTGGATATCCTTGCAAAGGTCTGTGCATCCTGTATAGTTGCAAATTATATAGCCTCCTCGCAACCCAATTATTTTACGATAAATGTTCATTCTTTGAGCGGGGAACAATGCACACTGATGGCCTCTTTCTCTCGCTTTCTAGCTTGGTTTCAAATGCACATTCATCATGTTGTCACTTCTAGTTTTTACATCCCCCAACCAAGTCATCTTGGCAAATCTAAAGCCTTGAAAAATGGTCTTAATAATCAGTACGTAATTCCTTTATAACATCCCCTATTAAACATGTAGCCCACTGGAAACAGAATGAAGAACATTAGCCATGAAAATGCAGAAGAGTCAGGAAGTTCTTGTGATGCTTTGAGATCTGGGGACAACCCCAAGGCTGTATTTTCATGGTGATTGCCTTTGCAAATCTAATGTTCACAACTCCCCAAACTCTTAATCAAGCTGCCGGAAACATCCTCAGTTTGTAAAAGGGACATCAAATTGCACATTTGCGGGGAAGTGTTTGTTAACACACTCAACAGAAATCTACAAGTGGTCTAAAATTCATCATAGGTTTCTTGCGCTACTGGCAACAGATAGTCACCACAGCTGATTCAGTGGACCATCATCGTACCTTTTCTACTTTTTTTTTCGCAAAATGTAAATGTGGAACCCTTCCATGGAAACAAAGAAAGTGTCTGTCTGTCTCATGGTCCAGGCAACCAAATAATGACTTTCAGTTTTTATGTCACTCATGCTCAAAGAGCAATGAGCGTGCTCAAGGAGCATGTCATTCAGTTCAATTGAAAAAATACAAATTTGCACAGAAGACAGCTGGGCTGAGAATATTCTGGGTTCCACATTTTAATACCCATCAGTACACCATAGCTGTTTGTGCATTTATTCACACCGCAGTGTTTCAAATAAAGCAATGCAAAACATTATAAAATAAATATACAAAAATGAAAGAACTGATCTTTGAAAATGGATTTGGCATTTGTTGTGTTCTCCAGGGTAAGGAAACTCTTAAGTCTCTCGATACTGTGTTGAGCCTGAGTGGACGCACCCTCGTCAGAGAATAACATTCAATACGAGATTTCCGGACTTAATTTGTACTGACAGATATACGCGAGTGGATCTTCTTTATCTCGAATGTGAAACTGTTGGTAGTTTGATGACCACTCTGCAGTCAGGTTGAATCTGAGTCAAGCATCAAAAATATTATGAGGGCAGCCAAGTTCTTGGCAGAGGATTTTCACCAGAAGGACACCGAAAATATGAGGACAGAGGCCCTGTTAATGATACACAGAAGTGCTGGTATTTGTGTCTGCTCTCTATCTCACTTTAGAAACATTAGAAGTTTGTGGCTCCAGAAGTATGTGACCTACGTGACCTTCAAGGCAAAGCCAAAGTTTCCTGTGAGCGAAGAGGGAGCAGGGAGAGCAGTTCCTCATTAATGACCGAGTCGACCTCTCCTCTCCTGGAAGGAAGCCTACACTGAAGACTCGCAACCATCATTCCTCTGGACACTGCGTAAGCTCAGCATGGTGGAAGGAAATTTACAATCCACACATCTAAAGGGATGAAAATTAAGAGATGCTTTTTGACATAAATGGACCATCACTTTTCAGCTAAATGCTGCTGGTTTCCAAGTAAATGCTAAGATGGTTTTTTGCTGATGTCCCCCAAAGGGAGGGGTGGGATTTGTTCACTGGGATAAATCATGCAGGAACAAGCTCATTTATGCAAGCAAAAAATGGAAGAGCCTTGAAATAGGAAAGGACAGCTATCGCAGGCCACGTATTTACAGGTAACAGTGTGTTTTCTATCACAGACTGCAGAGATATTAACCATTATGAAAGTAGACTGTAATTACGTTAACAAATAAATTCCAGTATGAAGGCCAATGGTGTGCATGAAGTGTATTTCTGGGCTTGACACCAATCTCTGAGACAAACAGGTCAGGCTTGAATTGTTTTCCTATTATCCCATCTGGAAATGACACATGCTAAAATCAACCTGAAAGGCACAAAAATATGCTAACTGTTAACAAAACAACATCCAACATCACCAAAATCCGTAGTTTTCATTGCTGGGGAAAAAAAAAACTAACCTCATTTATCTCAGGGATATTAAATTAAAATATTGATAGTATATTTTGACCCTAATTTTGCTAAACATAGCATAGGCATTAGGCAATGTATTTTTGCTGCGATTTACTCTCTTAAAAATAATAAAGATTTGGGAAACAGTCTCTATCAGTCTATTGGTTATCTGGCTTCCCAGACATGAGCTACTCAATCCCCCAGGGTTGGGACTCAATTCCCTGAGGATGCTTTTTTTGTTCCAATCTCTCAGCAACTCTCTCCTGGTTTGCAAAAAGTTAACAAAAACACATCAGAAGTTTATATCGACTGGTGCAACAACAAGTGGCGCAACTAGGGCAAAAGCAACATAGCTATTATACTCCCCGTGTCAGTAAGCGGCAACAACCTCTGGACACAATTCTTATATCAACTTTTCCATTACATTCTAGACACCTGAACAAAACTGCTTCAAATTTGAATGCCTTTTTCATTCCTCAGTTACCATACTGTCATTGAGCAGCACAGCTGTAGGAAAGTACTTCTTTTCTCTGGTAGTGTCTAATTCATCCAGACAGGAGTTAGTAGAGTAGAAGATGCCTGTCAACTCTGCTTTCCAACTTCCTTGATTAACATGAAACTTTAATATACCTCACAGAAATTCCTCGATGAAATGGGACATTTTCACTTATGCAAGGATTCATTCGGCTCTGACAGATTTGTATCTAGAAAAATCCACCTGAGTGCTTGACTTTCCACTTCAACTCAGTAGTTTGAGCGCAAAATGGAAAATCACTCGGAAATATATTTTTGTCATAATTCCTTTCAGTAAGGAGATCCACGATGTGCGCTGATATTGCTAATGTTCTGCATAGCCATTCCAGTGAAGTGCAAAATTTTACTTACTTTGAGAAAAACACATTTCAGCCTATAATGAATCGGTAATGAACGAATTGCCGATTTAGGAATGATATTGCATGATATGGAACTTTGTTTATTCAACTGATGACTTATTTTTGAAAACATGTTTCTGAAAACATAAGAATAAGATATGCGCTCATTCTCCATCACCCAAAACAGCCTAAATATTTCTTCAAAGGAAATAAAAATGAGGTTGTCGCGAGGCTGCAGCAGCATGTGTTAATTGGGTTGAACACATCGCTCAGTAAAAACATGCAGCACAGGGCTGCAGATATAGGATAGGGGAGAGAATATGGGTGACATACTTCAGTAGGGGAAATAAATAAATAAAAATCCAGAGGGTCACCCAAGCATCTAATTCATTTGCATATTCATTGAGACATCAATTATTTATTGCATGATACAATGAGTGTGTGCATTACTGGCTGGACCCAGCATCCGGGAAATATGCATTAGATATAGAAATGTGACTCAAATAAATTATGCATCCTTTGGAAAAGGGGAAAACTGGGAGAAAACTGAGCCTTGCACT